>CM035773.1:4174500-5566000 GCA_020466155.1 Pachypeltis micranthus | reverse complement strand
CTCCCAAAACTTGTTGTACCGTTAGAACTCGTCTTAGATCCACTTTCACTTTCCTGACCATCCCCAAGTTCGTTTGCCGGCCTAGGCATCCCGAGCGCCTCAACTGGCGAAGACTTGGGACACGCCCTCGTCCCACTTCGCCTTTTTAATGTTCTACGATACTCCTCGCCCCTTCGCCGGTACCCCGAGCCAACGCTTTCGTCTCGATTATCTGAAATGAGGACACACGTATCGAAGGCAACGCCAGCATGGAAAGTTGCGTAATTCCGTAAATCCGAAATTCACTTTTCAAAATTTCGAGTACCGCCCCTGCAAACATTTAATAATCGTTCGATCTGTAGCTAGATTGTATCATTTATTCAATTTTAGAAACGTCCAACACAAAGCTCAATTTGAAACGCGTTTGATTTGTACAAATCTGGGGACAAATATCGAGGTTTCTTATCATACCTCTCATTCCTCGCAGTCTACTGATGATAAAAATAAATTGGCAATCTCATTGAGTAAGGGGTCCGGTAGTAACATCAACACTGTCCGTCGATTAAAGGTCTTCCGATGTCGATATGGGCATATCTGTATTCGTCGGACACAGTTAGGACCGGCAGACTCGAAGTTGTAGACCGCAAAATGCTAATGCAAAGTACTGCAAATACCTTCTGCATGTTTGGAAGCAAACTAACTACATTCGTTATAATCGATTTGGACTAAAAAAATGCGCGTATGGGAGGCGTGTTTTCTTTGAGTTTACGGGCAAGTTAACGCGGGTGATGACGAACAAACAAAAATCCGAAACAACACAGCAACTACCGGCGACCAGACGAGTTTTGGGCCCCTCCAAAAACGAGAGCTTCATAATTATTTTACGCTCTTTTCCAACCCTCTTTCCGCGGGGCGTTCACCCTTTTCGCGTTCATTATAATGAGTGGAATAGGGGGACGGGAAAGAGGAGAAGAAAAAAATCGCTAATGCGTGCATTGAAATGCAACGGAGGGTGTTTTTGAGGGAGTGCAAATGTTTTTAATGGGAAATGGCGGTCATTTTATCAAATAAACTCACCCTCCACCCGTTTGGTTCTGTCGCTCGAGTCCCTTGTTTGCCGCATTTCCGTGTGGAGCCGTGCGCTCGTAATATACGTAATATGTGCATGTGAGTACGTGTTATTGATTAATCGCCCCGGAACCGGAATTATACGCAAAAATCGGCAAAGCTCGTCCACAACGCACTTCCAACATCCACCGCCAACTTCCCGTTTTTTATGACGAGGTTTTCGTTCCAACCCTTTTTTCCCCGCTCCGTTATAACATTCGAACGTAAAACATTGTTTTCAAATTAACAAAATCGTAATCGCGTTTCATTACCGGGAATATTGAGTCAAAAGCAAAAAAAAAAAAAACGAAAAACCTGGTTTTCAAACGACGTTGAGTAATTAAAAAGCAACGCCCTGCCGCTGGCAGAAAGTGAAAATATGTCAAACTCCGCGGATAACAGAATTACTGTATCTACCGTGAACGAACTGGTTTTCTCGTGAAATGTTTCAAATAACGATGGAGATATAACGGATTTATTGTGTAATTTTGAGGAACCAGCACGAGCGTAGATATGCCATGGTAGAAATCGAGGTGTAGGGAGTTGTATGGGCAGTCTCTACATTTACCCAGAAGAATTTTTTTCATTTTTAGTAGTTTGTCCACTCCTGCCAATCCTAAATAACCAAACAATGGGCGCAATTCGGATTCCTCAGTTACAACGGCAATCGATTGGAAAATCACAACTTGCGCCCGATGTGCTGTCCCCGTGCATCTGCCAATATCCCGGTAAGACAAGATTTTGTGGCTGAAGACGAAGTTGAAGGGACAAGGAAAGCTATGTTGGATCAGCTCCATGCGTCCTGCCAAGGGATTGAGAAGACGAAGCGTCACTCCCGACAAATCGTTTACTGGACAGCCATAGCTAGTGAAATAAAGAATATGCCTGAATAGACATACCAGTACAAATCGTCTGGCGAGGACAGACGTGAGACTCGAGGTCACGCCTCAGACGTCGTGAGAGTGTTCTGGTACGCACCCACATCTTGTATTTCAGTTGTTGTTTGGGATTTACGGAAAACCTGTTTTCATGAAGTTTTGAGTTGTAACATACACTCACTCACACTCAGACACTCACATAAATGTATTTCAATCAAAAATTAAAAAAATCGAACTCAAAATAGCACGAAAATTTAAATAACTTGTGAAATAGCTAATGAACTGCGCACATAAAGAATTAACTGTCTGTGGCTCTCTTCAGCCTTCGATTTCTTAATATTAGTTGGAAGCTGAAACTTTAATGGGAAAATACTTTGGGGCTACACGATTCTCCTAAAAGCGTCTCGAGATTATCTTATGGGAATGGAGAGGTGTCACAATTAGAATATTTAAACGGCGGCACATTACCTTCTGAAAGTTCCGTCTTGAACTTGACCTGACCCTGAACCTGACCTGAAGTACAGCGACTACATCAGCGACACTTTAACTTGTTCTTTGTCAAAAAGTTGGCTGATTGAACATTCCTGTTCCTTGGCTCGTCAGAATAACAATGATTTGTATCTTCGTTACTTCTTTTCATAATTCATCGTGCACGTGTGTTTCGATATCGAAGTAACTGTTCCTCAACACTCATATAAGTCGATAGTCATGGAGACTGCAGTTTTGCTAGCATCCGCCCAACCCTGATCTGTGAAGGTACGGCAGGTTGTCATTTAGCCATTACCCTGGCAGAGAGCTGTTGCTGAGAGAAATGAAGTGAAGCCGCGCATTGAAGGAACTGGCTCTACTTATATTCTCCTAAGGAATACACGTATGTTGGCAAAAACCCATACGTGCCACGTCAATATGAAGAGGTTTCCCGTCTCGCTTGCCAAATATCTAATGGTCATTCATCTTGCGCAGCAAGTTTTCGTTCAGTGGAGAGGTACATACGGAATTTGCTCTAAAGAGGGGGAATGCCTGATCATTCTCCACTCGTCCACCATGCTCTCCATGGCCAAGTCAACGGAAAACTTGTCAGTGATCATTTGGAGTGTGGAGTGCCTCGTTGTAGGCCTTACTGGCGATACACTGGAGCGCAGTACCCACCTTTGATTGATTGCGAGCTAGCTACTTTGGACAACGGAGCCGTAGCCAATAACGGCTAAGTAAATGGCCTTGTTTGTGAGGATTGTGTCACGGTAACACACACCCCATGTGGCCATGCTAGTTGCTCGTAATGAGGGTCGCTCCTATGAAGCGCCACCACTCCTCACTTGTCAAGAAGAAGCGCCTGTGTCCGCCAAACTGTATTGACGGTACTTCATTGTACACCACAGCTTTGGGAATTCGTGCTTCGTACTTACTGTATAATAAATTGCTCTTATCGTTATTATTTCGAGGTAAATGTTTGAGAGGGGGTGGGGGGATCTCAACCTATTTAAAATTATTGCTGATAGCCTTCCGTTCATCATTGTGGGAGGTTAATGAACAATACATTTAACCATTCGAATGATTAAATCTTGAATGAATTATCATAATGGTATTGTATCGTACTCCTTGAAGCAGACATATACGCTTCTCACAAGGTTACGTTCATCTTCTTTCTGTTATCCCCTCATGGGTTACTGGAGGCCTTTCCGGAAAGCTTCTGGCTAGCCCTGGACACATAAACTATAACCAAGGCGATTTATCCACTTTCGCAAACGAGGCGTCGAAGAATACTTGTCCCTCAGAAAACAGGTAGCGGAGCTACAGAAAAACGATTACAACCTAAATAAAAGGATTATCAGATTAAGGGCTTAATAAATTCTTCTCCATTAACACCTGTTCGTTTTCGGAATTAACTTCCTTTTTTTGTTCGCCTTAGTGTTACCGGCTATTGCTCGCGCTCCTTCTCTTTATTAATGAATAACACCTGCGATAAGTTAAATAATAAGAAATGAAATAATAGTTAGCCATCCGTGTGTATTTTTTGGTATTACGTAAACACAACTCGTGGCTAAATAATTACTGCAGAAGTGACTAACGCTACAGTAACCTCTGAAGTGAACAAGACAAAAGTACGAGAACTACACTCATTTTAGCTCAACTTTTCTTTCGAATATCATCTCAAGAACGTACTACGTAAAGCAGGCAACAAGTGCTGCGTTTCAAAGCAGTTAACAAATTTGAAAGTGAGCGAATACGCAAACTTCAAGTTCGTTTTGTTACATTAGCGCGTATAACGTCTGTTCGGTGCATAACGTCGCCGATATTGTGGTATTTCCCTGGATCCACGTCTCAATTCACGCCGGGTTCATCTATTTAATAAACGTACATTGGTGGAATGGGGGTTACCGAATAACACAAATTGTGTCAATTGTACTCAACTATCGCTCTACCAGAAGTTAACGCCGATTCACAAAGTCGTTGAAATGAGGCGGAGAATTAGGAGAATATTTATGTTTGCCTGTCACCGCTCTGAAAACCAGTTGATCTATTCGCAGCTTATTTGCTTCATACTTTTCCCGTATGTCACAATTGAAGGGGAGGGTGTATTGATCGAAAACTCTTCGCATTCTCATCATTCTTGTTCTCGACGTTTCCCTCTCGACTTCCACTCGTCGTCTGCACAACCTATCCCAATTGATAGGCTCGAATTAGTGCTGATTGCTCTACGTCCTCCAGTTGAGTAATATTCTCATAAATTTGGAGTATTAAAATGTTAGAAAATATCTGATTTAACTATTCTCTTGAGAAAGAGATGTAGTGAGAGGTGGTGTGGGGGAGGAGAGGGAGAGAGATAGAAAGAGAGAGAGAGAGAGAGAGAGAGAGAGAGAGAGAGAGAGAGAGAGAGAGAGAGAGAAATCGACAATTTTTTTGGTAAGCTGCCGTCAAGCTATTGTAACTAGCCTAAGACCGCCTACTAGTACTGTGAGGATTTACTTGAATACTTCTGAGAAGGCTTGTGAGAACACTAAAAACTGTTATATTCGTAATTTCTGTAGTGCGCACTGAGAGTTTGATGGTAACGTTGACGAATTTTCATAAATGAGTTTCTTCTCATATTGACCGTTCCTGAACTCTGCGATTCATAAAGACGGATTATGTCAGTCGGAATAGACACTTCGGTATAATCGACCAATTTTAAAGCCAATGTTCGATTGAGATTGACTGTACGCAACCTGTTAAGCTACGTAAAAAGGTTCCATGGACCATCGCAATGCTGTGCGGCTGACACGGTATAAAATTTGTCGGATTGGCGCATCCGAGGGATAGACAAACTGTATACCGAATCAATTGTTAAGCAATGTGATGAAATCTAGGTACAATCGGATGATTGGATTTAGTTTTTATTTTGCTGTTGTATTAGTCACTACGTACAAGGTGTGTGCAGTTTTGTTTTGTTTGAGAAACGTGCGAGAAGTAACTTTGTACGAACCAGAGAACACCTTCTTCTTGCGCTTTACGTTTGAAGCGAATCTTGTTTTCTCAATTAGCGATTTTTTCGAATTATGGAGCACATGAGATGGATTGCATTATACACGTGCGTTAAACTGTTGTTACAGTAATTGCCAGTAATAATCGCGTGAGAAGCAAAAGATGTCACGTATTCAGTCATCCGTCGGATATTTTCGCGAATTCGTCACGACAATACGAACACGCTCGTCTTCTTCGCGTCTTCATGCTCACGAGAAACAGACTAACATCCAAACTAGACAAAACTGACTCGACTAGTTCCTACTATCCGAGCAGGTTTTCCAAGTCCCCACCGAGATGCAGCGACGGAATGCACCGTAGGGGGGAAACGAAACGACCAGGAGAAGGGACTTGTGCATTCGAGCCCCCTCTACACTGACTGCAGGTCAAGCTGAGTGCATCGCAAGGTGGAGGAAGAAGAAAAACTGCTCGTTGAAACCAAGTGCACCGACCTTCAAGTGAAGACGCCTTCGCTGGCTAAATCGACCAGAGTCTCCCTCGATACGACTCGTCTTTCGCGTTATTCACGCTGCTAGGTGCGAACAAATAAATAAATCAGATTGGAAAAATAAAGTAAAGTTCGGTCTTCTCGATGAATTGGACGTGGGCAACTGAAGTAATGAAAATAATTATTTCTCTAAGCACGACTCCTTTATAGCCTTCCAGTGATGACAGAGAGACACAGCAGCTGGGATGAGAGACTAAACCACGATCGCTCGCTGAAGGTTCAAAAAGCGCTTCGTCTCACAATCCGATTCATGCCTAATTAATATTCATTCCAGGATTTATGAACAATCTCGAGTGAGCCGGATCGATTGAAAGAACTTAGTCAGTGTGATCAAAATAATTTATTCATTTACTGTGGAAAACTCAGAAAACTGAAAAAATTACGTTATTGGTGCAATTTGGCTCTTAGCTCTTTTCAGCAGGCAGGTGATAATTCTTGAAAACGATATGCAGTGTGAGTAATAAGTCACACCAGACGTTTTCATTGTGTTTACCATATAACTTTATAAAAATAAACCTCAGAAACACAAATCACGTCACAGCCCCGTGAACTGCCTAAACAGTGGTTACTCGATGAGTTCACGTCTCAAGTAAGACCGTGGCAGCGAAAACTCCGTAACGTTATGCTCTTCCCGTTTTGGGCTACGTTACCTTTGAACAAGATCATTTACACTGAGTAGAAAACATCTTGTATTAGTTGTTAGAGAGGTCGTTAAAAACCACCTAATGCATGCACAGCAGAGAAAAGTTGCACCAACTGTTTTTTCGATAGGCCTCATTTCAGGGTGTGGCTAACTGTAGACTGAGTTCAGATGACCCAGAATATTTGCTTTTTTGCTGTGTGATTTTCGGTTCTCACACTCCGCGCATAATTTTGATAATAAACCTAGTGAACAAGTTATTAGCCACATAGTGGCGCCTGAAGAAGATTGTAGAGGCTAGAAGGGGATAAAGAGTACGCCCAGCCTCCCATCATCAACTTCGGCCAGTCTAATGCTATACGCAGTGGTTCTTTCCATTCGTAAGAGAACACTGAGCTACGAGAGATACGCAGGCAAGCACAAGGCGGGTGCTTATGAGCGTTGTACAATTTATCCTCTTACATGAGGCGTCGGGAGTGGGCTGAGCATTGCCTTCCACAGGAAGCGGAACGCAGAGGAGGGTACCTTCCCAGAATAAATTGAATTAGTAGAATAAGACATGAACGCAAGTGAATTGACGTAGAACAAAGGAAATTTGTGTGATGACACCTAATACTTTATGGTGCCTGTACTCCAGTTGCCACTGTTTGCTTGGCTGCCAGGAAGTAACATCGGCTCCCACCGAAAATACCTCTGAAGTAGCTGTGTGGTGCGAGCTCTACATCGCATATACTAACAGAAAATACCCTTGGGAGGTGGCAAGACGAGTGGGACACAGCCCAGAAGGGGTGGTGAACTAGGCAACTGATTCCCAGACTTGACCCATTGCTTGGGCAGCGCCAGGTGAAGTGGATATCTACCTTACCCAGTTCCGAATGGGACCTGTAGCACTTAGGATGTACTTGCACTGAATTGCCAAGGCTCCTGGCCCGATTGGCCCACACTGTAGGGCTGGTTACCAATCTTGTCTTCTCATGCCAAAGTTTGGCAGTCTGGCGGTGCTTGCTGGGTCACATCAGAGCCTATGTTGCATTCTGAAGGAAACTGGAAGGCTGGACTGTTGCTCAATTTACCGGGGCAGTGTTGATCCAGAGGAGCTGATCTGCGACCAATATTCCGCAGGGATGTAGAATGAAGGCATGGAGGAGAGATCGTTCCTAAACCTCCCAAACTGCTGCAAGGCTCTCGCGAAGATGAAGAGGACGATAAAGACGAGCTGCCACCATAGAGTAGCAGAGCAACGTTCCAAATACGTTTTTTTTTTTAAATATTCGGTACAAATACATCAGTTCAATCGGATTAAGCGTGGATTACAGTACGAATGTCAAGATAGTATACGTCTTGGTGACTAGCACCGCTGCACACAAAACCATTGTACCTCTTGAACTCAGCATGTTGTGTCCTATTCAAGATAACATTTTGTTCTATTAGTTTACCAAAAATCAAACTACAACTCTCATTTCTTTTGCAGGTAAGTGGTTCAAAAACATGACCCATGAATTGTGGACGCCACTTTGAATCATCTCCATACTGTGGTCTAATAGGTATGTCGTTGCCTTCCTAACATCCGTTAAAACATTCACTTTATATACCTTCGGTGTTTACGAACCTAATACATTTATGAAAAACACCAAATTGACGACATTCTCTGTTCAGTCGTAGAGAGTGCATCGGTGTTATCGTCGGCAAATCAGAACGACAAAAAAAGCGTATGTTGTAGTATGTACGGCACATGTTAACAGCAGGAAATTAGTAAATAGCAATAGTTCAATTAAAACAGGGTAGAATTGAAAGCGCAAGTCTGCAGTAATTTGGAACTGGGAAAACTTACGGTTGTGCATTCAACCAGCGTTATATGAAACTATACAATTTAAAGTGATATTGAACGATCTCATTATTGTTTATGTAGCAATTCTTACATAACCTTTGGCTTTGTCAAGACTAAACTACTGTAAGACATTTGGTCGTTACAAGCTGGCAAGACGAGTGTGGATAATGTCAAGTGATTGAGACTCGGCTGTACTAAAACTTCAGGTTGGCAGGAGAAGTTGTTTTGAAACATGATACCCATGTAAATGAGTTAGATCAGATACAACTAGATTAAGAACTTTTCCCGCATGGTACGGATTCCCCAGGGTCACACCTCCGCCTGGTAACACAGGGCGACTGCTATCCACTAGCCGTGCCTCCACTGGTCTGTTGGGGTGGATGCTGAGCGAATAACTGCACATGCTCGCCAAACCGCAACCTCGGCCGACTTTCGACTCTCTTATGAGTGTTAAGGAACAGCCATTTTGATAAGGAAACAGACCTGATAGGGCAAGTTGGGCGAGACATTGTTTCCATTGCATCCTTCAACTTCACCTCGAAACCTTCTAAAATTGTTCCATGGACAACGAAAACAACCAAAGAGGAACTCAAGTCATGAACACCCACCTCCTCGCAAGTCGACTCCCCTCAGTACAAACACATTCGAAACCTCCGTGACAACTCGTTTCATTGGCGAGGAATTTTTCAGGAAATGCTCATCAAACACTTAACGTTGCACCTGCCAGCTGTTACGAACTGATAGATAGAAAAACTGTGTAGTAATCTAATCGCCCCCAAAATGTCTGATACGAGCGGAAGGGGTTTGTTAACCGAGCAAAGGCTAAAAAATCTATGGGATAGCCGGTTCTATCGCTTTTGGCACTTGGGCCTTCATGTGAGGCTTCTAATTGAACAAAACTCAGCCGACTACAAAAACTAAACTGAACACAGACAATCCCTTTCCCTCTCTGCATGCCCAAATATTACCTTAATTCCCGTTGAATGTCCGAGGAGTGATCGACTAATAACGGTTTTTCCTAGGACTGACTCATCTGAGAATTGGTAGGTGCAATGCCAATTACTCCGGCAATTGGTTCATTTTATGTCAATATGTCTCACGAATGGTCGACCCTATAAGAGTCATTCCAAGAATAAATCAATCTGCAACTCGAACTGGTAGATCAAATGCCGATTGCTCTGAGAACCGGCTGGGCTGATGGAATGTTTATTAATCCCGGTCACTCGATCCAACACTATCAATTCAAGAACTGGTTGTCTGATGCTGATGTAGTCTTGCGAATAAAACTACAATCCATTGATCATCGTGTAACCAAACTAAGAGCCTGACATGTCAGCTTACTCTGAGATGTAGTAAGGTTAGGAGTTCTGAGCTGATGGCAACTGACGATGAACGTTAAGGTAATGTTCTTTACACGGGTTTTTGTTCTTCTTTATATATAATCGACAAACCGTCATTATTTACATGTATGTCAATCTTAAATGTAGCTTTTCCATTGGACGGAAATAGATAAACACAGAGACAAAAATATGACGTTTAGGGCTGTCGCCAGAAAGTCCAGCCGAAGTTTTGCAAAGTTTTCCTGTCTTTTTTTTCTGATTTACAGTGTTTTCTAGTTTTCATGTGTATAAACCTGTAAGATTCAGGCATTTCGTTTAGAAAACGATTTATTACGCTTCATTCGCGCCGTCGTTCCTGGTGACTAGCGCTACATCATGATCTTCAGTAGCTACAGTAGCTACAGTAGCTACCAAAGTTGCAGCGCTAGAATTCAAAGTTGTTTGGGCTCCGGTAATTGTCCTCGTTGATTTATTGCGGTTTCAGCATCATCCACCCGCAATAAATCAAGAAGCAGTTATTTGTTGATTTTGTGGAACAAACAAACGAACTAAAAACAAGGAAAATTATGGGGGTCGGAAATGATATTTACTGGTTCTTATTTCGTTATTCATGTTGCAGAACTAACGAGCTTTAATATGCTCGAGCCGCCCACAAGGAAGGCGAATCGCTGGGCCGTGATGTCGACAAGTTGTGGTTCTAGCTCTGCTAGAAAAATTATTCCGCGTTATTCTGAACCTATAATTATAACGGGCAGTACGCAGAAATAATGAACTTCCAGTATTCTCAAATCGTGAAGATAGACGTTCTTGGAAAATAAATGAGGAAAGTTTTATGACCTCGGCGGAACTCTAGTTAGTTGAAAACTGTTCAGTAATCTAATCGGCGTTTCCCCAAAATGCGTATAACGACGCTGTGAGGCTCGTTAACTGAGCGAAGGTTTCGAAAAAAATGTACAAGATCGCTAGTTTCATCGCTTTTGGACAAGTAGGATCCCCGTTTTAACGTGGAGCCTTCAACTAAATAAAACGTACCCGCCGAGCAGACAAGCTAGGATCGGGCAATTTCAGACCATTCAACTTACTTCCGATAAATGTTAGCGTCTCAAGGGATTGACTAGAATCCAACTGTTCGGTAAAACGTCTGCGTACCATACCAGTCTCTATTATTCTCCACTTGAATGTCAACCCCAGAATTGGTTAGCGTTCTGAGATGAGTTACTGACCCCCGACACCCAACTGGCTCCGCAAGCCCGAGAATCTCACTTCCATGATTTTATGTTTAAGCGGTAGTGATAATCCGCGATAATTGGCGAACGGAAATTCCCTGGCCATGAAAAATAATTTGAAAGGATCCATAAATACTTTATGCCAAGCCAGAATGTGAGTTGAGCTAGAACACTGGACGAGGGAGTTCCTTACTTCCCCCTATCTACTCGTACCATCTCTGGTCTGTGTTCGTGGATGTTGAGCGAGTGCCCCCACTCACCATGACTTTCAACTGATGCACGTAACTCTCTTATGAGGGTCAACAGTTATTTTGATACGGAAACATGTGCGGCCGTGCCATTTGGATCGGCCCATTAACAAATGCAACTAAAATTGCTACGGTAATTTTTGAGAAAGAAAAATTGGTGTTTAGATCTCCATAACTATATCAAGATTTGGGCCGATTTTGCTCGTACCTTCAGTCTAGAGCTACACCCGTAGTTACAGACCATTTTCCAAAGTGTTGTTTTCAGGACTGCGTAGGGCTAAAAAAAGTAAAAAGATTTAACTTGCCGTTTCGTGTAGATAAATAATTGTGGGATTTGATTCCTACTGCTGTAACTAGCGTCGTGAGATTGTAGATCTTTCACGAACATAGTGGACAGGTACGAAATACGAGTAAAAGGTGGGTTGGTAATGGACAACTAAAGTTTACAAGTTGAACTACTATTACGACCCACCGTCAAAATCTGGATCATTTACAATCATAGCTAGTTCGGCGACCCGTTCACGATATGTACTTGACAGTCTGGTCATTTATTATACGTTGGCTTAAAAATGGATAAGGGGAAGGGGAACGGTTGTATGGGGGGGGGGTGAAATAACTGCTGGCCAGCTCATAAATTTCACACCAACCACTGTTAGCGTTTATCTGGCAGGCTTTCTACCGTTTTACGGAACAAGTTTAATACGTAATGATCTGCTGTACTCTACGCATAAATATTTACGGGGGTTCAGAGCCCTTGAGTGACCAACTATAGACCATGATGGGACATGGCTTTCTCGCGCTGTTTCTCTAGTCTTCCATTAAGACAACCGACAATATTTTCTTCAGCGTCTGGCCGTGTTTGTTTTATAGTAGCGCCTAACGATTAAGCCAATTAGCGGAGTGAGAAAATGATTGCATTCCAAGGGGTGGGGGGAATCAGGATGACTAGTACTAGTGCATGTGTGTTAGGTTGGTTGTCGCGTGACTATCGCCGAAAAAAATGTTCGAATGAACATTGCAAAGATATGATCAATCTTGAGTCGTTGTTAATGCCGATTCCATTTCATTCATTCCGTGTCCAGACTTTATGACGTCATTAAAGTGTGTTCGACTCAGCTCTGGCCGAAATAGTACGTAGCTGTTGACATGAAATGCCGAACACTCAAATCCGCAAATTCCTGACTTAAGGTCCTGGCCGGTAAGTCTGAATTGCCCGTTCAATCGGCATTTCCTGCAAACTGAAGTCTTGATCATTATTTCCAAAGCCGAACACTCGCACTCACACCTCTATCTTGTCTCACGTGTAATTACAGTTCTCTCTAACGCCCATCACGTTCACGAATTAAGTCTTTGAATTAGACTCCTCCTTGCCACAAGCTGCCCCACTCGCGCACCCAACAAAGATATTACTAATAACATCAGTTAGGTGGCAAAAAATATTAATGAAACTGTCACTCCACATTTTCTGGCCTGCTGGTAGAAGTTACTGATCAGAAAGTCACATTGGCGACTCAAGCGCAGTTTAAAAGATATTTTCAGCAGCGTTCTCCGGTTTAGATTCAAATTTTACTGTACTGTACATATATTATCGCTCCCATTACACCTGGAGTGCAACGCGTATTGCGAATAAATCATACAAATTATAATATCGATTTTCACAAGACACTAACTGTACAACAGTGGTGAAAACAACCGAGGAGGAGATATCGTTGTTTCCAAGATACCGACTATCGAATCTCATTCCTACTTTCGGTATTTCAACCAGCCGTCTGTGGAAGGTCTGCTTTCAAATGACATGCCAGCCGGTGCTTCGATTTTTTCCGCTTCAGGATGTCTAATCATCGAGCATTTACATTTCGAGTTAAGACAATTATCACCAGACAACAATTCGTACGAGTGTATCAAAGGGTTTACTAATGACACAGATTTAATCTACCGAAGCTCGTTACCGGGAAATTGCCGCTTATTATTTGGAAACTCACTTCCTTGTGAGCACATACGTTTGACCATTCGAGAATACAGTTCTTCTCCGGCCCACCCACTTCGGAATACGAGAAGAAGATGTAAGGGGGAAGACCGGGGGTTTTTTCCTCAGACCCCTCAATTGGTGGAGAAAGTGCCTCATTAGCTCTCACGCGACAATTTGCTGAAGAGCAGAGCAAAAAAGAGGTTCTTCAGCACTGGCACGCGCTTAGTGCTCACTGAGAGAATGAACCACTTATTCCATAGCTCTGCGCGAAACTGTATCGGATGCTCTCGAAACGTCAACTAACGCACGAGAAACGTTGCTAATTACTTTTAACAAGTAGTAATTGCTTGCCAGATACGAAGTACAGTTTTGTCTCACCAGAAAAGTGTGAAGGTCGTAGAAATTGGAGAGAACGATGAGAATGAAGTAGAACTCCGTATAGACCTCTCCACTGGACGAAAACCTGCCACGGTAGATGAATGGGCAGTAGATAAACGGCTAGATATTTGGATTAGCGTACAAATTCGCACTATATTACAATTTAATCAGTGTTTTCCCGTTACTCCCCTCGGCCCGGGTACCCTGGCTCTTGTAACATAGCGAAACCGCAACATCCATGAACCTCGACTGATATAACTCTCATGTGTTTTAAGGAACAGTCGTTTTGATAAGAAAACCGATCTGGCAGGAAAAGTTGAGTGAGATATTATTTCCATTGTATAGTTCAACTTCATTTCAGACATTAATTGCATGGACAATGCAAAACCCTGAAGACTAAATCTACTCCCCTCGATACCAACACATTTGAAACCTACGTCAACTCATAGTTCATTCTGCGTATTTGTCTGCTACTGAACCTCACTTGGCGAGAACATGCACGCCAACGTCTCAAATTCTCTTTTTATCGGACTCATGAAGATCGCTGTTGACTAATGGAAGCTTGAATACCGAGCAACATAATCCGACATAATCGTTGCTCCGACTAACTAGATGTATAGCTAAAATTCTGTAACAATTTAACCGTGCCAGTAGTCGTTCCGCTTCTAATTATCCTGTCACATTTATTGAAATCTCACTAAAAAGCCCTTTAAACTACCTACATAGGTTTTTAGGCAACTTCCTGTCCACGGAATTGGTTTTTTTGTGAATAAACATGTATCACTACTACACTAGCAGTAACATAAACATTCCCAATAAAATCGTCGTCACACTTGATTTGATTTGATAAGTTTATTCACGAGAAGTACATATCAAACATACAACTTCTTGCAAAATTATAATAAATGAAAGAATATGACAAAAGGGTGCTACTGCGAATAATAATTGCACGCCATTAGGCAGGAGCCCGTGGCGACGTGCAAGAGTGCTGCCTCACAATAAGAATAAATAATCTAAGGTTAATTATTATACAGAAAAATAATCAGACTCAGCATTTCAGCGCCGAACAACAATCCGCATCCGCATCGCATACGGAGATCTGGCACATTAGTCAGTTTATGCATCGATTCACTAACTTTCAAGAAACCGAAATACATTGAATAAATGAGGAAACCTGAAGGGAGGGAGGGGGGGCTTATGCGTACATACTTTTGAGAATCTCATTAGATTGCTGCATTCCTAAGTTTAAAAGCCATGTACTCACTACCTTCTTAAAACTATTCCTGGATAGGGCCCTAAAGTTTTTAACTTCAACTGGAGATGCATTAAAAATTACATGAATGAGGTAAGTGGACTTATTTTGGTTAGCGATAAGGTGTGTGTCTGGGGTTGACGACACATGAACCCTGTGAACTTGAATAAATCGTGTGTATTCCGCTACGAACTCGTCTTGACAGTCAAATAAACCATATACCCCATGTTAATCAATGAAGGCCACGAGATTTGGATGAGAAATACCGTGAATTTCAACATTTGGATCACTACCAGTTTAGTTTTGCTTTCTTTGGATATAATTTACAAAATGAAGCCTCAGTATCAATTTCCGGCACAACCAATGTTGACAACTATACCTAGCATGCGTACACGTTGGAGATTAGCTATCATCAATTAGACCAATTGATAAAAACCGGAAAATTGCTGAACGTACAGGGGGTCTGTTTTTCACGTTCCCGAGCCCTGTAATGTTCAAAGTAAAGTAACGTAATGGGTCGAAAAACGCGTGTGCGTTATGTCCGTTATTTGAGAACACGAACGAGAAAACCGAATCTAATAAAATTTGATACCTCCCGTGAATTTGACCTTCACGGGACGCCAAAATAACGGTACGAATGAAATCGATCCAAAGCTAACTATAGTTATCATAGTCATCGCGACACCAACTTTCGTTTTCTCCAAAACAACTCTAACGATTTGTTTTTTGGTATGGACCACATAACTCGCTAGTACAGTATAATCCTCATTCGTGGTAAGATGACGATAGCAGCATAATAATTATCGTAATTTCGAAGAAATTGATTTTAGCGTAGTTTTTTCTTTATAAATCCCTCTTATCAGAAAAATCAAGGTGGTAGTCCATTAAACAACCCATGTGATGAAATAATAGTAACGGATGACGCCTATAAGAAAATGAGAAAGAAACAAAAACCACTATCCTCGTCGAAAAAATCATTTCGACAGTGTTATGAATACCCATGCACTAATTAGTCAAGAATGGCGTGGCATGAGTAGGAGTAACTCAATGTATTTCGGAAAGCACCGCCAGTTTCTACACAAAAGATGTTTTACTAAGCTGAAATGAACAGAGTGAAAAATAGATTCGATGAGTAGCTAAAGCCATGAATGTACGCGGGGCTGAGAGAAGTTATGTGATTTTTTTTAGTTCGTTTACAGGGGCGCTCGTATCGGTTTTTGGTAATTATAGGACAATGGCATTCTGTTGTTACCGATAGTGATCTTTCCCCCTCCCACGGTATCAATAATATACTTTCAATTAAGTAACTAACTGATTTTTCCACGTCAAAAACCATGCTATGCCACGTTTTATTTCGCGGGATAGTTAAAGGCGACTCGTTTTCAATAAAGAGGCGATTCAAATATGCGAGGCACCATTTGACCAACTTGGTTTCAAGACGTTTCCACAGAAATGTTTCAACGTGTCAACATGTTGGTACGAGTTCGTGAAAGGGCGCTACGATTTTATTCAAAATACTCGCAGTTATGAGCCACTTCCAAGTAGATAGGAACAAATTAAAACTGTACGACACTTATTTTTGTTATTCTGCCCAACGGATTGTGAAGACAAACATTTTTAGAGAGAAAAGTAGATACAGGTTGACAGAAGAGTTTGAAACAGTTTTAATTGGTACTACTTTTAAACAGATCTCCAGAGGAGTTTTTGTAGAAATTAGGTATAAAAACCTGTTTGCAGTTTTCCAAAAACCTAAAATCAACGTGCACTTTTGGTCAGCAGCTCTAGTCACCGAGGTTTTGTGGTAATGTTTGTTGAGAACGAATTAGAGGTCTGCAGACTGGCTGATTCTCAGAATCTGATGGAACCTTCACTTTGTTCTTTTAATTAGACAAGGTAACACAAGATTCTATTCTACGTTAGAGTTTAGTAAAGTACAGCCGAATTGTGTGGTCGATTCTGCATCTTTCTTCACTTTGCTCTTTGCACATCACAATTCACTGAGTGAGATCCCAGAGTAAGCCGGAATCGCTGAAATCTGCTCATAACGCCTTACTCTTTTTGTTTCCATATTCCGTTGTTTTTTCAGAGCAACGTTCACGCTAAAGGTGTTCAATTAGAACCTTTTCCCATTCGACTTAAAAGGTTGCGTGAGCAATTAGCTCAAATATAATTAATTAATTCGCTGAGGAGGATTTCTCCTTTCCGAAGTCGACCTATCTATAATTTAAATGATACGAGCTCCAAAAAGTTGCCAAATTACTGTGTGCAGCTCTGAAGCCGGTCAACCTGGGGACGCTTTCTAATCCACTTTTAGCGACGGACGGGCTTTTGCTTGCTCTGTTTTTGCTTGTTTTTTTTTCTTCCACGATCTTTTTTGGTTGTGCCGAGACCGGATTTTTTGTTGTTCACAAACTCATATCCCCCACTCCTGTTCCCCGATCATCGTTCTCATCCGATCTCCGACCGTCACAAAACCTTCTAATGGTTTGCCAACGAATGGTTCGGCTGAGTAGCAGCGCTGTGTTCAGAATAACAAGGATCCTGTTCTCGATTTCAGCTATTAAATATCTTCTAATCTTGAGCTACAGAGTATGTATCAGTGTACAACACCTACGTGCCAATCTCGTCCTGCGGTTTTAAGGAAAATCATCATTGATACGTTGAATGTACGTACGTTTCTCCGGTGCCGTAATGTCTCGAGAAAGCACAGCCAGCTGCTCTCCATGGACCCACTAAAACACTTACTTAATCAGCATCTTTTAAATTATCCGCAAACCCTGAAATATTACAGACATACGTTGACATAATTTAAGGATCATTTTCAAAAAAATATAACGAATTCCATTTCCGTCACACTTCGACGTTCAAACGTGATGGTGATTCGGTTTTCAAAGCACCACAGCATTTTACGTACCTTTTAGACCCATCCCATTCGATTCAGCATCGAAAAATATCAGTAAACGATACGAAACATGACCTGACTACAGAAGGAACGAGGAAAATTACGTTTTCCAGGCGCCTGTAGGCAATTGCATGACCTGACTAGTCGAGCTGACGTGGTGGTTGGACTGAGACGGAAGCGAATGCAAAAGATGAAACGATTACTTTCGCTTTATTGTCCAGTTCTTTCCAGTCTCTCGCAGGCACGCGTGGTTTGATAGTTACGAGCGAAGAGTGTTATTCAGGAGAGCATATTAGAACCAGTGATAGTGACACTGCGCTTCTAAGGGAGTGTGAAACTGAACGTCAAGCGCGTGATTGTACCTCACTGCTTATCGCCACCCATTTGAACATTCATCTAGGCCAGAGGTGTCAAACTCAATTTTGCAGAGGGCCATATATTAAATTTAGAATGTGTAGGCGGGCCAGATTCAAATTAAAAAATGTGCTGAATTACGATAACATTTTATTTATTTAATTACATAGTATATAATATAAATATACGGTGGTTAAAAATCATCAAAGTTATAAAAGAGGGTAATTATTTTGAGCTCGGGGATCCAGATACCTGACTTCTCTTGTTTTTGACAAGCTCATTGATGTCAGGTATCATATTCGTTGTAGTTATTTTAAGAACTGATTGGAGATGTTCATTCGTAAGTCTTGTGCGATAATTGTTCTTATTTATTTTCATGGCGGAAAACATCTGCTCGCATAAATAGGTGCTACCAAACATGCACAGAATGCGTGCTGCATGCTTTTTTAATTCTGGGTAGTTATCCAAACTCTTGAAATATTGTGTATAAAATGTAATATCGATAAGGAAGGTTTCTAGCCTAGACTCGAAGCGCGTGGAAGATTCCATTGTTGCTAAGAGACGCGCGTTACTGTCTATCTCTCTCGCTTGTCAGGGCACGCGCTGCCCTTGAAATTACTTAAAATGTTGTAGTGTGCGCATTTTAAAACTTCCGTAGAGGAATCCAGTGAAGTCTGAAAGCTTCTTCTTTCTGCGGCACATTACGATCGCGGGCCGTATTAATACGGCCCGCGGGCCGTATCTTTGACATGACTGATCTAGGCTTTATTGGTGACATTGCGCGATAATCACCCAACATTTCAAAACTCTAAAAATAGAAGGTAGCAGAGCGGATGGCGGGGAAAATGTAAACGGGAAACTAATATTGCAGCACAATGGGAGCTTTGTGGCTGCGAGAGGCAGCCCCCCCCCCTCCTCCCCTTTATATTGGTGTGATCCTAACTGTTCCTGACGGAATACTAGGCATAACGCACATACAGAGAAATGGTTACCGAAAATTTCCAATGAAACTGACACGCTGTGGTTCAGGGTGAAATAAGCGATAGTTACACGAATAGAGTCAACAAAGAATCTTTTTACTTTTCACGGGGATTGAGGACGTACGGTGTTTACCGATCGATGTAAAATAAGAGATCATAAATAATAGGTGGCTGATTGACTCGACTAAAAGATGTTCTTCGTTAGCAACGAATAATAGAGTTACTACAATCCCCTTTCTTCTGCTGGCCTGACCACGAACCGGACATCTGCTTTCGCCAGTCGATTAGCATGTACTCTCCGTTTTTTTCCTCCGCAGTGACACCGAACATTATGTCAATCACAACTCAGGGACCAGTCTACTGAGGGTGTAGCTTAAGGAAAATTTCTTTTAATGTCTCTTTCTTTAATTCCCCTTTTGGTGTGTCGCTTTCTTGGAGTGCCTGTCGAATCATTACTTTTTGTGAGCTTCTGCTGTTTCTGCAGCTTTGCTTAAAAAACAACGTAGTCTCTAACATCATCTATGTCGAGGAGTAACTTAATGACGTACTCCGTATTTGAAGAGGGCAGGTCAATTCTAGGGCAGAGCAGCAGGTTATCACGAAACACGATCTGAGCAGGAGATTAGCCAGTTGTACGATGAAGTGCTGAGCGATATAACAACAAAAACAGTGGCTTTTGTGTCCTTATCAAATTGATTCTTATCTACGAAAATCGCTAGATTTGGTAAGCATTGTGATAGGAGTTCTTCCTTGCCAGCAGATTGAGGGCGTAGAGGAGTTGTACGACAACCGTCCACGTGGAGGAGCAAGATTCAAACGGTTCAAAAGTTCGGCTGACTATTCGTCATACCAGAGCTGTAGCAACTGTTTCGGCTTCTAGCCATTTTGAAAAATAATCGACCGTCACGAGTACACTGCGGTTTCCACGACGGCCGCTGTAAGGAAGGCCATTTTGAGGTCTACTTGCGTGCTTCAAGCACGACCTGCTTGTGTGGTGTGTGTGTATCTTACTGGGCTCTTTACATCACCATTTTTGTACCACTTTTGGCACCATATTGACATCAAGCCTTCACATCTGTACTCATGCTAATCAAGAAATAACACGATCGGGGTGTCATGCCACCGCTGTATGTAGAACACTTATTACTAGATGATGGGGTACAACTCATAACATCCAACTCTCGTTTCCTGTTTCCAACCAATTTCGTTTTCCTGTCCAACGATAGAACAGTTGACTGTCATACATTTCTGAAGATTCCCATCCGTTCAAATGTATCTGTACTTTTCGAGGATAAGGCCATCCATTTGATCTGGTAATTGCCGCAAACTGCTCCCTGCTACTCTTCCCGGGGAATCCCACCGTTAAATGGCAGTAACTGTTCCTCGATTACCACAATTCACGGTTCCTCTGGGCTGCTTTGGAGGAGATGCTGACAGTTGGTGGTGTATCTGGATTCTTTCCTTCCAACTTTGCCACCGAGGTCGTACGATTTACTGGAGCAGACAGTTGTTCATTGATATCGGCCATTGACTGTTGTAAAGAAGTTATCTGTTGGTCCATTGGCTCGTGGGTACTGTCATCACTAGAAATGTAATGTTGGAGTTATCTCACGATTTTATTACTCGTAATGTGGAATTTAGTTATGGAATAGGGTGATTGCAGGCGCTTGTAGGTATGCCACTACATCTTGTTTCAGCCCAAGCCCCAAGTGTCTTTCGATACCAGACAGAACCTCCTCGAATTTTAAGATTTTCGTGAGTAGCGAAGGTTAACAAAGAGGCTTTCAAATTACACTGCGTGAAAACACGACCCGATTTGATCCTCAGGGTAAACACAGGACGGCTTTGGAGTTGGTCCAAGTAGAAAGTCACGTAGGACGAAACCAGTGGGTAGCTCAACTGCCCATTACTGGCTTCTAGTTTCATAACTCCTTCTTCCTCCACCTTCGATGCCCGGGTACTGGTTTCCTTGTCCGTTTCGCGATCTTTGACATTTGTTTCTCGGACCAGCGAAATTCGGTTGGCCTAACCCTGTTCGGCAGTGCCACCTGTCTTGTGATTATAGAAGAACCCAAAGAGCGCTTTCTAAAACATCTTGACGTATTGGAGAAATAGTATTCGAATGATGGGAATCCGGGACGGAGAAGTCACGGACTGCTTAGACTTTTATTGGATCCATCATCCCTTAATCAGCCTGAAGGTCAACCTAACAAAATGGTTCCCCGGAGGTTCAAAACGAGAACGGTCCGATGAAAAAGTGCGAAACGTCACTCGACGTGAAAACAGTCGGTCCCGTGGTCCAATACCAAGCTTTTTCACGTTGGAATTGAAGAAGTTTGGAAGAAGACAAACGAAGAAGGAGGCTGAGGACGAGAGTGACCCTAAAACATATACGAACGATTCGTAGGTATTGGGTTCTTATCATAATATAGTTCAGCGGGCTATACGTTTTACTTGAATAAATAAACGGCTCACAAATAATTTCAGCGATCAGGAAGGATCTACATCATTTCTGTAAGTCCTTTATTTACTGCAGAATATTCTTTCCTATTTATTCCGATACTGTTCGCCTAGTTATTAAAAATTCAACCGCGAAAAAAGTAATTGAGAATAGCAGGTGCTTTTTTAGATCCTTCAATAATGTAGTAGAACATTTCAAAACTAATTTTGAACAAATTGATGAGTCGCTAATGAGAGAGCTAATGAATAGACAGCGAATGTGGAGGGTGGAAGCGTCCACCAATCACACGCCAAACTGAAACCTGGAAGGCTGAGGCTGCAAGCCCAAACTGCCTGCATTGCAAGCCAATGGTGGCTGACGCTTCCCATGCCATCTTCTCGTGCCAAAAGTGAGCAGTTTAGCTCTCGACGAGACCGAATTCCGATGAAAACTGGAGGTGCAAGCAATGCTCAGCCAGAAGAGGATAGATCTAGCTGATCCGGGTTCAGTATGTCTCAAGGATGAAGAATGAAGACACAGAGGAAAGACCGCTCTTGAGCCTCCCAACCCGCTGGGCAGTATGGGAGGATGCATGTGAATAGCAGCATGCTGCAAGGTTCTCGTGGAGATGAAGAGGGCAAGAAGAGCTGCCATCGCTGAGAGGCGTGAGCGCCAACCTGATGCTTTATGCTAAACTGATCTTAATCGGTTCTACTCAGTGCAATATACAGAGGTGCGACAGTAAATGCAGCATACCACACCGACATTTTTGATGAAAATTTTTATTGCTCACCTTTTATCAAAATATTTCAGGAGTCGAACCATAAAACAGTTAATGAGCTGTTACATAAAATCCTCCATCCCCACTATTCCCTGCAGCTTTGTAATAGAAAATATGAGTCGGAAGTCGCTTAATTACTGAACGAAACTTAGAATACAAAATGTCGATAAATCAGTTCCCATAATTTTTCCGGGCGACTTTGAAGGCCATGGCGTCGTGGAAAAATGCAGACTCGATGCTCAAGCTTGGTGACTCCTTATTATCTTGTTCTGTTTCCTGTAAGTGAAGGTTGGAGCGATGCACGTCAAATGAAATGGCGAATTGATTCAATTTCATCTAACAGCTTAGTAGAAACGGAGGTGATAAAAAGAATAAAATTGTAAAACATTATTTTCGTGAGCTGACCTGTTTATAGTGGCGATAAAGTTACTATCTGCAGAATGAGAGGGAAACGAGCTGAGAAGGATACGCACCTCTTAAGAAACAGGCCGACCACTGGCACGAGCTCCACCAGCCGCCAACGCTGCAGACAAAGACTTAAAACGTTTTATTACTTCGATATCGCGGGGAGACGTAGTTAGTCAACTCAGAAAAGGAGTTATTTCCATTTCACAGAGATGTCACCGTCAACTGTCATCGAAGTAGAACCTGCTGCAACTGCCGTTTGTAAGCTCGCCGTTGTTAGCGCAGTCTATTCAAATTGAAATGAGACGAAGCGAGTGTGTTGTGGATGAGATGGGTGCAGGAGGAGGGAGTCAAAGCAACGACTATAATTTATTTCCTCAAGAACGGAAAGTGTGTGATGTGAAAGCAGCTGCCTCACTTTGCGTCTTCCAAAGAGATGTGTTATTACCAAGAAAATGGCCTCTGGAGCGCTGCTCATTGTCGACGCCTTTGCTGGCCGTGCGGTTGGCAAAGAAATGGCTCCAGAATAGAATAAATTCTCATTGGAAGTCACGCCGGCAGGTGCTTGCGGTGGCCTGTATACAATCAGCGACAGGCCCCACATGCCGACCCGACTTCCTCCTACAAAACCGTAATTCTGGTTTACTCAGGGGAAAACTGAAAAGCCGCAATTTCTAATCATTTCATTTAGATCTTGACGAAGGACTAACGAGTTCAGTCCTCGATGTCACCGACGTGCCGAAGAACTACCACATCTGTCACTTTTTTGAACGGCTTAAAACAGATCTCTCAATTGAGGACCTTCTTGAGGATTCCTACACGAAATATCATCGAGTTAACAACGAGCAACAAAATATCTCGAACCGCAGGAAATCTGTGATAACGAGGATCGTATTGTTCCTAGTTCCAACTAACTGCCCTCGATAGTTGTTATATGTATATAACACGCATATACACGTACAACGTACGTATGAGTTTATGTATTTATTGACATAGCAAAATCAAAACACTTCCAGAAAGATGAACGGAAGACATCATTTATGTACACGTTATTAAGGTGACGCGATCAAATGCGACTGATAGTTTTGGCGTTAACTATACGTTGAAGACATGACAATGTTCTTAGACTACTTAGACTTTCAGCAGTCATACAGTGTATGGGGTGTGAAAATTGCTTGGCCCACTCCTTTCCTGTTTGCCTTTTGAAATACATAACGTTGCATTATGTTACGATTCCATTGCTTGACATAAACACAGTAACCACGATCACCAGATTTTTTCCAGGTGTAACGAAAGTTACAAAACCCAGGTTGCCAGTGTTTTATTGTTGGGAACTGGAAATGGCAGGCAGTAGGTTCATTTTAATATCCCTATACTTGTTGTCCCGCTACCTAAACAATTTTCCAAAACACGGGAAAGGGACCATGGCATTTAAAAAACTAATGAAATAAGTATTAGTTAGAGGAAGCCTAGACTACTCTAGCCAATCTACGCCAGCTCTAGGAATAATTGTGAACCGCACGCTTCTGTGCAGCACTTTTGCATTTTCATCCCACTCCCTGAACACTGTTCCATAACTTCCATAAGCGAGTTATTTCGGTTGAAAGTCGTGGAGGTTGCGGTTTTGCAACCATGCGCAGGTATTCGCTCAGCAGCCACCGAACCCTAACAGACCTGTGGAGGTACAGTTGGTTGTCGTTTAGCTAGTCTCCCGATAAAAAGATTTCCCTGTACGTTACCACGGGGAGGTATGACCCTGGGGAATCCGTGCCATCTGGGAGAAGTTTTTACTATGGTTTCCCACCTGATCTAATCATTTACTTGGGAGGCAAGTTTCGAAGAGAGAGATCAACTGTGATCACGATTTACGGTCATAAGATTTTTCGCAAGCTCGACGAAAAGATCAAAAGCTTCCTTGGCAGCAGTCAAAGGTGGAATATTCTTTGATAGTAAAGAAGTGGATACATGTCACGACCCATTCACTAGGATATCCATCTCGGCTACCAATCAAATCACATGTCGATTCATCATGCATGGCAAGTTCTCGATCAGTGGATCACACTTCATCCCAGAGGGAAAAGTTCCCCTTTCACTCGCCGAATCTCCACTACAGCATTCTGCTATGAAGAGACACAGCCCGTTCAAAAGGCATGCTGGACGGCACATCGAACTCACCATGTCCCGTAAGGAACTGGCTCCTCCTGTGGTCTGCCTCAATCCACTTCCTCCTAAGACGTGTCACGTTCCTTTGAAAAACTCTCCTAGATGGCAACTTTTCGTTTAGTGGGGAGATCTATATGAAATCCAGCCTGAAGAGGGGGGATTCCCTTTTCACTCTCCACTTGTCCATCATTCAGTCAATGACCAAGTCAACGGGTAAATGGCCAGTGTTTATTTCAAGTGTTTCAGAGTGGATGCTGTCTTTAGACCTTTGTTATCCACAGGAGTACTGGTCGCTGTGACTGGGTAAGTACCCCCTTTGATTGACTTTGAGTTTGTTCCTCCGGGCGTCGGGATGGTGCCCTATCCCGCCTAAGTAAATGAGCCTTGCACATTAGGATAGTGTCTCGGTAACACACACCCCAAGTGCTGTTTGCCTGTAATAATTCAAATCTTGCGTGCATCGTGCTTTTGAGAGACTGGACGTGTTGGTTGTTAAACTCCCTGAGCTCCTAACACTGCAGCCACCACATCTGTCACTGTGTGCTAGTAAAACTTGCTAACTTCCTGCAGCTCACCCCAAATCATCTCATAAGCAGGAACTCCTCACCCGTCGATCATAACCCCAAACTAGAGAGAAGGCATTGTAGGTGTATTCAGTTAGAGCTGCCATTCTCCTGAACGGTTAAACCAAATGTCACCGGTACACGTGTCATTCACCGGTACAAGTTGTGAAATGAAGTCCTAGTCGCATCCGTTCTTCGAGTTTCTATAAATAAGAAGGGATGGATATGAAAGAACAGGAAGACGAGAAATTGTGCTGAGTAACAGTCGGTATCTACGACGCAAAATGGTCGACTATGTAATGGCGTCGAAAACACGTCAAATTATAGGGTTCGGCAACGGAAGAATATACTCGTAGTGCTGTTATATAATTCACGCCCATCTGTCCCTCTCAGTTTGATTAACTAGCGTCGTGTACGATCCACCATTTAACGATCATCTACTATTTAATAGGGCTGCCATATTTTGCTTGGATTATAGAGAGTGTAAGTGTCATCAATAATTTATGTCACTTGTTTCCGTTCTTAAGGAAGAACTTAGATAAGTGAAGTAACTATTGTGTTTTGTTCGAATAAGCACCTGTACCTACTAATAGGAGGCTTTTTAAATGTTTAACGGCTGCGTTGTTAGGTGTCGTGCCATTGTCTGGGAAGAACAAACGTTAGATCGTTTGAATACACTGTAACCCAGCAGTTGCTTACATTTTTCATTAGAAACTGAAAACAGTGGTCGTTTAGTAAAATGGAGCTGAACGGGCGTCCCATCTAATTAATTGTTGATCAATATTGAGAAACATAATTGAACGATCATATATTGTCAGTGTCACGACATTTGAGTGAGTGTCAATAAAAGTTTTGATCCGTAAACTGAAGAAGCTTTGTAGCGAATATTCCTTTTTGAGAGCTCGGTTCAGTATTTTCCAGGCCTTCAACGAGTTGCTAGTGAGATACGCCATACACTACCGTTTGGCTGGTAAGTACTCATTCTGACAGATCATCGTGGAACTAGCCTCAGCGGTGCGTCTGAAATTTACCACCGTCTCTGGTGGGATTCTCTTATCGACAAGCACATCGTCATCATGATTAAATTTTCAAGAATAATCGAGGAATCAATTGCAAACATTGGTACAAAATCGCTGTTTTGTGTAATCTGGTTAGTCAACCCGTCTAGAACGATTTCAGTTATCAGTGCCCGTTTGTTACCAACAGGTTTTTGTAAAAAGCTAATCCCCACCCCACCACAAAGTCTCTGTGCCTCCTCCTCCTCCAAAGTTTCTGTGATGTGAATCGAGACAAGCAATTGAAGAATAATAAACTGCCGTGAATATCTGGGTTCTATCCAAATGTAGTTTGGTTTTCTACCAACTTTTCGGCCATCATGTAGGACCCAGACCTGTAAATGTACGGCTGGTTGTCGTTTAGCTAGTCTCGCGGGGAATAGCCGTTGCCCGTGTGCTACTGCGTGGAGGTATAATCATGGGGAATCCGCACCATCTGGGAGGAGCAAGTCTTAATGACAACTGTGGCCACGTCATAACCTTCATCGTAAATTGGGCGAAACGTTTATAAGCTTGCTCAGTTGCTGTCAAAACTGAAGGCTCTTCCAACAACCGTGGCTCACTGTAGGAACTACAGCGGAGCAGCACGTGGTTTCTTGTACCCTCCGCAGTCGTTGGAGAGTCGTTGAGGGGAAAGAAGTGGAGTCGGGAATTGAAATCACCGTGTCCCATTAGGAACTGGCTCGTCCAGCGGTCTGATTCAAGTCACTTTTTCTCAAGACGCTCATGGATGTTGGGACTCGCACGCATCACGTCCTTTTGACGAAGATTCCCATCTCGCTAGCGTTTCACTAATGCCTATTCATCTAGTGTGGCAAGTTTTCGTTCAGTTAGGAAAGCTATACGAAGTTCGGTCCAAAGGAAGGGAACTTTTGGTTTCCTTGCCTTCTTCATTTTCTTCTCATTCATTCACCTGCAACTTGATTTACGTCGTATTGGTATTTTAACTCACTCACTTCAGTCTAGATCTGCTGGGTTTTGCCTTACCGTTGACAGAACGTAACATTGGACACAGTTAGCTTACTGAGCTACTCAAATTTTGAACATGTTCTATCGCATTAGTAACCACAGCATTTAAATAACCGGTAAGTTTATTTTAAAATAACTCAAAACACGGATTACATTGCAATATAGTGTGAATTGATATACTGCCCCCAGCACACACTAATTAAATGTGGGAATAGTAAGTGAATCAATCAACACTTTTCTGCGTGGAACTACGGTGGTGCAAGTCGCTGAAACTAAAGAAGGATTTTTACTTGGCAATTATACAGCAACTTCTTATGTACGGGGTCGCTGCGTAGGGAATGATTTACAACTAGAAAATAAAACCGTTCCTCGTTATTCAAAATGTATTGATAAAAATCCTACTAAAAACTGGACTTACTAGTCACCATTCGACGGGGAAATGTACCTTGAGTTACGTTTATAAAATGAGTTTCTTTGTCCTTCTGAAACCGAAGGTGAATACTGCGCTAATTATGAGAATTCATCTTACGTGAGGAGTTGGCATTTCCAATAACCAACCGAGGAGATTAATGGCAGATCAATTATCGCAAGACGATTATAAAATTGAAATAAACTTAACTGACGCTAATGAGCTTCATGATTTAACATCAATTTGATGAATGGAGCTCGTTTAATCATGTTTCGAGGTACTCAATAAGAGTCGTGGCATTTTTTAATTCAATTTATTGTGATCTTCAACAGTTTTTTTCATCGATAAGATGCAATTAGGAAAAAATATAACGGTGGCTTCATGTTGCCGTTTATTGCACGCTGCCCTAGTTATCGAACGGTGGCTGCGCGCTTTGGCTTCAAATGCCAAAAAGGTAATATTTCATTCAAATCTATTGTTTGGGTTTCGAATACCCCCCCTCCCCCTTGTGAACTCTAAATGGGACCTACAGTTTCCGTGTTTGGAAAACCTCAAACAGTCGGTGATTGCGACTGCGTCTTGCGGAAACTAGTTGCCTGCTGTTCCAAAACAAGGTTTGTACTGTACCGTACTCATGAACTGTGTGAAACTTCATAGCCCTTCTCAATAAGAAAGGCGTTGAAACCTGTGGTATCATACTGGAAACGACTGGATCCAAAATTTCATCAGAGCCCGATACTGTAGGTAAATGCTTGGTTTTCAGCGTAATTCTCTCCCCTTACCGCGGAATGTGAGAACCAAAGAGGTGTGTAAGAAAGTGTTATAGCAACCGTTGGATAAGTCTTCCAAGAGTTGGCATTTCAAGTTTTACGCCACCCCGCCCAGTCAAGCGAGTTGAATGGGCAACATAATAAATTAAAATACTACAATGTTTTGGTTCGCATTTTTCCTCGCGCTTTCTACACGCCACGAGTCGTAGGATGTTAATTGAATCCACCAACTCAACAACAGTCTCGATACATATTTAAAGATGGAGGGCTCTTCTGAGCATGAACCGGCAAAGGCCAACTTCTCGCATGGCAAACTCTTCATTATTCGTGAAATATGAGTGGCAAATAACCAGGTGGCCTTCCCATGTAGGGTTAGTCGCAGCCTACTTGATAATGGGAGAAGAAACTCCGTTAGAATGAGAGCTCAACGGAGGAGCTCTTCTTCGCATTTATTCAGTCACGAATTACTTTAGATGAAACTAGGACCGCGAGTCACAAGTGGATAACGTGTGGTGGAAATGGCAGTCTGGTAGACCACACATACAATTTTACATCTGATTTATTTTATGAACTTTGTTCAATTACTGCCTGGTAGTTGACTGGATCCCAAGAATGTTTTAGTCTTCTTCACTTCTCCAGACGGCTCAAGATGTTCGTGAAAAGGGGTTTCACTTAAAAAATGCAGTTTAATGATATTCTTTCCGCCGACAAAATTGTTTTTTTTCTAACTAGCTTCAAGGTTGTTCTTCTGGCGTTGGACTCCTCCAAATATTTTGGAACTCTCTTTATGAGGAGCGAAACTAGCAGAACTCGTAAAACATCTAAATGAAACTGTGTACAACATATACTGGCACTTTTTATCGTCTCTCTGCAGCTACTGATGAGTCTGGATCTTTTGAACTGTCATTCTTTAGTCTTTAGGTCTCGCTCTTAAATAGCCGAAATGTTCATCTGAGATGTTCGAGGAACGTCTTCATGACCAAGCAACTTGGTAATAAAAAGTTGGTTTGTGGATATAAAGAATCAATATTTTTGTAAATAAGTTATTGGGTTAGTTCCGCCAGTAGGTAAATTACTAACGTTAACGTACCTGTTTGGTGAGTTGAATTGGCTTTTGAATGCATGGTGGACAGATGGAGAGTACAATTAGAGCCCCCCCTCCCTCTAGCCGAATTTCCTATAGAACTCTCTACTGAACGAAAACTTGCCACGCTAGATGGCATCATATCCATTACTTCTTATTTATAGAAACTCGAAGAACGGATGCGACTAGTACTTCCTTTCACAACGTGTATTTCACATGATTTACTAGCTCACAGTAAGAGATGTAGTGGCTGCAGTGTTAGGTGCCAGGGAGTTCAGCCAACAGTCTCTGAAAAGGACGACACTCGCGTTATTCGAATCGTTACGGGCTAATCCACTCTGAAACACTTGAAATAAACACTGGCCACTTACCCGTTGACATGGTCATTGACTAAATGATGGACAAGTGGAGAGTGAAAAAGGAACCCCCCCCCCCTTCAGGCTGGATTTAATATAGATCTCTCCACTGAACCTCGTTGCCATCTAGGTGAGTTTGTCTAAGGAACGTGACACGTCACGTATGAGTTTTTCCCAATATTGGTGAACGTCTTAGGAGGATGGGGATTGAGGCAGACCACAGGAGATGCTAGTTCCTTACGGGGGGTCCTGCATGCCTTTTGAACGGGCTGTGTCTCTTCATAGCAGTATGCTGTATCCCCGCCCCGTCAATTTTCGTATAAATCCGCGGCCTATTGATGCCAAATATTTCTGGAGGGTTTACTATATACTATTGGGGGGGGGGGGGGGTCCTCCTACGCACACATTCGTTCTATCAATCTATTCCTCGTTGCAGGGATCTCTCCCTCTACCTCTTCGTCCTTCCAATAAAAAAATAATCAGTTTTGTGAGCTGTCAATAAAGCCCCTTACAGAGGTTTATGTTGATCAAATGTATTACTCTTCTTGTTTTATGTGAGAAGTTTTTGTAATATATGTTTTCACCAAACATTTTTTAAATCGTTTAGAAATAGAATGCTCAATAGACCCTTCACTTTGCTCGCATGCCGTGAATTTCACCTTTGGAACGAGTTGTTCTTTCCCCCCGCTATATTCCGCGGAGGTTTGATGCACGTGAATGATCCTCACCCTTATGTTCCTTGTGCGCCCTCAAGTGTTGAATACAAGGTTGTACAAGGGTTCACAAATGGCTCAACGCTCTTCCTTCTTCACTTAGACCTCAATTCATAGCGCGTGTTGAAAAATTCCCTTTTTTTTCTTCCTCGCCTTAGAGCAGTTGGCGAAATGTGGGTTAGAACGCCCTCACGAGCTGTTCTTCTGAAACGGACGTAATTCACATCGACGGGATTAATTTCGGCGCCAGCTGTCGGACAGGGCCCACGCGATAACCAACGCCTGGTTAAGACTGTTAGAGTATCCAGGTTGATACAAATGCCAAGCTCGCGAAATGTCTGAGATCGCGGCACAAAACCCAGGAGAACAGAGTGTGTCATATCCCCTCAACTTCCGGCTATAACGCTCCCACGAAAAAGACCTGAGAGATAAAATGGATTGTAGTTATTTAATTATTAGAATCACTCTATTCCCAATAATTACTCAGTGTTGAGACTGGGGGTGTTACGGACAGAGAGAATGAGAGATGTGAGACATCTAACCAGGACGGGATTAAAACCATTTGTTGTCTGCCTTCCATCCCAATTGTATGACACATATAATAACAATCCCTGGTCACCTTTACCCCTTTCGGTAGTTATTCTGGTGAATTGGAATGCGAATGGGTCGCACCAACCAAATGCGAGGATCAGGTTTGCCCAATTTAAGGATTTTAAACGAAATAATTGCTAACCTGTTGCAGTAATTTCTTGTTGGATGTCATAAACCAACCAAATGCGAGGGAAGACGATTAAAAAGCCGAAAATATAGTTTTGTACCTTCTGCTCGTCATTCGAATCGCAGTAAAAACATAACTTTCCTTTCTACTTTGTAGAGCCAAGGAAAGTAAAAAAGACGCTAACTCAGTTGTTTTCCGAAGTCACTTACTGAAAATAGAATCCAACCCTACGGAACTAGTGAAATCAACGGCTGTGGAAATGGTCACGAAGGGGGGTTTTTTCAGAGACGTAACAACAAGCCTTATTCCGCGACTTTGGATAGTATACCACTTCGAGGAGCTCAATAAATATATTGTGCGAGCGGAGGAGCAGCTGTTAACCTTTTACAGAGCGCAACTATTCTCATTAGTTTTACTCGGATAACTCGCCTCTCTTGTTATTCGTATTGTACACCTCTACGATATACTTATCTTGGGAGGAGGAATCGACAATGAATGTAACGATAACTACATAATTATAGCGCAATTACGGACTCGCAGTGTACTAATGAATTCCCTACAAAATTGCTATAGACGGCTGTCGGCATTTCTCGCACGCTCCTCCTGAGGGTGTCCAGGGGAGGAGACCGTTGCTCTTTTACCACCGACACACAAACCGCTCCTGCGAAGATGCGAGTGCCAATCGAAATTCTTACTTCGTACTGCTGCTGTTATTAATCTCAGCGTTGAGTGAAATCCTCTTTTCTTCTGGCCCCTGACGTGATTTCTGTTCGTGAGGTTTTTCTTGTATATGAACTAAGAGTAAAAAACCCAATTTACTCAAAATCGACGCTACTTTAACTTACGCGAGAAAATGAGAGAAAATTGCACAAGTGGTTTTAAATTCGCGCACTGACCTGTTTGCATTGGCTTGGTGACTTATAAAAATTAAAATTCTGAAACAGTTTATATTTGTTGGAATAGCAGCCCCCGAGTTCTCCTTATCTTCCTTACTATACAAATGTACGTCGTCCATATTTTCGAACAAGCTCGCCATTGTTGGACTGTCAAGTGAATAGCTGAGGTGGATATCGATTAATACCTCATAGTTAATATCAACATTACGTCAATTTCGCACGAAGAATTGATATTTCGACATTAAATATTGAATTAGTGAAATCGACGCCGTAAAACCACCGGTGCCTTTTAACTGGAACGAACAAACTATCAACAAGATCTTTAGAAATTGTCAAGTGTTATCGTCCGTTTCTATTTGACTCCTAGTCGTTTTGAAACTTGTTTGAGCTGGTACCGCGAATAAATAAAACTGTCGAGGGCGTCTATGTCAATAGATTTCCTAGTTGTGACAGTGGTATGTAAATGAATACAAACATAAACGTTAGGCCGAATAAATTAACGTCAGGGTTTCAATCAGGCGCTATCACAGAGCTCATATCGATGATACATCACTGAAACATCTAGAGCGAAACATCACACGACCTTGCACCATCGGCCCCGCGCAAATTCTAGTTCATAACTGGATGACGTCACTTTTAAAGTCTTCAATTTAAAAATTGTAATGTGCCTAATTTTTGCTGGGTGCACTTCCAATTGATATATATTTAAAGCTTTTATGCCCTGCCCTGACTTTGACGAAGGGTAAAGGCGAGATCTTTTACTCAGTTTAGCTCTCCTCCATTGTAAACGCACAGATCCTTAGTAACAGTAATTACGCAGTAGCTTTGCAGTCTCTGTTGGTAGCCGTGCAATACGTCATTTTAGATTGCAGTGTTGACCTTAACGGTTACTGGAAATTACAATTTATTTGTCGATGCGTCATCGAAATGAAATTCTAAACGCGTTTGTGCTTATAATTGCCGCGACATTGTAATTTGATTGGAAATTTGAGTCCATTGAAAGTTTACTGTGCTTGCTGGCAAAGTGAGCGCTCATGAAGTAAGAGCGTTTCAAAGGATTTAGTACCAACCTGCGATGGGTGAGACCATACAGTGAACGTCCTCCACAAATATGTGCACTTGTAGAAAGACAATTTCTTAGCCAGACAATGTCTCTTGTTATCATCGCTCAAAATCTACTCACTAATCTAACGTAACCTCGATTACTAACTTATGCCATGGGCTGCTTACTACTGTGACACGTAGGCACGCCATTTATGAGAAAACTGTTATTCCTGTTTATTGTATAACACAGTGCTTGCGAATACGCGTAAACGCTAGCGTACGCAGTGCAAACACGTATGAAGCCCGTCCCACAGAACTCCCACAGCGAAACATAATGACACTGAGACCAAATTGGTTTGGAGACTTCAGAAGCTCTAACTGTGGTATGTTCAACATTGAAGGAACAGTTTTAGGAAGTATGATAGGCGTACATTTATTTCTTGACGTTCTTGTCGTGCGGGGCTGTTCTGGAAGAAGCGGTGCTGTGCACCAACATATTTCTTTCTTTCTACGCAACTTGGGCAGACGAAATGCAGTGGCCGGATACATCAGTCCTCGTTTGATGGTTGCTTTTTCGCTGCTAGACCCTAAATTTTGGTCGAGTGCGTATGCATCTCGTTTAAGTATCCATTTATGACTCGGCTTTCACTGGAGTAAACGACAGTCTCGCCCATCAGTTCGCTCCTTCGAACGGAGTTCGGTTATATCGCTTCGTCCCTTCTCAGTTTTTGCCGAAGGGCCAAAAATGAATCAACGTGCTCCAAATGACCCCAGACACAGTTTAACAGCCGACTAACGGTTCTTTAGGATTTTCGAGTTGAGCCCACTAAAACGTATCAGAAATCTGCTCAACGGGGGAGAAGACCAGATGGCTCTGTTTTTATGGCCCTTCCAAGTCAAGCGGCTTGACCTGCGGTTTTCAGCCTTGGGGCTTCAAATCGCAGACTAGGCGGATTCGAGAACAGAGCGGAGGCCTACAAACGAAATTGTGGTCGGTCGAAGTCATTGACGGGTATTTCAGTAGCCGCAATGTAATTTACTGTCGTTAGTAAGTAACTTATCTGTCGTTCTGACATTTAACATCAAAATTAAGGATTTAGAAGCTTAACAACTTTCGAAAGATAGTTAGATGGTTAACTTTTCTCAGTTTTTGTCGAACCTTCTTTTTTTCTTTCATAATGTATGCGAATAATAGCAAAATTGAAATGGTTTTTCGTTGCTCCGTCATATTATCCTCTTAAAGAACGCCTCAGTTTCAATCAAACCCTCTCGCTGAAGGTTCCACTGCAAAGCTGCCAGGATATCCTGAACGGTCGTTGCGCTGCCATGATCCCTAATCTCAATAGGCGCCTGAGAGATGGCAGTCTTGGCCATACCGCGATCATCAAGAGCCTCATGGATCTTATGAGCAAACCTTTTCGGGTCTACAGACTGGCGGCCCAACTCACTCAGGACATCCCCCTTAGCACTTCTAATAGTCCTAACCTCTATACCTGCTTCTTCTGGGCGACCTTAGCGAGTACTTGTTTATTCCATTTATTATAAGCCATACGTTGCACCTCATTTCGCTACGATCCCCCAATATTTGCGAGTGATAATTGTACAACTGAAGCTGACAACCGTAATCCCTTTTCTTCCAGTAGTCTGAAGACGTAAATTGTGACGTCTCAAACGCGTTAATTAATTCTTGCACTATGAAAATCTATGAAATGATTCGTAATTGTTTTACGAGACTTACAATGACCGCCGTCATCTTTATGTGCGAAAATATTAAAGTAAGTTAATCACGAGTACACATTGTGTCATGGCAGGGAGAATATTTATTTTCTGCCGTGAATAAGGTAATTGCAAATAGCTCGCATGACTCCGCACATCAAGTTGAAATGATGACAGACGCGAAGCTATACTATTCAAGAAAATGTCCCTTTCTAATTTGTGCCATAATCATCTAGATCACTGGAGACATCTGCGGATCAGAGTTGGTTGTCAGCTGTCAGCTGTAGGGTAGGCGTCGTTCGCGTGCCGGAGCTGCCTAGATATCGAATGTGTGGAAATTATTGACAATGAGAGTGACTGTGACTGGTTTCAAACGTCATACGTCACCATAATCGAAGCACGTTGTCGACTAGAATCGCCCTTTTTACGACATATCTCGTTTAAATGTCGGCGAACGTACTGTATCGGATTAATCGCTTGGCTTCGCGAGATGTTAGAATTGCAATCGACAGAATGCCTTCTTTCTTGGAGCGTTGTCATTACTCATTTCAAACGCCCCACGGCTGGAGATGATGGACGAGATAAGCGAAGGAATTAAAATCGAGGATCGTTGTTACAACGTTCGCAGTCCGAGTCCATCCTATTCAGCAGGTGTGAGAAACTCTCTCCTCATTTTCTAATGGAAAGTACCGCTCAATCATTGATTCCTTCGGAGCGACTGGAACGCCTAATTGATCCTCATCCCTTGGAAGGGTTCCTCGCAGTTACGTTTCCTGTGATAAACCAAGCTCACAACCTAAGCTACAATAAAAATGAAGGTCTCGTGAATTTGTGATTGTGACGTACACGGTTTTTGTATTCTCAGTTTTGGAATATGGTGCTCAGTAATTGACGTGTTGCACAGGATTCTCATATTTTCCTCTGCATTTTAGTTCCACTTAATTTAACCCCTGTTCTCTGCATTACATATTCTTCTTATAAAAGCTTGAACTAACTCAGATACAAGCGAATTAAGAGTTGTTTCAAGTGATGTTGAACTTTCCGAAATGGCTTTGGACTTAATCGAATTTTTCTTCGCAATATAAGGCACAACTAAAAGCTTGTGGCATTCAGCCTATCATTTATATTTCAACTTTGAATATTAGAGTCAACGAATAACCGCAGCAAAAATTCCAGTAAATCGACATAACCATTAGAATGTAATTATTAAGCAAATCTCTTTTCGTAACGTAATTCGAAAAACGAAGATGCTATGCATCTAACAGCTTTCCGCAGTCCCACAGGTATCTGCAATTTTTATCCAACTGAGCCAACTAATCTAATCTCTTTCACTCTGCTCATAATGCTAATCTGGCCAAAAACTGGAGTGTAGAGGTTTGGAGGTTAGACTCCAGAGGCTCTGGAATTTTTTGGTCTTGTTTAATTCTCTGAAATTATAAGAAAAACGACGTGAAACAGTTTGTACAGGAGTCAATAATAGTGTTATTTCCGGATTTCTCTTATGGTTATTATTTCATTCTGAATAATAACCCTATGTTTTCGGTCTGGAGACATTTTTTACAACCCCCCCCCCCCAAATTTGATACTTGACGTTTCAAGACATGGGGATTCCAAATCTGCAATAGGCCGTTTTGTGCCTTTAACATGGTTTAAAAAATCCATTATTTCGCACAAAAATCCCATTCGGTATTTAGTTGTGCCCTCCATCTCGGCAATTAGATCGGTGCTTAAAAAAATTAACAAAACGCAGTTTAATTGGAAATACGCCGTGTTTGGTATCATTTTCCAGGTATTTTTACATTCTGGGTCGAATGGAATTAGTATCCGACGAGTACAACTGCCATTAAAGTGAGCCAAAGTCAACTAATTGAAAGAACTCGCGGGAACTACAGCAGAAGTAAATGTTTCGTCGTTTATACTCCCTCCCTCCGTTTCATCAAAACCACCCGCCCGCTCGACTTAGCACGTTGTGCCAATTGCCTAAGGAGCTTACGGACGACTGGATTATTTAGTTCTCATTGTTCCTTTGTAGTCAGGTCACGTTTCGTATGGTTTACTGGTATTTTTCGATGCTGAATCGAATGGGATGGGTCTCGGAACAGTAATACTAGGTTCATGAGAATAATAAAACGTTGTGTAATAATTTGCAACGTTTTTTTTTTATCGCCTTCATACTCCCATCGTGCATGTATTGAGCTATATACCTGTTTCTTGTCGAAACTCTCGTGTCTCCTAGGAGTGGAATTTATGAAGAAAAAAGTCGTTATCAAAATTGGGCTTGTGATGTGTCTAGTGGTTTTGTACCACAGTAGTTCGTGTCTGGGCTCAATATACACTTCTTGAGAAGGAAATGAGGAAATGAAACAAAAAACGCAACAAGACCCACTTAGAATTTGATCAAATAAATAGAAATGAAATAAATGAGTCGAACTTCTTTCAATCTGTAATCAAAGTAACCTAATTTGCTCGGATCATTATGATAGACAATATCAGGGCAAGGGGGTTAATAAACAGGGGTTTGCTCACCTTTATCCTACAATATTCAAGCGAGAGAGGAAAACACTGAACTTAAAATCTCTGGCTGATAAGGGATAGGCTCGAATAATACACAGAATGATTGTGGAAGCTATCAACAAAAGTGTGTGTTCTATAACATCCGTGAATGTCCATATCCGTGATAATCCGTAACATCCTTCTCTTCTGAAGGAAAAAATGTATTGCAGCGAACATTGCACAATATTTGCGAAAACATTTGAGAGAGAAGAACCAGTTTGAAGCTCATCTAAAACTAAGTCGGTGGTTGCCATTTGAGAAAGAGTCGAAAATAAGGAAGAGCCTTGAAGTCGTCTTCAAAATGCTACATGTGAAAGCGATACAGCGCCGAGCCGAAGGATAGGGCAAGGAGGAGCAGGTTGCGTGGGGACAAAAGAAGGTCACTTGGCCAACCTGACATGTCTTCGGTATCTAGGCTAGCCAGATGAGAAAGCTGCCAAATCTTCTAGGTGTCAAGGACCTACGTCAACGTTGAAGACTCTCACTTCATATTCTTAATGGGTGCCAACGAGTGCAGTGGTCTTGCAGTGTACGGGGAAGACCGGTGAAGTGACGGCTGACGTGTGACGCGTAGATAAATCAAACATAACCGCGAGAGAAGACTGCCCGACGTTATTCACGAGTGAGGAAGTAATTTCTACAATTACAACTGTTCAGAATGTTTAGTTTATAATAATTAACGCTCAGATCATCAGATAAAAGTGTCATATCATTGTAAATATTTCAAACAACACAGGGCAATCGGTTGTCCAATAAAATTCTGAGTGTCAATCATCTAACACTTAGTTTCTCGTTGTTCGATAAAGCGTGGTGAACTTGGATGTGGTGTGATAAATCAGGGTTCATTAATACCCAAGGGAACACGGCCTGGCATGGCGCCCAGAGGAATACAACGAGGGCGTGAGGATGGTGAAGGCACCGCTAAAGGCATGGAACTGTCAGACGTTGACTGTGCTGCTATTCAATCAGTACATCACCAAGACCAAGCAATAGAAGAGCCTGCACACTAAGATCAGAGTATTCTGACAACCGCGACCAGCATGACATTCCAAGCATTGAAATGGGGAAACTCCGACAGACAGGTTTGAGTTGTACATACCGTTGAGCTAGTGATCCCCCAGTTTTCATATCGGTGTTATCCAGACAATGATAAATCCCAAAAAGCGGACCCTGAGGGCGATTCACTTTGGGTGGGTGTGCTCGAGCTGCTCAGTGACCGCGTTAGGCACACCTGATGGTCGCTTCACTTGGTCGCTTTATACTGAAACGACTGCCTCTTGTCTACTGAGTTCTGCTCCAACGTAATTTCAATAACAACTGTTTGTTATTTGATAGAATCTTGGTCTTTGGAATATCCCATTTTTCAGTGAGCCACAAGTTTGCAGCTCAGGTGAAAAGTAGTGGTTTGGATTTGAGCCCATCGGAAATGGCTTCAACGTTCTGTGGAGGCGAATAGAGGCCAATTCGCAAAGGCCAGTGAAATCCAGCTGTTCCGGTAGCCAAAAGGAGAGGAAGCCCAGCTAAGGGCCGTTGAAGCTCAGTCATTTATAGTCCACCTGTTGCTTCTACTCGGCAGATTCAAGTCAGCGGTCAACTGAGCCGAAATGTTCCGGTGTTTAGGTCCAGCGGTGTTTTCGAGAAATCCTTTCGATTTGACGGAAACGTACATCAAGTAGAGATTTATCGATCGATCAAATATGCAACGAGCGTTAGTTTTCGTACCTCCAGACGAGTGGACGAGCTTTAATTCAATTTTATCGGCTTCTTTATTTTTTATTAGAAGTATTTGTTACTACGGGTAACTAAACAAAGGATAAGGGTTGTTGTTCCATGGGAAAGTGTAGATTTCACTATCCAATCAATCAGTTCAGGGTCGAAGATGGTAGAACAGTACCGCGAGGCCTATAATGTTGGAATCATTTTTCCAAAAGGCGCCTTTCTAGAGGTTTTAACATATATAAACTGGTGCTTAGCAACACATGCCTTCCGCCCCAAGTAGATTCGACAGCACGAGGCCCAAAATGTAATTGTTACTTAGATAAAATCGTCTCGAGCGCCATTTTTGAGAAAATCAAAGAACCGATGATTCAATGTTCGTCAAATCTCATTTTCCATTGTGTCTTTGCTTACATCTCCGTTCAACGGTTCAAAGAATAGTTATGCACAGAAAAACGTGGGTATTGGTTGCTATAACACACTCCGCCCAGTTGATGGAATTTAGTTATACGTTTACTGTGGGCATTTCTATACGTTCAAAACAAGGTTTGGCACATTATGATTTGTACCTCTGGTCGCAGGACCTCTAGAGAAATATTTACGAGGAATGATGTTTAAGTGTCGACTAGCTGAAGTTTGATGAAGATCGTGGAACGGGTTTTCGAGTAAAAAAACTCATTCGTTCCATAAGCCCACACCTTAGTTCACTGAATGTTCTCAGAGATATTTAGGATGAACAAACGTTAGGTACTGATTGGTAAAGATAATTTTTAAAATCGGGAACCGAACGAAAAAGGAATCAGCTCAATTTTCCTGGCCACTCCCCTGCACATTTTTTTTTTTTTTTCGAAGCTTGCTCTGAATGAGATGGTCAAAGCTCACCCTCAAAACTACTAAATAAAAAATAATTAAGGAAATGGGGAAGGCGCCCAGACTACTCAACCCCGAATGTAGAGATACGGATTGGGATTTGGAAGGAAAGAAGGATAAGAAACATCCGAGTTGTGATAACTCGAAGAACGCCTGCTGACACACCCAGCGAACGCATCTCTTTTCTTTCACCACATCCCGTGCCAAGACACCTCCACTCCAGGAGCTTCCAACACCGCCATCCATAGATCCATCCAGTCATATTTGAGCCTCTTTGCTTGCCACGGATGCTACCTGGGCATGTAGCACCACTACACACTGGTAGGGACCACTGGTGACGATGTCAGCCCAGAAGATTTACGGAAGTCGAGTCACTTCATGAGTTCCCATCCATCAACCCAAGCCATCAGAGTAGCCGCCAACTACGAAGGCAGGGGTTAGGGGTAGATGGAGTCGCCATGCCACACCATTGCAGCTAATCCTGAATGAATCCAAGACCAGCCACAGCGTGTGTGGCATCCCAGCAGATGCCTGCAAAGCACTTGTGGGGTAAGAGCGCCTGTTTATAACCGTTTGTTGTTCTCTGCATTTGAAACATGGCCCCAAAGTAAACAGTTAGATCAGATGGGAGACAATATTAAGAACTCTTCCCAGATGGTAAGGATTCCCCTGGGTCATACATTCACGACGTAACACATGACCGCTGAGAGACTCTTGGTTCGGTGTCTGCTTGGTGCCCAGGCTCTTGCACGATAGCGAAGCTGCAACCTCTATGACTTCATATAATTCTCTTATGAGTGCTAAAGATCGTCCATTTTGAAACAGTCCTGATTTGAGTGCCATTGGATGAGCAATGAAGAAAGTTGAGGATACGAGCCCAGCAGGATGGCGGCTTGGTCAGGAGCGGCTGAAGGAAGGCAGTACAACTGTGTATTCCTTTCTGGTTTTCAATAATATGACGGCAGAACGGTACGAGTTGAGTTTTGGGACGTACTAGATTGTGGGGGTTAACAGCTCGTCAAATTTGAATTCCTCATTTCCGAGTTGTGAATTCTTTGCAATAGCAATTTTTGCTAGGACTAAGGACTTGGAAGCGTTCTTAAAATAAAAAAATAAGTAACGGAAAGGTCCAATGAATAAACATGAACGTACGTTGGCGCCCGTCAAACTGGTCGTGCGTTCAATCTCGGCAACGAGCTTCCTATCCGTAATGACTAGGCTAGTCGCACTCGCAGGAAGCTCCGGATCCCACCTCCTCCTCTCGCTTCATTTCTGAACTCGTGTTCATCCCGAGCGGATGAAATGTTGGACCGCATTGCACCCGGTTCCTTGCGCCCGTTAGTTGCTGTGAATCAAAAGTCGCCTCCTTCTTATTCTAATTCCCGCTCCCGGCAGACTGAGTAGCTTTCGCGAGCCGCCGCGCCGTCACAATCCCAGTCAGTGCCGAATTCTCGGATTCATCTCTTGATGTGTCGACAGGTCGAGACCCACAGTTCAACGCAGGTAAGCCATCTTACTATTCTCTACATCGCCGGCAATTGCCCAATTCACGACTGACGCCTACTTCTTACTGCCACATCTGCACATTCACCACGTCACCACCATCGACTAATGGCACCCAAACCCCCGGTCCCGGTACTTATGATTCTCCATCAACTAACGTCACAATCAGCCACACGTTCATCAACCGTTTCATCAATTTTTGAAATACTGTCAACTAGTATTACACATTTCGGTTTAATATTCATTTTGAATGACACACCTATGTTTTCGGCCAGAAAACGTTTTTACAACCCCCCTGACAATGTGATATTTCGTTTAATCAAGTATCAAATCGTAGTAGGAGTTTCATGCCTTTGATCAAGGCATGGGGACTCTAAATCAACAATGTCCTTCCTCCATTCAGGCCATATTCCTTTACTGTCTCGTATCAAGCGACGGTATCTTCGGGAGACTGCTGGGTTCACTGGAACGCTGGAAATGACCTGGTTGAATGGCGGAATTCCACTTGCACTAAGCACCTCCGCTTAAGTTGGAACGTTTAAAGTAGTTACAAAGGTTACTTTTACTATTCCTCACAATAGAAGGAGCCAGGACTGGGGCCTCATAAGGCTCCAGTTATGAAACGGAGGACGCTGTTCCAAACAAACCCTTTTTGCTCCCGAGTTCGATGCGCAGCCCTAGGCTTGGCAACCATTTCGCCGGTTCGGTTGGGCAAAACTGTTTGTCACGACTGCGCCTTGACAATATGGTGCCCAGCGTACGCATATGATACAGTTCTACATACAGTGTAGAACCACCAGCTTGTACGGCGCAATTATAAACTTAATGTATTATACTAGAGGTAAACTAAAATGGGGATGACAGGAAATAGTGTGCAAATCGTGGTCGCCGTCGCATTGAACGATTACACACTATCCCTCGAACAGGATGGTGAGCCGGAAATGTGGCCACGTTGTTAACTTTCTTGGTACCGTGTTGATGCTTCAGGCTTTCTGTTTTCATGTAACTCCGTTCTTTCATTCGGAAATAGTATTCCACTCGTGAACTTTGTGGAGCTCTTGAGAAGTGTTGCTACATTAGAAAGGAATTTTATTTGTGAGTTCACACCACTACATCTCATCAGAGTGGATACGTTTGGGCCATACCACCGGCCATACGGATTGTGGACAAAGAGAAGTTGGGGGCTTAGCTCCACCAAGATTTGAGCCTTTCGTAAATCCAAAAATCGACTTTCTGGCCAGTAAGTCTATTTGCAATATCTTCTGTGATACTCGGCATTCAACTGCTATCAAAACCGGACGCGTTTTGAGGAGAACCCCGGTGAGCTATTTAAAGAAGCGTATGGGAGTTGAGCTCTCGTTAAGTTATATTTCTCCCCTTTAGAAAAGCCTAGTGATTTCGTTGGGTAACTTGCCTAACCGTAACCAGAGATTGAGCTAATCTGATAAAAGGGTTGGGGGTGATTACTTCCCAATGCTGAGTTTAATTAACTGAGTTCAACTGCCTCCCTATTTAAACAGTCATTGAGTTAACGGCAGTGGCTCACTGAATATTACTAATATTAATAACATCTATGTATTTGATAGTTTGAAACGCATCGGTTTGTATAGTGAATCAATTCAAGATGTTGGCAATACATCGGTCGGCGGCTTTATTGCTCGGACCTCAGGTGACTGGGCCACGTGCGCGTATTGCACTGCTCAGTGCCACTGGTCGTGTCGGCCCTCTGGTACCAAGTGGAACCTCATTAGGGTGTGAGTCACTGTCATCGGCTCCGAGCGTTCGCGTTGATACGAAGGAGATCGTCAAACCGCGCGTCGCCCACACAAATGGTTCTCTTAACCTCTCCCATGACGAAACCAGCTTGTGGCAGAAACTATTCATTGTAGCTAAGTGTTTCTCGAACCGCGTCCCCACCTCCCGATCAGACGAGCTCTGGTGTTACTGACCTCCTCACAACTAGTTCTTGGGCTAGGCCGTTATCCGATCTGCTGGAATTTTAGGCATATAACGGTCCGCCCTCCCCTTCACCCCTCTCACTCGTTCCAACTAGTATCGCGTCATCCTTGAAGTTTAGTCGCAATGGCAATATCTTAAGGAGGATGGGGGTGCCCCCCCCCCTCCAATAATCCTAGCTAACAGTAAAACAAATCTTTTCTAAAACACTTACTCCCTAATTCAACTGACCACTTTCGAACACAGTTGCACCAACAGCAATGGTTGAAAAATATTTAGAAAGTTGTTGAGAAATCCAGTAAAAATAGTGGAATATGGAAACAAAAATGGAAATAATTGTTGCAACTTGAGTAAACATGGTTGGAAAACAAGTTGCTAAGAAAGAGAGTGGAAACAGTTGGGATTGGGAAAAGGCCCTTGAGTTGTCTCATGTTTGAACCGAGTTGCACTACAATAATTGGAATATTGTAAATAACGTATCACTCCTACCGCTCAACAACCACTCTCTATCAAATAAAGTATTATTACAAAAGTTAACGTACCTGCTAGGTGAGTCCGTTTCCTCTGGCTCGTGAGTTACTGTGGGCAAGCACCAGAGGAGATGGCCTTACCTAATAGGTACATTAACTTAAGTAATTTGGCTCCTGGCTGGCCTAACCCGATTGCTTTAATACCTTTCCGCAGTTCTTCAAAAAATGTTCTGTAACCAGATGATTTTTTGAGAGTTTTCTTCAGATCCTTACGTTTCAAAGGATCCTCTGAAAGTAGTCTGAAACAACACCCAAAATGTTAGATGTGTTTGTGTTCTGTCGCCACTAATGAGAGAAAATGGCTAAACAAATTGCTTCCAATTTCCAGTCTCCTGATGAATACGAAACGCCAAAATAAATATTTATATAATATGAGTCTCATGTGATGCTGTTATGTAAATTTCTTGCATGAGAAAACGACTGTAGCAATACAATAAATTATGACACATTTGGGGGAAAATTGATTTTTGGCGAAGCGTTTTCTAATACTTCCCGCGTATATGACAATTCTAAAATAAAATCGGGTTGACGGTATAATAGGTTACTTACAAAACGGTGGTTTTATATTTATTGTTGAATTATTAGGGACGTTTTATATTTATTGCCAAATTCCGGAATTCAAACTATTTCCGATTCAATGGCTTCAAATAACAGTGTTTTCACCGCGATTCCAGAGCTACACGAAAGAACGTTTCCAAAACAAATCACCGCAGCAGTCCCATAAGCTGATGTGTCGGCATGAACTGTAAATCCTCTTGATATACTTCAAACCAGCGAACACTATAGACCCGTGTGGGTTAAGGAGCACGAGTTAGCTTTTATATTCGTAACTAGGTGGGTTCGTCTAATAAGTTCTTCGCCTTGATTTGAAGGGATTACAGGGGCAATAACAACTATTTGCAGTTTGCGTGGGACGTACGCTGTATACAAGAACAACTTAGTGATCCTCGGGCAGCTCAGTTACGCGTAATATGTGTGAACGTGAAGAAAGATCACTGGAGCATCAGCTGTAGTGCGCTATGCTGGATCTGATAAATGTCCTTTTTACGAAAATTACACCGTTGTAGGAGGCACCAACTTTGATGTTTTTTGAGATTATTCGAACGTATTAACCTACTCGTTTACGTACTTTATCTGTTATTGTTGATCCATCATGCTTACAGTTAATAATTCGACTATGGCTAAATGCAGTAATCTACGAAACCAACTAAAAAAATCCCAAGAACTATTTTTTTAAAACAATCAAGGGGAAGGCCTTGAGCATTCTCTTTCCGATTGCTTTGTTCACACGCGTATTACTTCCTTTTGAAGTCGTTAGAATTGCGATGTTTGTTGGTTGTTCTGCAACATTCGGATTGAATTAGGTACCTTGGCATGTAGAAAAAGTATGGAAAAAAACTAATTCCTGGGTGTGGTATATTGAAAGTGTGACTTCTTACGGTAGTCCACTTCATTTCACTTGGTAGTTACTTCACATCACTAGGTATCTCAAGGAGATATGAATAACTTGCGTCTATTTCCGGAACGGGTTTTCCGCAGAACGGTTGGGCGCACAATGTGGCGTGAGCGACCAACTGCCTTCTTGAAATGTGACTTCAACCTTACAATATTTCCTTAAACCTTGAAAGTCGAACACAAGACGTTTATTTTGAGAGGATAATTTTTGAAAATCACAACGCTAACGCTTATTGTTTTTTTGGCGGGTCTTGCGCCCACTTACTTTGGCTCTTCAGTTCCGAACCATTTCCATTGTTCAGAATTTCGAATACGTCCTCCTGTGTTTCTGTAAATGTAAAAAACCGCATTTTATGTTGTCGCGGATGGGCGGTTGGAGTGAGACGGGAGGCAGCAGTGGAAATGAGCGCATTCCAGGAAGAAACGATAACTTTCGCTACATTGTCCAGCGAGTTTCTAAAAGTCTCACTAAATTTACTGTGGTTTCACTGCAGACGCAGTCTCTGAGACCCGTTCTATTCAACTCAACAACGAAAAATACCACGGAAACGATACTAAACACGACGTAATTGAGATAAAACTGCCAAAATTTCGTTTTTCATTAACCATTTTTTGCCCGTAACAACCATGAGTTTCGTTCAATCGGATGGCCGAGCGGTTGGGCTCAATGAATCCTAAATGGAATTTTAAGACCACGTTGAAGCAAAGTGTGGCCTGAACGAAAGACGTGTATTGCAAATTTTGAGTTCCCATGCTTTGAAGCGTTATGTCAAATTTCGAGGAGAGCTTGTAAAAATATGTGCCTACATAAATTTTATCGTATTATTCAGAAGTAATAATACACCAAAGCGGGATAAATTATCTTTCTCGCTATGTTTAATAAAGTGTATACCGGTTTCGGCGATTAAGCCTTCCTCGGTGCAATTTGAGTTCAACGCGACAATTGTGCTGAGGATGGTTTAATCTCAGAAACCCGTCTACATTTAACTTGGTGGGAATGATTATTTTTCCCGGTCCCCTAATTTGACTTTTAGACGTTCTGAGGTAGTTGAGGAAAGAAAAACTAGTAAATCGCGGAAAATATTTTGAACCTAAACTACAACCACAGTTTTTGAAGTTGGCAAAAAACTACAAACTAAAGTCACAGCGTTTAGATTTTTGACGGAAGAAACCGGTGGTTCCGCTGAACGGAAACGTGTTTTTGAATTTGAGGAATATAGACAAGTTTTGTCGGTCCTTTTAAACACTTTCTATAAAAGTGTACGCAGAACAAAATGTAGTTACAAGTTAGTTGAAGGTGGTCCTGTGTGACCAGACAAAATCCATTTTTGAGAATATTGCACTGCATTTGAACTCGGTAAACAGGCGGAAACTTAACAGTTCCGGAGTTTATTTCGCTGCTCTTACTCATTCCCTGACCGTTATTCGGCAATTGGTACACAGAAAATTAATGAGGCTGTAAAGGTAATTTAATATAAAAGGATAGTAATCACTTTTCTAGAGCTATCGGGTAAAAACTTCCAGAAATAGTGAGAAGTGAAACGGGATTGGTTGAATTTCCGGAATTTCTGGAGTGGCCCCTGTATATCTTATGAACGTTATTAAAGACTTATCGTATAGGTACTTAGTTGGAGTACCACCTGAATTTTTTGAAGCTGGAGCTTATCTACGCTAAAATCGATTTTCGTCGAAATGTTTGGTAATTGATTGCGCTTTTCTCGTCATCTGCTCACGTATGGGGAAGTTTCATGATGTTGCTGTCTCATTAGTAGTTGTCCATATAAGACATCTAATCAAAACCGTTCAGCCGTTTTTGAGATAAAAGATGTGTTGTTTGATTACTATGATAGCGATAGTTAGTTTTGAGAGGATTTTGCTCATACCTTATTTTGGCGTCCCTTGATGATCTGCGGGCCAACTATCGCGTCTGAGCTGATTTGAATCAGCGGTTTTCTGTCTCGCGTTCATGGACAATTTGCTCAAATACAGAAACATCTGAAGAGCCGATTATATGACTTTCCTTTCTACTTCGTAGAGCCAAGGAAAGTAAATAGTGCATTGTCGTACTTTTCTTCATCATCCGCTTCCATCGGAATCCTTATTTTCAAAGATTTGTATACATCTTCACAGATATTTAACTGGAATCAAGATTTGATGAAAACTAACTTCTGCTTTTGAGGTAGTTTGTGACAGCGTTTTCAAAAGTTTGAAGTATCTCATTTTATGATGTGTTTTGGTTTAGACAGAGAAATATTAGTTTATTACGGATATTAAAATCTGATAACTGAGGGGACCACTTCCTGTAACAGAGCGAGCACTTGGGCTCAAGACTCGTGCAGAACATGCAAGCTCCCTACTAGGAAATCCATGAATAGTAAGAAGAAGGTTACTCGCAGCAGTAGGGGAGAGCAAGCGAAGGTATGCCGTTCACACCGCCGTTCCACGCTTTAGTGTCGGAGAAGAAGTATGGTACTATGCGCCAAGAAGTGTAGGGGGATGCCCGAAGTTGCAGGGCCCCTGGGCACGGTTGAAAAGATTCCAGATGTTTTGTTCAAGATGAAGCTGTCAGCTGGAAAGAAGAGGGTAGATCAGCTGTCGTCGTGCACTAAATTGGAAGTAGCGAGGAAGGATCGTGTTGCGAAGAACGCGTAGTTATTGTGTTTGCGTGGATTGGTAATAATTTGAAAATCACCTCGAGTGCTTGTTAATTTAATAACAGTATTTGATGAAGTAAAAATGTTTGTGACACTTCGTGCGAAAAAAACAATAACTATACTGACAACCAACTTCTTCAACCAAACAATACTGTTATAAAATTGACAAGCACTCGAGTACTTTATAAGTGTCGTTCAGTATTTTATAAAGCGTTTTATTGAGAATATATATACGTTAAATGAAAACTGTTACCTCCGCTTCCGGGATTAGTGTGAAAACCGCTTGTATATCCGGCGGTCTTTCCAAATTTCGCAGTTTAAGTTTGCGATACACTCCGCGGGAAGGTCCAAATAAAATTGTTTTAAACGGTAAGCTTGAACTCCGCCAAAAACTGCCTCTAACTCGACTCGACTCGATTAAACTCATTGAGTGGCTTGATCCGAGGAATATCATGTTCCGTACAAACAACGTTTAGATATAGGACAAGCTAGGCGCGATGTACGGATTTAGTTGTATCCATCAGTGGAGTACTAAAAAGGAGTTAGGTTTTGTTTACAATCGCCGTCGAAGCGGTCAATGGGCCTCAGGTGAGCCACCTGGCGAGTAGCGGAGGGTCATTAGATGACTGGGAAGGCGGGCTCCTGCCCTGAGTGTCCCATTACATCTCCCTCGAGCTCATTCAATTCCTTCTCACCGGATTACGCACTTAGTGTCTCTGTACAATCGAACGGCTCCCCAGAATCGGAACTGAACAGATGGAGGAGAAAAACTGGATTTATTTTAGATCCGAGTCGCCCTGGACGGATGTCCGTAGCGCGTTACCCCGACTCGTTTCCAGCTCTTAACTGATTGTCTTCTTCTTACAAATCGCACGCACGTTTTTCCTGGCAAACAGTTGGCCTTTTTCCAATCGAATTAAAAATGTTACCGAAATTACGGTATTTTGTGCTTTGACGTGACAGAAATTGGTGAAAAGAAAGGGGTAACTATGAATTGCTGTTGAAAAGAGTTGCGTTAGGAACGAACTAAAATCAAGAAAACAGGAGTTCGCTATGATCAAGAAATAACAGAAAGAAATGAAGTGAGGGCCATTTCCCTATCCCCGAGTTATACCTAGAACCCTTGCCTAAAGGAACCAGACGTCTTCAATTAATTCTGGGTTATCAATTTTTCAAACCAAACCCTTTTTTCACTAGCTTTTTAATAGCTCCTGAAGCAGCCTAGAACTTCCCTTATTTCCTTGCCTAATGCTAAAACGTACACTTCCAAGCTTGATAACTTTACCTTGCCATTGTTGGCGTCTCCAGTCTCAAGGCCTTACGAGTGGGACAAATAGCCTCTGCATCTCGAGCAGTCCATGATGTGGCCATCTAGTGCAGGCTCGGCTTCGAATTTTCCCACTGCTAGTGCAGATGGGACACACAGAAAATAACTTCTGAGAGATCCTTAGAGCAACATCATGTTCCTAACGTAGGTTCTAAGGAGCCTGGCCTTTTTAACTCATTGTGGTGCGCTGGGCCCGTAAACTCGTGAGGACTGTCAAACGCTCCCTCAGCTACCTGTTAAAATTACTACTACATAGAATGGCCTTTGGTAGGCCCACGCCCACGGTTCCCGTGATTCCAGTTATAGTGACATCAAGAATCTCGCTCATCTGAAGACATATTAACCCTGAAATATCGCAGGTTTTCGTACGCTTGAGCTACTTTGTGTGCACAGAAAACCTTAAATCTCCCTCCTCTCTTACTCAGTCTGCATCTCTCATGCCCTCGCTTCTCTTTTAATCCGTTTTCTCTGATAAAGTTTTCGACGAATGGGAGTTTAGCTTCTTTCTCTCGTGAATCCAATCGGATATCCGCGCACGCTCCTTGTTGCTGTTATTCACATTCCGCACCAAATACCTGACTCAGATAACTTCCGAGTTCATAATTAGACGGAAGCTTTGAGCTGGGGCCCCAACTTTTGAGTTTGAGAGCCCCAACCGAAGCTTCGCCCTCTCGATTTATCATGTTCTTAGAACAGGCTAAATATGCGATATTATCTCGTCCCTGGAGTCGGTTATCGGCCCCCATTGCTCGCCTTAGATCGATCGTCCTCTCCTCGAGTGTGTCACCCGAATAGAATAAACACCGACACCTCCCGTGCAGAGCCGTCTTTTCAAATAAGCTACTAAAATTGATTAATCGCTTTATATTGGGCATCCGGTGACAGGTATCCAACTAGTGATCCATAGATTCTCGGCAACGATCCACTTCATCAGATATGAGAGAAGCTATCGGCAAGAGGTTTTTACAATAATCTACGCGTATCATCCTCTTCAAACATGACAACCGCTCCTCCCTCGTTTTTCTTAATTCTTTCTTCTTATTTCCTTTTCGCAACAGTTGCCACCGTTTACATCTTTTCGAAAATCAACATACACGTAACAAATGTGATGTAATCAGGTTAGTTTACTGTGAACAGTGGACCGGGTAACAAGTGCCAGAACCTCTGCGCGTCTACCTTGGTTTCTCGGCATCCGCGAGCAGTCTGCCCCGGCTTCCCTACTCAGGTAAAAAGGCGAGATTTAACGCAGACAAAAACTGTCTTCCTCCCCCTATCCACCTTTCCCAAGCTATTAACTTCCTCTGTGTTGTGAAATAAACTTTACATTATTACGTTAAGTATGTGATTGGCTGTATGTAACTTAATGTTTGCCTGAAGAAAATGGAAACCATCTCCCAAATAGGGCCCTTCCCCAAGCTTGACAGTCAGGCTGGCCCTGAGCTTGAGGATGACAGCTGATACTGACTCCCATACGACTTGTGTCCACGCATTAATTCTACGACTGCTCCGTCGCAGCGCTTTGCTCTGGCGGTTCTTGAGTGTCTCAGGAGACGTTGAAACTTGCCACCCAAGTAAATAGGTAGGAAACCAGATTAAGAACTCCTCCCAGATGGTACCTCAGGTGGTCACCTCCGCGCGGTCACACACGGGCAAGAGCTCTCTACCGGGAGACTGGCTAGCGACCAAATACCTGCCGTACCTCCACAGGTCTGAGTTCGGTGGATGCTGCAGGGGCCGGCCTCTTGCATATTAGCGAAACCGCAACTTCCATGACTGATATAACCCTCGTCGAGGATTTAGGTACAGTCATCAAATAAGGAAACAGACCTGTCTCAGGAGACGTTTGTAAAATCCTTGATTTAGATGTTTTAAAAATAGCTAAGATTTAACCGAGGACCAGGGATCACTCGTGTCAGAGAAAATGGAAGCACGTCCATCAGGAGACGGGCTTTAGTACAACTGACAGTGATCGTAACGTTGCCAGCTGGTGAGGCTGCCAAACACTGTTCTGTGTGAAGCTCCAGCATCATAGTCTGCAGGAACTGACGAGTCCTAGGGGTACGGCCAGGCCACGAATCTCCCAGGGTCAACCCCCAACGTGTGTGTAATGCAAGGACAAAAGGCGAATCAAAGGGGTTAACAATAACTACCACTCTGTACAAATGCTGATGAAGAATGTCCACAAGCGAGTATTAACACGGCCATTCTTACCCTATACTGATGAACCTTCGATTCAAAACTCGTCAAAAAAAACACAGAATAATACCGCTGAGTATGGAAAGTCCTTGAGATTGTCAACTAACTCTAATGAAAACTATGGCCGAAAGGATTTCACATTGCGCGCATTAGCAGACAATACTGTGGAAATTAATGTCACATACGCCACACATTCAACAAGTATAGATCTGGGTTTACCTTGATAACGTCGTTTCGACATCGATAATGTATTAGAACCTGTATATAACTGTCTGTGATCTTAGGGTCGGATGTGCTATTGTAGGTCGTAACGTGACGTCAAACTTCAAAATATAAAAGTTCTTGTTCTACTGGTTAGTGATGTGAGCAAATATGTAGAATTGTGCATTTGAATGGAGTCGTCCTACTCTTTGGTCTGGAGCCTCACTCCATTTGTTCATATCACACACGCTCTTCAACTGTACTAATATAAAGGAGAAGGTGACGCTATTCCAGTTCTGCAGTTTGGAACAACAAAATCTTGCAGGTCTGTATTAATGTTCGAGTAATTCCTTCTGTACACTACTCTTTATTCTGATTTACTCGTATGTCAGGGAAAAACACCATGTGAACAGGAAATAGCAACAATAGGAAATCTACGCACCATTGTGTGACAAAGACGGCCAAGAACACAATACGTTCTCTCAATATGTTTGTGTGCCAGAGTGCAAATGAGAGGAGAACAGAGTTAGCGCAATTATTATCAGTACACTGCAGTTACTAGGGGTTCCTTTCGGAGTTCACTCCTACCAAGGTAAAAAAATTAACTTTTTACAAGAAGTAGCAGGAAAAGGTTTGTTGGCTTACCGATCCATCACGTCACATCAATTCACTGTGCTCAGCGCCACAAGCGTATGGCCGTGATTTGCATGTACCACACCTTTCATACTCGTAGTTCGTCACCCACTCAGAAGACTGAATATGCCATGCGGCCCTCGGCTACTTGAAAATAGTGTGAGAGTTCGCTCTACGTAACACCAAGTTTTCGAATGAAAGTACAAAAAGAAACGCTTTTGACATAGGATTCGAACATTGAAAGGTCTGGGTATTCAAACCGTAGACGGACCTGGACTGGACTCCACAAGATTCCCCACAAAATTTTATTTTCAATACAGTGCGGAAACGTCTTCTTCCAAAGGCGGCTCCAGAAACGCCTCCAGAGGTGGTTACGTAGACTCTAAAAAGTAGTCAAGTTGAGTTAACAATATAAAAGTTGGCTTTGTTTTCACGGCCAGACAAAACGGAATGTGGTTCAGAAGCACGAAGAGTCACGACTACTCAGAGGACGCAGGAGAGTTCGGAAACGTCATACAGAAGAGGAAGAAAAACCAAAACTAATTGGAAAATATCGTGGGCGTGCGGAAATCCTACAGTTGCAGGAAAACGGGAAAAAACGGCGCTAGAGGAAGGATAGCAGACTAAGCGAACTCCACGTTATAAAAGTAAAGGTCGCCTCCTCGATGGTAGTCCGAAGCATTCGAGCTTCTTCAAGCTACTCCGGGCAACTTTCATAAGTAGGTTGTTTAGCACCTCTTCATGGAGGGAATGGTCAATTTGTGAACATTGCGATTTGAACACAATCTGCACAGGGATATTTAGCTGGTCCTATTTCGTGACATTGGTTTTTTGCCCAAAATAGCGGCGATCTTCATGTTCCTCTATTGTTTCCTCGTCGTTGGGACTACTGAAGCAGCACTTTTTCATAGACCATTAAACGCTTGCAATTTTTCATCTCAGATTATTTCAGAATGATTTTGATTTTCACAGCAACTACTGATCATCGATTAACACTGCAGGCACTCCACAGTAAAATGGTGTTCCCATCGGAGCAGTGGCTAACACAGTTAGTGCTGTAGAGCCAGGAAGTCAGTAAATTTCCACTGCCATAGAGTTTACTGTACATTCGACCTTACGGTAATTGTTGGCCTTACAAGTTTCATAAATAGCAGTCATATATTGGTAGTAACTATGTTTCGAGCATTGAGAGAGGTTTAGAAGGTACAATTTACGACAGGAAGACTGTTGCAGTAGGACTCTTCGGAATCTGTAATTCGTTTTCACGTGTAAACTTAGCCCCTGTGTTGAAAGACCTATTTTAAGAGAAGGCCCTTAACCCGTTGAACGTACATAATTTTGACTCAGTCCAAATCCTGGAGAGTACAATGTTCAACTGCCTTTAGTTTGAATGGGGGTGTGCAGAGTCCGATCTCTTCTGCCACAACGATCGAGGTTTTCTCCTCACTCAATCACAGCAGTTCATACGAACGAGTCTAGAAAGCTGATGGGATCTCACGCTATCAGATAGGTTTCAAGTGAATCCGCTAACTTTATTTCGATGCGTTGGCAGTTAACATCCTGTTATTTCAACAATGATGGAGAAGATGGGTTGAAGAACCCAAGTTTTCAATTTTAGAGGTGCACTCAATCGTCTCACTCCCTTTCCCTACATCCTACTCATTCCTCTCCCCTCCCGCAAAACACACACCTCTATTCGACTACAAGCTTAGAAAGCGCAGAGCTCTAAATCACCAGAATCCCAAAAGGCTGCAGCGATGTGGTCTCAAGGACAGGAGAAATGCCAACGAGACGACGTCGAATTCCCATCCTCCAAGCGTTCCTGACTTTATACGAAAAAAAAGCCTTAAAATACGGTCGGCGACTTTTAAACCGACTTGTGGACTGCTCTTTGGTCTCACGACTGGTTTTCGGAACCTTTCCGATTATTTTTGTTACTTTCTCTCACAAGCTTGTTATGCGGTGCCTTTCAGACGAACTTATCGCTCGCGTGAGGGCCGCTCATTTATTTCTATTACAACTTTAAAGGAAATTTTCTTCTAAATATTATTATTTTGCGGAAATTTTAATAAGTGGTTTGGAAAAAAATAATCAACGCAATCGAGGGGCAGTTTTTGTATTCCGCAACGCTTAGAGTGAAGAAGGTGCAATCGGTGAGCTTTCACCTGTTCTTAACATTTAGAGATCTCCTAAAATTTGTCTTTGACACGTGATACGTGTGTTGTGTTCGCTACTTTTGCGATGAAAAAAGGTTAAGAGCAGTTTCTACCAGTTAAATTCGATTCGTTTTTGGCAGTTCATTTAAACTCTGTCAAACAACTTCAGAGTAGTAGAAGGCGATAGCGCTAATAGTTCTAAGATCTATTGTGTTTCACGACCATCATTGAGAAATCTCTACCCAGAGAATTAATGAGACTGTCAACGTAATTTTGTTGACAACGATTATAATCTGGTAGTAAGCGACTAAACGCTCATCGTGTAGGTTCTCAATTGGACTACCACGTCAATTTTTCTGGAGATCGTAGTAACACTTGAGCATCATTTTCCCACGTAAGGGAATTCTATGGTATTGCCGGTTAATTTCTAGCCATGATACAACAAATTTGATCAAAATTGTTAGGGTCGCTTTTGAGAAAAAGAATATTTTGAGTTTTGAACACTATGATAATTATGGTTTGTTTTGAGACAGTTTCGCTCACACGGTAACTGCTAGATATCAAGTTTGAGCTGATTTGTATTGTTTTTCTCTCAATCTACGTCACACACACTTTTTTTTTCAAAGCTTGCCGTAAATGGAACGGTAAGCTGTAAAAAGAAACTAAATAAATAATAAATACGGAAATAGGGAGGGCTCTGGAGATTGGGAGAGGGTGGCAGGATAAGAGGAGGTTCCACTATAGAACAACCACCAGCTCAGATCCGACCCAAGCAACGCGCAAGTGAAGACACGTTTCTTTTCTTCGCCCCAGAGCACGGTAAATGCTGCTACCTGACCAACCCTGATGTTACCTGACTTCATTCCACGAGCTTTTGACACCGTCATACGAGGATGCGCTCTGTCTTTGCCATTTAGCGCAAGATTCCGGCTGATAGGTACTTCCTGAGCATCCAGGATCAAAGCGGACTGGTCATGACCAATGGCGACGAAGTCCGGCATCAGTACGTTTCTGGAGACAACCCTCTTTCGCCACTGCCCAGCTTGAAGATGACAATGTACCAGCAACCTACTCACAGACCCCCATGAGTACACGGACCCATCTACAGTACATGGTCTGGTAACTCAAACTGGTTACACTGGTTACGCAACGTTATGATCTCGTCCTAATGTAAACTTCGTTGTTGTAGGCAGTGACGCCACACGAACGGCAGAGAGTGCCGGTAATCCCATCCATGGATTCCCAATGAAGCCCACTCTACCCACGCTAATGAGTAAAGAGAGTCGGGACACTGCCTGAGTTTCAAACCACGCAATGTAGCCGTAAAGTCTGAAGGCTTTCTGGACACACTCACACACGTCATTTTCGAACTCAGTGGGCCGTGAAACGTAATGATCTAAAGAGAACTCAACACTTTCATTTCAGCCTACTGCATAACTTATTTCGTAGAGCCAGCAAAAAGGGTTACCTTGAACTTTACGTCAATTATCATACCCGCCAACGAGTATAACTCTAACTCGCAGAATAGTTTCACTGGCCAATAGCCGCGTTCCCGACTGAAACTTTTCTGTTGGCATGTTGCGGATTCCGAAACTCATCATTTCCCGTCCTGTCCAATAATCGATCGTGCGCTTCGCGTTAGGAAAGTTTTGTATAAAGACCTGTTTGACGTACGGAAGAAAATCGGAGTGTCGGCCACTGTTTAAAAAATTAGAATGCTAATTGGTGACTTAAGCACAGTAGATTCCTTTGTAACCGTCGGAACGAACGGCAAACTAAAATGTAGTGTGACGGAATGATTCGTGGACACGCAAGTCTGTGTTACATGCAACTGAATAGTTTTGATGTGGATCTTGTTTCTTCAGTCTCGAAAACGTTCGGTACGCATTCGACAGTCAGTGGAATCATTTGAATAGTGGAGTAAAATGTATCGATTTACGCTACGCGTTCCCTTGAATCCATCAACTCCGAAACAGGCGGCGTCATTGGCTAAATCAACGTTCCTCACATCGAAACCGACGTTGCTTTCTTCCGCAGGTTATATCCCGTTATTATCAGCTCCTGTATCTAAGGAATTCTTGAGAAGTCCCAGGGGTTGCTCTCTTCTTTCTCCCTTCACAGAGCCCTTACCACTCCCCACATGCCATCTTCAAATAAATCGTCGGCATATTTTCTTCCCTGCGAAAATTCCGGTATTATCTCGTTTACGCTTTCCGCCCTTCGAAAAATCGACCCGCGATCTGCGATTATTATCGAGCAACGACCTGAAATGCGGTGCTTCGAATTTCGACCCTGCGGTGTACGAAAAGAATGATTGATGGAAGATTTTGCCTCAAACTGGCTAGTAATATGGTCACGCAGCAGAATATCTGGCGAGGCGCATCACACCACTGTCTTTATCCCCACGCGTCATCAAAGGTAATGTTACGCTTCATTCAAGGGGTTATAGAATTCTGGTGACATCGAACTGGTGTAGGGAAGCCGAAAAAGAAAGAAAATTCACGGCAAGGACCATTGATCTGCTTACGTGCCCTTCGCTTAATATCTGCTCCGTTCCAAATTTGAGCTTGTTCAGTTCAGTGCACAGACTACCCGGAAATATATTGGCTCGAAAGCTTACTCAGTTGTTCAGAGGTGAGCCTGACAGTAATCACAGGAGCAGCACATATCTCTGCACCCCCACAAAATCTTAACTGCATATGAAAATGAAAAATGAAGATGACGGTCCTGTTTTTCTCTTTCTCCGGTAATGATGTTGGAAACATTGAATTAATCGTGCCTTGTTGAGGAATGCGAATGGCACATCGACAAAATCTTAGAAACAAGGCAATCTCATTCTACATCCTCCCCGACGGAGGATACCCTGTACGCCAGCATGTTTCTGGAGCAATTAAAAATACCACCGAAATCTAATGCGCCGAATGGCGTAGATACTTCACGATTATCAAATCAATTCTCAGTACGCATTTTAGAAGATACGTTTGTAACTATTTTAAAAAATACAATAAAGTCCGTCGGCAATATTCATCTCTATGCTATAACTCTCTTACAAGTATTCAGGAGCAGACATGCTGCTTAGAAAACAGACCTGTACGCCTAAAAGCATTTTGATGATTGCATAAGTTTGGTGGTCTCAGTACATCGATATGGAACTGAGCAGTAGACTGGTTAGAACTGCTAATGTAATGAATGTAGTCTATCGAGTTAAATGTCTACGAATTAATATGATTTCTTGAGTATAATAAGCGTTTGATGCCGTTTTGGGGGTTTGGTGTAAGATGTCAAACTCTGGGGTTATGTGGAATCACCAATTTCTCTATTGACGAGTCATGAGTCGAGTAGAACAGTAGCTTGATCTGCCTCAAGCAGTAGCCGGCAGGATCGCTTTCCTTTTTGGACGTCCGGCACCGAGCCGAGCTCCACCCCCAGCAATCCTCAAGGCGTTATCGTTTGACTTTTGCTGGGATCGACGCGAGATTTGGCAAATTTATTCGGACGATTGATCGCCTAGAAGCCAACAAAAAAGGGCAGAGGCCGTGAACGCTATCGTTGTTGGCTGACCTACTTAAAACGCTTTTTCCCGCTCGAGGGCCAGCAGGCAACTGAGTAGGCCGTTGAGTTGTCAGCCACAAATTTACTCCAGGAGGTCTGAAGAAGGCGTCGGTTCCTAGAATCCGATACGAACTCTAGACGCTTCGTCTGGTTGTTGTGAAGACGCCTGAGATGTGCTGATGATTCATATTTGTGAGGTCGAAAGTGAACGAGGCAGATCTTATTTGAGTCTCTTCTTATTTTCTCTGGTGTGCTCGGACTCATAGTTAATGTCAACTCATCAAAAATTTCTCTTAGCTCAGGAGAATTGTGAGCAGCTCACTCACATCCGGGCAATTAAGCTTTACTGCCCATAATCACCTCGTGCGGGCAAACGGTACTTGTGATAAACATAGCTAAGTAACGGCAGAGTCCGGTTTTGCACGATGCGTATAACGTTAGATTTGAAGTCCTACGTTTAATTTCATGATGATTTTGATGCCCCGAATGTCAGTATTCGGTCATCTCTGTTACCTGTGTATCATGTGTTTACAAACATCCATCTAATCTATCCATATAATTAAATACGCGTATCATTTATAGATTTATGTTGTATGATACTAATGTTTTTTGTTACAGGTAAGTTTCATGAGCAAACTGTCAAGTCGATGGGTGAAAACTATCTACGTAAGCTTTCTAATTCAAATGTTATTATTGATTTTCTATAGTGTTTCCGTACTGTTCTGAAACGATTATAATCAGTCACAACTGCCCTGGAGATACCGTTGAAATTACTTGTTCTTGAAATGCGAATAAGTAAAAAACTGAACTCTCAGCTCCAAATCCGAAACTCATTATAAGTAAAGTTTGCCCTTGGGTTCATGTTGTGTTAGCGTTTGTAGATGAGGAATATAAAGTTTAGGTGCCGAAAAAGTTAAGTAGACCAGCAGGTTCCTAGTACGATGATGGAGAGCTAGGAAGAATGCAGTATATATTGAGATTCTCATGCGTTACAGTACAACCTCGAATGGCCAATTGCGGCTCTTGGTTTACTATTTTTGACCTCTTTCGGTGTGCGATTCCCTTTCTCAGCATTCCGTGAATTTGTATAATTCCGAATAAGTTCTTATATTATCACAAATATACATTTTAGTCAGGCGAAGTTTGAAGAAATTGCATAATCCTTAGACAGCATCTTGAATAGATGTTGATTGGAAGAACGACAAGTTTTTTTGAGTGAACAATCAAATACAGACTTCTGAAGATGATAAGCTTCCTGGAAACAAGGGCACTCCAAATCAATGTTGGGCCGTTTTCATCCTGATAAAACGTTAACCACGAAAAATTGGGCGGTTAGCTCCGATTAACTCATATCTTTTCTTAACATGTACTCATCTCCGTCGAGGTCCATTACCCTGCTCCGTCGATCATTCTCTTCCGTTATTATCTCTATTATTATTTTGTATAATAATAATAAAAGATCTGTATAAACTAGCGCAGTTATTGCAGTTCTTTTTCGAAGACTGAAGAAGAAGAAAATAGTTTATTACAAAAAACAAATTAATTTTACCTTTCATGACAATAAATAAACCTTACGACATGGTTTTAAAACCGTCCGCCGGAGGATCGGGCCCGATTCCAATTATCTTAAGACTAATGTTTGTTAAAGGGGGAAAGAAAATTTTTTAATAGATATTTTACAAAATTAACCGTAATTAAATTCCCTGATAAGACTATGCCTATAACGCCACGCCAATCTACAGTAACGGGCAAGACCCGATCAATCAGGACCATCAAGGAGCACCAGTGCCTCATCGCACGAAAGTGCCGGCCTTCCAGACACCACGACTCGAAACTCGGCAAGTATTGGGCATACACATAAAAAGTGGAAGACATCCTCTCGTTCCGAAAATCGACTTCCCAGTCGTTGCAATTTAAATAAACAGGCACAAGATATACAGTGGCCCCGGCACAAGTAAACTTAACAGCAATGGCTCCATCTAGACTCACTATATTCATATTGCCTCGCCCTTTTTTAACAGCCACTAAAATACCACCACTGGCTCTTCCAACATTACTCCTCTTTTCAGCATGCATCCAGCTAACTTCAAACTCAGGGAAATAATTAGCGTAAATTGACTCAACACATTCAGTTACACGCGTTTCTATGAGAATAAATACCTGAAAAGATTTGACAAAATTAATAAAAGAAAAGTCATTCTTATTACTAGAAAGACCTGCCACATTATAAATAAAAAAATTATAACTAAATTATAAATTATCCATTGACAGTCCAGTTTCACCCACAGTTGCATCCTGTCTCCGACAGACCTCCTCATTTCAGCTGCCAGCAGTAGTCGAGGCTGTATCCAACACTCCCCGAGACTGGCGTTCCGAGAGTAATCCCATGATAACCAGTTTCAGATCAACTCCTGCGATGCTGCACACCTCCCGACCGTCCTCTTGCAAGCATAGACCTATTTTTTCATCCCAAATAAATGGCTTGTTTTGTACCAGGAGCCTATCAGATTTCAGTTGACAGATCAATGCAGAATTTTTCTTTTTCAACTCGGAGCGAATACGAAGTAGTTTGGACCTTCTAACACGCACTGCTACGGGGAAGTCCTGGGAGATGCTAAATCCAGTCCCATTCAAAACGTGTGCCTTATTAATGATCACCCATTTATCGGTATAATTGCGTAAGATCACCATTAACAATCCTCCGGTTGCGCCCAGCGAACCACCAAGACGTCGAACAGAGTCCAACTCAATACGATCCAAAATCTGCAAAGTATCGGCGAAAAAACTTTGAACCACATGGTTGAGATCGTCCCCCAGCTGAACAATAAGACCCCTCAAAATTAGGTTATTTTTTCGGGAATTAAGCTCCAAAAATTCAATACGACGGTCTCTTTGGGTTGCCGCCGCCTTCAGTTCAGCAATCTCAACCCGCAGCTGCTTGTTCTCCTCCCGTAGCCCCTGCACCTCAGCACGACGCTCTTCAAAATCTTTCTTGGTGGGCAGTACTTTTAGCTTCTCGTCCATCATTTTACTGATTGACATTACCAACTCTTTGTTGCTAGAATCATCCATTATATTAGTTCTCTTCTCCCGATTAGAAATTGCTGATTCCGGTGAACTACTTCCGGTTTTTCGAAGACTGTGATCGTCTATTATATTGCAGTCATCGTCATCTTACCCGGCACCCAAGTCCTAATCAAGAGGACTGTGGGAGAATATGCCAGGAGACTGCACCAGGCAGTCTGGAATGCTGCGGGAATAAGGCACTCCAAACGATTTATCTCAGAGCAAACAGGTGAGATAAGACACAATCTTCTGAGGATGGAGAGGAAGGGCTTGAGGCAGATTGGTGGGATCTTCACCGGGCACTCCAGAATGAACTAAGACATGTATGTTATGGGTATAGTCGACACTCCTCCATGGCCCAGTGCCAGAGACTTGGAAGTGAGCGAATTCTGGACTTTGGTACCACTTCTCCCAGAGTTGATATCAATGAGAACTCTTGCAGGAATTACCTGGCCTTTCATAGGAGGAATAGGTCGTTTGGCCGCGGTGCATATCCCACTTGAGGGGCAGTCAAAATGCTATATATATATACCCCGCACCCCCGATGGACATGAGAGCGTTCTGACGAATTCAACAACTTGAACAAGTTAGACGGCGCTGACTTCTAGATGCGGTACCGATTATTATACTGTTGTTAGAAAACTAATGCGACTACCCATTACAAATTCCAATTACTTTTGAAGAAAGGTAATGGCGATTACCATTCCAATTACTTTAAATTTAATCCAAGAACACGAATTTGGTTTATAGCTTGCGAAATGGAGGGTGTCCTCGTATTAGTGCTACTCCATTTATAACTCGAGGATGACTTGGCAATTTCGATAATTTTTGATGCTTTGGATAGGAAATTAAAATACAAATAAATAAATAAATAGCAACTTGAGGCAGTACTCCACGGACACGGACACCCACCATTTCGGAAGCTATACACCAAATTCGTGTTCTTGGAATGGAGTAATCGGATTCAAAATATCTGGTGCGTAGCAACACACAACTTTCCGCCACCTCCGTAATTTCGAACACCACCTACATTGGCGGGCGCTATAACTTCGTTCAACGCATTTTTACAGGAACATTTATTGAGAACAAAATGTAGGGACTAGTTAGCTGAGAGTACTCCGAAAGTTTGATCGAAATCGTTGGAGCCGTTTTTGAGAAAATTGGAATACCGATAAATTAATATTCGACAAATCTCCTTTTCTGAGTTAACTTGGCTTATATCTCCGTTCAACATATATATATACAGAAATAATTATAGAGAACGAAATGTTGGTATGTGTGACCTAAAGACACTTCATTAGGATTTATCACATTTGGTGAAAAAGTTACCCTGGAATTTACGGAAATGTTAGAAAAAACGTTATTTTCGACACATTTTGATTTTTATCTCTGTTCAATGAACCGTCACAGGAACATTTATTGAGACCAATATGTAGGTATTAACTATTTGAAAACATCCTGTGAGTTTGGTGGAAATCGCTGAAGCCGTTTTGCCAAAAAGCGTAAAAAACATATTTTTGCTTCAGGGGCCCATATCTCCGTTCACCGTATTTTCATGGAGATATGTATGGAGAGTAAAAGTTAGGTATTGATTGGGAGAAGATAATTTGAAAGTTTAATCAAAACCGTTAGAGCCGTTTTCGAGAAAAATGCGAAAAACCCTAGTTTTTGGTACATTTTCGTCCCCCCCCCCTTCCCATCGGCCGAAATCGTCCATAACCTTATTTTGGTGTCTACAAAAAATAACGAACAAAACAAAAAAAGAACCAGCTCAATCGGATCAGCCGTTCTCCCGCAAATCGAACTACAGACACACACACATACACACGGACCACGCGCCGAAATTTGGTTTTTTAGACTCAGTAGGGTCTGAAACGTAAAGATCTGAAGAAAATCCAATTTTTTTTTTGGGCCGATTACTATACTTTCCTTCCCTTCGGGTAGCGGAAAGTAAAAAGTAATCGAATTTCCATTACTTCATTCCGATTCCTATAATGGTAATCGGGATGACGATTACTTTTTCCGAATACAAGTTATTGTAATCGTTTTTCGATTACCATTACTTGTAATCGGAAAAAGTAATTGTAACCTCGATTAATATTACAGTAATTGGAATGGTAACCGCGATTACCCCTGAAGTAATTACAGTAATTTTCACTGGCCAAATGTATGTGTAATGTGATGAAAGTAATCGGAAAAGTAATCATTCCTCAAAGTAATGATTACATCTCAACTCTATAATTTATACATAATCGTTCTCCCTTCCTTTAAGCATGAGTTTGTACAAGTTGTAACCTCACAATTTCAGTTTTTATTCTTCCTCGCTCGGCTCTCTCATTTTCTTGTACCGCTTTCTATTTTTTCCTGTTCTGCCCTAGCATTTTCCTGGACTAATTTACCTTTTTCCAGCAGGACTTGCAGTTTGTGTACATGCATTTGCACTTCATTCTCCTCGCCAGTGTCGGCTTAGGCGGTCGTTAATGCGGCCACTTCTGCTTCTAATAACTATTAGAAATAATGGTTCATCCAAATCTGGTCAGTTGAGGGCTGGTCATGGACGGGGCTTACATTAGTCAACTGCCTTCTTGATGTGGCGTAAGTCAGCATCATGAAAACAAAACAGGCTTACCTCGATTTAGTTGTCTAAACTTGATTTAATACATCACGGTTACTGCGGTTTCGAGGAAAGCAGTACTTTATGAATATTTTCTAAACCTCTGTCGCCTCTTTGTTGAAACTAATGAAAACTGGAGAAACATTTAAGCAATAAACTCGTAAATTAAAAATGACGAAAATGTTGTTATGCTTGTGAATTGTTTTTCGTTGAGTCCCGAAATCTCTACGACCCCCTACATTATTATTATTTGCAAGGCACTAGATTGTAGATAGTGCAATTTTGAAAATACAAAAATATTGAAAATATTAGAGGATCCTTCCATTCCCTCAAAGGATGTTAAATTATTTTATTTCGGAATTTACCTTCATAAAACTGAAATATTTCAAATCTTCCTAACAAGGCATTTTTCGGTATTTGGATTCGATTTTGAAAATTTGTTCCTTTTGTTGAGAAGGAATAAACAGTGTTGCTATTTTCGTGGTCAACAAACTAAATATGACAAATTATCTCGTCAAATGTTTTCTTCCCATTAAACACTCGTAGAAGGAATAACTATTGCCGAATTAACGGTTCTAATTGAGGCCGCGAGGTTGTTTGGGCGAGGGGAACCTCGTGAAGCTAAGTTCAAGGCAAACTAGATATGGCAACATAGCGCTTCATTAAATACTGACTAGACCGTTAGCCTTACCCCCCCCCACCCCCAGCCACCCCTTCCAGAATATTGTTTAATATTCGCTAGTTTCGCGGATCATTGGCTCACAACTCTTCCACTTCAATCGCCTCGCGGCAGTTTAAGACCTTGGTTTCTTTACGATCAAACTGAGTCGTGATCAGAGAGGATCTCCTTAAGATCACGCACGTACGAAGTCTGGACGATCATTACCGAATGCATGGCACAACAACACATCAATCATAATATGGATAACGTTGCTCTAAGTACCATCCTAAAATAATCAGGGCGAAAATTAGAGCAGCGTGCCCAGCAATTGTTCACGAAGACACGAAACAGTTGAATGTGTCAACGTGCACAAAACAAAACGTTGCAGACATTGACAAACGTGTCCGTTCCTCAATGGTCGCTCCAGCGCGAAAATAGAATGTGCAGGAGACTTGAAGTGAGACTTGCTAATTGTTACTTTACTGCGTTCAATTAATTTTCGCGTTTCCTTTGAAAGTGTTGACCTCTAAATCTTGATGTGTTGTGAAAGTATCTAATTTTCGTCTCCCAACAAAAATGGGTTCTATTGGTGGTTAAGGGCCCTTGCTGCTCTTTTCTACTGAACGTTTCGAGTGATTTTGAGTAAACTGTGCAAAGTACGTCAACCACGGCTGGGTGCCTGGTTTTTCCTCCGAGGCTTGACTGCTCTTCCAACAACTATTGCTTACTCCTGTAGGAACTACAGTGCAGCAGCACGTGGTGTCTAGTCCTCCCCCCACACTCTAGAGGAGCAATGCGTGCAAGTCTTTGAAAGAGAAAAACGCCTGAGGCCGTGTTGTCCTGTAAGAAACTGATTAGTCCAGTGGCCAGACTCAACCAACTTTCTCTGAAGACAAAATACGTGTCGTGTCCCTCTGATGATGATTCTCACCTTGCTTGCTTGATGTTCATCTATTACCCATTATTTGGCCTGACACGTTTTCGTTCAGCGGAGAGGTCTACACCGAATTCGGCCCTGAGCGGGGGAAACTCCCTTTTGACTCTCCACTCGCCCCTCCCCCCGTGCGCTGCAGTGGAAGTAGGCCTTGGCTGCTGCATGTTAGCCGTCTCCTGATCTACCCATCTATTGAATTTGAACAGTAGTAGATTCTACTCGTTTTCTTCTAAAAGCTATTCGCACATAAACTCCATACATCATCCTCTTTTCGTTGTAGTTTCCATTTCGGCTTGTGTTTATCCTTGAGCATGTCCCTCAATCTTAGTGAATGTTCATCCGGTGCTGTCTTTAGTCATCTTGAACTATACTTTCGTGAAAGCGCTTTTGCGTTTTTTGTAAATCTGGCCAAATAATAGTTAAAAGATTGTGATAAGGAGGAACAGTTCCCGTGACTCTTCCTCACTCAGACTTTTCAATTCGGCAATTCATCGCGTGCTTTCGACAATTACAATTACAATTTTTGACGCTAAGTAAATAATCGCTTTCAAGTATCTGGAAGCCTGGGAATATGTAAATGTCTGGACCCCATAGGACTTACTCCGTGGCCAGTTATAAGGTTCTAAGCTTGGACTCGAGGTAGCGGCAAAAACGGTTTCAGCATAACCTCCCCAAAGATTAGTAAACTGTCTGGATAGGAGTCTGGTGAAGCGGCCTTGTTGGCCAAGGACCTCCAGGCCCGCCGTAGATTTTCATAACCGAACTGCCCAGAACTAACGCATAGCCCCTTCGCGCGCTTAATTAATCAAATTAACGTTGCCAGCCCGTCCCAGAGATAAGGCCCTGGCTTTCGAGACTGGCCCCAGACGGAATGGAAAAATAGGTTCATCCAGCGAACAGAGCCGTCGATTGTTTCCTCCGCCGCGAGAGAAGATAACGAACTCGTTTCGAAGGCTGTGATTTCCACTGAATAGCTGAATGGCTACCGAACAATTCCAGGAAATACCCCGAGCCGTGAAGGTGTTGAACCAGCCTCTTCTTAAAAACTAAAACGTGATGGGCGAGTCAGTCAGTCTCAACGGAATTCATAAGTGCGTATCGTCCGTCGCGACAACTTCTGGAAAACTCCTCCAACATGAACCTCTTTCTGCTACAGTTAGTAGCTCCCCTGGAGGAACATCTTGCATTTTGAAAACCACTCGATTAACTCTTAAAAGAATGTTGTACATCGATCCTTAGGTGAGGGGTGAACAAGCAGTCTTAGCACATCAAGCCGCAAAGAGTTCAATGGTACGAGTATATCCACGCACTGATATAAATTTAAATTACTGGCACAACGCATCACACAGCGTACGTGCATTCAGTGGTTTTCTTCAGTCCAGCAACCAGTCAATTCTGTTTTTCATTCATTTTACGGCACCACCTTCTACTTAAAGCTGGCAGCGCTTAAAGTTCCGAAATTTATTGTGCTGCGCCTACTTGTGCCTGGACCGTTATGCAGTTAGCGCACAGGGGGTTTATGAGACTGTTCTTTTTTGTAATTTTGTTCGGATAGTGGGATCGTTTTTAGTCTCCGTATCCCAACTATCCCACTATCCGAACAAAATTACAAAAATGAACTTGATACTATAAATACTATCGCAGAAAATAACGGTTACTCCAAAAAAACAATTAACAAATTATTAAGACAATATGACTCCAAAACACACGACTCAAAAACACAAAATATACAGACTTTAACAAGACGCTGACATTCACGTACAAAGGACGAAAAATATACGGAATAACTAATATCCTCCGAAAGGAAGGTATACAAATCGCATTACGTACGGACAACACACTTAGAACGAAACTAACTGCAAAGACTGAAAAGACAGACCCACTCGACCAAAGTGAGGTATATAAAATAACTTGTACTTGTAAAAACGCATACATAGGACAGACAGGACGAAAAATGCGGACCAGATATTCAGAACACATTAAATCTCTTAGTAGGAACAAAGACGATTCAAACTTTGCCAACCACCTCAAAACAACTGGACATTAACCAAATTACAGGACTGCAACATCTTACTACACAAACAATACAAAGGACGAAAACTGAACATATTAGAAAACATGGAAATTTATAATAATGAACAAATCAACACAAAATGCGACACCATATTCACACCACTCAAAACACTACACAAACGAAAACAACCAACTGACGGATTTACAGACCACCGTACACAAAAAAAAACGTAGATTCCACAATTGACAGATCATACAAGACGTTCCATTCACCTCTAGGGGGTTTCCTCCTGAGGTACATGACCTCCTCTCACCCGCCCCTTCCCTGACGCTCCATCATCCTTTTCACCTTTCTCTTCGTATATAAAGACCACGACCAACCGACTGACTCCAGTACTGACTTAACGGCCAGACGATGATATCTTTACATCGAAAGCGCTTGCCCCCAGTAACTCACCAGCCAGAGGAGACGGACTCACATAACAGGTACGTTAACTTTAGTAATTTGCCTACTGGCGGATATAACCCAATTGCTTTAATACATTTTATAAACCTGAAAAAACTCCTCATCGTAAGTCATTTGATAAAAATTTAATCAAAATCGTTAGAGGCGTTTTAGAAAAAAAAAAATTTGGTGTTTTGATCACTATGATAACTATAGTTAACTTTCGGTGTATTTTGTTCTAACCCTTATTTTGGCGTCCCATGGTGGCCTGCGGGCGAGATATCAAGTTTGAGCTGATTTGGTACGGTGGTTTTCTCTAAAAATGGTTCACAGACACACAGACACAGACCATTTTCCCAAATAGTGTTTTTCGGACTCAGGAGGGTCTGAAACGTAAAGATCTGAAGAAAACTTTCAAAATTTTTCTTCAGCTGATAACATAATTTTCCTTTCTACTTCGTAGAGCCAAGGAAAGTAAAAACCCTGCAAATTATTACACAATGGTTTATTATATTATATTAGTATTAGTGCTCCCCCATCCCATTCGACTCAGCGTCGAATACTAGTAAACCATACGAAACATGTCCTGGCTACAATGGAACTACAGGAACAAAACGTCTGATGATTTTGCCCCGTCGGGCGCTTCGAGAAGTTGAGTGGGGGCGTCATTGGAGGCAAGAGAGCGGGAGGGGCGCTCGCTCGCCTCGAGCGCGGTTGCTTTTTTAATGAGACGGGCGGGGAGGGAGGGAGTTCAAACAACGAAACGCTGTAGCTCCCGCGTTGTACTGCGTTTCGTTAATTTTTTTAACTGTTTTTTGCCCATTACAACCACGGGCTTCGTTCGATCGGATTGCCGAGATGGCGGGCACAACTAGATACCAAATCGGATTTTTGGGCGAAAGAACGAATTTTTACACCACGTTAAAGGCACAAAACGGCCTGGACGGGGGACGGTGGACGGACATTGCAAATTTGGAATCTCCAAGTCTTGAAACGTAAAGTATCCAATTTTGAGGGGGGGTTGTAAAAAATTTTTCGTGACCGAAAACAGGGTTATTATTCAGAATGAATATTGAACCAAAAGCGTCTTCTTCTTCATTGTCTACCTCGTCAATCTCCTGCCTCAACAATTCCAATCTAATCTGAACATCACTAATGAACCTAAAATTATTATTGTGAAGACTAGACATCATTAAAGTCAATGAGAGGGGGAAAACGTAGGAAAAACGAATGAAATTCATTCGATGGATATAAGACGTCATGTAGGTAAATGATATTGTCACCCAGCTGACAGGCAGGGGGGAAACGTGGGAAAGTAATGTTCTAATTGTAGAATTTCGTACCATAAGCCGCTTGTTGTGATCTGTTGGACCCCAAACACATTTTATCTTAAAATAGAAGGGACTACGTACTTCGTAGATCGAAGCTCTCTTGTTCACATGTGGAGCACGAGTGAGAAGGACGAGAGGTGCGTATTTTAATATGACGCCTACACGGAAGAAAAAGAGTACCCGGGATCCTCCAGGACCTCACCTGATGAACAGAGGGTTAAATAAGCTAATTGCAGATATACTTGTTTCTGTAGGCATGATTCTGTGCTAGCTTCAATACAACAACCCCTACCTCACTAGCCAACCAATGGATCTACGCTCTCTGGGATGTACCTGCCTTTCACTTTAGTATATATGAGGTCAAGGAGCAGTAGGAGTGTAAGGTGTTCAGTACAGTTTGATAACTATACTGAGGATGGGAAAGGATAATTGCTCTCGTTTTTCTATTTGGTAATTAACCATGTACGGAGTTTAATTGAAATTGCAAAACGCCCGTGTCGAGTCCTGAAATTCTAATCTGGCAACTTGTCGAAATGGTTTTGGTAGTTCCTCTCTTCCTCGGCCCCCCCCCCACCTCTCGGCATTTCAAATTCCTATTTTCTCGCGGAACGTAAAACTTAGTTATCCTACCGTGGCATTCAACCTTACGATTTTGAGCTGCAAACTTTGGAGAACGTTCATCTTCGTTCCTTCCATATGTCTTCTCTTCCATGCGGTATGCTGTCTATGGAAGGGTTTGTCACCCGGTAAAACGCCCCTCGAGATCATCCTTCTCCCTCAATCTTGGGTACTGATTGCTCTCCAGTGTAGTTGCTTTTACCTACATTTCTATGAGTACTGCCTGTGATCGTGAGCCACCACATTTGTCAACTGAATTCCTCAACCGGTGAATCTGAGTGCTAGTTGAGAATGAAGAGACACAAACATTCAACTAACAATACAACGGCGCGAGTTCAGTTAAAAGGGAAGTAGACGACACGGAGCGCTAATATTGATTTCTTCATTTCGTCGTTGTTTAAAGTGGAGTGGAAAGTGCGTCACAGTGCAAATATTTCTATTGTGATAACGGAAGATAGTGATGAGTTGCCGATCAATATTGGGGCCGTAGACGAATAACTATTCCTTTACTCGATTTGACGCTTAACGATTTGTACTCTAGATTTCACACTAAACGGTAATTACGTACAAAGTTGAAGTTCGACGCACGATGTCAACGTGCACGTCTTCTGTAACGATGGACCACCTCCGAATGAAATTCATTAACATCCTGCCAAGGATTCATGTGTCTAAAATGAACATTCTGCTCCGTTTGAAACTTATAAAGTAACATGTCCTATTAAATATTAGCACATTCATGCTAATAGTATAAAGTTATGTAAAGGAGGGTGCACAGAAGAAGACGTTTGTGAAAGAAAACGCGATACCACAAATATTTCATTGTGGTGCTGGGCTGAAATGTGGCAAATGGTGAAGCTACGTGAGTGACATACTGGAATTGTCGGACTTGAAGGGAAGGGGAAGGGTGCAGGAGAGCACCTTATCCCTCGGAAGAGTGCGAGAAGTCGAATTGCCCCAGTTCCCTTCTGTTACCCACTGGTGCAGAACAGCCATTCACTGGTCCTTGAGACTATGCGTGTTGCGCCGCACTGTCCTTGTAACAATTCAAGGCTCGACGTAACTTTAGCAGATGCACATTCTGTTCGGCGTACGAAAATCAAGTTGGGTTACACGGTTTCTTGTGCAAGAAAGGAATAGTGTCAATGGGATTCAGAACTACTTAACCTTCAGATCAGACTGGTGATCTTTGGAAGACCAAACCATACTAAACCCTGGATTCACTGTCAGCAAAAATTGTACGACCGACTCACACACTGAGGAAAGTTACTGTGCAGCTACAGCGCATCGACATTTGTGCACGCGAAGAACGTTAATTTGTATGGGCCAATGAAAATCTCTCCTCCGTTCTCTAGAGTTCAGTACAGTACTAAGGTAAAACCGCACTGTCTAGAACCCACTATTTAAGTGTCAAACAACAAAATTCTCCATACGGCAGCAAACACTTCCGGCATTGGTTATTCAACTCAGAGTTATCAGGAACTCAATATTTCCCTTAGTCTTCTTAAAGGACTGTCCGTTTAACGGCTTTGATGGAAATTGATCTGGAGTCTTTTGGTGAGCAGTAAACATACTCCTTCGTTCTATCAGGGCCCCAATACTACTTGAGAGCGACACCGCGATCGTCTGTTAATCGATGTGCCGTGTCAACCCTTCAGCCCTTGTGCCACGTGGTATTTTGTAGTATTACTTGTACTATATCTCCGTGTCAAGGTGGTCGCCGCGTCTCCAAAACTCAAGAGTTCGTTTGTAGCAAAAATTAAACTATCGAGCTCCCGCCATGTTGAGATAGGGCTGTGGTTATTCAACAATAAAAGCACAATATTAATTGTTGCATACCTCTACCCAACGCCACGTAACCCCAGAGGTCGATGTGACAAGACATGCGTTGAACACGACTAACATGCTCTACGTATCGAAATGGCTGACACGTTCCCAACGAGAACCTTTTCAGGGTTCTTCCCATTACAGTACACCTTGGCTCCACCAGTCGTGTGGTCTAGAGGAACAAAAAAATTCAATTTGTTGCTGGCTTTCCTTGAAGCCAGACAGTGGAATTTATTGACAGGAAACAACTACATTGGTGAAATTTCAGTCGCCGCGAGTGAGTTTAGGCTTCTCGTTCCTTATTCAGTCGACCCATAGGTGATTTGAATATCTTGAGTTCCTCTGGGATTGTGTTCGAAGGATATTCTGACTTCCAGAGCCGGCCTGTTTCTGTGGTACGCTACTGCCCGCTGAAAATGTATAAAGATCTAATTAAAGTGTCAAGTGGATAGCAACAAATTCATTTTCTTGGAACAACAACCATATTCCTTAAAACGTTACTTTTTTAACCTCCACATTCTCAGGGAAGTTACGGGTCTCTCTAATGTTGGGCAGCGTTTAAAATTTTCAGGAACATGAGCGAAACTGGGCCGTTTGAATACACTGCTTTGCAATTCTTTCAAGTACTGCTGCTACGTTCGGTAGGAATTATATAATAAAACTAGTTGTAGTACTTACCAGCGAAAGCAATGGCTGCCGCCAACAACAAAGCGATACCGAATAATTTCATGACTGTTGATAGGTGAGACACTAGTCGAAGTCTTTTATATGCTCAACCACAGTACCATTCGTAAACCCCCCTCTGGTGCGCAGATATAAACAATAAATCGATGAGACCTACGCCATTCGTTTATTTAGAGCATCGCCGGATCGTCAATGGTATTCAATTAATGGGCGACCAAATATTGATTGATGATAATTATCTCCATTGTTTGTCGGATTGTGATGCGTTGCCGAGATTGTAGTTCGTCCTCGCAATTTGACGAATGAGGCGCGCTGCGCTCTCTGTTTTGTTTAAACATTATATCAGTGATTACTTGAAAAATGTAAAACTACCTTTGATTTTCCAGGGAGAAGGACTAGACGAGGTAAACATGGGGTGTAAAGCGTTTCAATGTTTCATGATGTCATCAAATCTACGTGGAACGATTCACACGTAACCCTCATTGTAGCATTAACGAGTTTAGAGGAGCCTACAAAAAGTTGAACTCACGAAGAGGGTTGGGCACAATCGATGAAATATATATTCCGATTAACATATTCCGAAACAGATGCTCCACTTGTCCACATAGATCACCACGATCGCCGCCATAAAGGAGTTGAGGCCCTGGCTTTGAAACGCGAAGTGCGCCTGAGTTACTGGTGTCTCTGATACACATTTGCACACAACCCAGTACTGACGATACGAGTAATGTGGTGCTCAAGTTGTCGTTCAAACACCATTTGAACTTGGATCCAAAAAAAACACCTAAAACGAATGTTTATGAAAATGGAAGGAAACATTTACTTGACTCACCTGCTTTCTACATCACGAACTCTGGCGTCTTGTCTACGTCATGACGGAAGCACATAAACTAAAGTACGCCTTTCCCGTTATACTTCTATGTAGTATCGAGAATACGACAAATGCTGTTGATAAGAGGAGTTAATAATCGAACGCGTCGCTGGCCCTGTTTGAATGATTTGCACTAGCCGGACAAACAAACAAAACGTGCGCCAAAATGAACTAACGTAATCGGCTTCAGTCATTTTACAAAAACGTTAAAGTCAATAACTATCGCCAAGCAACAAGTGGCAGGCACTTGCGTATGTCATTGGTATTCCCTTAGATTTTTACTCGAGGTCGTACGTCAGAATGGCTGCTCATGAAATTAGGTTCAGCAAGATTCATTCTCTTCTGGCTGATCACTACCTGGGCCAATTGAGCTGTGCACCTCCAGCTTTCATCAAAATTCAACATGGTGTGGAATGCCTCTGGTGTGAGCTGGCCGACTGTGTTCTCCATCATGCACCTCCAGCCTTTAGCACGTGAAGATGGCACAGGAAGCATCATCATCGCCCTACACTGCAGGCATTTTAGAATGGCAGCCTTACCTCAGCATGCCAATCAGAGGGGGAATCTACTGAGACTGCTCTGAATGAATTGGTGACAGTGCTACTCTGAGATCCGAAAAGATTGCGTTATGATGCTTTCTGTATATTGGGTGGGGGGGGGAGGGCATTTGACAATACTTCATATGCTTCAATTATGGCTGCAACCAGCAGGTAGGGAGATGCTGGGCAGCAGAAAGGTCTTTTCGGAATACCCTACAGAAATGGTGTAATGAGCAATTGTTGTACGTCAATCCAGACAAAACGAGTCTGGTCCCATTCACTAGAAGGCGCAGCCCAGGTTCAAGTACCTGGAAGTTTTCCTTGACAGGTAGCTCATTTGAGCCACACACGGGAGGAAAGCCTTACAACGAGCATTGGCAGTGATTTGAGCAGCTCAGAAGATGGTGGGAAGACATGGGGGTTAAGGCCTGGGATGATCCGATGACTGTATGCTATCGTTGTTAGGCCTATAGTCGCCTATGGAGCTCTCGTCTGGTGGACTAGGGTGGAAAATAAAGCCATGCGTTTCTGGCTGTGATGGGCTGTATGAGAACAAGTCCTACGGCAACACTGGAGGTCTTGCTAGATTAGCTCCACTCCTCATACGTGTTAAAAAAAATGACGTTCCCTCATGCTGTGAGCATGTTGCAGTTGGGTCTGATCATGCGGGGGAGGAGAGGTTCCTGCCACTTGATCCTTGACATGGTGAAGGTGGATGCCCGCATGGATGCCCTCCCTACGACGCTCACTTTTTAAACGACTGACGACAACGACGCATCGACGAGTTTTCGACTGTTATCGATAGTATATAAAAATACCAAGATGAATAAAGGTTGTGATAAAAGTTGAAAGAGGAGCCGATGTCACGAAATTTGAAGACAACAGGGAAGGAAATTGAATCAGTTGAAACCATGAGAGCCGCTAGGCTATTGGATGAAGCCCAATATAAAGTGACGATGTCCTTGATGATGGTGACGGTACTGATAAATACGATGACCATGTGGAAGTTGAAGATACTCAAAAGGATGAAGATGTCAATGATTTAAAGAAAAGTAGTCCACCTAACATAGCGAAGAGAAAGTTAACATAAAGAACTGACATTTCGTTTAGGAATGTTGAGGGAATTAGATGTTTCACAGGAAAGGACCATTTTTTCATTGACAAGTGAATGGATAGAAGAGTTTGATTCTCAAGCCAACAATGCTGTGTTGTACATTAGCTGAATCCAAGACCAAGCTCAGGATTTACAACAAGATGAAAGAGGGCTACTCTGGTTGAGCCCAAATCACCTTCAACCATTCCACAGAGTGGAATGTCGAATGACGTCGAGGTTTGTTCTTCAATGGCTGGCCAGGAGTCTAGTAAGAACTGTCCTCGAACGGGACGATGTTAACCAGAAAGTGGTTCTTTGAATCAATGACAATGTTCGTCATCGTTCAGGGATCTCAGTATCACGTCTCATCCACAAGCTGAATTGTCTAATTCCCTCTGGCGACTATGCGGCACCATAATCTCCCTATGATAATCCTTTTCAGCGATAGGTCTGAGGAGCAAAACAAAAAAATCCTCCGTTACGTGTTTCTAGCTCCAGGATTAGGAGGATATCCAATAATACCCTAATAGTTGATCCGAGTACCAACACGGCAGCGGTGTACAAGTGTTTACTTGCGCTCCTTCGCCTCCCTTTGTCCGCATTAGCCAAGTAGATTACCTGTCCGGCTTATCTTTTACGCCGGCGGTTTAACTAGATACTAACGTGGTTTACTTGCAAGGTGATTATTAGGCCAATTCCAACGTTTAGATGTGACACGATTTCAAGAAATTGGGCAACTTGACGGCGTCGTCGGTTCATTTGATGTCGCCTCAACAAAAACATCAGCTCGGTTGTCGTTCACAGAGATGAGTTTAACTTAGCACTGTATAACTAGTTAGGAACAAGCAGGTTTGTCGGACGAGCACCAGTTCATCGATTTTTAGCTTTAACAAAAATTCAGATGCTGTCGACCGTATTCAGCGCGCACTCAAAACGTGTTTCGTCTTCCCTTTCCGAATTTTCTTCTTCTTTTCCTCGTTCTTCTGTTTTATTGTCTTTCGAAAGACCCCATTGTTGCCCAATTTTCGGTTTGTGAAGTTAGAGGCGAAATGAAAGGAGATACGCATAAATATGCAACTTAACACCGCGAGTTGTTAGCACTAAATCGCCTCCTCGAGCGAAGAAGTTTTTGCGAACTTATTTAACACCATCTGAGCAGGGAAACTGGTGGCCTTAATAAATGTATTGAAAACTATCTTTATAGATGTCACAAGTAAAACTGGTGTTAACTGTTGTTGAGGTGTTGACAGCAGAACGTCGAAGGTTAATTCTAGAATACATTTGAAACAACTGTCGTCATCCGGATCAACTGACCGACTTTGGAAACAGTAATTCTGTGAGGTCGAGCTTCTGCGAAGGAAGACAGTTTTGTTATCGTATCAAAACTAATAAGAGAGTTATATCAGTCTAAAGTTTTGCTAACAGGCAAGAGCACGGGCACCCGCTCAGCCTCCACCGAACTCAGACCTGTGGAGGTAGGGAAGGCTGTTGTCCATGCGTTACCACACTATGAAATGAGTACGAAATCGTACCATCTGAACTCCTAGTGAACTGTGAATTCCTGGGGAATTCATGCCATCTGGGAGGATTTCTTAATCTGGTTTTCCATCTGATCTAAATATTTACTTGGTAGGCTAGTTCGAAAGGAAAAATCAATTGTGGCCACTCAGAATAATAACCCTGTTTTCAGTCCGGACAATTTTTTTACAACCCCTCTCAAAATTTGATGTTTTACGTTTTTACGTGGAATGTCCGTCCGCCGTTTTATGGCCTAAATGTTAACCATTAAATCTGTTCTTTCGCACAAAACTCCCACTTGGTATCTAGTTGCCCCCTCCCCCCCGCCCGGCACCGATCGGTCAAAGCTCAAGGCTGTTATGGACAAAAAAATTAACAAAAACGCAAGTTTGGTAGTTTTAGCGCAATTACGTCGAGTTTTGAATCGTTTTCAAGGTATTTTTAGATGCTGGGTTGAATAGAATGAGTGTCAAACGTGTACAACTGCGTTATAACTAGAAAACTGTGAAAAGCAGTAATTATAGTGAGTCAAAGTCTACTAATTATAAGCACTCGCGGGATAATACGCTGAAAGTAATCGTTTCATCCTACAGGCGCCCCCAGGGAGTTTGTAATGTTCGCAGTTGCGTAGGAGTTAGGTCATGCTTCCTATGGTTCACTGGTATTTTTCCATGCTGAGTCGAATGGGATGGTTCTCAGAGGTTTCTTATCACTTTCTTCGTAAACTGGTCGAAACGGATATAAGCTATCTTAGTAGCAGTCAGATCAAGAAGGATCGCTCATTGTTGCAGGAATTACGTTGGAGCAACACGTGGTTTCTTGTGGAGCTACAAGACGTGCAGTGGGGAGAGTCTTTGAGAGAAAACACGTAAAGCCGTTCATTGAAGTTGCCATGTCCTGTAAGAGACTGGCTCGTCCAGTGGTATGGCTCAGGTATCACGTCCCTTTGATGCGAATTCCCATCTCGCTTGCTATTTATGTAATGCTCATTCATCTAGCTCGGCAAGTTTTCGTTCTGCAGATTGGAGAAACGCCCTTTTCACTCACCGCTTGTCCTCCATGCACCGAATGGCCAATTCAATGTGTAGCTGGCCAGTGATCACGTGGATTGCTTCAGGGGATGCTGTCTTATAGGCCTTGGTGATCCTCCAGGAACGCAGGACGTTATCGTGGGTCTATAGATTGAAAGCGCTGCTAATAACTCACTGGAATAGGTGGCCAAACCTACGCGCCCTGTTTATACGTGGAAGGCAACGGGGGTTGTTTTCAGATTGATTGCATTCTCACATTACGACCTGATACGTGGATAACGTCTGGCTTCGTTGCTCTGAGAACCTTGAATCATTTCACATCGGCCTATTCACGCGTCTAATGCTTTCAAGGTTTTATGCCCTCCCCCCCTCGAAGGGGGAAGAACATGCTGTAGTCCCATGGGCGATGAACTATTGAAATCTGAATACTATTTCTGGCAGCATCGCCCAGAGGATATAAACATCGTGAGCATTGCCGGAGTAGACTGGAAGTTCCAACCAGATGACGGGCTAACGCGGGCTGACAACGTGAACAAATCTCTGCAAATTGCATTCTATCCTTTGCGGTTACTCCACCACATAATGTTCGTAAATACTCATCACCGACGTACAAATACGTATCCCCAATGAGAAACTTATTCTATTCTTCTGATAGTTTATCGGAAGATCGAACCAAGGGAAGGGGAACTCAGTTCCATTTCATTAACTGTTTGATGACTGCTTCACGGGATAAGAATACGAGCGAATTTCGTTAAACCACTCAAATTAGTAAGAGCTTTTCTCGAATCGAAATGGCGGCGGTAGAAGCCAAAATAAACGACAATGATTAAAGGAAAACACCTTTTTCTCACGGAGTTTGTGTCCGTGATTCCTTTATACTGGCAACTTATTTCATCCTCCACTTCTCTTTGAAGGGCGTTTCAGAGATTCGGATACCCTAATTAGATTGGGTCGACTTCAATCCGCAATTACCTTTCCCCGTGTGCTCTCTTTTCTACTTTTTATTATTAGTTCTTTTTCTGAGTTTTTATTTACGTTTGCCTCGTAAGCCGAAGCACCGCTTTACGATGTTGCGCGAGTTTAATTACGACCAAACCAACAGTTTTACTGCCCACGAGCTCTGAACCTGGTTCTTGTTAACATGGGCTTCAACAAGATTCCTTTTTGTGAAGGCGTGGCAATGTAAACAGCTCCATGGGACTTTCTCTCACTCTGTCGTTTAATATAAAAATTTCAGGAGCCTCCTAGCCTCTCTGATGTACACATTTTAGTCCCACATTATTTCTTGTCTTCTTGCTACGCAGTTTCTCCTAATTTTCTTGTGTTACACAAAGTGCGAAACACGCTGTATAAGCATGAACTAGTATAGGACTTGCTATGAATTTGATACCGTTGTAGCCGCTTTTCCAAAACGTTTTTGAAAAACCTCATTCATACGCCTATAGGTTCATGAATTGCGAACTCGCATAAGCAATTTGATAAGTCTGTATCTCCTGATGTGAGTGCCAACCTGATGCAACGTGCTTAAGTCGAGCTACTCCTTGCTACCGGATTTTGTTAAGGAACCCTTGAACCTCCTGCCGGATGGAGGAGAGCTAGTTCAATACTGAACTGAGGTTTATGACAGCTACATAATTCCCAAAGCTCAAGTTAATACCAAAAGGTGTGTGCTATTCACAACTCGCCGTTTAACCAGCCGTTTGTTCTCGTAACTCTGTGATGTCGAACGCTAAAGCAATATAAGGTCCAGGAGCAGCTCTGCCGTGACACTAACCGAGCCGATTTATATGGAAACAGAGAGACTCAACGACGACGCAACAGTAACCCTCCAGTTTCGACCTCTTGAGAACTGGAAAAGGTTAATTGTCGAAATTCATTAATAGCACAGTTGGTCTCCTCCAGAACGATGCGGGTCACAACGAACTCCGCAAAAAAGGAATTTCACGAAATATGTCGCCATTAAAACCTGACGTTAGTTTCCCAATACCTTCTCGCTTCCCAGTGTGGCGATTGTGGATCTTCTGCCGGGCCAGATATGCGAATATATCGAGGAGCCTCCTCTCTTGACAGAGCCACTACTGGTCCAGACAACCTCACCTCCAAGGAGTGTCCGCTGGAGGCACGTCGGGGCCATACACACGTCGACCAGATAAATTTGTGCCCATATCGTGTTTAGGGGGTTGTTGTTGAATACGATGGGAAGGAAAGGGGGTGTGTTTTGGAGTACCGCGAACGCATCACAGGGGCCTTCCTGTTTTATGGTGGAAGACTGAGCAAGCCGATCCTCCCTGGTTCTGGGTTATCTTCCCAGGAGCATGCTCATGCTGCCAGGCGCGACCACGGGTTGCGGATAGTGGAACGACCATGGCATTGTCCCCAGGGGCATGTCTGCGGCCAGCTGTGAATATGGTCAGCATGCTGACTGAATAAGCAGCCGCGAACAATGGGCAAAACCCAAGAGATAGCAGAAGAGATCCTGAACAAAGGACTCAAGGGCAAGCGGATCTACATTCTCTCAGACAGCCTTAAAGCTTTAAAGGCCATCGCAGCCTATAGTTTTAGGTCTAAGCTGGAATGGGAATGCCACCATGCGCTCAAGCAGCTCGGCGCCTGTAACAGGCGTCTCCCTCATTTGGGTGCTGGCTCACAGGGGGCATGAGGGCAATGAAAAGGCTGACCGCCTCGCGAAAAGGGGTACAGAATCCCTACCCATCGGGCCTGAACCACACGTGGGTCTGACGAAAAGTCACCTGAACCGTCTGGTTGCTCGATGGGAGATACAGAAAATGGCGCCCATTGGCACCGCCAGCCACGACTACGACAGGCGAAGGCTTCTCACGCCTTCCTGTCAAAGGGTGAAGGCGATGCTGACACTCTCTAGACAAGATCTGAGAGTACTGATAAGCTTTCTCACTGGGCACTGCCCACTCAGATATCACCTCAGCAAGATGGGCATCTCAGAGGCGGTGGAATGCAGACTCTGTGGTGAGGAGGACGAGACAGCAGTGCATATCCTATGTGAATGCCCTGCCTTGGCAGCAAAACGCTTTGAATACTTCGGTAAGGGGACCACTGAACCCCAAACCGTAGCGGACTCTGCGGTGAAGGGCATACTCGGCTTCCTAAGGGTGGCGGGTATGTGCGACGCCTTCTACTAAGAAAGGGCCAGCGTCACAATAGGCCCGCCCATATGCGGCCGCAGTGAAAAAGGTACTTGTCCCACTCACCCACGGGTGAAAAAAAAAAAAGAAGCCACTCCTCGAAATCCAAGTGTGAAAGAAGCTTGGGTGCAGGTAGAAAACGCCTTTTGGCTATTCCTGCTTACTTAAATGGCACCACTGCAGGCTTTAGTCCGTGGCCTCCGACACTACACCGTCGTGCAGTTTTAGGTGTTGGATTCGTGGGGCGTGAGGTGTCAGTGAACTGAAGGTGTTGGCAGTTGTGAGGTATAGACCCTCTCCTGGTTCCCGCCACTCACTCAACTAGAAAATTACGTTGTTTGGGCACTCAGAATTGTGTAATTCGCAGGAGTTTGATGAACTTTTTGTTATCTCGTTTGGAACTTATAATAAAATTGCCTATTAAAAATAACGACGAAGACATAACCGTTGAAAATGTATTTGTCAGGGGGAATATCGAGAGTTGGCGATAGGAGGCCGCGCCCGGGTAACAAATGAATAGTACAAACGATCAAGTTATCCACGTCACCTGACGTGAAGTTAATCCGACAGAGCGCTAGAGCCCTCGTAATGCAGTGCACTCATAAATTATCCGCTATGAGCTGACCGTTATATTGGTGCTCATCTCCTCATACCCCTCCTATCACTAATCCGTCCTCTCCCTCTCTCTCTCTCCTCCCCCTGCTCTGCCGCATAATGGCCGTCAACGGAAAACGTCAAAAACACTGAACTGCCGTTTGAAACGGGAGCAAAAGAGATTGCAAATTGGAACGACTGGAAGTGCGTTGCCTCTGGGACAGTGACGTCGAATAGGGTATGGTTAAGGGGTTGAGAGGGGAGTGGAGGGTGACTCGGCTCGGGAGGGCAGGGGAGGTTTCCATATTAAATACCACATTATCGAATTAGGGTTTGAATCTCATTTGTCATATTTCATAAAAGCGGGAGGGTCTCTTTTAGAGGATGGAAAATGCGTCCCCCCTCCATTCCTCTTCCTTTCCCTCGTCCCCCTCCCACCCACACCATAGCTCATCCCATCCACCGACAAAATGCTGTCTCAGTCCATCCTATTCGGAGCATTCACAAGCGAATTCCCAACTAACGTTCGTTCTCGTTCGTTACCGGGATAAACGTCATTCCGAATAAACGCTCTCGTAATTATTTTGCGCGCTTCGCCATTACGTTTCGGAAAACGCTAATGAGATTTTCCGACTGATATTCCAAACGACTACAAAATAATGTTTTCATAGAAGCCGTTCCGTGTTTCAAATCGCGATATCTTCACTTGACAAGTTTTCCTCTCTTCTTGCGATATCCAATCCCCTCCCCCCCCCGCCTACACACCCTCCTACCATCCTTGCTCAACTTTACGCGAACGGTTCAATTAACGAGTCGGACAAATGTTCGCTCGGGCAAATCGCAGAAAATCCCGAGTTCGAAGCTTCGCTTCATTCGCCAGACATCAATCACCTTAATTAATTGAAAATGTTAAACCGTTTCAACCGGCGGATTTGCTTTTAGTTCGTTTCACAAATGTTGCTATCAAACTTTAAAAGAAGGAGGGGAAGCGAAATTGATCGCAGGGATCGGCGAGGTCGTCAGAGGGAGCTGGCTCGGGGCCGACGGTAAAGTAAATATCTGGTACGGCGCATCACACAACTTTCCTTCGCCCCGCGTACATTTTGCTGTTTTGAAACGTTAACATATGTTTACAAATTTTGAGGGGGAATCTAAAAAAATGTTCCTGGTCGAAAATATAGGTGTACCTTTCATAATGATAAACCAAAATTGAGTTTTCTTCAGAACTTAATGTTTTGAGAAACTGGTTGTGTGTCTGCGAACGCGATTAAGAGAAATATCTGGTGCGTTGCAACACACAACTTTCCTTAGCTCTACTTCAATTCACTTTGCACATGGCTAATTCTATTTAATCGATTAATTTATCACTCAGTTCCTTTGAAATTGGTCAAACAACACTTCACAGCAGCAGGAAGCGGTAGCGCCTAATATTCTGGAATGTATTGTGCTGCTCGTACTCATTGCAGGACCATTATTGAGAAATTGGTACACAGATAATTAATGAGCCTGTAAACACGAATTTTTTGAAGGATAGTAATTATTTTTGCAGAGTTATTGGGTAATAATTGTTAGGACTGGTAGTACGCGAAACAGCGGTAGTTGAAATTCAGGAATTTCTGGAGTGAGCCCTATCTATCTCATGAGTGGTTTTAAACACCTCACCCTCTGGGTATTGAATTGGACTACAATACCAATTTTCTTTAACATTCTACCAACATTCCAGCGCAGTTTATAAGAAAAAAACCGCGCTAAAAACGCTATTCGTCGAAAATGTTGATAATTTATTGGGCTGCTCTCGTCATTTTCCTACGAATGGGAATTTTATGGTCTAATTGCCTTATAAAAATATATCAATATAAAAAATTTAATCAAAATCGTTACAGCCGTTTTGGAGAAAAAAATTTGGTGTTTTAATCACTATGCTAACTATAGTTAACTTTCGGTGGATTTTGTTCATACCCTCATTTTTGCGTCCCATAGTAACTTGTAGGCTGGAGATCAAATTTGAAGTGATTTGGCTCGGTCATTTTCTCTAAAAACAGCTCTAAAATCGATTACGTCGAAAGTTTTTGTAATTTATTGTGCTGCTCTCGTCATTTTCCCATAGATGGGAATTTTATGGTATAATTGCCTTATTGGGAGCTATCAATATAAAAAATTTAATCAAAATCGTTACAGCCGTTTTTAAGAAAAAAAATATTTGGTGTCTTGATCACCATAATAACTATCGTTAACTTTCGGCGGATTTTGCTCACACCCTTATTTTGGCGTCCCATGGTGACCAGCAGGCGAAATATGAAGTTTGAGCTGATTTGATACGATGGTTTTCTCTAAAAATCGTTCACAAACAAACTTTAGTGACACACACACAGACACAGACACCGGACCATTTTCCCAAATAGTGTTTTTCGGACTCAGGAGGGTCTGAAACGTAAAGATCTGAAGAAAATTCAAAATTTTTTTTTTCAGCCGATTACATAACTTTCCTTTCTACTTCGTAGAGCCAAGGAAAGTAAAAAGCAGAACCAAAGGGGCTATATCTAGCTTACAGGTCACTATGGGACGCCACAATAGTGGTATACAAAACCTGCTCACAACTAATTATAGTTATCATAGTGATCAAAACGCCTAATGTTTTTCTCGGAAACTGCTGTTTAAACTTTTTTGTCCAAATAACGCGGTAGTACCGGAAAATACTAAGTTTTGGGGAAATGACGAGAGCAGCGCAATGATTACCAAACATATAGAAGAAAATGGATTTTAGATCATTGGTTTATCATTCAATCTGAATAACATACCTGTATTTTCGGTCAAGAAATGTTTTTACAGACCCCTCCCCTTCACCTTCACTCTAACAAGCTGACACTTTACGTTTCAAGGCTGGGGATTTCAAATCTGCAATGCGGACCACAATTTGCCTTTAATTTTGCGGTTTAAAAAATCCGTTCTTTCGCACGAAAATTCCGTTAAGGATTTAGTTGTGCCAGCCTCCTCAGCAGTTTCATGAATGAGCAGGAGCACCTGAACAAAGTCAGGAGGTTTAAGCGCTACCACATTCAACATAAAACGTCGAACGTCGTCCATCTTTTACCATTTCAAATGAACTGAGCGAAATAGATTGAAGAGCTACGAAAATCTGGGGGTAAGGAACGTTTTGTGTTGCTGCAACCGCCATGAAGGTTCATAAACGATTGATATATAACTTTCTTATGAGAGTTCAGGAACAATTATTTTGTTGAGGAAACAGTCCTGTGTGCGTGCCTGTGAGCTCGATTGAGGGCAAATAACAAAACCAGCCCAGCGGGCCTTGTTCTACGCTGAAATAAAGTTATTAGCAAAACCAGCCCAAAACTAACTATAGTTACCATTAGGATCAAAACACCAACTTTTTCTCTCAAAACCGGCTTTAACGATTGTGGTCATTAACTTTTTGTTTACCAGTTCGCGCAGTTTTCGAAGAAGGTTGTTACTAAAAAAACGTTCACAGTTGATCTGTCCCTTTGAAAATTGCTTCTCAAATAAAAGGGTGGGACACCAGATCCAGAACTCCCCCAGAACCATAGAAGTGGACAGGTACTCGAGGTGATAATAAATGAGATTCCACACAGAATCCTTTGCCGATAGGACGCCAGATAAATATGCCCCGCGGAACAAAAACCTGACGACCATCCAAAAGATGGATGTTCAAAGAAATGGTGAACATTGGAAATCCATACCTGAAGGTGTTGGATAAATGCCCAGACCACACATAAATCTTACGGCCGTACTTCTTCGCACTAAAAAATTAATTACTCGTGGTAGCATTAGTGACTCATGGTTGAGTAGAAGGTAAAACACGAGTGAGACACGGATCGGCTGATTTTGTTGGGACGAAGAGAACCAGATTGGTTTGGGAGCCTGAAAATCCGAATAGGATCGTTTTTAGTGAGTACATTCCCAATCATAAACACTCGGTTGATAGCCCCAAAAGTGACCCACGCGCTGGTTTTAGGGACTCCCCAAAGACATGGCCTTGTGCCAGATGAGGAACAGCACTCCACCGGTGGACTGGCTAAATGACAACCTGCCGTACCTCCACAGGTCTGGTTCGGGTGAACGCTGAGCGAGTTCCAGCGCTCTCGCAAGCTAACGTAACGACAACCTCCACGACGTTCATAAGCGACTGATACATTACTATAGGAACAGTTGTTATTAAGGGAAACAACCCATATGGTTCCCTTACTGTCTCCTCCGTGTTTTACTGTGGCGACGTTTTCCCTCGAAGTGAGAGCAGACCTCTGGACACCGATTCGCCTCTTTTATTTTGGACTGTGGGTCACCATTCGATGGCATCGCCCTCGAAATTCGGTGTCCTGAAACCGGTCTCTGAAAGATTTGGGGAGGCCTAGAAGAGACTGGTCGGGAGGGCAAGACGACGACGACACGGCCATCCCACTGGTGTGTGTGGGGTAGGGGGGGGGGTCTACTGCCGACGGGGAAATGGGTCCGAAACGAACGGGGTAAAGAGAAGCGCAAGTTTTTTTGGCGTCTGGGAAGAGCAGGATTGAAAAAAGGGGAGGAAAAGGACTTGTTCGTTTTTCGTAGTTGAGTTGTGGGACAGACCGGGGGGGGGGGGGGGATCGACGAGACGGACCGGACGGCGGAGGACCAAAACCCCCGAACCTAGAGACATTCGAGAGCGCTAACCTTCGCCGAAACTGCAGCGGGCCTTTGGAACACCGCGATTAACGCTCCGTCTCTTAACAATGCAGCGTCTGTGTATCCCGGTGGTTTGAGGGGGGGGGGGGTTAAACCTTCTGAGTGAACAATCGTCCGGCGACGACGACTCGCAAGCTACTAAAGCTCCCTTCACCACTCGCCCTCCCTGTACGTTCCACGATCCCTTTGTCTAACCTGGTCGTACTTTAGACGAAATATCCTTCGAACCGAATGCGTAACCTCAAAGAAACGGTTTTCCATTCTGGAAACCTTCTTTGTACAACGCACAGCGGCTCATCAATTGACTGGCTGTTGTTAGGACGTACATGACATTCACATTCATTCTTCCCTCTAAGACAGAGCTAGTTCTAGTGGAGACACTAAGAATGGAGACTCTCCTCCTCATTTGGGTGGAAACCGCAAATCTACAAACGAAGGAAACAGTGCGATATTTTTGCGTGATGTGGGCCAAGTTGGCGTTTGGTTTCCACATCCCTCAAAACATCAGATTAAGTTTGAATGGCAACGAGGGGTCTTTTCTGGCCAACACACAGTGCTTATGAGGGTTGTGATGAACTGAGCATTGAGCACCACGGTAAGTGCATGGTAGAAGTGCTTGATCATTCCACACAGTTTCTCTGGAGGCAGTGTTGGTAAGAGGTTTTCACAATCTTCCTTCTGGCAGACTAGCGGAAAGAAATCCCATCAAGTGGTGAAAACTGGCGGTGCATCGCTTTATGATCACAGGTAATTTTCCACCAGGAGAGGATGGAGCCTGCTGATCAGGGGCCAGTATCCTGCACCGATGAAAAATGAAGATATGGAGGTAACCCACTCATGAACCTCCCAAACTGCGGAGTATTGGAAGGATGCAGGAAAACGGCGGCACGCTGCAAGATTCTCGTGAGGGGGAAGAGGACAAGAAAGAGAAGCTGCCATGGCAGAGAGGCGTGACTGCCAACCTGATGCACTGCGCTAAACGGTTCCAGGTTAGATCTCAATACGCAGGAGTAAATTCAATGGGCCACTAGGAGGAAACCACAAAACTGAAGAAGTTTGTCAAAAGCCGTACTCCTTAATGTCTTACTTTGATTGCAGGTTTCGGGATGCGGAGGGTGATCGTAGAAGGGAATGGGAGGTATTAGATGATGTTTTGAACCGAAGAAGACGGAGGGCTGATGAGTGCCCTCTGGTTACCGAGCTCATGAGGAGGGATGGTTTGGATGTTTCTACTGCAAGGAGGGTGGCGAGCAATTTTCTAAATGAATACTTTACCTCAGTTGGCGAAAATCTAGCAGATGAGATCGTTTGTAATCCATCACCTCGTACCTGTCTACCACCACGTGCTGTTTCTGCCAGATATGTGATCCCTCAAATGACTGTAGAGGCGTTCAATAGGGTCGTATCACAGATGAGAGTAATTCAGCCCCCGGTGCTGACGGGGATTTCGGCTAAGCTCATAAAAAAATTTGCTTCACAATTGGCTGAACCAATAGTTCATTTATGTAACTTGTCTTTAGCCAAGGCGAAGTTCCCTTCATCCTTCAAGGTAGCGAAAGTGGTTCCTCTCTACAAAGGGGGTTCTAAACTGGATCCCAATAATTATCGACCAATATCTATGTTGGGAATCATAAGTAAAATTCTGGAAAGGTAGGTCAAAATCAGCCTCATCCAGTATCTTGAGTCGAATGAACTGCTGAGCCCTCTCCAGTTTGGTTTTAGGGAAGCAAGGGGAGTTGATGATGCCCTTTACCATCTCACCCAAAAGCTTTATGGTTCTAGGGATGCTAAGTTGAAATCTTTGCTGGTATTTCTGGACCTAAAGAAAGCTCGATTCGATTGACAGATCTCTTCTCCTCGGACGCTTGGAGGAAATAGGGGTGGTGGATTCTAGTTTGGAGTGGTTTGCCAGCTATTTATCCGACCGTACTCAGTATGTGGCAGTTGGAGGGTCTGCTGGTGGGGTGAAACCTATTACCTACGGCGTGATTCAGGGGAGCACTTTGGGCCCAGTTCTATTTTCAATATATATAGATAGCTTATCTTCTTTAACATCCTCCGGTGAAATCTTCCTTTTGGTTTATTATTCATTCTGAATAATAACCCTATGTTTTCGGTCACGAAAAATTTTTTACAACCCCCCCTCAAAATTTGATACTTTACGTTTCAAGACATGGAGATTCCAAATTTGCAATGTCCGTCCGCCGTCCCCCGTCCGCCGTCCGGGCCGTTTTGTGCCTTTAACGTGGTCTAAAAAATTCGTTCTTTCGCCCAAAAATCCGACTTGGTATCTAGTTGTGCCCGCCATCTCGGCAATCCGATCGGACGAAGCCCGTGGTTGTAATGGGCAAAAAACGGCTAAAAAAATTAACGAAACGCAGTACAACGCGGAGCTACAGGCGTTTCGTCGTTTGAATTCCCTCCGCCCCGCCCGTCTCTTTAAAAAACCAACCGCTCTCGAGGCGGCTCTCGCCTCCCTCCCAACGACCCCTTTGGCCTCCCAACCACGTCGCACTTCGCTTCGGGCGCCCCGTTCAATTTCCCCGACGTTTTGGTTTTAATACGATTCAATTTTTTTAGATTCTTTCGTTTCATTCTCATTTTGGTTTTTTTCATCAATTTTGGTTAAATTTTGATATTAGTATTTAGCGTGCGTGTTTTCAAATTAAAATTCAGTTTTGTCTAGATACTTGCGTTTTTTTTGTTTATTTTAATATTACGACTCAGTTCTTTTCGACCTTTTTTTGGGTTTCATTTTGATATTTTTCGATGCTGAATCGAACAGGATGGGTCTCGGAGCATTAATGCTAGGTCAAGCTGATTATCCGAATAATAAACCGTTGTGTAATAATTTGCAGGGTTTTTGCAGATGATACTGCAGTGCTTAAATCCGGTCCGACATGGGGAATTGTTTTGACGATATGCAGAAGCTCCTTAACAAAATCAATGGGTGGTTACTTGGAAGTTTTCTCACACTAAATGTTGGAAAAACCAAGTACATGCTAATTGGAGGAGGCACTATACCTGAGGGTGGTGGTTTGCAGATTCACTCATGCGCTCCTGGTGTCCCATGTTGTTGTATACGTCTTGAAAGAGTGACCCGCTATAGGTACCTTGGAGTTATTGTAGGTGCTTCTCTTGTTTGGGACCAACATGTCTCATATCTGTATGCCAAACTCCGTAAATTCGTACACATTTTTTATCATGTCAAGTATGTACTTTCTTCGGAGCGTCTGAGGTTGGTTTATTTGTCTCTTGTGCAATCAGTGCTTTACTATGGCATCCTGGTGTGGGGTGGTGCCTACCCCTTTCACTTACGGAAACTGATAATAATCCAGAAAGCCATATTAAAGGTGATGCTTGATAAACCGAGGAGATATTCGAGTGATCTATTATTTCAGGAGACCAAAGTGTTTACCATCCGGCAGCTTTTCATTAAGGGACTGGCTCTATACTTTTACAAACACCCACACATTGTTGAGAGGCCCTACGTTCATAACCATCAAACCCGCTTCCAGATTCGTCAAAATGTAGTGAACCCTAAAACGAATTTAACCCTAACACTACTAGAAGTCCGCAGTACTTGATTTATTTAATTTTTTAATACCTTGCCTGCTCAACTGAAGATTCCTGGAGTGATAACTCGCTCCTGTATATAAGAGGAAAATATTTACATGGTTGATAAATCTAGGGCCAGAAAATGCAGAATTAATTTTAAATAGTATTTATAGTAAGTAACTAATATGTAGAAAACCTGTAAACTGTAATAGTATTGTAATGATTCCTTAGAATAAGTATTTACAGTCACATTGTTTATAACCTTACGTTGATAAAAGTTAAAACTTAAATATAGAAGTCGGCAACTCTAGCTCGTCAACACAGGCCTTGCCTAAAGACGAGCTATTATTATTCAATCATTTAATCAGGTATATTTTTCTTTTCTGTCGATGTATTTACTGAATAAATCTTCTCTCTCTCTCTCTCTCTCTCTCTCTCTCTCTCTCTCTCTCTCTCTTCCCGTCAGCGTGCATCTGTCTGTTTCATCCGATACCGTATCCCTCCAACAGGAATAATATGATTCCTAACCGGGACATATCAGTTGCCGGCAGGAACATGGTCAATCTCCATTCTTCCGAGATCCCTCGTAATTTTGTACTCGAATTCCAGCCTTCACATAAAAAATGTTAGTTGTGTATTATTACATATATTTTTTATATAATATTTTTGTTTTGTTCTAGGTGAGTATTCATTTTCGTTGACATATTGGATGCCCCAACGTGGGGACCAGGCTCGAGGGTAAGTACATCAAACAGCTCACGCGCAAAATTTGAGACAACGTACTTTCTTCTGGTTGGCAGGTTCTGGTACTGGTCGACCTCTGATCGAAGTTTAGAGTGCTTTCGTGCTGGAGGATGTAGGACAACGTCTGTCAAAGAGGGGGAATCGCCAGTGTGAGTGTTACTGATGCGTTGTTCTACTTGTCCGCAGTGTCAATTAAGCTACACCCCATAACTGATGCTAAGACACCGTCATCCAATAAAACCTGACACTAGCGCCATTAAATAGACAGGAAGTAGTTAGGAAAGTGTCAGTATTAACTACCGTTGTGCGTGAGTATCGCGACGTCTGTCAAGATAGGGGAACCTAACCGACATGAGCGTAACTCACAGTAGACATGCGCCAGATTACCTTCCAAAGCGCAAGTACTATAGGTTTCATTGGCATCATAGAGCTTGGGCCCCTTTGCTCTTTGGACTGAAGACCAGTCTTGCCTCTTTCCAACACCTGAGGAGGAGTCCTGGAACAGTTTCAGAACCTCTGCGGGAATCTCATCCGTGCCAGGGACCTCCCTCTCATCCCAGTGGGCCAATGGCATTTCTGAACTCTTCCTTAGTTAACGGAAGTGAATACTAGTGTTAACATTACATGTTTGAGCCACCAGTCTTCCGCAGAAATACCCCCAGACCCAAGTTTCAACAATTCGAATGACGTGGGTCTCTTCGGCTGTAATTAGAACAGTAGGGCAATGGGCAATGAAGTGACCAGGAAGATACCTCTTTGTTAGTGGGTTCTATTAGACGTAAGACAAAACGTGCTGTCGAAATCGCGTTATATTACTTATATAACTCAACATCACAGTCCTCTCTCTCACTCATCTGATTCGTCAACTTAAAACTTCACACTGTATTGAACATCAGATCTCCCTCTCTTGCAACCAACAATTATTTCAAATTTTTCATCGTTAATGCATCTTCACTCCCCGCCTAGGTCCTGCGGCTCTATTCTTGCGAAACAGACACTGAAACTCTGAATTTCAATAAAACTCCGCGAGATGTTATCAGCCAATCACATAATTCTCCTTCCTAATGCAGGCAGAAGAAAGTGATATCATGCAAAGTATTCGTGCCACAACCTTCTTGTATCGGCTTTTCAAATGTTTCTAAATATGCTATCCCCCGACTCATGCACAAACGCGCAACTGGAAAACGATAGAAACCGAGAGAGAAAGTTTCCTCTGAGTTCTTAAAGTCAAGTTGACATTCCCTCCTCGGGAATCGACTGGGCGAAGCCGATAATGCAGGACTAATGTAGACTTGTTTATCAATTTATTACCCTCACGGGATTCACAGGAGCGTTGTTGGTTTGCCAGATTCAGGAGGTTATCAAGACGCTGTCAGTCGTCGAAAATTAACAGCAGTTACGATGATAATGCAGCGGTGGGCTGATTGATTGTTAATCAGCTTTATAGAAACCCTAGACGATCTTGCAGTTGATCGTTAACCTTGAAAGCGTAGCCATCCTCGCTCCTCCGTGGAGATGCCCCGGAAATCGGCTACGCTGGTGTTGGATAATTAATGCGCGATCATCTCGATGATGCGTGCTCTCGTTTCAACGACCTCTTTGTTCCTCCTCTAAGTCGCATCGAAATGGCCTGCAGATGCGCCGATGCCTCTTCCTGCTCTTCAATCGTCGGCCTACATACAATTTCGTTTCGTAATTAATGCACTCATGCTCGTGCACTTTGTCTTTGTGCGAAAAAAAAGAGGACGGGAGTGCATTCGAGATCCTCCTGGATTGGTCTTTATGGAGGCACCTGGTCACCAGCTGAGAAAACCACCTGCGGTAGCACTTGCCCGCGGTGCAATCTGCTTTCCGCTTCTACCTTTTGACTTCCCGTTCTCAAAATCAACAATGTACAATTTGATCCTCAGGCTGTTTCATATTTGCGACAGAACTCATATCAATTAAGACCCCTATCGACAGACGCCAAGATCTCATCCACCTCGCTCTACGTCCTTCTAATAATTATTATCGACGTACATTTGAAGGTTGATCTAACTGGGGCATTGCAACTAAATGCAAGCTGGCACCGTAAACCTGACCTGGGACAACGCACAGGAGCCGCGGGTTCCTCCGAGCCCCTATAAGTAAAAAGCATTAACGAACGACCTTTGAAATTATGAAGATTGTTGTGCCCTTGAAGTGTTCATTGGTTTACCGCTGCTGCAACTGACCAGGCGTCTGCCACGCGTCTGCTGTGCGACTTGGTTCGAAACAAATATTGAGGAAATTACTTGTTCGTCAACATTCTTATTTACTGTACTACTCATTCAGTGGTCAGCAGGGAGTAACTCCTGATAATTTAAACGAGCGAAGGTTCCAATGCTTCGTTTGTAAATCAGTTGTTTCCACACGTTTTGGGACGTACCGTTGGGTGGTGTACAAATCGCTACATAATTCGCCGATGTCCCAATCTGCCCCTATAACTATCAAGTTTAGGTTCAAGCAAAGGGGAGTGCAATCGGTCCGAAATTTTGTGAATTGTATATAATATAATACTCTGAATCCCCCAATCATCGTCTGTTTCGACGAGTACTGTGCTCATTAAGAATCACGATCGGTTACGGGCTTTTCAAGTGATCCTGTTATTATCAAGTACATAACATCAGACATATTTCGTTTGTTTTTCTTACAGTTGAACCCATGCGCACTTAGTATCAAACAAATAACGACCCACCTGGGTTCTTTGAAAAGTTATATCAGTCAAAAAAACGGAGATTGCACCCCCCCCCCCTCCCCGACAAATCATTCAGCATCCACCGAATCAAGATCTGCGGGCAGGTTGTCATTTAGCCAGTCTCCGAGTGAAGTGCTGTTACCCAAGTCTCACCACGCGGAGGTCCCACCCCATCTAGCGATTTCCTTGGGTATCGACTGTGACCACGTTTTTTACCATAACCTTCTCAAACTGGGCGAAACGGCCATAAGCTTCCTTAGAAGCAATCAAAGGTGGAAGGATTGGTTTTGTTTCCTCCACACTGGAGGCGCAAGAAGCGCAGGATGGAGAGTCTTTGAGTGCAAAGAAGTGAGCCGCGCATCAAAGTTGCCATGTCTCGGTGGCCAGAGGTCTCCTTACATTTACCCACTTCTTTAGAAACATACCCGCCCAGGTGTAGGCTTATTTTACTTACTCGGAACCATCTCATCTCGCTGTCTACCCCCCCCCCTCCCGGCATAAAATAGGAACCACGAAACCTAATGTTACGTAACCCAACCGTACGTTGTTACAGAGCAGGCAATAATCAGCAGCTCGCCAAGCCGCCCTATCTACCAGATATTATGTAAGCCCCCCTCCCTTCCCCTCCCTTACGCCTTGCAATATAACGGAGTGTGGAACACCAGGATCCTGCCAAGCGTCCCACAAGATATTGATCGAACGTGAAGTAGTCGCCGTGGAAAATACCGCTGGCTGAAAGGTTCGGCCGGGAAAATAACAAATGAGTTTGGGTTGTGTACGAAATTTTTCCAGGCCCAGGATTCGAGCGACGGGGGCTACAATTATTTGTGATTCTCCCCGTCGATGTTGGGGCGGATCAAAACTCCTCTGGACGAGGGAAGCGTGACTTTGAATTGAATTAAACATGAAAATAAAGTGAAATGAAGAGGAGGGATGGGTAGTCAGGTGGTGGTGCTGTGAGGGGGGGAGGGGGGCTCATAAAAAATTCCGAACGTGATCATTTTTCGTAGAGTCTCTCCCTCCACTCCCTTTTCCTTCAGTTTATAGTCAACTCAGGGCTACCAGCCTTTGAATAACCTTATCCCTACATTTCCTTCTGTTTCATTCTTTTCCCTTTCATTCCCCAGTTCGGAATCAACGTTATATTTTGCTGAATTGTTCATAACATCGACTTTCTTTTGTCAAGTCTCCCAAGGAGGGTTTACACCGTGATGAAGAGGATTATAATGTTCTCTGTAATATTACAGCCATCGACGTGTACAGTAAATCACATCCGAAAATATCTGGTGCGTACACACAACGTTCCTTAGCTCTACGTCAACTCACTTTGTACATGGACAATTTTATTTAATCAATTCATTTACCACTCAGTTCCTTTGAACTTGGTCAAACAACCCTTCACAGCAGCAGGAAGCGGTAGCGCCTACAGTTCTGGAATTTATTGTGCTGCTCATACTCATTCCAGAACCATTACGGAGCAATTGTTGCACAGAGGATTAATGTGGCTGAGAACACGATTGTTTTGAAGAGGATAGTAATCATTTTTGCAGAGTTATCGAGTAAAACCACTAGAACTGGTAGGAAGCGAAACGGCGGTAGTTGAAATTCAAGAATTTCTGGAGTGAGCCCCGTGTATCTTATGAGCGTTTTTCAACACTCACCGTATAGGTATTGGATTGGACTACAATACCAATTTTTACTTTCCGCTACCCGAAGGGAAGGAAAGTATAGTAATCGGCCCAAAAAAAAAATTTGAGTTTTCTTCAGATCTTTACGTTTCAGACCCTACTGAGTCTAAAAAACCTAATTTCGTCGCGTGGTCCGTGTGTATGTGTGTGTGTATGTGTGTGTGTATGTGTGTGTGTGTGTGTGTGTGTCTGTAGTTCGATTTGCGGGAGAACGGCTGATCCGATTGAGCTGGTTCTTTTTTTGTTTTGTTCGTTATTTTTTGTAGACACCAAAATAAGGTTATGGACGATTTCTGCCGATGGGAAGGGGGGGTGGGGGACGAAAATGTACCAAAAACTAGGGTTTTTCGCATTTTTCTCGAAAACGGCTCTAACGATTTTGATTAAAGGTATTAAAGAAATTGGGTTGTGTCCGCCAGTAGGCAAATACTAAAGTTAACGTACCTGTTAGGTGAGTCCGTCTCCTCTGGCTTGTGAGTTACTGTGGGCAAGCGCTTTCGATGTAAAGACATCATCGTCTGGCCGTTTAGTCAGTACTGGAGTCAGTCAGTTGGTCGTGGTCTTTATATACAAAGAGAAAAGTGAAAGGAGTGATGGACCATTGGGGAAGGGGCGGGGAGAGGTCTTGTTGGTCAGTCTTGTTAGTAGTACCTTAGCCGGACTGGCTGTGTTAGGTATTAAAGAAATTGGGTTGTGTCCGCCAGTAGGCAAATACTAAAGTTAACGTACCTGTTAGGTGAGTCCGTCTCCTCTGGCTTGTGAGTTACTGTGGGCAAGCGCTTTCGATGTAAAGACATCATCGTCTGGCCGTTTAGTCAGTACTTTTCTCTTTGTATATAAAGACCACGACCAACTGACTGACTCCAGTACTGACTAAACGGCCAGACGATGATGTCTTTACATCGAAAGCGCTTGCCCACACGAACCCACAAGAAGAGAGACGGACTCACCTAACAGGTACGTTAACTTTAGTATTTGCCTACTGGCGAGACACAACCCAATTTCTTTAATACCTAACACAGCCAGTCCGGCTAAGGTACTACTAACAAGACTGACCAACAAGACTTCTCCTGCCCCTTCCCAACGCTCCATCACTCCTTTCACTTTTCTCTTTGTATATAAAGACCACGACCAACTGACTGACTCCAGTACTGACTAAACGGCCAGACGATGATGTCTTTACATCGAAAGCGCTTGCCCACAGTAACTCACAAGCCAGAGGAGACGGACTCACCTAACAGGTACGTTAACTTTAGTATTTGCCTACTGGCGGACACAACCCAATTTCTTTAATACCTAACACAGCCAGTCCGGCTAAGGTACTACTAACAAGACTGACCAACAAGACTTCTCTCCGCCCCTTCCCCAACGCCCATCACTCCTCTCACTTTTCTCTTTGTATCTAAAGACCACGACCAACTGACTGACTCCAGTACTGACTAAACGGCCAGACGATGATGTCTTTACATCGAAAGCGCTTGCCCACAGTAACTCACAAGCCAGAGGAGACGGACTCACCTAACAGGTACGTTAACTTTAGTATTTGCCTACTGGCGGACAAACCCAATTTCTTTAATACCTAACACAGCCAGTCCGGCTAAGGTACTACTAACAAGACTGACCAACAAGACTTCTCCCCGCCCCTTCCCCAACGCTCCATCACTCCTTTCACTTTTCTCTTTGTATATAAAGACCACGACCAACTGACTGACTCCAGTACTGACTAAACGGCCAGACGATGATGTCTTTACATCGAAAGCGCTTGCCCACAGTAACTCACAAGCCAGAGGAGACGGACTCACCTAACAGGTACGTTAACTTTAGTATTTGCCTACTGGCGGACACAACCCAATTTCTTTAATACCTAACACAGCCAGTCCGGCTAAGGTACTACTAACAAGACTGACCAACAAGACTTCTCCCCGCCCCTTCCCCAACGCTCCATCACTCCTTTCACTTTTCTCTTTGTATATAAAGACCACGACCAACTGACTGACTCCAGTACTGACTAAACGGCCAGACGATGATGTCTTTACATCGAAAGCGCTTGCCCACAGTAACTCACAAGCCAGAGGAGACGGACTCACCTAACAGGTACGTTAACTTTAGTATTTTGATTAAACTTTCAAATTATCTTCTCCTAATCAATACCTAACTTTTCTTCTCTATACATATCTCCATGAAAATACGGTGAACGGAGATAATGACCTATGAAGCAAAAATAGGTTTTTTAAGCTTTTTGGCAAAATGACTTCAACGATTATCATCAAACTCTCAGGATATTTTCGAATAGTTAATACCTACATATTGTTCTCAATAAATGTTCCTCTGAAAGTCCATTGAGCAGAGATAAAAATGAAAATGTGTTGAAAATAACGTTTTTTCGAACATTTCCGAAAGTTCCAGGGTAATTTTTTCACCAGATGTGATAAATGCTAATGAAGTGTCTTTTAGTCCCCCATACCAACATTTTGTTCTCCATAACTATTTCTGTATATATATGTTGCACGGAGATATAAGCCACGTTAACTCAGAAAAGGAGATTTGTCGAATATTAATTTATCGGTATTCGTATTTTCTCAAAAACGGCTCCAACGATTTCGATAAAACTTTCGGAGTGCTCTCAGCTAACTAGTCCCTACATTTTGTTCCGTATAAATGTTCCTGTAAAAATGCGTTGAACGAAGATATAGCGCCCGCATGTGTAGGTGGTGTTCGAACTTAAAGGGGTGGCGGAAAGTAGTGTGTTGCTACGCACCAGATATTTTGTTTTGTTTTGTTCTTCGACAATTTATTGTGCCGCTCTCGTCATTTTCCCACGAATGGGAATTTTATGGTGTGATTGCCTTAGTGAGAGCTACCAATACAAAAAATTTGATCATAATCGTTAGAGCCGTTTTTGAGAAAAAAAAAATTGGTGTTTTGATCACTATATCACTATGATAATATAGTTAACTTTCGGTGGATTTTGCCCATACCCTTATTTTTGCGTCCCATGGTAACTTAGAGGCTAGACATCAAGTTTCAGCTGATATGGTACGGTTGTTTTCTCTAAAAACCGCACTAAAGGCGATTTCGTCGAAAGTTTGGGTAATTTATTGTGCTGCTCTCGTCATTTTCCCACAAATGGGTATTGTATGGTATAGTTGCCATATTGGGAGCTACCAATATAAAAAATTTAATCAAAATCGTTAGAGCCGTTTTTGAGAAAAAAAATATTTGGTGTTTTGATCACTATGATAACTATAGTTAAATTTCGATGGATTTTGTTCATACCCTTATTTTGGCGTCCTATGGTAATCTACCGGCGAGATATCAAGTTTGTGCTGATTTGGTATTGTGGTTTTCTCTAAAAATTGTTCACAGACATACAGACACACAGACCATTTTGGCAAAGTATCCAGTGAACTGTTGAGAAGCGTTGTGTTTTCTGGCATTATCCCGCAAAACTCGGCCCATGATGGTCAATCGATGGATTCAAGCGGCTATTCGAAAATAATAAAATAGCGTTAAGATGTATATTTTGCGACCACATCCTTCATGGCCACGTTTAGATCAGAACCCCGTTCCTATGATGGCAAATCTTTGAAAGCCAGTAGCTGAGCCTTGGCGTTATGTCTGGACTGGTGGGAGTTGAGCGGACAAGTCTCAGATTTATGTAATTATAACAACATGCTGTGTTGGTGTCACGCGGAGCGAATGTGGGGAGGTTTAGGTCGAAATACCGTTGGATTTAGAAGAAAAACTGAATTGTTATCAGCGGTTGAAGTGATTCTAGAAAGAACCAAATATTATTTATGCAGAGGCTTTCGGGGGCTTTCGTATACTGAAAGACGGTCATTGGGATTCGAAGGGCTGCTAAGAGTTGGCCTAACTACCGAATGACCCGGACACGAAAATTTCCGTTGACTGACCTTTACGGGAAAGAAAACGGGCTGTTAGCTGCAGGAAACGTCTGTCACTGCAGGACCAGGTTATTTCGGGGAAAAACAAAACTCATAACGGAGATGCTGACATTGTCTTATTCGGTAATAATATCACCAACCTCTTCACATCGGGGTGAGAACCCGAGGAAAGAATCATAATATCTGTTCCAACTTCTCGTGTCGCGTTATTCAATCTTTTCCATGAAAACTTAAGCTTGAACAGCTTTCAGCTTTTCTTAGTTCCTATGGGTTCGATAAATACACCTCATAGAGTTGCTGCCTTCAATAATAGCTAGAATATGTGTGAAGTTCACGGAATTACTCTACTCTCCTGAGGCGTTCGGGAAATATAAACAATTTTCCTGAAAATATCGCAAGTAAAAATGCCGGTTATTAGCTCGTGATCAATTTAAGGAATAACTGACACGTGCTTCAAGTAGGTCGTTTTATTCACGAACACATCTACCATACGCCTGAGAGTACCAGAACTAGTGGCTTAATAGCTCCTCAGCTCAAAGCACAGTTCTCTTTTCAAATACGTTTTTTTCGTCCGGAATCGAGAACAGGTGCAGTGAGGTGAGGGCTAAAAATGTGCGAACTCCAACAAGAGTCCATCTTGAACGGTAGAGGACATTTTCATTCCTCTCGCTATCAGTTCCTGTGTCTCGCTAACCGTTAAGCGAAGTTATGAGGTCTGCTTCCTTGTTACTTAATGCTCGTTTTTTTTTTTAATTTATTGTTTGAGTCTGTTACATAATATTGTATCATACCTCATTGACATGTGTGTAAGCACTTAAATTGCTAATCTTTTTAGTTCTGCATCAAGGTATCTGACGTTGGCTTTTACTCGGTTGGAGGCGTGAGGAAATCTAAGATATGCCGAGGTCTGGTTAGTCTTCTATCGTTGAAGGGTGCAAAGCCACTTGTGACAAGCGGGTTGAAATGGTCGGAATAATTTCTGTGGAGCTTTTGCGTACAGAAGCGACGAAGTTCAGATGGCGATTCCAATACGAAGTCCTTATAAATTGTTGCATTCCTCACAAATGGTGGGGCGTGGATGATGTTCCGCTGCAGCGTGATGTTCTGTTGGGCCCCCCAGATAGCTAGACCGTAAGTCCAGATCGGACGAACTAAGGTTTTATACAGAATGATTTTGTTGGACAGTGATAGGTTGTGGTTGTTGAGGAGTGGCTTTAGTTGGTTCGTTCTAATTTTCGTCCGCTTAATGACGTCTGAGATGTGGTCTTGGAATGTTAAGCGACGGTCTAGGGTGACTCTTAAATATTTGTGGGTTGAGGCGAGGGGTAGTTGGTAGTCATTATAAAACAATGGCACTTCTTGGAACCTCCGACGGTATGAGAACGTCACGGTAACAGATTTGGCAGGGTTAATTTTGAGTCTCCATTTACTGCACCACTGCCCGAGTTTGTGTATGAACGATTGTAGGACTTGGGAAGCTTCGTCCTGATCAGGTCGGCTAACGGCGTAAACTAGGTCGTCTGCAAAGAGCCCAGAAAATTCGGGAGAGGCAGGAAGCGGTATGTCATGGCAATACAGAGTGTAAAGATAAGGGCCAAGGACACTTCCCTGAGGAACTGATGCTCTAATCATTCGAACTGACGACGTCTCATTCGCAATATCGACAACAAATGTTCGAGCGTCCAGATAGTTTTTGAGTAAGTCGAAAATGTTTTTTGGGAGGTGGGGCTTTAGCTTGATCAGAAGATCAGTCTATCGAACACACTCTATCGAACGCCTGTTCTGCATAAAAAAAGTGGTTTTACAGATTTCTTTTTTTTTTATAAGAATTTTTTATGAAATTTACGAGTCGTTGGAGCTGCAGAGGACAGGAGTGGGATTCTCTAAATCCGAATTGTTGATCAGGAACCAGTTGCCCAGTAAAGCGCTTGAGGAGCGGGAGAAGCAATCGCTCAAATATTTTCGCCAGGAGAGAAAGTAGACTAATCGGCCGATATGACTCTTTTTCGTTTTCTGACTTACCCGGCTTTAAGATCATAATAATCTTTGCATGTTTCCATTTATTTGGGAAATAGCTCAAGCGAAACGCTGCATTATATATCTCTGTTAGCCACGTGATGACTTTCCTCGGAGCATGTTTGAGTAGTGGCTGCACGAGCAGGTCTACTCCTGGAGCCTTTCGAGAAGATGAGCGATAGATTATTACTTAATGCTCGTGAGAAAGTTATGTCAGTCAAAACAGTAACTGCAGCCTGACGTGCTCGCATCATTGGTCGAGACTTCGGAGCGCTTGATGGGCTCGTTGAGGAGCGTTGAAGAGCGCTAGCCACCGTAGGTTGTCAAACGCTCGTCGGATGTCAAAGAGTGACTGATACGATTGATAGGTATGACTGATTGGAGTCGCCTCCCTTTTGAAGAGCGACGACGCGCGCAGATTTCCACTGAGTAGGGAACTGTCCGACTGCAGTCATTAAATAAATTAAGAAGACTGCAGGAGATGATCCCCTCACACTTCCTTAACATATTTTTCCTATCTTATCTGCCCAGGAGAGTTGTTGGCTTCCCGTGACTCAGGTCTGGGTTCTTCAAAAGGAACTTCAGGACTTCAGCTTGGTATCTCCTTATTTCATTTCCTCTCTTCCTCTAAGATGTGGACGCACTCATCTAATTGGTTTTTCAAAGACTGGATTTGTATGGTAGTTTTTTCTTCACGCGATCCGGGTGTGGAAGATCTCACTGCGCTGCGCACCATCTTTTTCCAAAAGAGATGCGAGCTTATTGGGTCCTTCCTCAGACGTCAGGAAGCTCAAGGAAAATCAAGCTGTTCTTCAAGAACGTTACTGATGGGACGTCACCAAAGGTTCTTGGGTGCTAATTTGCTCGGATTCGTTCGAGGTCCAAATGTTCCTTGGGGGCTTTCGTGCAACGTCCGATACGTCGCTGCAATTTGCAACGTAAGACCTGCCGTGTGAATTGAACGCGCTCGAAAGAAAGCACGACAAAAAAAAAGTGCCAATTAGCAGGAACAACATCTTCAGAGGAGGTAGCGGCTTTGATTAAGTGCAGATCCAAAGAGCTTCGTGCGCTGTCAGAGGTGGACAATTACTCTGTACGAAGGAGTCGAGTGAATGAAAACACGTTTCCAACTTGAGAGAAAACGAACCTTTTCCACGAAGCCGCTTAAAAGAAAAGAACGATTTCTCCTGAAATAAAAAAAGAGACGTTATGAAGGGTTCGTTAAAATTACTGAAGGGCTGCAACATGTGGCCTGGCTCTGGAGCGGAGGAGCAAAGCGGGCTACGGATGCGTGACTTGTACCCTGGCGGGGGGGGGAGTGAGCTGCGGGGTGTTTTCCAGACCTTCGTTTTGTGGCCAACGAGTCCTTGGCTCAGACAATAGCCCTCTCCCGAAAAATATCGGTTTAATGACAATGGCTATTTTCGGGTAGAGTGGCCGGAGGTTGAGAAGAGCGCGGGGCTTTAGGACTTCGGGACCAGAGGCTTAAAACCAGAAGAGACAAGATTACAAAAAACTACTTACTTTGCCAAAACCTTTTCTAATTGGTTCCCGTTGGCGGCGGGGAGCGCGTTTTATTGGCGGAGCTCTGCCTTGGGAAAAGCTTTTAGGGAGGCACACTGTGGAGTTATAGTCGTGTAAACAAGGCTTTTTTCGGGGGTGGAGGGGGTTAGACATAATGGATGATGGGAGGAGTGATGTGAGGGGTGGGAGCGGGTGGGGGGGAGGGTTATCTCTCCGAAACAACGAAGGTAGAAAAGGAGGGTCCTGGGATTGCAGGCGTTGCATCCGGCCCTTGAACCCGGGCCTCTAAAAAAGGACGTTGCATTTGACCGTCTGGTTGATGCAGAGTGCACTGACCTCCTCAGGGCCCGCCTTGAGATGACATCTGTGCCTTTTTTTGGCGGATCGGTGCAGGTGCCCTCGACAGATTGAAAAGCTCCCAATTTGCCCAACTTCTCCCTTCTTTTTCGTGCTTCGGGCTTTTGTTTGGGGATAGTAGAACTCTAAAGGGATATAATAACACAGCATTTGGCTATGTTTGGAACGCTTAGATGAGCCTCGTGGGGACGCGGCGGTCATGAAACGATATCAAGATGCGTATTGATGTGCTCGTAAAAAAGCGAACTACGAAGAAGAAGGTTACAGTTCGTGAGATCTGGTTAACGAAAATACACGGGGTGTTTCGTACTTGAATGTAACTGAAACAATTGGAGTAAGGCGAACAGACGCCGCTAATAGCATTTCACAGTCTCTTTTCTAGATAACCACAGTTTTTCTATGAAAACCAACATTTCTCCTCTTTAAAACCGCTTAAACTTAGTTTTTTCCACTTTTGACAACATTTTGGGATTGAGCGTTGAATTTCCTTGGGCACACTTACAGTCAAAAATAAACTATTAAGCACCGCAATTGCATTCCAAACAGTGAAAACTGAAAAACGTTTTTCAACTTTTACTATTAAAGTAAATTAATATTAAGTAATTAATTTTTAAAGTAGTAAATTAACTTCATTTTCAAAAACCGTGCTGGAAGCTGTAAAACTTCAGACTACTGAAATTTTAATAAGCTATCTAATGGTCAATTTGACGAGTCCTCATAAATCTTTACATGAAGGGAACTAAACATGACATTGTGAGTAAAATTCTATCAAATCGAACTTTCGCGAGGTTTTATTTATCAGGTTAGTATTATGAGACAATTACACTACTGTTGCTTCACTCGAGAAATCACGCCAGTTCCGTTTTTGTAGAAACTTTCTCTGAAAAGTTGCAAAACTTGCTAGTAAAAATCGCCACGCACTAATCCACAGTCTTCGATGGACCAACATTCGAGAGCAACTTTGGAAGTGCTAGATTTCCTCGTTGCCAGACCCAGTTGAATGACGTGTCGTCCAGCAGTGGCGCTCGCCCATTTGAACGCGCGAACGCTCAATCACGACGGCGCAAGTTCGGAGTTGAGTGTGGAGAGCCGCGTGTAAAGACTGCTGGACTGCCAAGAAGTCGTAGCGCTGGGGTCCAGTAGGTTATGGTTTTTGAAGAAGTTGAACGCCCAGTGGGTCCTCAGGCTCGATTTCTCCTTTGACCCAGTGGAAATGGTTGTTGTGGCACTTCCTGTAAGGAAGCATTTTGGTGTTTTGTAGGTCCTGCATTTTATTATTTTCGCGGTCAAGGGCGCCAGCTCATTCCAGTGAGGGGCGGGGGAGAGAGAGGGTTTATTTTAGTTTCATATTTATCAGCCGAATGTTTTTACTCCACAGAGAATGGGAGACTTCAATAGATGCACACCCTTTATGGTGATGAGGTCTGGAGAACTTGCATCTGCAGAACGCAGCCAGTTCTTCGTTCATACAATTTTTCACGGATTGTAGTAGGAAAGCAGTGTCAAACGACAAAGAACTGAAGTCAAATCAAAGCGCCATGAGAATGGGAATTGAATGGGAGGGTTCCTGAAAATCTTCTATACATTTGGGTTATTCTGATTAGAAGGAAAAAGTGAGTTTCTGTAGTGACAACAAAGCGTAGAAATGATTAAACTTGGTATTATCCACAGAGAAGAGTTCTGGAAGCTCTCGCTCTGAATATCACGAAGAGATGCGATGATAAACTCTTTTGATTCCGGTCGTTGAGGGCTTCGCGGCGTCAAACTTCAACAAACTGGACCCATTCGCTCCTACAAATTAAGAACCAGTCGCGTTTTCATGAAAAGACGCGTTGAATGGAAAGAGATTTACGAAATAAATGAAAACTCGGAATCCTCAAAATGCTGGAAGCCAACGAGGTGCGGCTGATGGGTCGAAGAATTTGAAGTCCCGTTCTATTCAGCTCTACGCGTTTGTTATGTTTTTTGTTTCTTTCTCTCGCCTTCATCCTCGTGTCTTATTATAATTTAAACGCGGCCACAGACTTTCAACTTCATTTGTCGGATCTCGGAATCTTACGAAGAACGTAAGGTATGCCTTGGGGCGTTTTTAGATACAGAAATGGCGTTTGATAAGGTTTGGCATCCTGGATTGCTGGCAAAAGTAAAACCCTATCTTCCCGCCACGTATTTCCGATTGCTCCAGACATATTTATCAGAGCGAACTTTCTCGGTGTGCTGCAGGGGTGCTGTCTCGAACTCTGCAAGCGTAGGGTCATCCGTTCCTCAAGGTAGCATCTGGGGTCCTTTGCTGTACATACTGTACACTAGTGACTTCCCTTCTTCTGAACATTTGACCCTCGCACACTATGCTGACGATGTCGCTGCATTATGCAAGGCCAATGACTCCGCACAAGCCGAACAATACACGCAAATATTCATAGAACAAGTAGAAGATTGGTGTCACAAATGGAGGGTTACTATGAATCCCAATAAGTCCTGGTTAACTTTACTCTCCGAACTAGACCAAGCCACAGTATTGTACTTCTCAGCGGTCGACCGATACCAACGGAAGATTCGGTACGTTACTTGGGACTTACCTTAGACAATAAGCTTCTGTGGAAAGAGCACGTTGACACACTGGTCGGTAAGTTGAGGAATAGAATCCGTCAACTTAAAAACCTCCTACAAACGAACTCCGCTCTTAGCCTATCAACGAAACGCCTCATATACCTATCGTTAATTCGCCCCATTTGGATGTATTCATGCGGTATATCGGGTTCCGCGGCTGACACCCACATCAATCGCATCCAAACTCTCCAGAACAGAGTATTTAGAATGATCAGGGGCGCACCATGGTTTGTCCGTAATTCAACCCTGCATTCGGACCTTGATATCCCGGAGGTACGCGTCACACTGCGCGAGGTATATGTAAGACTTGATTTCGCAATGAGAAACCACCCGAACAATATGCTGAAGGACCTCGCCAATAATCCACCGTCTCCCCGAAATCAGCGACGTCTGAAAAGAAAGAGGCCGCAAGACTTCCTTTCTGAGGATTGAATTGTTATAAATTATTATTCCTCGTGTTTTGTTATATTAATTATACCGTCGAAAGGTAGGACAATCGATGGATTGATACCTACAATCATGTTTCCCGTTAATTAGGCATTTTCGCTTACTATATAAGATATATATTGATCTAAATTATAATGTTACATATTAACAATAAAGTTTTCATAAAAAACAAAAAAAATTTGTCGGATGACGTTATGAAAACGCTGGAAATTACTACACAACGGTTTATTGTTCTCTTGCACAGCGTGATTCGGACCTACCCTATTCAATCCGCCGTCGAAAAATACTAGTACGGCAACATGACCTGATCACACCGGCACAACGATAATGAAAATTTCCTTGGCGACGCTAAGTAATTGTCACGACGTGACGAGTCGACCTAGTGGGTGGTTGGAGTGAGGATATTAGTGTGCAGGCCGGGGAGAAACGATAACTTTCGCTATGTTGTCCCACGAGTTCCTTCAAATAATAGAATTTGAGTCATTATATTTGCTGTGATTTCACTGTTGTCCGTCTAGTAGAGGCCTTCGTCTCTGAGACCCGTTATGTTCGACTCAGCGTCGGAAAATACGCAAGAAAAGGATAACAAACACGATGTAAATGCAATAAAACTGCCAAAGTTTAGTATTTTCTAATTTGTTAAACGATGTTATACCTATAACACCCATTGGCGGCACAACTAGAAAGGAAATTTAGTTTTGGTGTGAACGAACTGATTTTATAGACCACGTGGTTTGGACGTCAACAGACTTAGCAGCAGCATTCAGTCATTCAACAACCTTTGTCTACGTTGTCGATTGGGTCACTGAAGAAAACTTTGGATATTTCTGACATTTGACTGACTCAGTTAACGGTCGTTATGTGGAGGTGATACTCCAAGCCCTGCGGGTTATGCGAGCACCTGGTGCAGTGAGCAGGTAAGATCGTCTCAGAGGGATTGGCAATACCTCCAATTTTGTATCAGCGCCATCATTTCGTATAAATGTCAATTGGTTGTCACGCCAATCTGAAGTAAAGCAGAGAAAGATCAATTACAAAACCTTTACAAAGAACAATTTGTTTCGTAAGCGCGCGCTTGATGTAGCTGGAGGGTTTACCTGTCTGTCAGGTATGCCAAATGCTCTTCTATTCTCTCCAGCAAGGTGTGGACAATTTCTTTCCCCGAACAGTACCATCCAAATTATCCAAATCGTCAGACCTTTCCCGTATACCTCTGAGGCACCACATGAGAAATGTCAATCATCTCGTCATCTGCTTCTAAAGCCAATTGTACTAATTTCGCTCGTACAGTTTGTATCGTACAAAAACAAAAGTTCGAATTAATAATCAACAGCACAAACACATTAGACTACTCGAACTGAGACGTACACGAAGATGTCGGACTGATGTATGACCTTGCTAACCGCACAGTTTTTCGTGGTTAGCATTTTACCGGGGCAAAACTTAACCACAACCGGAGAAGAAAACCATTTTTGCGGAGTAGAGCGGTTAAGCGTGTATAACCAAGGTTCACAAAATTGGTGAAAACGGCTCTAAGAATGAAACGATCGTGTGGTCAAATCACAGTACAGTGGGGTGTGGATAGGATTTCCAAGAAGTTGAAGGGACAGCCGGTGAGCCACCTGACTGAATCAGTTCCATTGATAAACGTCGGACGTCGAATTGCTCGCGTTTTCCCTCTTAACGAGCTCTAGCCGAACAAATTGAGTGAAAATTGGAGGCAACGAGCCGATCTGTGGATAATAAGGCGGGGGCTCTTGCATTCCATTACGAGGTGAAACCACTATAACTGGCCATCTGTCATCATGGATCTGACGTCCTCCCGTCTGCCGGAGGAGTCCTTCGTTGACATTACGAACCCCCTCGTGCCTCGACCTCTGTTTTTGGGATATTTCAGGCATCGATTCCTCAATTCGAGACGCCGACTGCTCCAAAGACGCATAGCGTGTCATACCGGAATTAGGATTGGTTGTAACGTTCTGAACTGTTTCCTGGGGTGAGGTCGTCGAAACGAGTTTGAGGATGACCTTTCTTCTGGGAGGGAAAGGTCAAAATGTTTGGCCACTGGCGAACCCGAAGGAGCTGTTCACTTTTGTTTAAGTGTCAATTTGCGCTTGACACGTTGGGAGCGTTTATAAATCGCAGTTTAATTTGGCAACGAATCCAGGTGTCAGTTTGTAGCTTAGGACTTGGAGCGGGAGCGGGTGCGTTGAAACTGCTTGGTTTCTGGGGCTTGGACCGGTTGTCGCCTCCGCAGGAACTTGACAAATCCGAGCGACCACTCGAAACCGTTATCCTCTGTTTTATTCCTTCGGCGATTAACGATCCGCTCCTCGCTCTTCCGCCCTCATGAGCGACCAGCTCAACATCTGATAGGACGCGAGGATTTATCCGCTCAGCCTCCGGGTCCTTTCGCAACTATCTCGGGAATGAAATGAATACCTGATCCCAGTTTTCGGTATCTTTTTCCCGTCCTCGTCCCGCTTTTGTTCCTCTTCTGCCGCAACAGATTTATCGCTCTCTCCGACGTCTGGCAATAAATCCGCTTCGGCGAATCCGAGACCCCCGAGTATTATTTGTGTGGGAGGCAAACATTTTTGGCTGAACCTCTGACAGCTTGCTGGGCCTCTCCACATCGTGCCCGATCATCTTCCATTTCGATGGGCGACAAAAGTTTTCATTCTCTTCGCTCTTCATTCCGCGAGCAGCAGCAGCAGCGGCAGTGTTGCTGGAAGCCGACATCTTCCCTCTCTGACGGGAAACAGTGAATTTCTTTCCTAGAAACATTCATGAATCAATTAAGCGCAGTTACGCACAGATACAGCACGTCGAACATGACCGGCAGTAAAGCGAAGTTAAGGTGGAGGGGAGTTGTGAATGTGTTACAATATTTTGATTTATTATTATTCATTTCGGACCTATGCTTTCACCTCCCCCCCCCCCCAACCAATATAACACCTTCCGTCATCCAGGCCAGATTTGGCTTAACGTGGATTTCGTTGTTCCGCCCGCACGGCAATCCGATCAGACGTAACCCATGGTTGCAAAGGGCAAATAATAGTTTTAAAAATTAAAATCGAAATGTTGGCAGTTTCATTGTAATTAGGTCGTGTCGTAGGTGTAACACCGCGTCTCGATGGAAGAGAGACGAAACCTACTACCTGAAGAAACTCGAAGGACGATAAATATTGCGAAGTTCATCTTTTCTCCCAGGCCTCATTTCCCTCACTGCCACCCGTCAGTTCGACTAGCTCGTTGCCTAGCTAATCTCAGCTTTCGTATCGTTTACTATTATTTTTCGATGCTGAATCGAATGGGATGGGTCTGACGATTTACCCATGTTATATTCTCAACATTGTTACTTTCCTTGCTCTACGAAGTAGAAAGGAAAGTTATGTAATCGGCTGAAAAAAACATTTTGAGTTCTCTTCAGATCTTTACGTTTCAGAGAGAACGATTTTTAGAGAGAACCATCGTACCAAATCAGCTCAAACTTCATATCTAGCTCGGAAGTCACTATGGGACGCCAAAATAAGGGTATGCAAATTTTTTTTCTCAAAAACGACTCTAACGATTTTGATTAAATTTTTTATATAGATAGCTCTTAATAAGACAACTATACCGTAAAATTCCCATTCGTGGGAAAATGACCAGAGCAGCACAATAAATTATCAAAATTTTCGACGAAAAGCGTTTTTAGCGCAGTTTTTTTATTATAAACTACGCTGGAATTTTTGTAGAATGTTAAAATAAATTAGTATTGTAGTCTAATCCAATACCTAAAGATTGAGTGTTTGAAAACACTCCTGAGATACATGGGGCTCACTCCAGAAATTCCTGAATTTCAACTTTTGCCGTTTCGCTTACTACCAGTTCTAAACTCTTTACCCAATAACTCTGCAAAAGTAATTACTATCCTTCTTCAAAAAATGCGTGTCTGCAGCCTCATTAATTCTCTGTGTACCGATTGCTCAATATGGGTCCTGCAATGAGTACGAGCAGCACAATAAAATCTGGAACTGTAAGCGCTACCGCTTCCTGCTGCCATAAAGCGTTATTTGACCAAGTTCAAATTAACTGAGTGATAAATGAATTGATTAAATAGAATTAGCCACGTACAAAGTGAATTGACTTAGAGCTAAGGAAAGTTGTGTGTGGCAACGCACCAGATATTTTGACACTGGATTGAATAGGATAGGTCCGAATCATCTGCGCAAGAGAATAACAAACCTTTCTGTACTAATGTGCAGCGTTTTTAACTAAGTGGATTAGGTTTTCACTCTCGTCGGTTTCCCAGAACGGGTCGGCTGCCGTCTCCACTTGCACAATTCCTGCATGAAAAGAAGTTCTTCGAAGGAGCTATCATCTCCACGGCCACAATGTTCATCTCGACTTCCATTCACATTTCGCTGAACATGCTGCCCTAGCTGGAATGCTGACATAAAATATCTGGCACAACAGATCGCAGATCTTCCACAGCCCCTCGTGCTTTCAGTTATTATTACCCCCCCCCCTCCATCCCTCCCCCTAGCGACTAACTCCATTAACACGAACTTGGTGTGGTAACCGGGGTTGTGTTAAAAGTCCCTGTATCGGATTCCCCTCATGTACGAGTGTGTCGCGACCTTGTTTGCATACCCACGGCACGTTTATGTTTAAAGTTCTTGAGTTACATGAAAACTACGGAAACGTTAAAAAGAAAAGATAACAGTTTAAATACCGGAATGCTCTGGGATGAGAATTATTATTAAACTACCGTTTTTTATCTAAATCATTTAACTACCCACGCGATTATTATCAGGAGGGCGTCGTACTCGAATGAACGAGAGTTATAAAGGAAACACTGCCGTTTTTGAGAAAATAAATTCGCTATTTTGATTTTGGGGTAACTATAGTTACTTTTGGACTGATTTTGCTCGTATCAATGCGATGTTGTTGATTTGAGCTGGTATAATTCAGCCATTTTCTGTAAAACCGAATACGAGTATATTTCCTTATCAAAATGAATGTTTCTTAACGCTCATAAAAGAGCTATATCAGTCGAAAGTCATGACAGTGGCGGGTTTGCTATTGTGCAGGCCTGAGAGCTCCTCAACATCCACCAAACCCAGACATTTGGAGGTACGGCAGGTTGTCATTTACCCATCTCATCTGGGAGGAATTCTTACGCTGATTTCCCACTAGATCGAACTATTTACTTGGGTGGCAAGTTTCAAAGGAACTGTGGCCTTCTTGTCAGATTGGGCGACACGGCTATAAGCTTGCTTGGTAGCAGACATAGCAGGAAGGTTTGGCTGCTCTTCCAACAACTCTCATTCACTGTTGTAGGAACTGCAGCGGAGCAGCTCGTGGATTCTTGTTTCCTCCGCCCTGGACGCGGAAGATGTGCAGGATAGAGTGTCTTTGAGAGAAAAGAAGTGGAGCCACGCATTGAAGTCGCCATGTCCCGTAAGAAATTGGCAAAGCCTAGTGGTCTGGCTCAACCCACTTTGTATCAAGGCGTTCGCGGATGTTGGGAAAAACTCTTAGGTGTCACCTTCCATTGACGCGGATTCCCATGTCGCCTTTTCACCCTCCCCTTGTCCTCCATGCACTGTATGGCCAAGTCAACGGGTAATTGGCCAGGTAAACAAACACGCACAGATCATTTCTCAAACTTAGTTATTTGACGTTGAAGCTTCTGAATCGTAAAAATCTGAAACCAGTGAACGGACTTGAATTTTCGCAGTAACATTGACGGATTTCAATGGAAGTAGTCGAGTAAGGGACGGACCAGGGCTTGGTGCCAGTCTAACCCTCTTTTTTGTTGGGATTCCCTCTACCTAAGCAAGTTGCGGCCTCCTTGTTGAGGAAAACAGGAGCGTAGTTGGTGTAGTCTTCATTGACTTGGCACCTGTCGATTTTCGAGATTAACTATGGAATGACTATAAATAGTGTCGTAGTTTCTGATCCAGCAAACTGCACTGTAGGCCAGATACGGGGTCCGAGGAGTCTAGCACATTCGGAAATCAGGTGAAGACCAAGAAACGTTGTGGGAACCAAATTTTTGGGAACGAAAGAGACGAGGGCGGCTAACGGAATCACGTAAACGTGGTAGAAAATATTAGCGGCTTGAAAAAGAGGGTTAGACGAAGAGCTAGGGGTGAGGGAGGCCTTTAGAGCCCCTCCTAGCCGCTCCATCCCCATCCCCATCCCCAGCCCTCAGTCCTCAGCACGGAACCCCTTCCAAGAGGTCTCTCCCTCCTGCACTTGCTCACTAGAACTACTCTCTCCCTTCAGAGCTCTCTCTTAGTGATGTACATATCGGATCAATACCAAAAATAATAGGGGAAGGGCGTTTATAGCGCCATAACTCTTAACCATTGCAGAACTCTCTTTCCGCTCGTGTGAGGAGAAGCCTTTTGCCGAAAATATTATATCCAGCACCGCCGCCACTACCGCTCTATCTCCTGCCTCTAAAAGCGTCCCCCTCCCCTCACCCACACCTTTTATTTCCTTTTCCACGATCGACGAGCCAAATTTTCCGTTTCCGAAGTCCTCGTAAAAATGTCCAAACTCCTTTTGTTTGTGGGGCGAGGGCTGCAGGTGCTTGCAGCTTCTTTCGATGGCCCGTTCTTGAGGGAGATGAGTCGTAAGTTTTCGGGAAGACCCCAAAGCCCAGCCCAAGGAATTGGTTTCGTCGCAGAAAATATGGATGAAAAACTAAGCAAATTCATTTCCTTGGCAATATCCTTTCCTGATTCAGGAAAAGACCCAAATTTGTCTAAGTTGGTTGCTCACAACGAGCAGGAGACAGCACCTAAGTCTTGAGTCAAAATCTGCACTTTCTTTAAATCTAAGAACCACCAATTCAACGAAAAAACATATTGTTCTGCACTCAATCAGGTCGGCTGGAGGGTTTGGTGGTGGGTCTGATGACGGTTACGTTTCAGTGCTAAAGAAGGAGATACTTTCAGAATTATCTTTACACCGATTACTCAGATTTCGTAGTGCAAGAAATCTATCGCCTCAGAACTTCATGATCTCCTTGACCTGTAACGCGCCTCCACTTCCACTGGTCCTTTGAACAATGATGAATGTCGTCCTGTGCACTCGTTTGGTAGCCAAGATGACAGTTCTGCACTAGTCAATGTTACCAACAATACCTCTAACGTTCAACTTCAACGTGGGGACTGATGGTCCTCTGGAGACTCTAGAAAACTACTCTTTCTCGGATTGTAGTGCGGAGGACGTCAGGACGACCGTCAAGGTGTAACTGAACCCTCATCAAATGGCGATACCAGGTTTGGTTTTCGTTGAGCTGTAACTGCACGCAGCGCTCAGGATTCCAACCTGTGCTGTTACCAAAGTGGTCAGTGTAAGAGGATGCTCAACCTCCACAGTTCGGGGTCGTCGGGTTCCTCAGGGAGTGAGCAAAGGAATGGAATCTTGCTTGACAGAGCGACCTCTTTCCTCGAAGCGACTCCATAATTCGGACAAAACGTCTTTTCTCAATTTTTACTTTCCTTGCTCTACGAAGTAGAAAGGAAAGTTATGTAATCGGCTGAAAAAAAAAATTTTTGAGTTCTCTTCAGATCTTTACGTTTCAGACTCCCCAGAGTCCGAAAAACACTATTTGGGAAAATGGTCTGTGTGTCTGTGAACGATTTTTAGAGAAAACGGCCATATCAAATCCACCCAAATTTTATATCTAGCCTGCAGGTTACCATGGGACGCCAAAAAAAGGGTTTGAATAAAATCCACCGAAAGTGAACTATAGTTATCATAGTGATCAAAACACCAAATATTTTTTTTCTTAAAAACGGCTCTAACGATTTCGATTAAATTTTTTATATTGATAGCTCTCAATGAGGCAATGATACTATAGAATTCTCATTTGTGGGAAAATGACGAGAGCAGCACAATAAATTATCAAAATTTTCAACCAAAAGCGTTTTTCGCGCAGTTTTTTCCTTATAAACTCCGCTGGAATTCTTGTAGAATGTCAAAAAAATTCGGTATTGTAGTCCAATCATATACCTAAAGGGTGAGTGTTTAAAAACGCTCATGAGATACATGGGGCTCACTCCAGAAATTCCTGAATTTCAACTATTGCCGTTTCGCTTACTACCAGTTGTAACAGTTATTTTCCAATAACTCTGCAAAAGTGATTACTATCCTTTTTTTGAAAAATCGTGTTTACAGCCTCATTAATTATCTATGTACCAATTGCTCAATAATGGTCCTGTAATGAGTACGAGCAGCACAATAAATTCCGGAACTGTAAGCGCTACCGCTTTCTGCTGCCGTAAAGCGTTGTTTGACCAAGTTCAAATTAACTGAGTGATAAATGAATTGATTAAATAGAGTTAGCCATGTACAAAGTGAATTGACGTAGAGCTAAGGAAAGTTGTGTGTTGCAACGCACCAGATATTTACAACTGGGAACTAACTTCGTCCACAAATAAACGAAGCGTATTACCGAAACTTTACTTTCGCTCGTCAAAATGTTCATTTTGTGAATTCCCCATTGTCAGTTTCTCTTCCTGAATTAAATCACACGCGTTTATATTTGTATGTGTTTTTAAAATATCGTACTGTCTAAGGGACAAATTGGAGGGAGAAGACACTTGAAAACGTACTTACATAGCTCCTGAATGAATTAATTAATTCCATTCACTTTAGAATAGTGACATGAGCTTCACTAACAAACGAGAAATACATTTCAGGTGTTACTGTCGGCGTAGGTAATTAATCGAGTTGTAGGAATTACCCCAGCACCAAGGGACGAACCCTGAGCCGTGTCGGGGAGTACGAAGTTCAAGTAAAATATTGCGTGGGGGGTAGGGAAAGGTATAAACAGCAAAACGTTAAAAATAACAATTCATGGCACATAATCTTAACATAAATGGTTCTCATTGCCGAATAGCAGCCCTCCTGGCCAAAATACGGACTTAGCGTTCAGCGCTTAGTCACCATCAAAACTCACACCTTAAAGTCGAAAGATAACAAAAGTATGGGAATCTCATTGAGTGATTTAGCTATCCAATGTTCCCCCATTCTATAGTTGCTAGTGCTAAACTTATACTTACTCCCGTGGAGGGTGTGTGAAGAAGGCGTACGTCGATTGTGTCCTGCGAGCAATCTGTGTGGGCTAAGGATTGCAGCAAAGAAATGTTCTGAGCGCGTGGGCTAATAGGCTGGGTGTCTTAAGCTATTTAGCCCTACGTAGAGCTGGTGAAGAGCGCCCCAGCGTGTGGATGTGTGGAAGAGTTCGCTGTAAGAAAATGTGATTGTTGACGGTTGGGCTCATAAGGTCGGTGGCATTGTCTGACGATGAAGTCTGGGAGAGGCCTAATTCGTGATGAGAAAATACGGCAGGTCGCAGGGTGAAGGTGAAGGAGTCGCACCTGATGTCGTCAAGCGCGACGACTCGGAAGCGGAATTTATTTCAAAGCCCCGCAGCATCTAACACACTTCCGGTTCCGTTGAGGGAGTCACACACACACGAACCCCATCCGTCCTCCGTTACCAGTTGCGCGAACAGGTCCGCGTCCCACACACCCTCACCCCCCCCCCAACCAATAAACCATCCCCTCAGGCCCTTCAACCAGTTCTCTTCCCCTTCAGGCTTGTCCGCCCTCACGAAGGGTCCGAACCGACGGAATCTTCTTTGCAGCCGGTCCTCAAATGAAATTCGGCAGAGAATGAAGAGAAAGAAAAAAACTGTATATTTTTTTTTCTCGTCGGAAGGTGCCGTCCTAATGTGAGAACTAAAAGGAGGTTTCGCTATTCAGACGTAGATGCGACGCGACTAGGATGACAAGGTAGTGGTGGTGGGGGCGGTTGGGACGGGCCATTTTCCTAACGACTGAATTAGAAGCGGCAACGGTTTATTTTGAATCAAAAACGAAAATCGGCCCTCCTCCGAGGGTCGAGTTTTTGGGACGTCGTACGCGACGAGGGACAAAGGCTTGGCGAAGAGCGATCAGTGCGAATCGTGAAAGTGTCGGAGCTCTTGACCACCGCAGAGTGCGCACCGACAACTCTTGTGTTTCGTGTCTTACGACCTGTGTCCAGGGAAACTGAAGTGACTCTTAAACCCCGCACCTTGACGACCTTGAAAGATGCATCTGTCAACCTTCAAACTGTACCAACATCTCTGGGACCAACCGACAGGTAATTTTGAGCTCAGGCTCCTACAGTTGTTAGTTCGATTACAGTTTAGACTGTTGCAAAATTAGCCCCGAATACTGAACTTGCGAAGTAGCTGTAAACCTCTGAGATTATTGCTGTAGGTAGGTGGAGGCTGAAAGGTTAGGTTGCTCTAACAACCGTCACTCATTCATCTACGTGTGACTGGCCAGTGATAACTGCAAGTGTTTCAGTGGATGCTGTCCTCTACACCTTGTTGATCTAAAGGTGAGAAGCTCTCTAGGACTGGGCCACTGGCTCATTGTACATGAGGATGGTGTCACGGTAACACGCGCTCCAAGCGGTTCTGCTAATTGCTGGTAATGAGGCCCTAACCTTGCGAGGGTAGTGTCCTTTGGGTGTTGGCTAAAATGCCACCTCCCATCTATGTTGATCACTAAGTACTTGACTTGCTACTCATAAGACTGTGGCCGCCTGAACCACGGCACCCCACCCAACATGCTACTGAGTGAGAGATTTCGAGGAATTGTCTCTTCTGCTCCTTAAATAGTATACACGTCATACTGTTTCTCACAGAATACGGCTGTAGGGTGATAAACTATTTTGGTTTATTGTTCATTCTGAATAATACACCTACCTTTTCGGACAGGACATGTTTTACGACCCCCCGGAGAATGTTGACACTTCACGTTTCAAGTCACGGGGATTCCAAATCTGCGATGCTGTTCCAGTCACATTTAGTTCTGATCTAGTTGTGCCAGCTTCCTCCGCTATCGGACGCAATCGGACGAATCCCGTGGTTGTCATGGGCTACAAATGTTTCATTGCAATTACATTACGTTTCGTGTCGTTTTATAGGTGTTTTCCGATGCGGAGTCGAATAATATGGGCTTTAGCGGGGTAGGACGGCGCTTAGATGAAAAATATCTGGTGCGTTGCAACACACAACTTTCCTTAGCTCTACGTCAATTCACTTTGTTCATGGTTAATTCTATTTAATCGATTCATTTATCACTCAGTTAATTTGGTCAAACAACGCTTTTCGGCAGCAAGAAGCGGTAGCGCTTACAGTTCCAGATTTTATTGTGCTGTTCGTACTCATTTCAGGACCCATATTGAGCAATTGGTACACAGATAATCAACAAGGCTATAAACACAAATTTTGTTAGAAGGATAGTAATTACTTTTGCAGAGTTATTGGGTAAAGAGTTTAGAACTGGTATTAAGCGAAACGGCAAAAGTTGAAATTCAGGAATTTCTGGAGTGAGCCCCATGTATCTCAGGAGTGTTTTCAAACACTCAATCTTTAGGTATTGGATTAGACTACAATACTAATTTATTTTAACATTCTACAAAAATTCCAGCGTAGTTTATAATAAAAAAACTGCGCTAAAAACGCTTTTCGTCGAAAATTTTGATAATTTATTGTGCTGCTCTGGTCATTTTCCCACGAATGGGAATTTTACGGTATAGTTGTCTTATTGAGAGCTATCTATATAAAAAATTTAATCAAAATCGTTAGAGTCGTTTTTGAGAAAAAAAATTTGGTGTTTTGATCACTATGATAGCTATAGTTAACTTTCGGTGGATTTTCTTCATAACCTTATTTTGGCGTCCCATAGTGACTTCCGAGCTAGATATGAAGTTTGAGCTGATTTGGTACGATGGTTCTCTCTAAAAATCGTTCACTCTGAAACGTAAAGATCTGAAGAAAACTCAAAATGTTTTTTTCAGCCGATTACATAACTTTCCTTTCTACTTTGTAGAGCCAAGGAAAGTAAAAATTATGGTAAAAATAGTGAGTCAAAACCTACTTAAAAGGACGATTCGGCGAAAGTTATAATTTCTTCCCATACTGGGCTCATTTCCTCTTAGTGCCCCCCGTCCCCTTCAACCACTCATCAGTTCGACTCGTCACATCGTTCCAATGGTCTAGCGCCGTCTAGAAAAATGTCAATGCGTTGTTTAGTATTTTTCAATGCTGAATCGAATCAGATGGATCTTGGAGGTGCTCTACAAACCTTATCATTGCCACGAGGGTTGTCGTTTCCTAGATTGTTGACATAGAACAACATGAAGCTTTCCAGAGCTGTTGACAGAAACTCCCTCGATTTTTCGATAAAATGAAGGAAAACACGTCAAAATTCCTTAGCCAAAATAAATTGCGTCAAAAGCGAGAAGGAGGCGAAGGGCGGTGAGGGTGGGTGATGGTGGGGGGGGGAGAAAGGACGATCAAAACAAAAAGGGAAAAAAATACCTCGAGGTCGCGTCACCATTTTCAACCCTTAAAGATGCGACCAACTTTCACTGAAGGGAAGGAGAGAATCCTTCGAGGAGAAAGGGGTCGAAAGGGAGTAAAAAAAGATTTGATGATCGCAAAGGCAGTGTGGCTGGGGGTGTGGGGGTGAGGGGCCTTGTAAGCGATTAAAATGGCGACCTCGGATGGTCGAAAATCCTGCGTTGAATGGGAGGTGGGGGGGAGAGCCCCGAATAATCTGCTCCGTTTTTCCTCTCGCACACTTTCATTCTAACTGTATTGATTTTAACTTGTAAATTACGCTCAGTAAAAGTGTAGAAGGAAGTAGAGATATAAAGAGAGGGAGTGACGGTATGTTTAGGAGGAGGTGGCGGGTCGGGGAGGGGCGGATGGGGACGGAGAGGGGTGGAGCCCCTGGGGGAGAGGGGGTTTTTTAGTGGGGAAAAAAGGAGGGGCAACGAATAACAGTGTTCACTATTTACTGTAGTGGGACCGAACGAATTAAATTTTTCAAAGGAGAGCATGCGCCAGAGGAAGAGTTTGTGGGCCGGAGGACGAATTTAATGATTTTTTTCTCCTCCCTCTCGTTTTCGTTCCGGGCGGGAGGAGGAGGGGAGCCCATGGGTGGGGGTGGGGCGAAGGCGGAGAGGGAGGACAAAACGAATCGAGGGGTGGAAATCAGTCTCATTAAACCGTACGAATATGCAATTTTACTTTCTCCTCGACGTAGTTTATTGCGAGACGCCGACGAGGCGACTTTGAGAGTTTTCCATCCCCCCGTCGAGTTTTCCAGGTCCCGATTTCCCCCGGAAATCGAGGAAAAACGAAAATTTGTCTTTTTATTTCGTTTCGCGGAGGACGTTTCTCGTCAGTTGGAAATTAAGACGATACGGGAAAAAGGTCGAGAGAAAAAAAATAAGCGAAAGGGGAGGTTTTAAAAAAAAAAAAGGAAAAAGTTCTCGGGGTGGCGAGAAAAAAAGGGGGCGGCGGTTTTTGTCGTAGAGTGGCGCGCGGTGCGAGGGGTAGCGGTAGTTGAAGGGGGAGGGGAAAGCGGCGAGGGCTCGAGTTCGCATGTCCCGGGTGGTAGAGGCAGGGGAAGGCGCGTGGGGCGTAGGGGCGTAGGGCGCCGGAACCGCGCGGTTTTCATTCACCAGTTCGCCCTTCGCGGGGGTCCCTTTCGGTGTCGTGCCGTCGCAAACCAACTTCTCTCGCCCGCCATCGTCTTTCTATTCGCCCCCCCGGAATTTTATCCCCCCGCGCTACCCCCTTTCAACGAAAACGTCGCACCTCCCCCTTCCTCCTCCTTAGTATTTTACCTCGTTTTCATTCTAAATTCTAACACCTTCTCCCGCCCCCTCTCCCCCTTCTTTCTTTTTGTTTTTTCAATTTTCGCGTCTAACGTCAACGCGCCAACACGAAATGCCGGAAATCTCGCCTTCGTTTTGACGCGAGTTTTCTCATCTTATCCCTCCCCCCCCCGCATTTTTTGCGTTTCGGTCGAAATTTCCAAATTTTTGGGCGCGCGAACCGGACAGTAAACGGCAGGAACGCGGTAAAGGGGAAAAAGGCGGACAAAAACAAAAAAACACGAAACGACACTCGCTGTTCATCCCTCTGCCGCTTCACCACCCCCCGCCCCCGCACCAACCCCCGCCGCCGAAGGGGTTGGTCGACCTTTGAAGGTGAAAGTGGGTGACTTCGCGCATGACCCGGCGCCCGCCACCGAAAGTGAAAATGGCCAAGAAAGAAAATGCTGTGATCTTAAATTAAGTTCGTAGGATGTTAATTTTGCCGACGCCGACGCTTTTTTTTCGTTATCTTTCGTCGTCGACGACGTCGACGTCTTCGAGTTTTTAACGCGAACGCTTTTATCGCCAGTCGACGAGCCGCTAAATGAGAGGTGAGCATCTTTTTTCCTTTATTTTATTTTATTTATGTTTGGTGTTGCGGGAATGACGTGTCGTGCGCGTCGATCGGTTAGGCGAGTGCTGCCGGAGGTCGAGCAGTCGTGTGCTTGTTGACGTTCGATTTGCCACAACACGGCGTCACGTGTGACTCTGACCAAGTGACGTCATCCGACGATCTTCTTTAGTGTATAGCACATATTGCCGATGTACGTAACGTGTTACACTATTCAGCAAGATCCTGCTGGGGCCGTAACCCAGAGGTCTGTGGATCGAACCGAAAGACGCGTAAACAGTTGTTGAGTAGAGCCAGCGAAACCGACGGTTTGCGCGTTTCGAAAAATAACCCAAACAGCGCATGTAACATAATATAAACTAAAACTCGTCTAAAACGTTTCTGCCGACGTTAAATTAGTTCACGACCTATCAGTTGTATTAGAACTTTAACAAAAATTAAATACCTTTATTTACAAAAATAACATGTAAGTGCTTGTATGAAACAAAAAACTAGAAACTCATTAAATGTGAATATAAACAAAACAGGTGATAATAAAACGATAATTTAATCGCAGTCTTTAAAATTATTTGAACGAGAATGAATAGTAGTGAGTCAAAAATATCTACGTGGCTCATAAAAACATAAGGGACACATTGAGATCAACTTCTGTACGTGGCTTTATGCGTTAATAGTCGAAATGAGACGTTGGAGTTCAGACAGCAGGTCCACATTGTGCTCTTGCTCCCCCACATGCCTGATGCAAAATTATTTCTGAAATAAAAAAGCGTGATTCTACGTAAATAAACATATCTTGGAACGAGGATATTCAGTTTTATCGTGAGTGGCCTTGTGTGGCAGTAGTAACCCACTCCAAGCGTAAGGCGAATAGCAGCTCTGAAGGAACACGTTGCCTCATGAGCTCCACTCCCTGCAGAGATACAATAAATAACAATCGAGTGGATGTAAGCACGAAAAGGCATTTTTATAACGTTCAACTGGAATATTTTCGCTGCAATATGGGCTTTCCACTCAACTATTGGTGGGGAGGGGCGTTGAGGCTGGTGCACACGTAGAGCAGCTTCGACTGGTAGACCTGCCTCTGTAGAAGCTAGCTCGTGTGTTTGAACCCGTCTGTCCGACTCCACAACCAAAGCCTGGCCATCAGCAGCCCCAACGGGGGTTCCACCATTCACGAAATGACGAATTACAATCGGACCTAACGCTGATGCGTGAGAGACTCCAATGTTACCACCATCTAACGTGACGAATTGTTCGGGAACCGATAAATATGACGCAAACCAGCCCTCAACTGCACAATCGAGAACTAGGGAAGACAACAGCAATATTGTCATATCAAAGTAAACTGTTACGACTTGTGTCTATTATTTAGCGCTTCACTCAATTGTGTGGTTACTTTTAAAACAGCCTGTTCACAGTATCAACCGCTGCAGGAACCGCGTTGAGTATCTGCAAATAAAGAGTCCAGTTTTCATTGTTAACTGGTTTAACAATCCGAGTAGGTTGCCGAGTATAGTGCAATGAAACTAGCAATACTCAAAGCTATTTGTACTTCAAGCAACCACGCTCTGCATCCCAATAAATGTAGTCATCTGCTTCACTAAACGAACTAAATCGAAGAAATGTGAGAGATAGTCCAGCAAGTCAAGTAGTGGCGATAATAAAAGGCTGCTGGAAGAATAACACGTTAAGCGATTGCGGAATCCCTCAAATGACCCTCGGTGCCGATTTACTTCACGGTATTTAAGGAGTGAGAAGGAAAGTCGGTGTATCTTGCCGACGACAGCCTTTGTAACAAACAGGTAACTCTTGGCACCAAGTCATCACAAAAGTCGAAACATGTCCGACCCAAATCCTTCATTGTCTCAAAAGGCGTGGGAATGAAGCTGGAAGTTTTAAAACTAACTTTCGCGTGATACACCGCGTATAAACCTAAAGTACCACGTTCCGGAACGCAGAGATCACCTTCAGCGTCGCTGTAAAGTCATAAAAGAGATTGCTTCTGTTGGGTACACGTTCGTAGAGGGCACTAAGTACGAGATTTTGTCGATCGGTTTGACGACAGGCGCTTCGATTGCCACAACAACGCGTGACTTTTTCCATGTGACGTCATTTTTACTTTCCGCTACCCGAAAAGGAAAGGAAAGTATAGTAATCGTGTCAAAAAACAATTTGGGTCTTCTCAAGATCTTCACGTGTTCGGCCAGTGATCCGTCTGTAGTTCGATTTGCGGGAGAACGGCTGATCCGATTGAGCTCGTTCTTTTTTTTGTTTCGTTCGTTATTTTTTGTAGACACCAAAATGAAGTTATGGGCGATTTCGGCCGATTGGAAGGGGGGGGGGGTGAAAATGTACCAAAAACTAGGGTTTTTCGCATTTTTCTCAAAAACGGCTCTAACGATTTTTATTTAACTTTCAAATTATCTTTTACTAGTTAATACCTAACTTTTCTTCTCTATACGTATCTCCATGAAAATACGGTGAATGGAGATATAGGCCTATGAAGCAAAAATAGGTTTTTTACGCTTTTTGGCAAAACGGCTTCAGCGATTCCCACCAAATTCACAGGATGTTTTCAAATATTTAATACCTACATATTGTTCTCAATAAATGTTTCTCTGACAGTCCATTGAACAGAGATACAAATCAAAATGTGTCGAAAATAACGTTTTTTCGAACATTTCCGTAAATTCCAGGGTAACTTCTTCACCAGATGTGATAAATCCTAATGGAGTGTCTTTTAGTCACCCATACCCCCATTTCGTTTTCCATAATTATCTCTGTATATATACGTTGAACGGAGATATAAGCCAAGTTAACTCAGAAAAGAAGATTTGTCGAATATTAATTTATCGGTTTTCCAATTTTCTCAAAAACGGCTCGAACAATTTCGATCAAACTTACGGAATACTCTCAGCTAACTAGTCCCTACATTTTGTTCTCCATAAATGTTTCTGTAGAAATGCGTTGAACGAAGATATAGCGCCCGCCTATGTAGGTGGTGTTCGAACTTACAGGGGTGGCGGAAAGTAGTGTGTTGCTACGCACCGCTCGTTCTTTCCGAAGAAGATTTCAACCGTCGACGAGAGACCGCACGACAATTCTCGCCTCTTCTCGCGTTCTTCGTTTGTTTATTTGTCTCGCAATCATACGCCCAATTACATTATAAATTTAAGGTAACATTGAGTCGTGTATAACGTCATAGTTATACACATTAGTTAAACACAGTTGACTTGAGAAAATTACCAACTAACGTCGAATTCTTCATTAGATTCAGTTTTTGCTTGAAAATGAATTTTGGTGGGAATGGACGACGCAGAATCAAACGATCTCTGGGCCCTCGGGTAGTGGGTTGTTGAAGAGGTACTCGGCTGAGGCAAAAATGGTTGTTTGATCTGTTTTGCCGTTGTGGGGCGTAGAAACTAATAAGTTGAAGGAGAGCAGAACTGTCAATCGACGAATTGAGCAATTGAAACGAAAATATCTGGTGCGTAGCAACACACAACTTTCCGCCACCCCTTTAAGTTAGAACACCAGCTACATAGGCGGGCGCTATATCTTCGTTCAACGCATTTCTACAGAAACATTTATAGAAAACAAAATGTAGGGACTAGTTAGCTGAGAGTACTTCGTAAGTTTGATCGAAATCGTTAGAGCCGTTTTTGAGAAAATTGGAATACCGATAAATTAATATTCGACAAATCTCCTTTTCTGAGTTAACTTGGCTTATATCTCCGTTCAACATACATATACAGAAATAATTATGGAGAACGAAATGTTGGTATGGGTGACTAAAAGTCACTTCATTAAGATTTATCACATCTGACGAAGAAGTTACCCTGAAATTTACGGAAATGTTCGAAAAAACGTTATTTTCGACACATTTTGATTTTTATCTCCGTTCAATGGACTGTCAGAGGAACATTTATTGAGAACAATATGTAGGTATTAACTATTCGAAAACATCTCTAAAGTTTGGTGATAATCGTTGAAGCCGTTTTGCCAAAAAGTGTAAAAAACCTATTTTTGCTTCATGGGCCTATATCTCCGTTCACCGTATTTTCATGGAGATATGTATAGAGAAGAGAAGTTAGGTATTGATTAGTAGAAGATAATGTGACATTTTAATCAAAATCGTTAGAACAGTTTTCGAGAAAAAAGCGAAAAACCCTAGTTTTTGGTACATTTTCACCCCCCCCCCCTTCCAATCGGCCGAAATCGCCCATAACTTCATTTTGGTGTCTACAAAAAATAACGAACAAAACAAAAAAAGAACCAGCTCAATCGGATCAGCCGTTCTCCCGCAAATCGAACTACAGACACACACACGGACCACGCGCCAAAATTAGGTTTTTTAGACTCAGTAGGGTCTGAAACGTAAAGATCTGAAGAAAACCCAATTTCGTTTGACACGATTACTATACTTCCCTTCCCTTCGGGTAACGGAAAGTAAAAATGGCGTCGTTAACCGACGAGGAGGACGAATGACAGACGAACAGTGATATTTTTTATAGGAAAGTTCTTCGGCCAACAGTCAACGACGCGTGTGGCAATGGGCGGTTTTATGTGACCGCGAGATCATTCCAGTCGAGTCTTGAAAACATGCAGGCGAGGCTAGGCTACTTGAAACAATGGAGTAAGGTACTCGAAGGGCATTGGGATAGGATCGGCATTCCTCAGAGGGTTAGTACCCCCTACGTCATTTCTTAGGCGCCCATCCAAAAGTCCTTTTGTCGAACAGGAAATTGGTTCATCCAAACAACATGTACAGCCCACTCGACGGGGTACGTAGAATGATGCGATTCTACGTGTATTGTTTCTAACGGCCTCTCTATCTGTGTCTCTCCTGCCAAGGAGTGAAAACTGACGTTCGTTCGTGTTGTCATACTTTCGATATCGCGAAATATCTGCCCCTTCAACATCGACAGTCAGTTGAATCCTATAAAACTCTACTGCCCCAGTGTTTTTACTTTCCGCTACCCGAAAGGAAATGAAAGTATTGCAATCGTCTCAAAAAAAGTTGAGTTTTCTTCAGATCTTTATGTTTTGAGGCCTACTGAATCCAAAAACCCGCGTGCCTGTGTGTGGCTGTACATCAACTTGCAGATCGATTCAAACGATTGATCTGGTCCTACTTGTATTGTTGTATTGTGCTTGTGTTTTGAAAAACGGCTATAACGATTTTTATTAAAGCTTCAAATTATCTGTCACTAGCCAATACTTTTTTAAAATTTTATTTTAACGGTCGATGCAGGGCGATTGTTGAGGTTTGGACTGCGGCCACAAACGGGCTTATTGTAAAGCTTTCCATGATCCTCAGATCATGGCCCCACGGCACTATCGGTCTCACTTTGTGTGACGTAACCTATGCGCCCCCAACACCCTCGCATAAAGCAGAGGACATCCGCAAGTTCTGCATTTGCCACCTCATCTGGCTGAAGAGAGGCGGCCCCCAAACACACGACAGCGCGATGCCATGAGTCCATCGCATATGCACAACACGTGCTCTGCCGTCTCTAGCCCTACCTCGCATAACGTGCATACCTGTACCTCGCACTAGCCAATATTTGCAAGGTGGTACCTCAGCGGACAGTGACCTGTGAACAGGCCACATATGATCCTCATATCCTTCCTCCTCAGCACAAGAACCTCCTTGGCCCTCCCTTTGGAGAGTCCCTTTTGACTGTCTAAGACCGGGCAGCCCTGCACCCATTTGCCAACCTCTCTAAGTAGGTGGCTCCTGGTAGTCCCGACAAAGGCTCATGGAGGACAGGGATCTGCGCCGACCCCTTCTTTGCCAACCCATCAGCCCTTTCGTTTCCCTCTATACCCTAAAGCCCTGGTACCCAACACAGTATTACGCTGTTGTCCTCGGCCAGGGCCTTCAGTCCAATCAGACACTCCCACACCTGCTGCGATGTAAGACTTAAGCTAACTGTAGCCAGAACGTAACTTTTCTTTTTCGTAAATATCTCCATGAAATCCGATGAACGGAGACAGAGGTCTTTGAAGTAAGTTTGGTTTTCACCAAACACACAGAGTCTTCATAGTAGATACCTATATAAAAGGTGTCCCAAAATTAACGCAAGATTTGAATTAAATAGAAAACACAGTTTTTAGTCTTTTGATTGTAATTTTTTTATTGATTCATAAAGTACATAGGATAGGGTTATTTATGGAATAACACATCGGGCAAATGGCCTCCGCGGCTTTGCATACACATACGCACTCGTTTGTCGAAATTTTCCATGACCGTTCTGCATAAATGTGGCTGAATTTCGTTGATGCAACGTTGAATCTCCTCCTTTAATGCACGCGTAGTTGTGGGCTTGTTGACGTAGACCTGTGATTTTAGATAACCCCATAAAAAGAAATCTAATGGTGTTAAATCACACGATCTAGGGGGCCAATTCTGATCACCGAAACGAGAGAGTACACGACCTGGAAATGTCTCATGCAATAATTGAAGTGTTTCACGAACTGTATGGCATGTGGCACCGTCTTGTTGAAACCACATATTAGCCACATCAATATCATCCAATTTCCGCAAAAAGAACCGTGTTATCATGTCGCGATATCGAGCAGAAGTAACAGTCACTGTTTGACCAGCCTCATTTTCAAAAAAGTGGTCCAATTATGCCTCCAGCCCAAAATGCACACCAAACTGTGACACGCTGTGGATGCATTTGTTTTTCGACAATCACATGTGGGTTTTCAGAACCCCAAAAGCGGCAATTTTGGCGATTAACAAAGCCATCAAGGTGAAAATGTGCTTCGTCGTCGACCATATTTTGTATGAAATTTTCGAACTACGGCCGCCAAGCATTCATTATTTTTGACATATTGCTCAACAATGAAGACACGTTGTTCTATTGCGTAACGCTCCATTTTTACTAACCCTAAACTGTCAACTGTCGATTTATTTTGTTTTTAGGGTTGGCAACACTGTGCTGCATAAATGGCGGCAAATTCAAATCTTGCGTTAATTTTGGGACACCCTGTATTTAGATCAATAAATGTTCCTCTCACAGTCCATTGAACTGAGATAAAAATGAAAATGTTTCGAAAATACTGTTTTTTGACAATTTTCGTAATTTCTCGAGTAACTAAGTCTCTGGATTTCGTCAATCTTATGAAACGCCTTCTAACAACCTGCTCTTATGCGTTGTTCCCCGCAATCATTATTGTATCTACCTGTTGAACGGAGATATAAGCCATGATAGCTCAGAAAACGAGATTTGTAGAACATCAATTTATTATCTTTTCAATTTCCTCGAGAACGCTTCGAATTTACGTGGCCCTCTCAACTAACTGGTACCTACGTTTGGGTGTTTATAAATGTTTCCGTGGAAATGCGTTGATTGAAGACACAGCGCCCGAAAGTGAAGCAGATCGTTGAATTTACGGGGGTTGCGGAAAGTTGTGTGTTGCTACTCGCCAAATATTTTTTTCATGTAGTCGACAGACGTTGACGAAATTTTTTGCGAATTATAGTGCTCATCGCGTTGGTTCATTTATTACGTCATTTAAATAACGAATGATAAATAAAACCGTTGTGGTCTTCTCAGAGACAGATAAATAGGTAGTTGTGATGTATACAATTCCGCTATTGAACAACCTTTCTTTTGGCGTACATTACTGTTGGGCAGGCTGAATTATCTGGGGTTTTTTGGTGGCCTCCGAACGTCCACACTTGACCCTGAATCATGGTTTCTCCGAGCACCGACCCCTTTTGTTTGTACCGTGGGAAGTCGCGCTCCTCAGTTACTAATAAAAATAACTCCTTTTCCTACCCCTATTTTTACTTTTCTCTCTTCAACAGACATCTCCCCCCACTAGTGAACGACAGTCGTCTCCCAGCTCATCCAACGATTCGTCTCTCAGCTCGCGCTATTCACAACTATCTCTCTCTCTACCTATGACAAGCACTATCCATGGGTGAAGATGAAAATTAAAGGTTCCCCCGCACCCTGGATTACGAGTGATATCCGGAAAATGATGGAAGAGCGGGATCGGGCTTACTCTAAATTCCTAAAAACAAAAAGTGACCTGAACAAAAACTCCTATAAGTCGTTAAGAAACAGAGTGAAGCAGGTCCTTCGGAATGCTCGAGTCCGACACTATTTTGACTTATTCAAAAAAGTTAAAGATCCTAAAGACTTTTGGCGGGTAGTGAAATCGTGTGGGATTGGAAACGATAATAAGAGACACAATACCCTTAACGTATCTGCTGATGAGCAGCTCAACAGGTTCTTCTGTCGTGATGATGCCATTCTGTGTGACCCAGAAACATTGCAACGGTACGATTCCATTGTTGAACCTCCATATGGCACCTTTCAGATAGAAACAATTAATGAAGAGACCGTACGAAAGATGCTCATGTCCATAAATTCAGCTGCGCTAGGGAACGATGGGAAATCCATCACGACCTTTAAAATGCTAGCGGATGTCGTAGCGCCAGTCTTGTGTCACATTTATAACTACTCCCTCAACTTATCACAATATCCATTCTGCTGGAAGCATGCCCTTGTTACCCCCGTCGAAAAAGTAGCGAAACCGACTCAAGTGAATGACTATCGGCCAATAAGCATTCTTTGTGCAGCTGGGAAAGTATTTGACAAGATTGTCTTCACTGCACTCAACCGATTTCTCTCTGAGAACAACGTCATTGATCCAATGCAGTCAGCATACCGCACTGGTCACAGCACTGAGACTGCCCTCATCAAAGTCTTTGATGACATCCGGCAAGGCATGGATGATCGGAGAGTAACGGTGCTTGTCATGATTGACTTCTCACGGGCATTCGATAGAGTCCGACACGATCTGCTAGTGGCAATCCTTAGCTCTGTAGGGGTATCTGGCACTCTGCTCACATGGTTTGCGTCGTACCTTTGTCGGCGCACACAGAGCGTCAAACGACCAGACGGAACACTATCCACAAGTCTTGATATCCGGACGGGAGTACCCCAAGGTTCTGTTCTCTCTGCGCTAATCTTCATGCTAGCAGTAAATACAGTGTCCAAGGTTTTTAAGAAGAGCAGATACATGTTGTTGGATACATTGTGTGGAGAAGTTTCACGAGTCGACGAGCTAGTACAGGTACTAAATCGAGAGCTTGAGGCACTAACAGTCTGGTGTAGCAATCATGGGATGTCAGTTAACCCCCAGAAATGCAAAGCCATGCTGTGTGGGTACACTAGACTTCTCTCGAGGATCAACCTTAGAGAGATCCCTTCTATCCACATAAGCAACCAGAGCCTGCCATACAGTACTGAACTTAGAAACCTTGGAATCTAATGACCCACACACTCTCTTGGTTGGTTAAATAAACCGCTTAATCTCTCTCTCTCTCTCTCTCTCTCTCTCTCTCTCTCTCTCTCTCTCTCTCTCTCTCTCTCTCTCTCTCTCTCTCTCTCTCTCTTTCTTCTCCCTCTCCCTCTCTCTCTTTCTCTCTCCCTCTCTCTCTTTCTTCTCCCTCTCCCTCTCTCTCTCTCTCTCTCTCTCTTTCTCTAAAACCCTCCAACTCCCTTTGCTTAGTGTCTCACTACCAGTTCACGTGTATTTAGAGTCCCTTGTTCGCGTTTACATACTCAACTGATAACTCTATTCTGTATAGTATAATACAGTCCTCACTTGAGCTCACCACATCCATTTATTTCTCAGTTCTAAGCTCCTCCCCTTCGTAGGCCCAACAATGGCTGTTGCGAATTGGAGGGTTTGGCCGTTTTCATTTAGATTTTAGTTAGTCATTTAACGTTGTTTTATATTTCATTTCGCATTACTTTGTTTTATATTTTACGTATCGCTTAGTGTGATATTTAATGTGGTTCTGCACGTTTCTAGTCTATTTCGTAGCACAATAGTATAATAACACAGATATTATTTAATACTTACATTCCTATTAATTCATGCAATTGTTTTACTATAAAATATATCATAAGAACAGAATGCGAGGACACAACAATTAATTTGAAAGGAAATTCCATGATCCAATCACTAGCCCACCTGTTGTAGTGAATTATTAAGAGCGCTGTCAACAGATCAGTATGTTGCAGCCAAGTCAGGATGGTTCGGGTGATCTTCTCTTATCTCGCCGTCGTCGAATCCCGATGCATGACAAAGACACAATTGAAGAAACTAGTTTTAATGACAACTGAAGAATTAGAATTTAAAGTGAAATTGGTAAACGGAAAAGTAGCACGTCAAGATGGCGAAGCTCCCCGTCCGGGCTCTTGCCGTAAACTCCCTAGCGTTGGAGAGGGTGTACCCTTCCTCCTATGTCCGACAGGGTGCGACGCTAGAAGATCACACTGATAATCTTGACGTAGGTAGGGAGGCGAACTGCTACAAGTATATAGACCCATGATACTCTCCTGCACTCCTGTGGATCACCGAGCCCTACGAGACAGCATTCCAAGATATCACTGGCCAGTTATCCGTTGACTTGAAGGAACTTGGGTAATAAGGGAGCTTCCCCTGCTCTGAGCCAAACTCTGTGCAGACCTCTCCACTAAAATTGCCGCGTTAGATGAGTGGGCAGTACATAAATGGCAGGCGAGATGGGGAACTTCTTTTTTCCAACATCCCTAAGCGTCTTAGGAGAAAGTGGGTTCGGTCAGACCACTTGACGAGCCAGTTCCTTTCGGGAAATGGTGACTTCAAAGCGCAGCTCCGCTTCTTATCTCTCAAAGACTCTCCGTGCAGAGGAAAAGAAAACACGTGCTGTTCACTGTAGTTCCTAACGCACTGAGTGACGGATGTTTGAAGATCTGCCAAACCGTCCAGCTTTGACTGCTACCAAGCAAGCTTATAACCATTCACACAGTTTGCGAAGAAGGTTATGACGAAAAAACCAGGTCACAACTGATCTCTCCGTTTGACATTTGCGACCCTAGTAAATAGTTATATCAGTTGCGAAATCAGATTAAGAATCCCCCCCCACAACGGTACGGATTCCAAAATGAGGGTATGGTTTTTGTACCTTTTTTTTTCCTCACAATAATTTGTAGCAATTTAGTTGCTTTTGTTCAAACTTTTTATTTACTTTGTTCGTCATTTTTGAAAAAAATAACGAAAGTAGCGCAATAAATTATTAAAATGTCGGATACAATTTTTCATTTCAGTTTTTCATCTTAAAACCCGCTCATATGATCCCTCCATTTGCAGTGAAATCAGGGGGGTAGTCCAATAAACTAATGTAATTAATGACGCTCCTAAAATGAGCAGAAGCAACCGCAGAAAGTCCGGAATCCCAACCACCGCCGATTCACTAACTACCATGTCTCACAGTTTTACCTGATGGTTCTGAAATGGAAAGCACTGTCCTTCTCACAAAAAAAACTAACCGGAGCACCAAATCAGCGCAAACTTGGTCAACATGACATGCCAAAATAAGGGTATGGGCAAAATCCGCTCAAAACCAACTATAGTTATCATAGTGATAACTATAGTTGGCTATAGCCATCATAGTGCTATAGCTATAGCTATAGCTATAGCGGGCTATAGCTATCATAGTGACACCTAATATTTTTTTCCTCAAAAACGTCGTGTTGATGGCATTTTTTATATTATCAGCTCTCAATAAGGTGATTAAACCATAAAATTCTCATTTGTGGGAAAATGACGAGACCAGCACAATAAATTGCCATTATTTACGACGAAAATCGGCACGACTCCGGCGTGGTTGTCCAATTCAATACCTATCGGGCGAGCGTATAAAAACTATGATATCAGGGGGTCACTCCGGAAATCCTGGAATTTCTACTACCGCCATTTCTAAACGTTTTTACACTATAACTTTGGAAAAGTGATTGTTATTCTCTTTAAAAAAACATCGTGTTCACAGGCGCATTAATGCTCTGTGTACCATTCGCTCAATAATGGTCCGGGAATGAGTTCGAGCAGCACAATGCATTTGGGAACTGTAAGCGCTACCGCTTTCTGCCGCCGTGAAGTGATGTTTGACCAAGTTCAAATGAACTGAGTGATAAATGTACATGTACACGAGTGAATTGGTGTAGAGCTAAAGAAAGTTGTATGTTGCTACGCGCAGGTCACAGATAAAACCCAAGTGGTCGTCTTTAGCGTATGAAAACGTTCGTAGAAATATTTTCGACAACTAGCGCCTCAACAAAACCTTAACTTCTATCATATTCGAAGGTTTTTTTCAATCAAAGGTACTGGAACGCTACGTTCGACTATGAGTTCAGTTTGATTGTTAAGTGGGTTGTCACCCTTTCCTCTTCGATCACACGATGAGCAAACGATTTGTCTTGCTGTCTGGATTACGTGACGACTGACAAACATGGCACCTGGATGCAGATCTCGGGTGAAACGAAGAACAGGGACCACTGTCACCGCTTCCTCTGATAAGGCAATATATCGATATATCACGACCGAGGTCAGGTTATCGATATGCCCGACATTATAAATAACGACAGCTGGACGTTTAACTGTAAAGACGTTCAAAAAGATGTATTCTTATGCTTTATCGATTATGAGAAAGCTTTTGATATGGTTAAACATGATAAGCTAATAGAAATTCTTGAGTCTATGGGAATAGACGACAAAGAAATTCGTTGCATAAAAAATTTGTACTGGCAACAAACTGCCCATGTAAGCATCGATGGTTGTATAACTGACGAAGTATCTATCTCACGAGGAGTCAGACAGGGGTGTATTTTATCACCCTTGTTATTCAATATATATTCGGAAAGAATATTTCAAGATTCGATAAATGACGGTAATCGAGGTATTAAAGTAAACGGAGTACTTATCAACAATATAAGATATGCAGACGACACCACTCTTATTGCCGACAGCTTAAAAGGTTTACAAGAATTGATAAACAAAGTTAAAGAATGCAGCGAAGAGTTTGGCTTGCGAATCAATAGAGAAAAACCAAGTATATGATAGTAAGCAGAAAAAATACATATGTCAATACAAATTTATTAGTCAATAACTCTCCTATTGAAAGAGTACAAAGTTTTAAATACCTCGGATGTCATATTAATGACAGCTGGGATTGTTCAAAGGAAGTGAAGTGCCGTATCGAAATAGCACGTAATACTTTTCTGAAGTATAGAAAGATATTTAAATGTCATGAGCTCAATATGAGAACAAAAATGCGCTTTTTGAAGTGTTATGTTTGGTCAACTCTGTTATACGCTATGGAAAGTTGGACTTTGAAAATAGCGGACCTTAACAAACTCGAATCATTTGAATTATGGCTCTTTCGAAGAATACTTAAAATACCATGGACGGATCGTGTGACCAACGAGGAAGTTTTAAGAAGAATGCAATGTGAGCGAGAATTGCTAGCAACTGTGAAGAAGAGAAAAACCGCCTACTTGGGCCACATTATGCGAAATAAGAAATACGAGCTAGTGCAGTTAATTATACAAGGAAAAATTGAAGGCAGAAGAAGCATCGGCCGGAAGTAACTATCGTGGCTACGCAACATTCGGCATTGGACTGGAATAAGTAATATTGGGAACCTCTTAGAGGCGGCTAGAGACAGAGTAATGTTCGCGAATATTTTTGTGCAATACTTATATATTTATATTTGTTATAGCAATTATTTTTAATTTTGTAAGTAATGTTATATGATCACCAATTCGTAGTCGAATTGATAAATAAAGAAGAGAGGATGTTTAATATGTTATTTCATTTACTCATTCTTAATTTCATTGAATTAACTCCTTTTCATAGTCTTTGTACATTTAAAATAATTATATAACGGGGTATTACATAATGAACATTAAATAATTGGCATAATCGTACAGTTGTCGTTATTTCTAATTTCAAACATGGCGCCAGAGCCTACGATGTCAGGCATATCGATAACCTGACGTCGGTCGTGATATATCGATATATTGCCTTATCAGAGGAAGCGGTCCCTGTTCTTTCATTTTGCCCAGATCTCCTCCAGTATTGACCAACATCGTTGTTTTAGTCCAGTTGAATTTGATACTCGTACGCGTGATCAGCCTAGTCTTACTTCTCATTCTTTCCAGCTACTAATGAGCCTAATTACTTCTCGTAAGCGTAGAATTTCACGAGGGATACACAATATTGTTGCTACAACTCTGCAGGTTCGTTTACAGCTATGTAAACGTTTATGCTACCCCGTAAGTTAAATTCTATTTAGATTAACCCGAGCTATTTGTACACCCCAGAAGCCCACACACATACTACTTTTAACTTTGCTACAGAGATCTAGAGATTTCTGTTTTGTCTGACGGGAGTTTTTGTTCCATTTTCTGCATCACGGGACCAAAATTGCTTCGAAATTACCTTAGTCTCGTTCTTACTCCTTCAACGAGGCTCCTTGTTGCAAGCCCACGATCTGTCAACATCAATTTTGCCGATTACAGACTTCTCTATATTTGTTTTTACGGTTACCTAATTTTCGTTGCAAAAATGACATATTCGGTGGAAAAGTATAAGCCAACAAAATATGGCGCCTCACTTCTTAAAAGCTTATGACGTCATGTCCAGAGCTTTGAGCTGTCACATACTTTTTGAATTTGCTTGAAAAGGTTCCTCGCTAACAAAAAAATAAAGAAAATCGTGAACGCGTAAATTTGAACGGGGGTAACGTGGATAGGGCTGAAAAAAGGTATTTTGGCACAGTCTCAGTCAAGCGACCCTATCGTTCCCTGATTCTTGGTTGTCCTCAGCAAGAGGTTGAACTACTTACCTCTTCGCCCGTGTGAGGCACAGGGTCTGCGAGTGTCTTCCCCAAAGGAAATAGAGTCCCTGAACGTCTCTTCCGGTCAGCCTCCTTAGACCTCGAGTTTCTTTTGTAAGCCAAACCTTCTGCTCAATGGGGGAAACAGTCATCAAATTGCTTCTTCAGAACACGGGAAACATTCCCAACATTTCCAACATCCCTCAGCTCTTCATTAAATGTGGAACTAATCTAATACGTTTATGCGATTTCCCAGGATTTATAGTGTTGCTCCTAGTTAGCTGACGAGGTTTATTGTTTAACCATTATATAAGTTAATCACAGGGCCGTCAAAGGGACTGCTCGTGTTTATTGCTCTGGAGTTATAAGGTAAAGATTGAGAAAACTGTCAGTTAATCAATGGATAGTAGTTTGGATTACCGAATTTATCGGTCTGCTCTCAACTATCTTACGGCCCTCATTAAAGATAACACATTGGGCTAGTAGCACGATATTTGTAACAACAAATCGTCCAGTGTGTGCGTGGGAAATACATATTTGCGCTGCTGACGTCCTTTTTCTCCGGAGATAAATTAAATAGTACTGCTGCGTCATTTGTAGCTTATTACATCGCAAAATGAATCGTAATCGTTGGAGCCATTTTGGTGGAAAGCGGATTTGATATTTTGATCAGTAATAGTAATAGTAACCCGCAGGCTACAATACGTGCTGAATTAGTTCAATCGTTTTCCACTTAATCGCGTCACAAACTCACACACACACAGACACAGACATGTTGACAATTTTCTCAAATGGTTTTCTACGGTCTCGGAACCCGTACGTAAGCAACGTAACAAGCTGATTGCCTAGCTTTCCCTCTTCTAAGGTACGTAGGACTAAGGAAAATATAAACGACGACTGAAATGAAAAAACAACCAATATATAAAAGTTTATAAATTAGTAGAATAAAGGAAAAATAAAATGTAATTAAAAACTATAAGAAGAATTGGGGGCAACACACATCTCTGGTATGAGCCCCCCCTCTCACCACCAGCCCCATACCGGGAGACGAGTTCAGAACGCTCATAAACCCGGCTGTTCTGCAGTGGTAGAAACTAGATGCAGATACGCAGGCCGTTGGAACTGTCAACAGTTCGATCCCTCACGAGCTCATGAGACAAAGTACGCGCCTCATCTCAATAAATGATAATCAGAAACCTCTTGTGACGAATCTTTTGAACGCCCCACAACGGCCAAGTCTAAATTGTAGAATACTATAACCACCTGTTAATTTTGTTGAGAAAGATTGGTAAGATGATGCAGAGCAGTCGTCATTAACTTACGCGTCGTTCACATCAGAATGGACTACCTGAAGATATGTGGGTTCTGAACAATCTTTACCAGTGGAGACAATCGCAGGCTGAGACTAGTCTAGTTCGCCGAGGGAAACAACCGAGCCATCTATACGACTACTACAAAACATGACTCCACGTTTCGAAAGATCACGGCGGCGAGAGAGGGAAATCCCTCAGAGAGAGGTAGAAAGAAGGATTGCCTTCCATTGCCCTCCCGCCTACCTCGAAACTCTATAACGCATTTATGTTAACTCTAGCAATCGTAACATAAACGAGTGCATTTAAAAGAAGACAAAATACAATGATAACTGCCATAAAATAATTCACTTTTTTGTTATTGAATAACTATAAATATTCTTGCAGAGATTCTTCTTAAATTTCAACTCAATAGAGTAAGTTTGTAACTGTAAGTCGAACATTTCAATGTTTTTATTAAGAAATCGCGATTCTTGTGCGCATGATGTGCAGCAGTAGTTCATTTTGTGCGTTCCTGTTGTCAATATCTGCCATGAATTTTAACTCATGTGCCGAATAAGCTGGCATTACTGATTTCAGTATCTTGAAAGCCTTAGTGGCGCGTTATAATTGTTTCAATTCCACGATTTTTAATTTCATAGTGAGAGAGAGAGCACCTTTTGTCAAGGCTGATCTAAGGCTTTTGACTAATATATGACAGTTTGTTTCCTGTGTGAAAGGAAAAGAAAACGAAACATCGAGAGGGGCCACTGCAGAGAATTCATTGAGTGTTAGAGTAGGCAGTTGGCGCAATACCTCAATGCACTGCGAGATTCCATGGTGTTCACAGGAGTTGGAACGCTGTACCTCAATCGGCTCTAACCCGTCTGCTTCAAATGCCTTGGCAAAAGGTTAACTGCTGTTCCTATGTAGTAGCTGTGGGCTTGCTGAGTTGCTCTTGTTGTCATATGAGTCGTTTAAATATTCATCGTGTGAATATTAAACAGTTCACTGTCAATTTAACTTATTTCACTTAGTGCTGCATCCTAACTCAATTTATAAGGAAAAAATCACAGTCAAAGCGTTCGATCTCCAGATCACAATTATAGCTGTTTAAAATGTCAATCACTTTTTCTTCAGAATAGCGATTTCGTTTAAGAGAAATGACGATTGCAACACAATAAATTATAGTGTACCATTTTGCAACATCACCTGAATCAATGTCCAATAGTTTCGCTTGAAACCTCATCGTGGAGTTCGAATGCTTTCAAGACAAACCGCTTAGAAGCCATGCAGCAGAAAATCACCTGGAGCATCAAAATTTAGAGTGATGAAACCGAAAAAGGGGGCTAACCGACGATTCAAGTGCGCTCGAAAAGTTTGGTGAATTGAGCGATTAAAACGCATGTTTAGCTAAGTGGATTGGCTTGAAGTCTTCAGTGATGAGCGGTAAGTTCTGGGAGCGATCCGTCTTCAGCGTAGGATAGTCTTCGAGTAGTATCTGGGCTGAACTCCACTTTACTGAACGAAAACTTGCCGCGCTAGACGAACGGGCATTTGGTAAAGGGCAAGAGGGATGGGAATCCTCGTCAATGGACGGCGACACGTATGAGTTTTTTTGCATAACATCCGTCAACGTCTTAGGAGACCAAAGCCAGACCACTGGATGAACACGGCGGCTTCAACGCCTTACTTCTTCAGATGGTAACACATGGACAACAGCTTTCCACCAGGAGACTGGCTAAATGATAACCTGCCGCATCTCCCCGGATCTGGGACCGGTGGATACTGAGCGAGTGCCTGGGCTCGTTCAGGACAGCGAAACCGCCACTTCCATGACTTTCGACTGATATACAATGCTCATGAGTGTGACGTATCAGCCATTTCGATAAGGGAATGGAACTGCATCGAAGCACAATAAGCCTTTCGAGGTATTGGCTGCTCTATATTGTTTGGTCATAGGAAAGGGACCCACGCGGTGTAAGGACTTCTCCTTCCATTGGGATTTCTACTCTACTCAGTGACTCATAGAGTAGAGCTGCTGGCACTTACCGGTGGGATGTACCATTCGGGACGCTTGTCGGTGACCTCAGGACTCTTGGCGACCCTATCAAACGTTATGATTAGGTGTCCACTACTTTATGCCTTATCGCTAAAAGGCCTGAGATTCACACGCCATCGCCTTTCGTCTTGGCCGGCCTGGAGAGGCCCTCGTAGTCTAGGTAGCTTCCAGACCATGGGATCTAGCACACACTCGGGAATCCCCATGAGTTGGAGGTGAGAGAGAACTTTTGATTTTCCCATCGGTATCTTATGAGTGGTTGTTTAATCACGGAATTCCCTAATCATAGGCCTTCTCCCTAAAGTTAGTTTCTTGTGTTCAGGGCACCCTGCCCTCTTTTCCACCTATTTATATATGTTTTGTTTCTTTTTTTGATAGCCACCGGTACTAGATTGCCGATGGTATTTACGAGTTTACTTGACCATTGTGAGCACGAACAATCTTTTTGGTTGACCCTTCACTTGTTGGTGCGACGATATTCCAAATGACTAAAGAACTAAATAAAATGAAATGATATAACCTTTCAAAGACATTTTAAGGACGCGAAAATAAAGATTTCTGTGAGAGTGATGTTGAGTACTTGAGTTGTGTTTATACTGAGCGAGTGCCTGGGCTCGTTCAGGACAGCGAAACCGCCACTTCCATGAAATTACTACGTTCAGCGTTCAAACGTGAGTTGAATGTTGAGAGGTACTGTAAAATCATGGATTGGGCTTATCTTGGAGGAAATTCGGATTACGCCATGGGACTGAAGCAAAGTTGATCGCAAGTAAAAGTTTCCGTCCGCCTGACCCGGAGCACATCCGCCCAAGGCGGTGGCCTCCCCTGTAGGATTTCCTTTTTCTCTTTACTCTGGTTCATTGGCTTCTTCCTGTTCCTGAGATTAGAAGGCTGTCGAAAGAATGTACTCGGAGGACTCCTCAAACAAACTTGCTTTGAAAACTATGTCTGTATGTTCGATGAGCTGAATGTTTTATTTGACTACGTTTTGTCGTCTTTACAGGGGCAATGGGTGATATGCAGCACTTTTGTCTGCGATGGAACAACTACCAGTCGAGCATAACTTCTGCTTTCGAAAACCTCAGGGACGACGAAGATTTTGTCGACGTCACGCTCGCCTGCGATGGCAAAAGTCTCAAAGCACACAGAGTAGTACTATCTGCCTGCAGCCCGTACTTCAGAGAACTCCTCAAGGTAATTTGATTTAAACGCTATATTGTTCTACAGATGAAGTTAATCCCTGATTCGCGTGAATTACGAGTTAGCGTCTTCTGCGCTACTAACCCACACTCACGAACTTAATGAACTGAGCTGTGGTAAGAGGAGATAAGACATCCTATCGATCAAAGATTTCTTTAGTTCGACCCTCACAGCTCTGAACAACGAGGAAACATCTAGCCCCGTGCGTCTCACAATGATGGTGCTACATGTACAGTCAGTTTTATCTTCGTTCAACGAATGGCCAGGGAAATCAGTGTGGGGTACGAAATTTTGTATGCGGATTGGCAGAAGACTCTCCATCAGTTTTATTGACGACATTTCAACCACGAGATTTGAAAGTAGCGAATCAATTTTGAGGCCGGAGAGAGGCTGAGTACGCAATACGTCTCATGTTAATTGTGTATCTTTCCTCCAGAAAATGATGGAGACTTAGTTTCCATCGGAGGAGGAGGGCTTTTTTACTTGGTGGCTTTAAACGAAAGAAATGTACCCTCGCGAAGCGTTATTGCTTGTATAAGAATTGTAAACTAACGGTTTCATCACGCAGCAGTTACTGAAAACACAAAAAAGGAGGTGTTGGGCGTTACGCTTTGCAGATAATAGGATTAACTGGGTTGTGCTACATTTCACGCGGAGGTGTCATTCGTGTTGACCCAACGCTCCACTGACGACACGGCGGATCATCGAGAGCTCAAACAAATACAACAATAAAAATAATTGCGTTTTTTCTGAGCCGCGGCAAATGGAAATATTGTTACATTTTTAGTTAGTCGTGCGGCTTCAGGTGATTTCGCCCAAGTCGAATTAAAATGTTGTGAGGGGAGGGGGTGCGGAGACATTTCCATTTCGTTTTGAGTAATAAATATTTGAGAGGGAGGAAGAGAGGTAAGGAGTGGGTGCGATGAGGTGGAATGACATGAACGAGGATTACGAAGATAACAAAAAACTTTTCCTTCATCGTCCAACTGTTGAGAGACGAAATGAAGAGAAAAAAATGGGAGAAATTCGTTATTAAATCCCCTCTCCCCCCGTCAAAAATGTCACTGTATTTGTAGCAAAGACATAATTGAAACCTAATTCAGTTCCTCTGGAATCTAATTTGCTTGCTTAAGATTTGAAGATGGATATGAACGGAGGATGACGATATTAAGCTCAGCTCATAAAAAAATCCGAACCTGAGTTGAACGATCATATCCAAAAGACGTTGATGGTTAGGTTAAGTGAAAACTACTGGCGTCTGTTTTCCTATTAAAATGACTTCCTTAACCCTCATTAGAGAGTTATATCAATTGAAAGTCATGGAGGCTGTGGCATTCACCGAATCCAGACCTGTGGTGATACGGCAAGTTGACATTTAATCAGGGTGAAATGGTTATAAGCTTGCTTAGTAGCAGTCAAACGCGTGGAAGGTTTAGATGCTGTTCCAACAGCCGTCGCTCACTGTGTTAGGAACCACAGTGGACAGCACGTGCTTTCTTTTCCTCTGCACTGGTGGAGCACGACGTGCAGGATGGAGAGTCCTTGAGAGAAAAGAAGTAGCCGCGCATTGAAGTCGCCGTGTTCCGAAGGGATTGGCTCGTCCATGGGTCTGACGCAACCCCCATCTTCCTAAGACGTTCACGAGTGTTGGGGGCAAACCCATTCGTGTCATGCCCTTTTGACGTGAATTCCCATCTCGCTTGTCATTTATCTAATGCTCATTCGTCTCGCACGGGGAGTGTTCGGTGGAGAGGTCTATTCAGAGTTGGCCCAGAGTGGGGGAAGCTCCCTTTTCACTCTCCACTGGATGTCTCGTAGGCCTTGATGATCCACAGGAGCGCAGCTCTCAAGGATTGGGCCAGTAAATTCCTTTGATCGACTGTGAGTTTCAGATGGTCTGCTACGACCTAGTCAACAATACTTCCAGTTGAGGGAACCGCAAACATTCATGCGCAGTAACACGAAACAGGGTTTGAGGTCATTCGTCCAATTATAATCGTATAGGGAATGTAGAGAGATGGAACTCCATAAGATCCTAAGTGCATGTCGGACCAGACGTGAGTAATAAGCAAATCCTGATGAGAGCTGCATCAGCGGTAATTGCAAGTTGCGCCAAACCTCTTGAGCACCCATGTTTCTGTTGTTTTCGTGAGTTCCCAAAATGTTTCAGTAGCCATTGTAGTTGGTGTAGTTAGTATGGTAGTGAGAATATCGTTGGCGTCAACAGTATCGCTGAATGTCTCCCTGTGTGAAACGAAACTTACTGGACTCGTCATTCAGAATTATGAACTTAACATTTCATTCCATGCCAGATATATTCAATAGTAAATTATATTATAGATGCTCTGGGTTACTTTCAATAGAAGCGAAGAGATAAAGAGCTCTCTCTCAATGCAAATAAACCAGTAGTAAGGAGATGATCCAAGCACACTCGCGTGTGTGAGGCTAACAAATATATTTCTTTAACCTAGTATTCGTACTAGAATCAAAGGGTTTTCATAAAGGGTTCATTACTATAACAATTACAACGGGATTACACGGGGGAGTTATTTAAGCGTACGTTTATTAGCTGCACCTGGCCCGTGTTTCTGTGGAAACCCTCGTTTGGCGTTTGCAGCTAAAGTTGAGGATTAGCTCATAGGAGGTAGAACAAATCGTTCACACTACTCTGTGAGACTGTACCTATAGCGCCACACCCCCATTGACTGTCTGACACGGTGAGGGAGTGAGGCAAACGCTTTATCTCAGGACCAACACATGAGATAAAACGAAGCTTCTGATAATAGAGAGAAAGGACTAAAGGCAAATCGTGGAAATTGTCACGGGACACTGCAAAATGAACAAACACACGTACGTTACGGGCACATGTGATGCAGAGTAGGAAACTCCTTATCATGTCCTGGCCATGTGTCAGAGGATCGAAAGGGAGCGACTTTTTTTAGAGTTTGTTACAAATTCCCCTAGGAAATATCGTAGAAGCAGCATTTTTAGTAAGGAATCGTAGCTAGACATGGATCTATGAGACGTAGACGGACTGACACGATAGGTCTTTAGGCCGCAGCACTTAGCTCAAACAAGGGGCAATCAGAGTTACATGTATATGAACCCTCAATATATGTTTCCCCTTAAATTCTGTGTACGTAGTCCACAGAAGAAGATGCTTAATAAATTGAGCGAAACATCGGCCTACAGAAGTTGGTTTTATTGTAACTGAACTGACTCTGAAGAATCCACGCCACAGTTAATTTAGTAAGAAACGGAAATCTCTCTCTCTCTCTCTCTCTCTCTCTCTCTCTCTCTCTCTCTCTCTCTCTCTCTCTCTCTCTCTCTCTCTCTCTCTCTCTCTCTCTCTCTCTCTCTCTCTCTCTCTCTCTCTCTCTCTCTCTCTCTCTCTCTCTCCATCTTTTAGATCACGGCCGTTCTTAGTTCGCTTTTGCCTCATATAGTTGCTCTTGTCTAGTTACTTTCCTTGGCTCTACGAAGTAGAAAGGAAAGTTATGTAATCGGCTGAAAAATTTTTTTGAGTTTTCTTCAAATCTTTACGTTTCAGACCCTCCTGAGTCCGAAAAACACTATTTGGGAAAATGGTCTGTGTGTGTGTGTGTCTGTGAACGATTTTTAGAGAAAACCACCGTATCAGCTCAAACTTCATATCTCGCCCGCAGGTTACCATGGAACGCCAAAATAAGGGTATGAACAAAATCCATCGAAATTTAACTATAGTTATCCTAGTGATCAAAACACCAACTTTTTTTTTCTCAAAAACGGCTCAAACGATTTTGATTAAATTGTTTATATTGTTAGCTCCTAATATGTCGATTATACCATAAATTCCCATGTACGGAAAAATGACGAGAGCAGCACAATAAATTACCAAAACTTTCGACGAAATCGATTTTAGCGCGGTTTTTAGAGAAAACAACCGTACCAAATCAGCTGTAAAATGATGACTAGCCCGCAGGTTACCATGGGACGCCAAAATAAGGGTATGAGCAAAATCCACCGAAAGTTAACTATAGTCATCATAGTGATTAAAACACCAAATTGTTTTTCTCAAAAACGGCTCTAACGATGTTGATTACATTTTGTATATTGATAGCTCTTGATAAGGCAATTACAACATAAACTTCCCATTCGTGAGAAAATGACGAGAGCAGCACAATAAATAATCAAAATTTTCGACGAAAAGCGTTTTTAGCGCAGTTTTTTCCTTATAAACTCCGCTGGGATGTTACTAGAATGTTGTAGAAAACAACCGTATCAAATCCCCTCAAACTTGATATCTAGCCCGAAGGTTACCATGGGACGCAAAAATAAGGGTATGAACAAAATCCACCGAAATTTAACTATAGTTATCGTAGTGATCAAAACACCAAATATTTTTTTTCTCAAAAACGATCGTATCGATTTTGATTAAATTGTTTACATTGATAGCTCCCAATACGGCAACTATACCAAAAAATTCCCATCAATGGGAAAATGACGAGAGCAGCACAATAAATAGTCAAAATTTTCGACGAAAAGAGTTTTTAGCGCAGTTTTTTTCCCCCTTATGAACTCCGTTGGAATGTTTGTAGAAAGTGAAAGAAAATTGGTATTGTAGTCCAATCCAATACCTGAAGTGTGAGTGTTTAAAAACGCTCATGAGGTACATGGGGCTCACTTCAGAAATTCCTGAATTTCAACTACCGTCGTTTCGCTTACTGCCAGTTCTAACAGTTATTACCCATTAACTCTGCAAAAGTGATTATTATCCCTCTTCAAAAAATTCGTGTACAGCCTCATCAATTTTCTGTGTACCAATTGCTCAATAATGGTCCTATAATGAGTATGAGCAGCACAATAAATTCCGGAACTGTAAGCGCTACCGCTTCCTGCTGCTGTGACGTGTTGTTTGACCAAGTTCAAAGGAACTGAGTGATAATTGAATTGAGTAAGTAGAATTAGCCATGTACAAAGTGAATTGTTGTAGAGCTAAGGAAAGTTGTGTGTTGCAACGCACCAGATATTTTTTATTAATTTCACAGCTTGAAAGATGCCTCTAATTGATTCGTCGCAAGAACGAGTACACAATTTGGACGAAAGCGATAGACATAACCTCGTCTGTATGAAATAGTCACATAATGTAAGAATAATAAACCGCACAAAACATTTGTTGGAATTCTTTCTAGAGGCGGAAGATGCTCAAAATGTAGCATATGGGAATGATTTAAGTTTAGGAGTGTCCAACTCTTCTAGTCGATCCCACCATTGAACCGACTCGTCAGATAATATCCAAATCCGAAGTAGACAACCAAATAGAGGGAATAATCCGCTAATTGTGTCCCAGCTTTGAAACTCCGAGGCTCAAACGCTAGGGGCTCACGAAATGTTTGTTTTCCTCCCCTGACCAGTTTGAGTTTGGTCTTAATACAATTTCAATGGCTCGGCAATAATTTGATGGAGATTCTCGTTCATTATTGTTTGCGTGATGTCTACGAGTACTTTATACAGAGTGAACAGACCTCGTCGGGGGCTCAATGAAATACTCGTCTGTCGAACCTCTTCTTCATCGATATTTGAACACCCATTTAACTGCGATTTATCTTATACGTTCGAGTTCGTCCGTGTCTATTCAATGTTAATCCGTTTCGTTGTTATGTTCACAGAGTACGCCATGCAAGCACCCGGTGATAGTGTTGCAAGACGTCATGTTCGAAGATCTCCACGCTCTCGTCGAATTTATTTATCACGGAGAAGTGAACGTGAGGCAACGGTCCCTCTCGTCATTTCTGAAAACGGCAGAAGTACTGAGGGTGAGCGGACTCACTCAGCAGTCAGAGGTAAGAACCCGAAATAAACTCGTAAAGCGTTTCCTCCTCTAAAATGTTTACGCTATCGTTCTCAATTTATGCTCCAGTAAAGACGCCAATAATAACAAATGTCGAATTACTTGTTCTGGTAATTGGCTTCATTACGTTAGAAGGAACTTATGCAATCGGCTTCAAATATGTACGTTTCGACGGCTTCTGTGTCCGAAAAACACCATTTGAGGAAACGGTTTCTATGCGTGTGTCTGAGAACACCATTCAGAGAGAACAGCATAACCAAATCAGTTTGAGTTTTATAGCGCACCTGAAGACTAACTCGGACGACAAGTAATTTTGTGAGCCATTTTATTCTCACGATTTCGTCTGAATGCCCACGGGCACGTCCCACTCCTCCTAGAACCTGCACGCTCGAGGGTTTTAGATCCAGAGGGTTTTAGATTCAACTGAAATGCTAAAGCCTTTTGCTGGTAAATTCGTGATTCCGCGTTCTCTCGAAAATCTACCACAAGCTACCTACAGAACCGTGCAATAGTTATCATCGAAAACAGCGTATATCGAATTTTCACGAAGACATTCATGCATAACAGAAGTAAGGTACCGACAAGTAAAAGAAAATTTGGATGTTCCTGAGAAAAATGTGGGGGTTTCGATTTTTGTTCTTTGAATACAGATAGACATCATCAAAAGGGAGGGAGGGAGAGTCCCAGATGAACATGAGTGCTCTGTAGCCATGTCGTTTCCCGCCACATTGCAGGATTTCATAAAATCTTGGAAGATGCAATGAAAAGGAGTTTTAATCGTTTATAAAGAAGTTTGTCAGTTATTTGAAAAGGCACGTTCAAGAATGCAATTTTAGTCCTGGATGCAACGAATCGTCCCAATAAGGTTGAGTTAGACGTGAACTTTCTCAACGTTGGTAGTTCAGATGAGATTAGAAAAACAAATATCTGGTGCGTAGCAACAAACAACTTTCCGCCACCACCGTAAGTTCGAGGACCAGCTACATACGCGGGTGCTATATCTTCAATCAACGCATTTCTACAGAAACATTTATAGAGAACAAAATGTAGGGACTAGTTTGCTGAGAGTACTCCGTAAGTTTGATCGAAATCGTTGGAGCCGTTTCTGAGAAAATTGGAATACCGATAAATTAATATTCGACAAATCTCCTTTTCTGAGTTAACTTGGCTTATATTTCCGTTCAACATATATATACAGAAATAATTATACGGAACGAAATGTTGGTATGGGTAAATATAAGACACTCCATTAGGATTTATCACATCTGGTGTAGAAGTTACCCGGGAATTTACGGAAATGTTAGAAAAAACGTAATTTTCGACACATTTTGATTTTTATCTCTGTTCAATGGACCGTCACAGGAACATTTATTGTGAACAATATGTAGGTATTAACTATTTAAAAACATCCTGTGAGTTTGGTGAAAATCGCTGAAGCCGTTTTGCCAAAACACTGAAAAAACCTATTTTGGCTTAATGGGCTTATATCTCCGTTCACCGTATTTTCATGGAAATATGTATAGAGAAGAAAAGTTAGGTATTGATTAGTGGAAGATAATTTGAAAGTTTAATCAAAATCGTTGCAGCTGTTTTCGAGAAAAATGCGAAAAACCCTAGTTTTTGGTACATTTTCGTCCCCCACCCCCCCTTCCCTTCGGCCGAAATCGTCCATAACCTTATTTTGGTGTCTACAATAAATAACGAACTAAACAAAAAAAGAACCAGCTCAATCGGATGAGCCGTTCTCCCGCAAATCGAACTACAGACAGACACACACACACACGGACCACGCGCCGAAATTAGGTTTTTCAGACTCAGTAGGCCTCAAAACGTAAAGATATGAAGAAAACCCAATTTTTTTTTGACCCGATTACTATACTTTCCTTCCCTTCGGGTAGCAGAAAGTAAAAATGAACGTTTGGGCGTAAAAATAATGTGAAATAATCGCTTTGCTTTTCGAAAGCAACCAATTCTTCTTTCGTTTTACAGGCGGTGTCGATGGGCCTCGATAAATCCAACCTCTCCGACGGAAGAGGTTCACCTCACAATCCTAGGAAACCACTTAACAAATACAGAGAAAGGCCAAATTCTACGCTGGAGAATATCGACCACCAAGTAAGCGATTTCATATAACCACGATCAAGAACCTTTTAGGGTGCCCTGAGCGGGGAGTTTGTTTTAGTGCACCTCTCGGAAATGCTCGTATAACAATGAAATAAAGTTGGTACGTTTATTCTTTTGTCAACTACTTAAATGAACTGCATCAAACTGTTCAGTGGATGATAGGATTCCTCTCATAATCCTATTCAACTCGAAGTGTTTTGATCACAAATACTGCTCGATTGAGTGGTCAAGGTCTATCACAGAGACCATTTATCACAAAGGCGATGTTCGTTACTAGTCGAGTGTTAGAGAACGTTGAGAATCCCCACGCTGCCCACTCAGAGACGTTTTACTAGCAGTACGTATCCCTCAGAGTGTAGTATTACTATAAAGCTTTACATCCTTTGAAAGCCACAGCATCAATCAGTTGCAATGCCAACTCTTATCGACGGTACATTCAGACTGCTGAGTACCATCAACAAGGAGTACTAAGTCTCTCGTCCTGGATGCTCCGTGAACATAGTCAACTACCTACATTTTCGTTTTTAGCTTTCTCTCAAAACTCCATATGCCGATTAACGGTGCTGCATATTGTTGAGTTTGCTGACGAAGGACTCTGTGTGGGCGACTTGCGACAACCTCTGTGAATGGCGCAATTCAAGAGTGAGCAAATGTGATATCCAAAACGATCTTGAATGGATTTTACATTCCCTCACGCACAGTGTTCGCATCTGACAGGAGTCCGCATAAGAGAAACAGCCCTGTTCGTATACTTCACTTTATTTATGTAAATGTTAGTCCAATCCAAGGTAATTAATGAACAAAACACGCCAACGGCACTGCAATTGGGTTAGCAGGAATGTTTATGGCATTTTCAGTTCCTGATTTACAATTAGAGTGCAGGTGTACGCGAAAACCCGTCTTTAGTGTTATTCCCCTTCCCTTCACACCCAGTTATTGTACGCTAAAGACTATAACAACACATTCTTCAGACAACGTTGGTAACTCGTTTTTCTGTTTCTTTTCCAGGACAGCGCACTGCCGCTTAAACGCCCTAAAAACGAGGTGCTCAACAACGTCAGAGAAAACTCACCTCAGGGGGACGTCGAAGAACCTCCAGTTGATTTCTCTACGTCCGGAAACAACAACACGACGCTCAGAGACAAACACGATGCATCCCCTCCAGCGTCGACAGGAGGCAACGACATCAAACCAGAACCCTTAGAAATGGCTCCGCACCTGCAAAACGAAAGGGAAGACTCCAATGATTCTGGAGGCGAAGTCACCAGCGAGAGCGGGGGGCTGGGTGGCGGGGGAGGAGGAGGTGGGGGTCCTCCTCTTCCCCCATCCAGCCTACCCGATCCTGAAGACTCCATACAAAGCGCACACAACTACCTGGACAGTAAATTATTTGCCGGAGCTGGATTCAATTTCAGCATGGCAGCAGCATTAGCGGCAGACTCATTGGCAGGTAGGTTGATGGAAGGGCTCTGGTCAAATGACCCAGTACTCTGAGTAGATCTAGTTCACGTTGATGAATACAAATCGAGACGAGAAGAATTAAAATTATTCAAAAATATTGCCGGTAAATATGATGTTCACTAACATCAATGATTGATGAAACCACTCATTGAAATTATGTGAGTGTAACCCCCTTCTTACCCAGCTCCATCTGATGTATAATCAGAATAAACTGCCAACATCTGGAACATTAACTTCAGTTGTCTCCCTAGTTCCCTGAGGTATGGCTTCCTGCGAAGTATATCTTCATAGTTATTCCATCAGCGTGAGGTGCAGGGATTATTGGGTCCTTTAAGCAGAAAATCTAGGGTAGTAACTACTGGCCTTCGTAACTTTCCAATATTTTGGCATGAATGGGCAAGTAAGTTCCGTCTCCGTAGTGTTTGGTATCTACTCAGAGCAGCAGAGGCAAACGGTATGTAGCCAGTGATTGCTTAATACACAAGCTTTAACAAAATACCATTTGCAAAGAACGGGTTGGATTTTGAGTCACAAGTATCCAAAGGGATGAAAGATGGACATGACACTGTGGTTCCGAGTTTTGAGAATAAAAAGCCTGCAAATTATTACACAACGGTTTATTATTCGGATAATCAGCTTGACCTAGCATTAATGCTCCGAGACCCATCCTGTTCGATTCAGCATCGAAAAATATCATAATGAAACCCAAAAAAAGGTCGAAAAGAACTGAATCGTAATATTAAAATAAACAAAAAAAACGAAAGTATCTAGAAAAAACTGAATTTTAATATGAAACATGCACGCTAAATACTAATATCAAAATTTAACCAAAAATCTATGAAAAAAACCAAAATGAGAATGAAATGAAAGAATCTAAAAAAATTGAATCGTATTAAAACCAAAACGTCTGGGAAATTGGAACGGGGGCGCTCGAAGCAAAAGGCGAAAGGGGAGTTGAGTGGCGGCGGGAGGCGCGCTCGCTCGCCTTGAACGCGGTTCCTTTTTTAATGAGACGGGCGGGGAGGGAGGGAGTTCAAACGACGAAACGCTGTAGCTCCCGCGTTGTACTGCGTTTCGTTAATTTTTTTAACCGTTTTTTGACCATTACAACCACAGGCTTCGTCCGATCGGATTGCCGAGATGGCGGGCACAACTAGATACCAAATCGGATTTTTGGGGCGAAAGAACGAATTTTTTAGACCACGTTAAAGGCACAAAACGGCCGGCAGACGGCGGACGGACATTGCAAATTCGGAATCTCCAAGTCTTGAAACGTAAAGTATCAAATTTTGAGGGGGGGTTGTAAAAAATTTTTCGTGACCGAAAACATAGGGTTATTATTCAGAATGAATAATAAACCAAAAACGATGTGACGAAGTAGTCATATTGCCATCTGAGGGCCTAAAAGCAGCAAATCATTGGCGTCGTCTGTTATCTAAAAATAGTGAATGTATCGAATGGATGAGATGGCGATTGTCATAGGGGTGGGGCACCATACTAGCCATACGCAGAGCTGTAGAGAGTGTCTGGAGAATCGCAAACGAGGATCGAGTAACTACCCTTTACCGTCGGTACTGCTGATATTGAAAAGCAGATCCGCCAGATGAGTAGGATTAGAAATTAAACCAGAGCTAATCACTACAGTCCCACACTGCAGTGCCACAACTTGAGTTGTGGTGATGACAGGAGAGTAGCACCAATAAGGTAAGAGAAGCATAGTGAGAATTCCGAGAAGACCAGACTTTGAGATAAGAATAACAAGAATAGAGTAGAAAGTACCGATGGGCGTCCTTACTGAAAGCAATAAAACGAAACCACAGGATTTCATAACATGCTAACAATAAATTCATTAACTGGCCAGTCCTACAAGTGACCATGTTGTCTTCTTACTCTAATCCCTTATGGTACTAGCTACTGGTGCCAATTTTCCACGATTATCTCCCTGGAAATCCAAAGTCATTAGTAATCGAACCAAAATCATACAAAACATTAATCAAATATGTACTCCTTATATAGTAAAGCAACACATGCCTTCCCTCGTCATGAGAGCTTTTGCCCTCGAGAGCTGGGAGTTCTCAAGAACTGAAGTAACGGGGCAAACTGAAGATGAGGGGGGGGTTAACCCCGTTAGGGTTACTCACGTTCACGCTGCGTGTTGTAGGATACAGTCAACGTGTACGTTGCCATGCAGTTTTGTTGTCAAGAGTTGAAAAGCCTCGTTGAGTGTTACCTACTGAAAAGCTGTTCAAGTATCAATATTTTTACTAAATCCGAAATTTCTTTGTAGGATTCAACAACCAACCTCACCTTAGTAATGCAGATGGCCTCGCAGGAACGTCGCAACAAGGTAAAACCCTCTTTTATTCGTTTTTTTTCAAACATTTTTAGATATAATTTCCAACTCGAACCTTTAGTTTGTTGAGGGAGCTCGTTGATGCTCATGCTCGGCGTCGCCCGTCAAACGACTGGTTCGCTACTCGCATGCTCATCTTAATTATAAAAATCGATCGTTGGTTCCGTCATCACGCGGTCAGTTGAGAGCTACGAAACACGAAAAACAATTGCTGGAAAATAGAAGGCTATTTATCGTTCGACAGCGGAAATCGGTCAATCGACGCTCATTTTGAAAATATTACCAACTTCTTTTTTTTTTCATTTTGTTAGTTTAAATTGAGTTATTTCTTTTTCTTTTTCGTTTCGGGATACTAAGACCGTAATGGTCCTCTGGTTGCAGGCTGGAGGCACAGAGAAAGGCCTGGACGACCCGTGAGTTCTCAACTCTCGGACGAGCCGAGCCTGGTGTGCGAGATTTGCCACAAACGCTATCGGACGATAAGTAGCCTCAGGAATCATAAAAGCGTGTACCATAGGCCGACTCGAAACGATAAAAAGAGAGCCCCTGCGCCGCTTCTTTACCACAATTTCACTCGTCCCAACGTCAACTTCCAGTAGCCGACTTTAATTTTTCTCTCGAGGGAAAACGACAGCGCGACTGTGCGCGCTACAGAAAAACACCAACGTTCGCTACTTGTTAATCCGTTTTGAAATACAATTCGAAACCAACTTTATTTTTTAGAGGCCTTCCTCCAAACTGAGCACCTGCCGCGACGTTTGTGACAAGTTGTCGGTCACGAGATTTCGCGGGGTAATGTTCGTCTCTTGTGTTTAACATACTTCTTGAATTATTTTTTTAAACTAACTAGGAACCCTAGAATCTGTGACCTGTAGATCGAATAAGTTCGTAAGAACCTGTTAAATACAGCTTTACTAAAATGATCGTTGCTGTTAATCGTCAATTGAATATTCAAATATTGATGAATCCTTTTATTCTTAACGATTATTATTACTAGCACGGGGGATGTATCAGATTCGTATCATGCCCTCCATATCCTGCCTGAGATGTCCTCCGCACACAAGAAAGCAAGTTGGGGGTGCTGTCCCTATCACCTCGTTTACAGTGTGTCACAATCGCCGTGACCACTTAGTCAGAACCAGCCTCGTGACGGATAGGTATGTCTATCCCGCCGAGATTAGCTTGGACTCATTCCCTAAAAATAACAGACTGGTTCCGCAGGAGCTCAGGCTGGATAGGAAGGTAGGGAACCCTCCTGGGGGAAGAAACGCTCTGTATTCGATGAGGGCGAATTTCATGACGTGGGCAAGGAAGGAGTTATTCAGGCCCAAGAATTCTGTCAATCTACAAAGCTAGGGTTAGGTCAATGCACTATAATCAGTTGCGAACTGCAGTTGTGCAATAGAGCCACTTGTGCTCCAGCTAGGATGGCCGTTCGTTCCACCCCACATAAACATTGAGACTGCTTTGGGAGACTCACACTATGCACAATTTTTCTCAGCCACATTCCCCTTAAATACTAACGATCTAGATGGCAAGAGGAAGGATCTGTGTTTCAACCTGTGGCATGAGAGACGCACATCATCCTGGCAATGGCGTTATTGAGTGCTATAGTGTTTGTTCCAAAAGCCTGATCGTGAAGTTGTAACACCCATTGTGTGGGTTGTGGGAATTTTATTGAGTTGCTGATTCACACAACTAAAGAGTAGTCCTAGTAGAACTCATGAGATCCACATGAGCTATAATGGTGCAGTCCTCGAGCGGGTTGCTGGCGCCTTATCACCTCAAGATGGGATGTGGTGAGAGCCTGACACTGTAGAACTCCTAGAGAAGAAGTGCCTCAGCGTTTTGTTGCGGTTCCTGAAATGCGTGCTTAAGCTGGTGCGCATGCACTTGACAAGCCAAGAAGCCAATAAAGGACACGACGGGCCATGATATTGGACTGTGGCAGAGTGGAATTAGGCAAACACCAAGTAGTCGCTAACATTCCGTTTATCCCTCTTGCCCAAAACGCGGGTAGGGCTCTCACTGTTCCGGTTATTTCAACTGTTTAGTTCCATATTTGGATGCCATACTATAATCTACCATTATAGTAGAACAGCTTCCTCCCGGTCATTTTTTGTCATTTGATGGGTCCAAGTCCATCAGCACGCTTAGAAAAAAATACCGCACATTGTGCCGTGTTTGTGGTGTCCGAGAAAAACTGCGCCTTCTCATTAGTCTCGACACAAATGTCGGTTAAAAACAAAAATGTTCAAACGGGTTCGATGAAAATTAATTCGTCCACGAACAAATGACAATTAAGTGAATGGGTTCGAGGCCAAGTCGCTCGGAGTTGTTTGATGGAAGTATGTTATTCAAGGTTCTCAACCCTGATGATGGAACCAATGATGTGAGTAAAGTAGAAGTATACACCTTTATTCGGCTGAATATTCCAACTATCGCTGGAGTATTGAGCGGAGCGCCGTACTGTGGAGGAAGAAGTAAGCAGCGTATGGAGCAACGAGGTAATGCAAGGCCGTTCCAGCGCCATATCGTCTATCTAATGTTCTGACGCAATCCGTTTTTGTTCTTTTCCTTTTCTTTTTCGAGATCCTAAACACCAAAAAATCGCGCCCCTCCGCTGTTTACTTCTTCGCATGTCCATACGTATTGGTCAAACTTTAGATAGCCATCTCTCAGTTCTTCTGGCATTGTCCATGTCTACATCAAGTGAGACCCCTCGTAAGAACAAATGGTAATGAAAATTAAACTTACATACATTGCAGACTTTTTTTGAGCCTATGGTTCTACTATTTTAGCTATTGAAAAGCATGGCACAGGAGTTCTTTTTGGTGTTGTATGTACTTCTATAGTGGACTGATATTGTTTAATTTTTCTTTATACGCTGATTATTTGAATGATTTTTTTCTTTTTCCGATTAATCCGAATTACCGTTTCATAGGGCTTGTTCCGGACTAAAAAAGACAAAATAGCCGACGGTTTTTGGGATTTTGGTTTTAAAATCTTCATTAAAAAAAGACAAAAACGGCCGGGAAAAAAATGAGATGATTTTATAGCGAGTGGTTCACTTAAAAATAGTAGACAATGGACAGTGCTAGATTCGATAGGTCTTTTTTTCTCCGGCCGTTGACCTCGACTTGTTAAACAAATTTCGTACTCAAATTGATTTGTGTTCCTCCTTTACGACGATCAAAGGAAACTTTTGTTGTTGTGTAGTTTTAGTGGCTCTAATCGATTGTTCGTTATCTGTTGATGTGTAAATGTTCCTTATTGTTGTTACGAATAAAGTAAACTAGGCCCTCCACGTCTCTCTTGATAATGCACTATTTTATTTATTTATTCGTTCGCTCTTTTTTTTTTATCTATTTATCTTTTTCATGTACAGTTCTACCCTTTTCAAGAACACCGCATGATTAGTTAAAAAATAATTGAGTAACAGTTGAATTACAATGAGCCGAGGTCAAACGTCTGGAGGTTAAAAGATTGGGTGGTGGAGTGCCGGTGCTGGTTTTTTTCTTGTTTTATTGTTTTCATTTTTTTTTATATTTTGTAACCGTTTTGTTTACTTATTTTCTCTTGTATGAAATAACATTCTGTTTCTTCAGCGATTAATATTAATAAGAATAATCGTTGACTTCTTGAGTCAGTTTTTCTTTTTTTTATTCGTTTCTGAAAATATTTATTTTTTTATATTAAAACGAAATAATAACAGAAAATCATAACTATGACGTTAATTAAACGAAGCTACTTAGTTTCGACCGTTTTACGTGTTAATTCGTGATTGTATACTACTATACGCAAATTTTCGAAGAAACTACTGTTGTTTGCTCTGCTCAAAAATATTCTAAACGTAACCACAAGAAGTCGTTCTGTTCTGGTCTCTAATAAATTATTTGATGCACACATCTTTTTCAAGTTAGTCCTTTCGAGAAACATGCCTCATTTGGTGGTCCAGTCGTTCAAACTCAGATAACTTTATTTAATGTAATCCCGGTTCAACTATGTGAAACAAATAACATAATGCAAAGAACTACTTGTGCTAGTACGACTACACTAGAGGCCAGTATTAATTTAAACAACAGCGGGAATGTGTGGGGTTTGTGGACAAAAGAATTGAAATTAAATCTTAATTTTTGTTTCGTACAGACTCACCAACCTGAATTTAATTTAATGAAATATTTACCTTCTTAGCGCCCTGTCAAACTGTGAAACTGTACTAGCTGTAACACGTGGGTCGTAAAATTAGGGTGAGAAAGCAGCATTGTGTGAAAATTTGCGTTATAGTTTTGATAGTGATTTTACTTTCCTTGGCTCTACGAAGTAGATAGGAAAGGTACGCAATCGGCTGCAAAAAAAAGTTCTCTTCAGATCTTTACGCTTTAATGGCTACGGCCAAAACACTATGGAAATTGTTATGTGTGTGCGTGTGTCTGTGAATGCGATTCAGAAAAAACGGCTGCACCAAATCAGCTCAAAATTGATATCCCGCCCGCATCGGCCGCCAAAAAAAAGGGTATAAGCAAAATCCACCGAAAGTTACCTATAGTTATCATAGTATCAAAACACCTCTTTCTTTTCTCAAAAACGGCTTTACAAACGACACAACAACACTGCGAAATTCTCATCAATGGAAAAATGACGAGAGCAACAAAATAAATTACCAAACATTTGGACGAAAATCGATTTTAGCGCAGTTGTTTCCTTATAAACTCCGCTCAAAACGTGGTAGAATCTTCAAAAAAATCGAGGTGGTAGTCCAATTAAGTACCTACACGTTGAGCATTTAATAACGCTCATAAGATATACAGTTTCAGGTACTACCATTTCTTACAGTGTTTGCCCGATAATTCTGAAACAGTGAACGTCCTTCACCAAAAAATCGTGTTTACCGTTTCGTTAATTTTCTGTGTACTAATTTCTCAATAATGGTCGTGGAACAAGTAGAAGTATGGCGGTAAATTTTGAAACTGTAGCTACCAATTTCTACCACCGTGAACTTATATTTTACCAAGTTCAAATGAACTGAGTGAAAACTGAATTGAATTAATAGCAAAAGCCATTAAAACCATTGAGTTCACGTAGAGCTAATGAAAGTTGTGTGATGCGTCGTTCGCAGTTTTTTTTTCATTTCTTTACAATTTATTTTTTGTTTTATTAAATTTTATTTTGCAAATAAAACTGTGAAAAAAAAAATTATTTCCTTTCTAACGCTGATTCATCGGGGGTGTAGGTTTGCGGAAAGTGTTTACTTGCGTCGCTTGCGGTAAAGTTCTCTGCTCAAAGGCCAGCCTAAAGCGGCACGTGGCGGACAAGCATGCGTCGAGGCACGAAGAGTACCGTTGCGCAATTTGCGAGAGGGTCTACTGCTCGCGAAATTCTCTTATGACACATATCTACACTTATCACAAGACTCAGCGAACCCCAACTACAGACTACTACCACCATACGCCTGCCGATGTGAAATTTTAGAACCCGACAGGTACTTATCTCCCGGGATATGGTTTTTCTTTTCGCATTTTCAGTTGTTTTTGATTTTTTAATTTTGTCGAAATTTCGGGTAAAAGCTAATTTTAATCAAAAAAACGCTCGGCCCTTTTGGAACTGGCGCAATGTAATTTTTGTTCAATCATTCATAAATAGCGATTTTGTGGTGACTTTTTCAATGGAACTTTAACGAATGCAGTCAGCGCCTAAAGGGTTGCTGGGTATCTTTGAGACTGGTACTCGCTTGTAGCTTATTTGATTATAATTGGTCCCGTTTCGTTACGCTAGTAGTAGCATGGCAGTCTGCAATGTTTGTAAGTCTTCCATTCATTACAAATGTTCATGTAATCGCGTAAATTTGTGCGTTAAAAAAGTGCTAAGGTCATTACAACCCGACTCGTCTCTTGGAGGTGCCATGAGCCGAACGAATGGTGACGAACGTTATTCGGAAGAGGTAACTGTCGTGAGAGGAGTTGTAGGGGGAGCAGCAGAGGCCTACTTATTGATTTTACACTAGAATGCTCTTCAAGGGAAGGCGCCCGCTTCCGTCCTTAGGAGCCTTCGAGGAGAAAATAAGCGGACTGCGAAGAAATCGCTAGAGCTTCTAGTTACCTGTCTGGCGAAAAATTAGCGTCTTGTGTCGGCGTCATCTTGGGCGATAGGTTACTTATGGAGGGCGTGGTGAAATATGGAGGCGTCTAGTATTGTTTTTCACCTTTAAATGTTCTCGTAAATAACCCCTCCGCTAACCATTTGTCGGCTGGTTCCTTTTCAAATCACTCCTATCACTCGTATGTAACTCTGACTAAACCGCGGAGCTCATCCGAAATAACGGACAGTCCTATTTTGCTCACCCTAATGTCTCACAGTTCCATGTCTAGCATCCTAAGGAATGCCAGGTATATCTTGCAGGGCCAGTACACAATAGAGAGTTGGCTCATCCGCACCACACCACCTATACCAAGGCATGTCGCTTAAACCATTAAGATACGTATATTCGTTCATTTTGCTGTGTTGCTTCTGAGATTAAGCATTTAGAGTGCCTCACTCCCCAGCATTCTCTCACCGCCCTCTTGACTAGTGACGGAGATGCCCCACAATGGTGAAGTGAAGTGGCTCTATAGGTACAGTACACGAAACGAGTCTCGCCAGATGGTCCGCCGTTTCTTGTGATCCCCTTAAGACCGGAAATCCAGTGGACATTAACCACATTAGTTTACTAAAGAGCTGAGCCGCATCTTGCACTCCCTCCCCAGTTTGAACGCTGTGCAGTAGTTCCTAAGACTAGCAATCATTATATTGATAGTTTACAGCTACATTCTTTTTATCAATATGACGTCCCCGGGGATGGTAGCATAAATCTGTGCTCTTTTTTTTGTAAGACCTTATCTCACTCAACTGCACGACCCGATAAAACATTTTGAAACTTTAGTCAATAAACAGGATAAAACGGTGCGAAAGCCAAAACATGAGGATCAAAACGCAAAATCTCATGTGTCATAAAGCGTAGTTATTCCTGTGCTTTTGGCGACCTAATTTGTGAAGGTGATGTCAACAATTACACAACGAGGTATAGTGACTCCCAGAACATCTCTAATGTGTTCCTCAGCTTAACAGTTCTTCCCGTCCATTTACAATTAAATTACTTTCTGAGCTCCTACCGCGCGATTTTGAATTGAAGAAGACCTTGAGTCCTCGAACGTTTAGTATTTTAATCACAATACGCAAATGATCCATGAAATGCTGTTTTGTCATGCTATTGCCACGCCTTTTAACATGACACTTCCGTCCCGAAACACTCCAGAGCTTTGATCTTTGATGGAAAGTAAATCTTTTAACAGTTTGATATTTAATGACTTTTAGTGGCGGAACTAAATCGTCGAAAAACTCCATTTTCCAAAATCAAATAATAATGCGATCAGCTTTTCTAAAAGGTCCATATAAAATTTATTTCCTGCCGAGTTTTAAAACATTAAATACTGCTCGTCACATTGTGGGAATATTTCAAAGCCAGGTCGGCCAATTTGGGGACCTTGCAAAGCGTGTGCAGAAATTACTGAGCCCATCAGTGCTATTGCAAACAGATGTGGCAAACTGGACTTGAGATGAACCCAGGAAGAGTCTAGAGAGCAATGTACAGAGACTGAAGAATCAGCGACAGAAAGGTACTGAACGATTGTAAATAAAAGCTGTCTCTATGAAAGTGAGGAATAGGAAAACCTATTAGAAAATTTTAGATTGTGTGTGATCAAGCCGAGAGAACCCCACCTTCACCTTCCCACCGCCACATGATGTCACACTCTGACTGTGGTTTCTTGCCTCCCGCTAATGTATTATCCTTGAGCAGATCTGCCTCGTGGCTCATCGAGTCATCACATTGTAAGTATCGAGAGCTACTTTCCCCGAACTACCGACCGCCAGAATACAGTCTCGAGATTTCTGAAGAAAAACGTTATGAAACTCATATCTTATCCTCTTTAAACGTAATGAAGAACTCCAGAAATTGAGGTATTTTGTGCATTTTTGAGTCCCTACCTGAAAATGTCTCTAGAACTGAGAAAATCTGACATGAACAAGTTTCAACTGACAGTGCTGACCGCAACGTTTTTGTATTTATCAATATTCGTGTAAAAATTGATTAATACTGACAGTTTTGTGGGGATGAAGGTAGATCACCAGCGAAGCTCTTCGCCAAATGAGTTGCTTCGCAGCTTGAGGATGGGAGAATAAAAATGCTGGATTGCTCGTTTGCTGGCCACTAAACCCAGATAGAAGTGCTGTGGAGAGCTGATGGAAACTTGCTCATACTTCCTAATTCAGCGTCACTGTTCATGACGGAAATTCCGGTTACCTTCATTCCGATTAAACTCCCTGGCTGCCAAACGAATGACGCTGCGTGTGGTACGAAGCTGAGTGTCATAGTGGTAGCATAACCCAGTTACGAGATAGATATTGATACAGTTCATTCAGGTTATTCATTGAGTGGATCCAGCGACTTGATTGAGTTGTGATGACCTTAGTCGAGTTTAACTGCATTTCTTGAGTTTTATTTTTGCCGACAACATTTAACCATTTGGGCTCCGCATACTTGATTGTTCAAACAGATATTTATTTATATTTGTGTAGTATTAAGAGGCTGCAAGTGATAACAGGTATGCTATGTTGATTATAGACCTAGAAAACTATCCAAGAAAAGTGCACGATAACTGTGCAGTTGATAAAGCGTATTTCTAATGGATGCGTATTGTGTATACTGAACATATTCCACGAATACCTGTCCGTCTTTCACTCTGCTCGATATGCCAGTCACTTAATGCGCCAGAACCCTGTGAGCCTGGTTATGACATCTCTACCTAAATCAGAGCTAGTTCCAAGATCGTGCAGTAAGTGCGGATTGTTCTTAGGGCTTGGCATGTATACGGCCACTTACACAACCATGATAGGCAACTGCACCATTGTCAGGGTGGAAAACTCAATCAATGAAAAGAGGCAAATTGGGCCTATCCCAGGGAGAGCTGGTCTTCTATAGCTCCCAAAGGCCCACAGCTCAGCATCCACTGAAGCCCATGGAGGAAAGTAGAGTGCAAAAAGAGAGCCCCGCTCTGGGCGAGTTGAAAGAGAGTACAATAAATGGCAAGCACGATGGTATGTGACATATATGTGTTTTTTCCATCGTCCGTGAACGTTTTAGGAGAAAATCTTTTGAGCCAGACCTCTGGAACGCGCGGCTCCATTTCTTTTCTCTCAAAGACAATCCATCCTGTACATCTTGCGCCTCCAGTTTAGAGGAAACAACTAACCATGTACTGCTCCACTGTAATTCATAACGCAGTGAGCTACAGTTGTTGGAGGAGCAGCCAAATCTTCCTAAGCCTGGGTTTGGTAAATGTTGTGCGAATGCCGGGCTCTTACATGTTTGCGAAACCGCAACCTCTATGACTTTTGATTCTTATTAGTGTTGAGGGGGCGCGGTGGCTGAGCGCGTTGGGGCGCAAGGCCTTCCGAGCCAGGTGGGGATAGAACCAGCGGACTCTGGTTCGATCCCCGACCGGGCACCTCCCTCCTCCAAACCCAGGGGGGTAAGGCAATGGGTACCGGCGGCGGCTGGGAAATTAGGCGGGCCCCCCAATGGGCTCGCTGGGGAGTTAGGACATGGGCCTCAATGTGTGCCACGGCGAAATGCCATTGGTCCTGCGGCTCTAGTGGTGTCGTACGCCCCGCAGCCGCCTCCCGGATGAGTGAGTGAGTGAGTAATGTTGAGAAAATGTCAGTTTTATAAGGAAACAGACCTGCTTTGTTCGTTGTCGTTGATTACCACTGTCACAATGGGCTATTTTGGTAACAGTCGGAAGTAACTGCTGCACTCCTCCGTAATCTATCATGGTGTTGCCATTAGCCTTATTGGGGCCAAGATTCATCTCATAATACCACGATGCTCAGAAATCTCTTCCAACCATTGATAGAACTCCTGGTGCCTGTTCTTTTGATTTCATAATGTTATTGATGCGATAGTTCCGATTTTATTTAAAAATTCTACTGTTCCCCCCACGTAGTCAAAGTTTCTGCAGTTTTTTAAGTTCATGTTGATGTTTCAAAGCATATTTTTGTATTGAATAGTTAATTGAAACTGGCTAATGTTCGTTCTATTTGTTTTTTCTCTCCTGTGCGCAGTTTTAGCGATGCCTCCGCCATTAACAGGGGGTATTAACGAGCCGCAGGACTGCCCCTACTGCCGAAGGACATTTTCATGCTACTACTCACTCAAACGTCATTTCCAAGACAAACACGAACGCTCTGACACGCTTTACGTGTGCGAATTTTGTCACCGGCGGTACCGAACGAAAAATTCACTTACGACGCACAAGTCGCTTCAACACCGAGGAACGTCTGGTATGCTCAAACGATTGTTGAAAACGACAGCGGCTTTTAGTCATCCTCCATTATGAGAGCAAAGTAGGTCGGACATGCAGCGCATTCTGTCTCAATTCAACGCTGGGCCAGAGCAACCTTGGCTTTACCCGATCTTGAAATAACTAACACAGTATGAAAATAATTCCCGTTTCTCCTCAAAATGAGAAAAAAGAGCTAATTTAAGTGCGTTTGATTCTGAAGTCCAATCGAGCTTTTGTACTTCTAACTTTAACTTTAGTTTTTTGTTATATATTCCTAATCGATTTTACGACCAATGATGACTGAAGAATGCCTTTTTACTAATTGTCAGTGTGCAGTTGGCAAGTGTGAGCTCTTTCCGTTATTACCTCCTTAATGGCACAACTGGATTGGTGGGGGTTTGAAATCTCCTGCACTTCCTTACCACTTGTTTTTTTCTTGTTGCGCAGAACCCAAAAAATGCCAACCATATCGTTTACACGTCGGTTATGTAATAATCAATTAAAACGTCATGCAGAAGGCATCCCCCATCTCAAACCTGCTGCATTATTTTGTATCACATCAAATTCCACGCTCTGAACAATTATATTAGATTAAGTGAATGTACGTACATGTTGTATGTACAGACCTGAAACCTCAAATGATTAGCATCCATGAACTTACCAGATGACTACGCACTAAACGAGAATACGTCTTGCTGCTTGTAGTATCATTTACTACTTGAGGGCCTCCTCCATAACTGTTTAAGAACCCGCATGAAACGTCTGGGGGTTTGTGAGTTTTTCCATCAAAATTTAATGGCAAAAAACGCAAATTTCAACCCGGAAATAACAGCGATGAACAGCATCCGTTCGGGTATGAAGCAACAACCAACTTGAAACCAAACAAGCTTCAGACTGGGACCCTGCTACACAATGACAGACAGGGTACACTATGTTCAAGTGGTTCGTTCTGTACGATAAATGAATATCAACCCCCCCCTCCTCCTCACCTCATCCTCCAAAAGAGGGTGCATGGCTTTAATAAGATGCTCTCTGATTTGTGTTGTATTGTTTCAAACTACAAATGAGTTTCAACCCCCGCAACCAATGCTCTTCACATTCATCAATTCATTCATATTCTAAATGCGAATTACCGATTTGGATGGGTGCTACCAAAGTGAGTTCCTTTATTATAAATATGGCGTTGACTGAAAATCCACTCTCTGGTCTTTCAATTATGGGCCCGTTACAAAAGACCTTAGTCATTAATTAGCTGTCTCGACTCGCACTAGCACACTGCACGCTGCAACCAAGAAAAAAGCAACTTTCTTTTTTGTATGGGTCAAAATTTAGCATTGAAAGTTTTCTACGAATAATTTGCTAAATTTAACAAACCCAAAACTATTCTGGCTACAATAACGTTTTTCGATGAGGTTCGTGAAGTTAAGACACTAGCAGGTTCTCAAACAAGAAACTACAAGTTTTCTGCACTTCCCTATGAAAAGGAAAGGTTAACCTTTAATTAAACTCAAATTATCCTCCAACTTTATTGTCTAACATTGGTTAGAGTTTCAGTACTTGCAAAGTTGAAAAAGTCAGTACAAGTGCTCATTCATTTGAGGCAACAATTCAGTCAAAGAGTGGAAGCAATTGGCCGAGTGGATTGGGAGTGTAATCTTCTTCGATTCGGATGGGAGCCAAAAGGATTCTGGAATCAAAAGCATTTACCGACACATATAACGGCGGCTTTTCTCTCCAGAACTATGGGGTACGTCAATGGTGGTCTAATTGATTCCTGTAGATTGGAGGAAAGGTGTTCTATATGCAGCAGCCTGCCCCTGCCAGTTCTTGCTGGCATTAGTTCAGAACCTGTAGTTTCATGTATGACAGCTTCCACTCCAAGAAACTATATAGAGCTTAGTGAACGTGAAAGGAAAAGAGGCGGTGTTGTTTCGTGTTCCAAATATATACAGGTTAAGAGGAGTATTCCCAAACGGGAAGCCACTGTCAGGTTGAGCTTAGGCTTGAAGTCTGAGTCGCTACTGTGTGCCAGCTCATCAGCTTGAAAAGTGTCTTGATTTTCTTTGACCTCCGAATATGATGAGGGCCTCCAGGTCCCGTGGAAGCTGATGCGACGTCCTCACCCTCCTTGCATAAAACCCAATACAGCCTTGAGGTTCATTCAGCCGCAGTAGAGGCACCTCAAGCACTCTGATGCGTGCCACAGCTAGCCCCTCGTAAGTACAGAGTACAAGCTCCGCAAACTCCAGCTCTCTGCCTCTCTGAATTTGCAACTGTGTACCAGCGTACTATCCGTATACTTTGCCTCTGGAGAGTCTAATAACCTTGGCCGTCTTTGTCATGGCAAATCCTGCAAATAGGCAGCTGTGGGAGCACCCTACAAGTTCCTCAAAGCACAGAGCGCTCGCACGTCTGATTCAAATTTCGCAAATTTCGAACCTGTATAAAAACGTTGAGCGGCAACAAACCTCTCAATAGTGCTCTTCTCTTCCCAACACCTTCGTTGTTCAACTAAAACGTTATTTTTTTTTATAAATAACTAAACTGTACGTTCAATGTAAAAAGTCCTCGTATAATCCTTTATTCTAACTTCAAGCAAAACAAACGCTCGGCCCACCGACCTACGCAAAGTTTTAAAAAAATCGTACGTATTGAAGAAACGCGACTCATCCATCCATATCTAATCAAATCAAGTAATTTTTAGTCACCTGAAAGTACAACTTTGTTCTAAAAGTGGCTTAACCGTCTACCTCAGGTTTTGGAAGAGGCATTTTGATAGAGAATGAAAAAAAACAAAAAAACAAAACAAATATTTATTCTTGTGTACATTTCGTAGTTGAATTTCCCGAAGTACAAAATATAACAATGATAAGACGCAACAATTGATTGCAAACTCGTATATTCTTCCATTTGCAACCATACAAAATTATCACCCGAACTGTGCATTTGTAGTGAAATTACTGTTCCATTTGGAACCTCAGATTTGAGCATATCGTTGTAAAGCGAAGCCTCAAGGAAATAATTTTCATTACAAATTCGTTTCAAGAGCTGACAAGGTAAATAAAGTGTTGCCGAAAAGGGTGCAACCCGACTCGAGCACAAATGGCTGCATCGGGGAATGAGCTGTACCGACTGAGGGATATTTCAAATTATATCGTAGAAAACAATTGCTGTTCTTTAGAAATTAATGTTCGTTTTAATGTGTTTTTTTGTTTGTTTTGTTAAAACGTTAGTAGTAAATGTTGTAAAAAAGAGAAGTTGAAGGGAAAAAAGGCTCACAGTGTTCTCTATTCGTTGTCATTCTTGGACGTCAAATTCTATTTTATCGCGCTACTTTTTCAACAAAAAAAACTTGTAGCGTTTTTTTATTCCAGTGGTGTTTCTCTATCTCTCTCTTTCTCTCTCTCTCTTCCCATCCCCACTTTTCCCCTTTTTTATAAAGTAACCCTCCATTCCATGGCGTTCTCAGAAAGATTGTTTATCAAACTTCACCACTGTATTTACAAATGGAACGACGAGTTGGTTTTATTTCCGCCATTTTCACTTACGAAAGGTACTTATTCAGCTGCAAAAAATTTGTTTTGTTTCGACAGCCCGTCGGTTGTACAGTCTTTCTAAGAAGGCCAATCTTTGTTGTATAAAATAAATTCGTATTGTAAAAAAAAAAAAAATGTTTAAAAACAAAATTAAAAGGAACAACTCTGCGAGTACAAATTATGGACAAATAAGTACTGCCGAAATTTCGGTTTTTCTCGTTTTTCAATTTCGAGGACTTGGCCGCGCGTACGAAACATTTGCGAAATTTAAAACTAAGTCGAGTTGTTCCGTTAACTATTACGACTTTTATTTTTTATTTTTAGTCGCAGTTTTTGGGTGCTTGTACATAAAACGCTATGTTTCGCCCTCCTCCAAGTTCGAGGGGGTTTAATGTCACTTTTTTTTAAATAATGAGATTTCTGTTGAGTTATCGCTTAGAGAACATTGAAATTCTCAAGTCAAAGGCCACTTACTTAGTGTTGCCCCAGATTCTTCCAGTTTTTGTTGTGAGTAATGTACTTTTATCTTTAGTATACAAATGTACATGTTATCGAAAGCGTACTTCAGTTTTTTTATTTTCTATCCTGGAGGTGCGAATTCTGACGAGAAAAAACGGCCAAGTCAAAATTTAGTACGAAAAAAGTATAGGCGTGACAAAAAGAAGAACAAATTTCTATCTAGGCAAAATGTAAAATAAAAAAAAAATATTTTGATTAAAACATATCTTAAGGAAAAAGTTTTAAATGTGCCAATCTGTAAATATTTAAATTTATTACGTACTAAGCCGCTACTCTATTTAGCAACCGTTTTTTCAAAACATATTAACCTGCTCTAGCTTCCCGTGTATCAGTGTTTGTTAATCGTTGTTTTTAAATCCCGCTTAATTTCTCACTTCGTTTCTATTTTGTTTTTTACAAAACCCGAAATCAAATCAGCTTCGTAAATGTCTCAAACAGGTCGTAATAAGTTTTTCAAAAGTAAATGTGGAAAAAAAAAACAGGAAACTTTTCACACAAAAAAGAAACTGGCCTAACTCATGCCATCATGCGCAAACGCATTTATTTCCCAGTTGAGAAAAACAAATTTTTAAAATTGATTTTCTTCTTTCGGAAAAGTGTGCTGTGTTAAAATTAAGAATTGTCCCTAGTTAGTGTACGTTCTATTTCTCTGGCAAGAAATTTAAAGGAAAAAAACAATTTTTTTAAACCAAAGAAGTACAAATGACTGAAAAAAAAAATCTAGATTATATTTATATTTTGATGAAAAAAAAGAAACCCGATTTTTTTATTTTTTATATTTTTAGGTGACGTCATTTGTAATGCAAAATTAAAAACAGGGAGGTTTTCACTACATCGGTGCATCTTGTTGGCATAAGTTACGAAATATAACGTGAAAATCAGATTGTGATTTCTTTTTATGTAATTTTGTTTTCGAAAAACGAATCAAAACGCTCTTGCTAACTTTCAACGGGGTAAAACGACGACATTAAAAATTTTGACGAAGCGGTGGCATGCGAAGTTAGCAGGATGGCTATTCGAAATTGTGATTTTTTATTTAATTTTGGTTACTAGAATGTGATCGTTCGATAAGTATGAATTAGTTGTATTCGTTAATTTGTTTACTTTTTTTGTCGAGTTAATTGATTTGATCATTCCGAAGTTTTTGATGTGTTTCGTTTTGAAAGTAGAAGAAAAAAAGTTGTTTCGTTACGGTTGTTTTTACGAAATGGCTTTCATTACGTGACATTGTTCGAGGGAATCAGCGCCGCGAGGACGGGGTTGAGTGTCCAGTTTTTGTGGCGATGCTATTTGTTTTGACGACGATTTCGAGTGAAATGCACTACCTGAAGCGTGTAGTATGCCTTGATAGCTTTCTGATTGCCCGAGGATAAGTAAAAAGATGCCTTTTGGAGTGCTCAGTTATCGCATCAAGATGGAGCTCGCCAATAAAATGCTGTGACTGCGCTCTAAGGGGAGAGGTGTACAGTAGCTCGGGTAAAATTCGTTGTCACAATAGAATGTTTGATTCATTGAACAATTAAATTAACACTATTAACGAAAGCAGCTCATGAAGCCATATACTGCAGATTCATGAGGCACTGTGTTGGGTAGCATATTCAATAACTCATCAAATGAATTAATGTACCTCACGAGCGTTCAGACGTCTTTGAATCGTTAGTCCATTCAACCGGGCCGCACAGTGTGTGACAGTCTAGGTTATTGTTTGTGGATATGAGGATTGTTCGTCCGGCTGAAGGATGCTCCAGATGATCAAAAGTGGGGGATCTCAAGCGTTGGTGTTGCTTACATCCTCCCCTCCCTCCATCCCATGCACTGAATACCTTTTCTGTCTCTACTCTACGTGTATGTTCATTAAGAATGGATCAATATACGGCCTCCTCCTACTTCAATCAGCTGATACCTTACTGACTGCCTATTCAGCCATCTGACACCCTCGTTCAGGTTAGATGCCCATTGAAGTCCTGCACTCCTTGGAACTCCCTCGTTCAACCCCAGAATCGTGCGACGCTGTTGCAATATCCATCAATCATAACGAATTCATGTTAAAAACTCGACTCAAATTTGACAAAAAAAAACGTCGTTTCAAAAACGCAAAAATCACTTCGTGTAAAAAATGACTTGACGAGGCACTTTTTTTTCCGCACTGTACATATTTTTTTTTGTGTAAATTTATTAAATTTCATTTAAAAGTCTTCTGTTCAAACGTGAACGTTAAACTTAATTTTAATTATATACTCAGTCTGAAGTTACAACGTTGACACTGTTCGTTTATTTGTTCTTAAGGATTTGTTTCTATTTCTAGAAGTCACTGAATGGAATCAACGTGTGAATTTATCTCTTTTCCATGTAAAGAGCGACAAAATAACATAGATATCAGACTGTGTCGACAGTCGTGAACACTTTTACCTCAACTGACTTTGTCTCAGTCCATATCATGTAAAGAAAAATTTCATCACTCTTAGACTTAACTTATTTATATACTACACTACTCACTATCAGGGGTAAAGGTAAACAAAATAGATAACTTTAAAAATAGCTAACTGTACAAAAAAAAACTATAGTAATGTATTTTGTTAAATGTGTTTTCATTCTACATAAATAAACTGTAAAGTTTTGCGGCTCCTGCTCGACAACTTGGCGAAAAGGGGGAAAATAAACCCCTCTCCTCCTCTCCCCACTCCTCCCACTGGGTTAGTTAGTTTAATACAGGATTTGTCTAGGGGAATTTCTCATCTAAGTTACTTAAGTGTTGTGGGCAATACGATTGTTCTATAGTAATACAATAGACCAGCGAGATTTGTTTATTTTTTTACACACCAGAGATTCAATAACTATATAGCTTGTTATACAGATTGTTAAATCATCAAAGGGGGAGACTGTTTTACAAGTATCACAGAACCGATTTACACCTCAGATAATAGTCATATAAATAGTTGAATATAAATAATAGTTGAACCGTAAGTGATATATTTTTTATCGTATGAATAAGTACCAGTTGCTCAACATAGCCCATTGAATATTACAGTTAACCATTTAATACAGGATGAAATCGTACAGAAAAGGACCTTTCCCTTTCAAAAAATACAAAAACTTGGCGTGAAAACGCAATTAACATTTAAAAAAAAGAAATTTGATGAATCGATTAAAAAAGACAATCGGTGCCCCTTTTATATGAAAATCTCGCGGAACTTATCTTTGCTACGAGTTTCAAATCGGCTTCTCTTAGTTTCAAATTTGAGTTGAATAGTTTTTCGTTTGAGTTGTTTTGTGCACATTTTATTCCGAGGAACCCCCTCGAGGGTTGGTTGTTTTTTTGTACAATCCCATTCAACTGGAAAATAGTCTTTCCTACGCTGCAACAGGTTTAATTTACTCGGGTATCCACAGACTGCATTTTACACAGATAAATAATATATAAATACATATATATTTATTCATACCGCCGATAACTGTTTTATTATTCGTTGTTAATTCGTCATTTTCAGATATTTAGATGTATTGCGCGTTTAATGCTTTTTGCTGTTCAGGGGTAGGTGAAAGTAGGTAGGAGTTTGAGGATGCTGGGGGGATGGGGGAGGGGTACAACGTAGGAACGCCAAGTTGTCGGTTGCAAGGTCGTTCTGTAGTCAGTACGACAAGAGACCATAAATGATAAGGAAATATTTTATATTTGAAAAGACAGGCGGAGCAGCGGTTTGAGGTTCGTTAGAAATGCTGGCGCCTAGTGTGGAGACAAATGATGAAGTTGGTCGAGAGTGGGGGCGGGTGAGTGGTGAGTGTGCTGTGTGGCCACTCTGTAGTGAGCAGGACATTGTCCCTATGCCCCCCATTGCAGCAATTTCGTGGGTAGCTCAATTCCGCACAGGAGTTTCGTTGCAAGACCGATAGCAAGCTACAGGTGGATTTGTGTTTCGACTGATGCAGGTTTCCTGTCTGGAAGATGAGACAGACCTACTTTTGTGTGTTACGCAATTCCCACAAGAAGCACTTATTAATTAACCTTGAGTGAGTAGTAAGTTCGTGTGTAGGACTGCATCTAATTCATGGCAGTAGCATGTAGGAAGAAACTCCCTGTGTATTGAGAACCAGCCTGCAACTGCTTAGTACATTGGATGAGGTCGACCGTCACACCTCCCTGCAGTGGTGGCTCATCTTTCTCGTCCTATTCACCCTTACAAGAGTCTTGCAGCGCCCTTCCGGAGTTTCATGAGCAGTAGTTCCTCCATGCCTTCATTTTTCATCCCTTTGGGATACTGGCCCCAGATCAGCAAGCTCCCTCCTCCTCTCGAGGGCCTTATTATTGAAATTGTCACAAACAAGGGCTTGCTTCCACTCCACTGTAACAGTGTGCTATAACTCCTCTAATTTCCCTTCAAAGGCTCTAATCGGGTCTCCAGGAGCCAAACAGTGTAGTGCCAGTGACTAGCTCGTGCTTGAACCAGTAGGCTCCCTGGTTGTGATGCTGCTCGCTCCAAAGGAGCCAATCGAGCCAATGGACTCCTGGATGTGAAAATCGTGCGCCATTGAGGCTGTAGACCATAATGGCCATGGCGACTAGCCTCCCCCAGCACATCCCTAAACTCCCTGCACTTCCCCCACCAAGCATATTGGCCACCACATCCAACTGGACCCGCCCCCCTGATAAGAACAGAGCATCCTCCTGGCGGTAAATAGTTACTGTTATGTTATAAACACTCAGTTACACAACCAGTGTGGCACCCTCCTAGCAATGCAGCGTTTAAGAAGCGTACCATGACAAACTGTTTTGATTCTTGAGCACTTCTTAACTTTTGCGTCAATAAAAACGTCTGCAATGCGAGAAGCGTGAGATAGCACTGCTCTCGATGGATCACCTGGAAAACAAAAACTGCCGCGTCGCAATAATTGAGTTTTCTTGTTTCTTGAGAAATGATACATGTCCTGTACACTACAAAAGTGGTCACGCTGTAAGAACGATGTACATTTCGGGTGATGCACAGATGAGTTTCAAGCTGTATCGAGCTGAGTCTAAAACGTGTTTCCCTTGAACGTATTGATGATTACAAAACATTCTTTGTAAATGACTCAGCTAATCGCGGATTAGTGAAACTCTTTGAGTATTACTTGTTGATGTACGTCTTTGAGGAAATACTTAAATTTCCTACCTGGTGGCACAAGGATGACGCAAACTTGACAATCCAATTTCTTCTAATTTATCTCTAACAGAGGACCGCGAATGGTTTATTTTCGAAGTGTGGATTGATTGATGAAAACTCCTACAACTCGATGGTCATTTTGCAGTGTCTCAGAGGAAAAGGCGAATGATGTTTCAAGGTTTCTCGTAATTAACAGACAGACAACCGAGTACTCAGTGCTCACTATCGGGTAACTAACTGATGATAGTCGTATTAAAAGTAGTTATTTACCCCCTTCAGAATAAAAACAATGCAAAGTGAACCAGATGACGTTGTTTGGGGAAACAACTTTTTTCGGCATCGAAGGACAGAATGTACTACTCTTACGAACTTAAACTTCGCCGATGCTCAAATAACTGAAACTGCTGGAAAAAATGTGTCTCAACTCAAACGCTGTTCCCCTGCTCTTATTTAAGCTGCCTTCATCAAGTACAAATAACGGGGGAAAATTAGTTTGGTAAATTTCTCTCCTCTGAATTTCAAAAAAAATTATATAAGAAATGGAAAATAAATTTGACAAATTCTTTGGGCTCATAAATGTTTGAACATGTTTTGCTCCTCAATAGCTCGAGTTGTCTCATTTGGTTAATTTCGTCAATCGTGTAATTATGTCATGTACATTAATTATTGTTATGCTGGAAGCATTGTGTTATACTGTGACAAGTCAGAGTTATGAACTAGGTCATCATGGGATCCAGGGAAACCTGTGATGGACTTCAGCAACCTTCTGGGACCCAGGGAAACCACTTGCACTGCATCTGAGTTGAAAGGGCTCTCAAGCTACGTGCACGACTTTTGTAATGTGACGAGGTACAACTGCCATTGGGGTCGTAAAAATGGTTTAAAATGATATGACTGGCTCCAGTTGTGGTCGTCCATTGACAGCAAGTCAGAGTCAAATATCCAAACTTAGCGCGGCTCAGAGATATGGGCTAAACCAGGTAGTTATTGACACTACGTTGCTAGTTCTGCACCTGCTTTCAACCTCACGGCTCAAGGATACAGGGGAGCTGCTAGAATGGATACAAGAAGAAGATAACAGGACGCCCGCCAAAGCCGAGGGAACAGTAACTCTCACTGAATCCTTTGTGTCCCGGTATATATTTCAATGCCATTGTCCTAGGGTTAGTTTCTCTGCTCTCTGCTGCTGCTTCCTATTGGATTGGCTAATGTATTTTGGCTAGTTTGTTGATGCAGTAGTTTACTGTCAGAAGTTCATTCTGGAAGATAGTAGGAATCAGAGGAAAGCAAGTCGTAATTAGGCTCCACTTGAACTGAAGGCTGGTTACTTAGCTTTTTTGGTTTCAATGCTGATGTATTATCATCCATCAAACCATCCTAAAACTTGAAGCAGTACTTAACTCATGCAAACCAGTAGACAAAGGGGGGAGATACCTTCCAGTGTTGTTCGTTTGAGACCAAATGTTCTCTAACTCTGTACAATAGTCATAACAATAGTACACATGCAATCCTACCAGCAAAACATCGAGAGCTCAGTCTCAGTGCTACCAATGTGACAAAAACGTTTGTGTTGAATGAGACACTCGTCGGCTGACGAGAATCCACCCCCCCCCCACTCTCCTCCGCCCCAAACATTGCTAGGTTGTTAAGACGAAATAGTTGTAACATTACTTTATAATTCAATTCCTATCTTGGTGACAAAACGTTTTCGTTCCCTCGACCCTCCTCCCAGTCAATGCATTCTGCTCATTAAACGGACCCCTCACCAGCACCCCTCTCCAACTTCCCTCTCTTTCGCCATTAGACCATAGCTCCTGAATTGACAAAATATAAAATGTAAATCAAACCATAAAGAAATGAAGCCTGCGCAAAATTTGAGACTGCCCCGCTTTTTCGTTCAACTTTTGACAAATTCAACGGATTCGGCGTCTTCTGCTCTGCGTTTTGCGTAATCGGACAATAAACTGTACTTCACTTTAGCTTATAGAAATTCACACACAACACTATCATTTCGTTCTAAAAAAACTAAAAGAAAAAAAAAACCTGGCAAAAAGGCACATTTTAAATAGTTGAGTTTGTGTCAACAGAAATATTTGGGTTATTCTGAAGAACAACTGCGCACGGATTCTTGTAAATTAAGTGCCAAATTTGAAGTTTCGTGTCATTAAAGTTTAACAGAATATAACAATATCCGAAATTACATGAACTACATGTTTACTGTGTTATATACCTACTATGGTCTATTTGGAAAAAAACTTTGTATGTTGCTTTTAATTGTATAAGTTGAGAAAAAAGCGGTATAAATGGTATATGTTGCACTATATCGTTCGTTTATGTCTATAATTTCATAGAGTAAAATTTATATCTCATCGTTTTAAGTTAACTGAAAGATCCGCTGATCAACAAAACAGCGAGACTTTCTTCCTCCATTATATCAAACTGTCATAAAATAAGAAGTGAATAGTTATAAGCAAAAAAAATCTTTTTTTGGTTATCTGACTGTTATTATTAAAAAAAGCAAAAAAAAAAGTCAATGTTTGTGTGTTTGAAGCTGCACGTTTGTAAGACATTAACGAAATTAATGTGACTTACGTAAATGGCAGATTAAAGGTTGTTTGGTTGATGTAATTACCTTCGCGTTTTACCTCATTTCATTCCTTTATTTTCACGTTGGCACGATTTAAGGCTCACAGTCGTCTGCCCTCGCAATTTGAAGTTATCAGGTTTGTCGCCTCACAGGTCATGCTCATTTTGGCCGTACAGGTTCGAGGTTTCCTGTCCAATTATCTAACAAGGTGGAAACTTGCAGTCTCATTGTAGATATAGGTCAGCAGCTTCGTATTTCTTGTCAGAATTGAAGGGTGAGACTCTCAGGTGCACTAAGCAGGTAAGTGAAATGAGAAACCTCACTTGTACAGTCTGTCAAAAAGGACTATTTCTGTTGCCAATGTTCCTCGATAAAGTCAAAGAATATTTGTGGTGTAATTTGATGCATAGGGCCGAAGATTTTCGATTCACCTCCCCCTGGAAGTGGTCATAGAGCAGCTAAGGGAATGAGGAAGGAGTGGAAAACGCGCACCCAGGGGTTATGAAGTAAGGATTCGAATCAAATCGAGGATATGGTGCTGGAAGGTACAGAGGAAGAAAAAGCAGGGAATGTGTCGCACAGGGGGGGGGGGGCCGATAATTAATGAGAGCTTCAAGTCAACTGGTAAAACAGTTGATGGTAACTTCAATGAGCCCACTTCTTTTCTTGCATGTCTTGCGCCTCTAGTGTGGAAGAAACATGCAAATGCCCAAGCTCTTTCATCCTCTTATGAAAGTTAGGAAACAGTCATTACGATAAGGAAACAGACGTGCATTGAAGGTGTGTAGCCCCTCTAAACCCCACCATGGAATCCTTGGCTTCAGGTTCTCAACAAGTTGTACCTGATAGGACATCACCAAGTAGACAGGACCTTATAATCCTGTCATGGGTAATCTGACAGCCCTCATAGATACATTATTTGCAACACCTGACGTTCTCATCTTATTCAGTGAGTGAGGGAGTCGTGTCTTGCGGGCTTGCATACTGTACTTATGTCTCCCTACATTGGACCCACCACATAATCAAACAGAATTATTACGAAGAGAGTGTACTTTCACTAAGGTGAGTCTGTTTCAATGGTCCAGTCATCATTATTTACTAAAGAGCAGGCCAGGAAGAAATTATTAATGATGATGACCTAACTAACTCAACTAAGGGAAAGTGAACGTTTTTTTAATAACTCAGTCTTGTTCTTTGAATCGATTTCTCGGTTTAGTGATTTAGTTTGTTTTGAATCCTCCAATTTAGTCTTTTGCTAAACGCGTTTGAGTTTCTCTTTTTATTTTCCTTGGCTCTGCAAAGTAGAAATGAAAGTTATGTAATCGGCTGAAAAAAAATTTTTGAGTTTTCTTCAGATCTTTACGTTTCAGACCCTCCTGAGTCCAAAAACACTTTTTGGGAAAATGGTCTGTGTGTATGTGTGTCTGTGAACGATTTATAGAGAAAACGACCGTGCCAAATCCACTCAAACTTGATATATAGCCTGCAGGTTACCATGGGACGCCAAAATAAGGGTATGAACAAAATCCGCCGAACGTTAACTATAGTTATCATAGTGATCAAAACACCAAATATTTTTTTTCTCAAAAACGGCTCTAACGATTTTGATTAAATTGTTTATATTGATAGCTCTCAAAAAGGCAATTATACCATCAAATTCCCATTTGTGGGAAAATGACGAGAGCAGCACAATAAATTACCAAAACTGTCGACGAAATCGATTTTACCGCGGTTTTTAGAGAAAACAACCGTACCAAATCAGCTGAAACATGATGCCTAGCCTACAGGTTACCCTGGGATGCAAAAATAAGGGTATGGGCAAAATCCACCGAAAGTTTACTATAGCCATCATAGTGACCAAACACCTAATTTTTTTTCTCAAAAACAGCTCTAACGATTTTGATTACATTCTTTATATTGATAGCTCTCAATAAGGAAATTATACCATAAAATTCCCATTTGTGGGAAAATGACGGGAGCAGCACAATAAATTATCAAAATTTTCGACGAAAAGCGTTTTTAGCGCGATTTTTTCCTTTAGACTCCGCTGGAATGTTAGTAGAATGTTTTAAAAAAATCGTATTGTAGTCCAATCAAATACCTAAAGGGTGAGCGTTTAAAAACGCTCATGAAATATATGGGGCTCACTCCAGAAATTCCTGAATTTCAACTACTGCCGTTTCGCTTACTACCAGTTCTAAACGTTTTTACCCAATAACTCTGCAAAAGTAATTACTATCTTTTTTCAAAAAATTTTTGTTTACAGCCTCATTAATTATCTGTGTACCGATTGTTCAATATTGGTCCTGCAATGAGTACGAGCAGCACAATAAAATCTTGAACGTTAAGCGCTACCGCTTCCTGCTGCTGTGACGTGTTGTTTGACCAAGTTCAAAGGAACTGAGTGATAAATGAATTGATTAAATAGAATTATCCATGTACAAAGTGAATTGTTGTAGAGCTAATTTTATTGCTAGTGATGAAATGATGTCTATCATTACGCCCGAGACTGGTACATGTCAGCGGGGGAGTATAATTGGGGACGCACTGAGAGGGTTAGTGGGTGCTCAGTATCAGACACAACAAATCTGAGTCTAAGTTCCTCGATATTTTTATTTATTTAATACAACTACACCATGATAATAAAAATACTACCCATTCTCGTAACATCTAGGGCCCCCACTACTCGTCAAAAATATTATATAGGCACTGATACTTTGATGCTTAATGCAAATTGGGAGACTTCTTCTTGTTCTGCAAAGCTGCCAGTCTTTTACGATCTGCCACAGTCACGTTGTTGAAATCCAAGCTCTTCAACGACGGAAGGCTGGCTATAATCTTGTTTCGATACCCCTTTCTTTCTTCTAATGGGTTCCCGTGAAGAGTTAAGCTGTACAATCCCTCGAGCATTCTGCACAGAGTCGTGGAAATAAAACGCATCAATACTGGATTCTATCCAGGCAATTACAAGTAATTCTTGAAACCACAAACATTCTTCAAGTCTAGTGGGCAGCACCCCAATTCCTCCCTTTCTGTTTAAAGTGTTGTGTAGATCTACGAAAAAAGTGTCTTTATGGCCTTATTGAGCCCATGAACAAATCAGGAAACCAGCGAGGAATGAGGCGTTACACAATAAAGCGAAGAGAAGAGTGAAATAGTTTGAAAAGTCAGAAGAGATGCGAGAAGAAATACTGGCAGAAAACACTCTATGTCTTAGTGATATCTATTAATTAGTAGTTAGAGCTTAAGAAGCTAGGAGTACGTAGACGCTACGCTTACGCGTACGTTTTGGGTTGGAAGGTTGACATCACACAGAAATGGAGAAAGAAGGATTTCCAAAGGACGCTGCATTCGAGATTTCCAGCTCACATCTCAAAATGGACGACAAACGAGGAAAGCACAAAAATAACACCTGAGAACGAAGAAATGAAGTTGATAAGTTATTTCGAGCCAGTCAAAAATTGCTTGAGTGTGTGTTGAGTACTGCACTTTCCACTTCGAGCTCCTTGAATCAGTCCCCAGAGCTCGTTAATAAATCAATCTAGGATAATTCACGTCCATCTTCAGTTACCATTTTTGATCCTTCACGAGTGGTTTGGGAAGGTAAGTTGGTGAGTAGGATCCACAACGGTTCCCAATTTTCTCACGAGATATTAGTCGACCTTCTCTTCAATTATGGTGTAGGTGGTGGTTTTTAACAATGTTCATTCAGTCTTCAGGAACTGTGGTTCTCTTCTGGATTTTGAGAAACTAGACGCATGTCCTTGTGACCTCGATTTGGGAACATCAACCAAAACTAGCGAGAGGAAACGGCCCAGGACTAACTGCAATGCGACCCAATCATCAACCATTGAAGGTGCTGTTCCTTTACTACATTAAACGAATCCACAAGAAGAGAATTTTCCAGAAATAAACGCACCTGTGTAAATCACTCACAGCCATTTTGTGTACACAATCCCCTAAAAAGTATTACACTAAATTGGCTCGTACGCTGGGGAAAGATGTATTTATCTGTTTCCCCTCTGATTTCAGTGAGTTTTATGTTGTTTGTTGGGAAAGATCAATGAAACAGACTTTTTAACTGAATGTGCGATGTTTCTACTCCAAAACCTGCACCAAAATAACAATATCTGGTGCAACGCATCACACAAAGTTCCTTGGCCTCTCGTGCATTCAGTGGTTCTCTAGAGTCTAGAAAGTAATAAAACATGGTCTTCATTCTGTATTACGTTCTACATGACAGCGAAAGGCTTCGATGATTCTGGAATTTATTGCGATGCTCCTACTTGTGCCACGACAATTATTGAGCAATTAGTTCACAGGAGATTCAAGAAACTATCTACGTTTTTTTGAGAAGGATAATATTCACGTTCCAGAATTATTGTGGTTGGTGAAACTGGGGGTTGAAAATCTAGAATATCTGGAGCTGTATCTTATGACAGTTACCAAACGCTCATCGCATAGACAGCGACTATATCGTCCATTTTTATACGATTCTACTACCTATTGAGCGGAGCTTATTAGGAGAAACTGCGCTAAAATCGATTTTCGTAAAAATGTTGGGTAATTTGTTGTGCTGCTCTCGTCATTATTCTATGTATTTTTGCGTTAGTAAGAACTGTTTATAAAAAAAAATTAATCAAAATCGTTAGAGCTGTTCTTGGGAGAAAAAAAATCGTGATTTCATCAGTGATAACTATAGTTAGTTTTAGACGGATTTGGCTCATACCATTATTTTGGTGTCCCACGATGACCAGCGGGTTAGTATCAAGTTTGAGCTGATTTGGTTCAGCCAGTTTTACCCAATCGCGTCTGTTTCCTTACTAATTAATATAAATGTTCCTGAACTCTCGGAGAGATTTATATCAGTCGGCTGTCATTGAGATTGGGGTACTCACTCAGCATCCACCGAGCCCAGAGCTGTGGGGGTACGGCAGGTTTGGTTATTTTGCCAGTCTCCCGGTGGAGAGCTGTTGCCTGTGTGTTACTGTGGGGAGGAGTTCTTTCTGGTTTCCCACCTGACCTAACTATTTGCTGGGGTGGCCAGTTTCAAAGAGACAGATCAATTCTTCTTCGCTAACTGGGCAAAACAGTTCTGGGTCTAGTAGTAGTCAACACAGGTAGGTTTGCCTGCTCTTCCAACAACCGCCATTCACTATGTCATGAACTACAGTGGAGTAGTACGTGTTGTCTTGTTTCCTCAGCATTAGAAGCGCATGATGAGCAGGATATATAGTAGGGGAAACTCCCGTTTCACTCTTCACTTATCAACCATGCGCTCAATGACCAAGTCAACTGGTAACTGACCAGGGATCACTAGTTGTGCTTCTATTGATATAGTCTTACATGCCTGGGAGCTCTCTGAGATTGGCCTAGTACTCTCTTTTGATTGATTGTGATTTTGCTACCTCAGACAGCGAGGGAGTAGCCAATCATGTCTAGGTAGATGGCCTTGTACACTCACCAAGTGATCTTACTAGCTGCTCGCCTTCAGGCAAATGGTAAGGCCTTTGAGGGGCAGGAGCTATTGGCTAAAACACCACCTCTATACTTGACCTGCTTCTCAAGAAGGAGCTTGTGACCACCAAAGTGTATTGTCGGTTGGCTACTTACATCTCCTTTTAAGAGGATTAATGCTTCTGGGTCTGCATTCCCTCTTTACCTCGGAATCCGGCAAAACTCAACCGGAAGATCGTTAATGACACCTCTTTTGCACATTGCTCAGCCTCTCATTCCCTGTTGTTCCAACGTGCGCCTGGGTGTATTTCAGCCCTATCCTTCTCAAGTCTGGATGAAGCTCTCTTGTTCTCTAATTTGTAGAATAGCGGGCTGGTAGATCTTAAACTTCATCACAGCCACAAGACACAGCCAACTCGACCCTGAACGTATCACTGCAGTAAGACGCACATTCTCAGGTATAGTTAGGCAACGCAAGTCTCCCTCATCACTGATTTGATTCATAGGGGATATAAACCACCAGCTTCCCTAGCACTTAGTAGTTACGATTAAATTCCTTGTTTATAGGCGTATTTCTCACAAGTCAATTAATCAATCAAATACATGAATGCATAGAATAAAGAATCACTCAATACTCAACCATGACCACATAATTTCCATAACTCTACATCTAGAACAGATAACTGACAGTTAAAATAATAACTCACTCACTTCAAAGACTTGAGTACAGAAGGAAGGTCTACTAAAACGTTGCCATGAAGATAAATGATCTTCAAACCCTTCAGGGTGGACAGCTCAGCTGGCAACGAGGTCAGCTTGTTGAAGGACAAGTCGAGCCAAGTCAATTTCTCTGGGTTTTCTAAAAGCTGAACGATGAACAATTATGTAATGCTATCACTTTCTATTTAGTTCAATTTTGAAACCTCCTGCTGAGTGTAGTATGAGGCAGCATTCATGCGTCTTAGTCTAATCAATTATTACTCTAAACTAGACATTTACTCTGACGTTTTCCTTTTCATAGGTGCCTGCATAACGTTGGCTATGTGTCGCCTCTGTGCTGGTGAAGAGAGGGCATTATTATGGGGGGGGGGGAATAGATTCAGTGATTGCAAAATCATATCCAGGGGCGAAGGTGTAGAGGAGGATAGTAGAGCTGCGTCCAGTTCAGGAGTTAGCAGCTTTTTGGAGGACTGCAATGAGTGAGTGAGACAATCATAAGAAGCGCCTGCACCTGCTACCAAAATCTTGGCCAATTATTGTTGTGCGGCAGCATCAATTTAATTATTAGGAGGACTCCAGGAAGTACTGGCCGTGTTTCACCCCACAGTAGTTAAGCAATGAGCTTTAAATTCCTTACAGTACACGATGATACCTTGTACCAAACTGTCCTGCACCCCAGCAGTCTTCGTTTCCAAAGTAGAACCATCTTTGTGCATGGAAAGAGGGGCTGGGCAGAAGTAAGTGGACATCTCGTCTCCAGACAGTGAGTGTCATTTAATACTGAGTGAATGCTGTGACACGCACTGCTGCTCTTAACCAAGAAGACGAAGAAATAATCGCTTATAGTTAACCTGCAGTTTGACGCTGCAGATTGTGCTTAGTAGAGGTTTTTGGGACAAAGGAGGGTCTGCTCTTGTTTATGCCCATGTGTTCAGACACCAACCTGGAACTGTTAAGCCCTTATGTGTTGCATCAGAATTGCCCTCGGGCCTAATCTGTGGATGAGTCTATGTTTAACACAGACGGTGTATGTTTCTATGGGCTGTACGCTCTGTTCATGGCTAGTTAATGTGCTGCAATAGTTATAATGGAGTTATACTTATAGTTCTTCACCTGTAAAACAACAGTATGGATCCCATTGATGTTGTCAAGGTAATTGTTGTTCAATCTCAAGGATGTACAGCTGTACCTGAAATCAGGTACACGTTAATTTAGCCATGGGACGATATCATAAGCTACACACTTGGGAAATTCATGTTTATTGGATCCATGGTGATATCATGGTCGTTAGGTGATCAGTCCTCACTTACTGTGTATTCTCATACATTCTCCTATTTTTGGCAGTGAGGTGGTGTTACCTTGTTTCATTGCCTGGCCTCTGGCTCGCACTAAACCACCTGTGTTGAGGCTTAGAAAACACTTTACTCCCTAAGGAATGAGAATAGCTGCGTTCTGACCCTAGTTAGGCAGACCTTCGAGCTCTTTGCTCTATTACCCATAATCATAACCACCCTCCATCTACCTAACTAAAGAGTGTCGTTTATTAGTTTTACGCGTGTTTGTACACATTAGAACTTGATATAATGACCAATCAGCTTCATCTCCAACTCTCACTCACGCCATCATCCCAGTCCTACATCATGCATTCTTAGCAAACAGTAGGAAACTGTTTGTCTTGATTGACGACGGTAGCTTCTACGAAAATGGAACATAAGTTGAGAACCTTCTCATTTGTCTGCTGTTGACTGGTCTGTTTCCTTATTTGATGAGTGTACCTAAACCCTCGACGAGGGTTATATCAGTCATAGAAGTTGCGGTTTCGCTAATATGCAAGAGGCCGGCCTCTGCAGCATTCATCGAACTCAGACCTGTGGAGGTATGGCAGGTATTTGGTCGTTAGCCAGTCTCCCGGTAGAGAGCTGTTGCCCGTATGTTACCGCGCGGAGGTGACCACCTGACGAATCCCGTACCATCTGGGAGGAATTCTTAATCTGGTTTCCTACCTGATCTAACTATTTACTTGGGTGGCAAGTTTCAAAAGGACAGATCAACTATGACCACGTTTCTTAGCCATCACTTTCTTCGCGAACTTTGCAAAATGGTTATAGGCTTGCTTTGAAGCAGTCAATGCTGCTAAGTTCGTTTGCCCTCCCAACAACCATCGTGGAGCACAACAACTACAGTGGAGCAGCACATGGTTTCTTGTTTCCTCCGCACTGGAGGCGCAAGACGTGCATAATGGAGAGTCTTTCAGAGAAAAGAAGTGGAGCCGCGCATTGAAGTCACCATGTCCCGCGAGGAACTGGCTCGTCCAGTGGTCTGGCTCAACCCATTTTCTAGAAAGACGTTCACGGATGTTGGGGAAGAACTCATACGTATCACGTCCCTTTGACGAGGATTCCCATCTCGCTTGCCATTTCTCTAGAGCTCATTCATCGATGGCGGCAAGTTTCTGTTCTGTGGTGAGATCCGCACGGAGTTCAGCCCAAAGCGGGGGAAGCTCCCGTTTCACTCTCCACTTGTCAACCATGCACTCAACAGCCAAATCAACTGGTAACTGACCAGTGATCACCTGGAGTGCTTCTGTTGATACAGTCTTGTAGGCCTTGGTGATCCACAGGAGCGCAGCTCTCTGGGATTGGGCCAATACTCTCTTTTGATTGACTGTTAGTTTGCTACCCCAGACAACGGGGCAGTAGCTAATCACACCTAGATAGATGGCCTTATACATGAGGATAGTGTCGTGGTAACACACACCCCAAGTGGCCTTAGTAATGGCACGCAGTGAGGCAAACCTTGCAATGGTAGTGCCTTTAAGGGACTGGAGGTGTTGGTTGAAACCCCACCTCTCACCTATATTCACTCCTAAATACTTGACGTGCTTTTCAAGAAGGAGCCTGTGGCCGCCAAAGCGTGTTGTGGGTGGATTATTCACTTTCCCCTTCAAGAGGATTAGCTGGGTTTTTTCCTCAGCCACCTGCATCTTGACGTGCTCGCACCATTGGTTGACAGTGCGGAGCACGTGGTGGGTTTTTTCTTCAATTTGGCGGACTGACTCTGCAAAGATCAGCACAGTCAAGTCATCTACATAGGCGTACGGCTCGCAGTCAGTCTCCATGAGTTTCCCGAGAAGACCTTCGAAGAAGGCAATCCAGAGTGCTGGTCCAAGGACCGAGCCCTGTGGGCACCCCTTCTCAATCTTTCTCCGGACGGAGACATGCCTGCTTTCGATCGTAGCGGTTCTGTCTGTCATGTAACTTCTGACGAGCGAGTACAGGTTGCGGGGGATTCCCCTACCTTTGAGCTCATTAAGAAGCGCTGGCCACCAAAGGTTATCAAACGCTCCTATGATGTCAATCAGAACTGCTACGACGTACTTAGCGGGTGCCAGCAGGGAAACACGCCGAATTTCGACAATGACATCCTGCGTGGACCTTCCTTTGGTACACCCGTATTGCCTGCCTGTGAGGTTGCGGCCAAAGACTCCTTCGAGGGACTGCAACATCAAGATTTCTAGTGTTTTGCCTAATATGGGAAGAAGGCTGAGTGGTCTCCATGATCGCGGGTCTGACTGATTGCAGTCGCCTCCCTTTTGAAGAGTGACAACAGGCGCAACTTCCACTGAGTCTGCTGTTGACACAAAGGCACATCTGCGCACATCACAATGTGAGTTAATTTTGTTTTTGTTCAATTGTATAATCATTTACTATTGAACATGTTTGACTACTATCATTCCTCAGGCACACGTGCGTATTCATTTGTCCAGTTTGACCTGAAGGCTTGGGTAGATCACCATTACCGCCTTTCTTACTGTGTAAGTAATCTGCAAGGGTTTAACTAGATGTTGTCGATGTTTTTTTATAATAGGACGTACGAAGGATGATGTGCTCTTAGTAGCACTTCTTGGTTGCTTTTAGGCATGACGAGACTGCTATGATCCTACATGCCCATGTGACGTTTGAGCACAATGTTTGACGCAGAGAAGCTAAAAATCATAATCAAAAGGTCATTGTGTTGGGGGGGGGGGGGGGGCATCATCAAAGCAATTCACGAATCAAAACGCTGGTAGCTGTTCTGATTACTTTCAAACGTGGTTCAGAAGCCCTTGCAGTCACCTTCCTACCGACTGCTGCTGTTTCAATGGTACTTCAACAGGTAGCAAATTATTCATGTTCCTGTAGAACCTCCCCCACCTTCTATTACCTATTCGAATTAAACTTCCTCTCTCTGGTGTCAAGTTCCACCTTCCTACTTCTTGTTTCGTTTTGATTTGATTTATTTATTTTAGTTTTCGAGCTAGGAGTTTCCAACTTACCTCTAGTCTATACACGACCTCTCTAATCAGTTCTGTCATGCTCAAGGTGCACTATATCACATTGCAGCCCACAGAAACAGGGCAACTTCTATTCTTGAGATGGTTCATTACCTTCCAGAAGAGCTCTTCTTGTAGGACTTGACGCCTTTCCTTGGTTTTTCATCCTTCAACGTTTCAATATTGGTCAGTTCTTTAAACGAGTAGTCCAAAGGAGGCCCGAATTGCTCTGACATCTGCAGTTTAATCGGATTTTAAAACCAATAACAATCACTTGAAAATGCTCTTGGGTTACTCCCAATCCGTCAGTTTCATTGCGGTACAAGAAAAGTTTAGAATATAATGTGTTGCGTGTTTACGATTATGTAAATATTTCATATACAATTATTTTACAATTAATTTTGTACGACTTTTATTGTATGATTGAAGAACTTTCTTTACTGTTATTGTAGTCTTTCACAGCAACCACCGAGACATGAAAAACATTGAACCACGAAGCGCCATATAAAAACTCAGTTTCTGGGCCTGGAGTGGGGCGTAGGTCTCGGTTGAGGGGGAACTGAGTTGATATTGAGAGTCTGCTTTCTTTTTCCTTGGATAAGCCCTGGTACCTTTTGAAACTTCTGTTGTGTATCTTTACCCCTCACCAACTGTTCAAAGATTGTTCTTGACTGTGGGAGGGGATGCTCCAAAGTGCCTAAAATCACATAATGCATCATTCATTACTGCTGAATATCAAACAGTCATTTTTAAAGTACTTCAAGATGGTAAAAACTAGAGCATAAGGGGAAGACGTGGAGCTTTGGACTGAACAGTTGTTTGTTTTTGGTATACACACTCACGTTCATTTGAATAGCCACACTAAAATCAAGACTTTATCAGCAGATACGATAAGATGGTTCAAGAACTGGCTATTACAGAGAACTCAATTTTTCAACAGAACTCTCACCTCTGTTCTATCACATCAAATACTTTGTAGCATCTACATAAATATCTCCTCCAATATTCACTACAGCCAGGAAACATTAGATGTTCGACTACCTTTCACACATTCAAGTTCAATAGGATCCCTCAGCCGCTGGAGGTGATGAGCGTGCCTGAGCTCCTTTAACGTCTTGAGATACTTGATCTTGGAAGCTTCTAAGTGACCATCCAAAGGGGAGTACAAAGACCTTGAACGGTACCTGGCAACGGTGAGGTCTGTTTCCTGAAAAATTAACACTATTTCGTTTAGCTCATTGAGATGGAAACCTGATGCAAAAAACAATTATATACGAAACCCATAATGCACCGGTGCAAGGCCACAGGCTGTGCATTCCCGTTCCATGTTTGGGTCAAACAACCATAAGGGCTAGAATGGCCACTGGCCCACCCTATCTTTCGATGGCACTTACAGCTTCTCCTCCTTCCAGGACGAGGCATTTTGGACTTACTGCCCTCCCTGAGGTTTGAAAGGACCCCAGTAAGTGGCGGCGTAGGTCCCCTATGCTTCCACCCACTACTCAGGGGCTCATCTGCCGTGCATCTGAATTTCCCTCCCATGAAGACCCAAAGGAGTGGTAGTACAGGCAGGTGGTTCCAGCACTTGGTGCATGGCTCACGCAGCGCCACGGTGAGTTGGGTTTCTACCTCCCCCAGTTCCTCACAGGACTAGAAGCATGTAGGGCTTGCACTGACTTGGTAAGCCTGCAAGCCCAAACTGCCTGTACTACAGGGCAATGGTGGATGATGCTTCCCATGCTATTTCAGTGTGCACGGTGAAGGATACAGCCAGCTGGCTCATGGCAGGGGCATTTGTCTGCACTATGTCGACTTTGGGAAAGCTGGAAGTGCACTGCTCAATTTAACTGGGCAGTGCTCAGCCAGAAGATAATGGAGCTTGCTGATGCAGGGCCAGTACATAACAGGGATGATGAATGAAGACATAGAGAAAAGATTGCTCCTGAACTTCCCAAACAGCTGGGCTGTATGCGAGTACAAATGGCTGAACGCAATCCACTCCATTCAAGTAAAGAAGTGAGGTAAGTTGAGCCAAGAGGAGTGTTCTGATGCCAGAACAGAGAGAAGAAGAACTTGCAATGAATGCAGACATACTGACTGAAAATATAGTAAAACTCGAGTTGTGTGGTGCTCTCTGCTCTCAGGATCAGAGCCTTATTTTCGTTTGCTGCTAAAGCCTATTCTATGTACAAAGCTTCTTTATTTCTCTGTTGAAGTGAGGAACGAGATACAGAGCAGCACTATAATCTTGCAGTGCAAAGGGACCATTAGAAACTAGTGCACCTAACTGGCACCAACTGCTGTATCGGTTCCCAATACTGATACACAGTATTAGTGCTCGTGTTAGCATGAGTTAGCTTAGAAATGAATCAGGACGACACCATAGTACGGGCAATTCCGAGTATTGTTCGTAGTAGCTAGGCATAAACCCATGAAACAATGTAGATGATCCGTGGGACAGCTTAGGTGAAGTGGATGCCCCAAGACCTGAATCGTCTTAATTTATTCAGCTTGCAGTGACTCATTGTGACTGGAGAGGAAAGCTCAGGGCTAAAATCTACCAACCACCATCGAATCCGACTGTATTTTAAGAAGTGCCCTGGCACGTTCAAAAAGGCTTTTCAGTTTTACTACAGAAGACACCTCCTGAGACACATTTGTAAGGTAAATCCTAGCACATTCAGTTGAACGTCCATCTTTGAAATCTTAGATTTGTAGGGACGTTGGAGATCCCTCGGCTGAATTAACAATTAAATGATAGTGTACGACTATTCTGCCTTATTCTTCTTTTCAGGACTGCTACCTTATTGTGCTGCGAGTAAATATCAAATAGGACAATATGGTTCTAATTTGAGGTTGAAAGAACATAACCTTTAAAATTTGCTTATTTCTCTTTACTGCTGAGTTGTTTTCAGTTTCACTGTTTCCTCGTTGATTGTTTTCGTAGTGGTTGTCTTTCTTTTTACAATCGATGCTCCTGAAACGAACGGGATCCCAGGAAATGATCAACATTTATCGATTCACCTATTACTTGCTTAGTTCAACAATATTTTGACAAACCAAATAGACACTGCAATCATTAATTTGGATACATGAGTCCGAAAAACACTATTTGGGAAAATGGTCTGTGTGTATGTGTCACTAAAGTGTGTCTGTGAACGATTTTTGGAGAAAACCGCCGTATCAAATCAGCTCAAACTTCATATCTCGCCCGCTGGTTACAATGGGACGCCAAAATAAGGGTATGAGCCAAATCCACTGAAAGTTAACTATAGTTATCATAGTGATCAAAACGCCAAATATTTTTTTCTCAAAAACGGCTCTAACGATTTTGATTAAATTTTTTATATAGATAGCTCTTGATAAGATAATTATACCATAACATTCCCTTTTGTGGGAAAATGACGAGAGCAGCACAATAAATTATCAAAATGTTCGACGAAAAGCGTTTTTGCCGCGGTTTTTTCCTTTTAAACTCCGCTGGAATGTTACTAGAATGTTAAAGAAAATTGGTGTTGTAGTACAATCCAATACCTAAAGGTTGAGTGTTTAAAAACGCTGATGAGATACATGGGGCTCACTCCAGAAATTCCCGAATTTCAACTACCGCGTTTCTCTTACTACCAGTCCTAACAGTTATTATTTTGCAAAAGCGGTTACTATCCTCCTTCAAAAAATTTGTGTTTACAGCCTCATTAATTTTCTGTATACCAATTGCTCAATAATGGTCCTGCAATGAGTACGAGCACACAATAAATTCCATAACTGTAGGCGCTACAGCTTCCTGCTGCTGTGACGTGTTGTTTGACCGAGTTCAAAGGAATTGAGTGATAAATGAATTGATTAAATAGAATTAGCCATGTAAAAATTGAATTGACGTAGAGCTAAGGAAAGTTGTGTGTTGCAACGCACCAGATATTTTCTAACGGTTTTCACATGGTAACCAACCGCACCTATTCAGATTGGTCTGAGCTGTTAAATGACGTTTCTGGGAGTGTCTTCCGTACTTCTGGGTCTCCATTTGCGCTAGTTGGGCTGGTTCTGGTAACCAGAATCGTTCTGACGCTGACTATTCTGTGGCTACTGCCCAGCCACTCCCCAACTCTGCTATAGCAGCACCTTGCTGTGGCGGTGGAGCTTCGCGAACAGTATACCATAACTTCATATTACCATATCGGCATCCACTCAAATGGGTTCCATTCCTGTCAGTTGAATCAGGTCCCCGCTGAAATCCCTAACTGCCTGATACTGACGAGCCCTGAACGGATCATTAACGTAGAAGGCGTGTCCCGTTAGTCGAAAATCTCAATTAATTAACATCACACACAGATATATACCGTGAATGGAACGCTCATGTTCGCGTGAGACAGGAAAGCATTGTACAATATATTTGTTTACTTACAATCTCACAATATAGCACAGTTTATCTTCTTTTTTACCGCAAAAGTCAACTTCGTTGTCAGAAAAATCAACATTAGAGAAGATTATAGTAGATATTTACACATCTAATTAACTTGGAATGTGTGATTCAGGTAGCCTTTTTACTTTCCTTGGCTCTACAAAGTAGAAAGGAAAGTTATGTAATCGGCTGAAAAAAAAATTTTGAGTTTTCTTCAGATCTTTACGTTTCACACCCTCCTGAGTCCGAAAAACACTAATTGGGAAAATGGTCTGTGTGTGTGTATGTGTCTGTGAACGATTTTTAGAGAAAACCACCGAACCAAATCAGCTCTAACTTCATATCTCGCCCGCAGGTCATCATGGGACGCCAAAATAAGGGTATGAACAAAACCCACCGAAATTTAACTATAGTTATCATAGTGATCAAAACACCAAATTTTTTTCTCTAAAACGGCTCTAACGATTTTGATTAAATTTTTTATATTGATAGCTCCCAATATGGCAACTATACCATAAAATTCCCATTTATGGGAAAATCACGAGAGCAGCACAATAAATTAACAAAACTTTCGACGTAATCGATTTTAGAGTGGTTTTTAGAGAAAACGGCCGTACCAAATCCCCTTAAACTTGATATCTAGCCTGCAGGTTACTATGGGACGCCAAAATGAGGGTATGAGCAAAATCCACCGAAAGTTAACTATAGTCATCATAGTGATCAAAACACAAAATTTTTTCTCAAAAACGGCTCTAACGATTTTGATTAAATTTCTTATATTGATAGCTCCCAATATGGCAATCACACCATAAAATTTCCATTCGTGGGAAAATGACGAGAGCAGCACAATAAATAATCAAAATTTTCGACGAAAAGCGTTTTTAGCGCAGTTTTTTCCTTATAAACTCCGCTGGGATGTTAGTAGAAAGTTAAAGAAAATTGGTATTGTAGTCCAATCCAATACCTGAAGTGTGAGTGTTTAAAAACGCTCATGAGGTACATGAGGCTCACTTCAGAAATTCCTGAATTTCAACTACCGCCGTTTCGCTTACTGCCAGTTCTAACAGTAATTACTCAATAACTCTGCAAAAGTGATTATTATCCCTCTTCAAAAAATTCGTGTACCGCCTCATCAATTTTCTGTGTACCAATTGCTCAATAATGGTCCTATAATGAGTATGAGCAGCACAATAAATTCCGGAACTGTAAGCGCTACCGCTTCCTGCTGCTGTGACGTGTTGCTTGACCAAGTTCAAAGGAACTGAGTGATAAATGAATTGATTGAGTAGAATTAGCCATGTACAAAGTGAATTGTTGTAGAGCTAAGGTAAGTTGTGTGTTGCATCGCACCAGATATTTTTTTTAGTGTTCTTTGCACTTTGGACAATACCTGTAGCTCTTGTAATCGTAAAACATCTTGTGGCCGTTTTCTTTTCAGTCTGTGTATATTCGTGTTAGTAATGAGACTGTTGCGTTCAAATGGTTAGTCATAAGAGTGTGTAGATTGCTTGGTAGCGTAGCGTTCTATGTTTAGAGAATGTCCAGGTCGTTGCGAAGTGTCGAGTTCAGAATGTGCCATGGCGAGTAGTAATGATCCTGGCTCTGAGCCACCTGTATCTTGTTGACAGGTGCCGCTGCTGCTGTTCCCCATGGACCACAAGATTACAACCATATTGGCTCGATGAGGGAGAGATATTAGACTTTTTGCCCTGAAGCAGAAAGAATATTTATTTGATAGTAATGGTTTAAGGATACCCGTCCATTGTCTGACCTTCGTAGCCAAATATTTAATGGGGTTTCCCCTCGTCAATTTGCTACCAGAGAGAAGGCAGAAGTATCGCGATGTGCAAGCTAAACGAAATTGGCACGAATTGAATTAAATTAGTTATTTGAGAACTAGTGGTAAATCCCAGGAGGCTTAACTAGGGTGCTTCAAAAAAATGTAAACACACTTTGAGAGAAAATAGCGAAGGTCCAGGGCGGAAGACGACGCGAAAAGCACTGGTTTCCGCCTCGCGCGGCTCATCGGAAGAAGCTAGGAGTGGCGGGGGAAGACGATGGGCAAGAGGAAACTTGCCGAGGCCCAAACAGTTGGAATTTGTAATATCAACATGGGGGACGTACGTTTGAGTTTTGAAGAACGTAAGCAGGTTATTAAGTGGTACTGGAAGTTTGAGAATGTAAATGAAGTTCAAAGACAGTGGAGAAGGAAGTATGATACAGAACCACCTTCAAGATTAACAATTACACGCATACGAGACAAATTCGAAGTTCATGGAACAGTGTGTGATGTCCATAAAGGTCATTCAGGTCGGCCTCGAACAGCTACAAGTGATGGGTCATCAACGGCAGTCTTGGAACTGTTTCAACGCTCTCCTAACAAATCTTCAAGACAAGGGGCACGTGAAAGTGATGTAAGTGCTAGCAGCGTGCTACGCATTCTGAAGAGAAGCAAGTATCGTGTTTACATTCCAAGGCTGGTGCAACAGCTAAATGACGACGATCCAGATCGAAGGTTCAGGAGATGGTGATACGTGAACCGGGATTTATGGGTAGCATCATTTGGTCGGATGAAGCCCAATTCAAATTTAATGGAACTGTCAATAGGCACAATTGTGTTTACTGGTGTGAAGAAAATCCTCACATTACAATTGAAAAAGCTGTAAATTTGCCTGGTGTAAATGTGTGGTGCGGTTTGTCTTCAAGGGGGACTCATTGGACCTTTTCGATTTGAAGGCACTGTAACTGGTATTAATTACCTAACAATGCTTGCTGATTCCATATTTCCTGCCATTCGTGCATTATACGGTAATGATGATTTTTATTTTCAACTAGCTGACCCGACAGACTTCGTCCTGTCAAAAAGATTTGTAATGTGGCAGTTTTTGTGCCTACGTATTTTAAAAAATTCTCCTGAACAGAACCGTCACCCTGGTGATAGGGCGTTGTGGATAAAAAATAATTAAATAAAACATATATAAGGATTTAAAAGTAAGTAATCGCATTATTGTTAATCATGTGAATCATAATTATTATTATTATCATTGTAGTGCTTTGTGGTATACGATGTTTTTTGTTTGATTACCTGGCGCATAGATAAACAAATCTGATAGTTTTCCAACACGGGAACAGGCAACATACAATTGACCATGTGAGAAACATGGGTTTTCTAGATTAATACCACAAACACTTAATGATTGCCCTGGGACTTGTTTATAGTCATAGCAAAAGCAAGCCGCACTGGAAACTGTAGTCGTTTAAACTCAAATGGCACATCAGTCGGAATCATTGGGATGCGCGGTATGAGAACATCTTCTCCTTTATACTTTCCTTTGAGTATAGTTGCTTCTATCACATTGTTTAGTAATTTTTTTATCGCTAACCGTGTACCGTTGCAAAGACGCGGTTGGTTGATATTTCGCAACATTATAACCACCGATCCAACCTTTAATTGAAGATTGCGAGGTGGCAATCCTGGCAAATCCAGCGAGTTTAAAAATTCCGGTGGATAGTTGACTACATCATCTTGATTAGTAGCCGAATCAACTGATTTATATATCCTCAATTCGCCTGTAATTTGTTCTTGAATTTTGAAATTTAATTCATTTACATCTATGTTTTTTGCAGCCAGTATAGCTCGTTCGCTCAACCAATCATGGTTTCTGTAATTTTGAGAAACATCTGGAAACACCTTCTGAATAAGTTCATCTTTTGATCGAGTTAACTGACAAAAACTTTGAGGAAAGTTAATGCAGCCAGTCAACATATCTATAGGAAATTTGCCATTAACAATGTCAATGAGTTGTTTAGAGAACATGTTTCCAGATTGGTCATTTTGCAACTCGACACGCATATTCTTGCTTAAATGAAGTATTTTGACATGTTTCCACAAATTGGAGGACTTTAGACATGCATTGAGTTCATCAGCTGGCGTTGATCGTGGAATCACTGGCAATGTTTGACGAAAATCTCCTGCTAATAAAATCATTGCACCACCAAATCGGTTATTATTGCTCCGTAGATCTTTTAAGGTTCTGTCTAAAGCTTCCAAAGATTTTTTATGTGCCATCGTGCATTCATCCCAAACAATCAATTTACATTGCTGCAAAACCTTTGCCATTGCAGAGTTCTTCGAAACGTTGCAGGTTGGAGTTTCATTGCTTTGCATATTTAATGGCAATTTTAGTGCTGAATGGGCTGTTCGACCACCTTCAAGCAAAGTTGCTGCGATTCCCGACGAAGCGAGTGCAAGCGCAATTTTATTTTGTGAGCGAATTGTTGCTAATATTAATGAAATCAAAAAAGTTTTTCCTGTACCACCAGGTGCATCTAAGAAGTAAATCCCTCCAGTTTCATCATTTGTTACTTTCAACGCCCTATCACCAGGGTTTCAGTTCTGTTCAGGAGAATTTTTTAAAATACGTAGGCACAAAAACTGCCACATTACAAATCTTTTTGACAGGACGAAGTCTGTCGGGTCAGCTAGTATAAATTATTTTTTCACTAATCACGAACTAAACACTAACTAACTAAACACTCTGCACAAAACACGTGGTAATTTGTTTGCCGAAACTAATACAAAAGAAACGCGACATTAAACTCCTCCAACTATGTATTCTGTGCTCCAACGCACACACGCACATTGTTTTGATAGATATGATCTTTGACGTTAGGAACACACCTACATTGCTTAGACAACAGTGAGTGCTTGTACTTTAATACGAACTATATACCATAGCAATAAAGCTCAAATTGACTACGTTTTAGTTACAAATCATTTGTATGGGAAAAAGAAAAGGGCTATTTTTAGGGTTTTTCCAGCAATAATTCTAATTTTTCTCGCCGTAAAAACCATCCTTGAACTTCAACGAACATTTTAAAAAAAGGTTTGGCCAAATTGGTCCAGGCGTTGTTGAGTTATGCGCTTACCAACACATTTTGCGATTCATTTTTACTTTCCGCTACCCGAAGGGAAGGAAAGTATAGTAATCGGCCCAAAAAAAAAAGTTGGGTTTTCTTCAGATCTTTACGTTTCAGACCCTTCTGAGTCTAAAAAACCTAATTTCGGAGAGAGGTCCGTGTGTATGTCTGTGTGTATGTCTGTGTGTATGTCTGTGTGTATGTCTGTGTGTGTGTGTGTCTGTAGTTCGATTTGCAGGAGAACGGCTAATCCGATTGAGCTGGTTCTTTTTTTGTAGACACCAAAATAAGGTTATGGGCGATTTCGGCCAGTGGGAAGGGGTGGGGGGACGAAAATGTACCAAAAACTAGGGTTTTTCGCATTTTCTCGAAAACAGCTCTAACGATTTTGATCAAACTTTCAAATTATCTTCTCTAATCAATACCTAACTTTTCTTCTCTATACATATCTCCATGAAAATACGGTGAACGGAGATATGGGCCCTTGAAGCAAAAATATGTTTTTACGCTTTTTGGCAAAACAGCTTCAGCGATTTTCACCAAACTCACAGGATGTTTTCAAATAGTTGATACCTACATATTCTTCTCAATAAATGTTCCTGTGACGGTCCATTGAACAGAGATAAAAAGCAAAATGTGTCGAAAATAACGTTTTTTCTAACATTTCCGAAAATTCCAGGGTAACTTTTTCACCAGATGTGATATATCCTAATGAAGTATCTTCTAGTCACCCATACCAACATTTCGTTCTCTATAATTATTTCTGTATATATATGTTGAACAGAGATATAAGCCAAGTTAACTCAGAAAAGGAGATTTGTCGAATATTAATTTATCGGTATTCCAATTTTCTGAAAAACGGCTCTAACGATTTCGATCAAACTTTCGGAGTACTCTCAGCTAACTAGTCCCTGCATTATGTTCTCCATAAATGTTCCTGTAAAAATGAGTTGAACGAAGATATAGCGCCCGCCTATGTAGCTGGTGTTCGAGCTTAAAGGGGTGGCGGAAAGTAGTGTGTTGCTACGCACCAGATATTTATATTATAGACGAGATGGTGCTCCGCCGCACTATCACAGGGACGTACGAGCTTACCTGGATCAAAATTTGTCGGGCCAGTGGATAGGACGCAGGCGGCCAATCGAGTTTCCGGCACGCTCTCCAGACCTTACACCACTGGATTTCTTCTTGTGGGGCACAGTAAAAGATGAGGTGTACAAACGTAAACCACGTAACCTAGACATTCTTTGGAATGAGATTCAAGCAGTGTGTAGAGAAATCTCATTGGACGTTTTGATACGATGTACAGAATCTGTGGTGACTCGTACTCAGAATTGTATTGATGCTGCAGCTCACCAATTTGAACAGTATTAACATTTGTTATTTATGTTTCATTTACATTGGACTTTCAGCTTTCTATTTTCCTGAAATTTAACTTTTTAGAACGGTAAATAAATTTTCTATGGAAGTTCAAAGTGTGTATACATTTTTGTGAAGCACCCATAAGCTCAACCAATCCGCGTCGGGAGAAATGAGAGAGAGAAGTGGCAGCTGAGGAACTCGAAATCCTCTCTATTTCAGAAATGCAGGTATTTACGAATGGTCGTTTGCTTTGCTTCTCATGTCATTGAACCGCTACTTTCCCGTGCAGTCGACCATTAACTATGCCCACATTTTATGGTCTGACTACCATTACCATCTACGAAAAGAAGCAAGTGTTCGCCAATTGTGGTAATATAATTATTGAGGTTGCTCGTGTTCATAAATAAAACGTATTTAAAAACACAAGTTGAGAAACAATACAACTTTCCTTACACGCGAACTCATCAGATTTTTGAACTCATCACTTGTACGGCTGTTGGACGGATGTCTGTCTCATCAGATGTCTATTGGAAGGATCAGGTACTGTGCATCAATCATGTTCCTTAACATTCATAAGACAGTTATATCAGTAGAAAGTCATGAAGATTGCAGACACTCGCTCAACACCCATTATATTCACGTGTGGAGATACAGCAGGTTGACACTTAGCCAGTCTTCAAGTGAAAAGCTGTTGCCCATGTGCTACCCCACGGAGGTATGACCCGGGGGGAATTCATGCCGTTTGAGTGGAATTTTTAATCTCGTTTCTCACCTAATTCTATTGCTCATCCATTTAGCACGGTTTTGTTCAATGAACAGGTCTATAAAGAGTAAAGAGTTCAGCCCAGAATGGGAAAAGCTATTTCAGTTATGACTCTGAATGCTCCCTTGGGTACCGCCTTGCAGGCCTCGGTGTGGCCGCCAAAACGTAGCAGCTTCTGTTACGCAACTGCTACTTTCTTTGGACATTCCTGTCAGGCCCTAATGCGCTAATGAGTACATTAGCACGGGAGTAGCTATAAAAAATAGGCGAAACTGATATGTGCAGTCCTTAATATTCTCTAGTACCAAGGCACAAAAAACTGCGCCATCGGCTCGTGGAAACGCTTTTTTAGAGGTTTCATCGAAGGTGAGTTAGTTCAACAATTGAAGTTTGTTAATCACGTACGGTTAATCCAAAAAGGTGATGACAATGCGCCATAATGAGCTGTAATTCTTCTTCAAATGCAAATGTGACGATTCGTTATGTGTGGCGCTTGTCACGAAACTTCGATAATGAAAAGTGTTGTGTTGTTCTCGAACATTCGTATAAATGTAGCAGAGAGGCGTCGTTTTTAATGAGGAGACTGAGAGTCAACAAAACACACCTGCGTCAACAAATCGCCCAAATTACCGCTCCGGCGGGACCGAACACACGAAATTCCCTTCATGCGAGTTCCAAACGAAAAAAATTTTTTTTCAGCACTGCAAGTTAAGGCATTTTGATACTCGAATGAGCGTTTTTAGAGCTTCGACTCTCAGATCCTTATGGCGCATTATAACAATTGAGTTGTTAACGACAAAAAAACTAGGTGTGTCGTGTTTTGGACTGTGTTTGAGTGCCCACTGGAAGGCCAGCCTGTACAGCCACTCAGAGGATACGGCTGAGGTATCTAACGCACCCTCTGCAGGTGTACGCCATTTCTCTGCGATGGTAGCTCTTCTTTCCTGTTCCCTTCACCCTCACGAGATTCTCGCTGTCTGCCCCCATTCCCATACATTCTCCCATATCATCCAGCAGTTTGAGAGCTTCAGGAGTGATCTTTCCTTCATGTCTTCATTCTTCATCCCTACGAGATACTGGCCGTAGATCAGCAAGCTCCATCCTCTTCTCAAGGGCCCTATCTGCTCAGCTCGTCCTTGAACCAGTAGGTCCCTGACTTTGATACTGCTCGCTCAACAGCAGCAGATCAACCTCTTCCTCTCGCAAAACCTCCAGAAATAGATCGTGCACTGTCGTGCCCCAGTGGTGGTTGCCCTGAAGGATGGGAACCATACTTTTTCACGGCGTCTAGCTTCTCCCAGGGCCTCCCCAAACACCCTACACTTTCCGCGCCAGGCATATGTTTCATCTCATCTATGATCCCTCACTCAGAGCAGAGCATGCGCCTTACGTGTTCCGTGTACTCCCTCTTCTTAAGACCTTGTTTCGAGCAGGAATAGGAGAGAAGGAAACGACCATGCTATTGATCTTTGGTGCACGCAGGAGCAGCTGTAATATTGCAGCACAGTAACAACATCTACTCCAAATCCCCTCCGGGCATATGTTCCACCCCATTCCCTCTGGCCCCCCACCCCCCTCCCTTAGAGCAGAGAATGCACTTCGCAGGTTCTCTGTATTCCCTCTTCACTGCCATTTGCCTGCAGTGCAGTCAGGTTGGGCTTGCAAGTTTACCAAGTCGGCGGAGGTTCGCCCTAAATGTTTCACGTCCCGCGAGGAACTGGGTAAGGTAGAAATCCACTTCACTGCGGCGACCAAGCAGCTGCCTAGTCCACCACCCCTTCTGCGCACTACTTGTCTTGCCACATCCCAATTATGGAACTGGAAATTGTTGAGAAATTGAGTACGAATCGGAAATTCAATAAAAGCAGTAGAAAAATGAATGATAAATGCTGGACAACTGAATATAAATTAATTAAACCCAGTAACTCATTAGAGGACCAAGCGGAAACTGATAATCGAATGTAAAATGTGGAGATTTTGAACAGTTTGAGTTACAAAATATCAAAATGAACAAATTTCTCGGAAATTGAGTGAAAAGCTTCGCGAATTGTTTTAACGTTAATGCTCGTAGTTTCGGCCTCCCAGTGGCGTCAACATCCACACAGATGGATCGAAGACCCCAGAGGGGACAGGATCCGGGGTGTGGATAAGTGGATGTGGACGGAGTGGGACTTATATTGCCCTAGGCTCCACTCCGTCAGTTTTTCAAGCAGTGATTTATGCTATTATTGCTGGGGCAATCCAAATGCATGAGAAAGGCTATAGCAATAGAACTATCAATATATTGACCGATAGTCAAGCGTCGTGTAAAGCGCTATTGAACTACTGCACGACGTCAAAACTGGTGCGAGAGTGCAGGATGTGGCTTAACTCCCTAGCAAGTACGAATAGAGTTAATGTGTATTGGATTCCAGGACATAGTGGGATCATTGGATATTGCGGGATCTCTCTGTCACTAGTTAAAAGGACTGTGAGAGAACATGCCAGAAGACTGCATCAGACAATCTGGAACGCTGCAGGAGTAAGACACTCCAAACGATTTGTCTCAGAGCAAACAAGTGAGACAAGAGACACACTTCTGAGGATGGAGAGGAAGGATTTAAGGCAGGTTGTTGGGATCATAACAGGGCACTGCAGAATGAACAAACACATGTATGTTATGGGCATAGCCGAAACCCCTCTTTGCAGGTGGTGTGGCACGGATGAAGAGACTCCCTACCATGTCCTGGCCCAGTGCCGGAGACTTGAGAGGGAGCGATTTTTGGTCTTTGGCACCACTTCTCCCAGGATGGATACCAACGAGGACTCCTTCAGGAACTACCTGGTTTTCCACAGAAAGCTAGGCATAGATCTGTAAGATGCTAGGACTGGCACAATAGGCCATCTGGCCGCGGTGCACATCCCATTACTGGGAATACAGTCAGACGGTTATATATAATGCTCGTAGGTCCCGTAGTTCCCTGCTTCCTATTGTTCTCCGTTGATGCATCATTATGATCATCCTCGCTACAGACAAGACCACGCCACTACATACTTATCCTAATAGTTGAGCTGCCTCATTTCCAACCGGCTTCCACGTAGTTGTTTTGCTTTTACGTCTCATTCATTAATTTTAATTTTCCTCTCATCTCACATTTCCTAGTAACTTGCCGGCTCTTTGTCCGTTAGTTGGGATCGCTTCCGATTAATAATAATAAAACAAATTAGGTTCACGAGCAAGAAACCAATGGAAGTGCTCGTTAAGCTAATGAGTTTGCTCGTGCGAGCGCCTTCGTCCACATTTATCGCTCGATATTAATGAAAATTGGAAGAGGCCGGGTTGAAAAATTAGAGTAGGTTATTAGGTACAAGTGAAGCAACGGCTGAGGAGCGCAAATAGGGAAAAACTGACAAAAGACTTAATTAAACGACAGTGATGAAATGAGGCGTTCACAAATGAGATGGAATTATAACGACTGTCTGGGCGGAAGTAATTAAAGGCTTCTGCAAACAATAATGTCGCGTAACTAATATTTCGAGTGTCTTCAAAACTTACCACTGTTTCACAATTCTTCTTTAGTTTGAAGTTGTATAGCTCGTCAAGCACTGTGTCGATTTCATGAAGGCAATCGGTGTTGCGGTATTGCATAGAGAACGGATCTGCCACTCCTGAAGCCCATTTCGGGGTCATCTCATTTCAAGTTACCCAGTTGCAAACTGAAGCTGTTCGCCGTATCTGTCAGCTCAGCCTCAGTTGCACTTTGAACCGTTGTGCACTCAACATGCCCCAACTCATTCTCGCTCTCTTAAAGCAATCACAGCGCTTCCACCACCTCCAACCCAAGCTATCTATATTCATTACTATTGCTGTTTTAAACGTGATGCATAATAATATCGCGTGCAGGGTGTTCAGGGAGGCCCTGAGGGAGGCTAGCCGCTGTGGCCAATGATGGTTTGCATCCTCCAGGGCAACCTCCGCTGGAGTCCAACAGCACAAGATCTTCTCCTGAAAGTTTCGACGGGAGAGGGACTCGATCTGCTGCTTTGGAACGAACAGCACTATAACCAGGAAGCCAGTTGGTTCAAAGACTAGTGGGGCGCTGCTGCTCTCTGGGGGACCCAGTCAAATCAAGACAACCTGACTGAAGGGTAAATGAAGGCCTTGCGTATTTTAGTGTCTTCCTCGAGAGACCCAAAGGAGTCTGTAACGTGTTGATACGAACGAACTAATGTGAATGGTTTTTATGATTAACTCTATCTTTTGCTATGTGCCATCCCGGTGAACACAGGGGAGGTTCACAGGTGGTAGTCGCAAAGACCAAAAGTGGATCGAAGGCAGAAGGCACTTCGACCATATCCTTACAGAGTCTTTGAGGGGCGATTGAGGGAGCTAGAGGACGCCATTAGAGTGTGGCAGAGCGGGAGGGGGGAGCTGGTTTGAAGTGATTTCAATGCCACAGCACAGAGACGAAGAATGAAGACATGGAGGAAAGACCATTCCTGAAGCTCTCAATCTGCTGGATGGTATGGGAATGGTGCCAGGCAGCGAGAATCTCGTGAGGGTGAACGGAGGACAGGAAAGAAGAATTATCATCGCAGAGGGCGTGAGGGCTAACCTGATGTCCTAAAGGGTTCCTTTCAGGTTGGATCTCAATGTGCAGGAGTAAATTCATGAGGACTAGGAGACCTCAAGAAGTGGACCCTCCTTCCTACATCCCCTTCTCAAATAATAATAAAACAAAATGTTCTAGCATTCGTGTTAAGATCATCATTTTTCCTTCGTTTATGGAACCTTGTGTATGTTTAACAGGAACGGTATACATTCTCTCTCCGGAAGAATGTCAAACTAACTTCTCGACTAAGGTGTTATGGGTGCTAAAAAAGTTCAAAATGGTACAACCAATTTAATGGCTATAGCAACCGAAATTTCACTCAGTTTAGTACATTAGCGAGTTAAAGAAGTTAATTTGTTGATTATTCTTTTTACTTTCCTTGCTCTACGAAGTAGAAAGGAAAGTTATGTAATCGGCTGAAAAAAAAATTTTGAGTACTCTTCAGATCTTTACGTTTCAGACCCTCCTGAGTCCAAAAAACACTATTTGGGAAAATGGTCTGTGTGTGTGTATGTGTGTCTGTGAACGATTTTTAGAGAAAACCACCATACCAAATCACATCTCAAACTTCATATCTCGCCCGCAGGTCACCATGGGACGCCACTGAAAATTAACTATAGTTATCATAGTGATCAAAACACCAAATTTTTTTTTCTCAAAAACGACTCTAACGATTTTGACTAAATTGTTTATATTGATAGCTCTCAATAAGGCAATTATACCATAAAATTCCCATTCGTGGGAAAATGACGAGAGCAGCACAATAAATTACCAAAACTTTCGACGAAATCGATTTTAGCGCGATTTTTAGAGAAAACCACCATACCAAATCAGCTGAAACTTGATGTCTAGCCTACAGGTTACTATGGGACGCAATAATGAGGGTATGGGCCAAATCCACCGAAAGTTAACTATAGTCATCATAGTGATCAAAACACCAAATTTTGTTTTTCTCAAAAACGGCTCTAACGATTTTAATTACATTTTTTATGTTGATAGCTCTCAATAAGGCAATGATACTATGAAATTCTCATTCGTGGGAAAATGACGAGAGCAGCACAGTAAATTATCAAAATGTTCGACCAAAAGTGTTTTTAGCGCAGTTTTTTCCTTATAAACTCCGCTGGAATTCTTGTAGAATGTTAAAAAAATGGTATTGTAGTCCAATCCAAAACCTAAAGGGTGAGTGTTTAAAAACGCTCATGATATACATGGGGCTCACTCCAGAAATTCCTGAATTTCAACTACTGCCGTTTCGCTTACTACCAGTTCTAACAGTTATTTTCCAATAACTCTGCAAAAGTGATTACTATCGTCTTTTTAAAATATCGTGTTTACAGCCTCATTAGTTATCTGTGTACCAATTGCTCAATAATGATCCTGGAATGAGTACGAGCAGCACAATAAATTCCGGAACTGTAAGCGCTACCGCTTCCTGCTGCCGTAAAGCGTTGTTTGACCAAGTTCAAAGGGACTGAGTGATAAATGAATTGATTAAATAGAATTAGCCATGTACAAAGTGAATTGATGTAGAGCTAAGGAAAGTTTTGTGTTGCAACGCACCAGATATTTTATACTCATTTCCGCTCAATGCCACCGGTGGACGTACGATGTACGCTTTGGCGATAACGATTGGTACGAATTTTTAACATCGCCCCGAAGAAAAAACAAGTCTTTTGGTCGTATGAAGGTGGTTTGGTTTGCTACTTACAGTTAATGCTTGTGATACGTGCCGTTGTGTACACACGCGATTCCAACATACACGTTTGTCAAGGAGATACGTTTGTATTCCTTTCGCGTTACTTTCAGTATTGTCTGAAGCGGATAAATGTGTGAAAGAGTCATCAACTCTGGGGAAGTCACTAAAAAGTGAAGCATCACCTCCACCTGTGATCATGAGTTAGCTCTCCGTCGAAATGGAAAGAGTTAATTAGGCTGACGAGCCTCTGAAGGGTAAAGATAATACTTTCCAATGTTCGAGTTGCCGTGAGTCGAACGAATAGCTTTTTTAAAGGAAACCGCTTCGAACTTTATTTGCCTGCGAAGTACTTTCCTTCGCTCACACAGTCCGCTTCCCTTTGATGCAGTCCTCGGGAAGTTGGGCAGGCACGCGAGGTACACATGTCACGCCCTTGACTCTGAAACGTCGAGAGTAGGTCTTTCCTTTCATAACCCACGCTCTTTCCACCTTCACGAAGTGGTCAAAACATATCGCGAGGGGGAAACGTCAAGTGCGAGGCGCCGCACCATTTTACTGGCAAACGTTACTGTTTGAATGAACGTTCTTCGGCTTTCCCGAGTATTTCGCAGCCAACGGGGAGGAACGTGTCAGTTCCATAATTCAGTTGACGGTTTGCATGTGCGCGTCTGCGTCTTTTGATGGGAACAAGATGAGATTCATCCGGTTGTTCTGGTAATAGGTTGCGTGGCTAATACCCTCGTACCTTTGCTACAGCCGTTGGGTGACAAGAGGGTCAGAGGATCTGTTTGGAACGACGATCTGCGTTGACACTCCTCACTCAAATTACCGTCAGTTCACTCTCTCCGCCAGTTTCAGTTGCGCTTTCTTATCTTTAGCACATCAAGCGTTTTGATGAGAGCCCACCACTTCCGTCATTTGAAATTAACCATTAAAAATAATGCGAACGCAGAGGAAAATGTCACACACCGCCTGAGCTTCCAAGAAATTTGATACGACGACCTGCACTAGGACTACGTAGCTTATTTCCAAAATGTTCCTCCTTCTTCTGTTTCGCAGTGTCATCCGTTTTAGTACCCCCTTATGCATATAAATTATCTCTAGTTGATAAGCTAGTATGTATTCGTTTGGTGTTCTTGACTGTTGCTCTGGCCGGACGACTAGCAGAACGACCTTGCATGGTTTGTACCGACGCGAACGCCAGATCACCCCTTGGGGATCCCCAATTTGAATTGCCGTATACAGAGCTGATCACCAAGTACAATTTGGTGGTTGGCAATTATCCCTTGATGGGCCTGGAGTAAGGTCGTGCATCGATATCACATGTGTGTCTCATACCCTACTACTCAAAATGGGTTGTGTGAGGATTCCCCGAATTATAACGTCCGGGTGAAAAAAAGGTACTCACTTTGATTTATTTTTGGAATTTGTTAAAAATGAAATAAAACATCTCTTCCCGAAAAATCCAAAATTATATACGCGTTCCCGAATCGTAATGCAATAAAAAGAAACGACAAAACACTTCGCACCCTGTGTCCAACAGACGGTAAACAGTTTCTTATGGTTGGAACTTGCGGATGAGATAGATTGTCGTTCTCACGCACTTCTTCGCTCAGGCCCGGAGTCGTACTGCCCTTGCCAAGATGCTCGTTCGCGTCCGTCCGTCTAATCAGTCGGCATCTTCAGGAGCGGGCACTAACTTGAGCGGGTGGGTAAGCCTGACATCAGCCCAGCCCCCTCCTCAGGATGGGCAGCGTACCCAATGGTGAGAGGAAGCCAGGTGCGTTAACCACTGTATGGGTGCTCGTTGTACAGTTGAGCGTGTGAAGAGAGTATTTTAGACTGACCGAGGGTAGTGGCACTCATAGATGGGCGTGAACAGATGTCAGGCTGTCGGCCAGTGGTTGCCGCGCATTGCCTGCTGAAGATGGGTGAGACTATGACGTGGTTGCAGTGCGTTGGTCTCGGATTAATTTGAGCTGTGAGATGTGGGCTGACCTGTGTACTGAGGTGCTCGTAAGATCTTGCAGTAAATACGTAACTGGTGAGAGGGCTTTGACTGTCAGATACGGGCCGCAAAAACGAGGAGCAAGCGTGTGAGTCGTTGCTTTTGCCTTATTTGAGAGTATGTGAGTTTTTAGGTACACATTATTCCCTGGGGTATACGTCGGGGTGATGTGCTTCTTATTATACTACCGCATGTACGCTTGATGTTGGGCGTGCATGTTTGTGATCGCTGTTTGCCAAGTCTCCGGTAGTGCCAAACGTTCCTCGTGAATATCCCACACAAAGTGTAGTGGTGTTAGAAGATTGCGCCCCAGAAACAGCTCGACGGGACTAAATTTGGTCGTTGCGTTGTATGCCGAGTTTAAGGAAATTTGGGTTAAATATAAATTGTTAGCCCATTTGCTGTGATCGCCGGAGCATTGTGGTCGAAACGATGCTTTCAAGTTCTGAATTTGTCGTTCAGCTAGATTTGGGTTGGGATGATGAGGGGGAAGGAAATTATGTTGAAGATGAAGTCCCTGAATTTCTTAGAAGTGAAGCAGGTGGCGTTGTCACTTACTATGCGCTCCCAAAATCCAAAATACTTGAAGACGTGGTTTTGCAGCGAGTTGATTATCGTGGTTGACGTTGCCTTGGTCAGAGGTACCAGAAATGTGTACCTTGACATACCGTCAGCCGCGATTAAGATATGTTGATAGCCGCGTGAAGTTGGAAGGGGGCCTGCGGTATCGTTCCAATTTTAGTATATGTACCGCCGAAGCGAGCGGGTGTGTTAGCCTGACAGTTAGCAAGTCGTACAAGGAGCTATCACCTGGTTATTGACTTTGCCTTCGCAGACAACAATGTTCACTGCAGAGACACATGTGAAAACCGATAATCAATTCATAGAGTATGAGAACTGCGTGCCGCAGACACTGACCTAATAGTGTAAGCGGCCTCGCCCGAAGAAGCAGCCAGCAAAGTGGAAATTATCACCACACTGCTGGGCTTTCTGTATTTGGGCAAGAACAGGGCGATCAAAGGACCCTGGTGGACTGGCGAACTTAATCCCCTCAAGGACAGTATAAATAAAGCCAGAATGATATACCGGCAGACGTGTGAGCCTGATGCCAGGGCCACATTCCAAACAGCCGTCATCCAGGAAAAGAAGTCCTTCCACCGTGCCATCAAACGATCCAAACGACAAGGACGGCGCAATTTCGTGGAAGCGGAGAGCTCTGAGAACCCCAGGGAAAGCACTACAAGTTCTGCATAAAAAGCTAATGTAGAGCAGGCTTTAGCGACAATGCAATGAGGCTCAGACTGAGCCAGCATCGTCGAAGGTTTGTTGTAAACCTTCCTTTCGAAGGAGTTCCCCAGCGATACTATAACTCTACATACAAAAACCCGATCTTGCCAGACATTGTGGACACAGACGAGTTTTTTCCCAACATCTGTGAACGTCTTAGGAGAAAGAAGGTTGAGCCACACCTCTTGGCGACTTCAATGGGGGGTCACGTTTCTATCAAATGCTATCCATTCTCCCCGTCTCGCCCCTAAGTGAATAGTTGGATTAAGTGGGAAACCTGATTAGGAACTCCTACCAGGCGGTACAGATCCCAAGGGCATACCACCGCGAGGTGATGCATGGGGCACAGCTCTTCACTGGGAGGCTGGCTAAATGACAACGTGCCATACCTCCACAAGTTTCAGGAGCTTTCGACGATGCACGGTTCAGCTCGAATCCTGCGTGGACTTTCCTTTTGTACACCCATATTGTCTACTTGTGAAACTGCAGCCAAAAACTCCTTCGAGAGACTGCAACATCAAGATATCTAACGTTTTGCCCAACATTTTGAGAAGGTTGAACGGCTAAGCAGACCCTGACCCTTTTGGTTTATTATTCATTCTGAACATTAACCCTATGTTTTCGGTCACGAAAAATGTTTTACAACCCCCCCTCAAAATTTGATACTTTACGTTTCAAGACATAAGGATTCCAAATCTGCAATGTCCGTCCGCCGCCGTTTTGTGCCTTTAACGTGGTCTAAAAAATTCGTTCTTTCGCCCGAAAATCCCATTTGGTATCTAGTTGTGCCCGCCATCTCGGCAATCCGATCTGACGAAGCCCATTGTTGTTTTGGGCAAAAAATGGTTAAAAAAATTAACGAAACGCAGTATAATCGCAAATAAGCCGTGTTTTGTATCGTTTTGAAGGCCCGCTCGACTCGCAGCGCCCTTTGGACTCGCAACTCCCTGCCAATTGCCGAGCATGGGTTCCCGCGAAGCCCTCGTCCCTCCCCTCCATCGGATCAGACGTTTACGGGCGCCTGTCGCCGGGGGAATATTTAGATGTTTTGTATGGTTTACTAGTATTCGATGCTAAATCGAATGGGATGGGGGAGCAGTAATACTAGGTCAAGCTGTTCATGAGAATAATAAACCATTGGGTAATAATTTGCAGGGTTTGTTATTATGGAAAGAACTGGCTTCGACCAGTAGTTCCTTTTGATGTCGAAGTCAGCAAATACCACCGAGTCTGCGGTTGAATTGAGATCGAACGAAACCAGAGACAAGGGAGAAAAAAAAGACCAGTAGTAGTTCACTACTACAACTCGAAGGAATGTACTGATGGGGCATGTAAAGAGCTCAATGTGAGACTTGCATGCCGACAGAAGTCGGAAATGAATCATCAATGCTAAGCTTGTCTCCACGGAATTTCGGATCGTTCCTTTTACCTCCTTCCCCCGCCTCCGCAGTAGTTTCAGCAGTTCGGTAATGGCGACATGGAAAAAAAGAGTAGTAGATCGTTGAGCAAAGTAGGTTATTCTGTCGGTTTTAAGGCTTCAGGAACTTCTTTTTCTCTCCCCCAACCCCCGCCCCTCCTCCTCCCCTCCGAATAAAGTTATTAATCCTCTCCTCCTCATGGCAGGGCTAAAACCTTTCCACGCGCTCACGGCAAGAAGCATCTTGGAAGAGTAAAATTGCGTGTGAAGTTTCGTGTCGTGTTCGAAATGACAACAAAATAACGCTACAACTGTTATACTCCGTCGGTGGTAGTGTGCGTTTCAGAAAGCTCCTCTGAGCTCTTCTCAACCACACTCTTCAAGTTACTTCACTTCCCTGGATCACGAAAAGTAATTAGCTTTATCTTCACTAGGGACAGAATAAACAGCGATAGGAACGTGTTGTGTATTCACTTTAATTGGAGCAACTACGTTTGATGCTAATAGCAACGTTTGGCACGTCAAGGCTACAACTAAACGGAATGGGCCGAGAGAAATGCGCCTCTTTGTGTGAAGTACGACCACAAAGAATACTTCAATAACGCATCAAACACTAACTCTGCATTTTATTTTGGGATTCTAGTCATAAATATGTATCCGCGTGGACTTCGTCATTAAAGACAACCTCCAATTTATTAAAATAATGGGCTCTAAAGAGTAAACGCGTTTGACTTGTGAACCAGGGGGAGGAGCAGACGAGGTTGTACGCACAAACGTCTACTCTGAATGGGCCGACTACACAACAATTGAACTGAAATGCTTCACGAAATTGCACTGAAATTGCAGCTGACGATGTTGTCAGGTTGTTATGCTTGACGTCACCGAGCTAGCATAAGATTGCTCAAGCCGTTGTCCACGACACCCTATCTAGATCGTTTGCAGGCCGAATTCAAGGTTTCTGAGAGCCAAAAAGTGTCCAAACTCCTCACTGAGCTCGACCTAGGGGATCAAAGGCCGTCCAAGCTATTACGAGAAATGCGTTCAATGGCGGGATCACAGTTTAGGACGATGTTCTTCCAAAGTTTACCAGCCAATGTCCGAGCCATCTTAGCGCCATTCTCCGACCCCCTCGACACCAGTCGATCTGGAGGCCGCCAGACGATATGCGAATTGGAAGGTGAGGAAAAAACTTGGCGTTTCCTGTTCCGAAATTTCGTTACCCCTGAATGAAGGGGACACGAACTCGTCCAGACGAAGGGCGATAATGGCCAACCTAAAAAGAGTATGGCAAGAAAGGTGGTCAGAGGCTGAAACTGGCCGATGGACGTTTGCCCTATTCCCGTCTGTGGAGGGCAGATTGAAAATGAGGTGGGTTAGCCCTGGCTTTTCTGTGTCTCAGCTTCTACTGGGCCATGGGAACTTCAGGGTGAAGCTTCACCGACTCAGTCTCTGTGACGAAGAGACGTGCAGCTGTGGAATCGCCCCTGAAACAGCGGAACACGTACTCATTGAATGTTCCAGATGGACAAGTCAGCGCGCACGTCTGAGGGAGACGGTGTTTGGGGATGAGCTCCCAATTGACCTGACCCGTTACGTGTCAGCGACTGGCTTCCCGGCGCTGGAGGACTTTGCGAGGAGCGTCCTCCCATAGTCTATATCCGATTGGGTACCATCTCCCCCTCAGTATTGCACCCGCCTTCGACACCTCTTAGCCTCATTGCACTCACTTCTAAGGTGAATAGAGGCGGAGGCTAGTCGGCACCGCTGAGGAAAGTGGTAGGCGGCCTAACACCCTGAGAGGTCCTCCCTTCAGGCAATGTTACAACTGGTAGTACGGGCTGCTAGAGCCCCGCTGATCCCCCAAGAATGAGGAAGGACTCGTGCTGATCTGGTTCACTAAGTGCTGGAGGGTGGGCTCCGAAAGCCGTTTACGGCCTAGAGGTTTCCCTCGTCTACGACTTGGGGACGGGTTAGGAGCCCTCAGGCTGGCAGAACTCGGACCGAAAGGTCGGCAGTAGAATCTCTCGAACCCCCTTGACAGCCTGGCCACAATGGCTGATAGAACTTTGGAGTTTTCCCCTTCACAGGGCTACACTGCTAGGTTCTCCAGATCCAAACAACCCCTATCTTACGTTTACACGCTTGACAGCCAGAGTCTGCAACATCAGTTGACAGTACGCAATTTTCGATGATTTGTTGTCATTCAGGGCTCTGTAGACTCATGTTTCCATATGGAGGAATTCGTACGAGTTCACTACCAGCTCTGCGTAGACTGCCCTATATGTGTTGCTCGTCCGCCCCAATGGTTCACTTACCACAGTAATTTCAAGGAGGATATCGAATGAGTCCTGCTGTCTTTGCTGGACTTTTTAGCTCCCTGGTAACTCTTGTGGGCCCTGCCAATTACCTGCTAACTCTCCTCTCGCCCGATGTCATCGCGAGTTAAATGGCCAGGGAGAAGACGTGGATCCCTTCGACTCCCCTATCCTGTTGTTGAGATGTGAGAGTTTCCGGTGGTGGTGCACACGAATAAGTCATTGGTGGAGAACAGTGAACGGCGAAAAACCCACTGAGACGCGCCAACGGCGACAGGGCAAAGGACATCAGCCCATACCCCTTTTCACTCTAAGGTAGTTTTCTACGATAATGCTCACAATGCGAGGAGTGATGAGCGGTGTTGTACAACTAATTAAATTAGGCCTTGATGCCAGTCCAGCCCTGCCAAATATATTTGTTGCTGTATGAGAAAATGTAGGATTGATCAGTAATCCAATTCCGAGCGTCGAAACATTTATCCCTTTCAGCAAATAAAAAATGTGGACTGTATGCAGAAAGTAAAATAACGATAAATAGTTTACTTAACGATGAAATGAATTGGAGATGTTTATTATATTATATTATGGCGGTTGAACTTGGTAAAGGGTTGCGGAGAAGTTGTAGCAAAAACTGGTTCCAACAGACCTGGAATCAAGACAGATGGAATTTGAATGTGAACCTTTGTGAATCAAGGACTCTTCCGCGGACGAAGATCTCCGAAGTTCAATGCGTACAGCAAACTTCTTAGTTCAAACGTCGAACTAAGGAATCGAAACCCCGAGAGCAGCAATGACCACCAAGCGCGAAACACGCATTGGCTGAATGTCTCGTGCGGTTCTTTGAAAGGTGTGCCCATGAACAAGGGCAATCGCCGGCCCGTGGTCGGAGCAGGTAGGTCGGCGGTAAAGACGCGCGACAAAGTCATTGAGGCCCTTCACACGTACACTCTAGAGTCGATGACTGAACGGGACACTCAAGTATCGAATCAAAAGTGTAAGTGTAAACGGCAATTCTGCGTGGGCTTAGGAACGGGACTAGCGCGCCGAAGCGTCAACGGTTTTGAACGCACTCCTGCTGAAAGTCAAGAGTGTGAGTGTGAATACAGTTGTGTGATCACATCATCACAGTTTTGCGTGAGGGTTGGTGAGGAGTTAGGAACGTCGTCGTCGTTCTCGCGGTTTTCTCCCGTTCTTTCTGTGATAAAACCTGTTTTTTAGTGCCCAAACATGGCAGATAGCAGATCCTGGAGTAGGGAAGTTCTCACAAACTTTATAAAGATTTTCCATGCCTGTGGAAAATCAAATCAGAGGGACCTAAATAAGAATCTGAAAAACGAAGCCTACGACAAGCTTATTGAATTTTGTAAGCCTATCTTTCCAAGTACTAACCGCGATTTCGTATACAAAAAAAGTGCAAAGCCTCGTAGAAACGTAGAACCTCGTACAGTGCCCTGCAGGTTTCTGGAATAACTGCTGACAGCAAGGAAACTGAGATGCCAGTCGTGAATTTCAGATCTTCATAGGAGCGCCTAGTTGCCAAATACCTCAAAGTGGCCACAACGCGTTGCTCTGCAGATATGCTTGCTCGCATAACTGTATCCTTTTTAGCGATTTTTTCTTTTACTAGATCGACAAGTAAGTCGAATGTTGGACCGTCCATTCTCAGGTAATTCCGAAAGTCATCCGGGTAATTTTCCCTTAGTTCTTGAACAAGCGGTGTATGACTGAACTCTTCCCTGTACCTCTTCACCCAAATACGCCGTTTTCTACCAAATTTCTCCCGCACATATATCACAAAACAACAGGCAGCAGCTAAGACTGCGGCCTGACTGTTGCTCTCTACGAGAGCCATGGTACCTAACCCTATCAGGTAGCAGTTAGCACTGCTGAGAGATGAGGGAGGCTTGGGCGTGCGGTGAAAAATTTCCAATTTTTCCTCATTCCACATGCCACTCAGGAGTGAGGTTAAAACTGAAAGTTCTGCGTTTACACTTACACTTTTGAGTGGACGAACCCAGGTGCCGCGTTTGCGTGGGGTTAAGAGTGTGCTGTGCAAAAACAACACACTCTTGCGTGTCCCACTCTTGAATGGCAGACGCCTGAACGACATTTCTGACCGCACGCAAGAGCAGAGCGGGAGGACAAAAAATTGGAGCGTGGAGTTTTAACCGCACTCAAACTTCCACTCAAGAGTGTCCCGTTCAGTCGTCTCTAGAATGCACGTGTGAAGGGCCCTATTGTTCGACGCATGGCAAGGGGGCTCTGTTGACGAATCTCCTTTTTCCTTTTTGGTGAACATGCGACCCCTGGCCTTGCTGACTTCACTTAAACCTTAAGATATTTGAACTCCTGTATAATGTGCCTACTTTGCTCGTGAAGGAATTCCTTGTTGAGCACACCCACTGCCAGGTCCTCCTAAACATTGAGGACGACAACAGACACGTGCGTGAAGCAGGAACATTTACAATAACACTGGTTAAATCGACTAATTCATGGTGGCAATTTACCTCTGCAAACTTTCTTCAAAATTTAGCGCGATTTGGAAATGGATTTGAAAGTGAAAGCGGTAATCATGTGTTCAACCGCCTTCTTGTCAAGAGAGACAAGAGTTTTATATGGGAGAGATTTGAATTTCCTCTACAACCACGAAGAAGTTAAGAAATCGCTGAAGCAATGGTCCCAAACTCCGGAATTATGATCTAGCTTTTTACAACGAGACCCAAACTTCAACCACTTTGGTACTTCCGTATGTCTCCAACTATTTTCATTAAATCTGTTCCGGAAGCTGCCGCAAATTGTCAGTTGTTCCTTTGCCGAATGACGGTGAGTTTGACGCAAAAATTATAGGTGGCGTCGGACGAGAAACACCTGTCACAGAATTCCAAAGCCTTTTTATTTCTGTCAACAACTATAATTTTGATCATTTTTTATTGATAAGGGTAACTATTTACGGAGATAATTGGATAGTTTCATTTAACTCGCTCGGCAGGGTGGGAGACAACTCCAGATCGAATTAGAACAAATCTGTATATAACTTCATTGCAGGACACTCACCAGTTGGTTCAGGTACGTAATACTTATGCGAGAAAGTAGAAAATTTTGCATCCTCAGCTCAGAGATCAACTGATAGGGATCAATTGGTACGAGTAGTGCTACTCCCTTTTCACATCTAACCCTTGGGATGTTGGGTCACCGATGACGTGTTTGCAGACTATAACATGACACCGCTGTCAGTGTTCGAACATGCTTGCACATGTACGACAGGAAGAAGCCATACGGTTGCATCTTAAAACGGGGTAGTTGATGCGGTTTCTGAGTTCTCTTCTTGCACTGAATCGGTGCTATATCCTACCACACCGTATATTTCAACTCAATCCAGTACAAAGCTTAGGGCTAGCAGGACGTTGGGACGAAACAAAGGAGTAGTGGTGGAGAGGCCGAACTTCTAGGCCTCCAGATTGTACTTCCAGCACCATCACCAGAATTTAAGTACGTCCTTCAGCTAAGTGGATCCTCCTGCCGTAGTTGGCAAGCTTCTTCACTGTCAGCCTCTCTAAAATATTACCTCGTCCGACATGCAGGGACACAGGCTTCATTGGGGCTTTGGAAACTTTCCCTAGTTAATAACCAAGACCCACACGTATCCCAGCCGAAGAGGCGGCCCTGAGAAACCTGACTCTAGACATCCTAGGCCACCTAGCTAGACTCATCAATGATGAAGCTTCCGTCCATTATCATCACACTGTATACTCGTTGGGAGAGCACCAAACACAATTCTCAGGGTTAAAATTGGTTCGATATGTTAATAACGATGTTAACTTTCTCTATGGCCGATAGCGCCACTTTATACAACTGCGTGTTAGAAAAAGTGTCAGTCAGGCGTTGAGGAGATCGGTATCGAAAGCAAGGCAAATATCTCTCAACTGTACGAGCTCATCACCAACTTCAAGACCCTGCAAACCAATCAGAGTGGAGAAAATAAATAAATCCGCTCCCGGAAATTGGCAGTTTTAAGACCTCGTCGAGCCCGATGCCACCAACCGTCGGAACAACCCAACCCAACAATTTGCCTCATTTATCACTCATTGTGAGAGCTCGGGGTGTCGACTGCGAACAGATCCAGGTCGGCCGTAAACAGAAGGGAACCCGATTTATCGGTTTCTTTTTCAAGGACAGTATTGACGGATTTGTTACCGAATGACGTTCGTCACATTATACGGGTGTGAGAGATTTGTGAATGAACGTTGAACGACTCCACTGCTGGATGTATTTACGTGATTTGAGGTGACCTTTAGATGACTACTGCACCCTCAGCCTAATTTTCAATTTATTTACGTGACAGTACAACAGTATATGAAGCTGACAGAATATGAAGCTGTGCCGAATGCTTTCAAAAAAACTACTCTTACTTTCTAAGTCTTATTTTGTAGTAAATCAAATTCCATTGTCCTCATGTTCGTTGGTGCTTCAAAAAGGCTCTCCTAGCTCTTCCCTGTACTTACTTTTGTGTTAAGGACTGTATAGTGAAACATCGGTCGATTTCGATCAAATAAACAGCGATTATGAAGTTCGATCGCTAGATGGTTCTATTTGATGTTCAGGTTTTGCTCCTAATGCTCTCCCGTCGGCTTCCGGTCGTCACAAACTGGCCTACTGGATAAATGAAGACGACATGAATCAACCGCCCACCTCGATTGTGCTTACCGGGGAAATTGAAGAGCAAAGACCTACGGAAGATCAAGCTCAAGACACATCGCAGCCTCCATAAAACCACATCACGTGGAAGAACAGTTACTCTGCCTGAGCGATTTCAACACCCCACTATTCACGTCCGTACGCGGGGAACCCTGCACGTTGCTGAAATCCAAGAAAGCCTTCTTATTAGAAAGACCAGTGTCCGACTCCTCGTAACCTTTTTGCTTTAGTTGCCCACAGGAGGAGCCATTTGGTTTTGTTCAACCCTCTAACAAGTCATGGTTCCGTGGAAGCTGAGCGAGTGCCTGTTCTCTCGCGTGCTACCAAGGCCGCAATCTTCATGGTATTTGTTGGGCCCACGAATGGAGAAGCTTGAAACTGAGAAATAAATGAACGTGATGAGCGTGAATGAGGCACTTGACAGAATAGCGATATCCAGTTGAGAATTTGTATGTAAACACGCAGAATGGACTCTCAATACATGTTGAAACTGGTTGTGAGACACCAAGTGGAGGGATAGGGGGGGGGGAGGAGAGAGAGAGAGCATGAACTGAGAGACGAATCGCTGGGGGAACTGGGAGAAGACTGTATTGCAAGAGCTGAAGGATGACTGACTTGGAGCTGTCTATTGAGAAGAGGAACCCAAAATTGAGGGGTGGGAAAGATAGATTTTTTTTTTTTTTTTTTTTTTTTTTTTTTAATGTTTATTTGTTTAAGACCATTACAAAGTATTATACCTTACTGACTGATTGTACAAAGCTGTGATTGAACAAATAACGAGAATGTCTTTCAAAAATTAGAAGGACAAAACTTGAAAACTGCTTAAAACAAAATTATAAAATTAACAAATAACTGAACTGAACTTCGTAACTGGTAATAAGTAGAGGTGGTGGGAGAATTTACTGGAAGACTTTCTTGCACAGCCATGGAGATGAGAGAAATGTTTCATTCAAACATTGAGGGCAGCAGTGCAGAAAGATGGCGTGGAAGTATTAGTCGCTGAACATCGAAGGGCTGCAGACCTTGATGTACCAGTGGGTTGAGGTTGCACCTTGCACTTTCGATGAAATGTTTCACGATTTTTTCACGGAACTCAGTCGGCGTTTCCAAACCAAAATCGTTATATATAGTTGAGTTTCGTACGAATGGCGGAGCGTGTACTATGTCTCTTTGTAATATTTTGTTCTGCTGCTGTTCAATTCTGCGGAACTGAGAATGAGAACAGGTTCCCCATATAGGAAGAGCATACGCCCAAATAGGCCTGATAATAGTTTTGTATACAATCATTCTGTTCTCGACAGATAGATAGCTATGTAGAAGGGGCTTGAGCGTGCTTGTGCGATTCCTGAGACGTTGTAGTAGGACAGTAATGTGGTCCTTAAAGGTAAGTTTTTTATCCAGCGTAACTCCCAAATATTTATACGTGGATGCGGAAGGAATCACTTTGGTTGAGTAGTTGATTGGCAACTCATTATATTTATAGCGGTAGGTGAAGGTAACTATGTTTGATTTGTTGGCATTAATTTTGTGTCGCCATTTTGAGCCCCATTCTTCGAGGAGATCGACAGACGCCTGTAACTTTGCAGTTGCCGTTTCAAAGTTTGCATTGGAGGCAGCAAAAACCAGATCGTCTGCATACATGGAGGAGAATGATGGAGGAGCAGGCAAGGGAAGATCGTGGCAGAAAATATATACAAATAAGGCCCCATTACACTGCTCTGAGGCACGCCTGCTCGGATTCCTTTGATGGACGAGAAAACATTTTGAATATTTACTTGGAAGGTTCGATCTGTTAGGGTAACTTTTTGATCAAAGTATATGTTGTTGGGGATATGGCGATTGAGTTTGGCGAGGAGGCCTTTCGTGCCAGAGCCGATCAAATGCTTGTTCGGTGTCAAAAAAGCGGTACAGAATTCTTTTTTCTGGTATGAATTTTTGATATAGGTTGTTACACGTTGCAACTGTAGAGGACACGAAAGTTTCTCTCTGAATCCAAACTGCTGATCAGGGATTAGATGATCAGTGTATTTCTTGATGAGTATAAGAATTAAACGCTCAAAGATTTTAGAAAGAACTGAGAGCAAACTGATAGGTCTATAGGATGAGATGTCATGTTCAGGTTTTCCGAGTTTGGCCAACATGATGATGGTCGCATGCTTCCAGGCTTGTGGAAAGTAACCTAGTTGGGCTGCAGCAGTGTAGATACGAGTCAAGGGTGCGAACAGAGACAACGCGGTGCATTAGTCAAAAGGTTTCTAACAATTAGATCTGGTCCTGGGGCTTTACGCGAACCTGATCGTCTTATCAATTTATTGACTTCTTTCGGCGTGAAATAAACGGGAGGAGAAGGGAAAGGCAGTCTTCCACTGGGAGAAGGGGCGGACCATTTTCATGAGGAGTGAACCGACTGGCAAGCATTTCAGAAAAAGCTGTCGCTTTCTCGAGCGGAAGTGATAACCACCTGGAATTTCTCTGAGTTGAGGAATAGTTTTATGACTCTTAGTTAGAATTTTAGTTTTTCTGTATAGAGAGAAATCTTTAGCACTTAGAGAGAGATCTCATCCCGTCGTTTTTGATTACGTAAGTCAGATATTTCTGCTCTTAAGGCATTGCTCAGTTGATTGCAAAGTATTTTGTAACTCCGGTTCCCCGTGCGAAGCCATCTCCGTTCTAGCGTTTTCTTTCGGCCCATATTCTTTTATACTAGGCGGGAAGGAGTAAGATGTCGGTGGACGCACCAAGGAAGTTGAGGACGCTTGCGTAGCAGCAGTGGAGATCACTGTTGTCAGCTTCTCGACCGCCCTGTCGATTTCGGCTTCGTTCTTCAATGACGGTAGTTCATTTAGTTCGTATGCCAGTTTTTCTTTGTATTTTTCCAATCTACAGGGTATCTAAGAAGAGTAGGTTTAGTGGTGAGGAGTTTTGGGAAACCGTGAAGTACCATATGTACTGGAAGTGATCTGAGCTCAGGTCATGCTCTACGTGAATATTAGATGTTTGGTTTGTAAGTCCTTTAGTTATGAAGAAGTCCAAGAGAGTGGGACGTACTCCGGGCCTGGGATCATACCTGGTTGGTACTTTGGGGTCTTCAATGTTGAGTTGAAATGTTAACCGCCATTGGTTAATTAACCGGCCATAGGAGTTCGATGTAGGTGACCCCCATGAAGGATGTTTCGCGTTGTAGTCTCCTCCTAGGATGAAGGTTGACCCCAATTCGTGTACTACACCCATTAGGGTTGGGAATGACAGGTTTCTGTCCATCCTTCTGCATTGAGGTGGAATGTAGGCTGCTCCGATTTGCAGATCTTTCCCTTGCATGTGCAGAATGCATCGAGCAACTTGTATTTCGGTCTCGATGATGGGTAGTAGGGTAGACTGGTTGAGGTTATCCCTGACTAATAGGGCAGCTCCAGCGCAGCTTAGACCACCAGGCTCACGAGCTAAGTACGTTTTGAACCCAGGTATATTCAGTTGACAGTTGAACGGTAGTTTGATTTCTGACAGCATTGCTATATCAACCTTGTGGGTGGCTAAATAATGAGTTAATTCTTGAATTTTTCCTCGAATGGAACAGCAGTTCCATGTCATGATTTGGATATTAGTGTTACAGGTCATTTTGTGAGAAGAGATGAGAGGTTGAGGCGATTTAAAATGCATTGGTTATTTCTTCCTGATTACTGAAACAATCTGCATCACTACAGCGTGTACTATTTCTTGTACTATGCTTCCTAAGTCTGTCATCTGGTTGCTAGCTTGAGTACTCCTAGCGTTTTTCAGTGCTTCGCTAAACGGTCTAGAGAAAACGTGATTTTGCGCTTTTGGAGTAGTTTTGTTAGTTGTGATGGCAGACGGGGGTGTTTGTTTGAAGCCTGGGAGTGGTAAAAAAGAATTTTCATCGTATGTGAATTCTGTATGCAAATTCTTTCTCGAAACGTTGGTTATTCCGGCTAATTTTCGATAATGTGAGCAACCTTTCCAGCTGGATGCGTGTGGTTCGGCCACAGTTAACGCACTTGTAGTCTTTGTTAGTGGGATCGTGTTGTTTAGTTTCGTGAGTACCAGCACAAACACCGCATCTTGGAGAGCGCGAACACTGACCTTTGGCATGATTCCATTGCTGGCAGTTTTTGCAGTGGATAGGTCCTGATTTTGGCTTATATTCTTCTATCTTGCAGGAAATAAATGCAAGATGTTTGACCCTGAAAAGAACAGATACGTCTTCATCGGGCTCAACATCGATGTAGTAAATAGGCATTAAGGTTCCCTTATTATCTCCAGTTGTGTGTTTGGCGTTGAAAACCTGCCTGCATTTAATCCCATATTCGCGTAAGATTATCTGATATCAAGTTTGGTTTAGTACCAGAAGGAAAGCTGCGTAGGACTACTCTACGTGGTCTCCTATCTTTTGGAAGATAAGTGTGGAATTCAATGTTGGGTACACTTGAAAATGCAGAAATGAACTTCCTGTATTGTTCTTGACACGAAGGGGTGATTCTGTATTCGTTTTTCATGAGTGTTTTGATCATGGCTTTCTCATCAATCGAGTGTACGTAGACAATAAAGTCGTCAACAGAAAGGGTGCCCTTATAGGTACATGTGATCGGGAGACCGAGTATTTTTGTGTCTTGTTTAGATTGTGAAGTTGAAGCATTTTCCATTTCCATGAGTGATTTCTCACTTTCATCGTTAAGAGCAAAATTTTGAATCTCTTCGAGTGGTGTGAACTTGTTTTGTGTAGCAATAGATGGTGTGGTAGTGACATTTTTAGTTTGGTTTTCGAATGAATAAGGTTTGAGATTTCCGAGAGGTATGCCGTTTAGAAGGAGCTTTGAACTCATTATTAGATTGATTATCCGGAGGAAGGATAGAGATCACCGTCGGTTTTCCCAGCTGCATCGGGAGAATCGGACGGAACAGTGAAGATTACTAGATAGTAACTGTTTATAACTCACTTACGGGGCGCAGCGGTGTAAACAAAACACTGATAGGCGAGCGTAAGACAGGTGTTGACAGTTCGGAATCCCAAACGCGACTGGGAAAGATAGATGGGAAAGTCCAGGACAGGGGAAACTCGTTGTCATTTGGAATTAACCGAAGAGGTGGACGAAGGTGTTTGGGAAAACAATGACTTTCCGTTATCGCTAGTGTAGACATTTTGGAGGGCCTAGACCCCGCCAATTCAGCCTGCTGAACAGTATTCATAAACGACAGGATTTTAATGGATCGCAAAACTCCTGTCTTAGGGTTCAGGAACGGTCAATAGAAGAAGAAACCAGGAGGGACAGTGCAAGGTCGACATAACACGAAGTAAGTCCCGGATCAACTCGTCGCAAATCACCCTTTCATAGGACACTTTATCAAATATTAAATTAAATTATTGAAAATGCCCAATCTTAAAGGAGCCTATTTTTATAATTATTTTGTAAGACGACGGAAGACCAACAAATAAAGATCTGGTGCGACTCACCACACAACTTGTCTTAGCCCCACGTACATTAGGCGATTTTCAAGGCGTTGAGCTACTAATCCAATATATTTTATAATTTTCACTCGATTATTGAGTAACTAGTACACAGAGAATTTATGAGACTGTCAACCAGATTTCTTTGAGAAGGATCATGTTTTTCATTTTTATCACGTAAAACTGTTGGAGATGGTAGTAAGTGAATTTGAATTCCAGAATGTCAGGTGCTGCTCCTAATCATCTTAGGACTGTTCTTAAACTCTCATCGTGTTAAGTAGTTTATTGGACAACCACTCGAATATGTCTAAGAACGCTACTGTTATTAAAGCGGAATTATTAAGAAAAAACTGCGCTAAAATCTGTTCCCTTCGAGGTTTTCGATAATTTATTGTGCTGCTCTCTTCACTTTCCCAAAAATGAGAATTTTATGGTACTGGAGTGTTACAGCTTCAAGTCGATACAACAAATTTAACTAAAATTGTTGGGGCTGTTTTTGAGAGAGAAACATTTGTTTTTTTATTAGTATGATAACTACAGTTTTACTCATGACCCTATCAACATGATTTCTATATGAAAGGAAAGGCGCCAAAGGAGAACATAATTTGTAAGGAAAAAACTGCGCTAATCGGCTCTTCGAGATTTTTGATAATTTATTGTGCTGCTCTCGTCTTGCCACGCATTCGAATTTTATGGTGTTATTGGGGGGAAAAAATTAGTATTTGGATCACCGAAAATCAAAAATGATGTGTCATCTGAAAAAGGTGATTCAGTTAGTTTTCATTCGATTTTGATCAAACCCTTATTTTGGCGTTCCATAATAATCTACAGGCTGATATCAAATTTGAGCCGGTTTGGTTTGGCCGTTGTCTCTCAATCATGTTCATGGACACTCACCCGCCATTTTCCCAAATGTTTCTCGGGCTAAGTAGCCGTTGAAACTTAAGATCTGGAGAAAACTCCTTCGTAGAACTAAGGAAAGTAAAAATAATGAACGGGTGTGTTACCGTCTACAAAAGGTTTGCCTCCCAATCGGCGGAGTAGATCGTACACAATTCAACATTAACAAGTATTTGAGAAAATGAATTCCAAAGTTCGTTAAGAGATCGGCGACAAATTCTCATATTATCGCAAAAATGTTTGAGAGTTTCGAATTAATATTTTATTGAACTGAAATGGACTTGAACTTACAATTGATGAAGTTTGGTATCGATGTTAAGTTCTTCGCTCAAATACTTGTCCTGTATCAACCTCTCGATTTCAGCGGCGATACTGGCCATGGTGACGGACCGAACGGATTCTTATATACCAAAACCTGGCGTGAGGAAGGGGGTGGTCGATAGGGGTGGCAGCTCCTTCAGCCCTCGCTTGCTGTCTCATCTGAAAATCGAAATATGCAATTACCGCTTGAACGTTTCCCGTTGATTTATTTCTTTCATGAAAAAGAAACATGGCAAGTTCACGGAAGGCCGAGATCTTCGAGTAAATGACCAATCAAACAAAAGTTGAAACAAAAATACTGTTAATAGCACAATTGTCAATTTAAATAAAACCGGACTTATTAAGTGTTATAGTAAGGGAAGTATATTTATTATTAACTGGTTCTTTAAGCGATTCGGCGGCATATAAAGGAAAAATAAGTACGCAAAGCAAAGCGTTACTTTGATAGTATGATATTCAATTAATAGTATTTTAATGAGGCGAGTGAGCAGTTGAGGAGACCGACTGGGCGACTCATCTGCTGCCTTTCGTGATAAAGGCATAAGATGGGACTGCAACTGGTTCTGGACTTCAGGAGGCTGTTCGGGAATCACACAACACAACGGTAAGCAGTGCGAGACCTGACAGGAGACCTTGGAAAAACGAACATCGACAGCACGATGATAGAATCATCTCACATCTCAAGACCCCCCAAAGATATGTAAGATAAAAGGTCAGACAGTAACATTCTCGCGTGTTCCTGCTCTTCAGTCCGCTGAGCACTTCAGTTAAGGGCATTACGAAAGTAAAATGATTGTCGCTAACTACAAGCAATACTGTAGTTGTGAGAGCTTAGGAAACCTATATAACACTCATACGATGCTGTATTACACGAATTAACATTTAGGTTTTGCAAATGAAACCCCTTTGACTAATTGTTAAGGAAGGGGGGGGGGGGGATTGAGGCGTGAATCCAGCGCCCTGTAAGGTAAGGTAAGTCCATTCCAGAGTTCTCCGCCGTCGGCTACTATAATAGTCTACGGATACGAAGCTAAATTGGCCGGGACCAGAGAAAGGAAAGGGGAAGACGAGGACTCAGACCAACTTAGGTTGGGGAACTGAAAGCAGCGCAAAACCATCGAAACGCAAACAAATCTACCAGTGGGGACCAACCTGTGTGTTCACTTTAGAATATACCTCTCATACGACTTTTGAAGGTTTCGAGATTTTCCAGTAGATTTTATTAAGATCCTGTTTCGTAAAATATCTGGTGCGTAGCAACACACAACTTTCCGCCACCCCCGTAATTTCGAACACCACCTACATAGGCGGGCGCTATATCTTCGTTCAACGCACTTTTACAGGAACATTTATGGAGAACAAAATGTAGGGACTAGTTAGCTGAAAGTACTCCGTAAGTTTGATCGAAATCGTTAGAGCCATTTTTGAGAAAATTGGAATACCGATAAATTAATATTCGACAAATCTCCTTTTCTGAGTTAACTTGGCTTATATCTCCGTTCAACATATATATACAGAAATAATTATGGAGAACAAAATGTTGGTATGGGTGACTGAAAGACACTCCATTAAGATTTATCACATCTGGTAAAAAAGTTACCCAGGAATTTACGGAAATGTTAGAAAAAACGTTATTTTTGACACATTTTGATTTTTATCTCTGTTTAATGGACAGCCACAGGAACATTTATTGAGAACAATATGTAGGTATTAACTATTTGAAAACATCCTGTGTGTTTAGTGAAAATCGCTGAAGCCGTTTTGCCAAAAAGCGTAAAAAACCTATTTTTGCTTCATGGGCCTATATCTCCGTTCACCGTATTTTCATGGAGATATGTATGGAGAAGAAAAGTTAGGTATTAATTAGGAAAAGATAATTTGAAAGTTTAATCAAAATCGTTAGGGCCGTTTTTGAATAAAATGCAAAAAACCCTAGTTTTTGGTACATTTTCATCCCCCACCCCCCCTTCCCATCGGCCGAAATCGTCCATAACCTTATTTTGGTGTCTACAAAAAATAACAAACAAAACAAAAAATGAACCAGCTCAATCGGACCAGCCGTTCTCCCGCAAATCGAACTACAGACACACACACGGACCACGCGCCGAAATTAGGTTTTTTAGACTCAGTAGGGTCTGAAACGTAAAGATCTGAAGAAAACCCAAATTTTTTATTTGGAATATTAATTTATCGGTATTCCAATTTTCTCAAAAACGGCTCTAACGATTTCGATCAAACTTACGGAGTACTCTCAGCTAACCAGTCCCTACATTTTGTTCTCCGTAAATTTTCCTGTAAAAATGCGTTAAACGAAGATATAGCGCCCGCAAATGTAGGTGGTGTTCGAAATCACGGGGGTGGCGGAAAGTTGTGTGTTGCTACGCACCAGATATTTTTTCTTTCCTAATCTGTTTGCTGTTCGACAATTCACACGTTCCCCCAACGTCTCATTTTAATTTATACATCCCATGATATCCATATCCACTCATGGGAAGGAACTTCCACGACGAACCGTAACCTTGTCCACTGTTTATTGTTAAAGTTTTAACAGCCATATTTCGTTGTTCAACTGATCGAAAAGTTTTCGTCATACAGCAACTTACTGTGAGTGATCGCTCATGTTCTCCTTATGTCTCGTCGTAACCGAAGTCTTGGACTCTCCGGCGGATTAAGGAAGTTGCCTGAGCACGAGACACACACACATACTACATTTATTCTCGCTCAATCAGCCCACCCCCGTTATGTAGCGCACTCTGCTTAGTATGGAGAATACCATTTTCCTCAGCTCTTATTTCTTTTGGCAATTTTCAAGGTTAGCATTGGCGAGAGAAAAGATGACTGGTACACGACCATGAGAGAAATTAGACGAGGAAGACAGCGGACAAAAATCATATACTGCTGTAGACAGTTAAGATTAAGATAAAATTGAGTTCTAGGCAAAATTGTATAAATTCGTTCCTGCACTACCTATTCCTGGAAGTGGGCATGACAAAATCTAGTCTTGTCGGTGTGTCCTATTCATCATTAAAGGATAGGTTAGTCAGTGTCCCAGCGTCAATCTCACAGCCGTCAGCACAAAATGAAAAAGGCTATTCAAACCCCATTAGGCATATCTTACCTGAAAACAGGAAAAAATAACAACTCCCTTGAATCTCTCCATCGTTCGACTAGAAGCTCCATCAAGCCCGAGTGGTCAGTCAGTAAGATTGCGTTAAATGGAACTTAGTAACTGAGTGATTTAGCAGTCATTGGATAGGGCTGGTCTACAAATAGCGCCAGGACTCTTTGTCAATAGGCGGCGAATTAGTCATCGAGAGGGCGCCAGAGGGCCCGGGATTTGTGGATTAATGTTCGGGCGCATGCCAGTTAATCAATTTTTTTCGTGTCTGTGTTTTTGACTCTATGCCTTCTTGGAATATCTATTAACGGTTTTCACTCAATTACCCATCACTTTCTTTGACCAAATTTGCCACTTATACAACTCAGTTTCAATATTTTCCACTCCTGCCCACAACAATTTGTACTCAACACAGCGGTAGAACATTTCCAGTAAATACAACTGACCTAACTATAACTCAACCCCCACCAATTTTTACACTATTTTTTAGTATTTTTTCTATGAGTTTTTCCCCTCTAATCTCAATCTATTTTTTAACACTCAACTAAACGTGTCAACAATTTTCAAACAAATTCCCGGTTTTACCTCAATTTTCCACCTACTTGACTTAAATAGACATCACAATTATTTCAAGTCAATTCCTCACCTATTTTCAATTTCTCAACTCTTACACTCCATGAATAAACCGTTTCGCTCAACAATAAATTCATGGGGCCACTAGAAGTGGATACTTTCTTGCGTTCAGGATGAAAAAAGGAAAAGCCGTGAAACGGAGTTCGGTGCCTTCTGCGAAAATTCACGACAGGCTCTCTGGAGTGGGGGAAGAAAACCACGCCTCGTGCTGTAGTACGAGGTTTTCAGCCACACCCCCTGACCAATTAGGTTGTAGTACGACTTGTTTTATCACCTCCACCCCGCCCATTTTCCCCTTCCACCGCAACTATTAACCAATCGTACTTTAATACGACCTTTTTTACCCCCTCCCTTTGACCGGATTTCTGGAAGTTGCCGCCTTCTCCTCCTATCCTTCCCAGCCAACTACCAATTACGTTATACTGCGCATTTTACACCCCCCCTCCTTCCAGCCTCCTCCTACGAGCCTCCTGGCGAATGTACTATAATACGAATACTCCCCTCCCCCTTCCACCTAAAAAGTCTGCGTCTGGATGACTTTTGTTACAAAACTTCCTTGGATCAAACGCAGCACCTCACATACTATAGTTGGGCGCTCTATCCACTAGGCTACGAACAAATCATTGAAGAATAGTGCAAACTAGAGATATAAGAACGTCAAGAAGGTGGAAACGTGACATCATCCTTGTGGGGCGCTAGATATGTGTGGCAAGTTGATCGTTCAAGGGAATGACGCTATAGTAGCTGCGTAGTATTCTCTGAATTGTTTAGTAGCGGAGAGGTTTCAAAATATAATGCAATAACGTGACGTGTTCACGTCATTGTATAGCTCCAGGTGTTTTACTTTTGGAATTTAATAATAGGCATTGACGCACAAATTATCTCTAAACGTGTTTCGACTCGTCTATTGCGCAGTTTGATCGAAATTTACCGTGATATAAGCTGCATACACCAGCATCAAAGCCCAGTCATACAATGGCAACATTCGTCGACAGATTCAACTCTGCTTCCTGCAAATACAATAAAACGTTAAAGTTGGAGCAATTGAAAGATAATGCCTACTATCCCGTTAGAACGCTGTAAATTGTTCATACTCAGTACGGAAATAGTGCGAAGCTATTAGATCCTGTCGAGGAGGACGAACTATTTGACGTATTCCTCCCAAAACGTTACGTTAAAGTTTTTGATCCTAGCCAACCTTTTCCAGACAACTTGTAACTCTTGCGTGGACAACGTATTGGAACTATGTAAGACCTTAAAATAATCGAGATGAGTAAAAAAAGAAATAGTTTAATCATCAAAATTATTCATTTATTTGTCACGGATTAATTCGTTTATTTCGAATATTATTTATTCGCTGTAACTTTAGAATAAGTGTAACGAAATCTTTTCATAAACTCTCGATCGGTGGTTTTCAAGTTTTTTTGAAATTCAGTCCACTGATCCATATTGAACGTTACACGTTGCCCCTTCGACTCAAAATCGGAATAGTATCCAATTGTACATTTTTAATCAACACTCTAGTGTCGTTGGGAATAGTGGTTTACGCTCCCATGATGCTTGGTGCAGTACGTTGAAAATAATGATGAAAAAATAAATCTTTTTCCGCTTTATGCTCCAGATACAATTAGTGGTGTTACATGAAGAGATTATTCCATGAGCCTCCTATTGAGCGCTTATGCCGTAGCCAAAAACACCAATACCTTCATGAACACTGAATTACTCTGTGTACCACAAGTTTTGGAGAAGTACGTGGAAGATATTTGGACTATTGTTCTTCATATTACGGTCCACATCCTCATCCTTTCATGAATCCCAAGACGTTTGAGAATTGTCCACTTTTTGTAATTGACTGCTCCAAACGAAATGAAAGCCTCAAGGTTGGACCAGTGGATGTACGACTAGAGTTTGAAGCCAGCGAGTCATTGTAGTCTAATTATTCACGACTCACTCGTCGAATACCGTCCGTTGTCTGGAACTGTTAGCGGAGTCCACTAGTGTCGCAGCGTATATAGTAGCGGAAGGCTCTAAAACTTCATTAAGTGTCAAGCAACCGAGATAGGAGAACACCTACCAAACAACCAGCTAGCAGAATTCGACAGCGGAGTGGAGGCGGATAATAATCGATGGGTACAACCAGATTTGTCTACCGTTGAGCGTAGTGGATAGAGCGTCCAACTAGGTGAGGTGCTGCGTTTGATCCCAGGGAAGGAAATTTTGTTACAAAAGTGATGTCATCCAGACGCTTTTTAAATGGAAGGGGGGGTACTCCTACTATAGTACATTCGCCAGGAAGCTCGTGGAAGGATGCCGGAAGGAGAGGGGGGGGGGGGGTAAAAATACGTATTAGCGGGGTGTGACCAAAAACCTCGTACTATAGTGGTTTTCTTCCCCCACTCCAGATTGAGCCAAAAGCCCTATTTCCGGCTTCCAAACCACATTTATCATCCACTCACGACGCATCGTTTTTGACAAAATTGCAAGAGTAGCATCAATCAGCCACCGCCTGCTCCAGTTTACAACGAGATTAACTTGACAGCAATCCTTAAATAGCCAGCTAATTAGAATATAGCCAACTGTAAACTTCAACCATTTATAAATAACGAAATAAAGTGTGTGGTTCACACCTTCAACGACTACAAGACAGCCGCGATGTACGTCGATGAGCAAAAACAGAATAATACTACTCTCAAACAAAATCAAAAAGATGCAAACGAATAGTCATGCACACAACTTTCCTTAGCTCTACGTCAATTCACTTTGTACATGGCTAATTCTATTTAATCAATTCATTTATCACTCAGTTCCTTTGAACTTGGTCAAACAACACGTCACAGCAGCAGGAAGCGGTAGCGCTTACAGTTCCGGAATTTATTGTGCTGCTCGTACTCATTGCAGGACCATTATTGAGCAATTGGTACACAGATAATTAATGAACTGTAAACACGATTTTTTAAAAAAAGGATAGTAATCACTTTTGCAGAGTTATTGGGTAAAAACGTTTAGAACTGGTAGTAAACGAAACGGCAATAGTTGAAACTCAGGAATTTCTGGAGTGAGCCCCACGTATCTCATGAGGGTTTTTAAACACTCACCCTTTAGGTATTGGATTGGACTACAATCCCGATTTTTGTTTAACATTCTACAAAAATTCCAGCGGAGTTTATAAGGAATAACCTGCGCTAAAAACGCTTTTCGTCGAAAATTTTGATAATTTATTGTGCTGCTCTCGTCATTTTCCCACAAATGGGAATTTCATGGTATAATTGCCTTGTTGAGAGCTATCCATATAAAAAATTTAATCAAAATCGTTAGAGCCGTTTTTGAGAAAAAAAATTTGGTGTTTTGATCACTATGATAACTATAGTTAACTTTCGGTAGATTTTGTCCATACCCTTATTTTGGCGTCCCATGGTAACCTGCGGGCGTGATATCAAGTTTGAGCTGATTTGATACGGTGTTTTCTCTAAAAATTGTTCACAGACACACAGACCATTTTCCCAAATAGTGTTTTTCGGACTCAGGAGGGTCTGAAACGTAAAGATCTGAAGAAAACTCAAAAATTTTTTTTCAGCCGATTTCATAACTTTCCTTTCTACTTTGTAGAGCAAGGAAAGCAAAAAGATGCATACGAATAGTCATCAGGTATCAGGATATACCTAACCAGAGTTGGAGTTGAACGCGACCAGCCTTCAGACATGTACTTGTACTCATATTTCCCAACTGTTTCATACTCGTACTATAAATTCAATTGAGTACTCCATGATCATCAAATGCAGCTCAAATAAATGGTAGGAACCTACAATTCAACTGCGCTACAGTTTTCTCAGATGGACTGGTCCCCATTGCAACTTGCAGAGGGAAGTGGGTGAGCTCCTGCCATCTATCCACCAGGATCGATTCAGAGGTTGGGGACTGTGGATGGCTTTGCCAGGAAAGGATAGAGGACGATAAGCCAGATGAGTTGTAGGGCCCCGTTGCTGACACCATTTGTTACAAGGGGAGCTGCTTACTCAGGCAAATATTACAGTGATCCCGAGCTCTGATCGAGTACTTCAAGTTTCCTAGAAAAATGAATCTTCGTCTTTTGCCATTAGACTAAGACCGAGGTGCCTATCATGGGAGTCAGGCGGTATATTAGCATCCAGCTAATCTTAGACAGCAGTGTGTAGACAAGGTAGGTCCACCCTGTAGTGATGTTACTCAGAGACGATGCCAGGGTTGAGTCAGCCTTAGGGGGGAAAAAGGGTTCTTGGAAATACCTTCGCCTTTCTGAGTAGTGCAACGAGTAGTCTGAGTAACTTCAAGATACAAGAAAAGGAACTTTTTGCCCTCGCACGTTAACTGCACTATCGAAGTGGCAGTTGCTTTCTCAACACCATCAAGACGAAGAACCGAAAACGAAGTCAGCTCTCTCCAGCCAAAGTATCAGTACGAAAAATATAATTCAACTGCGTCTATAATTAAAAAAAGGGAAATAGGATACTCTTTCTCTCTAAACGATAGAAGTGAACCGATATCGCGAACCGATCGTGACCGATGTGATGTGACCTTCAGAACGGCATGCGGGTTATTCAACTTCGTCACGGAGAAACCTATCATACGAATATGAGCATTTCAGGGCAACTTTCCCGCGTTTCAATCTTAGCGTAACCCCTTTTTTCGACCAATCAATAAACTGATATTTTCGCTTCGCCCCTTCAAAGTCTCTGTTTGAAAACTCTGAGCAGGTACCTAACAGTACTGTAGACAACGCGCATCGTTATTTCCGCACACTACAGAGCGGTGCACATGCCCTTGTTCGAGGATCAGTGAAAATTGTATTATACCAAGACGCAGTTCTACACTTCTTAGATGACTCAGTATCAAAAAGCAAACGCCACCAAACACCATCTTCGGGTAATTGTTTAAACCATTTTCTGCCCATGACAAGCGAATAGGCCACACTAGATACCAAATGGAATTTTCGTTCGAAACAACGAATTTATTAAACCACGCCCTAGGCAAAATATAACCTGGACACTACTGATTTTTTATCCTCATGCCTTGGAACATGAAGTGACCAATTTGAGAGGTGGGGGGGGGGGATGTGGTAAAAACAATTTCTTGACAAACATGAGTGTATTATTCGGAATCAGCAATAATGTACCAACTGACTCGGTGACCTCTTGATCGTATTCTAGTGGTTAAAGACGATGGTTCATCCCGACAAAAGTTGGGCAATGGATCGGAGGAGCTCGCTGTAATTTTTGCCTGTGTCAGCGGCTCTTCAAACAGCTCGACCCCCCCTCACAGTACAATAAACCAAAACGGCCAAATCCTAAATAAAAATGTGAAAAACTCCTCCCTCCCTCCTAACAACGCCCCACATGTCCCAGCCATTTAAGATTATTTTCAAACCCTCTGCCTTCATGTCGCTTAAAGCAGAGGAAATTTGTTTTTAATCATAATTTTGGGTCGGTGTGACAAAAAGTCGGTTATCTTTAAAATGTTAGTTTTTGGAGTTAGCCGGGTTTGCAGTAAGATGACACAAACGTTAGTTACGAGTGTATGAAAACAATCAAGACAAGGCAGTATCATGACAGCCAGCATTTAATATTCAACGTACCGGCTGAACGTCAGAATGTAAACGTTGAAACCACGTCATCGACAAAATATAACCTGTACAGCGGACGGATACTACTGATTTGGAATCGTCATGCCTTGAAACATGAAGTGACCAATTTGGTGATGTAGTGGTCGAAATAGTAAACGTATTTCACCTCCAAAAATGTTACGAACGATTTAGATTGCGTTTCTAGCGTATTTTCAAAATGTTGTACAGCGCAATAGTATTTTTGAGGGTTACAAAGGGACTTGGGCAGCTTAATAAATCATAGAAACAGTGTGTTTTCCCTAAAACGTGTTGGTAAGTAGTTGATACCCACGTTATGTGTAATTATTTCATTGTTCGTGCGAATAAGAGTCATGTAGCTCTCTCTCTCCCTTTTTTTACCAGCCTTTATGACGGCCTTTCCTCATGAATCCAAAATCCGTTGACACGCTCTGTACTATAATCGAGCTCCAATCAATTAAATACCAGTCAGTGCGTTGCAAGTTAGCAAGCATTATTTCTCAGTTTTGGTTTATTATTCATTCTGAATAATAACCCTATGTTTTCGGTGACGAAAACTTTTTTTACAACCCCCCCTTAAAATTTGATAGTTTTCGTTTCAAGACATGGGGATTCCAAATTTGCAATGTCCGTCCGCCGTCCACCGTCCCCCATCCGGGCCGTTTTGTGCCTTTAACGTGGTCTAAAAAATTCGTTCTTTCGCACAAAAATCCGATTTGGTATCTAGTTGTGCCCCCCATCTCGGCAATCCAATCGGACGAAGCCCGTGGTTGTAATGGGCAAAAAACGGTTAAAAAAATTAACGAAACGCAGTGCAACGCGAGAGCTACAGCGTTTCATCGTTTGAACTCCCTCCCTCCCGCCCGTCTCAATAAAAAACGGCGGCAACACAGCAGGGCGGGCGGCTCAACTCCCCCTTCGCCTTCCAACGAGTTCGCTCGAACCGCCCGACGGAGCAAATTCATCAGACGTTTTGTTTTCGTAGTTGCATTGTAGCCAGGACATGTTTCGTATGGTTTACTAGTATTCGATGCTGAATCGAATGGGATGGGGGAGCATTAATACTAGGTCAAGCTGTTCATGAGAATAATAAACCATTGTGTAATAATTTGCAGGGTTTTTCTGTTATTCGTCGTCCCGTGTTGGTGTGTGAGTTGTAGAAAGTAAATTCATTCAAAATAACTTACTTGCCCCCTTTCAAATATACATCAATCTAAACACATATTGGGGATTTGGAGGGTTGAAAACACCAGCCAAACCTTCTCTCAGAGTCAACTTCAGAGTCGTTTGAGGAGGGATACCATCTAGTTTTGGCAGGGGAAAATCCTCAGCTAGCCCCAACACCTGCCTTCCCTCACACTTCAAAGCTGTCTAAGGAACGTAATTTAATAATATATTTGATTGAAATAATTTTTAAAAGAGCCAGCCAGCAATTCCCGAATGCACTCGACTATCAGCTCGTTGTTGAAGTTATTGCACGGGCATACTAATTCAAGCTGAGGAAACGTAAAGATGGTTAATTAATAAACATGTTGACAGTTCGTTAAACTACCTACAAGCTGATAATTTAATGTAGTTTATGATATATTAAGATGAATGAGAGAATTCTCGAACGCTCACAACTTGCGGAAGAGCCACTTGTAATGCCGGACTGTCCTCCTATTTTCAGCTCTATTTCAGTACGAAGTGATTTACTACATTACTGTGTATCACCCTGAATAGGGATTCGTCAACCCACAAGTCTCAAAGACCAAGAACGGCCGAGAAACGTCGTTGAGAAATAATAACCTTTTGTAATATGTGCTTTTAGTACTTTCATTTCTTTCTTTTTTACTTTCCTTGCTCTACGAAGTAGAAAGGAAAGTTATGTAATCGGCTGAAAGAAAAATTTTGAGTTTTCTTCAGATCTTTACGTTTCAGACCCTCCTGAGTCGGAAAACCCTATTTGGGAAAATGGTCTGTGTGTATGTGTGTCTGTGAACGATTTTTAGAGAGAACCACCGTACTAAATCAGCTCAAACTTGATATCTCGCCCGCAGGTCACCACGGAACGCCAAAATAAGGGTATGAACCAAATCCACCGGAATTTAACTATAGTTATCATAGCGATCAAAACACCAAATTTTTTTTTGTCAAAAACGTCTCTAACGATTGTGATTAAATTTTTTATATTGATAGCTCGCAATATGGCAACTATACCATAAAATTCCCATTTGTGGGAAAATGACGAGAGCAGCACAATAAATTACCAAAACTTTCGACGAAATCGACTTTAGCGCGGTTTTCAGAGAAAACAGCCGTACCAAATCAGCTGAAACTTGATATCTAGCCTACAGGTTACTATGGGACGCAATAATGAGGGTATGGGCCAAATCCACCGAAAGTTAACGGTAGTTATCACAGTGATATAGTGATCAAAACACCAATTTTTTTTTTCTCAAAAACGGTTCTAACGATTTTGATTAAATTTTTTGTATTGGTAGCTTTCACTAAGGCAATTACACCATAAAATTCCCATTTGTGGGAAAATGACAAGAGCAGCACAATAAATTATCGAAGTTGTCGACGGAAAGCGTTTTTAGCGCGGTTTTTCCTTATAAACTCCTCTAAAATGTTACCAGAATGTTTTTAAAAAATTGGTATTGTAGTCCAATCCAATACCTATACGGTGAGTGTTGAAAAACGCTCATAAAATACATGGGGCTCACTCCAGAAATTCTTGAATTTCAACTACCGCCGTTTCGCTTCCTACCAGTTCTAGTGGTTTTACTCGATCACTCTGCAAAAATGATTACTATCTTCTTCAAAACAATCGTGTTCCCAGCCACATTAATCCTCTGTGCAACAATTTCTCCGTAATGGTTCTGGAATGAGTTCGAGCAGCAGAATAAATTCCGGAACTGTAAGCGCTACCGCTTTCTGCTGTCGTGAAGTGTTGTTTGACCAAGCTCAAATGAACTGAGTGATAAATGAATTGATTAAATAGAATTAGCCATGTACCAAGTGAATTGTTGTAGAGCTAAGGAAAGTTGTGTGTTGCAACGCACCAGATATTTTTTGTTAATTTAATAACCTGTATTGAACTTCCCCAGGCTATCAGGAAGTCTATGTTTTCATACTAGGGCGCCCAGGGTTGTAAAGAGGAGATGACAATCAGCCATCATTATGTCTCAAAAGTTGACGTTGAACAGTGAGACAGAAAAGAAATAAATAAATTAGCGATTGCGAAAATAATAATGGGGACACTTTGACTTACAAACAGGTCTGAGAATAAGGTTTCAAGCGGCACGAGGTAAAGTAACGGCAGGTTATGACGACAAAACGGGTTCAACCAGAAATCATCCGGTCGAACGAACTTGAAACGAATTTAATACACTCTGAGATTAAACGGGTCACGGCTGCAGAACGGATTACGAGCAAAAGGTTACTTGGAGTCAGGGAAGAGCCAGAGGTGTCTCCTCGTCCATCCAGAACTCCGACATCACAACAAATAGCGAGGAAGGTGTCCAAGCAACGCCATAACAAACCGGGTTGCCAGGGAGTTCCGCTCTTCCGGTCACATGTGGTAAAGTCGTTCGAGCCGCATGATCGATTGATTGCGCCGCAAACATTGATTGCATAGAAGCTTGGACTTGCCACAATTTGGGAGGGAGTTTGGTACCTTTGAGTAACCAAATAGTACCTCGGGGGGACACTGTCCCGTGAAGAACAGACTTCATAGACTGAGAACCTCTCCTAATCTCTCCCGCCAGTAGGCAGTCCCGCACCTTTCCTACCACTTCCTCCTTATTCAATTGGTGGTCCTACCTAGAAGGGCTCCAGGTCCCCCCGGGATTTGTGCAGATCCGTCCTTCGCCAGTCGATCGGCCTTCTCATTCCCTTCTGTTCCTCGCTATCATGGCTTCAAGCTTCGTTCAACGGGTAGATACAAAAATAGTTGTGGAGAACAAAATGTGGGTACAGCTTGCTACAACACACTCCGTCAGGCTGATTAATTTCAGTTAAGCAGTTACTCAGGAAATTTAAAAAACCCTGCAAATTACTACACAACGGTTTATTATTCGGATAATCAGCTTGACCTAGCATTAATGCTCCGAGACCAATCCCGTTCGATTCAGCATCGAAGAATATCATAATGAAACCCAAAAAAAGGTCGAAAAGAACTGAATCGTAATATTAAAATAAACAATAAAAAACGAAAGTATCTAGAAAAAACTGAATTTTAATATGAAAACATGCACGCTAAATACTAATATCAAAATTTAACCAAAAATCTATGAAAAAAAACCAAAATGAGAATGAAACGAAAGAATCTAAAAAAATTGAATCGTATTAAAACCAAAACGTCAGGGAAATTGGAACGGGGGCGCTCGAAGCGAAAGGCGAAAGGGGAGTTGAGTGGCGGCGTCGTCGTTGGGAGGCAAGCGAGAGCAGGAGAGGCGCTCGCTCGCCTCGAGCGCGGTTGCTTTTTTAATGATACGGGCGGGGAGGGAGGGAGTTCAAACGACGAAACGCTGTAGCTCCCGCGTTGTACTGCGTTTTGTTAATTTTTTTAACCGTTTTTTGCCCATTACAACCACGGGCTTCGTCCGATCGGATTGCTGAGATGGCAGGCACAACTAGATACCAAATCAGATTTTTGGGCGAAAGAACGAATTTTTCAGACCACGTTAAAGGCACAAAACGGCCCGGACGGAGGACTGGGGATGGCGGACGGCGGACGGACATTGCAAATTTGGTATCTCCAAGTCTTGAAACGTAAAGTATCAAATTTTGAGGGGGGGTTGTAAAAAAATCTTCGTGACCGAAAACATGGGGTTATTATTCAGAATGAATAATAAACCAAAAGGATCAAAGAGCACGAGTTTTGACACATTTTGGTTGTTATCTCTGTTCAATGGACTGTCAGGGGGACATTTATATAAAACAATATACAGGTATTAACTATTTGAAGAATGGTGAGTCTATTGGGGACATCCAGGTTACCCTGGATCTTCAGCTTATTTTCAATGATCACATTGCTGAGGTTGCCTCACTGCCATGCAGTCTTTGGGGTTTCTCAAGCGCAGCGCTCGTGAGTTTTCAGATGCCCATTCCCTCACCCCTCTGTACCCATCCATGGTCCAAACCTACCTGGAATCAACCTCCGCCGTTTACTGACCCTTTTATGGCGGTTACAGTGACCTCTTCAAACGAGTACACCAGGCCTTCATTCAAGGTGGGCATACTCTAAGATGAGGTCGATTGCGATGTTTTCTCCACTCGCTTCTGCCTCTCCTGACCTGCCACCTGAAGAGTCATGGTGAATGTGGGGTTCCTTCATGGTGTTTTGGCTGGGGGATTGACCCATGTACTCCAACGCCTTCTATCTTCCTCACTCGGTGATGCCAGTTTGGTGTGCTCTAAATATTTTGGTCGGCTTCTCTCGTCAGCTTATTTATTTAGTTCATTTATTATTGCAATTCAGCTCTCTTACTTTTCTCTCTTTATGTTCCTGACTTTTTTCCACTTCTGTCTCGCTATTTTACGTGTTACCTTTTCTTTTATCTGTAATGAATACTCAGCAAAGAGTTGAAATTGTCGCTCTCAAGAAGTGAGTGTTTTACTTTCCTTGCTCTACGAAGTAGAAAGGAAAGTTATGAAATCGGCTGAAAAAAAATTTTGAGTTTTCTTCAGATCATTACGTTTCAGACCCTCCTGAGTCCGAAAAACACTATTTGGGAAAATGGTCTGTGTGTGTGTCTGTGAACGATTTTTAGAGAAAACCACCGTACCAAATCACCTCCAACTTCATATCTCGCCCGCAAGTCACCATGGGACGCCAAAATAAGGGTTTGAACAAAATCCACTGAAAGTTAACTATAGTTATCCTAGTGATCAAAACACCAAATATTTTTTTTCTCAAAAACAGCTCTAACGATTTTGATTAAATTTTTTACATTGATAGCTCTCAATAAGACAATTATACCATACAGTTCCCATTCGTGGGAAAATGACGAGAGCAGCACAATAAATTATCAAAATTTTCGACGAAAAGCGTTTTTAGCGCAGTTTTTTCCTTACAAACTCCTTACGAAAATTGGTATTGTAGTCCAATCCAATACCTAAACGGTGAGAGTTTAAAACCGCTCATGAGATACATGGGGCTCACTCCAGAAATTCCTGATTTTCAACTACTGCCGTTTCGCTTACTACCAGTTCTAAACATTTTTACCCAATAACTCTGCAAAAGTAATTACTATCCTTCTTCAAAAATTTGTGTTTACAGCCTCATCAATTATCTGCGTACCGATTGCTCAATATTGGTCCTGCAATGAGTACGAACAGCACAATAAAATCTGGAACTGTAAGCGCTACTGCTTCCTGCTGCCGTAAAGCGTTGTTTGACAAGTTCAAATTAACTGAGTGATAAATGAATTGATTAAATAGAATTAGCAATGTACAAAGTGAATTGACGTAGAGCTAGGAAAGTTGTGTGTTGCTATGCACCAGATATTATGCATTTCAGTCGCCCCTTGCTTTCCAGGAGTGAAGCTCCTTGTAGGTTAGGGCTGTCACCCTACACACGAACACCCTGCAACGTAGTTTATTGTAGGAATATTTGACCTCACCACCTGCGTTTCTGATTACTTCAAAATCGTTACTCCGTTCAACGCTTCCAGCGAAGTTCCATTCACTCGACTCTCAATTTCCTCGCGTTTATTCCTACCTCGCATGAACACGCCTCACCCTCACACCAACCGCTCCCCTACACACCATAACCCACAACCCCTCCCCCGTAATTAATTATTGTTGAAGGTCAAGAAAAGGTAACGCGAACTTCCGTGACATAATTGCCGAGTTTCTGAGAGAAATAAAAGAAATCAAAAAGTGGTGGAAAAAAGCGGAGTTTTAATCTCAACAAGTTATCGGACGAGATTTCTTTTAAGCAGAAGCTTAAACGCAGTAGGCGAAATGGATAAAAACGGATCGGGAACGAAATTATATTAAGAGAACAAACATAAACGACATATTATAGAGCGGAGCAGAACGAACGAACAAGCGAAGACGGCAACACATGAACGCCACTAAGTCAGGTGGCGGCTTATTGGAGGAGCAGTTGAAGTCAGCAGAGTGACGCTCCAACACCCCCTCTCAATCGATGACTTCATGATGAGATGAGTCCAATGCGCAACTTGCAAAAGTTGTGCTTCTCTCTTGCGAGTGGTTTAGTCAGGATATCAGCGGGCATCTCTTCCGTGGGCAGGTATGAAAGAGTTAGCGTTCCTTCTTCGACTGCTTGCCGAACGAAATGATGGCGCATGTCAATGTGCTTGGTCCGGCTGTGATGGATAGGATTTCCAGCTAGACTTTGAGCTCCTTGACTGTCAGAAAACACACAAATGGTTGATTGAGGTTTGCCAAGGTTCTCCAACATAGTTTTCATATGGATTGCTTCCTTGGTTGCTTCAGACAGAGCCATGTATTCGGCCTCAACGCTGCTGAGGGCTACAGTGTGTGTTGTTTTCTGGCTTCAGGAAATCGCCGCTCCTGCAAACTCAAAACAGTATCCTGAATATGAGCGCCTGTCTATTGAGCAATTTCCCCAATCTGCATCAGCAAATCCAGTGACTGGTTTGCCGGTTTTCTTGAAAACCAGAGTGTCATCTTTCGTGGCCTTCAGATATCGCAGTACTCGTTTTGCTGCCTTCCAGTGCTGCTCATTGTACGCTGTGTTGAATTGACTAAGAGCACTTACAGCGTATGCAATATCTGGGCGCGTGGCTACGCTCAAATACATGAGTGAGCCAATCAGATTTCTGTAAGGAAATTTTCTCATAACTTCCTCGTCACTAGAATCAGGTTTGGTGAGTGCATTTCCCACTTCCAATGGTGTTGCAGCAGTTTTACAGTCCGACATATTGTATTTTTCCAACAAGTCCGAAATGTATTTTCTTTGGGACATTGAAATTTTGTCTTTCGTACAGTTAAATTCGATTCCTAAACAATAATTCAAAATTCCGAGGTCTTTCATTTTGAAATGTTGCATCAATTTAACTTTAGTTCCGTCAATCCAATCATTTTCATTTGACGCTACTAAAATATCGTCAACGTACACGCCAATGAGAAGCATTCTTGCGCCTTCACGCTTCACGTACAAGCAAGGATCAGAATGTGTTGGTTTCAAACCCATACTGAGAAAAGAATTTGGTGGAGTTTTCGGTACCATTGACGTCAGATTGTTTAAGTCCATACAATGCTTTTCTTTAGGTTGCACACCTTGTTACCACCTTCAAGCTGCTTGAGCATTTTGGACGCTTCCTTTTGGAGTGTCGGGTTTCCACATTTCGTCAAGTATTCTAACGATCTCTTTAGCTCTACAGGAATTTCCATGTACACGTCTTTGTCTAGGTCACCGTTTAGATAGGCCGTTACTACGTCTGGCTGAAGGACATTCATGTTATGCTCAACAGCTAGTGCTAACATCATACGAATGGTGCTGAGGCGGATCACAGGAGAGAACGTTTCTTCATAATCTACGCCAAGGCGTTGTTTGAAACCTCTCGCTACCAATCGGGCCTTTCTACGCTCCACCGTATTGTCCGGCGCATACTTAGTTTTCAGGGATCAATCGGCTAGTAATGGTTTCACGATCCGCTGGACGGTCGCAAATCGTCCAGGTCTTATTTTCGATTAATGACGCAAATTCCTCATTTATTGCCGATTTCCATTCTACCATGTCAGGACTTTGGTTTATCTGGTCGTCCGTATCGTCAACTAATCCTACATTTTCATAGTTTGGAACATCGACATCAGAATTAACATCCTCGTTAATACGTTCGGTTGATGAGGAGTCAGCAGGCACCATATTGTACTGCTTTCTCGGTCTCCCTGAAGCCCCATGTACCTTTTTGGGTCTACCAGGTCCTCTCTTCATTACAGGTCGTGTGGGGTTTTCAATGGTACTACTCCCTGTTTCACGTTCTAAAGTTTCATCTTCATCAACTTCACTACTGTCGTCGGAGTCGATTGTTTCAGGAGTTCTGTCGATGTTGTCAAGCAGTAAATATTCAATGGATTTCGGTTCGTTTTGTTCGTCAGGCACTAAATTCATGTACTGTCCCTCTAAAAATTTTACGTCTCTCGTTACGCAAACAGCGGAAGCGTGCTGGGCCCATAACCTTTTAAGCAGAAGCTTAAACGCAGTAGGCGAAATGGATAAAAACGGATCGGGAACGAAATTATATTAAGAGAACAAACATAAACGACATATTATAGAGCGGAGCAGAACGAACGAACAAGCGAAGACGCTTAACACATGAACGCCACTAAGTCAGGTGGCGGCTTATTGGAGGAGCAGTTGAAGTCAGCAGAGTGACGCTCCAACAATTTCCGCACAAACGACCGCTCTTTGCACAAGCGAATTGCGGCTTCAAACGGCACTTTCGACGAGGAAATGACTCGGTCATTAGGATGTTGTCATGGGCACGAATTTACGTAGAAATTACAAAAGGCCGGCCAAACTAATTGCCAACCTTCAGTTTATTGCAGGTGGGACGAGGAGCAATTCACACTGTAGGAAATGACCATGAGATTTATGTGCGTTTTCAAATATTTAAGAAGCTCAGCGAATGAATTTAATGAAAATATCTGGTGCGTTGCAACACACAACTTTCCTTAGCTCTACGTCATTCACTTTGTAAATGACTAATCCTATTTAATCAATTCATTTATCACTCAGTTCCTTTGAACTTGTTCAAACAACACGTCACAGCAGCAGGAAGCTGTAGCGCCTACAGTTATGGAAATTATTGTGGTTCTCGTACTCATTGCAGGACCATTATTGAGCAATTGGTACACAGATAATTGATGAGGCAGTAAACACAAATTTTTTGAAGAAGGATAGTAATTACTTTTGCAGAGTTATTGGGTAATAACTGTTAGAACTGGTAGTAAGCAAAACGGCAGTAGTTGAAATTCAGGAATTTCTGGAGTAACCCCCATGTATCTCATGAGCGTTTTTAAACGCTCACCCTTTAGGTAGTGGATTGGACTACAATAACTACAATTTTTTTGTAAACATTCTACAAAAATTCCAGCGGCGTTAATAAGGAAAAAACTGCGCTAAAAACTCTTTTCGTCGAAAATTTTGATAATTTATTGTGCTGCTCTCGTGATTTTCCCACGGATGAAAATTTTATGGTATAGTTGACTTATTGAGAGCTATCGATATAAAAAATTTAATCAATATCGTTAGAGCCGTTTTTGAGACAAAAAGTTGGTGTTTTGATCACTATATAACTATAGTTAACTTTCGATGGATTTTGCCCATACCCTTATTTTTGGGTCCCATGGTAACCTGTAGGCTAGACATCAAGTTTCAGCTGATTTGGTACGGTGGTTTTCTCTAAAAACCGCGCTAAAATCGATTTCGTCGAAAGTTTTGGTAATTTATTGTGCTGCTTTCGTCATTTTCCCACAAATGGGAATTTTATGGGATAGTTGCCTTATTGAGAGCTATCAATATAAAAAATTTAATCAAAATCGTTAGTGCCGTTTGTGAGAAAAAAAATATTTGGTGTTTTTATCACTATGATAACTATAGTTAACTTTCAGTGGATTTGGCTCATACCCTTATTTTGGCGTCCCATTGTGACCTGCGGGCGAGATATCAAGTTTGAGCTGATTTGGTACGATGGTTTTCTCTAAAAATCGTTCACAGACACACATACACACACAGACTGACAGACACACACACACACACAGACCATTTTCCCAAATAGTGTTTTTCGGACTCGGGGGGGGGGGTCTGAAACATAAAGATCTGAAGAAAACTCAAAAAATTTTTTTTCGTCCGATTACATAACTTTCCTTTCTACTGTGTAGAGCCAAGGAGAGTCATAAATGGCTGTCAAAACCCGAAGGAAAGAATTGATAGGTGTAAATATGACCATACTTATTTCAATTCGTTACAACAATATTCAGCTTGAAGGTGTTGCAGCTAAAACACACGAGTAAATAATTCAAGTTCAATATACCCAGGTACAATACATACGAGAAAGCTCACAAAGAGTTGGCACCGGAATACGTGATAAAAGCCATCGACATGCCAGTAGTCACGACGAAAAAAGGCTCCTCGTGAACCGTGGCTCTGACTGGACAATTCTCAACTCTCCATCTAAAGAGGGTCGAATCCGCAGTCTGAGGGGTTAGTGAAAGTAGCCAACTCTAGCATGCTGCCAGCAAATGAACGCTGTTGTGAACTAGGAATAAGTAACTTGATGGTTCAAATTGTAATAATAATAATAATAATAATAATAATAATAATAATAATAATAACCTCCTGTGAGGATTTTCCTTTATTACGCCCATATTGTCTGCCTGTAAGGAAGACTGGGCACCACGGGTCATCTGAGTCACCACAAGTTCCATTGTTGTATTCAACTTGTTCCTCAATATTCTCGTTGCAGGTGTATTGGGCAGTTATTCGACATCGGTTGCCTTGGTAGCCTACAAATTTAATTGAAGTATTGCTTTTCAATAACCTGTCGCCAAGCAATTTCGGGCATCAGGAATATGACTATTAACTCGCACTTTACTGAATGGTGATGGCTATCTTTGGTCGGTAGGCTCAACACCCGAGAAAAACTTGGGGAACGGATTGGATGTACAAGTTTTCAAGCAAAGAAACAAAATCGGGATACAGCGAAAAAGCCATCGTCAACGCCAACCAGCTTATATTATTACTTGAAGTATATCTCCTCCAACAAGACGATTGACAATTCGACTTAAATTCGCCCGTCATCAACTGAACAGAAGAGGAGACGCCATTATGAAGGTACCAAGGTTTTCCCCTCCGACTATTGTTCGATCGAACAATGATGGAATTATTACTATTTGCACTGGTTACGAAAGAGAACTCGGTGGTGAGAGAGCACCTGCACAAACGGAATTTCGAAACGGATTGTGGAGCCGAAGAAGAGGTTGGTAATAAAAACCAGTCAAGTTTGATCTGTCGTCCTGATAACATCGCAGATGACGGACGTAGTAAGTTTATGACTAGTATTTGTAAAAATAGATTGCGCCAAATGAGCGACTTGATGGCCGCCGATCCCGTTAGTCGTTTTTTATTTGTCAGTCAGACGATAATCGTGAGCAAGTTGATCCGAAGACACGTGTTCCGATCGTAACAGTCCCCTTAACCTTGGTAATTACCAGTCAGTTAAATTAACCGTTACAGGAAATTCTAAGGCACGTGCACAAGGGGATACTCATATGATGAGCACATTTAACGCACCTAGTCGTGTACTACAGAAACGCCACGATCAAAAAATTAAGAACGACGGGAACTCAGGCAGGAGCATTTAATTATCCTTCGGCCTCAATTCGTTATAAATCGCACCAATTGTGTCCATCAAGATTAGAAATCTTATTTATTACAATAAACTCGATCAAAAAGTTTGCGTAGAAAAGAAATAAGGGAGAGCAGCGAAAAAATATCAAACTAGTAGTTATTTTAAATTGATACACACAGCTGTCTACGAAAAAATAAAATCACAAATTAATGGAAATTAACAACTATCTTAATACCTTCTCGACGATCCCCGGCCACAGAATGGACACGTGTACAAGTGTTAATACTGTTTATTATAGTTAGCAATTAATTGCCCTACGTGAATCGTAATCAATCGTTGGTTGCTGCCAATTTTTTATTACTTTCCGCTACCCGAAGGGAAGGAAAGTATAGTAATCGGCCCAAAAAAAAAAGTTGGGTTTTCTTCAGATCTTTACGTTTCAGACCCTTCTGAGTCTAAAAAACCTAATTTCGGAGAGAGGTCCGTGTGTATGTCTGTGTGTATGTCTGTGTATGTCTGTGTGTATGTCTGTGTGTATGTGTCTGTAGTTCGATTTGCGGGAGAACGGCTGATCCGATTGAGCTGATTCTTTTTTGTTTTGTTTGTTATTTTTTGTAGACACCAAAATAAGGTTATGGACGATTTCGGCCGATGGAAAGGGGGGGAGGGGGACGAAAATGTACCAAAAACTAGGGTTTTTCGCATTTTTCTCAAAAACAGCTCTAACGATTTTGATCAAACTTTCAAATTATCTTCTCCTAATCAATACCTAACTTTTCTTCTCCATACATATCTCCATGAAAATACGGTGAACGGAGATATGGGCCCTTGAAGCAAAAATATGTTTTTTACGCTTTTTGGCAAAACGGCTTCAGCGATTTTCACCAAACTCACAGGATGTTTTCAAATAGTTGATATCTACATATTCTTTCCAATAAATGTTCCTGTGACGGTCCATTGAACAGAGATAAAAAGCAAAATGTGTCGAAAATAACGTTTTTTCTAACATTTCCGTAAATTCCAGGGTAACTTTTTCACCAGATGTGATATATCCTAATGAAGTATCTTCTAGTCACCCATACCAACATTTCGTTCTCTATAATTATTTCTGTATATATATGTTGAACAGAGATATAAGCCAAGTTAACTCAGAAAAGGAGATTTGTCGAATATTAATTTATCGGTATTCCAATTTTCTCAAAAACGGCTCTAACGATTTCGATCAAACTTTCGGAGTACTCTCAGCTAACTAGTCCCTACATTTAGTTCTGCATAAATGTTCCTGTAAAAATGCGTTGAACGAAGATATAGCGCCCGCCTATGTAGCTGGTGTTCGAGCTTAAAGGGGTGGCGGAAAGTAGTGTGCTGCTACGCACCAGATATTTTTACTTTCCTTGGCTTTACGAAGTACAAAGGAAAGTTATGTAATCGGCTGAAAAAAAACCATCGTACCAAATCAGCTCAAACTTCATATCTCGCACGCAGGTAACCATGGAACGCCAATATTAGGGTATGAACCAAATCCACCGAAAGTTAACTATAGTTATCATAGTGATCCAAACACCAAATATTTTTTTTCTCAAAAACGGCTCTAACGATTTTGATTAAATTTTTTATATTGATAGCTCCCAATAAGGCAACTATACCATGAAATTCCCATCTATGGGAAAATGACAAGAGCAGCACAATAAATTACCAAAACTTTCGACGTAATCGAATTTAGAGTGGTTAGCATGGTGATTAAAACACCAAATTTTTTTCTCCAAAACCGCTCTAACGATTATGATTAAATTTTTTATATTGATGTCTTTTGATAAGGAAATTATACTATAAAATTCCCATTCGTAGGAAAATGACGAGAGCAGCACAATAAATTATCAAAATTTTCGACCAAAAGCGTTTTGCCGCGGTTTTTTCCTTTTAAACCTCGCTGGAATGTTGGTAGGATGTTAAAGAAAATTGGTATTGTAGTCCAATTCAATATCCAGAGGGTGAGGTGTTTAAAACCGCTCATGAGATACATGGGGCTCACTCCAGAAATTCCTGAATTTCAACTACCGCTGTTTCGCTTACTACCAGTTCTAGCAGTTATTACCCAATAACTCTGCAAAAGTGATTAATATCCTTCTTAAAAAAATTTGTGTTTACAGGCTCATTAATTATCTGTGTACCAATTGCTCAATAATCGTCCGGGAATGAGTACAAGCAGCCCAATAAATTGCAGAACATTAGGGGCTGCCGCTTCATGCTGCCTTAAAGCGTTGTTTGACCAATTTCAAATTAACTGAGTGATGAATGAATTGATTAAATAGAATTAGCCATGTACAAAGTGAATTGACGTAGAGCTAAGGAAAGTTGTGTGTTGCAACGCCCAAGATATTTTGAGAATTGTGGTTTTACGCGTTAATCCCGTTTCTCATTCAACGTGAGCATTTCGCCCCATTACAAAATAGAAAGAACAAGTGAAAGTGTCCCATGTGGGGTTCAAGGATTATTACTCGTTAATTGTTAAGTAGAGACGCGGTCGTTGCCCACTAAAAGTCTAAGAATATTCAGTTTATAAAATTACTCAACAATCAAATGCGCAATGTCAGTCCGCTGGCCAGGCCATATTTTGCCTTTAACGTGGTCCTAAAAATGCGTTCTTTCGGAGAAAAAATCCGGTCTCACAAAACCCACGGTAATTATGGGCGAAAAATGGTTGGGAAAATTAGCTAAAAACTAGATTTATGCGGGGTCATTGCAATTACCTCGTGTTTGGCATCGTTGCCAAGGTATTTTTCGGCGCTCTGTCGAATAGGATGGGTCTCAGAGGTGTAGAACTGCGTCTAGATGGAAAACAGTGGAATCACTGTAGATATAGTGAGGTAAATTCTACCACTTGAAGAACCTAGGATCGCAATATAGTGAAATATATTATTTCTCCCTGGTCTGTCCTCATTTCCCGCTTTGCCACCATCTCACTACAACTACCCAACAGTTCAACTCGTTCCAATTGCCAATTGCCTAGAAATGTCAATTTTCGTTATTCCTTTGTTGTCAAATAACGATTCTGATCGTTTACTACTATTTTTCGATGCTACATCAAATGGGATGGGTCTCGATGGTGTAAGACTGCGTCAGGTTGGATAACCGTGCTATTCAAGAGAATAAAAACCGTCGTGTAACCATTTGGAGCGGTTTTCTGATTTTTTAAACCATGTTTTGCGAATAATGGATTTCATGGACGGGGAGAAGAGAGATCCTAAATAGAGTTTTTGTGTGCAAGAACAGTTGTATTAGACCACGTTAAAGACATAATACGGTATGAACGGCGGCCGGCGGGCTGATACTGAAGATTAGGAATACCCAAATCCCATACCTTCGAAACGTGAAGTGTCACATTTTAAGGGGGGGGGGGTGCGCTAGTGTGTGCGTCACTATATTATTTAAACTGAATGGTTGAACGCAGTCTCTCATTGAATAATTGGAATATTCTTCTTGTTGAAGAGGCTTTGATGGTACAATGAGTGGTTTCGTATTTCTAGCTCAAACTTCTTTCTAGACTTCCCTACTGAAAAGTATTGCAGCGTTGGAGCATTTCTTACTGGATCAGTGGGCTATCACTTGAGCCGTACTAATTTTCAAACTGCTCAGGGTGACACGATTGACGATCAACCAACTTCGAAATTGTCTTTCGATTCTTTCTTGTGAACTGTGTTCTTTGTCTGTCTCTACGGTGCACGTTACTCTCTCTTGAATACAGCTATTGACGCGCATATGGTATGAAATTCCGTGATCCAGAGTCCGCTTGAGGTACCTAAACTGGACATCGAATTATCTTTTATCCAGTGCCCGGCTATTTTGATAGTTTACTGGGTAGGCTGATTTTTACTGTGCTTGCAGCAAAGGGTTGCTTCAAATTCGTTTCAGAAGTTCCTACCACCGCTTTTAAACGCTATCTTTTAACTTTGAAATGGGACACGTTTGCGCACTGGAATTTCGCCAGCCAAACATTTTACAAAATTTGACGATCGTAAGATTTATTTTAATGGCCTCATCAGACGAAATATTTGATTCCAAGAAAGTGGGTTAAAGAAGTTCATTCATACATTTTTCATTTCGTTGAAGAGTTACTTCCAAGGTCTCTACCGAATTAGAAGTAGCCGCAAATAACTCATAGTCGGTTTAGACAGCTTCATCCATGACTTCCATCCCGCTCTGCTCGCCTCTCTGAGATGACACATGGTTAGTCCCCAATACCCAAAGCCTTCTGGTTGATAGGGTAAAACATCATTGGAGACGCAGGTAACTGCAACTCATTTATGGCCAAAGTACGAGTAAATGAAAGCCAAGTTCCTCTGCATGCTGTTGATATCTGCTAGCGTTGAAGGCTTCCTTGTGATTCTCCTCACGAAGGTGTTCCCTAGTGACCTGGCAGTGCAGAGCCCCACAAAACGTTTTTCGGGGCCGTGTGTTGATGTGGAGACGATAGAACAAGTTCAAATTCGATATGTTAAACTCCTAAACGAAAGAATTTACTTTAATTGCTTCGAACAACTGACAGGTCTGTTTCCTTATCAAAATTACTGTTCGTTAATACCCACAAGAAAGTTATATCAGTCGTAAGTCGTGTAAATTGCTGTTTCACTACCGTGAAAAAGAAAGCCCCGTTACTCGCTCAGCACCCACCAATGGAGCCTGTACACTTCTTTAATTTATTGCCATTTTGCCACCCCAGACAATGAGGCAATAGCAAATCACGCCTAAGCAAATGATCTTGAATATATTGTCACAGTAACTATTGTAGCCGTTCACATATTATATACTGTTACCGCTGTTCCTAAGTACCTGTTCGACACATTGTCAGTCAGTCAGTCTCTATCTCTCTTGCCACTCGTAATCACTGTATATCTATCATCCAAATTATTACTATAATACACGTCAATAGTCTCACGAATCGCGTGCATTTTATAGGCATTGTTAGTCCCTTGACACAACAGTAACACACACCCCAAGTGGCCTCGCTGATTGCTCGTAATGAGGCAAACCTCCCTCGCAAGGGCCGTCAACTGAAACGCCACGTCACACCTATGTTGACACCTTGAAGTACTTGACTGCCTTCTCAAGAAGAAGCATGACATGGAAACGTATTGACGGTTGGCTATTTAATTGTCCCTTTAAGAGGATAAGCTGGGCTTTTTCCTCAGCCTCCTTCAGCTTGACCACCGGTCTGAAACATGTCCACATCGGATCGTGGCAGCTCTATTTCCCTTGAACAGCACTCTACTTTCACAGTGTTCTTCGCACGCACGATCAATACCTGTAATTGTCTTCCCTCAAGCCGAGTATCGCCATAAACGCAATCACATTCTCACGACACCGCCACTCGGTAAATAATTGGTCCGACCTCGGCATCCAATTTTCATTAAGTAACGAGCGATCCCTCAGTTGGGTCATTAAAGTGAGAAACCTCCCCGTTTTCACCCGGGTCTCGTCTTCCACTAGGGAGGAAGAGAAAGACCAATTTCCTTACCAAAGTCAAGGTCAAAATCTGATCGTAATCCGCTTTTCAGGTAATCGCCAGCTCCCGGACAAAGCGCTCCACTTTTCATGCCGTCGACGGGACAATTGCAGGACGAAACGAATTTGCCAACTGTCTGGACTCACTTTCCTTAATGGACTTTCCAGAGAATCAAAATCGCGGTTCGTTTCAAACAGATGATTTAATGAGCGTCGAAAGGTCGAAGTGGCGAGGTGAACGCCTCGACGATTACTCTGGAAACGAATCACGAGTTGAGTGTAAGAGTTGGAAATCTCATCACACAAATTTCTTCAGCCCCAGTCGACTTGAACGTGGAAAAACAAAACGTAAATGTTTTACTTACACCCTTGTAGCGCAACAGGAACTCATGAGGCAGTCAAAATGATTTTATGGAGAATCAATCGAATTTTTTCTTGAGGAATCATCGGGTCAAATTTTAGAAAATGAAACGATGGCGGTTAGAATTACGGAATTTCTGGTGAAGCATCTAATTATCTTGTGAGGGTTATTAAACCTCTATAGTATAGGTAGTTTATTCAACTATCACCATGGTTTTTCTGTGGCACCAGCATCATACGAGCGGAATTTGTAAAGAAACAACTGCGCTAAAATCTAAACTCTTCATTCATTTTGGTTTATTATTCATTCTGAATAATAACCCTGTGTTTTCGGTCACGAAACATTTTTTACAACCCCCCCTCAAACTTTGATACTTTACGTTTCAAGACTTGGAGATTCCAAATTTGCAATGTCCATCCGCCGTCCGGGCCGTTTTGTATCTAGTTGTGCCCGCCATCTCGGCAATCCGATCGGACGAAACCCGTGGTTGTAATGGGCAAAAAACGGTTAAAAAAAATTAACGAAACGCAGTACAACACGGGAGCTACAGCGTTTCGTCGTTTGAACCCCCTCCCTCCCCGCCCGTCTCATTAAAAACCCTGCAAATTATTACACAATGGTTTATTATTCTCATGAACAGCTTGACCTAGTATTAGTGCTCCCCCATCGCATTCGATTCAGCATCGAATACTAGTAAACCATACGAAACATGTCCTGGCTACAATGGAACTACGGAAACAAAACGTCTGATGATTTGGCCCCGTCGTCGGGGCAATTGGAACGGGGGCGCTCGAAGCGAAAGGGGAGTTGAGTGGCGGCGTCTTTGGGAGGGAAGCGAGCGGGAGACGCACTCGCTCGCATCAACCGCGGTTGCTTTTTGGTTTATTATTCATTCTGAATAATAACCCTATGTTTTCGGTCACGAAAAATTTTTTACAACCCCCCCCCTCAAAATTTGATACTTTACGTTTCAAGACTTGGAGATTCCAAATTTGCAATGTACAACGCGGGAGCTACAGCGTTTCGTCGTTTGAACTCCCTCCCCCCTGGCCCGTCTCATTAAAAAAGCAACCGCGCTCGAGGCGAGCGAGTGCGTCTCCCGCTTGCTTCCCTCCCAAAGACGCCGCCACTCAACTCCCCTTTCGCTTCGAGCGCCCCCGTTCCAATTTCCCCCACGACGTGGCCAAATCATCAGACGTTTTGTTTCCGTAGTTCCATTGTAGCCAGGACATGTTTCGTATGGTTTACTGGTATTCGATGCTGAATCGAATGGGATGGGGGAGCACTAATACTAGGTCAAGCTGTTCATGAGAATAATAAACCATTGTGTAATAATTTGCAGGGTTTTCTCTTTCCCACGAATCAGAATTTTATGGTACCGTTGGGATTCGTAGAGCTAAGGAGATTCAGATGTCTGAGCTGAACTCAACGTGTAATTATTGAACTCGCAACTGTTACTCGTCCCCCCAACCATCAGTGATGCACGAAAGATTGAATCCGTCGGATACGATTGACATCACAACCCTTAAGACTATATTTAAACTATATTTAAAATAAATTATTCAGAATGAATAATACGCCAAAACTACTCAATCTTACAACCAAATATCCCTACTTGATGCCCTAACTATTTTTATCACAATTCGCGGAGGTCAATTAAGCGTTAATATCACGCAACTGTACGCATTTATGTTCATTGTATAACTGTGTGTATTTGAGCCGGTTTCAGTCGCTTGGAATTTTGTGATGGAATAACCTGAAGGGTCAACTAAGATATGAGAGAGATGTTAGACGTTATGCGACAGGCGAGAAAGAAGTGAACCATTTTATCGAAAACTGTGAGCAGGTTGATATCCGCAACGAAGAAAGAGAATTCAGTTAAAAGCGACGTTTAGAGATTTGTCTCCGGAAAACGAACTTGGAGGACGAGAACGGACTGAGCACTGCATCGAGTGATGGTGAGAAATAAGACAAGAGGGAGGCGTATGTGTTAGAAATTATTTGCACCGGCTCATTTTCCGAACTTGGAAGTAAACTAACTAAAGTTGATGGGTTTTTCAGGTTTGCCGGGGCAGCGAATCAAAACTTGAGTTGGTAACCAGGAGCTTGAATCTCACGAACCTACTTTGTTACATTAAGTTTGTTCGTCAGATTTAGGTTACTGGTACAAGCAAACCTCAACGAGCTCTGTACCCTCGTCACGAAACGAAGACATTATCGCCACTCAAAACCTCTTTTTCGTAATAATTAATTACAGGTAACTGTGTCTAAGAATTTCTCTCACGCAACTCATGTTCCTCTGAAAGTGTCAGTTCCGTGTTATCTGTGTTGTTTCCATGCAATATATTTTGTTATGCTGCGAACGAGGTCCTACAAAAATGTTCATATGTATTAACCGTTACGATTGCTTCAAGATATTACCTACTAAAGCAATAAGTACATATTGTGACAGAAGTAAGCTCAATACTCCAAATGATGAAAAACACAAGAAGAAATTAATCTAATTTACCAGATCTGTTTCCTTACCAAAATGACTGTTTCTTAACGCTCATAAGAGAGTTTTATCAGTCAAAAGTTTTAGAGGTTGCGGTATAATAATATCTGAGGGAGAGATCAACTGTGAGCACGGTTTTTTACTTTCCGCTACCCGAAGGGAAGGAAAGTATAGTAATCGGCCCAAAAAAAAAATTTGGGTTTTCTTCAGATCTTTACGTTTCAGACCCTACTGAGTCTAAAAAACCTAATTTCGGCGCGTGGTCCGTGTGTATGTGTGTGTGTCTGTAGTTCGATTTGCGGGAGAACGGCTGATCCGATTGAGCTGGTTCTTTTTTTGTTTTGTTCGTTATTTTTTGGTTTGGTAGGGTTTTTCGCATTTTTCTCGGAAACGGCTCTAACGATTTTGATTAAACTTTTGAATTATGTTCTACTAATCAATACCCAACTTTTCTTCTCCGTACATATCTCCATGAAAATACGGTGAACGGAGATATGGGCCTACGAACCAAAAATAGGTTTTTTACACTTGTTGGCAAAACGGCTTCAGCGATTTTCACCAAACTCACAGGATGTTTTTAAATAGTTAATACCTACATATTATTTTCAATAAATGTTCCTCTGACAGTCCATTGAGCAGAGATAAAAATCAAAATGTGTCGAAAATAACGTTTTTTCGAACATTTCCGTAAATTCCAGGGTAACTTCTTCACCAGATGTGATAAATTCTAATGGAGTGACTTTTAGTCACCCATACCAACATTTCGTTCTCCATAATTATTTCTGTATATGTATGTTGAACGGAGATATAAGCCAAGTTAACTCAGAAAAGGAGATTTGTCGAATAATTATTTATCGGAATTCCAATTTTTTCAAAAACGGCTCTAACGATTTCGATCAAACTTACGGAGTACTTTCAGCTAACTAGTCCCTACATTTTGTTGTCTATAAATGTTCCTGTAAAAATGCGTTGAACGAAGATATAGCGCCCGCATATGTAGCTGGTGTTCGAACTTAAAGGGGTGGCGGAAAGTTGTGTGTTGCTACGCACCAGATATTTTGTCATAACCTTCATCGCAAATCGAGCGAAGTGGTTATAGGTTTGCTGGCCAGTGGTCATTTGGAGTACTTCAGTTGATGCTGTGTTGTAGGCCTTGATGGCCCACAGGGACGCAGCTCTCTGGGATTGAGCCAGCACTGTAGTTTTCGCCTCAGTGACCTGCAACTTGGCTTGTTCGCATCATCAACATCCAGTGCAGTTGTGTGACATCGACATTTAGTACAGGGTGGATAAGTGGAGAGTGAAAAAGGAGCTTCCCCCGCTCGGTGCCAAATGCATTCGAAAAATGGCAGCAAGATGAAATCCTTGTCAAAAACACGAGACATTTATGAGTTTTATCACAACATCCGTGTAGCAACATGTAGGTTGAGCCAGACCACTGGACCAGCTAGTTCCTTACCTGCCTCCAGTTTGGAGGAAACGAGAATCTCCTGTAGTTTCTACAACAGTAAGTGACGGTTGTTGGAATAGCTCTAACTGCTATTAACCCATAGTAAAACCCACCTCAGTACTAATCCGACTCACGCAGTGTACTTTAGTGTAGTTTGACATAATATGGTTGTTAAGTGCGCTTTTCTAGTTCTAAGAAAAAAAGATGTTGTAATAGCAGACAGTGACCATCACACAAAGCGAAATTACTCTCTTGCTCGTTGAGTGCTCCACCAGCTTGAGCCTCACTGGCTGACTTCCAACTTAAGTTTGTTCGTTAGGCTCAGGCTCGCGGACAACTCACCTTCGGCGGCCTTAACACGAATCTATATAGAGCTACGCTTGATCGCACTACCACCACACCTCTTTAGTCATAATCGCCATTCATTGTGACCAATTACTCGTATATTTGGCAATTAAACGCTACTCCATGCTGTGGTTTTCTTTCAACATCCTCAAACCCCTGAATGTGCCGAACATTGTCTACGGCTGGTCTCAAAATATTGATCTATGAAATATAGCAACTCAATGAGTATGCCAAACTGTGAACAGACGAAATGTTAGCACAGTTTCGGTGTTCCTGTAACAAAACATTGTGCAGACATAGCAAGCATTTCAAAATTAAATTGCCGTTGTTACTGTGACAGCTTTATCTGCTGCCTGCCGGATGTGGAAACCAAACGACTACTTGGTATCCATCATCACGCCCAAATACCGACGGAAGGAACTCAACTGGGCCTGACGTTGCTTTTTACTTTCCGCTACCCAAAGGGAAAATTATAATCGTGTCAAAAAAGTTGGGTTTTCTTCAGATCTTTACGTTTTGAGGCCTAATGAGTCTAAAAAACCTAATTTCGGCGTGTGGTCCGTTGGCCAGAATTGTAATGTTGTGAATGCTCGCTGTCGTGCGCTCGTGACTTTGGACTGTCACCATACACTAACCGCTCTGCTGAACACTCACTTTCCTGGATGCAGAACTGACCCTGAGTTATTGGCGGACGCGGGGATTGCTATGAGGCGGACAGGAACGCCGGACTGGGAACTCGCCAGGGCAATTATAACCCGAGACGCCGTACGCTGGGCAGTAAACTCGTTTAAACCGTTCAAGTCGCCTGGCCCGGATGGTATTTACCCGATTCTCCTACAGAAGGGAATAGAGCGCATCCTACCCAGCCTCTTAAGGTTATTTAGGGGCAGCGTAGCGCATGGTTATATACCTCAGGGTTGGAGGAAGGTTCGAGTAACCTTTATACCAAAACCTGGCAGGGACTCATACGAGGAAGCCAAGGCCTTCCGACCAATATGCCTCACATCCTTCCTGCTCAAGACAGTGGAGAAAATTCTTGACAAGTACTTGAGGGACGGATGTTTGAGAAAATTATAATCGTGTAAAAAAAAGTTGGGTTTTTTTCAGATCTTTACGTTTTGAGGCCTACTGAGTCTAAAAACCTGATTTCGGCGTGTGGTCCATTGGCCGGAATTGTAATGTTGTGAATGCTCGCTGTCGTGCCTGTGGTAACCTGTTTGAGTCGCTGAATCATGTGGTGCAGGTGTTGTCGCGTACTCATGGCGGCCTGTCAAGCGTCATGATGCGGTCTGCACGCAGGTTGCTGGTGCATTGGCATTGGAGGGCTGGGAAGTGGAGAGAGAGCGGCACTACCGCTGGAGAAGGACCGAAGCCTGACATCGCCGCTGTTAGTCCTGTGGCTGCAGTGATCCTGGATGTCCAGGTAGTATCTAGCAGCCGAGAGCTTCCGCTATCTTGGCAAGCCAAGAAGGGCAAATACGACAGAACGGATCTTCGTATGGCAGTGTCGGAAGCTCGTGGAGTGGAGGCAGGTAACATCAGGGTTGCAGCATTGAACGTATCCTGGCGTGGTGTGTGGTGCAAGAAAAGTTCTGAAGAGATGCGTGGGCTGGGTGTGTCAGCAGGCGTTCTCCGGGGTACCACCACCCGTGTGTTGCTCGAGTCGTACACTAACTGGTAGTCGTTCTATCGTGGTACATCCTCTCATCCTTCTTTCCATCCCCGTCCCAATCCTTCTATCCCTAGATCCGGCGTAGGGTTGTCTGGGCGCCAACCCCATTTCCGTGAACTTTAAAAAAAATCTGGTGCGTTGCAACACACAACTTTCCTTAGCTCTACGTCAATTCACTCGGGTACGTGGCTTTTTTTCTACTTACTCAATTCATTTATCACTCAGTTCATTTGAACTTGGTCAAACAACACTTTAGACGGCAGGAAGCGGTAGCTCTTACAGTTCCGAAATTTTAGGGCTGCTCGTATTCATTCCCGAACGAGTGGAGTTTAAAAGGAAAAATACCCGTTGAAACCGATTTTCGTAGAAAATTTTGATAATTTACTGTGCCTCTCTCGTCCTTTTGCCACGAATGGGAATTTTATGGTATAATTGCCCTATTGATAGCTATCAATACAACAAATTTAATCAAAATCGTTATAGCCGTTTTTGAGAAAAAAAATATTTGGTGTTTTGATCACTATTATAACTATAGTTAACTTTCGGTGGATTTTGCTCATACCCTTATTTTTGCGTCACATGGTAACCTGTGGGCGATATATGAAGTTTGAGCTGATTTGATATGGTCGTTTTCTCTAAAAATCGTTCACAGACACACACAGACCATTTTCCCAAATAGTGTTTTTCGGACTCAAGGGGATCTGAAACGTAAAGATCTGAAGAAAACTCAAAAAAAAATTTTTCAGCCGATTGACATAACTTTCCTTTCTACTTTGTTGAGCCAAGGAAACTAAAAATTGTAAAAATTGGGTGTGTGTCTGTAGTTCGATTCGCGAGAGAACGGCTGAACCAATTGTGCTGGTTCTTTTCTCGTTTTGTTGGTATTTTTTGTTGACACCAAAATAAGGTTATGGGCGATTTCGACCGATGAGAAGGGGGGGGGGGACGAAAATGTACCAAAAACTAGGGTTTTTCGCATTTTTCTCGAAAACGGCTCTGACGATTTTGATTAAACTTTCAAATTACCTTCTACTAATCAATACCTAACTTTTCTTCTCCATACATATCTCCATGAAAATACGGCGAACGGGAATATAGGGCTATGAAACAAAAATAGGTTTTTAACGCTTTTTGGCAAAACGGCTTCAACGATTTCCACCAAACTCACAGGATGTTTTTGAATAGTTAATACCTACATATTGTTCTCAATAAATGTTCCTCTGACAGTCCATTGAACAAAGATAAATATCAAAATGTGTCGAAAATAACGTTTTTTTAACATTTCTGTAAATTCTGGAATAACTGTGCCTTCCAGCCACCCCACCACACATTTCGTTCTACTTTTCGATGCTGAATCGAATGGGATGGGTCTCGGAGGTGAGACTGCGTCAAGCAGTGCAAGAGAATAGAAATCGTTGTGCAATAATTTGCAGCGTTTTAACTGCGCGGTTTCCCTCTCTACTCTAATGGCTCCGCCTCAAAAGTCCACAGCTTAGAAATCGCCACGGCGGTCGCTCCCCCACGAGACGCGACTTCCCTTGAAATCGTATTGGGCTCCCCACGTCGTGGCATCCTTCTGCAGGTGGGTGAGTATACGCTGTTGTCAAAAGCCGTCGTATGTTTGTTATCGTAGTAAAATAAGTTCAGCCAACTATTCTCTCGCTTTTACTTCTAATGACATACCCTATTGATACGTTTTAACTCATTTGTTCATACTTCCCTTAATACTTCAAACTCAATGCTAGAACTGAATAAGGATGTCTATAAACAATATGTTAAATAATGTGGTGGTTACGTGACTTCTAAGCAACTACCCGACAAACGAATCAAATGTCGAGGTAAAATCGCCCACGATCTATCGCGTTTGTCTTTTAGAATATCTTTATCTTTCATAACTCTGTATCTATCCGGATTAAACTCCCTAAATTCGAGGGGCCCGCCGTCGACAGTTCATGTTTGCGTCAGCTCATGTCACCATCAGAAGCTCAAGCTATTCTATTTGTTGTTAGTTCACATGCGAAAACCGGTAGTAAGTCAGCGGAAGCAACTTCCTTTTTCATTAATATCGCTGTCTGTCTGACCTCTTCATATCTTTTAGTTCTATCGTATTTCTCTTACGTAAGGACCAAAGCTTAAAAAGGAACGAACCATCAAAGAATACAATAAAACTCTTAATTACTTAGACCTGAAAATCACACGGTTGGACAACGAACTACAATACTACATTTTTAGAAAACCTACTGCTACCGACACGACCATACACTTTACATCAAACCACCCACAACAGCATAAACTAAGTTTAGACACATGATACGGAGACTAAAAACTATCCCACTACCCGCACAAAATTACAAATATCTGGTGCGTTGCAACACACAACTTTCCTTAGCTCTACGTCAATTCACTTTGTACATGGCAAATTCTATTTAATCAATTCATTTATCACTCAGTTCCTTTGAACTTGGTCAAACAACACGTCACAGCAGCAGGAAGCGGTAGCGCCTACAGTTGTGGAATTTATTGTGCAGCTCGTACTCATTCCCGGACCATTATTGAGCAATTGGTATACAGATAATTGATGAGGCTGTAAACACGAACTTTTTGAAGAAGGATAGTAATTACTTTTGCAGAGTTATTGGGTAATAACGGTTAGAACTGGTAGTAAGCGAAACGGTGGTAGTTGAAATTCAGGAATTTCTGAAGTGAGCCCCATGTACCTCATGAGTGTTTTTAAACACTCACCCTTTAGGTATTGGATTGGACTACACCACCAATTTTTTTTAACATTCAACAAAAATTCCAGCGGAGTTTATGAGGAAAAAACCGCGCTAAAAATGCTTTTCGTCGAAAATTTTGATAATTTATTGTGCTGCTCTCGTTAATTTCCTAGGAATGTGCATTTTATGGTGTAATTGGCTTATTGAGAGCTATCAATATAAAAAATTTAATCAAAATCGTTATAGCTGTTTTTGAGAAAAAAAATATTTGGGGTTTTGATCACTATGATAACTATAGTTAAATTTCGGTGAATTTTGTTCATACCCTTATTTTGGCGTCCCATGATGACCTGCGGGCGAGATATGAAGTTTGAGCTGATTTGGTTCGGTGGTTTTCTCTAAAAATCGTTCACAGACACACATACACACAGACCATTTTCCCAAATAGTGTTTTTCGGACTCAGAAGGGTCTGAAACATAAAGATCTGAAGAAAACTCAAAATTTATTTTTCAGCCGATTACATACTTCGTAGAGCAAGGAAAGTAATAAAAATTATGTTGATAAATTCCCTTTGCGCTTTACTCTAACCCTTCAAAATCAGCCAGCACTTTCCAGGAAATGAAATTCGTTTGAAAAGTGCGTCATGAAGATCTTTAGGAAGGAGCGTTGTGATCATTCTTGATGCTGAAACCATTGGTTTGCATGTGGAAAGCTACAATTTCAGTTCGTATTGACTGAGTTCATTTATGCAGTAAAGATGAAAGTTTACTTCTTGGTAAAGTGACATCAGCAATGAACAGTTGGAACTACAAAAAGGTGGCTGTGAGAACGGGAGAGGAATGTTCCGCTACGTTTCGTGAACATTAACAGCGTCACTATGATAACTATAGTTAAATTTCGGTGAATTTTGTTCATACCCTTATTTTGGCGTCCCATGATGACCTGCGGGCGAGATATGAAGTTTGAGCTGATTTGGTTCGGTGGTTTTCTCTAAAAATCGTTCACAGACACACATACACACAGACCATTTTCCCAAATAGTGTTTTTCGGACTCAGAAGGGTCTGAAACATAAAGATCTGAAGAAAACTCAAAATTTTTTTTTCATCCGATTGACATAACTTGTAGAGCCAAGGAAAGTAAAAATTGAATCGTATTAAAACCAAAACGTCGGGGAAATTGGAACGAGGGCGCTCGAAGCGAAAGGCGAAAGGGGAGTTGAGTGGCAGCGTCGTTTGGGAGGCAAGTGAGCCTCGAGCGCGGTTGCTTTTTTATTGAGACGGGCGGGAGGGAGGGAGTTCAAACGACGAAACGCTGTAGCTCCCGCGTTGTACTGCGTTTCGTTAATTTTTTCAACCGTTTTTTGCCCATTACAACCACGGGCTTCGTCCGATCGGATTGCCGAGATGGCGGGCACAACTAGATACCAAATCGGATTTTTGGGCGAAAGAACTAATTTTTTAGACCACGTTAAAGGCACAAAACGGCCTGGACGGCGGACGGAGATTGCAAATTTGTAATCTCCATGTCTTGAAACGTAAAGTATCAAATTTTGAGGGGGGGTTGTAAAAAATTTTTCGTGACCGAAAACATAGGGTTATTATTCAGAATGAATAATAAACCAATACAAAAATCAAGAAATCTACCGAATGGAAGAAGAACTCAACATTCCAACTCCCAACCTAACCCTTACTCGCCTCCCAAGGCCTGCTTATCGAACTCCTCCTTTGCTGACATCTTACCTCACCTAGTAATCACCGCCCATCTTCACTTTCAAAGATCTTTGTTCGCTCAACAATTAGAGAGTGGTAGGAAGGGTACCAAGCACACACTCCAGGCTCTTTATCGGCCATGCGTTACTGGGGAAACGTTTGAAGGGAAAACAGTTTGAATATTTCAGCATCTGTTCGTTCTGCAGTTGGAGCTGACGAAGCCTCTGACCCCTCTACTCAATTTGCACATATTTCGACGAACTCTCTTCAACGTTTCACCTTCACAGTCGTTCTTTTAGTTTTAGAGGAAAACGAAGGTTCTTTCTGGGAAAAATCCAGACAATCGCCCAGTGGCCTCGTTCCTGATGCGCGCGACAGTAAAACTGTGCCAATATCGCACCGCCGAGGACGATGAATTCGTCGCCTCTTTTCAACCCCTCATTGGCGAGCAGAAGCTGAACATGTAATGAATGGTGGAAGGGAGGGGTCAACTGGTCCTCTTCGGGAGGAGAGCTGCTCCGAGTCCTTCAGTTGCTCCTGCGTCCTTCTCTAGCGCGATACTCGTCTTAAAGAGAAAGAGCTCTAGTGAATGCGGTCGAAACAAATGCTCCTAGGCCGAACCAAGTACAGCTGCAGCTTGATTTTGACGTGAGTTGATTATTTTAGAAAAATAACAGTCAAGTGGAATGTTTGGTTCGGCTTGATGAGGTAAATTCCGGTACCCACTTCTTGGGTGAGGTTTCGCTCTCAACATTTACTCAGGAGTCGGTGTAAATGACGCTGTTAATGTTCACGAAACGTAGCGGAACATTCCTCTCCCGTTCTCACAGCCACCTTTTTGTAGTTCCAACTGTTCATTGCTGATGTCACTTTACCAAGAAGTAAACTTTCATCTTTACTGCATAAATGAACTCAGTCAATACGAACTGAAATTGTAGCTTTCCACATGCAAACCAATGGTTTCAGCATCAAGAATGATCACAACGCTCCTTCCTAAAGATCTTCATGACGCACTTTTCAAACGAATTTCATTTCCTGGAAAGTGCTGGCTGATTTTGAAGGGTTAGAGTAAAGCGCAAAGGGAATTTATCAACATAATTTTTATTACTTTCCTTGCTCTACGAAGTATGTAATCGGCTGAAAAATAAATTTTGAGTTTTCTTCAGATCTTTACGTTTCAGACCCTCCTGAGTCCAAAAAATACTATTTGGGAAAATGGTCTGTGTGTATGTGTGTCTGTGAACGATTTTTAGAGAAAACCACCGTACCAAATCAGCTCAAACTTCATATCTAGCCCTGAAGTTACTATGGGACGCCAAAATAAGGGTATGAACAAAACCCACCGAAATTTAACTATAGTTATCATAGTGATCAAAACACCAAATATTTTTTTTCTCAAAAACGGCTCTAACGATTTTGATTAAATTTTTTATATTGGTAGCTCCCAATATGGCCACTATCCCATTAAATTCCCATCTATGGGAAAATGACGAGAGCAGCACAATAAATTGCCAAAACTTTCGACGTAATCGATTTTAGAGTGGTTTTTAGAGAAAACAACCGTACCAAATCAGCTGAAACTTGATGTTTAGCCTACAGGTTACCATGGGACGCAAAAATAAGGGTATGAGCAAAATCCAACGAAAGTTAACTATAGTCATCATTGTGATAAAAACACAAAATTTTTTTCTCAAAAACGGCTCTAACGATTTTGATTAAATTTTTTATATTGATAGCTCCCAATATGGCGATCACACCATAAAATTCCCATTCGTGGGAAAATGACGAGAGCAGCACAATAAATAATCAAAATTTTCGACGAAAAGCGTTTTTAGCGCAGTTTTTTCCTTATAAACTCCGCTGGAATGTTAGTAGAAAGTTAAAGAAAATTGGTATTGTAGTCCACTCCAATACCTGAAGTGTGAGTGTTTAAAAACGCTCATGAGGTACATGGGGCTCACTTCAGAAATTCCTGAGTTTCAACTATTGCCGTTTCGTTTACTACCAGTTCTAGCAGTTATTACCCAATAACTCTGCCAACGTGATTACTACCCTTCTTTAAAAAATTCGTGTTTACAGCCTCATTAATTTTCTGTGTGCCTATTGCTCAATAATGGTCCTGAAATGCGTATGAGCAGCACAATAAATTCCAGAACTCTAGGCGCTACCGCTTCCTGCTGCCGTAAAGCGTTGTTTGACAAAGTTCCAATTAACTGAGTGATAAATGAATTGAGTAAGTAGAATTAGCCATGTACAAAGTGAATTGTTGTAGAGCTAAGGAAAGTTGTGTGTTGCAACGCACCAGATATTTTCTAAATGTGGCGCCAATGAAAATTGGAGACGGCCTTTTTTTCGATGGGTGTCTCAATAGACGATTTAACTGCTTAATTTAAAAAATGCTATTCTGTCCATGATGCAAATTGTTGATGAAAACCAGCTGTTTGTAATTGGTGAACGAGGATTTTGATACAATTAGGGTTAAAGGGTTGTGGAAAGTCTGCATAGATTTGAATTTATTTCCTTTTTTATTTTTTCCCGTTTCCTTGAACTTTGGGAGTAGTGTTAAACAAATTTGAAGTTAGTGGATGCAGAGTTGATTGATTAGATTACTCAAGAATGACTGATCATTTAGTTAAGAGCGTAATTTTTGATGCCTTTTTGTGGATAGGTGTTATTGTGTGTATATATCAAAGAGGCAGAGGGGCTGGTTTCTAACGTGGATATTGCAATCTTAATAAGCTGATAAGATAAATATTTCATCTTGTTATTTGCTTTTTGAGGTCATTTAGTTCAACCCTTTTGGAGAAGCCCCTTTAAGCCCTTTTACCAGCCCCTTTTAAGAAGCAGAGTGTGACTTGACCGTAGACTCCCCTATAGTCAATGAACCCCCGAGAAAAGTGGTTAAAGCGACTAGCTGCTAAGGCAGGACCGCCGTTGCAATTTTTAAAAAGTCAAAAAGAACTATTTTGAGGTAGTTTTGTAATCTCCATTTATTTACTCCTTCCGAGTTTGATTCAACAGGTAATATTCACTTTTTGCAGTACGCAACAGAAAACTCTTCTGCATCTTAGGTCTATTCTTCCTTCACAATTTTTCTACAGAAATTGTTATAGATAACGAAAGAGAGGAATTTGTTAGTATAAAACGTATTGTGAATCTAAACGGTGTAGAGCGATCCCTCCTACCTATTTATACCATTCTGCGTAATTTTATTAAACACTTGGCATCCCTAGCTATCAGCTTCCCTAGGCTGGTATATCTGCGAGATATCAGGTGGGGCCAGTTGGTAAACGATGTCTTAACGAGTTTCCGATATCCTCGCAAATCGACTCATCTTAAACTACCACTCAGCGACCAATCTATTCAAATGAACAGCTCATTAAAAATCTATTTGTTGATTAGTAACTAAGAAAAATAAAGATTATCGTATTTTAGCTGATCGTAATTTATTTAGAAACACATTTGCTATCGCAACCTCGACCGCTATGAGCCTCGTCATATTATTTACTGTCCACAGGCTCATAAACCGACATCATCAACTTGGAAACCTGAAGGACGTTGCGGAAACGAATTAAGGAGCAATCAAAATGTTCAACACAAGGGTTTGGGCTATTTGGGCGCTTGCAGCGTTGTCATTTCTTGCTCAAACCCTTTCTGAAGAAATAACTTCGGAGGAAGCTGCCAGAAAATTTATGAAAAACTATAACGAGAAGACAGAAAAATTGTCGCGAAGAAATATCATGGCTGCTTGGCTTTATGAGTCCAACATAACAGAAGCAAACAGCAAAAATAAAGTGAGCAACGGTGTTGAAGTATCATTATTGGTCTGGCCATCGCAACATTCAGATATATCACCACAGCTCTATTTGAAGCAAGCTGCTTGTTGAAGGTTTCACAGAAACCTGCTAGAAACAAACCTTTCAGCCTAACCGCTTTAGAATGTAATGTTAGTAGATTTAATTATTTAACTTTCATTATTATTCGTTGGTTCGTTTAAAAGAGCGTGTAAAGCGACGGCACATGCAGTCATAAGCGAAGAATTTAGGCTTCAGCCTCCTGGGGGCTTATAATTTCCATTCTTAGGAACCCATTGTTGTTGAAGGTCGTTGCGGAATTGATGCAGCGAATGATATCTCTCTGTATATATTCAACTGGCCTAATTTGTGATTACCAGCTCTCTTCTACAGAGAAGGTACACACAGGTGTCACCTTCTGTTTCCAAACCTCTCAAATTCACTCATCTCTTCACTGCTGAGATATGCCTTGATCTTTATGGATCAAACTTGGGTGCTGGCAGTCATCTCCCTTTCCTCTGCACTTATAGGTCGCAAGCTGTGCTCAGGACTAGTTACTATGTTTCTTTTACCCCAAGCAACAGGTGGCGTCTCTGCCTTGATACGCTTATTGCAGCCCCCCTGAAACTTACTCCTGGTCCTTGAAGGGTAAGGAAGTAAAAGTACAGCTTTTGAACATTCAAGCGTTCAAGGTAAGGCTTAACAGTAAAGAGAGAATACACCGAGGTGAGTGTTTGTTACCAGACAAGGGAGATTTGGAGAGAATAGAGCTAGCAAGTACTACATAAATTTGCTATTAAAAAATGGTAAGTCATCTCGTTCTTGAAAGATTTTTTTTTTTTGACCCGAGGGCGTGTGGGACAAGTCCCTTTGTCACTGCGGCCGCATATGGGCCTATTGTGACGCTGGCCCTTTCTTAGTAGAAGGCGTCGTACATACCCGCGTATGTCGTCGGACATAAGCCGAGTATGTCCTTCACCGCAGAGTCCGCTACAGTTTGGGGTTCAGTGGTCCCCTGACTGAAGTATTCAAAACGTTTTGCTGCCAAGGCAGGGCATTCACATAGGATATGCTCTGCTGTCTCATCCTCCTCACCGCAGAGTCTGCATTCCATTTTGTTGAGGTGATATCTGAGTGGGCAGTGCCCGGTGAGGAAGTTTATCAGTACTCTCAGATCTTGTCTAGAGAGTGTCAGCATCGCCTTCGCCCTTTGACAGGAAGGCGTGACAAGCCTTTTCGCCTGTCTTAGTCATGGCTGGCGATGCCAATGGGCGCCATTTTTCTGTATCTCCCATCGAGCAACCAGACGGTTCAGGTGACTTTTCTTCAGACCCACGTGTGGTTCAGGCCCGATGGGTAGGGATTCTGTACCCCTTTTTGTGAGGCGGTCAGCGTTTTCATTGCCCTCATGCCCCCTGTGAGCCAGCACCCAAATGAGGGAGAGCCTGTTACGGGCGCCGAGCTGCTTGAGCGCATGGAGGCATTCCCATGCCAGCTTAGACCTAAAACTATAGGCTGCAATGGCCTTTAAGGCGGCCTGGCTGACTGAGAAAATGTAGATCCGCTTGCCCTTGAGTCCTTTGTTCAGGATCTCTTCTGCGCAGATCTTTATGGCTAGGATTTCCGCTTGAAATATCGAGGCGTACTCCCCCAGCGGCTTTGCAAGACTGTAGTTGGGCCCTACAATGCCCAGTCCTGCTCGGCCTTCCTTAACTGAACCATCGGTATACCACTGCAGTGCGCCCACCTCGGTCCGGAATGTCGCCTGGAACCGTTCCCGTGAGTGGACGCTGACGCTGAATGGCAGCCAAAAATTCATCTGCTCTGGCATGACGTCAGTAGCAAGGACTGCTGCCTCTTCTATCTTAAACTGTCTGGTTATTCTGTGGAGGCTCGTCTTAGCCCTGGTGGAAATTTTACCTGTCTGCAAAAGCCTTGCCGCCCCCAGGTAAGAGGTCCTCTGGATGTGTATATGTAGAGGTGAGATGTTCAAAAGGACTTCCATTGCAGCAGTAGGGCATGTACCCATGGCCCCTGTGATAGCAAGACACGCCTGCCGCTGCAGTTGTTGGAGTTTTCCTTGTACTGCCAGCCGGCGTGTCGCCTTCCACCACACCGTGGAGGCATACGTGATGCCTCAATTGATTTATGTAATTATTCAACTGAGTGTGACATGTGTTGAGTAGCAACCAAAAGAGGTTGGATGCACCCCAGCAACAAAGCTTCTGTGAATCGCCATAGCCAACCAAGCAGCGCCCACTGAGGCACGGTGATTACCATTTGACTTGTTTGCCCGTCCAATTCCTTCGCCCGTCACCTCCTTCACAGAATAAAGGGTTCAAAGGGAACAGTTGGGCACTGTTTTGGGGCTCTATTGAAAGCTGTTGCATAGTGGAAAACAAAACTAAGGTTAATGTTTTTCACGTTTTTCTCAAACCACGTCAACACAATTTCTCTTCACTTTGGAAACCTCCATTGGAGACTTGGGGATAAATGTTGGTGAAACAAGTGCAAAAGCTGTAAATCCTTCAGGTTGCAGGGTTTCTGAATAACCACCCTATACAAAACACTAGGTAGAAGTTCGTTACATGTTCATAACAAAATCTTTGACTGTTTGCTCTAAAAGCAGACATGAGTATGACACGAATCAGTTGGGACAACATATCGATCGTACTTTTTTCCGTTATTCGAAATTTAGCTTTCTAGGCAAATGGTCCAATTCATAGGCTTGGTGGCCAATTTTGAATGGGGGATAAATTTCGAATAACTGAGCCATGACGTACTCGATGAAATATATTGGTGTGCGATCGATACGTTTTTAATATCGTAGAGTTTGAGGTACCTGACCAGGAAAACTGCCAGAAGACTCTTCGCGAAAAACAAGTGCATTGTGAAAAGTGGAGAGTAACTGAGTAAAATGGTGTGACACGTACGTTTTTTTAATAGCATTTGCTACTAGTAAAAATTATGAATAAAATTGGACTAACCTTAGTTTCCGTTTTGTTAGATCGAAGTCTTCAGTGAAGTGGCCAAAGAGCTAAAGATGTTGTGGGATGACATAGCAAAATACGACTGGAAGAACTTCAATGACGTCGATCTCAAAAGACAATTTCGACTGTCAAGTATTTTGGGATCTGCTGCTCTCCCAGAAAAATCCTACAAACAGGCGAGTGTCGCAGTGTTATCTGCGATATAATAACAAAGCTACCTGTTACTGAGTAAACTTTAGCACAACTTTTAAATTACGTGTCTCATTATCGTATTTTCTCTTAGATGATAGAAACTACAGAGAAGATGTCGACAATCTACTCAACAGCCAAAATGTGTGACTTTCAAAATAAATCCAACTGTGAACTGAGGTTGGAACCAGGTACTGAGATTTTAATTAAGCATGACGTGATTTACTAGCAATGGAAAACTTATTTGTCTACATAAAATACTCTCTATAAATTGTTGAGTGAATTCCAGTTCGGGTTCTGCGGCTCCCGCAATGTAGATGACGCCCTATTCGACATCACAGGCAAACTATACAAAGCTAGGGATAGCAGAGCCAAATCTATTACCGTGTATTTGGATTTGAGCAAAAGTTTTGATAGCATTGATAGAGGCGTTCTGTTGGACCGAATGGCTAAAATCGGTATAAGAGGTAGTGGCCTGAATTGGTTCACTTCATACCTTTCGAACCGCACCCAATTTGTAGCAGTCCAAGGCCATCATAGTGCTACCAATAGGGTGGATTACGGGGTCATACAAGGTGGAACGTTGGGCCCCACCCTGTTCCTGATATATATAAATAAGTTGGTAGATGTGTCAAATCGCAATGAAATACTGTTATTCGCGGACGATACGGCTTTGATGATTCAGGGGCATGAATGGTCGGAAGTTTTCAGTAAAATGCAATCATTGCTCGATTCGGTTTGTGCTTGGCTAACTCAGAGCATACTAACCCTGAACTCTGGAAAAACTAAATATATGGTCTTTGGGGATAGCACTGGAAGTTCCGAAGGCCTCGACCTGTACGTTCACTCCTGCGTATCTCGTTCAGCATGTCCATGCAACCCTTTAGAACGAGTCTCAGAATATCGCTATTTAGGAGTGATTATGGACCCCTCTTTAACTTGGAAGCTACACATCAATTACCTATGTTCAAAAGTGCAAAAATTCTTCCATATATTTTATCATTCTCGTGGCAAGATGAAAAAAATATATCTATCTCTAGTTCAGTCCATTATGCAGTACGGAGTGATTGTCTGGGGTGGCACTTATCACGCTCATATTGACCGGCTAACCAAAATCCAAAAAGGGATATTGAAAATTTTGTTGGGTACACCTTGACGTTACTCGAGCCAACTAGTATTTCGCGAAGCGAAAGTGTTTACCTTGCGTCAACTGTTCATAAGAAGCCTTCTTATGCACTTGCATAGAAATTCATTTATACTGGATGCACCTCCCTCCCACTCTTACTCTACCAGATTTGTACAGGGTTCATGTGTCGTCAACCCCAGACACACCTTATCGCTAACCAAAATAAGTCCACATTACCTCATTCATGTAATTTTTAATGCATCTCCAGTTGAGGTTAAAAACTTTAGGGCCCTATCCAGGAATAGTTTTAAGAAGATAGTGAGTACATGGCTTTTAAACTTAGGAATGCAGCAATCTAATGAGATTCTCAAAATTATGTACGCATAAGCCCCCCCCCTCCCTTCAGGTTTCCTCATTTATTCAATGTATTTCGGTTTCTTGAAAGTTAGTGAATCGATGCATAAACTGACCAATGTGCCAGATCTCCATATGCGATGCAGATGCATATTGTTGTTCGGCGCTGAAACGCAGAGTCTGATTATGTTTCTGTATAATAATTAACCTTAGATTATTTATTCTTATTGTGAGGCAGCACTCTTGCACGTCGCCACGGGCTCCTGCCTAATGGCGTGCAATTATTATTCGCAGTAGCACCCCTTTTGTCATATTCTTTCATTTATTATCATTTTGCAAGAAGTTGTGTGTATGTTGATATGTACTTCTCATGAATAAACTTTTCAAAAATTAAAAAATAAATAAATAAAACTCTCAGTTCCAAAGCGTAATACAGTGCACAGACTGGAAAATACATAAGTATTGCAAAGAATGAAAAGAAACGTCAAACTTGGGTTTATAATTGAAATTGAAAGACAAGGCAATCTATCAGTGTGGTAACTTTTCTATTATACCCTACGCTGGATCAGGTAGTATGCCACGGTATTAATGGGCCAACACTACAGAATGGGCAAAGCAACAACTCGTAAAAATGACGAGGTATACACAATTAACATACGTTCTAGAATTAGCAGGGCACAGAAAGAACATGAAAGTCCAAAGCCACCTCACAGCAGGAATAAAAACTGGAGAATGAATTAGACATTGGAGAAAATAAGGGTCTTATTTTGAGTAAAAAAAAGAAGAGACCGGGGAAAAGAGTGGAAGTCCGTGGGGGGGGGGGGGGAGTTTTTGGTTTCTTGACGTAAGGATAAGTAGGAGTTGATTATAAATGATATGGTGTTTTCAAGAAGGCCCACTAAGCTGTATTTAAGCCAAAATAGTGTAGTGGGATACCTTAGGCATGAATAAAATATTCAACTGTTACTCCACTAATTATCTCTTTTATTCACTAGCTATTTGAACTCAATGAGTTTGAGCAGCGCACAAGATTACAAGCACAAACAGTTATTAAATCACTTCATGACAAACTATAGCGACACTATACCTATGTGATAACTCAATCTATAAACCCTTTCTTTAGAGCTGACCGAAATAATGGCAAAAAGTCGAAACCCCGATGAATTGAAATATTACTGGGTTTCGTGGCGGGACGCCAGTGGCAAAAAGTCTCGAGAGCTGTTCAAAGACTACATCAAACTCAAAATTTTGGAAGCCCAAGCAAACGGTAAGCAAGTTACTTATAAATTGCAGTTAATAGGCATATTAGGCTAGTAAATTACTACTGCGACCGAAGGCCTGTGATGTTCAATTTTGATAGCGCTGTTATTAAGCTGGCCACCTGTGAAACGAAATAAAATGAGAGGAAGACAAAGCCAAGAGCAAGGTGTTATATTTATGGGTCGCTTGGTGTGATTGTGAAGGAACTACGATAAAACGGTGATGTGTTGGTAGTTTTATGGTGGTTGAATGTCAAATAGATTGATGAAAATTGTGTCTGCTCGCTGATTTACAATTATGAGGAAAAATGAGTTATAATTTAATCAGTTGTTTGTTCAAAGAGTGTCGTGGGAAATTGGGGAACCCTTGACTAGACTTGGTTGTCAAGCCAATGGAAATCAATTAGGACCTTGGCTCTGAAGCCTCCAAAAGGATTCGAGGCTGCAGTGGTGGGTAACACATGCAGATTCTGCGAGGCAGGGCTGGAGTCAGAGGAGCATTTTCTGTGTACTTGTGAGGGGCTGGCTGTGCGTGCCTTATAGTGCTGAGCACAGAAGAGGATGCCTGGTTCCACACAACATGCCCATCTGAGGCTACAGCTGAGGGTTTCTAGGTATCACCTGTATTGGGGAGGGGAGGGGGGGAATGTTCTGCGAAGAAGCTAATTGGACTCGTTCCCTGCTTGCTGCTGGTGCCCCAACTAAACAGAATGCACACTTCTCCCCCCCCCCCCCATATACCAGCAGCAGGTTTTCCTTCAGTTTGAAAGGAACTGGTGTAATTCCTGTCACCTTAAATGTGAAGCTAGTGTTGAGTAAACCGCTTTTTTCGTTTACTTCTCTAAATGCAGAAGGAATCTCTTGCTTGACATTAAATATCGTTCAGCGCGTGAGTTAACAACACACCTGTCAAGGCCTGCTTTAATGAAACCGGTATATGCCCCCTCCTTCCAATAGGCGCATGTGAAGTGTGAAATGAACAAATCTCTAAACTAGGATTGTCTATCGCAACCTGGTGACGAAACAGTCAGCGTTATTCCACCAGGAGACCTCACAAATTCATCACCTTACCAGTCGTTTAGAGGGTGATGTGTTGGACAGGGCTCACTAGTCCCACCAGATCGAAACGCTTCCTCCTGAACTAACCACAAAACAGTTTTCACCCAAACTATCACTCCTAGTCCCCCCCCCCCCCATTTTCTTCTTTTGGTCGTAAGAACCAATCTCAGCTCGGTAAAGTCCAACTTCGCCATAGTAAAATTAGACTGTTGTCAGCCTCAGGTTCAATATTAACACTACTTGAGCGCATCTAAAAAAAACTAAAAGTTAATAGGGAGGTGGTCAGTGATGGGATGCAAAATCCTTCAGCTTCATCACTTAATGGAAGACGGCAAGCGTTTGAGGCTTGTTCTTCTACGTCCAAATCGGAAAACTATCAGTTAAACAACGAATCTATGGGCTGAAGCGTGTTGCTACGGATTCATATTTCCTCATCCTTTTTTGTGTGGGTCAGTCGACTAGTAAGCTATTTCTAGTCCAAGTACTAGCTTTTTTTACACTTCGCTTTTGTAAGTTGAGTTTTTCGTTTATTATTCATTCTGAATAAATAAATTCAGAAGCGCTTGGAATACTTAGTTGTTGACGTTCTGTAGTACCCAGGCGATGTTTCGTATGATTTACTCATATTTGTGCATGCTGAGTCGAATGGGATGGGTTTCGGAACAGTGAGACTCTGTCAAGCTGTGCTAGAGAATAATAAACCATTGTGTATTAATTTGTAGCGTTTTGGTTTAGTATTCATTCTGAACCCTATGTTTTCGATCACGAGAAATTTTTTACAACCCCCCCTCAAAATTTGATACTTTACGTTTCAAGACTTGGAGATTCCAAATTTGCAATGTCCGTCCGCCGTCCGGCCCGGACGTTTTGTGCCCTTGAACGTTGTGCCGTTAAACGGCCCGTTTTGTGCCTTTAACGTGGTCCAAAAAATTCGTTCTTTTGCACAAAAATCCAATTTGGTATCTAGTTGTGCCCGCCATCCCGGCAATCCGATCGGACGAAGCCCATGATTGTTATGGGCAAAAAACGGTTAAAAAAATTAACAAAACGCAGTACAACGCGGGAACTACAGCGGAAGTCAACAAAACTGCTCGCCTACTGGACTGGCAACGTCGCCCCCGCTCACCTCCCCTTTCAACTCGACTCGCAACGGGCAGGCGCCGGTTGTTTTTTTTTTGCTTCCTCTAGAAAGCGCTTGCGTTTCGTATATAACCTTTGGCACTACGATTTGTCTCTTTATCGTCCGATTGCCTTGTTCTCGTCTTCACCTCCACGAATGACTGTTTCGCTCCGTCTCAATTATTTCCGTTAGCAAAATATCTGTTATCTTCGATTGAACTTTTTATTATTCGCTTATTTTTGGTTTATTTATTTAATAGTTCGTGCGTTTCATTTTTTTTGGTTTTAATACGATTTTTGGTTACATTTTGATATTAGTATTTAGCGTGCATGTTTTCATATTAAAATTCAGTTTTTTCTAGATACTTTCGTTTATTTTGTTTATTTTAATATTACGATTCAGTTCTTTTCGACCTTTTTTTGGGTTTCATTTTGATATTTTTCGATGCTGAATCGAACAGGATGGGTCTCGGAGCATTAATGCTAGGTCAAGATGATTATCCGAATAATAAACCGTTGTGTAATAATTTGCAGGGTTTTTTTGTTGTTGTTTCATTCGCTCAGCCAGCATTGTCTTTGTTCACAGGTTTTGATGATCCAGTAAAATACTGGAACTTTGATTTTGAAAGTGATTCGTTTGAAAGTGAACTGACTAAACTCTGGGAGCAGCTCCAGCCATTTTATGAGCAGCTTCATGGATTCGTCCGTGATAAATTAGCGAAAAAATACGGGGAAAGCGTTGTTAGCAAAACTGGACCGATCCCTGCTCACCTTCTAGGTATGGAACTGCGTGACACACAATACACTTACAATGACTACCACCTTCCTCTGTACTTGGCAAGAAGTGTTGTTGTACAAAATGTATGACAGCTCTGAAATCAGTATTTTCATTCAACAGGAAACATGTGGGCCCAATCATGGGCTAATATTAATGACATTGTCAACCCATTCCACGGGAAGTCCAATGCTAATGTGACACAAGAACTGTTGAAACAGGTATATCTGCGCTTATAATTGCGTTTGCATCATCGTTACTATGCGCTCGTTCATTAATTTTAATTAACATGTTTGAAGGGGTTTACACCATTGAAAATGGCGAAGATATCCGAAGATTTTTTCACATCTATAAATCTCACAGCTATGCCGAAGAAGTTTTGGGAAAATTCCATTCTGGATCGCCCAAGCGACCGGGAAATTGTGTGTCACGCTTCTGCTTGGGACATGTTTGACAAAGATGATGTCAGGTAGGAACCTTCAGATCTAATTCTACATTTCGGTTCAGCTGTACAGACTCAATTCAAAGCTGTTTTTCAAATCTATAATTGAAGAATGTAAAAAAAAAAAAACAACCTTAAATGTCAAGTCGTCTGATGGTAGTTTCATAATTAGATCTTGCCTAATTACCATTTCACTCTCCTAGAACTTATGACTACGACCAACAATTTGCTATAATTATCAACAACTTTTCAGGATTAAAATGTGTACTGAAGTCAATGAAGAGGATTTCGAAGTCATGCACCATGAAATGGGTCACATTCAGTATTTCTTGCAGTACAAAGACCAGCCGAAAATTTACAGAGATGGAGCAAACTCAGGTACGACAATAAGCTTTGGTGAATATTGAATAGTTTAGCTTAGAATATTTTATAAATGTTGTGTGCTTCGAAACAGTGAAAGACAACACATTACCTGTCCGTGTTCAGCAAGGGGTTAACTATTCTGATGAGACTGCAGATGTCTGGGTAACAGGGTTATTGCGCTTTTAAACGTCAGAGCTCTTTTGATGCCCATCAACAAGGAAGGTGAAATCTTAAGGGCTATAAGAGGGCTTTGAAGAACCTAAACGTCTCTCTGCCACAAACCTCGCCAACATACGCGTGAATGTAAATTTCACAAGCACGTTATGACCCTCACTCTCTTCATCCTTCTTGTCGGGTTTCAGAAATTAGCTGTATTTATCAGAAACTCATTTCCACTACGGCCACACATTGAGGAGTTATTTGACACAAGTCAAGCTGAAGTTAAGCTGGTCTTGTAGCATTCAAAGTTCTTTGGTGCTGTCCTCGAAGGCACTCCTAAGTGTTACGGGGGGGATTTATATCGATGCGATATCACACTAAGAGAGTCGGGAAGTTAGTACGATATCAAGCTGAATGCAATTGGAACAGAGTTTTATTCTCAATTACATTCGGAGTTTTACCACCACAGACAGGGGAACTGAGTGGGAGCGAACGCGTGCACGGGCAACACGGCGACGAGGGAACCAGCTCGGATTCAACTGACTCCTGCAAAGTCTCGAGCGAATCGGGGCGTTTGAGGTGCCCAGTCAGCATAAATGCCCCGGACCAGCCTCCGCTGAATCGAAGGGTTTGGTTCGTCCCGTAACACCACTCCGCCCTTGATGAAGTGCCTGTCCTCAGGTACTCATGAACACTGCAGTTCAGGGCGTTGCTGTCCACCCAACAAAGGGGAACCTAATCTTGAGCATAGCGAGCGAGAGATAATTTTGATTAAAGTTCCAAAAGGGTGTCCTGTTTGTGGTGGGAGTATTGAATAAATGCAAATAAACAGTCACCTCACAATGTCTCTGACGTAAACATCTTGGGATGTGTGGATCGGATGTGTGAGTGGATCGTACGTCTTCGTCCCACGCAGCTGCGACATCCGTGGTTCAGAGAATCGGTCCATCTCTTGGCAAAAGACGACTCTCTGGGTGAGGGGAGTCGTAGTTTCCCTCCTCCTCAGAGCACACCTGCCCTCAGGTGTTCCAGAAGGGGTAGCGCAGAGCGCAGATGCTGCGTCTACCGTGCAGTGGTTGGTTGCACTTTTGGGAACAAGTGCGGCGTCCTGGCTCATGGGCTGTAGTAGGGTGTGATGCCTGTGTTGACAGCATTCACATGTGTACGTGGAGTGGCAGGTCTTCAGCGTGTGTGAGGCTGCCAGACAATTCGTACACAGATTGTGCTCTTCCACGTAGATTCTTCGAGCCTCCTGGCTGGAGTTGAGGAAACGTGGGCACTTCTTTACCCCATGATGCTTACCGCAGATAGGGCAGGGATGTGGCTCTGGCGATGTGGGCTCATGACCAGTCCATTCCAGAGGCGCGTGGTTTCCCCGGACTCGTTGTTTGCGAGGTCGTTCGGGGACAGACACGCGGGAAGATGTCGCCATTGATGCATGATGGGATTCGTCCTTCTTCGCTGCTTGATAAGCATTGACCTTATCTATGTATATGTGCCCGAGATGCTGGTACACCAGAAGCTCCTTTACAGCTGTCCTGCCTTCCTCCAAGCAGCAGTCGTCGATTGAACACAAAGCTGTGTTCAACTGTTCGTCAAGAACGGACAATGTTCGAACATAATGACGGGCAAGAGAGTAGGTCACAGCAGTAGGGCAGAAAAATTGAAGGTGGGGGATCAAAAATTCCCATCGCATTAGAAGAACCTTCAAGTTTTTCCGCGTGGCCGGCATCTCGAACTAATGCAGGGGAAGTTCGACTACTAGTTGGGCGCCAATGTTATGGGGGGGATTTATATCGATGCGATATCGCACTAAGAGAGTCGGGAAGTTAGTACGATATCAAGCTGAATGCAATTGGAACAGAGTTTTATTCTCAATTACATTCGGAGTTTTACCACCACAGACAGGGGAACTGAGTGGGAGCGAACGCGTGCACGGGCAACACGGCGACGAGGGAACCAGCTCGGATTCAACTGACTCCTGCAAAGTCTCGAGCGAATCGGGGCATTTGAGGTGCTCAGTCAGCATAAATGCCACGGACGAGCCTCCGCTGAATCGAAGGGTTTGGTTCGTCCCGTAACATAAGTAACGAAATACAAGGAATGTCGGTAGTACAGTTTAACGAAGTGCGAGTTCAATGACGAAACGTAAACAACTAGATATAAACACAAAGTAAGTAGGAACGCTAATCGTCGCCTCATTACACTTCTACCCCTCTTCCTTTGAAAGCTCTTCATGCCTTCCATAGTTCCAGCATCTTCTTTTTTTGTCTTTCCCTTCTACTCGGACACAATAAGAAAGTCTCCCAGTTTTCTGAAGAACCCTCATCACGTACCCATACTCTCTCCCTTTCTTGGTATTCGCGTTACCTTGTACCCTTCTTCACAAGTCCAACACACAAAAGTGGTCATTTCTTGGCTTTTTCTTCAACGAATAGAGATTGTTTGCACATTCATTATCAAAGATTTCTGATCAAGTTCAAAGCAAGGATGTAGCTCGTAAAATGTGCACACTATTGGTTTATTATTCATTCTGAATAATAACCCTATGTTTTCGGTCACGAAAAATTTTTACAACCCCCCCTCAAAATTTGATACTTTACGTTTCAAGACATGGAGATTCCAAATTTGCAATGTCCGTCCGCTGTCCGGGCCGTTTTGTGCCTTTAACGTGGTCTAAAAAATTCGTTCTTTCGCCCAAAAATCCGATTTGGTATCTAGTTGTGCCCGCCATCTCGGCAATCTGATCGGACGAAGCCCGTGGTTGTAATGGGCAAAAAACGGTTAAAAAAAATTAACGAAACGCAGTACAACGCGGGAGCTACAGCGTTTCGTCGTTTGAACTCCCTCCCTCCTCGCCCTTTTCATTAAAAAAGCAACCGCGGGAGGCGAGCGAGCGGGAGGCGCTTGCCTCCCAACACGCCGCCACTCAACTCCCCTTTCGCCTCGGTTTTAGAGTCTTCCGTTTCATTCTCATTTTGGTTTTTTCATAGATTTTTGGTTACATTTTGATATTAATATTTAGCGTGCATGTTTTCAAATTAAAATTCATTTTTTTCTTGATACTTTCGTTTTTTTTGTTTATTTTAATATTACGATTCAGTTCTTTTCGACCTTTTTTTGGGTTTCATTTTGATATTTTTCGATGTCGAATCGAACGGGATGGGTCTCGGAGCATTAATGCTAGGTCAAGCTATTTATCCGTATAATAAACCGTTGTGTAATAATTTGCAGGGTTTTTTTGATAATATGAACGTGAGTTCTTATTTAAATAACTAACGCCTTCTTTTGTTGACCGATGCAGGTTTCCATGAGGCTATTGGTGACACAATATCGTTGAATGTGAGGACTGATAAGCACATGAGTAACATAGGATTGAAACCCCGAGGGGAGAAACATCTGGACAGTATAATTAAGCGCCTTCTTGAAACATCGTTGGATAGAATCGCTTTCCTGCCATTTGGTTTCTTAGTAGATCAGTACAGATGGAATGTTCTTCGAGGAACCACAAAGTCGGAAGAGCTCGAATGTGGTTGGTGGAAACTTAGGTAAGATTTTGTGGGACCTCCCCTCAAGATCAAAACGCTTTGTATTCGTCTTGACATTTTGATTCGTTTAGTAAAACGCTAAGAACTTTTCAGGGAAAAATATCAAGGAGTTGAACCACCAGTTGATCGAAATGAAACTGATTTTGATCCTGCAGCAAAGTATCATGTAACAGCTGACGTCCCCTACATAAGGTACGTTTTTCCTGTAGATAATTCTTAACCCTCACTGCCACAGCAGAAAACTACTATTGGGCATCTCCACTAAAGGTCACTGTGATTATTTTCTTGTTTCGATCATCATTAAAAAATGACTTCCATGTAAGGGTCATCCTGCTTAAAATACTAAAGATGTGTATGTGTGTTTATGATGCTGTTTTTCTCACAGGTCATGAAGATTCCTCTGAGACAGGTCCATACAACAGCTTGGCGTGTGTTGATTGGAGGCTAATTCTTAAATATTAGGCTCAGTGTTCTAAGTAGTGAGCTACTTACACTAAAATCTAAAAGTAGTGGGGCTGATGCCATGACACAAACTTGTTCTGGTTTCTCAGAAACTCCTACAATGGAAGCTGTGTAGAACTCTACAGAATGTCTCCATGGCTCCACTGGACTCCATCAGAAGCTACAACTCTGTGTTGACTGTACAAGAGGCCAAGATCATAACATGCTTGATCCTCACTGCAGTACCGGTGATGAACAAAATGAGCAGATGCACCATGAGGTGCACCTGTGTCTTTTGAAGCCCTAGTACAGAGGTTCGGGAAAATGGGTATCTTGAGTATCTTGAAAAAGAGCCATTATGAACACCCATCTTCTACGTAGAAACAGAGGATGAGCATTCGAGTAGTATTGAAGGGGCGATAAATAAAGCCTCTGATCCTTTGACTTATGTCCCAAGACGGACTTCGTTTGGAAACGTTGTTAAGCCAAACCGAGACCGTGATGGGGGGCACCTTAACGCTTCCCTGAGCGTGTACTGCCAGTATGAGACAAAAAAGAAACAGGAGGCAAAATTAGTGGAACTATCTACCTCTTCTTGCGTCACTCTGACTTTCTAGCGTGTTAGACATAATGGCAAAAGGAAGCTGTTACCGTGTTAATTTCAGCACACAATACGATTACATTGGTAACTTATGGTCACAGGAAATAATGTAATTTATTTCTGATTTCAGGTATTTCGTGGCATTCGTGATTCAGTTCCAGTTTTATAAAAGCTTGTGCGTCGAAGCAGGACAGTACGATCCAAAGTTCCCAGAAAAAAATCCACTTCATGACTGCGACATTTATGGGAATGTAGCAGCAGGAAACAAATTGGGGTAAGTTGGCCTTTAGTAACCCTTCCGCAGGATGAGGAGATGGTGCTTTGTAAACGATTCACCTATACTCGTATGAGCTTGTTCGAGCTGTTTTCACAGCACTGAGGCAAGAATAACCTATTTGGCTTCAACAACACTTCTAATGCCTGCTACCACCTCGACTCCTGCCGGTACAGCTCCTCTGGTGGACTTGCTTGTCTCGGTTCAGGCTATGATCAGTGAGGTAGCTTCATAGCATCTCTTACCACAGCTCCTCTGGCACACAAAGAGCAGAAAGCACAATCTCAAGGAGCTCTAAGTGTGCCAGCAGTATTAAATGGATTGGAGAAGTTCATTGAGTGAAGCAACACACCTCCAAGCCAATTGTTTGCTCGTCTTCTCTTTGTAAGCTAGCTGTTCATCCCACACTTCTTTATTCGCTGTATCAACAATCGAGTATGTTTATAGAAAGCCATATTGCCGGGACGAGTACCATCCAACTTCATAAGTCCCTTGTGTGAGAATGGGCCTAAAAAGCCCATTTAAAAGTAATACATTTGTAAGAATAAAGTAATAATACAAATTATTAGAAGCCTACATGCTGATCTTGGCCTGTTACATTTTGTGAAACCAAATTAATCATTTACAGTAAGATGCTACAAATGGGAAGTTCTAAACCTTGGCAAGACGCTATGGAAGTGGTAACTGGGCAAAGGAATATGGACGCGGGGCCTCTACTTGAGTACTTCAGCCCATTGATTAACTGGCTCAAAGAAGAAAACAAGAAAAATGGCGTGAAGGTTGGGTGGGAACCTTCAAAGCGATCAAGTGAGTCAAACGTATACTACTTCAATACTGAGCAACATTTAGCATTGAAAGACCTAAGTCTTTCAAATTTCATTTGTTGTTGATTCCTCTTTGGAAACACCCTATTACTCACCTTTGAAAAAAAAAACAGTCCACCAAGACCCCTGAAGGCACCCTTCTCAACGTTTCACCCTCAAACTTTCGACTCATGGAAAGAGTTAATAGATCAAAAAGTATAACTATATGTCTTATAGCTGTATAAGTCTGAAATGGTTTTCAAACTTTTCCTCCTTTGTTCGCCACCTTCATTTCTCCAGGTGTCTTTTTACATTAACTGGTGTCATATACTTTGAACTTAACTGAGTATATTAGGGAGATAATCTCCGAATCCTTGCTACCTCGACTTTTTTATTGAGCCTGGATTTCATTCATGAATTCATGTTGCCCTGAGTTTCTGTAAACAGTTGTTAGTTTTTTTTTTGGTTTCTTTTACCCCCCTCACTTCTTCAATATAAATGCATTTATTTCTATTTGTTGGAAGCACTGTTATTCTATTCACGATGATTTAAAAATATCTGGTGCGTTGCAACACACAACTTTCCTTAGCTCTACGTCAATTCACTTTGTAAATGGCTAATTCTATTTAATCGATTCATTTATCACTCAGTTCCTTTGAAATTGGTCAAACAACACTTCACAGCAGCAGGAAGCGGTAGCGCCAAATTTTATTGTGCTGCTCGTACTCATTCCCGGACCATTATTGAGCAATTGGTACACAGATAATTAATGAGCCTGTAAACACGAATTTTTTGAAGAAGGATAGTAATCACTTTTGCAGAGTTATTGGGTAATAACTGTTAGAACTGGTAGCAAGCGAAACAGCGGTAGTTGAAATTCAGGAATTTCTGGAGTGAGCCCCATGTAGCTCATGAGCGTTTTCAAACACTCACCCTATAGGTATTGGATGGGACTACAATACCAATTTTTTTAAACATTTTACTAACATTCCAGAGGAGTTTATAAGAAACAAGGAAAGTAAAAAACCGCGCTAAAAGCGATTTCGTCGAAAATTTTGATTATTTATTGTGCTGCTCTCGTCATTTTCCAACGAATGGGAATTTTACGGTATAATTGCATTATCAAAAGATATCAATATAAAAAATTTAATCAAAATCGTTAGAGCCGTTTTTGCGAAAAAAAATTGGGTGTTTTGAACACTATGCTAACTATAGTTAACTTTCGGTGGATTTTGTTCATACCCTTATTTTTGCGTCCCATAGTCCCCTGTAGGCTGGAGATCAAATTTGAGGCGATTTGGCTCGGTCGTTTTCTCTAAAAACCACTCTAAAATCGATTACGTCGAAAGTTTTGGTAATTTATTGTTTTTCTCTCGTCGTTTTCCCACACATGGAAATTTCATGCTATCATTGCCTTATTGAGAGCTATCAATATAAAAAATTTAATCAACATCATAAGAGCTATTTATGAGAAAAAAATATTTGGTGTTTTGATCACTATGAGAACTATAGTTAACTTTCGATGGATTTTGTCCAAACCCTTATTCTGGCGTCCCATAGTAACCTGCGGGCGAGATATCAAGTTTGAGCTGATTTGATACGGTGGTTTTTGCTAACAATCGTTGACAGACACACACACACACACAGACCATTTTCCCAAATAGCGTTTTTCGGACTCAGGGGGGTCTGGAACGTAAAGATCTGAAGAAAACTCAAAATTTTTTTTTCAGCCGATTACATAACTTTCCTTTCTACTTCGTAGAGCCAAGGAAAGTAAAAATGGAAACCCTAGTGACAGAATTACTTAGTTTTCCCAAAAAGTGTGAAAATGTAAGCGTTTTATAATTGCCCTTATTTTATTCCAGCATGCACCTAACAGACTGAACGAATGCAGGCTAATCATGATGGAACGCGATCACGACACACTAAAAGACTGGGTGCATCTAAAGCATAATTTCGAGCTGCACTTCCCACTTTCTTCAAGGCAGCAGAAGTTCTAATGCGCACTGACGAAATAAACCGTTTGGATCTTGTGCTTTTGTCTTCTGCATTTATTATCAAATTTATTAATCGCACATTACGTAAAGTGAGGACAGCCAAAGCGATTGCACGTTTGCAACACAGTTTCCTCTTCATGCAATCAATACCCATGAAATATTCATTAAATCAAATTTTTCAATAGTCAGCCTTCATTTTGTACTCCAGATATACTTCTTCGTTAATTGTTACACTAAGTGAGTGAGTACAGATCAGAATCTGATTTCTAACTGTTTGAACTGGATAGAAGTATTAAAAATTACCTTTGCTCTATGAGAAGCAGTTTTTCAAATCTGTAAAATGTTTCTTAATGAATTATCAACAGATATTATTAAAAGACTGTGCTTCTTCACTAATTTGAGTGGCATAAAATGTTAATAGGTTCATTGTCATCCATATATAACCAAATGTAGCTTAGAGTTCGGTTTATTGCATTCGTGAGCTGAATTGCATTTCACTATTAGAATTAACCCTTTCTCAAACTGAATTTATAAATAGACAACTACAATTAAACTTTTCGTGAATCATTTTCCATGCATTTTGTGTCACTCAAGTTATTGTTATTTCAGTATCAGTTATAGCAATAGTTATTCCTTTCAACCTATAGGTTCTAATACAGTGTCTACATAGTACAACACGATGTAAATCGCTACTGATTCGAGGGTTTGAACCAGATATTCTCTCTGAATTATTTGTATCAGCCACTCTTCACCACAACGAAGTTCCTCTCAAAACCTGAAAAACCTACGAACTGCTGTGGCAAACTATTGAATAAAGGGAAGGTTGATGTTACTCAGAGAAGCCCAAAGAAAATGTGACGGCCCACATTGAGTTATTAACTCGCTCCACAGACAAGGTTTTGCTTTGGGGGCTCCACTCCTTGCAAGTCCTGTGATTATGATTAGCGCAGAGGATTAACATTTGATCTACTAGCAAAATCTTGTGTACCACCGTGCCATCGAAAAATACAAGGACATGGTCAAATATTTGCAGATGGCATTGACCTATAAAACGTAAAATATCCTATGAGGTCATCCGAATGACAGCAGTGCATATGGTACGAGCAATCACTCTATGTAAGATCAAGTGTCATTCTTTGAAAACAAAGAAAACTATACTGTAGGTATTTCCCTGGACCCACAGCATGACGTTGTCATTAATTAATTAACCAAAGTGCATAATTACAATATAGACTAAGCTGATGAGTCAAAGGTAGGTTAATGTAAAGTTCGGGTAGGAACTAATACCGTGTCTAAATCACAAATATATGCACAGGTGAAAGATAAATGTGACAATCAAGAGTATGTGTTGCAGCCAGCAAGCTGTTTCTAAAATATCTGGTGCGTTGCAACACACAACTTTCCTTAGCTCAACAACAATTCACTTTGTACATGGCTAATTCTATTTAATCAATTCATTTATCACTCAGTTAATTTGAACTTGGTCAAATAACGTTTTACGGCAGCAGGAAGCGGTAGCGCTTACAGTTCCAGATTTTATTGTGCTGCTCGTACTCTTCCAGGACCATTATTGAGCAATAGGTACACAGATAATTGATGAGGCTCTAAACATACATTTTTTGAAGGAGGATAGTAATTACATTTGCAGCAGTGAGCCCCATATATCTCATGCGCGTTTTTAAACACTCACCCTATAGGTATTGGATTGGACTACAACACGACTTTTTTTTAACATTCTAGTAACATTCCAGCGGAGTTTAAAAGGAAAAAACCGCGGCAAAAACGCTTTTCGTCGAAAATGTTCATAATTTATTGTGCTGCTCTCGTCATTTTCCCACAAATGGGAGTTTTATGGTATGATTATCTTATTAAGAGCTATCAATATAAAAAATTTAATCAGAATCGTTAGAGCCGTTTTTGAGAAAAAAAAATGGTGTTTTGATCACTATGATAACTATAGTTAACTTTCGGTGGATTTGGCCCATACCCTTATTTTTGCGTCTCATGGTAACCTGTAGGCTGGACATCAAGTTTCAGTTGATTTGGTATGGTTGTTTTCTCTCAAAACCGCGCTAAAAGCGATTTCGTCGAAAATTTTGATAATTTATTGTGCTGCTCTCGTCATTTTCCCACAAATGGGAATTTTATGGTATAATTGTCTCATTGAGACCTATCAATATAAAAAATTTAATCAAAATCGTTATAGCCGTTTTTGATAAAATAAATATTTGGTGTTTTGATCACTATGATAACTATAGTTAACTTTCGGTGGATTTTGTCCAAACCCTTATTTTCGCGTCCCATGGAGACCTGCGGGCGAGATATCAAGTTTGAGCTGATTTGGTACGGTGGTTTTCTCTAAAAATCGTTCACAGACACACATACACACACGCAGACCATTTTCCCAAATAGGGTTTTTCGGACTCAGGAAGGTCAGAACGTAAAGATCTGAAGACAACTCAAAATTTTTTTTTCAGCCGATTACATAACTTTCCTTTCTACTTCGTAGAGCCAAGGAAAGTAAAAATTATAGTGGCTCAAGAAATGCTGCACATTATCCTTCTTGATTTATCAGGCTTCTTGGAATTTTCCAAGAATGTTTTACTCAAAGCTTCTGGTTCTGTAAAGACAGTAAGTTCCCCTTGTTTGAGAGCGCAGTATCGTCACTCAACCAGGAAACAATTACATCGAAATCCAGTTTCAATATTATGTGTAAGTTGTTGGGCAAGTTATTGTATTCCCACACTTGGTAGAGAGGCAAAGTAGCAGGATGCTGGGAGGGACTCCATGCTGTTGGTCAACGTAGTGGACCTCAGCCCTCCACCTAGTTTGGAGGAAGCTTCCAGAAGTTCCAGATAGAGCATTGGAGTAGGTATCGTTCAACCTGGTAGACGCTAAGAGGGAATAGGTACTGACTGCGTATTAAAGCCAGATTGCACGTTATACTGAGGATGTGATTTGGCTTATAAAAGTGTCACTCAAGATCATGGAGGCCAAATTTCTATAAGTGCTGTTTATGAAGGCGAAGTGCATGACAGGTTGGTGCTGTGTTAGGTATAAGCTAGAAAGAACTGATAAGAGTAAGTGGCTATGTGGCTGTTGAACTCTTAACTTTTAAGGTAGCTAAGTAGTGTGTGAGATGATCAGCGGGCATGGTAGGTGAAACAGAGATGCTCATCTGGAGAGGGTTTGGTGCCTTGCCAACTCATAGGGTTCGCTGGAAGGGGTACAGCTGGTTGACATTGGCTAGCAGTGAAGGCTGGCATGAGATCTCTCTTGCATGGTTTCAGTCGCCTGTCTGAAATTGACCTCTGGCCCATACTTGATCCAGCTAGAAGACTGAGGGGAGTGCGCTGTTGGTGGCCTTTCTTTTTCAACTGGATGTTGCAATGTTACTCTGAGAATGAGATAGACCCACTTTTTTTTCTCTTTTTTGTAAAAAAAAAAAAAAAAAAAACAGAACAGGATATTGGGGGAGGCCACCACTGCTGTTGACCTATAGGGAGAGGGTGTGGGGGAGAGTACTGAGGTATATGAAAGAGCAAAGACGAGCTATCCAGGTGGGATGGCCAAGCCAGGTTTGACTGTCTCAGTACGAGGCAAGCCAGGACTTCTACAGGGGTTACATTTTTTATTGTCTGTCTTACTCCTGGATACCCATTTTAAGAATTTGAGAGGGGGGAATGAGCCCTGGTTTGCAATGTTTTCAATGTAAGGGCCTTAGTAGTGGAGTATGCCTCAGACCGACTCAAATGAGCGCCTTGTTATGGAGATGGCAGTGCAAAGTGGTCTCTTGGAGCCAGGAAGAGATGAATACATCTCGCCCATATTTGCATTTTATGGAGTCGCCACTGCCAGGTATTAGCAAGACTCCTCTCAGGCGTGCACTTGTAGTTGAATGGTCGGCAAATTACGTGATTGCAGCCACCCCCACCCACCCACATACTTAAGATACTCCTCAAGAAGGTAGTGACACCCACTGCAAATATCTGGTGCGTTGCAACACACAACTTTCCTTAGCTCTACGTCAATTCACTTTGTACATGGCTAACTCTATTTAATCAATTCATTTATCACTCAGTTAATTTGAACTTGGTTAAACAACGCTTAACGACAGCAGAAAGCGGTAGCGCTTACAGTTCCAGAATTTATTGTGCTGCTCGTACTCATTGCAGGACCCTTATTGAGCAATTGGTACACATATAATTAATCAGGCTGCAAACACGATTTTTCAAAAAAAGGATAGAAATTACTTTTGCAGAGTTATTGGGTAAAAACTGTTAGAACTGGTAGTAAGCGAAACAGCGGTAGTTGAATTAGGAATTTCTGGAGTGAGCCCCATGTATCTCATGAGCGTTTTTAAACACTCACCCTTTAGGTATTGGATAGGACTACAATACCAATTTTTTTAACATTCTACAAGAATTCCAGCGGAGTTTATAAGGAAAAAACTGCGCGAAAAACGCTTTTGGTCGAAAATTTTGATAATTTATTGTGCTGCTCTCGTCATTTTCCCACGAATGAGAATTTTATAGTATCATTGCCTGATTGAGAGCTATCAATATAAAAAATTTTATCAAAATCGTTACAGCCGTTTCGGAGAAAAAAATTTGGTGTTTTGAACACTATGCTAACTATAGTTAACTTTCGGTGGATTTTGTTAATACCCTTATTTTTGCGTCCCATAGTCCCCTGTAGGCTGGAGATCAAATTTGAGATGATTTGGCTCGGTCGTTTTCTCTAAAAACCACTCTAAAATCGATTACGTCGAAAGTTTTGGTAATTTATTGTGCTGCTCTCGTCATTTTCCCACAGATGGAAATTTTATGGTATAATTGCCTTATTGAGAGCTATCAATATAAAAAATTTAATCAAAATCGTTAGAGCCGGTTTTGAGGAAAAAAAATATTTGGTGTTTTGATCACTATGATAACTATAGTTAAATTTCGGTGGATTTTGCTCATACCCTTATTTTTGCGTCCCATAGTGACTTCCGGGCTACATATCAAGTTTGAGCTGATTTGGTACGGTGGTTTTCTCTAAAAATCGTTCACAGACACACACACACACACAGACCATTTTCCCAAATAGTGTTTTTCGGACTCAGGGGGGTCTGAAACGTAGAGATCTGAACGGAACTCAAAATTTTTTTTTCAGCCGATTACATAACTTTCCTTTCTACTTCGTAGAGCAAGGAAAGTAAAAATGGATCTGTCATCATTTGGTGAGTACTTAACGTTTTCCTGAATTCCTAATTTCCTAAGGCACCTAACTTGTATTTACATGAGAATAAGTTAAAGCAGAAATTATAGCAATAAATACATGCGCACAACCGATTCCGGACAAAGGACTCAAGGGTAAGCGGATCTACATACCCTCGACAGTCATACTGCCATAAAGACCAGCTCGATCCTACACTTTCAGATCTAGGCTGACATGAGAATGTCTTCAGACTCTCGAACGACTCAGTGCTCCATTCCCCCTGCTTCCCCACTGCTAAACTTTCCCTTACATGAATATTGGTCCTGGCTGCTTGCTAAAAGGGGCATCGGGCCTGCGCATCAATAAGTCACCTAAATCGGCAGGTGACTTGTATGGGAGAAAATATCTGGTGCGTTGCAACACACAACTTTCCTTAGCTCTACGTCAATTCACTTTGTACATGGCTAATTCTATTTATCAATTCATTTATCACTCAGTTCCTTTGAACTTGGTCAAACAACAGGACACAGCAGCAGAAAGCGGTTGCGCCTACAGTTCTGGAATTTATTGTGCTGCTCGTACTCATTGCACGACCATTATTGAGCAACTGGTACACAGATAATTAATGAGGCTGTAAACAACAATTTTTTGAAGAAGGGTAGTAATTACTTTTGCAGAGTAATTGGGTAAAAACGTTTAGAACTGGTAGTAAGGGAAACGGCAGTAGTTGAAATTCAGGAATTTCTGGAGTGATCCCCATGTACCTCATGATATTTTTAAACACTACACCCTTTAGGTATTGGGTTGGACTACAAATACCAATTGTTTAAAACATTCTACTAACATTCCAGCGGAGTTTATAAGGAAAAAACTTCGCGAAAAACGCTTTTCGTCGAAAATTAAGATAATTTATTGTGCTGCTCTCGTCATTTTCCCACACATGGGAATTTTATGGTATAATTGTCTTATTGAGAGCTATCAATACAAAAAATCGTTAGAGCCGTTTTTGAGAAAAAAAATATTTGGTGTTTTGATCACTATATCACTATGATAACCATAGTTAACTTTCGGTGGATTTTGCCCATACCCTTATTTGTGCGTCCCATGGTCACCTGTAGGCTAGACATCAAGTTTCAGCAGATTTAGTACGGTGGTTTTCTCTAAAAACTGCGCTAAAATCGATTTCGTCGAAAGTTTTGGTAATTTATTGTGCTGCTCTCGTCATTTTCTCACAAATGGGAATTTCATGGTATAGTTGCCTTAGTGAGAGAGCTACCAATATAAAAAATTTAATCAAAATCGTTAGAGCCGTTTTTGAGAAAAAAATTATTTGGTGTTTTGATCACTATGATAACTATAGTTAAATTTCGGTGGATTTTGTTCATACCCTTATTTTTGCGTCCCATCGTGACTTCCGGGCTAGATATCAAGTTTGAGCTGATTTGGTACGGTGGTTTTCTCTAAAAATCGTTCACAGACACACAGACCATTTTCCCAAATAGTGTTTTTCGGACTCAGGGGGGGTAAGATCTGAAGAGAAAAAATTTTTTTCAGCCGATTACATAACTTTCCTTTCTACTTCGTAGAGCCAAGGAAAGTAAAAACACTCCCATATGCGTGGCCAGCCACGTCTATAGCATAAGACAAGCAAAAAGGCTCATTGCTCCTTCCAATTCAAGGGCAAAGTCAATGCCCTCACCAGACAGGAATTAAGAATCCTTACCAACTTCCTCACTGGGCACTTCCCACTTGGGTACCTTCTGGACCAGACTGGCAAATCAGAGGCAGTTGAATGCAGATTTTGCCGTGAGGAAGGTGAAACGAATTCTGCGTGAGTGACCTGGTGCTTAGCAGCCAGGAGCTTCAATCCCCATTCGCCAGGGATTCATAGAACCTCAAACCATAGCAGAGCCTGCGTGAAAGTCATATTTAGTTTGTTAAACGGGGCTGGTACGTACAATGTGTTTTATTAGGTAAGGAAATCGTCACAATCTTAAGCGCCAACAGTTTTTAGGTAGAACTTTTTCATAAACTGAATGAAAAACTAATTTTATTAATTGCTTTAGAGCAGAAAATCGCTGAATGCATGTGGGCATAAGGAAAGTTATGTGAATTATTTTGGTATAGTTTCTACAGAAAGAAAAGAATAAGACTAATTCGTAGAATTGTATACGTATTAGAAAATAAATCCGCTTTGTTACTGTGATCATGCTGTTTTAGTGCGGGTTTTAGCGCGAATGGCGAAAAGGAAGTGAACGAAACATGACGAATTGAATGGGATGATCTGTTGTGATCACGGACGTGAGTTGTTTCGTTAAGTGATGAATGATTAGGTCATTTTGATGTTGTGAACGATCAATACATCTCCACGACATGACTGCAAGAAGGTTCATCGATATTAACCAACTGAATTCGAAAAATAGCGGGAGCGTTAAACTCAAGAAAAGCCGGAAATGCCCGACAAATAACCCGAAGCTGCTCGTAAGCCACTCACTAAACTCTCGAGCTCCTCTCGTCCATAGGCAGACATCTTTACCTTTCGGTCTCCATGAGCTCTCGACCCGTCTCGTTTGTGCTCAGGTTTTTTATTCCAAAACTTCTCGTTTAATCAGCCGCTTCGACGTCGATCGCCGGATATCGTTTCGGGGCCGTAAATGTTCAAAATAACCGGTGAAATTTCGTTCGGAAGTGCTTGAATGTAGCGGGCCTTACAAATCAAGTAGGAAAATGTCGGGCGACCGGGAAATAGCTGCCGAGGACAGCATTCGGGTCGTGTGCCGTTTCAGGCCTCTCAACGATTCCGAGGAAAAAGCTGGGAGCAAATTTATCGTCAAGTTTCCCTCCGGCGGCGAGGAAAATTGTATATCTATAGGAGTGAGTTGTTAATTCAATTCTATCGTAGAGTAGCGAAAGAGAATTTTCTGCTTTCGTTCTATTTGGTTCCGTTCTGTCATGTACTCATTTCATACTTGGGATTTTCCAATGTCGAATCCCCTTGGCTTATTTTCCCGTACTAGTTCTATCCAAACCGCCCCCTCAGAATTTGCCACTCTTTCGTTTACAAGTTACACAAATTCAATCTTTGCAGTAAATTTTTCTTTTTCAGCCCGTGATTTTCACTCATGTCAAGTCCCCCTGCGTCATCCAGTTTTGCTGAGTTGGCTCGCATTAACCGCTCAGCTGACGTTATGGCTCGTTTCAAATTCGAAACGCCTCACATTGTTGAAATGCTCTCCTTTTTTTGTATTTACGTCAAACTGTATTCGAGACAAATTACCGTCGCCGCTCTGCGACTCCGCCGAACTGCCTTTTATTGATTTTTTCGTCCTTCTCTATTTCGCCTAAACACATCGGTTTTTAGGGTTGTGGGGTCACCCAAAACTCGGGGATTTCGTTGTTATTGATATTTGTGAGAGACTTTTTAGTTATTGATTTTGTCATCGAGTGTCATCTTTTCTTACTGCTTTTCGTATCTAACGATAACCTAAACTGACAACGTAGCCTCCTGAGTTGTATCAGTGAGTGTTCCTCTCAGATTTCACTCTTAACCCCAGTGAAGACGAAAATCTGTTCTCGTTCTGGGGTTGACGAGAGGAACGTGTTCACCGACCGCATCGTCGTTGTTTCTTATATTTAGTTTAGTACGAAAAACGACACCGTAATCACTCTATATAATGATTAGGGCATTCCGTGGGTGAATTAGGGCTGAGGGGTTATTATGGCGTCACAGGATGAAAGTCGACTTCCACGGTTGGCGAAGTTTCTGTGTATGTCCTTTGGTTATGGTTCGTTGCTTGTTGCTGTCCCTTTGCTACCAACGAGATGTTTAACACGTTTCCAGTTTTGTGTTAGACATGAGCTACTATCGCACTTTAATAAAGAGTTGAATTAACAACTCTTACGTCACGACTCCCACTCACCCATTCTGGGAGTGTCAAAATCTCGTATGTTTATTATGGGTCTGTTATCTCCTATATGTGCTCTGACGTCTAATATCTTTTACTGTTTCTTTTGCCCTTCGATATTTGAGTATACCCAAAAGGGGTCTGTGCGGAGTTCTTGTGACGTATATACAAGAACTTCGGATTCATAATAACAGCCGTAATAATAAATGCCTGTTATGTACAATAGACAAGAAAATTGTACATTTCGTATAACACAGTACTTCCTCCCAAGATGGGAAATTGAGTAACAGAAACGGACTAAATAAAAATGTATGGAATTTGGTAGGTAAATGTTGGAAAATCAAGTTGAAATCCATTGATTCTCACCCCTCAACAGACCAGATGTGAACCAATTACAATTTCTAATAATTATCAGAAGCCAAAGCAACCTCTGCCAAAGCTGAAACTTGTGAGGAGCATTAAGTGCAAATGCGCATACTTAGGTTGAACAGGAAGATGAGAGAGCTGAGCAAGAAAAACCCTTGATTTATTGCATTAGCATCGTAGTCGAAAAGCAACTGCAATAGCTATGCATGTGTAGACAGCATGTTTATTTATTATTAAAAAAGATGCAAATTACTCAAAATAATAAGATAATAACAAGAAAATAATCAATGGAGAACAGATTTGAGGATATTATTAGGAAAGATAAAAGCTAACCACCCAGTTTTTGTGGTTAACGCTTTATCGGAGCTAAAGCTTAACCAAAGCTTGGTGAAACCCGTTTTTGCAGAGTTGTGCGGTTAGCTGTTGACAGAGTCTAAACAGGATTTACTCAGTTGGTGAAAATGGCCCTGATTAGGAATTTATTATTGATTTATTTCATTAAGATAGTTTACAAAAGAAGATTAATTATTAATCTTGTTGTTAGCTGTTCAGCTATTATTTTACATTTTCCACGTTATGTAGTGCCATCTTCATTTCAATCTTAAGTTGTTAACTTAAAGGAAGTGAACGGTTTCATTATTAAGATCACGTCTGGCACGCGGATGAATGGCAGTAGTTTTCTGGATTTTGTTTTATTATTCATTCTGAATGATACTCCTATGTTACCAACAGGACATTTTTTTACACCCCCTCCCCATGCAGAGTTAGGCAGTTTTTGTTTCAAGGCATGAGGATTCCAAATCTGCCACGCCTGTCAGCCGTCCAGGCTATATCTTGCCCTAAGCATGGACTAAAATCCTGTTTGCTACCTAGTTGTGTCTGCCTGCTTCGCAATCCGATTGGACGAGACCCATGGGCAAATAATGATTAAGACGCAATTTTGGTAGTTTTATAGGGTGTCAAATACGCCATGATCTGGTATTTTCACGGTATTTTTCGTTTCTGGGTCGTATGGAACGAGCCCCAAAGGTGTACAGCTGCGTCAAGACCAAAAACAGGGAAATTCCAGTAATTATAGTGAACCAAAGTCTACTAACTTGTGTTATCACTTCATCGTTAGCATTCCCTCTCACATCATTCCAATCACCCATCAGGTGTGAAACTACATCAAGCTGTGCAAGTGAATGATGAACCGTTGTGTAATTTGCAGCGTTTAATGTACTCTGTACTTTCCACCTCTGTTTATCATTTGGAACGTACCAGGGCATGTCTTATATGCTCTGAACCCTATGATCCCCTCGCCCCTTTTAGACAGATGACGCCAGATTGCTTAGAGCTCTGTAACTGCTCAGCTGGGTTTCTTACAGTATTGGCTTTAAAAGTTGGTTGGCTTAACTTGCAATGATAGTTTTAACCTGTAACAAGTACAAGGGGGGTACTCAGTGATGGTGGCACATTTAGGTAAGAGCTTGTTATTGCTTTCCTTTTTACTTACCTTGGCTCTATAAAGTAGAAAGGAAAGTTATGTAATCGGGTGAAAAAAAAATTTGAGTTTTCTTCAGATCTTTACGTTTCAGACCCCCCTGAGTCCGAAAAACACTATTTGGGAAAATGTTCTGTGTGTGTGTGTGTATGTGTGTCTGTGAACGATTTTTAGAGAAAACCACCGAACCAAATCAGCTCAAACTTCATATCTCGCCCGCAGGTCATCATGGGGCGCCAAAATAAGGGTATGAACAAAATTCACTGAAGTTTAACTATTGTTATCATAGTGATCAAAACACCAAATATTTTTTTTCTCAAAAACGGCTGTAACGATTTTGATTAAATTTTTTATATTGATAGCTCCCAATATGGCAACTATACCATAAAATTCCCATCTGTGGGAAAATGACGAGAGCAGCACAATAAATTGCCAAAACTTTCGACGTAATCGATTTTAGCGCTGTTTTTAGAGAAAACGACCGGACCAAATCAGCTGAAACTTGATGTCTAGCCTACAGGTTACCATGGGACGCAAAAATAAGGGTATGGGCAAAATCCACCGAAAGTTAACTATAGTTATCATAGTGATCAAAACACCATTTTTTTTTTCTCAAAAACGGCTCTAACGATTCTGATTAAATTTTTTATATTGATAGCTCTCAATAAGGCATATATACCATAAAATTCCCATTCGTGGGAAAATGACGAGAGCAGCACAATAAATTATCAAAATTTTCGACGAAATGCGTTTTTAGCGCGATTTTTTTCTTATAACCTCCGCTGGAATGTTAGTAGAATGTTAAAAAAAATTGGTATTGTAGTCCAATCCAATACTTAAAGGGTGAGTGTTTAAAAACGCTCATGAGGTACATGCGGCTCACTCCAGAAATTCCTGAATTTCAACTACTGCCGTTTCGCTTACTACCAGTTCTAACAGTTATTACCCAATAGCTCTGCAAAAGTAATTACTATCCTTCTTCAAAAAAATCGTGTTTACAGCTTCATTAATTATCTATGTACCGATTGCTCAATAAAGGTCCTGGAATGAGTACGAGCAGCACAATAAATTCCAGAACTGTAGGCGCTACCGTTTCCTGCTGCTGTGACGTGTTTTTTAACCAAGTTCAAAGGCCATGTACAAAGTGAATTGACGTAGAGCTAAGGAAAGTTGTGTGTTGCAACGTACCAGATATTTTTATATTCATTTCCTTTCTGTCTTCTGATGTCACCCGGCTTTCACTGTATCCCTTCAGAATTTTTATATTAGTATTCAGCTGACAGCGTCCAAGGTGTGGTGGTTTCTGATTGAGGTCGATTACGTACCTCAGTGCTGTAGGTGTCGCAGCCCTGTAAGTTGGAGTATCAGTGTCAGCAGACTTGACTGATATAACCCTCGTCTAGGGTTTAGGAATTCAATATTGTTATTGATGTATGCACTCATTAAGTGGCATGAGGATTGATTTGCCTTTGCCTGTGATCTTGTTCCCTACAAGGTTCCAAGCAGAGTTAGACAGGTTTATAAAGCAGTTTGGTTAGTTGGGAATGAATCCTAAAAAGTGTGAAGAATAAATTTACAAAATGGAAACGCCTTTTTTGAGGCTTTACCACACAACATCTTACACATCTCGCTTGAATAGAATGAATTAGAAACACAGAATTGAAAAAAGATCCTAAGGTAAACAAATGTATCAGATATTGATGGGTCAATAATACTACAAACTCTCCCTAGGGTGATGGTAATCCCTCAGTAGGATAGCATCTTTGTAACCCTTGTGCTCCTCAGAAGTGGAGATTAGGGCTGGTTTCTCCATTCTAGTGATCCATCAGTAGTAGCCAAAGACCAAAATATTTGTCGGGTGAGGGGACTGTGACGAAGTAGCTGGAACTAGTTCCTCCATGTACATTGTCCAGGTGCACGTGACTCATGTCATTGATACTGCATTCACCGAGTAGCATGGATATTCAATGATCTTCTAGTAGGTAGTACTGTTCAGAGTAATGCAAAGCAGCAACTGTATGGAGCGCGAAGCAACTGCTAGAAATACTTACCTTGCCACTGCCAGGTCATTGGTTCATAAAACCAATCACATGATTAGGCCCTTGTACACTGTGAGCTCACAGTATTGACATTGAGGCGCACAGGTTAGAGGAGTAACAACCTTTACAGGCACTGCTCATTTGTCGAGTCATCTAACACTGACAGGATTTCCACCCATCTGGCATGTGAGCCTGGCCAACACCTGTTACCCTTAGCTAATAGTGCTTGCCTTCCTGCCCTGGTGGTTTTGTTTCATGTTCTCTTACGCCCAGCAATGTATTGTTGCCTATTGTTCCTAGTTCGTTTTGTTCATTTGCTCTTTAATCAAGTTTGATTGTAAATTACTGTGCGTAATGTCCGAAGCGTAGGTAAGATACAGCTGTGGCTAAGGTTGGCTGTAAAAGTGGATGAAAAATATCTGGTGCGTCATACTCCTCCGCTCTGCGTGAATGCTGCCATTTTCATGGCATTAGCTGCTGATCTAATAAAGGGTGTCCCAAAATTAACGCAAGATTTGAATTAAATAGAAAACACAGTTTTTAGTCTTTTGATTGTAATTTTTTTATTGATTCATAAAGTACATAGGATAGGGTTATTTATGGAATAACACATCGGGCAAATGGCCTCCGTGGCTTTGCATACACATACGCACTCGTTTGTCGAAATTTTCCATGACCGTTCTGCATAAATGTGGCTGAATTTCGTTGATGCAACGTTGAATCTCCTCCTTTAATGCATGCGTAGTTGTGGGCTTGTTGACGTAGACCTGTGATTTTAGATAACCCCATAAAAAGAAATCTAATGGTGTTAAATCACACGATCTAGGGGGCCAATTCTGATCACCGAAACGAGAGAGTACACGACCTGGAAATGTCTCATGCAATAATTGAAGTGTTTCACGGACTGTATGGCATGTGGCACCGTCTTGTTGAATCATCCAATTTCGGCAAAAAGAACCGTGTTATCATGTCGCGATATCGAGCAGAAGTAACAGTCACTGTTTGACCAGCCTCATTTTCAAAAAAGTATGGTCCAATTACGCCTCCAGCCCAAAATGCACACCAAACTGTGACACATTGTGGATGCATTTGTTTTTCGACAATCACATGTGGGTTTTCAGAACCCCAAAAGCGGCAATTTTGGCGATTAACAAAGCCATCAAGGTGAAAATGTGCTTCGTCGCTTAGGATGAGTTTGCTCGAAAAATCAGCATTCATTTGTTGTTGCTCAATAATCCATTCAACTAACTCTCTTCGCTGTGCATGGTCCGTGGTGCATGGCTTCAGTGGTTGTGTTAATTGAATTTTGTAAGCATGGAGACACAGATCTTTATTGAGTATACGCTGTAGAGAGCTTCTTGAAATTTGCAATTCTTGTGCACGACGTCGAATTGAGGTTCCTGGATTGTCACCGACATTCGCACGCACTGCCTCTAATTGACATTTGAACCTGTCTCTCGGAATTTTTCAATTAATCGCTTCACAGTTGACGAAGTTAAAACACTATTCCGACCATATTTTGTATGAAATTTTCGAACTACGGCCGCCAAGCATTCATTATTTTTGAAATATTGCTCAACAATGAAGACACGTTGTTCTATTGCGTAACACTCCATTTTTACTAACTCTAAACTGTCAACTGTCGATTTATTTTGTTTTTAGGGTTGGCAACACTGTACTGCATAAATGGCGGCAAATTCAAATCTTGCGTTAATTTTGGGACACCCTTTATATGTTTCACTCAGTTCATTTTTGAACTTGGTAAAACATAACTTCACGTTGCACATTAAAATGGTAGTGCTCAAAGTCGCGTAATTTATTAAGGTGCTCCTACTTATGCGACTTCCAATGTTGAGCAATCAGTGCACAGGTGGTTTGTGAGACTATCAATATGTTACTGTTTCAGACGGTTCGTGTTTACCGTTTAGGAATTAGCGAGTAAAATCTGAGCTAGTGACTGTGCTAGTAACTGAAACAGCAGTGGTTTGAATTACGGAGTTTATTGGTTGTTCCTTATCATCGCATGAACGGTATTAAATTCTCACCATACTCGTATAATCAGTTTATTTGACTACCACTTTGGTTTTTCTTAGAACAGGAACGGGGAACCATATAAGCGGGGTTTATAAAGGAACAGTGTGCTAAAATGCATTTTCTTTGAAATAGTTGACAATTCATTGTGCTGCGTTCGTCATTTTCTCATAGGTGAGAATGTTTTGTGGTTACAGGCGGGCAAGCACTTGTTGAGGGATTACACAACACATAATTAACGAAGTGAGGAATGAATAGTTGGATTCCATAGTTCCACAGTCATTCAATTAGGCATCTCTAAAACTCCAGTGAAATAAAATTATTCTCTGTAAATATAAATTATAATTGCAAGCGCAACAGTTATTGTTTCACTGACTCTGTTTTACAAAACCTCTCTGACTGGTGGCTGAGCCAAATAGCCTGGTAGATGGCACCCAAGTCTCGAGTAAGTCGACAGACATTTGCCTACATGAACGAGTTTGGCCCAGCACATGTGAAGCTCGCTAGCCTTTTACAAGGATTGGAATGGGGAGCCCATATTCGAGCGTTAGAATCAATGTCCAGCATCACGCTTAAACCTCGCTCATGTAAATGGCTTATGTCTTAATTCCTGTGAGGATTGTACACAGTGATTCCACCATTGATGGCCAGTTGAGCGACAATTCATGGACAAATGCGTAAAAATTGTTGAGGAGGTTGAGTAAAATCGGTGAACTATTAAGTAAAAATAGTTGTGTAATTCGCCTAAAACTACTTCAACTCGTGTAATATGATAGCTGCTCTATGATCTGAGTGACTGAGAGCAGATGCGTCTAAGAGATGAAACAGCTCCCTCTGACAGTCGACGACAGAATCACTAGTGTCCCAGCAAGGAAATGCAAATGGAAACCATGAGAATCCATCTACAATTTCATCGAATGTAGCTTTTATTTTATTATTATTATTTTTTAATTTATAAGACATGTAGCTTGATCTCAGCACAGACCCTGCAAGAATAGGAAACCTTGTTAACGTTATCCAAAAAAAACCACGATAAATTCTTACTTTGAACCCAGTACCACATCTGAGTAACACCTGGATAACTAACTACTTGATACGGGGAGTGAAGGCTCTCTATATTCCTATTGGAGACAAGGTAGCATGTTGTTAGAGTATCTGCCGCATGGTTCTCCTTCCCTGGCCTATACACGCATGTAATGAGTGCTTTGTATCAAAAGTCAACTTCGATCTTTAGTCCATGATCAAACAGAAGGGGTGTCTCTGGGTGAAGTGGCTCAAGTAATTCACAGCTCCACCATTGCATAGGCTGTTTTTCCTTCCTTCTGATGAATGTCAGCGTTCTGAGCCCAAGAGAGCTCTGAAATGGACGCCAGGGCTGGAACTGTTTGAGTCTTAACTCCTCATCATCCCTCGTGATTGGTTTCGAAACCACATTCACTGCTTGCTTTGACTCTAGTGATTGAGCTTTGGTATGGGCATTAATATTACATTCCCCAATAACTGAAGAAAGAATGCCCCCTATGAACGAATCTCAAGCACAATTGTCCGTATTAACGTTTGCTATTGTACCTTGAACCTTCCCTTTTTTCGCTCAAAAACTCTCCAGTCTACCATCACTTGAAGTTTCCAGTCTGAAAGAAACAAGAAACCTCCGCTGCAGTTGCTAAAGTAATGTGCAATGGTTGTTGGATGAGTAGTCAAATCTGTTAATCCTGATTGCGCTCTTTCCTTGCTTGTGAAGAATGTTATGTTTAAAAACGTCACCGTTGAATCCTCACTTTAAAACTTGCCACCAAAGTAAAACAGTTAGCTCGGATGGACCTGAAATTATGCACAAATAAGTGCATAGTTACACGCTGTAACAGTCTCCACTATTAGGTTGAGAAAACTGGCCAAAACCTGCTGTACTGATCTGGGTGGGGTAGATTCTGAGCGTAGGTCCAGTCATTTGCATGATAGTAGAAGCACACTCTCATAAGTAACTCATGAATACGATTCATATAGCTCCTTAATGAATTGTAAGAATCCTGTCAGAGGTTTAAGGTTCAGTCACTATGAAGATAACTAACCTGTGTAGCATATGATGTGGGCTAGTATGATATGGTGGAGAATAAATCGGCCATATAGATGTTTACAGTAGTGCAGAGTATAAATGGTAGTGGAATTTTAGGCCCTCTCCTTCCATTGGTGTGAATCCAATGGGATGGAGAACAGGTAACTGAAGTAGGTTCATTGTGGAATTAGAACCCAACAAGATTCCTATCGAAATAGATGGGAACCACTTCTGTATGTCCTCTATGGCTGAGCAGACTGCTTAACTTATTTAATAACTGCCTGCTGATAGGACACTTTCCTCCTCTTTTCATTATCACCCTACAATCGGTCTGACACAATCATGGTGACGGCGCAGTCTCGTCTGTATAGTCGGGAAAACATTGTGTTATTTTATTGGCGTTGTAGTGTGATGATTGTTGCTAATTGTGTGATGATGTAGCTGTGCGGAGGCAATCAGAAGAAATTGGTAGCCATCCCAGAAAACTGAGCTTCTCATGAGTGTTCCCTAGACCCACAGGATTTGCACTGTGTGTGATCACTGGTTGGTTAGTTGATTGTTGACTAGCCCATAGAGTAGACACCAAAAAATAACGTCCCGTATTTTATAAACTATTGCAACGTTTTCAAGTACATTGCACTGGTGATTCCTAGAGCAAGCTAAACGAATGCCTAAACGTTCGATGGTGTGTCAAATGTGACTGTTTTGAAAAAAAATCTTTTTTTCCAGGGCAAAGTTTACCTTTTTGACAAAGTCTTCAAACCAAACGCTTCTCAAGAGAAGGTTTACAATGAAGCAGCGAAGTCTATTGTCTCAGGTGAGTGCATACAATATGCTTTATGACGCTTTGTGTTCATAATGTAAAATAAATTACTCGTTAAGATGTTTACTTTCCTCAAGTCCAGGTTTGTTAGGACTAGTTAATTACGTAACCTGCAGAAAAAGGTGAGTTTTCGTCAGACCTTTCCAAGTCTTTTCAGTCCCAAAAAAAGCCATTTGAGAAGTTGAATTGCCAGATGGTGGATAGTAGGATCAGTATTCGGTGAAATCCTGTGGACCTACAAAGTAGGGTAGGGTGGGTGTAGTGTGTATGTCGCTATGTTCTGCCAGTACAGCCAAAAAATCGTTTATGTATGACAGTTCCAATCAGAGGACAGATTGGCGGCTGTGGAGAGAACTAGGTACTATGGGTGTTGAGGTAAAGTAGCGCAGGTCGTAAAAAGGGCCCATCTCCATCCCTACAGTCCCTACCTAGTTGTCGAGACGAGCCCTCTACTACTCCAGTGAGACACCACTAGTGCACATCTGTGACTCGTTTCCAATGATATATTTGGTAACACAACTCAGCCCCACATAGATTTAGGGATTCTTACTCTGTAACAAAGAATGCAACCTTACCTTTGGGCAACTCAACTCAATGGGGACTACATATTGGTGATTGAAGGAAAATGTTGCTAACAAGCAGCTGTTCAAAGACTCTTCCACCACTAGCTTTCTGAAAAAAATCCCCATTCGCTAAATGCCAGCAACCCACTAAATGGGACTCTGTGAATAGTCGCAATGGTGATATCATGAACATTGCTTATATGATAAAAACGATTCGTACGTATGAAAGATGGGCACAAACGTACACGTAAGAAAATATTTATGCATACGTCCAAATGTATTCCTGTGTGATGAAAGTACAAGAAAGTATCTGTACAATGAAAGTGTACACTTATCACGCAGTAACACATACAAGTAATATCTTGTGCAAAGCTTCACAAAGGTACTTACTACCCTCTCATGGTTGCCTCATCATGAGCAATTAGCAAGGCCCTTGGGGTGCGTGTTACAGTTATCCTCAGGTAAAAGGCCATTTGCTTAGGCGTGATTGGCTACTGCCTCGTTGCCTGGGTTAGCAAACTCAGTTCTGGCCCAATCCCAAAGAGCTCATGTATTCCTTTGAAGAGGATTCTCCTATCACGCTTGCCATTTATGTAGCCCAGCAAGTTTTCTCCTGTGGATCATGTAAATGTTCAGGCTCTTCCAAGATGGCGAGCATGCAGCCTCCTTGACATTCGACTGATAATTCTCTTATGAATGTCATGGACGTCATTTTAATAAGGGAACAGACCTGAGAAGCTTCCCACAACTTTCTGACTCCTCTCTCACGTTCTGGCCTACCTTGATGAGGGGAAGTACATGGTGCCTTTACTTCCTCCGTAATGTCGGGTGTACTGGCATTCACCTCGCACCCTGACAGGGACCTTTCATCCAAAGTTGGTAGTTAAATTAGTTTAAGTAGATTTAAAATCTCCCGCACAATCTTGCTTGCACATAAGGTGATTAATAATATGATCTTGACGTTCGAATTCAAAAGTGTTGCTTTCATCCGTAGATGTGCTGTGTGGATACAATGGCACCATTTTTGCTTACGGGCAGACATCCTCTGGCAAAACACATACGATGGAAGGCGTCATCGGAGACCAAAACAAACAGGGAATCATCCCGAGGATTGTCAACGATATTTTTAATCACATCTACGCAATGGAAGAGAACCTCGAGTTCCACATAAAGGTTTCATATTTTGAAATCTACATGGACAAAATCCGAGATCTTCTCGATAGTGAGTTTATGACTACGCATTTAAGTATTTCTTCATTTGACTTTTTTTTAAAATCGCCATATTAACGTATCTGTTTACCAAAAACTAAATGTGGCTAATTGGGCGTCGAGCTCCAATTGGTGTACTTGGTTGTCTGCTGCATAAAGCATTCATGAAAACAGGCTGCATCTTCGTACAATACTATTACTTAAATTTGACGAACTATTAAAATTTAGGGGCACATTGACGTCTTTAATTATAGATGACGACACTATGAACAGAAATTCACTTATTTAAAACCAGCTCTCACAGATCAAGTGGCAACAGTTACTTATATCTTCCCTTCTCATTAAACAACGAAACTTTAAGCTCGCTTGGAACGCCCTTTTAAATGCGTTTGATAATAAAAGAGTTCTCCCCGCGTCTTATTCAAGTCAACTGCTTCACTGCCAAACCATTCAAGCATTGCAAAACCTTAAAAGATTTTCTGTGTAAAGTGTCTGGCAGCATTTCCTCGTCTCCTCAGGATAGCAGGTAGAAGCAAATTTATCCTGTTTTTACTTTCCGCTACCCGAAGGGAAGGAAAGTATAGTAATCGGCCCAAAAAAAATTTGGGTTTTCTTTAGATCTTTACGTTTCAGACCCTACTGAGTCTAAAAAACCTAATTTCGGCGCGTGGTCCGTGTGTAAGTGTGTGTGTGTGTCTGTAGTTCGATTTGCGGGAGAACGGCTGATCCGATTGAGCTGGTTCTTTTTTTGTTTTGTTCGTTATTTTTTGTAGACACCAAAATAAGGTTATGGATGATTTCGGCCAATGGGAAGGGGGGTGGGGGACGAAAATGTACCAAAAACTAGGGTTTTTCGCATTTTTCTCGAAAACGGCTCTAACGATTTTGATTAAACTTTCAAATTATCTTTTCCTGATCAATACCTAACTTTTCTTCTCTATACATATCTCCATGAAAATACGGTGAACGGAGATATGGGCCCCTGAAGCAAAATTAGGTTTTTTACGCTTTTTGGCAAAACGGCTTCAGCGATTTTCACCAAACTCACAGGATGTTTTCAAATAGTTAGTACCTACATATTGTCCTCAATAAATGTTCCTGTGACGGTCCATTGAACAGAGATAAAAATCAAAATGTGTCAAAAATAACGTTTTTTCGAACATTTCCGTAAATTCCAGCGTAACTTCTTCACCAGATGTGATAAATCCTAATGAAGTGTCTTTTAGTCACCCACACCAGCATTTCGTTCTCCATAATTATTTCTGTATATATATGTTGAACGGAGATGTAAGCCAAGTTAACTCAGAGAAGGAGATTTGTCGAATATTAATTTATCAGTATTCCAATTTTCTCAAAAACGGCTCTAACGATTTCGATCAAACTTTCGGAGTACTCTCAGCTAACCAGTCCCTACATTTTGTTCTCCACAAATGTTCCTGTAAAAATGCGTTGAACGAAGATATAGCGCCCGCCTATGTAGGTTGTGTTCGAACTTGAAGGGGTGGCGGAAAGTTGTGTGTTGCTACGCACCAGATATTTTACTTGCCATTCGTTTGTTGAGCTGTAGTGAGTGAGAACCGTTCAGTTCAAAATGTCGCTGAAGGGTTGTCCGTATTCAGAGAATGTTCTAAGGTCCACTCGCAGGCTGCTCCTGAATTCTTTCTCCCCTTTGTCTTCCTCTAAAAACATACACTCACCATATCGCTCCTGACTTTGAAGGAGCAATTTCATTCGTTCGACAGTTACAACAATTAAGTATATCATTTACTAAAAGGACAAGCATTCTATTTCCAACTGCAACACATTTTTGCGGCGGTTCTCCAAAGCAATTAATTGAATGGCAGCCCATTATTGAAGGCTGTAGGAACGCTTTGGCTCACTCATAAAATAAATACTTATAATTGGAAATGTAACCGCGCTTTTTCAAAAAAATTGCGTAATTCGTACCTACGCATTGACGCTACTAGTACTGCAGGAAACACTCTAATGACAACACGACATCATGGAACTAGTGACCACTTTTCTCCAGTGTTATCTATCCAACAAAATAAGTCAGTCGTCATTCTTGGTGCTGCTGTCGTTGAAATTCTCGACAGATGTGACGGCTACCATCAGATATACGTCTTGTAGTTGATTGTAGAAGTCGACATTCTTTTATTTCTCAAGCATGAACCAAGCTAGTTGTTTGTATTTTTTATGGCTAAAGTTTTCTCTTTTTCCAGTTTCAAAAGTGAATTTGAGCGTCCACGAAGACAAAAACCGAGTTCCTTTTGTGAAAGGAGCAACCGAAAGGTTTGTCTCTAGCCCTGACGAAGTTTTTGAAGTAATAGAAGAAGGAAAGGCGAACAGGCACATTGCTGTTACGAGTAAGTTATCCATTCTCCTGATGTTTAAGACGATGCATTGTGCCTTAGAAACTGGGTACTAAAATAAGACACCACATTACTCCATGATGTAAGAAACGTTACATACAGAGCTCTCCCGAAGATCGAATTTTCATGAATCGTTACCGAAACGTGTACATTCTAGTAAAAGTCTGAATGTAAATACAGGGTGAGCCATAACAAATGTTGCAGTTTCAAAGGGCGATTTAAAAAAACGGTGCAACTTAGAAGATTACGGTTTGTTTTATTGAACGCCATACATCACCCATTTCGGTAGATTAAGTCCTGAAAATTACATCAGGAAGGTGGGCGCCCTCAGCAGCGACGCACTGATGTAGGCGATTCCTGAAATTTTCAGCCGCCCTCTGGCACATTTCGATGGGAATCGCGGCGATTTCTTCCCTGATTCGAATCTTGAGGTCTTCCAGAGTGTGAGGTCGATGTTTGAACACCTTTTCCTTCAAGTAGCCCGACAGGAAAAATTCACACGCACTCAAATCTGGCGATCTTGCCGGCCACCCCAAGTCACCCCTGAGAGAGATGAGGCATGCGGGGAACATCTGCCGCAGTTTCACCATTGAGATTTGCGCTGTGTGGGCCGTACATGACAAGTCCATGTGCAAAATCCTCCTTAGTGAGGTGTTAGAGATGTTCAGTGCTACTGCGTGCCTCCGAGCAGAGCGGCGAGGCGACTGTTCCACTGCTGCTCTCACTCGAGCCAAATTTTCAGGTGTTCTTGCGTTTCTTGGTCTTCCCGCACCTCTACGCCTTACTGTGGAACCAGTTTCTTCCAATGCTTGAACCCAACGTGCGATAACATTGCGGTGAGGGACGGGATCACGACGTGGGATGTTGTAACGCAGTCGGAAGGCCCGCTGGGTGGCGATGAATGAACGGCCACTTTCAAAAAACGTGCGAATGACGAAACCTCGTTGCTCTCCGCTCCAAACCATTGTAACGACTGAAAACGGGACCACTGCCCGGGCACAATGAGACCCCTCCCAGGTCGGTAACCCCACTACAAGGCATGCAGCACCCCTTCGAAACTGCACCATTTGTTATGGCTCACCCTGTAGTTAAATGCCGCTGAAATGATGAGACTCAAGCGCTCGTCTTACCAGTTTCTCCAAAGTTAAGCTAGTGGCTGGCCATTGTCTGTATGTACGAGTGGAAAATGTTTTGGCTTTTAAAAGAAAAAAATGTTAATATTCCAATATTTACGACAATCCATGGCAGGGTAATTCATTTCCAGATGCGCAGGCAAGGGACCATCTCTTGTATTCTCCTGTGAGAAAAACAAGGCGCGTAATGAATTCCACTAATTTTCTAATAGTGAACTGCCGAGGGCAAGGATCCCCAGATCGTTCACATTTTCGAGCCACAGTTTCTGCAAATTGCCCTGCCGGGTTGTACAACTTGAGCGTGAAAAATAATGAAATTAAATCCACCAAATTGGCAACGTAGCTACGCACTTCACTGTCGCCTGCACCGTGTTGATAAATTGCGTAAATTCCTTCGAGGGACGCTGCTTTTTAGGTTCAAGGGAAAAAATTGTATTCGATTATAAAATTCTCTTTTCGCTGAATGTTGGAGTAAGCCAAACAAGTCGAGTAATAGCTGGTGCAAATGGAACAGTTTACACCAGACTTACAACAGAGTCAGTAAGACAGCTCAATAAATAAATTAATTTTTCGATTTCCGTTTGGTAAATAACTTAATAGATGGGAGTTAATAATGACCCTGGTAATGATTCAATGAAATCCATTCCATCTCATGAACATTCTTTCTATGTTGATTACGGCAGTCTATTATTTCCTATTACCACATTCACTTTTAATTGGGATTAATAAGAACATTTAACTTTGCAGATATGAATGAACATAGCTCTAGGAGTCACAGTGTGTTTCTAATAAATGTGAAACAAGAAAATCTAGAAAACGAAAAGAAGTTATCGGGGAAACTTTACCTCGTTGATTTGGCAGGGAGTGAAAAGGTCAGTTTTCCGTTTCTTCTGTGCTATTCATTTGCTCTGATCAAACGTTTTGTCGATTCTCACCTCAATATTTATGGGTTGAAAGGTGTCCAAAACTGGTGCAGAAGGAACTGTACTGGATGAAGCTAAAAACATCAATAAGTCGTTGTCAGCGTTGGGCAACGTTATTTCAGCTCTGGCTGATGGTAACAAAACCCACATCCCCTACAGGTAATTATAGCCTTGGTGCTCAAAAATAATCAGTTATCATAATTATCTGGTTAGTTTAGTACGGGAATATTTACTTATAGTGATCCTATTAGTTTGATAGCCCCTGGACAGCTCATCTGAGTTCCAGGGCTCTTTAAACCTCTGGCCAAGCTTGTAACTTCGTCTTCGCTGACTTCACACTTGTTGGAAGCCACTGCTTAGTATCCTTTCCCGAAACCTCACAGATTACAATTGTGCATGTTCTTTCAAGTAAAATGGATCTGGGGTGGGTTGAAAGTCATCTGTGGCATCCTGAGGGTCCTTTGGTATGGACGCATATGAGAGCTTCAACGACTGCTCAGGATAGTGAGGAGTTAGTAGTAGGTGACATGGATAAATGGGGTACTGTTTGAACCACGGTACTCGAAAATGAAGGGCATTAGTCAATGCTACAGGATTGGTATGAGATAATTAGGAGGAAGGGTGGAGTCAGTTGAGAAAAAAAAAGATTAAATGGTATTCTAAAATATACCATGAAAATGACAGAAGTGGAAACAATATGAAGAAAATCAAATGGCAAGAAAATGTGATGTAGGATGGCAACAGATAACAGAAGAATAGTACAGTGAGAAAAAGGAGAAACTAGTCTTCATAAGACTGGCAAGAGTATAGAAGAAACTCTTATCGAAGTCAATGAAATGAGTCGAGTGTCCGATTTTCGTAGCTTGCCAACCATAAATGCGTTATTTGTCCAGTTTTACAATTACAACTGCAGTCTTCTTACTTCAACCCTGTACTGAAGTTAAGTTTTTCTTTTCAAGCCCCAAGCAGAGTGACTTGCCAAGAAGCCATTTAACTATTTAAACCGTATTATACAATTAAAACGCCTAATACCCCCCCCCCCTTCTAGGAAAGTCTGCCTGGCATATGCCATCATCGTTCTGGTTGAGGATGCATCTGCCATCATGAGGAACACTTTGGTAACATTGTTCAACTGGAGGATTTAGGACTACGCTACTCAAAGGCAGATTGCCTCTGCTTAATCCCCCCAACTTCATAGGGCCGTGGTAAATTCTTCATGACATTCAATTTCATCTCATCTCGGATCTCTCAATATAGTGAATTTTGGAGCGAAGCATTGGGCATTTGAGCACACATTGACATTTGTTCAGATAGTAGTGTTGTTGGTAACCAAGAATTGCACCATAACGTACTTTATCACCTTGGTAATGGCATTGAACACAAGAATGTGAATAGCAACATTGAAAAAAGGGTACTGCTACTGCTGGGACCGTACATTGTCGGCTCTTGAAATGCCAATCCCTATGTCTTCAGGGCTCAATAGTGCAAAAAGGAAGTTGATTGACTTGAGTAGTTTAGATTTTCCTGTGGATCTGGGACTAAGGCCTCTGGTCAGAAGGCTTGAGCTTGGGAAGTTTGATCTGGTTTGAAGGCTCAACTTCTGTGCCAATTTGGCTAGAGCTGAGCAAAACACTGGTACAAACACTGCTGTCCATTTGCGCTTAATCATTTAATTTACGAAAACCGCAGAAATAGGGATAATAATTAGTTTCAATGGGCAGATTCTACACAGAGATGTGCAGAAGTCTGTGCAAACTGTCTATTGATGACAACTACTAGCTTCATTGTTAGTATATTTTCAGATTCCATTTCTTCAGCTTTACTGAATTGTACCGTTACGCTTTACAGGGACTCAAAGCTCACGCGTATCCTGCAGGAATCGCTTGGGGGCAATGCGAGAACCACGATCATTATTTGCTGCTCTCCTGCTTCATTCAACGAATCTGAAACAAAGAGTACGTTGGATTTCGGTCGAAGGTTAGTATCGTCTATCTGTGTATGACCTCTATATCCTCTTCACGCTCCCCTTATATAATCGCTACAATAATGTCTACATGACATGAGAAGTGACTGTGGAGGGGTAGCTCATGAAATTGAAATGTGTTTGACTCCAATCAGGAGCATTCTGTTCTCATACAGAGACCAAGGTTGTTACTGAGTTACCTGAAATTACAGGTGAAGAGTAGAGACGTTGACGCTTGGTGTAGATGAGTAATCGAAGAAAGTAACAGGTTGCATTGGGAGGTACGCAGCAAATTTCATTTCCTGGCTGCAATTCCACATGTGACGCCAAAAGAAGATTTTGGCAAAATCTATCTGAAACTAACTGTAGTTATGAAACCAATCAAAACCCCGCCAATGAGTTGCCATTGTCATTCGACCCTGTGGGGGGGATATAAGAGAGAAGTGAAATGCAATCCATTTGATGGTTAGAAGCATAATAAGATTTAGTTTAAACCCGTGACCACAATAATTAACTCCATAGTCGCCATTAAGTTTGAGCTAGATCCATGTTGTCCTCAAGACGCCCCCCTCTAGATAAAACTTTGCCCACCCCACATTGCTGTGAACAGAACAAATGCTTTCCTTTGTTCAGAGATTTGACCAAGAAATCAGCTGGTATTGCGTCAGTTTTGAGATACTTGATTTGTGCAGACAATAGCGAACATAGCAGATGAAACGAAGGTGTCCTTGAAACTCTTCCTCAGGCATATTGGTTATAGCACTTTTCACTGGTCCATTGAGGGCCCAAAGAAGCAAACCCCCACAACCCGATAATTAAGGGATTTTTCGGCAGCCCCTCAGAATTGGTCCACTGCCACTGGCGATTTGGTGAGTGGGACGCGAGCTACCACCTTCTCATTCCAAATAATGCAGCATATTGTTGGAGCAGTGAAAAGGGGTTAATAAGCGTAACCGCCGACTTTCTCAGTCCAACATGTGTTTTAACTGCTCTTGTATTATTCACAAATGAAGTTGTAGCATACTGTTACAAGTGAGATATTATACGCAGTATGTGCAAAATTATAAAATCGGAAAAAATCTGACTGTGAAGAAGACCAAGGAAGTCTTGAAAGAGCTGGAATACTGGGATCCATAAGCGGTGAGAATTCCTGTGGGGGATGGGGAGATATACAAAAGGGATACAGGGCCCTTCAGTGTCACTCACGCTGAAAAAAGGTAAATAATAAAAAAGGGTTTTTTTTTTAAACTCAAGGGTTTTGTCGTCGCACGGAGCTCAGATCAGAATGGCGCGGGAGGGGCGTCGCGCGTTGGGTTGGGGCGTTATTTCAGTCATTGGCACAGTCACGGCCATCCTTCTACCACGTTCGCATTGTCTTCGTTGCTACCGTTAGTGTCATGTGCCGCAACACATATAGAGGATCGCTCCTAGGTGTTGGTAACCTATTCCCAGGATTTTTACTTTCCGCTACCCGAAGGGAAGGAAAGTATAGTAATCGTGTCAAAAAAAAAATTTGGGTTTTCTTCAGATCTTTACGTTTTGAGGCCTCCTGAGTCTAAAAAAACCTAATTTTGGCGCGTGGTCCGTAGCTCGATTTGCGGGAGAAAGGCTGATCCGATTGAGCTGGTTCTTTTTTTGTTTTGTTCGTTATTTTTTCTAGACACCAAAATAAGGTTCTGGGCAATTTTGGCCAATGGGAAGGGGAGGGGACGAAAATGTACCAAAAACTAGTGTTTTTTGCATTTTTCTCGAAAACGGCACTAACGATTTTGATTAAACTTTCAAATTATCTTTTACTAATCAATACCTAACTTTTCTTCTCCATACATATATCCATGAAAATACGGTGAACGGAGATATAGGCCTATGAAGCAAAAATAGGTTTTTTACGCTTTTTGTCAAATCGGCTTCAACGATTATCACCAAACTTTCAAGATGTTTTCGAATAGTTAATACCTACATATTGTTCTTAATAAATGTTCTTCCCCAGATGTGATAAATCCTAATGGAGTGTCTTTTAGTCACCCAGACCAACATTTCGTTCTGTATAATTATTTCTGTATATATATGTTGAACGGAGATATAAGCCAAGTTAACTCGGAAAAGGAGATTTGTCGGTATTCCAATTTTCTCAAAAACGGCTCTAACGATTTCGATCAAACTTATGGAGTACTCTCAGTCAACTAGTCCCTACATTTTGTTCTATATAATTGTTTCTGTGGAAATGCGTTGAACGAAGATATAGCATCCGCATATGGAGCTGGTGTTCGAACTTGAAGGGGTGGCGGAAAGTTGTGTGCTGCTACGCACCGCTAGTTTATCTCTCATTCCCAGCGTATTTGATCTGACATGTTCTGCAGTGCACAATTGTTGGATATGTCAGTGTTATGTCAGTCTTATGAAATTACTGTTCCTAAACCCTGGACGAGGCTTATATCATTGTTATCGAGGCTTTTCAGTTCAATGTCACGAGCAGCTAAGTTTCCTGTAACTGTACAGTCCTGCATAAAATGTTCGAACCTCAGCGGCAGTTGCGTATGAGTGGAAAAATACCTTAAACCACAGCACATAACATGTACCGTTTCATTGGTCATTGTACTGCTTGTTGTACGTAAACTGTTTTGTAGATTGAAAGGTGTATGATCACAGTTTAATATATTTTTAGAGCAAAAACAATCAAGAACGTTGTGACTGTCAACGAAGAATTGACTGCTGAAGAATGGAAAAGGAGATATGAGAAAGAAAAGGAAAAGGTTGGTCGTTTGAAGGGCAAACTTGAAAAATTGGAAACAGAACTAGCTCGGTAAGCTTATATTAATTGTTTATTTTTACTCTGTATAATTTGTTCACTTGTTACAGTGCAGGCTGGTGTCGAGTGGTTAGTGGACGTGGAAATGCACTTCATGGGTGGGATTATTAGAGCTGTTGGTTGTTGGATGCGCTACACTGTGTTTCTTGGGAAACTGGAGTTTGAATTGATGCCTGTATATGCCACATTGGGTGCCCTCTTCAGATAATAGCACAATGCCTGTCATCCTGACAAGCAGAGGTGGAATGAAGAAGCTCTTCTTCTACCCCATCTTCTAGTCGGGGCAATCCAGCTACTACAAGCTGGATCTAAAACCTCTACAAGGAGAATATAATCCCAAATTGTACTTCATTTGAGCATATTAGCATACAGTCCCAAATAGTTCATGGGCAGCTCTCATGCGGATTAATGACTGACCTGGTAATGAAGTAACTGAAAAATACAAACTGGCTATTAAAGTTGACGAGGAGAAAGTGCCATCGACCACATCAACTGCTGCCTCATTGCGAGGAACAGGGGACATCAAGAGAGAGGAGCTCACAGAGCAATTGCCCAGTTGCCTCCAAGTTCCCGTTCCTCACCCTGAAAATAAGACCTTCTTAAAAGAAGGATGTACCAACGCGACCAAACCTCCCAACCCAACAGAGCCCCTTCATCAGCTTGGTCTTTCAATTATGCCCCACGCGAACCCCAAGGCTCCTTTGTAGAAGTTGGCAAGACCCATTGCCAAGCATGTAAAGGTGACCTATCAAAAGTCAGTGATAGAGGCACTAATGTGAAGAGTTCTCCTACAAAAGACCTTCGAGCCCTTGAGTCAAAGTGCTGCACATTCGTACCGCGCTAGGGGGGGTGAAGCTGTCAATGTGAGTCAGTGGCAACTGACTAACTGCTTGGTACCTACAAAAAGGAGTTCTTCCACGAAGGCTAATGTACCCACCCGCACATTTGGGGTTAGTTCTAAAACTACTTCCTGTGACAGTGTTATAGGTTCGGGCGTCTCTCAATAATAAGGCCTCCCTTCCAATATCACCAAGAATCGTATATTCAGTTCCGTTCCAGTTAATAGCCCACAGGCACAGATAGTAAGGAGGAGCAAAGTGGTACCGCCGGAGCCCGGAAGAGGAATAGATCGAGTGCCTCGTTGCGTGCCGCGGCCCCGATTTTCCTAACCTTCCGATCGCGGCAATGCGGTCCCCCCTCTCCCTGTTCATCAGCAGATATCTTCCTCTTCAGATTTAATCGGAGCTGCTTCAAGTGGCTCTGCCCGATAAAAAGAAGCTCCGGTGTTCCGAGTCACAGCTCAATCTGATCGTGCCCGTAACAACAGCAATGCCATAACAATCCCAATATTGAAGAGAGCTGTAGAAAGATGGTTCATCTGTGGAGTTTGTAGAAGGTATTATGTAAAGAATTCATCGTAAAATTAGTAGAGATTGTCTAAAATTAATTAAAAACTGGAGTGGAAGAAAAATTGTCGATAGTTCAGTAAATGAGTTCGTGAAACTTGATAAGAATAGTTGAGAAGTCGACGAGTTATTGAAAAGCAAAGAGAAAATTCAGGTAATAATGCTTGTAAAATACTGTCACTTTAGTAGAGAAATCAATTACAAAAACTTGCAAAATCGTGGTAAAAAGTGTTGAGATGTCTAATAATTATACTTGGAAGGTGCTAAGACAGTGGGATGTCAAATACAGATTTTTCAAAATAAATGAGAAAGCAATGAAAAATGGGAAATAGCTCAGAAATTGAGTCTGCTTAAGGGTATTCAATAAATTCTTGAAACTGCGAGTCAAAGTTGTGGTATGATGTTGGGAAAGTTGAGTGATGAAGATGGAGTTGGAATATCATCCAAGTCAAATAACAAATGAATGATTGGGTAAGAATTTTCGGGTACTAAAAAACCCCTTGTGGAAAACAACGCTGCATAAAATTGCTAGGAAATTTTGTATATTTTTATGTGTATATGCGTGATTAAGGGCGTGATTGTAAGCGGGTGCCAGCAATGGAAAACGGTCACACTAGTAAATATGCACAGGTGAGGAGCAAGTTTATTTATCGTTGGGAGTGTGCTTATTCACTATTAGAGGCTAGTGAAGAATTTTGAGGGTTTTACCAGGTGATGCGTTAAATATAGACAGTGGTTCAATTTTTCCATCACTGGTGCTTGTGTTGTTTACATTTCAAGTCGAAGAATCCATGCTGCCTATAGAACACTATTTTAGTTGATCTAGACTATTCAGTTATCCGTGTGAATAGACCATGCACAATGATTCCATTTTGTAATCATCAGATGGAGAGGAGGAGAGACCGTCAACCTCGAAGAACAAGTTAACTTACAAGAGCCTGTAGAAGTAGCTACACCAGTCACATCAACGACTGAGATAATAAAACCAAGTATGTGCTTAGTGTAAATACTATTGTTTAGTGAAGAGCGCAGAATGTGGAGTTAAAGACTTATTCCGATTCGCTTCACCATTAAACTGTGCCGTTGATCATTTTTCAGCTCTTCCAGTACCAGCTACACCTGGCATCATGTTGGGCTCCCTCAGCAATGAAGAACGCCAAAAACTGGAGGAAGAGCGCGAGAGATTGTACCAACAACTAGACGACAAAGATGAGGAAATCAATCAGCACTCGCAGTACATTGAAAAGTTGAAAGAGCAAATGCTGGAACAAGAAGAGGTGTGCTGGATTTTCTTGTCATTTTTGTATTTTCTTTTAAGCTTCCAGAAAATGGCACACACAAAATTCTTCGGGTCAATTTCTTTTAGGATTTTAGAGTCGTGAGTGACATTCGCACCCTTGCATCTGAGACGTGTATGTACTGAGGTAGTTTGGAGATGCTTTTGAAGAGCTGCTGACTCAGGCAAAAATTACGGCAATCGCGCCGGAGATTCGATCCACAATCGTCAACTTACGTCGAGAATTATGAATCAACTGTTTTAACCACTAGACCACGATCAACGCGCTGACTCCCTTTAAAGGCTAGAGGTTGATCGTGGTCTAGTGGTTAAGACAGTTGATTCATAATTCTCGACGTAGGTCGAGGATTGTGGATCGAGCTCTGGCGCGATTGCCGTAATTTTTGCCCGAGTCAGCAGCTCTTCAAAAGCATCTCCAAACTTCCTTTCGTAACATTGGCGCCCAACGTACTGAGGACGTTTGGACATGCTTTTGAAGAGCTGCAGACTCAGGCGGTACATGTATGTACACATTAGAAATAATGGGAGCAAATTTTCAGCGCTCAGTCTGAGTTGCGCAACCACATTGTGTCTTATTTGTCTTGAAAGCTGCCACTCCAGTATTTCTTCAAAGCCTTCTCAAATCCTCCAATGTTAGAGCTTCCAAACGATCTCTTTTCACCCCTGTCAGTCATTTGTCATCAATTGTTAGGTGTTGCTGTGATCGTGAACTCTCCTCGCTCCTCTCGTTCTAGTAGGTTAACCGTTTATTAATTTTTGGAGTCGCGAAGGAGGTTGTGAGCCTTTTGTATCAATTACGGCGGTTGTGGGGGGGGGGGGGGGGGGGCAACACAGCAATGTGTGTGTGCTCAAATGGTTTAAGCTACTACCTACATTTGTTCTCCATAAGTGTCTCCAAAGAAAATGCGTTGAATACACAACTTCCCTTTTCCCTGGTTAGATTTAGTGTTCTAAGTGACCATTAGAGTTTTCTAGCGGAGTTTCTAGGGAACCTTCAATGTTACATACAGGGCCAGCGAGTACCTGCTCTGGTTTCTCTTCCTATATAGGGTTGTATAGTGCTTGGCCAAGGGGTTCTCTGAGCTCTCCACTTCCACATTTACCGGCCTTGTTGTTTGGCTCTTGATAGTACAGTGGAAGACTGTCTTCTCTGGGATGGTCGTATGCGTTATGGTAAAACTGGCCCAAACTCCATGCTATGTTGCTGGTGAAAAATTGAGGCGTCCTGTCGAATTACATCTAGCCACATCTGGTCCCAGTAAATGGTCGTCAGCCTTAGCTTTACTCCTTTAGTTGATCAAAGAGACACCTCGAGATGAAACTCCCAGTCACCTTCTGTTCCTCTCTTACATCTTCAAATAAACTGTCTCAAAAGAAGCTGGTCTACTAACTCCTCAAGTAGTTTCAATACACGTCTGCATGAATGTTGATGAAATCTGTATTTGTTTTCGACCATTGACAACATAACTATTAATAAACAACGTTTTTGTTGAACGTTTATGAAGTTATCATAGAGTTGGCCTATTTGACTTTGGTTTTCTGTACGCTTTGCGTAGATACTTATTGAGTTGAATTTCATCTCTCAGTAATGTATGAACTAGGTAATATGTGGTTGTAGTTGTTTATTTCATTCAAACATTTGTCAACAGCTCATCGCCTCAACTCGCCGTGACTACGAGCTCCTTCAACAGGAAATGAACCGAATAACTCAAGAGAACGAGTGTGCTAAAGAGGAAGTCAAAGAGGTTCTTCAAGCTCTCGAAGAGTTGGCTGTCAATTATGATCAGAAGAGTCAAGAGGCCGACACAAAGAGCAAGGAAAACGAAAATCTTGCTGAGGAACTGCTTTCGAAGCAGGTATTTTATCAGGCTATTTTATTCAATTAATCTGAATTGTTGCAAACAAATTTACATATAACAGACCTTTCTGGAAGAATTAGAAGTTCGATTGTGAAGCGGTTGGTTCGATGAGCGTAAGATTGGGCTTTGTCAGGGATAATGGATGCGCAGAGATGTCTTGCTCCCCTGCAATGTTGTTAGTAGATTCATTGACGAGTTTTAAATACAGGGTGAGCCATAACAAATGGTGCAGTTTCGAAGGGGTGCTGCATGCCTTGTAGTGGGGTTAACGACCTGGGAGGGGTCTCATTGTGCCCGGGCAGTGGTCCCGTTTTCAGTCGTTACAATGGTTTGGAGCGGAGAGCAACGAGGTTTCGTCATTCGCACGTTTTTTGAAAGTGGCCGTTCATTCATCGCCACCCAGCGACTGCGTTACAACATCCCACGTCGTGATCCCGTCCCTCACTGCAATGTTATCGCACGTTGGGTTCAAGCATTGGAAGAAACTGGTTCCACAGTAAGGCGTAGATGTGCGGGAAGACCAAGAAACGCAAGAACACCTGAAAATTTGGCTCGAGTGAGAGCAGCAGTGGAACAGTCGCCTCGGCGCTCTGCTCGGAGGCATGCAGTAGCACTGAACATCTCTAACACCTCACTAAGGAGGATTTTGCACATGGACTTGTCATTCCATCCGTACAAGATTATGATTGTTCAGGAATTGTCACCTCCTCCAGACTACCAAAACCGCATCCCACCAACGTCCACTTTTTTCAGTTCGGACGAAGCCCACTTCCATCTCTCTGGAGCGGTTAATAAACAAAATTTCCGCTATTGGTGTGACCGCAACCCAAGACAAATTCACGAGAGACCTCTCCACTCCCCGAAAGTCACTGTCTGGTGTGCCATTTCAAAATTTGGGGTGATTGGGCCTTATTTTTTCGAGGAGGATGGAAGGACTGTTACCGTCAATGCTCAGCGTTATCTTTTCATGCTGGAAAGATTTTTTGAACCCGAATTGAACCAGTTAGCTCAAGAAGAGGATCTGGGGGATATTTGGTTTCAGCAAGATGGGGCTACGGCCCACACAGCGCAAATCTCAATGGTGAAACTGCGGCAGATGTTCCCCGCACGCCTCGTCTCTCTCAGGGGTGACTTGGGGTGGCCGGCAAGATCGCCAGATTTGAGTGCGTGTGATGTTTCCTGTGGGGCTACTTGAAGGAAAAGGTGTTCAAACATCGACCTCACACTCTGGAAGACCTCAAGATTCGAATCAGGGAAGAAATCGCCGCGATTCCCATCGAAATGTGCCAGAGGGCGGTTGAAAATTTCAGGAATCGCCTACATCAGTGCGTCGCTGCTGAGGGCGCACACCTTCCTGATGTAATTTTCAGGACTTAATCTACCGAAATGGGGCGATGAATGGCGTTCAATAAAACAAACCATAATCTTCTAAGTTGCACCGTTTTTTTTAAATCGCCCTTTGAAACTGCACCATTTGTTATGGCTCACTCTGTAGTTGAATCGATTTGGTAATATGCTTTCAGCGTCAGTTTGTTCTACTTAAAGTGCCAATTATGTTTGCTTTTATGGAAACTAAGGTTTAAAAAAGAATTTCATAGGAACTGACGAAAAAGTTAAGTTTCTGTCTGTGCAATGAACTAAAGGCTGGGCTAACATCTGAACGCTTGTGAATTATATTTCTGTGAGACTGATTCCAAGCCCCTGAATGGAAAGATGAACAAATCTGCTTCCATTCAGACTAACTTTATTATTGATGTCTAATTACTTTTCTTACACCATGCATTCTGCTATTTTTCAGTCTGCTCTTAATAGCACATCTTCGGAACTCCAGCAGTTGAAAGATATGTCTACGCACCAAAGAAAAAGGATTACAGAAATGTTAGCCAATCTTTTGAAAGATCTGTCTGGCATTGGAGTTGCTATCGGAGGAAACGAAAGTGAACTGAAGGTTTGGATTTATCAGTAATTTGATTTCCGTGTCGTGCTACTCACAATTTTGGTTTCCTCATTCATTGGAAATAGAAAGGAAAGTTACACAATCCACTAAAATACTAATCTTTAGTTTTATTCAGATTTATATGTTTCAAAGTCCATTCTATCTCAAATACTTTGGCTGAATGGTATGGTGTCAACCAAAATGGGTACTGTGCATAGGGGAACTGCCATATGTTTGTTCTCAACACGTCTGATCCCATAACCAAAGACGGAGTTGTAAGATTGTGATTATGGTTGCAATCAGTTTTACGACAAGAACTACGCTTCACAAGTTATGATCAGCTGGACATTCACAGGATCAATGGTCCTGATCTAGTACCCACAATTTGAGTATGGACCATCTAAACCCAATGCTGGATTATCTGCTTATCCTTATGCTGGACTCTGAAACTATTGACGCTGACTGTGGCTGTATCTGGCGACTGGCATTGTATGACGTGGTTTTGATTGTGACGGGAAGGCTTGAATATTTGGCGTGTATGCGTACTGGGGTCTCTCAGGATTTGTCAGCTGATCTGACCGAGCCTCTAATGTTGTTGCTTTCTCGAGGTTATCAAATCCCTCAAAGGATGTCTCCTATGAAAGCTGCTCATGGTTCCATGTACGTTTGTACAGGTAGCGTAGAAATCACAATCTTCTGAAATTCCCCCAAGTGATGAAACAAGCTGATATCTCTGAGTGCCTGGGCTCTTCCGCGATAGTGAACCTGCCATCTCCATAATTGTTTACTGATGTAACTCTTAAGAGTATTCTTGAACAGTCATTTTGGTAAGGAAACAAGGGCGTATTTTGTCCAGAAGGATCACAAGGTCACCCAGCTCTTATTCTCAATGTAGATTCTACTTCATTTACTTCAAGAATGTGCTTGATTTGCTGGAATTGAGCGCATGACAAAATATCAGCCATAAAGTTGATAGTATCTCTTTCAGGCGATCAAGTGCCCGTAACTATTGAACCACTTTTGTGTGTTTTGGCACTTTTGAAGTTGTGGCTGGGATCAAACGCCATATTGATCGTAACCGATGCTACTTACTCTTATGTTAATATTTAATTTACCAATATCTTGGTTCATAGGATGAATTACTTACTATTAGATTTACAATTAAGGTAATGAAAAAGTTAGTTTACTGAGACTCGTCTCTATTCACAGATTTCCGCTGACAGCAGTGGAAAATTGGAGGAGGAGTTCACTGTAGCTAGGTTATACATTTCCAAAATGAAATCGGAAGTCAAGAATTTGGTGCAGCGATGCCAAGGGTTGGAGACTTTCCAGGTCGATTCGAACAAAAAGGTACTGTCATATGCCCAGTCTCAGGTGTGTTCGTTTTCGGTCTGGTATCCTTTTTACACCGTTGTAATGCTTCTTGTAGATAAACGAATACGAAAAAGACCTTGCAGAGTGTCGACTTCTTGTATCGCAACACGAGGCTCGAATGAAATCGCTTCAAGAATCGATGAAGGAGACTGAAAATAAGAAAAGGACTCTCGAGGAACAGCTGGACATACTTCGTGAAGAATGCGCCAAAATGAAAGCAGCAGGTAACGTACTTGTCAATCCTATCATTTTGTACCAATATTTTCACGAAGAGTAATTTGTGATGTAGAAAATTGAAGAGAACAGAAAGGAGAATCGCATGCTATAGATTCAATCACCATAGAAGATTGACCTGAATAGGTTGTGAAATGGGGGGAATAGAAAACCCTGCAAATTATTACACAACGGTTTATTATTCTCTTGAACAGCTTGACAGTTTGACAGCCACCTATCCCATTCGATACTGCATTGAAAAATATCAGTAAATCATGCGGAACATGACCTGTCAACAATGAACTGACGGAAGCAAAATATTCTGCACGCCCCTTAAGCGCCTGTAGGCAATTACAATTCTGCATTTGGGGATGTCTGTGGGAGTTCCGCCTGGGTGGCCCCTACCTCCCTCAGACCCCTTAGTTTAAAACTAAGGAAGGGATGGGATGGCTGCTCTCCAGCACTATGTCCACAGAGCAAGCGCATGTTCCAGCATTGTCAGGCCTTGCCCTGGGTACGAGTTGGATTGCTCTGTTCTACTTACCTTGCCCTGCGGAGGCAGCCACCTGACATTGCCATAACCCATAATGCACTGGCGCAAGGTCGCGGAGTGTGCATTCTTGTGGTACCATTTTGGGTCAAACAACCCTAAGGGCTAGAATGGATCTTTCGATGGCACTTACAGCTTTTCCTCATCCCTGGGTAAGACAGGTTGGACTTGCTGGCCACCCTGGGGTTTGGAAGGACACCGGTAAGTTGCGGCAGAGGGCACCTAAGCATCCACCCACTACTCGAGCGCCCAGCAGTCGAACATTCTTAGGGGCTTCATTCCATCTAGGATGTGAAATACCATCGGGCCCAGTTGAAGTGGAGTTGTGGGGATGACCCTTACGTGCCTCATCCTCGAAAACTGGGGAAGATTCTGCTCAGGCCAAGGATTACCTAGAATGAGTAAGGGGCCCCACTCACTCTTCAGACTAATGACTACAATTATATAAAACACGTATCATCTTTAATAAATATCTGTTTGTTTTTTTCTATTACAAACTTCCTCAATACGGAGTTGAAATTCGCATCATGGCACCTTCACACCCACCAACCAACTCCATTCATTTTCCATACTTCAACCACTTCAAGCCAACCATGCTCTGAACATTTACGTTATCAGGCTAGCAGAATGAATTGATAGCAGTGTTTACAGCCGGACGACTCTCACTTCTGCCAACCTAACCAGCCTCCTCCGTCAAACCATCCCTCCTCAACGAGATAGAGAGAAGGTTCCCTTTTGGTTTATTATTCATTCTGAATAATAACCCTATGTTTTCGGTCACGAAAAACTTTTTACACCCCCCTTCAAAATTTGATACTTTACATTTCAAGACATGGAGATTCCAAATCTGCAATGTCTGTCCGCCGTCCGGGCCATTTTGTGCCTTTAATGTGGTCTAAAAAAGTCGTTCTTCCGCCCAAAAATCCCATTTGGTATCTAGTTGTGCCTGCCATCTCGGCAATCCGATCGGACGAAGCCCATTGTTGTTATGGACAAAAATTTGTTTAAAAAATTATCAAAACGCAGTATAATCGCAAATAAGCCGTGTTTTGTATCGTTTTCAAGGTATTTTTGTATCATGGGTCGAATGGAATGAGTATCAGATGTGTACAACTGCGTATAGGGAAATTACAGTAATTATTAGAGTCAACTAATTGAAAGAACTTTCGGGGAACTACAGCGGAAGTCAACATTTCGTCGTTTGTACTCCCTCCCTCCCACCCGCCTCATTAAAACCACCCGCCTGCTCGACTCGCAACGTCGCGTCAATTTCCCCGACTCTTTTTGCCCGACGGGGCGGAGGAAGGTACACCGCACACTGCTACATCGGATCATAAATGCCTACAGACGTTTACGGGCGCCTGGCGCCGGGGGAATATTTAGTTTCCGTAGTTCCATTGTAGTCAGGTCATGTTTCGTATGGTTTACTAGTGTTTTTCGATGCTGAATCGAATGGAATGGGTCTCGGAGCAGTAATACTAGGTCAAGCTGTTCATGAGAATAATAAACCATTGTGTAATAATTTGCAGGGTTTTTGCTTTTGGTTGTTGTTGCTTCTAGCGAACGTTACATTAATTATTTACGAACGTTGCTTTCTCTCAGCCCGGGAAATAATACAGTGATACAGTGATTCTCTCTGACCTTTTCATTGCTCCCCCTTTTTTTTGAGTCGTGCTCGTGTTTGCGTCTTTCCTATCACGTTGCCACTAACTGAAGAAAGTGCCACAGCGGTCAACAGAGTCCTGCCGTTGCATTGTCGACTTCACAGCTGTGTCGAATATAACTGCCCGCACCAGCTACTCCCGACAGTCGAACTAAAGCACAGCGGAAGGCACTAGCTGTTGCGTTTGTTCCAATAAGCCTGCCTTCTTCACGCCAACATCTACTATAACTGATTTTTACAAATTTACTGTTGCTAAATAATGTTAACACATTCACACATCTCAAGAACTCTAGAGATTCGTTCCTTGAACTCCCATGCCTGTTTTTCTGGTGATTCCCCATAAATCATAGCTCTTGTTTTTTTCTAGAACAAGTGCACGCTGCTTCATCTGCTGAGAAATTCGAAAAAGAAAAGAACGAAGCAACAATGAGAGTCGCTCTCGAGCAGCAAATGGATCAACTCAGGGACACTTACCAAAAGCAGATCGCTCAACTTCGAGACGAAATTTCTGAGAAGCAGGAGCAGATCAACGCAGTTAAGGAGTACGTTCATTTCTTAAATTATTCCAGAATTTTTCAATTTCTGTATTCTGGTGGTTTAAAAAACTCGATTGTTGCATTTACGTATTTAGTCTTGGCTTTGTGCTTGAGAGAGAGTTAGAGAGCAAGTTTATTCTCATAAGTAAACAACATGAGCGAAAGAGACCGTGAAAAAGATATACACGTATCGTTTAATTCTCCTTTTTACGTTGCTTAATTGACTTATGTTTTTGTTCTTTTTTTAGTTCCACGCATTATTACGTTATCCTCTTTTTGTTCCAGTGAAAACCAAAAGTACACCTTGGCTCATGAGCAATTGAAACAAGACTATGAGAAGCTGAAGCAGGAAGAGATGGAGAAAAGCAATAAACTTCAGGAATTGATGTAAGTGATCGCCTCTGCATCAAAAATTGACGAATGTTGAACGGGTGAGTGATTCGTGTATCCGTAAGACAGACGAGTCCAGCTGTCAGGATTAGACAGAGTGCAACTTGCAGACTTCAAAGGCTGGTTTTGTAGTTCTTTGTGAAGCTGCACGTCAGAATCTTTTCTTTGTACTGAATAGGTCCGTTAGCTAGCGCTGGTTAGCTAAACGTTTGAGAAGTGACCGCGTACCATTCAAGGTGTTTGTTTGGGCGCAGAACTTGTTGTGAATTTGTTCAACCAGTTGTCAGATAGTGTGGTTGTGTGATGTACGTACACTTGAGTATTTAGTTCTTTAAGTATTTCAACAGGTTCAGGGCCCTTCCTAAAACAGTTTTATAAGAATTAACGCCAGATGGAGTCTTTAACCCGCCTTTGTTTCTTTATTTCTGCGATGTTACAAGTAAATGGTTCTCTTAGTTCGCGGTAAAGTGGAGTTTTATACAACTAACTGCAAATAATGCTATTCATTTATTCTCCAACATACAGACCTGCAAATAATAGTTTATTCTTACGCAGTTAAGCAGGAAAATCTCGCGTGGAATATTTTTATGTATTTGAATTATCTTGTGTGGAATATTTTTCTAATACAGTGATGTCATGTTGGAAGCATTACTCGCGTATGTCAAATCGCTTAGTAAACCATCCGGTTCTTAAGAGGTCAGAGAACTAAACCTTGTGGGGATAGGAAATGTATCAACGATTTGCGTATTGAATAACCTCACTGTCAGGAGAATGGTGAATCAAATCTCACAGTTAGGTATGTTCCTTGAATTCTCCACACAGTCCTGCAAACACGACCTCCTTCGTCAGAGGCTGACCACTTCATAACCTTAAAAAAAAAAATGAAAATGCCAGTTTACTACCAGAACATTAGGGGGTTGAGGACCAAATTGTTTACTATGATAATTATAGTTTGGTCACTAATTCACAAATATGGTACTGGAGCAGCTGCAGCTGTGTGTGTTGAAGCATCTTGAGGAGCGTAGAAGGCTCCAGGATGTTCTATTTCTGAAAATTGATTGTCCGGCTTTTCTTTCATGCATTGATTTCCATGTCTCGCCGCGCCTCTATCTGCCTCAATCCCTCCTGAATCGCTGCCAGTGCAAGTGGAACCGTTCAGGTTGGACATCTTTATACCAACTGAAAAAGTTATTTGCGTGAAATCATCGACCTCAATGAGCATCTCCAGTTAGCTCTTGAAGTTGATGGGAATTCAGGTCTTCCTTGTGATCTATCCGAGAAGCTAATACTTGACCTAGTTGTTTGTAATAATTTTATAATTATCGTTGGGCGGTTAGCCGGTGCTACATCGAATAAATAAATGTCAAGTCCTTGGGTGGGAAATTGGGATGTATCAATTATATCGTAGTTGCCGCGTTATAATACCATCTGCTTTGATATCCACTCTGCCCGCAGGTGTAGTGCCAAAATCCCACTGCTGTATTTTATGTGTGACTGTGCGAGCTGAACTAACAGTGAAACGCATGCTCACAATACCGAGACTATTAAACTATAATCGAATATTGTCAATTCTTGTCATTGATGGATCTTGATTTATACGTAACCGGGCGATTTTGTTGTAATTGCAGGCTCACCGTCGAAAGGAGAGAGCAAGCTCGCAAGGACCTTAAGGGGTTGGAAGATACTGTGTCTAAAGAGTTGCAGACTTTGCACAATCTCCGTAAGCTATTCATTCAAGATCTGCAGGCGAGGATAAAGAAATCGATCAATGCTGGATCAGAAGACGAAGATGATGGTGGATCGCTTGCCCAAAAACAGAAGATTTCCTTCTTGGAAAACAATTTAGATCAATTGACTAAAGTTCATAAGCAGCTCGTTCGGGACAATGCGGATCTAAGATGTGAACTGCCAAAACTCGAAAAGAGGCTCAGAGCTACGATGGAAAGAGTGAAGGTGAAGCAAAAAACTGTCATGTTTATGTGGTAACATGTTTTGTTGTTTGCGCATAAAAGTTTCTTTGTCGGAATTGAGAGGGAATTAACCCTGAACGCTTTATAGAGGTGTGTGGGTGTCCAGACTTGATTTGAACCGAACCAGACAACTCCAGGAACATGACACGGAAAGTGTAGGAGAGGAAATATGAGCTTAAAATCACTAGTGTTCTGTGGCAAATTATTAAGTGCACTCACCAAACAGAGAGGAAGAGATGATGACCCCGGCCTGGAGTCCTGCTGCGGGTTCATGCAGTAGAGGGTCAATAATTAACAATAATATGCCAACAGGTAGGAAAGTTTATGCGGGAGGTTTATTTACGACGAGGGAGCGGAATATGACAAAAGGAGCGAAGCTGATAGCTCGAGCAGTAATAACCACCAAAGGCCGCGAAGGGCTCTTTACCTTTCAGGCCTACAGGACCTAACTTTTGCTGAAACAGATAGTCTAACAGCTATATATGGTAAATAAGTAGATAACATATTATAGCCTATTGCTAAAGGCTTTGCACATCACCTTTACATGTTACTGTGTTTATTTCAATGAGAATCATCCAACAAATCCGGTGAACAGTTCGATCGCTCTCTGCGATTGATGTTGACCTCCCAACCAGTACTGACCAGGGTTTAGATTTTGCTTTTCATAGATAACTAGGCCCAAAACTTATTAAAGAGGTGTGGGATTGGTTTAGAGGAATACGCTGACACTCTTGATTAACTCCTGGCAGTTACATGGAAACCACCATCTTCCTGACCATCTTCTTTGAATTCACGAGTTGGGTGTGTCCTTTGAAACCTTGCACAGTTCTTGAACTGCTGTGGGTTATACCGTGTTAGTAACAATGCTAGTGTACGTGACAGAGAGTAGTAATTTACCACAAAAACTGTAAGCTCAACCCGTTTTGATCATTTATTAAACCCAGGCAGTTTTTTTTAATTCAGTTCAAATTGTATATATTGAAGAGCATGATTATGAGGGAGAATTTAAACCTCAAAATGTCACCTCAGAATTATGTATCATCAACTGAACCTCAGCCAATGTATCCATTTAATCAGAATTTCGCTTTACCTTTATGGCTCTACTTGAAATTGTTTATTACTGGGGCCAATTTCTAGATTTTCCCTAATGAATGAAGTGCGCTATACTTGTTTTCAATCCATGTCCAATTCAAATGCTTCTTGTGCAACTTCTATTGCTCTTTTTGTACATTGAGCTCATAATATTTTTTTTTTTTACTTCTAGGCTCTTGAAGTAGCTCTGAAGGAAGCGAAGGAAGGCGCAATGAGGGACAGGAAGAGGTACCAATTCGAAGTTGATCGAATCAAGGAGGCTGTGAGACAAAAGAACTTGGCGAGGCGGGGCCCCAGTGCTCTCATTGGTATGAACAAATTTACTTTATTGGATCCTATAAAAGTTTTAGTTTCCATGAACTACATATTTTCGATTTGTTGATAACATTATGCAGGTACTCATATCCCTCATTCATGCTGATAAAAGTCAGCCATTTTGTTGATTGTTTACAAAGCACAAGGGAGTGAAACGAGGGCTGATGTAAATGATCAAGAGCGTAGCCTAGGCAATGGAAAACATCGATGAAGTGAAGAAAGTAATATTGGCCAATCGATTGTTATAAATGATGAGGGGACGACACGAATTGCCTCAAAATTCGTGCCAAAACCAGTGTTGTGCGTTACTGTCTTGCCAACAACACTAATAATGCCACAGCCTCTGGTTCCTGATATGAATACTGAAGAGGCCCGTGAAAAGATGATGATGTGCCGAGGGAAGGAAGAGCTCAAATCAAGAAAAGGAAAGACCAAAAGATGAAGTTGCTAGAAGAAAACCCCAAAAGACGAAAAAATGACTGAAGAAGTTAAAGTCAGAGAACGGAAGAAAAAACGAAAAAAGCAGGAGTGGAAACCAGATGGAAAAACCTGATGTGATACCGAGTCACCTCCTCGGCCCAAAGTAGCAGACATTGACGATTATTGTTGGAAAGTTACCAAGGCACCTCTGACACAACAGCAGAAGCTACACCTCTTCTAGAAGTACTTGTTCCTAAAGCCTATAAGCTAGATTTTGGAGGTTGACTATCCAGAGGCTAATGAGTCTTGATGGCATGTTTAGCTTTTTCTCCCGCATAGTGTCACAGTCATGCTCTGGTTTGATTTGGAGGACTCAGGATTCCTTCTCTCGGTCGCTATTCCATTTCTATGCTATAACGCAGACGTCTTACAGAGTTGACGCATGCACTGAGGTCAGTTGTGCTGTGTAACGTGGCAAGACTATCTGCCTCCAGGCCCAGTAATCCTTCTGCAGTCACAACTGATGTGTTTCCTTCTTTTCTTTTTCTTTTTGAAAATATGCGGGTCGACCAAATAAAAGAAGAAAATTTTTTTTTAACAAATGAAATAAAACTTGTCTGAGGCGTGACCAGTGCGTCTGCTACAGTAGGGAGGGTTGGAGTATAATTTGTGCTACGCCTTGTATGAGGGTTGCAGTACTCCACCATTTCAGAAGTAATGCTCTTGTGGAGGGAGCAGTGTGATACCTTGGCTTCGAACAGAAATATTAATAAGTTGTTCTAATACTTCTCCTGACGATGAGAACCAAGTGCGGAGTGGTTGTAAAGAATGAATTTGTTTTTGGTGAAGATCTGCTTTAACTCTTGATCTTTTTGGTCAGATTAAAGCCCCTTTCAAAGCGTTACAGTATTCTACCTATTCATAGTGGCTTACATTGTCTAATATAATGATACCATCTGGCACTTCTTAACAGGACCAAGAATTTGCACGTCTGTTATCATGTACTGTTCCCAGATTAGAAACATACTTATTACACGAGAGTAACGTATTTTTAATTTACAGCTAAACCGATTCGAGCTGGCCAGCACCACACGATCAGTAGTGGGGGTCAAGGTAGGCCCCTTCCAATCATTAACCCCATCAAATCTCCAGTGGACGATGGCATTCGAAAGCATAAAACCATCAGTAAGAACATTTTTCTTTTAAATTTGCTCTGATTTAGCTGTAATCTGAATGTTTTGGTGCTGTATCGTAAACAGGTGCATAGCAGATTCACTGACTGCATAATGTTTGTATAAAATTATATACTAGATAATAGTACATTGTAGTTTAAATTTAAATACTGAATGTATTTATATACTATTAGTGATTGAATGGTGACTGTGGCGACAATATTTGAAATTTAGTGGCAGGATTCAATCTCTTCCATGTTTGATAGCCGTAGGTAGTAAAACCCTCAGTTTTTGATCAGCTACTGCACTGAGAAGAGGGTGCATGGAAACGAGAAGTGGTGACATCATCATGACGGTTGGTATGTGTTCATGGCTTTTAAAATTGGGTTGAGACAGTTTCTAATGCCGAAGAAATAATATGTGCTAACTAGTTCTGCTTCTACGCGACCTGTGAACTTGGAAATTCGAGAAAGGGAAGTTAATCAGACTTGAACGTTGCAGTGTGAAACTCTACTACTATCCGTCTGTCTCATGGTTATTGCGGTCAATTCCAAAGTTCTCGTATGAATTACTACAACTACAAGTGTATTATCTAAAAATAACACTTTGGAAAACATTTCTTACTTTACAAAAACATTTCTCCATTGTGTCAAAATAACGTTCGACCGTTCCAGACAAATTACTTTCCGCTACCCGAAGGGAAGGAAAGTATAGTAATCGGCCCAAAAAAATTTGGGTTTTCTTCAGATCTTTACGTTTTGAGGCCTACTGAATATAAAAAACCTAATTTCGGCGCGTGGTCCGTGTGTGTGTGTGTCTGTAGTTCGATTTGCGGGAGAACGGCTGATCCGATTGAGCTGGTTCTTTTTTTTGTTTTGTTCGTTATTTTTTGTAGACACCAAAATAAGGTTATGGACGATTTCGGCCGATGAGAAGGGGGGGGGGACGAAAATGTACCAAAAACTAGGGTTTTTCGCATTTTTCTCGAAAACGGCTCTAATGATTTTGATTAAACTTTCGAATTATCTTTTCCTAATCAATACCCAACTTTTCTTCTCTATACATATCTCCATGAAAATACGGTGAACGGAGATATGGACCCATGAAGCAAAAATAGGTTTTTTACGCTTTTTGGCAAAACGGCTTCAGCGATTTTCACCAAACTCACAGGATGTTTTTAAATAGTTAATACCTACATATTCTTTTCAATAAATGTTCCTGTGACGGTCCATTGAACAGAGATAAAAATCAAAATGTGTCGAAAATAACGTTTTTTCTAACATTTCCGTAAATTCCTGGGTAACTTTTTCACCAGATGTGATAAATCTTAATGGAGTGTCTTTTAGTCACCCATACCAACATTTCGTTCTCTATAATTATTTCTCCTAGTTCCTAATGGCCCCATGGACACTGGCAGATTGAGAACCAACGGGCTGCTGTTAACTACATTTCATTGGGTTGACCCTTACTCACAGGGTGACAGTCTTCCTTCTCTTCTTCAGATAGCCGTACTCTGATTTGAGTCTTCAGTAATCTAAAAGAGAGAGAGGGATGATAAGCTCATTGTCTGCCTCACTTAACTCCCTGACGTAAACACCTAGGGAATTGCTATTAATTTATATGGGGAAAGGGGAAAATAATGAACGAGAGACGCGCACGTTAAGGGATATTTCAAGGAACTGATTTTATTCTGCACACACAAGTAATCGATAGGAGTAAACATCGATGCATATCAAATCGATATTCAACACTCCCCTTCAATTTGAACTAGGTCAGAAGTGAAAATTGGCAGTAATAAAAAAGCTTACAAGAAACTTCAGAGATGCTCCTAATTCTAAAACAGTACATCATATCTGTATAACGTGATCAAACTTTAGTACATCCTTATCCAGCAAACTAAACTTTTCACTCAAGTTAGAAAATGTTCATCATCTTTTTGAATTTTTCAAATTTCTCCGTAGCTAATGATTTTGTAAGTATATCGGCAATGTTATCATCAGTAGGAACGTACTTAATGAAAATTTCCTTCTTCCCAACAGCATCTTTGATGTGGTGAACTTTAATGTCGATATGTTTGGATCGTTTTGAATTCTCATAAGATTCAATAAGAGAAATCGCACTCTGATTATCATCATGCAGAAACGCAGGCAAATTAGGTGTTTGACACAAGTCCATGACGATTTCTTTCAAGTACTTGGTTTCTGTTGCTGCAAGTGAAGCACTTATGTACTCTGATTCGCACGAGCTCAGTGAAACGTTTGATTGTTTCTTCGTAGCCCAGGAAATAACATTGTTGCCGTGGAAAACAACAAAACCACTTGTACTTTTCCTATCGTCAGTACTGTTTGCCCAATCTGCATCACTATAGGTATTGATGTGGTTTTCGCTATGCTTCGAAAAAACTAAACGGTGGGATTTCGTGGCATTTAGGTATCTGAGAATGCGCTTTGCAGCGAGCCAAAGACTTTGTAGGACGATCCAAATATCTGCTCAAATATGATACTGAAAATGTAATATCTGGACGGGTTACCAAAGACAAGTATAGTAGGCCTCCGATTAGTTCACGATATGGCACATCAATTACTTCCTCATCTTCTAATCCTTTTTGAAAACGGAATTCCATTGGAGTTTTTATGGGTTTAGAATTAGTTAGGCCGAATTTAGTGAGCATTTTGTCAATCGATTTTTCTTGTGACATTTTAACATAATCCTCACTAAATTCGGCGCAGTGGAAGCGTGCTGGGCCCATAATCTATTAATTTATATGGGGAAAAGAGAAAATAATGAACGAGAGACGCGCACGTTAAGGGGTATTTCAAGGAACTGATTTTATTCTGCACACACAAGTAATCGATAGCAGTAAACATCGATGCATATCAAATCGATATTCAACAATTGCAACACACAATGTCCCCATCCTCTTATGTCATGTGGGAACAACTCTATTTCGCTGGCTGCTGGTTCTGTTGGCCTCGTCGGTCAAATAAGTCTATTTGTAGCAGTAATTCAAAATGTAACTTTGCATCGTGAAAACGTATTGCTCTTGTCAGTCCATTCTCAAACTGATATATTTATACAATTAGCTTACTGTTTCTCTTTACTTCTGTTTTAGGCAACGAAAGCTGAACTGGACACAGATTTTGGGGCTGATTGGTCCACAATAGATTATAGTTTTAGCACCAGTCACATACTACACACAATCGTCTTTCTGTTACATTTTAGCTTAACTTTTTATTTATTTGTTATTTTCGTTTCTTATTTATTTGTTTGTTTGGTACTTTTATTTCCAATCGTATTGTGTGCCTCCAGTCTTGGGTGCTTTTTCTAAAAAAACAAAACAAAAAAAAAGAATCTATTTTGCTTGATGTGATTGCACACACATGTGCGCTAGGTGCAATCTTGTTGGTCATTATTATTCTATTCAATGGCATTTTTTTTTTTCCTCCTGTGACCAAAGAAGTTCTATTATGAATGAAAAAGGTGAGAATCGGGAATGGCGGAAGACTTTATTATTGTTCTTAACAATATAAATTGGATGTATATTGGTTCGAGTCGAGTTTCAAACCGGTGATTTCGTGATCACAGTAGGCGAGGTAGAAGAAAAGAAGCAGACAATACTATTTCCCTTCCTCCTAAGTCTATTCACACTTCCTTTTTTTCGTAAAACCCCCTTCCCTCCTTCTCTTGCCACTTCCAAACTATTCCTACGGGTTATTAATAACCAAATATACGGATTGTTTGTATATAGAGTTTTAACGCCTTGCTTGTTATGTACTTTATATGTACCTATGAAGTGTTGCTTAGTCTTGACCTCGACGATTAATTACTTAATTGCCTATTCTTGTACATTATTCGCTAAACGCTAAACTATTTATGTATTCTTCGTCCTCTCCTCCCCTCACTCCTAATTTTACTATTATCGGACGAACTGTTTGGAACCTATTTTGCTATTTAACGCTACAAATTGTTCGTTTATTTACGATTCACTTTTTTTTTGCACACATTGCTAGTTATATTTTTTGTCCAAACTAATCGTCCTGCACGTCCATTGCAAAAACATTGATTCGATGTTAACTAATTTCGTTGATCTTCGCACGTTGTTGAGGAACGACTTCACACCATTCGCTGATAGCCGCGCTATAAAATTGAAGGTCGAAATAATTAAAAAAGTATGTTTAATTATTTATTTTGGTGTTCAAGCTAATTCTGAGGGTGATGCAGAAAGAGACGGTTGAACATTTTTGGCGAGGCCATCGAGAATATATTGAGTTGCTAAAATTTTGTTTTTTATGTGGCTGGAATGTTTCGCACTTCTGGTTCCAGCTATTTTTCGCAGGACTGGTTATTCCCTGGTAACAAGCAGTATTGCTAAGCCGTCGATGAACAAAATTATCAATAAATCTTTCTTTATTTAATTATTTTCGAAACGTCCTTTTTTTTCTTCTATATGGTTTCCTTATGGGTGGACTGGTTAGTTCAAACTTTCACACTGAGTGTAGGAAACAGCAGAAAAAATACAAAATGTTACCCTACAATTTTTTTATCCCTCAGCTTCTGTGATGTGGCCAATCAAAGACAATTCGGTACTTACTCGTAGTGGTTGGAGTTTAGATGCCCTGGAACGGCGTCGTGCGAATCTCTTACCTATCGATTTCTTTGTAGCTAGCTCCCTTTGACTCTTGTACGAACTTGGAATTAGGGGAAACCATCGGATTCAACTAAGAAAATGCACAAACAACCTTTGACCAGTCGTTTGATGAGTGCAGTGAACACGAAAACGTGAAATCCAAGAAATATCACCGGAATGGTTTGGGATTTTGATGCAGAATTGGTCTCATTTGGTTTTGGATAAGAAAGTACATCGGAATCCCTTTCTTTTTTTTTTACCAAGCTCGCGTTTTGTTCAATTTTCAGTCACATTTGTTATGCTTCCAGAATGGGTCAAGCTTTAAAAATCTGGCTAATTAACTAATGTAACTTTGGAGTTGGGAGGACTGCGTTTGTGCTACATTGTAACTATGTATCTCTTTTGTTCTTAATAGTTAGTTATAAATGTATTTATGTAAATGCGGAGATTCAGCTAATCGTGAGCAGTTATAAAAGCATCGACTTATAGTGTTGTAGTAAAAAAATGAGAGCTGCCTTTAAAAGAAAAAGAAAACGAACCACCAGATCAGATCATCGAAATACCATCTCTCGACACCCCCCACCCTGAACTGAAATGGATAATCATCGATTCTGTACGATTAAACAAGAATTGCTGTTAACAACTCACGGTGAGACGAGGAGGGACAAAGAAGCTGATCCAGGCAACAAGTAAAGGGCAATAAGATGATTTATCAGCTTATAGAAGAAGGTTCTATCAGGAATAGACATTGACATTCTAGCGGGATCAAGCCACTGGCCATGCAAAGGTTGCATTCATCAACGTCGTCTCATAGTAAGCCTAACTTGAAAGAATATAAGCGGGGAAAGCTGGGCTGGACGCTCTCCAACATTCCCTTATGGGATGTGTAAAACGGCGTCCAGATGACTAACCAGTATTTGAGACTGTAGAGCGTCACTCGCTCAAATCGCTGGTGGTCTTCAAAAAACCACTACCAAGACAGTCTCGATGAGAAGAAAGGACACCTTAGAATCCTACCCATGTCACAAACAGTTCCTAACTTCTGCGTGTGACGCAATCACGTTTGTTGACATTAAAAAATAACACATTCCACTGACACCAATCCTCAAGCAATACCAAGGAAACGCCATCAGTGTTCCTGACGCTCGTGTGAATCATCAACTCAGTCGATCTATATCGCTTATTTCTCGCTCGTATTTATACCAATGGTGTGAGGGTTGATTCGTATCCTCTAACACGACTCAGCTAAAGAAGTTAATGAACCAATATTACTCACGAGGGTTTCTATTTTTGAAGTTGTTTTGTGTTGGTTGAGAGTAACACTCCCCTCCCGCGAAGAATGGATCTATTTAGAGGCAAGCTGGTGTTTTCGACTCGTGGTCAATTCATTGTACAGGAGATTGTATGCGTTTGAAGAATGAGCTAGTGAGTTTGTCTATTAACTCGAGCGTCGCCACTCACCACTTTCTGCGAACCTACGAGCCTGAGGCTGTGTCCAGGAGGATATGCCTTTTATAGCCTTTGAATCACACTTCCTCAGCTCGTGTGTAAACTCCCGAATTATAACCAAGCAACGTTCAAATTCAACTTCTTCGTCAGAAAATCGTGGCTCAATGAAGGTTCTTATAAGTCACACAGCTCGATTAAAAGGGTGGATATGACGGACAAAAGGTTCGGGTTCGACAGATGTTGAGGTGTCCACCTCGCAACGAGGCCCGAACATACCCCACCAAATTGATGAATTTCTGGTAGTTTTTTGTGTGTTTGGAATTTAGTTTCCAGGACAGTAGAGAGGGACACGAGTTCTGCACAGTTCCTTCCTTGGGTGGAAGGACTCATTGCATCTTCTTACAGAAATGCCGGTAGTGGAGTACTTCCAAAAAAGCAGTGCCCTGTTTGAGAGGGAAATATTGAATTGACAAGAAACTCAACTCACAACTTCATTGCTGAAACGCTACTCCTTTGTGGTTGTAGTCCATTTGAACTGCGATACTCATGGCGTGGAGCAGCTTGTGCCAAGATTATACTGTTTAACAAGCATCGTGATTTGATTTAGTATCGAAACGCCGTAGATACAGTTGCGGTAATTGGACTTTTGCTTTGTGTGGTAACGTATAGAGCGACCTTCAACCTCGGGAAAAAATGTCGATCTATTTAATATGCGGAACTTTTCAGCTTCTGTTTTGACCGTTGAAGCAATCATCTCAATCGAGTAGGGAAGTCTCTTTTACTGTTGTCAAATTCTCTTCAACCTCATTCAGTTGTGAGTTTGGGTAGAAAAGCATGTAGTACTGTAATTAATTTGAACTCCTGCCAAAACTTCCAAATTGTGTGATAGAAACGTGAATTTGAAAATATGTCTTCATTTCAATATCTTAAACATCTTGAGTGGTTAATGAGGTTGTTGGAACAGGTATCTTTCCTTATCAAAATGACTATTCATTAACGCTTATAAGAGAGTAATATCAGTCGAAAGTCATAGAGGTTGCTGTTGTGCACAACCCTGGGCACTCGCACAGCATCCACCAAACCCAGGCCTCCTCTGTCCCTGCTGTCTCCATTCAATCCTAGCAGTTTTATTTGTCAGATAACTGTCTAGTTAACGGTCAACGCATTTAAGGGGCGCCTCGTGTTTGCAGTCCTCACTAAGATGTGGCACAGCGCACACCACGCGAGTACAAGCAAACCGTAGTGGCAATCGTAGCACTGCAAGGGGAATGTTGCATCATTGCCAGGCTATTTGCAGGAGCTACACTTTAATCGCCCAGTCCTCCTGCCTGCCACGTTGTTCGATAAGCAGGTGCCTATGTCTTGTTTTAGCTAGAGGCTGTGCTCAAAGAGCAGTAGGACCGTGACCTCTTTTGGTCTAGTCTGCACGTCACTTAAGAGCAGGCATGGACGTAGGAGGGTTGACACGAGTTTCAACTCCCTTTTAGGGGGAGATGTGGCTTTGGCCATTTCTGGTGTCAACTTCACAATGGCGGCTCCACCCTCCACAGCAGCACAGACGTCCAGCGCCCATTACTTGTTGAGTCCAATAACCTTACACGCATCGCCTTATGTCTGCATGTTGGTTGTTGAGCCATAGGTAGTATTTGTTACATGGACTAGGGAAGTTCATAGCCAATTTATAGATACCAAACTGTTTGACGCGTTGATGCCTGCATTGAATTAATTTCCTGAACCTATAAATGGATCACGACGTACAACCAAACAGAACTTCAGAAGCCCTTACAAACCTTGGTTTGCCAAGATAAGGAAATGCACTGAAGTTCAATCATTCTGATGATGCAAGTTTGAAACCAAGGTAGAAGAAGAGCTGTGGAAAAACATGAACTGAGTCAAAATAGAAAATAAACCAGCGAGGCAAAGGACTTAGTTGCTCAGGAATACGTCAATTCGATTTCCACGTACAAGCACTTGCTCATATTTGTCAATCTCAGGTATCAGCCCTTCACATCTATGAAGCGTTCGCGACGTTCTACCCTCTCTGTAAGGTTCTCTTGTACCAACCCTTGCGATATGGCTGTATTTTCCTTAACTGTTCTCGTCCCCTAACATTATCTGTTTTTGTAACCTTCTGCTTTCTCTTTTTCAACGTCGCTATGCTTTTCTTCTCATTTCGTTTTCAAAGCTGAAATTGTTGAAAAACTTTAGAACTGTATCTTCCTAAACTTGATGTTTACCTGCCTACTGATGTCTGTAGACCTGCCTACTGATGTCTCGTAAATTATGTTTGTATTGTTATTATTTTATACCAACTTCGTTAGTTTGTTAGAGCTTTTAACGAGCGCACCAACTTTTCTCACACCCAAAGAAGTTTGCTTTTGAAATTGTGGAAACGCAAAATAAGTTCTTTTTAAATGTGGAGCAGCTACTTTGTCTTAGCATTTAAATGCTACTACCCTAATTGACTTAGAAATTAACTTTAATTTAGATCTAGGAATTGACATCTTAAATTGATAAGTACGATAAAATATTTTTTGGGTGCATGTGAGATAGGAAATTGTAATTAAGAGCGAAATTGCGCTGTAAAGAACGTCAAAGCAAAATAAAAGCCCACGATATTATAAGCTTGTTGCACCTTACACAAATAAAATGTACGCCCGAAAGCTAACAGCTCTACGCTGATTTGTTTTTCTGGAAGATTGGTTTCAAAGTATTAACTACTCAATAAACGGCAATGCTTACATTTTTAAACCTTGCTTACTTACGTTCTTCTCCTTCTATAGTCTTTCATCGGTAGGTGAAGGGGGGGGGATTATATAAGTTTAGGTATTAAAGTAATTGGATTAGATCCGCCAGTAGGTAAATTACTTAAGTTAACGTACCTGTGTTAGATGAGTCCCATCTCCACCAGCCAGAGGAGACAAGCTCACCTAACCAGTTCGTTAACTTTATTATATAAGTTTTCCTGGTGTTGTGCCTAGGTAGACTGGTCTGTTTCCTCACCAAAATTACTGTTCGTTAACGCTGATAAAATAGATATCAGCCGAAAGTCATGGAGATTGTGGTTTCACTTGCATTTAGCCAGTCTCAAGATAGAGTGCTGTTGTCCCTTAGGAGTCCATACCATCTGGGAGGAGTTCTTAATTTGTTTTTTTCGCCTGCTCTAACTGTTTACTTGGGGAATATCAACTGTAACCACTTTTTTACTTTCCTTGGCTCTACTAAGTAGAAAGGAAAGTTATGTAATCGGCCGAGAAAAAAATTTTGAGTTTTCTTCAGATCTTTACGTTTCAGACCCTCCCGAGTCCGAAAAACACTATTTGGGAAAATGGTCTATGTGTCTGTGAACGATTTTTATAGAGAACCACCGTACCAAATCCACTCAAACTTCATATATCGCCCGCAAGTTACCATGGGACGCCAAAATAAGGGTATGAGCGAAATCCTTCGAAAGTTAACTATAGTTGTCATAGTGATCAAAACACCTAATATTTTTTTTCTCAAAAACGGCTCTAACGATTTTGATTAATTTTTTTATATTGATATATCCCAATATGGCTACTATGCCATAAAATTCCCATTAATGGGAAAATGACGAGAGCAGCGCAATAAATTACCAAAACTTTCGACGTAATCGATTTTAGAGTGGTTTTTAGAGAAAACGACTGAACCAAATCAGCTGAAACTTGATGTCTAGGCTACAGGTTACCATGGCACGCAAAAATGAGGGTATGAACCAAATCCACCGAAAAATAACTATAGTTAGCATAGTGATTAAAACACCAAATTTGTTGTCTCAGAAACGGCTCTAACGATTTTGATTAAATTTTTTATATTGATACCTCTTGTTAAAGCAATCATACCATAAAATTCCCATTCGTAGGAAAATGACGAGAGCAGCACAATAAATTACCAAAATTTTTGACGAAAAGCGTTTTTAGCGCGGTTTTTTCCTTATAAACTCCGCTATAATGTCTGTAGAATGTTAAAAAAAATTGGTATTGTAGTCCAATCCAATACCTGAAGGATGAGTGTTTAAAACCGCCCATGAGATAGATGGGGCTCACTCCGGAAATTGCTGAATTTCAACTACCACTGTTTCGCTTACTACCAGTTCTAACAGTTATTACCCAATAACTCTGCAAAAGTAATTACTATCTTTCTTCAAAAAAAATTCGTGTTTACTGCCTCATTAATTTAATGTGTACCAATTGCTCAATAATGGTCCTATAATGAGTACGAGCAGCACAATAAATTCCAGAACTGTAGGCGCAACCGCTTTCTGCCGTGAAGTGTTGTTTGACCAAGTTCAAAGGCCATGTACAAAGTGAATTGACGTAGAGCTAAGGAAAGTTGTGTGTTGCAACACACCAGATATTTTTGTCATACACGTCTTCGCAAACCGCCAAAAGGTTAAAAGCTTGCTTAGTAGCCTGGTTGTAAGTTTGAGAGGGCTGGATTAAGCTTCAACTCCTGATTAGTGGAGGTGAGAGCGCTTTGGCCGTTTCTAGTGTTTCCATCACAATGACGACTCCACCCATGGATTCCCAACACCTGAACACTGGAGATCTTTTGCAAGGACACCTCACATTAAAGCTCCGTGGCTGATTTTGGCAGTAACCTGCCTCTCGCACGTGGGTCTCGGTTACATGAGCCAGGTAATTGATTGTTAACTAGATCTCTCATTGAACCTGCGGCGTTACACTTACGTGGATCCCAGTTCTTCCAGTTGAAAGTGAATCAGTTGGAAGTAGCTACTGATTCATTCCATTACGGTTCGCTACCAATTACTTGTAGTTGCCAGATTGCCAGGACTACTAGAAGGGGGCATCTAAAGAGAAAAGAGCTTCACAATAATTCTTTGTGCGACGGAATATCTGAAATATCGAGCTGAGCACCCAGAAGCTTTGATTGGATGGGCAAAAGCTTTACTACATCATTTGGCATTGTATTAAAGGTTTACTCCACCATTTTGGTCAAAGCTGGAAACGATGTTACGCTTTGGATGAAAATAAGTGGTTTAGGCTCTGAACTTGCCGTATTCTGGGAAGGAAGAACACTTATCTTTCTTCTACTTGATTGGCCTTGCTGAATTTCGTTTTCGTTTCACCTGTTTCTTCTGCAAGTACCTCCTCGTCAGTACTCCATCGGCTGTAATGCAGAATTCTCGTTCTTTACATTTTGTTCAGCCTCTCCTTGCATTTAGCTGTGTGTGGTTGATTTCCTCGAACACATCATTTGCTTTTAACTAACTGTCGCATAAATTCAGTATAATTGTTTTCAGCTCAGCAACAGGGGTGTGCACTACAAGACAACTTTAAATTTCATTGCTTCCTGCTCGCACGTGTGTGACGAAATCTGCAACTTTGGGCAAACGGGTTGCCATCGTGCCCGGAGCAAGATCTCATGACGTTTACGATTATCTTTTTCAGAGCTAGATGTTGACCATTCGACAGCTCAGACACTTATAGTAAAACTGTTGCATAAAAAAGGTGGCACGTCAATTAAGAACGATGCAAAGTGATGTGTACATTTTTTTTGTATAAAAGGCGTATTTTTTGGCACTCATGGGAGGACACGTCCTCTACAATGAAAGTTCCTGCTCTTACCTATATAAACGAGGAATATTTATTTGTTTTGGTCAAATATATTCTCTTTTTCTCATTATAAAATGTAAAAAGTAAAATATGGTGAAGTTTGGGTGGTGCAGAACAAGTCAGCCGCGACCAGAGGTTTACTGCAGCCGCCATTCCTCAATATTCATCAGCCCACGGATTCGGTTTCTGCTTACGAACATTTATTTTCTGTATCAGCTCGACATTTTCTCTAGGCAGGTTGTTACAAAACCATCTATACATTCCTTGCCGGAGCTCTCAAGCGAAGAAAATTCCGAAGAACCAAGCCATTATCAAGGACTTCTAGATGTACGTATCCTATCGCCAACGGAAGGTGGGCTCTACCCATGTACAGCCGAGGAGTCCCACAATTCCTCCTTCAGGTCAGATTGGATTTTCTTTAATTTTTACTTTCCGCTACCCGAAGGGAAGGAAAGTATAGTAAACGGCCAAAAAAAATTTGGGTTTTCTTCAGATCTTTACGTTTCAGACCCTACTGAGTCTAAAAAACCTAATTTCGGCGCATGGTCCGTGTGTATGTCTGTAGTTCGATTTGCGGGAGAACGGCTGATCCGATTGAGCTGGTTCTTTTTTTTTGTTTTGTTCGTTATTTTTTGTAGACACCAAAATAAGGTTATGGACGATTTCGACCGATGGGAAGGGGGTGGGGGGACGAAAATGTACCAAAAACTAGGGTTTTTCGCATTTTTCTCGAAAACGGCTCTAACGATTTTGATTAAACTTTCAAATTATCTTCTCCTAATCAATACCTAATTTTTCTTCTCCATACATATCTCCATGAAAATAGGGTGGACGGAGATATGGGCCCACGAAGCAAAAATAGGTTTTTTACGCTTTTTGGCAAAACGGCTTCAGCGATTTTCACCAAACTCTCAGGATGTTTTCGAATAGTTAATACCTAAATATTGTTCTCAATAAATGTTCCTCTGACAGTCCATTGAACAGAGATAAAAATCAAAATGTGTCGAAAATAACGTTTTTTCGAACATTTCCGTAAATCCCAGAGTAACGTCTTCACCAAATTCGATCAATCGTTCAGAGTCTCTTTTAGTCACTCATACCCACATTTCGTTCTCCATAATCATTTCTGTATATATATGTTGAACGGAGATATAAGCCAAGTTAACTCAGAAAAGGAGATTTGTCGAATATTAATTTATCGGTATTCCAATTTTCTCAAAAACGGCTCTAACGATTTCGATCAAACTTTCGGAGCACTCTCAGCTAACTAGTCCCTACATTTTGTTCTACATAAATGTTCCTGTAAAAATGCGTTGAACGAAGATATAGCGCCCGCCTATGTAGGTGGTGTTCTAACTTAAAGGGGTGGCGGAAAGTTGTGTGTTGCTACGCGCCAGATATTTATTTGTAATTTTATTTTTCGAACGAAAGAGCATTTAGTTTCAATTTATTAAAGTTTGTGTAAATATAGTTATAAGCAAAGCGGGTTTGGAGGCTTCTTTTATTTTACTCTTATTATCCTCTGAAAGGCCTATTGCCCCTAACAAACAGTGTCAGATACTCGCAGATCACAGAGTAGCTCTGTTCGGTATGCAGTTTGAATGAGAAGTGAGATTTATACCATTTACTTGTAGCGCCCTCATTATTATTATTATCGTATTGGTAAATTGACCAACTTCACGTTACGACCTGAGAAATTGTCGAGAATTTACACAATATCGGTGCAACGAAGAATGGGATATGTTCCGTGCTTAATCGGGGTTTGATCTGAAATCTCAGACTCACTCAGGAGTGCTACTTTTCCCTAGAATATTTAGCGGAGGCTGGCGAAACCATTGTACTCTGCCCCCTCCCCCCTCACCATGCATACTTATTGCCAGATCCTCCGCTTGTGAGCTGCTTCATAACTAACGCTCGAGGAGCTTGGTAGTCGCACAACTATATATTCCTTCATCGGCCTTCACTTGAAAGGTATCTCTGAGTCAGTTGAATCCACTCTGGAATATCGAAGGCTTGGATCTTGGGCATCCAGGAGAGTGCTGTCTAATATTGACTAAACCTCATTGGATCCGTCCGTAACGTTGGTCTGGGGAGGGCGACAAGACACAAGAAGAAAACTCTATTCCCAATATTGTCCATGGCGTGCGCATCATTTGTGGATTGTATATCTTCTTTCAACTCTCTTATGTTACAACATCCAGGGTTCACAGAACGTGTGTGGAGGTGATTTGCCCAACTTTTGGCATTGAAGTTAATGTCCTACTCAAAGGACACCTGAGTAGCGGGTGATCAAGCAATGAGATGCTGCAGCTACTGAACCCAGATTTGTGGGGGAGTAACTTCTGAGACTTTTGGGGCGCTCTTGCCATACAGAAGCCTTAGTGGGCAATGTTTCCAAATCTGCATTCAGTAACAGCCAGCAAAATGTGTGAAGACGCGAGGCAGTTCGAGCAAATACACCATCTCAGTATCCTGACAGGATTCGAGGAACACGATTTCCTACCATATTGTGTTACTCGTAGGTAGGGTTGTGAATGAGTCTTCACTGGAGACCATCTGGACTGGACACCATCAGACATTGACAAGGCTGCTTTCGTATTTACGCGTAATGTGCACTTTGCGGCTAACATCGCTAGCTCCCACAAGACTATTTTCAACCAATCCCAACAATTCAATACCAAGCCCCATATTACAGCTCTCCACCGCGTTAAATGCCAGGCCAGAGCCTTGTGGCTTCCCAGATCACAAAAGGGCGTGTAACAAAGCCACTGAAGAATTAAAAATGGCATTGATCAAGGGAAGGTCTGAGCAAAAGGAAACAGAGTTGTCACAATTGGAAATCACAAATAAGTCGCTCTGGCTAAAAACAAAGGCTGTCACCAAAGAGAAAAACGCAATACCCCCTCTCAAACAGGGTAATAAATGGCTCTGCACACCAACCTAGAAGGCTGAAGCTTTTGCAGAGGCCTTAGCCGAGCAATTTGCTCCAAATCAATCAGGAGACCAACACTTTGACAACCATATAGAAAGTATAGTACAATGCCCCTTACAACTCTCGATCTTCGAGAAATTCTTTACTCCTGGCCAGGTTAAAGCAGCCATAGCAAAGTCTCCCTCAAAAAAGACTCCTGGAGACCTCTTCTAGTAAATCTTCCACGCAAAGCTCTCGTACAATTGACACAGATTTACAACGCCATGCTGAGAACAGCTTATTTTCCAACCAAGTGGAAATTTGCTCATGTTGTGATGATCAAAAAGAAGGGGAAAACAAGTCAAGACCTTAAAAATTACAGGCCTATTAGCCTGCTTTCTCTGTTGGCAAAAACATTTGAAAGGCTTCTTTTGCCAGAGCTCCTTATTCATCTAGAGCCATTGATTCTTCCGGAACAATTCGGCTTCCGATCCTTGCACTCATGCCCTCAACAACTACACAGGGTAGTTGATGAGATTCTACTTGCATATGAGAACAAAGAGGTTTGTCTGGGTCTTTTTCTTGACGTTGAAAAAGCCTTCGATCGGGTGTGGCACGAAGGGCTTCTTGCCAAAATTAAGAGTCATTTACCTGACACACACTATCGAATCCCCCAGTCTTATCTACTCAACCGAACATACTCCATCAAGTACAAAAATGCTATATCCAAATCGCATGTCATTCGAGCAGGTGTCCCTCAAGGGAGCATTCTGGGGCCCTTCCTATACACTTTTTACGCTCATGACTTTCCAAGGTGCCAAAATGCCACAATTGCACACTATGCTGATGATCAGGCTGTTCTGGTTCGACACTCTTCGGGGGAACAGGCTAGTCAGACACTCCAAGAGTATATGAACAGATTAACTGTATGGACCAAACGTTGGAGGATTCGGGTCAACACCCAGAAAACATGCATGGTCTGCTTTACATACAAGCGGTCTGTCGTGATGCCCACTCTTCACCTCGTTGGTCAACCCATAGAGTATGCTGACTCAGTAATGTATCTGAGTCTTAGGCTGGACGGCCGTTTGACCTGGAAACCCCACATCAGTGACATCGTGGCAAGAGTGCGTGAGAGGATTCGTCAACTATATTTCCTGTTATCCTGTAAAGCTTTACCCATTCATGTGAAGCGCTTGCTCTACGTTATGCTACTAAGACCTATCTGGCTATACGGGAGTGCTATACGCAAATTAAACGTATTGAGACAGTTCAAGCAAGAACACTGCGAATACTGACTGGCGCACCGTGGTTTGTGCGTAATGAAACTTTACGTTCAGACCTGTCAATTCCCACAGTCAACATGTCTCTCTCCAAGTCCTACAACGCCCTAGCTGAACGTATTAACTCCCATCCAAATACTCTTGTTCGTAATACGCTCTCCAGTCCAAGAGCTCATCGTTCTTCCAGACGATTAAAACGCAAATGGCATTCTGATCTCCTGGGCTCCTGATGTCACTTGGACTGCCACAAAATTGTGAACCGTAATACTCGTTTTGTTTAAATATAGTTTTCTTTTTTTCATGTTTTGTTGAGCTCTTTTCACAGTCTATTACTGTTACTACCGTGTGTATTATATTTATTACTAGTCATCACTGTTAAAATAATAATTGTATTACGTTGCCAATGGGCAACTATAAAATACCTCATGTGACACGTGAAAATTGTATATTGAAGTATATGTATCACACTTGATAGTGATTTATCACAATAAAGTTCCATTTAAAAAAAAAAATATCTGGTGCGTAGCAACACACGACTTTCCGCCACCCCTTTAAGTTAGAACACCAGCTACATAGGCGGGCGCTATATCTTCGTTCAACGCAGTTTTACAGGAACATTTATGGAGAACTAAATGTAGGGACTAGTTAGCTGAGAGTACTCCGAAAGTTTGATCGAAATCGTTAGAGCCGTTTTTGAGAAAATTGGAATACCGATAAATTAATATTCGACAAATCTCCTTTTCTGAGTTAACTTGGCTTATATCTCTGTTCAACATATATATACAGAAATAATTATAGAGAACGAAATGTTGGTATGGGTGACTAGAAGATACTTCATTAGGATATATCACATCTGGTGAAAAAGTTACCCTGGAATTTACGGAAATGTTAGAAAAAACGTTATTTTTTACACATTTTGATTTTTATCTCTGTTCAATGGACTGTCAGAGAAACATTTATTGAGAACAATATGTAGGTATTAACTATTCGGAAACATCTCTAAAGTTTGGTGATAATCGTTGAAGCCGTTTTGCCAAAAAGCGTAAAAACCTATTTTTGCTTCATGGGCCTATATCTCCGTTCACCGTATTTTCATGGAGATATGTATAGAGAAGAAAAGTTAGGCATTGATTAGGAGAAGATAATTTGAAAGTTTGATCAAAATCGTTAGAGCCGTTTTCGAGAAAAAATGCGAAAAAACCCTAAATTTTGGTACATTTTCGTCCCCCACCCCCTTCCCATCGGCCGAAATCGTCCATAACCTTATTTTGGTGTCTACAAAAATAACGAACAAAACAAAAAGAACCATCTCAATCGGATCAGCCGTTCTCCCGCAAATCGAACTACAGACACACACACACACAGACATACACACAGACATACACACAGACATACACACGGACCTCTCTCCGAAATTAGGTTTTTTAGACTCAGTAGGGTCTGAAACGTAAAGATCTGAAGAAAACCCAAATTTTTTTTTTGGGCCGATTACTATACTTTCCTTCCCTTCGGGTAGCGGAAAGTAAAAACTGGAGAGCCCTCACAGACTTTTTACTTTCCTTGCTCTACGAAGTAGAAAGGAAAGTTATGTAATCGGCTGAAAAAAATTTTTGAGTTCTCTTCAGATCTTTACGTTTCAGACCCCCCTGAGTCCGAAAAACACTATTTGGGAAAATGGTCTGTGAACGATTTTTAGAGAAAACCACCGTACCAAATCAGCTCAAACTTGACACCTCACCTGCAATTCACCATGGAACGCCAAAATAAGGGTTTGAACAAAATCCACCGAAATGTAACTATAGTTATCATAGTGATCAAAACACCAAATTTGTTTTTTCTCAAAAACGGCTCTAACGATTTTGATTAAATTTTTTATATTGGTAGCTTCTAATATGGCAACTATACCATAAAATTCCCATTAATGGGAAAATGACGAGAGCAGCACAAAAAATTACCAAAACTTTCGACATAATCGATTTTAGAGTGGTTTTTAGAGAAAACGATTGTACCAAATCACCTCAAATTTGATGTCTAGCCTACAGGCTACCGTGGGACGCAAAAATAAGGTTATGAACCAAATCCACCGAAAAATAACTATAGTTAGCATAGTGATTAAAACACCAATTTTTTTATTTTTTTTTCTCAAAAACGGCTCTAACGATTTTGATTAAATTTTTCATACTGATAGCTCTTGATAAGGCAATTATACCATAAAATTGCCATTCGTAGGAAAACGACGAGAGCAGCACAATAAATTATCAAAATTTTCGACGAAAAGCGTTTTTAGCGCAGTTTTTTCCTTATAAACTCCCCTGGAATTCTTGGAGAATGTTTAAAAAAATTGGTATTGTAGTCCAATCCAATACCTAAAGGGTGAGTGTTTAAAAACGCTCATGAGATACATGGGGCTCACTCCAGAAATTCCTGAATTTCAACTACCGCCGTTTCGCTTACTACCAGTTCTAAACGTTTTTGCCCAACAACTCTGCAAAAGTAATTACTATCCTAATTCAAAAAATTCTTATTTACAGCCTCATTAATTATCTGTGTACCAATTGCTCAATAATGGTCCTGTAATGAGTACGAGCAGCACAATAAAATCTGGAACTGTAAGCGCTACCGCTTCCTGCTGCTGTAAAGCGTTGTTCGACCAAGTTCAAATTAACTGAGTGATAAATGAATTGATTAAATAGAATTAGCCATGTACAAAGTGAATTTACGTAGATCTAAGGAAAGTTGTGTGTTGCAACGCGCCAGATATTTTCTAGGTATTTCTGAAACAAATTGTACAATTTATACGAGTATTTCTTCGCCACGCCTTCCTAGGTGCACCAGAGAAGGAGTTGTACTGAGGTGGTTCTATGTCAAGTTCAATGCTAGTGGACAAGAAGCTTCTCAACACCTGTCCCGTTTTCCTCGAAGCGAGCGCCGTCGATTGAGCACAAAGCTGTATCTAACTTTCGATCCTCGGAACGCCTAACGTTCAAAGCTAATGATGAGCAGTGAAGCGATCAAGCAGAGGGAGGACAATTTGAAGGCAGGAAGTAAAGCGTGGGTGTCAAGCGACAACAAAATTCGTGTGCTTGAAAACATATAATTCACGAAAAGGTTTATTCAGGATCGAATAAACTGGATATTCGACGTACGAACTATCTCAGAATCTTGCTACGCCTCTCACAGTGACGCCCTGAAGTCAATGCCTTTACGAGCAAGTATAGTCGTTTGAACGCATCTCACATCTGACTGGATGATGTGCGAGTCGGAGGCTCTTGCGACCGCAGCCCCTTTTCCTCCCCACTTCCTTGCTGCTTGTCATCGCCTTTACTTTCTCTTCCATCTGGAAGGCCGTTCTTACAATGTGAGGCCTGAAAAGACCTCAGTCTGGTAAGAACCGTGGCATTAAACATTGTTCAACGTTTTAATGGTGCCGACATGTGACGTTTTATACCTTTGAAATGATTTTGAAAACGCATTATCTGTTTGGTAAGTGGCACTGGAATTTTACTGATCGAAATCTCGCGACGTGCGCAGGAGGGAAATCCAAATTCTTCCCATTCCGCCTATAATTGACAGCGCAATCTGTTCAGATTAGTCGCGAAATCCTAATCAGTTTCGGTTACAATCTGCGAATCCTTTCCAAACATAATTGGTGGCGGGCACCAGGAAGGTACAGATATCCCTTCTCAAAGTGTCCATGAATGAAGCGTACGCAGTTTCCTCAGCTTCACATTAATCAGTTTTTTAACGTCCGAAAATTATTTTCTACACAACTCATTTGAAGGTCTTGTGATAAATGGTTCAGTCTAATGAGCTCGCGCTTATACAGTGGCCATACATCTGAGTTCGAATCAAATTGGCTCGCTCACACTATAATAATCTCGTATTCGAACTTTGAGCCCGATACCCAAAATTCGTTCTTTCGGGCTCATTGCAGTGAGAATATCCTCGGCTATTTCGTATTATATTACCGCCAAGAACTGAAGAAAATATCTGGTGCGTTGCAACACACAACTTTCCTTAGCTCTACGTCAATTCACTCGGGTACATGGCTAATTCTATTTAATCAATTCATTTATCACTCAGTTAATTTGAACTTGATCTAACAGCGCTCCACAGCAGCAGGAAGCGGTAGCGCTTACAGTTCCGGAATTTATTGTGCTGCTCGTACTTACTATAGGATCATTATTGAGCAATTGGTATACAGATAATTAATGAGCCTGTAAACACGAATTTTTGAAGGAGGATAGTAATCACTTTTGCAGAGCTATTGGGTAAAAACTTTAACAACTGGTAGTAAGCGAAACGGCAGTAGTTGAAATTCAGGAATTTCTGGAGTGAGCCCCATATATCTCATGAGCGTTTTTAAACACTCACCTTTTAGGCATATGATTGGACTACAATACCGATTTTTTTTAAACATTCAACAAGAATTCCAGCGGAGTTTATAAGGCAAAAACTGCGCGAAAAACGCTTTTGGTCGAAAATTTTCATAATTTATAGTGCTGCTCTCGTCATTTTCCCACAGATGGGAATTTTATGGTATAGTTGTCTCATTGAGAGCTACCTATATAAGAAATTTGATCAAAATCGTTAGAGCCGTTTTTGAGAAAAAAAATTTGGTGTTTTGATCACTAGGATAACTATAGTTAACTTTCGGTAGATTTTGTCCATGTCCTTATTTTTGCGTCCAATGGTAACCTGTAGGATAGACATCAAGTTTCAGCTGATTTGGTGCGGTTGTTTTCTCTAAAAAGCGCATTAAAATCGATTTCGTCGAAAGTTTTGATAATTTATTGTGCTGCTCTCGTCATTTTCCCATAAATGGGAATTTTATGGTATAGTTGCCATATTAGGAGCTACCAATATAAAAAATTTAATCGAAATCATTAGAGCCGTTTTTGAGAAAAAAAATATTTAGTGTTTTGATCACTATGATAACTATAGTTAACCTTCGGTGGATTTTGTCCAAACCCTTATTTTGGCGTCCCATGGAGGCCTGCGGGCGAGATATCAAGTTTGAGCTGATTTGGTACGGCCGTTTTCTCTAAAAATCGTTCAGACACACACACACACACACACAGACCATTTTCCCGAATAGTGTTTTTCGGACTCAGGGGGGTCTGAAACGTAAAGATCTGAAGAAAACACAAAATTTTTTTTTTTTAGCCGATTACATAACTTTCCTTTCTACTTCGTAGAGCCAAGGAAAGTAAAAACTGATAATAGTAAGCATAGAATTGATTGAGTTGCCTCTACTCTGAAACAACATTTTCGGGTGTAGACAATTGAATTTTTGTCTACATTTATTATACCTCATTTTCCTATAAGGGACATACTGTGGGATAAACAAGTCAGTCATTTCGTGAGGGGTTCGCACCCTTCTATGCCATTTTCGTCCTTCGATCGTTCTTATTGTGTTTGTATCTGGTTGGGTTGGACTGTACGCTGTGTCCACGCCAGGAAGGAATGCCAGGTGTTTCCTTGATGTTCCCTAGAAGAAGTTGTACTTAAAACCAAAAAAACGCTCCCTATTGAGTCTCTGACACAAGGCCAGAACATGGTAGGTAGTCCCCTCATCTGTACCACACTGCATGCACCAAGGAGTGTTGCTTATACCCGTAACTTACGCGTGTTTGTTCATTTTGCAGTATTCCACAGCGATTTCCATTTCCTCCCTCACTCATAACGCTAGGCATCTCATACGTTGGTCATGAGGGTAAGCATTTAGTATGCCTCACTTCTGCAGGGTATCAGACAATATCTGATGGATTCTCCTTGCGTGTTCTCATACTGCTCTCTTGACATGTCATGACCCACAATGGGGAAAACGCCCTATTACAAGTATAGACTGGCCTTCTCATTCCCATCGACCCCTTTATGCCCAAGAATCCAGTAACCATCCACTCTATTAAAGTGAGCTAGAGAGCGCAGTAGTTCTTCAGCTCCTTGCTATCAATCGTTGTGTTGAACGAGTTGGATCTACTATCAAATAACATATATCGCCAGGATGTAAACAGTTATTAAGCGATTGTCGTATCCTTTTTCATGCATCATGACAACCTGTGACTGCATAAGTTTCTGCCAGAAAAAACTGAAGGAGTGGAATCCCGAACAATGTACGTCCCATTCCTTCCAGAGCAACTTAACCACACCCAGTTCCCTCCAGGATTTTAGCTTCACCTGTGTGGATGTTGATAACATTCAGAGGCCAAAACTGACCATGTTCATTGTTCCGTACACTTCCTTCTGACCACGCTTTGTATTTCCTGTCGACACGAAACGGATAATAATGGAAAATACGTTTGTCATCTGACATTGTAAATAACTAATAAAATTAATATTGGCTCTGGATCAGTAACATTCTTGGTTGGAAATTAAATGTCTCTGGGGTGAATAGTTCCTACACCTTCACAGCAGGAGTAACATAACTCATGTAGTCGCTGAAACACGTGTATTTGTGACATACGAGGCAAATGATCATGTTATCCAAAAATATCTGGTGCGTTGCAACACACAACTTTCCTTAGCTCTACAACGATTCACTTTGTACATGGCTAATTCTATTTAATCAATTCATTTATCACTCAGTTCCTTTGAACTTGGTCAAACAACAGGACACAGCAGCAGGAACCAGTAGCGCTTGCAGTTCCGGAATTTATTGTGCTGCTCGTACTCGTTCCAGGACCATTATTGAGCAATTGGTACACAGATAATTAATGAGGCTGTAAACACAAATTTTTTGAAGAAGGGTAGTAATTACTTTTGCAGATTTATTGGGTAAAAACGTTTAGAACTGGTAGTAAGCGAAACGGCAGTAGTTGAAATTCAGGAATTTCTGGAGTGAGCCCCATGTATCTCATGAGCGTTTTTAAACACTCACCCTTAAGGTATTGGATTGGACTACAATACCAATTTTTTTAAACATTCTACAAGAATTCCAGCGGAGTTTATAAGGAAAAAACTGCGCTAAAAACGCTTTTCGTCGAAAATTTTGATAATTTATTGTGCTGCTCTCGTCATTTTCCCACGAATGGCAATTTTATGGTATAATTGCCTTATCAAGAGCTATCAGTATGAAAAATTTAATCAAAATCGTTAGAGCCGTTTTTGAGAAAAACAAAATTGGTGTTTTAATCACTATGCTAACTATAGCTATTTTTCGGTGGATTTGGTTCATAACCTTATTTTTGCGTCCCACGGTAGCCTGTAGGCTAGACATCAAATTTGAGGTGATTTCGTACAATCTTTTTCTCTAAAAACCATTCTAAAATCGATTGTCGAAAGTTTTGGTAATTTTTTGGTATAGTTGCCATATTGGAAGCTTTCAATATAGAAAATTTAATCAAAATCGTTAGAGCCGTTTTTGAGAAAAAAAAAATTTGGTGTTTTGATGACTATGATAACTATAGTTAACTTTCGGTGGATTTTGTTCATACCCTTATTTTGGCGTCCAATGGGACCTGCAAGCGAGATACCAAGTTTGAGCTGGGTTGATACGGTGGTATTCTCTAAAAATCGTTCACAGTCACACACACACACAGACCATTTTCCCAATTAGTGTTTTTCGGACTCAGGGGGGTCTGAAACGTAAAGATCTGAAGAGAACTCAAAATTTTTTTTTCAGCCGATTACGTAACTTTCCTTTCTACTGTGTAGAGCCAATGAAAGTAATAAAAACTGAAAGCGGCAGTTTTGTATCTCTGAGGGCATTCCTATTGAAAGTTGTCGTGCTCATTGACGGTTACTGTTGTGTTATTTATTATTATTATTATTCTGGTGAACAATGTAGAATAAGTGTTGAAACATTCGAACATCGTACTTTACTGACAACTGAAGAAATAAAACGTTGCTCTCGGCGTGAACGATTGATCACTTCTTGCGACGTGGAGGTTTAATGCCAAACCAGATGTTCGTTCACTGGCTGCGCTTTAGTGGATTAATATGTACATAGCAGTTACATTATAGGTAGGAGCGATCTAGGGGGATCAAAATTGGCGCAAAATAGTTCTCGATATACTTATGATAGGTTCCGTAAGTTTTTACTGAAATCATTAATAAATAGGGGATTGCTTATAAATACACGTATTAATTCAAACAATTGAGTGATTGTTGTTCATACTTATAATAGATATCTGTTCCAGGTTTACTACTTTTGTCGCATCTGGGGAGCTCAATAGAACTGACTGCCCATTTTTCAGAAAGCGGCCTGCACGGGTTCATCTCGTTTATCGAAGAGGACAATCAGGTTATCAAAAGTCAAAACCACAGACTTTTCTATATTTTTCAAAACGCGTCAAACGAAAGTTGATTGGCTGCAATAGTCCAGAACCAGAGGGAACAAAGCTGCCACAATGAAGGGCAGTCAAACATCTTGCAAGGCGCTAAAAAACTACTGCACAATGTCAAAACTGGTGTGGGAGTGCAGGATGTGGCTCAGCACTGTGTTAACTCTATTAGAGTTTGCTAAAGAGTTGAGCTGTCCTCGCCAGTTTTGACATTGTGCAGTAATTCTTCAGCGCCTTGCAAAACGCTTTATGTTGATAGGTATATTGCTCTACCCTTCATCATGCTTTCTGATAGTCCCAGCAATTATAACATAAATCTCTGCTTGATAACCCTTCCAGGGTTTTAGATGGAGCTGTGTATATGTTGTTACCATTGATGGGTGCAAGAATGGGGGAGTTGGGGATTGCAATAAAACTGGAACTCGGTGAGCGTGAGGAGGACTGTATTATACGTGCTTGGGGAATTGAGTAAAATTAGAATTGAGGTGAGATGGAGTACAACTGGGAGACAAGGGCAGTACTCGGAACGCGTGAACTGGCAACCGTGTGAGAGAGTGAGAAGTGACTGGGGCGGTAGTTGGAAGCGGAATGATTTTGGAAGAGCTCTGTCATCGATAGGAAAATGCAATTGGGAGAAAGAAATGAAGAAAGGGGAAAACCTAGAAAAGAGTGCTGGGGGCCCGCAGCTTAGGGATTGTCGCAGGTTAGGGTCAGGTATTGAAATGGTTGGAGACAATGACGCGGGGAAGTCCAGGGTCAAAGACTCGGACCACTTCGACGCTTTGCGTCAAACAACCATGATATCCTTTAGTTATTTTTCAGTTAACATAGGCACTTCATCTATTCATGTTCCAATGAACTACAGCTGGTCTTGGTCTCCATCGGACTTCTTTGTGCTGATAGCATGTAGCAACTTCATTGGCTCGCCCATCAAAAGTTGTCTACTCGAAACGTTGGGCGGGTGATTTCAGTTCACTTGTTACAGTTAATAATGCACTGTCCTCAAGTCGCAAATGAAATATTATAAATTACAAAAGAAATATTTTCGCTTTAACTTTAATTACGAGTATATTAGCTGAAGTTGTTACTGTTATGAGAATGATAGATCAAAAGCCTGCTCTGTTGTCACTGTCAGTTAACATTCAGAGTAATACTTTATTCTGCGAGCATCATTGTATCATTTTAATTTCCATCTCGTTTACAGGTAATAGTGACCAGTAAAGTGGCTACAGATGATCAATGGACATGGGAGGTACGTAGCCTCCCGGTCGATTACACTGAGCTGGAAGACCGCTGCAGCGATCAAAAACTCGGACAAATGCAAGTACTTATAACTCGCCTTTCTCCGTATTTTAAGTCAATTTAAAATCGTGGATACATGGGAAAATGAGATTCTTCGAACATTGAAAATTTCTCGTAACTAGTATAAACATTTAGTTCTCAATAAGCGCTTTTCTAAGAAATGTGTTGAACGAAGATATATATGACATGGCATATCATTGAATTTACAGGGGTTGAGGAAAGTTTTATGTGATGGGTTCTCATCGTAGAGTTAATTTTTGTGAAGAGTCTACTGAGTTAAGGACAACTTGGTAGACTATCTAGCTAAGGTTGTCAGAGCCGTACATACACCTACAGTACCACTATAGGGTGAATATTACCCCTTGTAACCATGTAAGTGTCAAGGGCTTCCTACAGTACTCCCCACCATCATCCTGGTAGTAATATTGGGTGCCCTGCCAGTCAAATGACTGATAAATCAGGAGGTAATGAGAGGGGCACTGGTACTAAAGATTTCAGAACAACTCTGAAATATCTGGTGCGTAGCACCACACAACTTTCCGCCATCCCTTCAAGTTCGAACACCAGCTACATAGGCGGGCGCTATATGTTCGTTCAACGCATTTTTACAGGAACATTTATGGAGAACAAAATGTAGGGACTAGTTAGCTGAGAGTACTCCGAAAGTTTGATCGAAATCGTTAGAGCTGTTTTTGAGAAAATTGGAAAACCAATAAATTAATATTTGAAAAATCTCCTTTTCTGAGTTAACTTGGCTTATATCTCCGTTCAGCATATAAATACAGAAATAATTATAGAGAACGAAATGTTGGTATGGGTAACTAAAAGACACTCCATTAGGATTTATCACATCTGGTGAAAAAGTTACCCTGGAATTTACGGAAATGTTCGAAAAAACGTTATTTTCGACACATTTTGATTTTTATCTCTGTTCAATGGACCGTCACAGGAACATTTATTGAGAATAATATGTAGGTATTAACTATTCGGATACATCTTGAAAGTTTGGTGATAATCGTTGAAGCCGTTTTGCCAAGAAGCGTAAAAAACCTATGGGTCCTAAATACCTATGGGGTATTCCTTCATGGGTCTATATCTCCGTTCACCGTATTTTCATGGAGATATGTATAGAGAAGAAAAGTTAGGTATTGATTAGTAGAACATAATTCGAAAGTTTAATCAAAATCGTTAGAGCCGTTTGCGAGAAAAATGCGAAAAACCCTAGTTTTTGGTACTTTTTCGTCCCCCACTCCCCCTTCCCATCTGCCGAAATCGTCCATAACCTTATTTTGGTGTCTACAAAAAATAAAGAACAAAACAAAAAAAGAACCAGCTCAATCGGATCAGCCGTTCTCCCGCAAATCGAACTACACACACGGACACGGACCACGCGCCGAAATTAGACTCAGTAGGCCTCAAAACGTAAAGATCTGAAGAAAACCCAAATTTTTTTTTTTGGCCGATTACTATACTTTCCTTCCCTTCGGGTAGCGGAAAGTAAAAAAACCCGCGCTAAAACCGATTTTCGTAGAAAATTTTGATAATTTATTGTGCTGCTCTCGTTATTTTCCCACGAATGGGAATTTTATGGTATAATTGCCTTATTGGGAGCTACCAATATAAAAAATGTAATCCAAATCGTTTGAGCTGTTTTTGAGATGTAAAAATTTGGTGTTTTGATCACTATGATAACTATAGTTAACTTTCGGTGGATTTTGTTCATACCCTTATTTTGGCGTTCCATGGTAACCTGCGGGCGAGCTATCAAGTTTGAGCTGATTTGATACGGCCATTTTCTCTAAAAATCGTTCACAGGCACACATACAGGTTGTTTCCTTATTTGATAACGAGGGTTATATCAGTCATGGAAGTTGCGGTTTCGCTAATATGCAAGAAGCCGGCCGCTGCAGCATCCACCAAACTCAGACCTGCGGAGGTACGCCAGGTATTTGGTCGTTAGCCAGTCTCTCGGTAGACAGCACACACAGACACACGGACCATTTTCCCAAATAGTGTTTTTCGTACTCAGAAGGGTCCGAAACGTAAAGATCTGAAGAAAACTCAAAATTTTTTTTTTCAGCCGAATACATAACTTTCCTTTCTACTTTGTAGAGCCAAGGAAAGTAAAAAGTGCGCTAGAATCGATTTTCTCAGAAATTGTTCATATTTGATCGTGCTGCTGTCATCATTTTCCCACGAATGGAAATACAAATACCATTTCTTGATAGCAAAGCGCGCACAAAAGCAAAGTAAGCACAATATATCGCCACTAGGCTGAATTCAATTCATAAACGTCACAGAAAGCTTCGTAGGATATTTTATCAGACCCCTTGTAAGAGCGTGAATGGATTAACGCCTTTTCAGTTGGTTCTACAGATCGAACCGTGAATTGCTGGCCAGTTCAATCCTGGGGAGTTGGGAAATTTGGGAAGTGGACTTCTAGCGACACTTAGATCATTGTTCTATCATTTGATGCCTTGATGTCTTCGTTTTAGGGTTTTTTAGTGTAGTTGACAGTCAGGATCAATTTAAACCCAATCTAAAAGTTGAGTTGGACAGTTACTAAACTTTGCTCTTGTGGCTGCTATTTATTTTTAGTCCTTTTATAACTGCCAAGTACATTGAATCCCACGGTTGAGTATGTTCTCCTATGAATGACAATTTTCCAACTGTTTTCCCACAGATTTTTGGACCTGACGAGTATTTTGGGAGAAGTTTCAAGCAACTCTTCCCTGTTAGTCTCACAATCTAAGTCACTAAGTCTATCAGGAATGTGGTCTCGATCTCTTCTCTTACAGTCACAGGAGAAAAGAGCCTGCGCTACGATTATGGTAAATTACTGGAATAAAAGTTTTACGATTGAAAATATATAACTAACATTACATCAAGTTGACTCTTTCCAATTAAGCATCGAGAAACAGTAGGGTTTGCATGAGCCACCTCACCACCACATTGAATTTTTATAAAGACTACATTTATTGCTTTGAATTGGATTTGGTTGTTCCTATATAAAAGAAAGAACGGCGCTATTTGTTAAGTGTTTCCTGAAAATAGCCCCAATCAACTGGGCAATAAAATATTTTAAAATGACCAGTGCACTCTGTGCTGGGAATGAGAAACAGTAATACCTTAAGAAAGGCGTTATTCTATTTTCTAAATTTGTAGCTAATTAATGTTAAAATAGTTGGTAGGTACATATGACAGAAACAGACATTTTTTAACCTTTTCGCTGGCTGAGCCGGCTGAAGCAGACTGCCTGCATGCTTCTACGCTCAATTGGTATCTCTGTGCAAAATACTTTTTTACAAGAAACATGCAACTTTTTCACTTTTAATTCATCAGTGCTGTTACAGAAATGTGAAAAGAGTGAAAAAAGGTAAGCAAGCACAAAAAAACTCATTTAATGTATGCATATGTTAAATATTACATCCTCATACAAAATAAATGGAAAATGAAAAGCAGTACGCAGAAAAAAATATTACGAGTAGGTAATGGAAACATCAGATAAAGTGTAGGCCCCCAAAAAAATGGGGCAAGTAGCAAAATGTTAGAGGCAAAGGAGGAAAATTCAAGAAGCAAAGTAAGTAGATGCCTTGCTAATGTTCGGATTTCGAACAACGGGTCATTATTGTGTGGTAATTCATTGTCGTTGAAATGAAGAACTCGCATGATATAAATATACCTGTCTCTGGCCATAACATGACCGAAAATTGGAGTTAGTATCAAGGTATCTTTATACCAGCACTCTTGCAGTTTTAGCTTTTTCGTTCGTTGCATCAACAATGTGAGTGCCAAAAAACAATAAAATTCGTCAATGTTCAAATCTTTGAACCGGTTGCGCATAGATTGGTTTATTTTATTTTGGCTGCATGAGGACAAGTAATATTTATTTGATTCATCAACGATGAGCTCTACTATTGAAGGTGAAAAAAAAAGCTTGAAATATCCCGATCTTGTTGTTATGATGTTGCTTGCCAGAATCCCACTTCCATCGTTCGAGAAATTGTGAAAAGCAATGTTTGGTTCGGAGTTTTTCCAAATATAGTTTCTTACTGAATCGGTTTATGGCAATTCTTCATCCAAATCACTAAATAGATCATCCTCACAATCACTATTTTCAAGAATTTCCAATAGTTCTTGGTCAGTGTAGACACGTCGTGACATCGTAATATTTTTATGCACATACACTAACAATAAACAACAGGAAAACACAAATCGAACTGTTATCAAGCTGATAAGATGACAACAACCGTCTCCAAGCATCTGAGAACTTGAATGGTGTCGCTATCTTTATGGATGTTAGTAAAATGAAGAGCTTTTTATGCAACTGGTAGGTGTGGTAAGCGAACCCGAGTATATTCGGGCGTAGCACATCAGATCAGCTTCTATTGCCCGAGTATTCTCGTGCGTAGACGTGGGCAATGAGACACTTCTACCCCGAGTATATTCGAGTGTAGCATCGAAAGGGTTAAACATATTATTACAATTCTATAATTTCGTTGCAATCTTAAACATTATTTGTAAACGGTTCCAGGCCAGTGGGAACAGCAGCGTCAAAGCAGCCGAGGCACATTTTGTAGGAGAAGCAGGACTCATAGGACGAGTTTTGTTCCAGTGGTTAGGTAGTGCCTCCGGTACAGATGCAGTTATATATACTAATCTTCGCCGGGCCAACAGTCGTACTCGTTCCTCCCACAACTGGAGAATTTACACGACGGACATTCTCGAATCTGAAGTTGGTGAGTAGTTTTGATGCGCGCGGTAATTGACTGGTTAGTAACAATGAATACTTAGCGTTGTAAAACAATACTTTCTTGTGGTAAAAGCTGCACATGGCCAGTTTAGAAACGTGTCGATCAGTGTGGGCAGTGTACGCTATCCTTCTCGAGTTATGTGTGATTAACGACTGATATAACCCTCATCGAGGGTTCAAGAACAGTCATCAAATAAGGAAACAAACCTGTTATGTGTGATTAATTAGAGAAAAAAATATGTCAGTAGATGATTCCTTTTTGTTTTAAGGGTAATAATAAGTAGGAGTAGGGAGAGGAGTATTTCCTTCTCTTACATTTATTCATAACAGTGTCACCCGTCGACGCTATGCTTTCTTTGATACTAATGATGGTCATTGAAGGTGCCTTTGATGGTAGTCACGTCACTCAGTCGAGAATTTATAAAAGGGAGTAAAGATGTCAGTAATTGAACATAGAGTTACGATGGCAATGGAAAGGCAGACACAAAAAGCAGCTACGAAATGGGGCTCAGCATCCCTACCTTTTCCGATTTGGTCAGTATTGCGCCTGTAGAGGGTAGAGAACAAGAAACCGCTTGGTGCTCCTTTGTACTTTCTACAACAGTGAGCTACAGTTGTTGGTAGAGCAGCCAAACCTTCCTGTTTACGAAAAAAGTTGCCACAGTTGATCTCTCCCTTTGAAAATTTGCCACCCAAGTAAGTAGTTAGATCAGGTGTGAAACCAGATTAAGAATTCCTCCCAGATGGTACAGATTCGCCAAGGTCATTTCTCTGTGTGATACCAGATTGGCTATGACAACCTGTCGTACCTCCACAGGTCTGGGTTTGGTGGGCACCGAGTGAGTGGCTGGGCTCTTGCACGATTGCAAAAACACAACCTCCGTGACTTTCGGTAGATAAAGTTCTCTTATGGTGTTAAGGAACAGTCATTTTGATCAAGTATCACGACCTGATTCCTCTCTTCCATGCCCCTTCCCTCTAAGATCCCTAGGAGTCGTGTCTGCTCTTCAGCAAGCAAGTATCATTGTTTGGAACAGGATAGATTTGAATGATTCTCGGAGACGGGTTTTAGTTGAGCAAGAACTTGTAATTGATGAGTTAGCATGTCACAAGATTTGAAGACTCGGATGTACAAAGAGGTGACTTACACAGGATGTGAGTTGTACTGGGAAGGAAGGAGAAGTCCGAATAAGAAGTCGATGAGAGGTGAAACAAGTGTCCATTGGGAGAATTGGAGAGGACCATATCGCAAAATACGGCAGAAGACAAGTGTTGGGGAACAGGAGAGAAACGACTTTGGTGATACTTCTTAGCAGAATGACTTTGAGAGAAGGTATCAGTTGTGGAGAGGAATCTGAAAAAGGAGGAGAGGGAAAAGGTGGGAAAACCACTGTTGGAAATATCCGCGGAGGTGGGATTTCCGTAGGTTTGAAGACGTTTGGAGAAACAATGACCTCGCCACAGGTGAGACCCATTGGGCAGGAGTCAATCCCAAGCATACCCTCACATCCTTTTCCACAAACCTAGCAAACTCTTTGCTTCTCCAATACCACAGATTCGGATTTGAGAGTCAGAGTCGTGGTCTCAGAAGTCAGATGGTTCCATGACACACGTTCGAACTTACAGATTTTATGATTTGCAGTTCCCAGCCTCTCAGATGACAACAATCAGGCTTAGAAACGTATTTTTCTTGTTAATAGTTTAACTAACGCTCCAGTCATACGCATGAGACCTGTGAGCTCTTATCCTTGCACTCCTACTGCAGGCAATAGTAGGGGACTAGCAGTTGCCCATGAATCCTCTTTGTGAGTAATCAACAAGTTACTTTTTATGACTTAGGTTCTACCACCTGCCACTGGCCCACAATTACTTCCTCTGGACTACTTCAGACGTTGACTGTTTAACCCCTGTGCAACTTGGGTGCGGTATATGACGCTTCCTCTTTATAGGAGTGCACTCGAATTCGTATTATGGCAGCAGTTGGTGAACTCCACTAACACGGCCATTTGCTGTTCTGCCATGTGGGGCAGCAATTTCCTTGAGTTGGGGGGGGGGGGACAATGGTTTGAGTGATATGACTTCACTGTGTTAAGATGTAAATCCACAGAACATTTAGACCAGACTTTAGCATCTAGGTAGCATGTTAGTTCGAGCCGACAGATCGTTTATGCTGCTTGCTTAATAAATACCATTGGTTTTGGTTGGTGTTGGACTGGTTTCTGCACTAGTTCTCAACTGTGTTCACGTATCAACATTGCTTCGTACGTCCTTTTTCTGTGATGAAAGCTGATCTCAGGTTCCTCTGTATGTGACCTTCAACTCAATTTCAATAATCTCATTGGGTCAAATTTTATTTTCAGACAAAGCAAAAGAGAACTGCCACTCACTTCAAGTTATTTTGATGGATTTAGGAACTCGACTCAATGAACTTAAAATTAATGAACGACAACTATACAGGGATCCGGATTTCCCACAACTAGACACAGCAAACAGGAAACGAGTTCACTTCTTGGTAATACCTGATAACGACCACCCAGATACTTACCTGACGTGCGCCAGGATCAGGCCTCGTCCTCCAACTTTAGTCAGGTTAAACGTTTTATTGTGTCGATTAGCTGTTCTGATAATTTTGCAAATTAGATTTCTTTGTATAATGACTAAAATTAACTTAGAAGTCAATGTAAAATTGAACATTTTTTATAGAAATTTATGTTAACGCAACTGTACGGTTTTTTTCCTTTTAGGGCGTTGATCAGTGCCCATGGAGTCTTTGGCTATATGAATCTAGAACAACGCTCTCAGTTGACTCCAACCAAAGTTCATCTGAACATATCCAGAGTGACTGAGCCAATACTTGGAGGTTTCAGAATACACACATTCCCTGCTCTCCCTCCACTTGACAACTCTCCTCATCTCGACAGATGCAAAGCAATCGGGGATGTGTACAATCCAACTAATAAAGGATTAGCCGGTGATGCTCCAACCCCAGGTAATAATTCACGCTGATATTAACGCTTAGGTCCACCACGACATTCTCGAATACAAATATCTGGTGCGTTGCAACACACAACTTTCCTTAGCTCTACAACGATTCACTTTGTACATGGCTAATTCTATTTATCAATTCATTTATCACTCAGTTCCTTTGAACTTGGTCAAACAACCGGATACAGCAGCAGGAAGCGGTAGCGCCTACAGTTCTGGAATTTATTGTGCTGCTCGTACTCATTGCAGGACCATTATTGAGCAATTGGTACACAGATAATTAATGAGCCTGTAAACACGATTTTTCAAAAAAAGGATAGTAATCACTTTTGCAGAGTTATTGGAAAATAACTGTTAGAACTGGTAGTAACCGCAACGACAGTAGTTGAAATTCAGGAATTACTGGAGTGAGCCCCATGTATCTCATGAGCGTTTTTAAATACTCACCCTTTAGGTATTGATTGGACTCCAATACCAATTTTTACTTTCCTTGGCTCTACAAAGTAGAAAGGAAAGTTATGTAATCGGCTGAAAATTTTTTTTGAGTTTTCTTCAAATCTTTACGTTTCAGACCCCCCTGAGTCCGAAAAGCACTATTTGGGAAAATGGTCTATGTGTCTGTGAACGATTTTTATAGAGAACCACCGTACCAAATCCACTCAAACTTCATATATCGCCCGCAAGTTACCATGGGACGCCAAAATAAGGGTATGAACAAAATCCACCGAAAGTTAACTATAGTTATCATAGTGATCAAAACACCAACTATTTTTTTCTCAAAAACGGCTCTAACGATTTTGATTAAATTTTTTATATTGGTAGCTCCTAATATGGCAACTATACCATAGAATTTCCATTTGTGGGAAAATGACGAGAGCATCACAATAAATTATCAAAATTTTCGACGAAATCGATTTTAGCGCGGTTTTTAGAAGAGACAACCGTACCAAATCAGCTGAAACTTGATGTCTAGCCTACAGGTTACCATGGGACGCAATAATAAGGGTATGGGCAAAATCCTTCGAAAGTTAAGTATAGTTATCATAGTGATCAAAACATCAAATTTTTTTTCTCAAAAACGGCTATAACGAATTTGATTACATTTTTGATATAGATAGCTCTTAATAAGACACCGTTATGTATAAATATACTAGGTAGTAATACTTAATAGTTTACCTTTTCTAATATGCTTTATTGCATTTACCAAGCAAATGGTAAGTATTTGATTTAACAAGTTTGTCTCGTTTCAGGCAAAATGAGTCAAGATGCTTACGCTGTTGGAGACATAAGTGGTAAACTGGGCTATGCTGCAGAAAGAGAGTGGGACAGTTTCTTGCCGCTCATGGGAAGACACAGTGTAACCCTAAGGACGCTAGTTATTTACAGGTAAGGTGGAAAAGGGGCCTGTTATACCTGTTAATTTGGGAATCCCTTTCAAGTAGTCCCAGCTCTCTCCTCGCCATGGAATCCAGTCAGGGACCACTGAACCCCAAACCGTAGCGGACTCTGCGGTGGAGGACATACTCGGCTTCCTAAGGGGGGCGGGTATGTACGACGCCTTCTACTAAGAAAGGGCCAGCGTCACAATAGGCCCATATGCGGCCGCTGTGACAAAGGGACTTGTCCCACACGCCCTCGGGTCAACAAAAAAAAAAAAATGCTCTTGCAGAAAGAGGTTCACGATCGATGGGCACAGACACCAACTTTCAAAGAAGGCGATTGGGTATGGGTGTTCGATCCCAAATGGAAGAAGTTGGGAAACATGAAACGACGTTTACATGCGAACCGCATAGCCAAAGCAGACGTCAGGCCTAATAGTCATGGGGGGGGGTGATGTGGGGTAACTAACCCCACAGGTGTTTACCGTTGTTATGTTATGTTATGGTTTGAAAAGCATAAATTATTAGATTATCATTGTAAATAAAAACTCGCATCGATCGACATTGTTACAATATATTTATATAGCATGTTGTCTTTTGTAGGAATAAGGAGAGTGGTGTGGAGGAGCCTTGGATTTGTGCATCACTCACTCGATACATGTGGTCAAAACCAGAATTCAAAATGCCAATGCTGACTGCTGAAGCTGTTTATAGGTGGGAACAAATATTATCCTGCAAATAGTTTTCAAGTTATTATACTCGTACTCTTGTGACCTTGCGACTAATAAGTCTCAAGATGTTGACGAAATATAATCAAGTATTTTAAGGAAAGCTGACTGGCCATCTCTTGCTGCCTCCTTAGCTTATTTAAGCTGACTGGGTTCAGGTACAATGGAAGGCATCGAGTCGTCATACGATTAAAGGAAGCTCCAGAAACTGTCGAGACAGGTTTCCTTTGCAATCACAGGGGTCATGGACACTTGCCCCACTGCTGGAATAGAACTCCTATTCAGCATCCCACCCTTCTACATACCTAGGAGCAGTAAGGACTTAGCAGACCAGAACTACTTCTACAGTCCATTTCAGAAGCATTGCCAGTTGCCATTCAGCATCTGCATCCACTCACGAGAACGTTGGGAGAGGGTTGCTGTGGTTCTGTGATGGGGAGCTAGGCTGGTCTGGGCCCTGAGGTCCCAATTTCAACCTTGCCTAGCTGCTGGGATATGTCAAGCAGAAATCCTAGCAATAATTACGTGCACACGAGAAGTCCTGGTAAAAGGAACCGTGAGTAAGTAGATCTATATATTCTTGAACCGCCATTCAGCCTTAAATACAATCTTGTCCTAAGCCCTCAGGTCCAGGCTGACTTGGGAATGTCATCAGGTGCTCACACGACTCACTGCTCATAATAAGCTTTCCTTATTTGGATACTGGCATGGCCAGCTACGTCTAATACAGGATACAGGCTCATTGTGCCTTCCTGTACAATGGTGAAGGCAATGCTTACAAGAGTCCTTTCCTCCCTCATTGGTCACTCGGGTACCACTTCAACATGATGGGCAAATCGGAGGTAGTTAAATGTTAACTGTGCAGCGAGGAGGCGACGCTTCAAACGTTTTTCTCAAGGGTTCATTGAGCCCCCACCATAGCTGAGTCTGTGGGGGAAATGTTCAGCTTCACAAAGGCCCAACGTGTGTCGCTATCGTGACAAAAGTACTTAATCCCGTGTGCCCCTGGGGCATAAAGAAGTGTGTGAACACCAGTCGTGAATATTATTGAGTCGCACGCAATCGACCCTACTACAGAATACGTACTGTTTGCGTTATATTCCCCTTTGTACCAAATCGGTACGAGAAGAATTAGGTAGCTTCCTCTTTCTAATTGTTGATGGTACAAATCTATTTATTCTCATCATTTCGATCATCCATTTACTCCTTGTCTTACGCACCCTCTGGTTTATTGACAGGTACCCTTTGGTAGGTCGGGTTATGTTTCAACAGCCAGACCCTTATGGAGAAACCACGGTTTTGATTGAAGGACTCATACACGCTGATGGCTTGTCACAAAACACCACTGCTGACCACAGGTTGAATTTTACGACTCGTTCATCGCAATGTAGTTTTCAAAACCCATTTGGTGTAGTGCGATTCTTAATCTTGTTTCTATGAGTGATTGCAATGACAGTGATACTTTAATTGAATTAAGCAAGCGAAACGTGTGAAAGTGTGTAGTGGCAAGTAATGTTTCAGCACTCTCACACATCCAAAAAAGGGACCAAAGTCTTGACCCTGCTGTATAGCATTGTGTAATAGTGAGCCAATAAGAAAATGCCTCTGGTGGAGCCAATTAGAAGGCATCCCCTGAGGGAGTGTAGCACGAAAGCAGGAAGCAGGTGGATGAAAGGTGCATCCTCCTTGCCCAACTCTTGTGAATTAATAGAATAACTGAGACACGGGCATAAAAAATTACTCTTATATGGGTGAATGATGAAGTGACACAGTGTAGGGAGGTTCCAATAACAACCAAAGTAACTGAATGTACAGGCGCATGGATACTACAGCCTTTCCATTTAACATATTTTCACAGGTATATTTATTGAGAACAAAAGATGGGGATTGACTTCTATGTTGACGATATGTGTGAGTTCAATCGAAATCGCGAGAGCCATTTTTGTGAAAAATTCGAAAAATATCTGGTGCGTTGCAACACACAACTTTCCTTAGCTCTACAACAATTCACTTTGTACATGGCTAATTCTATTTATCAATTCATTTATCACTCAGTTCCTTTGAACTTGGTCAAACAACAGGACACAGCAGCAGGAAGCGGTAGCGCCTACAGTTCTGGAATTTATTGTGCTGCTCGTACTCATTGCAGGACCATTATTGAGCAACTGGTACACAGAAAATTACTGGAGCTGTAAACAACAATTTTTTGAAGAAGGGTAGTGATTACTTTTGCAGAGTAATTGGGTAAAAACGTTTAGAACTGGTAGTAAGCGAAACGGCAGTAATTGAAATTCAGGAATTTCTGGAGTGAGTCCCATGTACCTCATGATATTTTTAAACACTACACCCTTTAGGTATTGGATTGGACTACAAATACCAATTTTTTAAAACATTCTACTAACATTCCAGCGGAGTTTATAAGGAAAAAACTTCAAAAATTAAGATAATTTATTGTGCTGCTCTCGTCATTTTCCCACGAATGGAAATTTCATGGTGTGATTGCCTTATTGAGAGCTATCAATATAAAAAATTTAATTAAAATCGTTACAGCCGTTTTTGAGGAAAAAATTTGGTGTTTTGATCACTATGATAACTATAGTTAACTTTCGATAGATTTTGCCCATTTCCTTATTTTTGCGGCCCATGGTAACCTGTAGGATAGACATCAAGTTTCAGCTGATATGGTGCGGTTGTTTTCTCTAAAAAGCGCATTAAAATCGATTTCGTCGAAAGTTTTGATAATTTATTGTGCAGCTCTCGTCATTTTCCCATGAATGGGAATTTTATGGTATAGTTGCCATATTAGGAGCTACCACTATAAAAAATTTAATCAAAATCGTTAGAGCCGTTTTTGAGAAAAAAATTATTTGGTGTTTTGATCACTATGATAACTATAGTTAACTTTCGGTGGATTTTGTTCAAACCCTTATTTTGGCGTCCCATGGTAACCTGCAGGCTAGATATCAAGTTTGAGTGGATTTGGTACGGTCGTTTTCTCTAAAAATCGTTCACATACACACACACACACACACAGACCATTTTCCCAAATAGTGTTTTTCGGACTCAGGGGGGTCTGAAACGTAAAGATCTGAAGAGAACTCAAAATTTTTTTTCGGCCGATTACATAACTTTCCTTTCTACTTTGTAGAGCAAGGAAAGTAAAAACCTCATCGTTGATATGAGATGGTTAGGACTTCATCTTCAATCAGGGAAGGTTAGGACGCCATCGTTAATTAGGGGCGTGGGTGAATTCCCATCTTAGCTGGAGACAAGGGAGGAACCTAATGAGGAACGCAATCTCACACACTACAGAGTGAATCGTCCCTGAAGCCCAAATAAGAGTCATGCCTGGTGTGGTGCCAGGCCACCAGTCGGTTAATCGGCTTGAGATTGCATTTAGCCCGTTATGATAAGAAGGGAGCCTGGTGTCCTGCATTGCACAGCAGCCCTGAGGGCACCTGCGTTGCCTCTCAGTCGAAAATTACGTGGGGACTGTCCTCCACCGCTCCCACGCAAGCGTGAGTTGACAGTGTGGCGCTTTAAAAGAGGTGGCGCCAATTCAATGCCTCGTGTTCCGACAGTAACTGGACCACTAGGAAGGTGGGAATACGCATGGAGTGACTGATACTAAAGTGTGCCTGATCTTTTTTCTTTTGACTATATGTCTTTACTTTTTTGCTACATAAACTCGAAAATGTAACGCCGGAGATGTTACGGAGAAGCGTCACGAAATTTTTAACCCGAGTTGCAAGCAACAGCCCCTGTGGCCTAATGGATAAGGCATCAGTCTCCTAAACCGGGGATTGTAGGTTTGAGTCCCACCAGGGTTACGATTATTTTGTGTTTTTGACATTTTGACATTTTATGTCAAATTTTAATTTAATTTAATCTAACGCTTGGTAATATCACACTTTTAATAACCTCAGTGACTAAGTGATGATGTCAATTGCAATTGACGCGGCCATTATATCGAAACCATCAACGAGCACAATCAAACGTAGTTATTGCATGAAAATTAAAAAATAAAAGACATAAAATGTTCCTAGTGGTTGCGTACTTGTACGAAAGCAGTACCCACCGTTTGTGTAATGGGTTCTTTCGTTCGCATCGGAGGAAATCGAGGTTCAGATTTAACTTACACCTGAAGCCGCTCCAAAACAATGGGCCCACTTTCTAGCAATCATGGCTTATATGTTGTTCAACATATAGATACGGAAGTAACCACAGAAGACGGTACAGGTTGCTAGAAGACACTTCATACGATTTTCCCTTAGAACCTCCCACACTATCCTTCCCCTTTGTTCTACTCGTATTTGAGCAAGTTTTACGACGGGATAGTTTGGTGCACTTTTCTGTTGTTTTTCGTGCTTTACTTCACCATTTGGTGCAGTTTTTGTGGGTTTAAAATTTTTTAGACGCTTTATTGATTGATGGTTTCAAACATGTTTACGCAACCATAACAGATAGTTCTGACCCTCTCGGAGTTCGTTGATGACTGTACATACAGGTTTGCTTGTCATACGTCGGCCAAGCATTACTATTATTTTTTTATGGAAGGGAAACAGACAACGTAAACCACATTGTAGGAAACAAGTAGGACATACGTGTACAGTATCAAGTTGAAACGGTTCTAGTGAATCGACCAAAAACAAAAGGTTCCTTCTTTATATTCCACTAGACATAACGGATATTTGATCGAAGGCTTCTCAGTATCGCGTTTATCGTTGAAATGTGCCATTATGTTACGTTTACGTAGCGATATCGCACTATGCGAGTTGGTGAGCGAGTATGATATGTACCCAATGCAATTGGAACAGAGTTTTATTCGCAAGTTTTACCACCGCAAACAGGGACCTGGGCGAGCGCGACTCCTCGACAAGAGAACTGCCCAGTTACACCTGACAATTGCGGAGTTTCTAGCGAATCAGGGCATTTGAGGTGCCCTGTCAGCACAAATGCTCAGGGAAAGCTTCTGCTGAATGGAAGAGTTCGGTTCTTCCCGGTAAAATTATTTGTAGTGTTGCTCTCGTCACATTCGTAGGCCGTGTTGAACTGCCACATACAAAAAATATTGAAATCTACACCAATTAATTTGGGCGAGCACGATAAACGAGAGCCTCGTGTTGAAAGTGTGAATTAGCACATGCAATTAAAATAAAATGAATGCTTCTGTAATGATCATGTTAATTGTAAACGTCCATAAATAAATTAATTGTCTTTTCGGCTACGGAAGAATGAAATCAGAAAGGTCTGACCTCTTGTCGGACAATGACGACGAAGGAGTGGTAAAATCAGTGTGGAGAGACTGTAGTAAGTGATCGGGATGACGCCGCTAAATTTGTAGACTGTGTCCAACCAAATGTAAAAGTTGAATGTCTCTTCGGAGCACAATTTGGTTGAGTACGAAACAAAAGGTGATTTCGATCCCACCAGCCCAGCAAACGTCCTCGAGAGGAGGGGCAGTAAATCCGTCAGGTCCGGTCCAGTCGAAAGCTCTTCGATGCGCCGGCGATCATTGTGAAGCTCCGTGGTACCAGGAAACAAAATAAATACAACAAACAAAGGTAACAGACGCTCCTTAGATGTTAGGCAATCTCTAGGCTGTAACAATCACGATAACTGTAGTCCTCGAGTCACGATCAAACTCAAGTTGGAACCGGCAGTTTTTGATCTTAGCATCCTACTGAGATGAATTTACGAGGAAATGGCCAGTATGTTGAATCAAAAAGAAATTGTCCCCCTTAAACCGTGTTTTCCTAGCGACGGGGCTTTCCGTCATGTTGAGCAGAGCCTGACGGCAGGGTGACATCGACCACTCATTCAATGGAAAAATAAGACAACCCTTTTCCTAGAGATCGGAGGACGTGTTCCGCTGCACCTTCCACCAGCGTGCTTCGGGAAGTGTCATACCCTGATCATACCCTTTTGGGACACAGCAGGTTGGGAACACAACCCCAGTGGCATAACTAGTCGGAAAGAGTCGATAAGCCGCAAAATGACCTAGCGAATAGCCAACTCCACCATCAGGAAAGTAAAAAAATAATTGACATGTGATTAAGTGTAGTGGACAGGTGAAGCAACATCCTCTCCTTGTCGTTGGCAGAGAAGTGTGCAATCGAAAGACTTCCCAACACCTGACTTAGCGAACGGTCATAGGCAGCAGTGTTTCTAATGGACCTGCTGTTCCAGACCGGGGGGAGGCAGTTGCATGTAGGCCTCATACGTGGCCCATAACAACCCATCAGCACCTTAGTGACCTCATCCATGTTTTCTCATCCTTTCCTCATATAGGTTTTTCCGGTCACCCCATTTTTCTCTTCAACTGTAGAGGAACCCTTGCCCTTTACAGTGACGTGCCTTCCCGCACGCCTGGGAAACAGCAGGTCCCCCTGCCCTCCTGACTTTCGTCATACCTCTTGGTATGTCCAGGCTGGACCTCGTGGCGGCGTCAGGATTTGGATGGCTGGGACGGAGATTCCTTGGTCTTTTCCTATTTATTTTTGTTTCTCCGGGGAGGGGTGGAGACCTCAGCACTCAGTCCATCGGGCTAGGTACTCTTCCCCCTCTTCATGTATCTGGGGGTTTTCTCATTATTGCCTAGACTGATTGGATCGTCGGGCTAGGTACTCTGCCCCCTCTTCTTGTGTCTTGGAGTTTTCCCATCTTTGCCTGATCCTGGCGGATATTCTGGGATTGATGCCCCTCTAGCCCATCCCCGCCTCTAACATATAAACATTTACCATACACATAACACTAACACTTACATATATACACCCACTCCGAATAATTTACATTCATTCACTTAATTTACATTCATACCGCAGGAGGAGTACTGAATATTCCGCCCCCTGCTTACATCTTTACAGAGTGGTGGGAGGAGGGCGAGTACTCTTTATTCCTCCCCTCCAGCCCACCAGTCCTAAGCTATACCTATCCTACTATCACAGTTGATACCTAGCCTAAACACTAACACACATACCCATAAACTGCCTATCAACCTCCAATATTGGGGCCTGGGCCTCGCCGTTTGTGCCATTTCTCAGCAAATGTCTCCATCTTGCTACCGCCATTTGGTTGCTCCACTAATACATTCAGCGGCCCTGCATAGCGGGCGCTTCCTATGAGCAACGCCCTCTCTGTGAGATAGAGACTGCATTCCCTTAAGATATGGCTAGCAGTTTCACTCCCATATCCGCAGGGGCATCTTCCCGAGCTCCTCCTCCTCCTGAACAGCAGCAGCTTTCCATTAAAACACCCGTGTCCAGTGTACAGCTGAGACGATCTATGGCTTGGACTGACTTCAGCACACATTAACCTCCTCCTCACTTCAGGGAATATCTCAAAGGTGTGTCTGCCCGTTCCTTCATTTTCCCATCGGGCTTGCCATTTGTCCATCAACCATTCTTGTGTCGCCTCACCTTTCTCGTTAGCGCTGTCCTTCATCGCGATTCTCCTCACCAGTTCCTGCTCTATGTTGACTGTAACCCTGTCTGGGTGTTTTATCATTACTCTGGCGACTTGAGCGTCCAGGACCAGGTCCAAGGGTGGGCAGCCCGCTAACACCTGCAGGGCTGCCGTTGACACCGTTCTGTATGCCCGTGTCATGCCTATAAGGATGGCCCTCTGGATGCCATTTGTCTGTTTCTAATGGACCATCTCAAACTCCCTCATCAGTTTGAATCGACTGTCGCTGTCTCAAGGTGTCAGGGATCATCCTACCTAGTTCCCTATTTCTAGTGTTAATCATCTCTGTTCTGTAATTGCAAATAATCTGCTGGTATATGTATATGGACCACTAGTAAATGAGATGGTAGTTCACCATTCATTACGTGAGCGGTTACCAAATGGATTTTGTTGTCAATGTTGCCATTAGATTTGGTTGTTGAACTGTTACAAGTAAATAGCACCATAAAAGTTGAATCATTGTATAAACCAACAGGTGGAGCATTACCGCAAATCCCCCTGGAAAAGATTTTTACAACTGGACGGCCCGATGCGTATCAGCAGGACCAGCTTACAATCCTTACAAAGTAAGCTCTCTGCGTACACCAACATCAAGTTTGCAATTAGTTATTAGTACACAAGAATCAATAGTCATCGTTCTTTCAGATTGACACGAAAGAAAGTACTGAATCCATAGTTGGCGACTTAACGGCAAGACTGGGAACGATAAGAATATCTGGAAGCAAAGCATTGCTGAGCGAAAGTCGAGCAATGTACACCGACGATAGCATTCTGATTGGAGGCCACATCTCAATTTTCGGGAAGTCACTCGTCATTTACGACGACAATGGCCCAAAAGCAAGAGGCGATCGACTGGCTTGCTCAAGGTAACCTAACTAAACTCCTCAAGCTAGTTGCTGCTAATTCAAGGATACTAAAACAAGTAGCCTGACAGTGATGCCAAATTAGGTCTGTGTGCAGTGTTACGAGTGAGTGGGCTACTAATAGGTTAGAGACAGTTCAAATCCTTCAGCACAATACAAATAAGAGTTCCCCCAGTTATGACTGAGCTGCTGCAAAATGCACACTCCGAGCTGCCTTTTTCGAAAAGAAGGCTTTCCTCCATGACATCAAAGGAGCCAAAAGACAAGGCTGGCGAAGTGTTGTGGAAGAGAGCTCTAGGGAACCTTCGGGGCAAGCATTACCGTTCCTCTATAGGAAGAGTGACCGACTGTCTGCTGGTTGGACAGTTCCCTTTTCATTCGATGTGTCGTCCTTCTCCAAAAGGGAGATGACTCTAATCGGTCGGATTTGCGATCATGGAGACTGTGGCCTCCTCAGAGGTTTGATTCAAGCTGCGAGCCGTCAAAGTTAGCAATGCAATGTCAAAATCGATGAAAATGAGTACAGATGTTCCTTAGTGTAGCATTCTGGGACAAGTCCCTTTGTCACTGCGGCCGCATATGGGCGGGCCTATTGTGACGCTGGCCCTTTCTTAGTAGAAGGCGTCGTACATACCCGCCCCCCTTAGGAAGCTGAGTATGTCCTTCACCGCAGAGTTCGCCATGATTTGGGGTTCAGTGGTCCCCTGACTGAAGTATTCAAAGCGTTCTGCTGCCAAGGCAGGGCATTCACATAGCATATGCTCTGCTGTCTCGTCCTCCTCACCGCAGAGTCTGCATTCCACCGCCTCTGAGATGCCCATCTTGTTGAGGTGATATCTGAGTGGGCAGTGCCCAGTGAGGAAGCTTATCATTACTCTCAGATCTTGTCTAGAGAGTGTCAGCATCGCCTTCGCCCTTTGACAGGAAGGCGTGACAAGCCTTTTCGCCTGTCTTAGTCGTGGCTGGCGATGCCAATGGGCGCTGTTTTCCTGTGTCTCCCATCAAGCAACCAGACGGTTCAGGTGACTTTTCGTCAGACCCACATGTGGTTCAGGCCCGATTCTGTACCCCTTTTCGCGAGGCGGTCCCTCATGCTCCCTGTGGCCGGCACCCAAATGAGGGAGAGTTTGTTACAGGCGCCGAGGTGCTTGAGCGCATGGAGGCACTCCCATGCCAGCTTAGACCTAAAACTATAGGCTGCGATGGTGTATAGGCTGTCTGAGAAAATGTAGATCCGCTTGCCCTTGAGCCCTTTGTTCAGGATCTCTTGGGTTTTGCCCATTGTTCGCGGCTGCTTATTCAGTCAGCATGCTGACCTTATTCACAGCTGGCCGCGGACATGTCCCAGGGGACAATGCTGTGGCCGTTCCACTATCCACAACCCGTGGTCGCGCCTAGTGGCATGGGCATGCTCCTGGGAAGATAACCCTGAACCAGGATTGCTGTACCTTACATATGCTGTGGTACCTCCCACTGGCACCTAACATGACCACTGCTCAATTTGCAGATGATACTGCAATCCATGGCTCTTCCTCAAGGGATATTGAACTAAACAAATATGCATCTGGTCTAAGAAATGGAACCAACACAAATCACCAACTACCCTTTTCACCTACCTCCTCAAACATGACCTACGTTCATGTAAAATTGCTAGTGAACCAGTTCCACAAGCTGGTGGATGCCACAAATATCAGGATATGATAAAGAAAGATAAGAGCTAACTGGGCCGAACCGCCCAATTTTTTGGGTTAACGTTTGATCAGGGCTAGAGCTTAACGGTGAAGGCCGTTTTTGTGGCGGGAGCGGGTTAGGTGCTGTTAATCGACTCTAAACGGGATCAACGCAGTTGGTAAAAACGGCCCTTAATCGCTCATCCTTTTTGGCGCTCACGTTCTCATTCAAGTTTTATTTTGGTTCACAGAATCACTGGAGTCTTCAGAAGGAAAGCCGTCGCTAAAGACTGGTTTGGAAATGGGTTCCCAACAACTGTCAGTGGAAAAGTAGAGTTCTTTCAACAAACGGAATACGGAGTGACGGATATTGAAATGAATTTGGAAGGCCTTAGCAACGTTGAACACTTCCAAATACACCGGGTAAATTGAAGAAAAAATCTTGTACTGAAAATGTGTGATAGAACTACAGGTTTTATTTAAGAGACTAGCATTTAATTTAAAACTCAAGGTTACTCTCTAAATTAAGTTTGAGGTATCAACTAGGCTATCTGAACGTTGGGCAGTAGGAATGTAATGTTCCCTACATGATACTCTAGTGGATTATTCTGGAACTACTCACAGAGTTCCTGTAAGGATGTCAAGCAGCGGAGACAAAAAAACTCCCTTTGACATTATTTGATTACGTTAAAGGACATTGTTTGATCAGGTGGAAGACCAGATTGTCCAAAAGTAAAGTACGGAATTTCCTAACAGCGCACCTCTGTGTATGACAAACGCTCTCTACCAGGAGACTGACTAGATGACATGACCTGCTGTACCTTCCTCAGCTCTGGGTGGGATGGATTTCACGCCAATCGTGATGTGCTAGGTTGTGACGAGTACAAATAAATTGAACTATGAACCGAGTGAAAAAACCAGAAGGATCAAATAGTACGTGCAGATGAGGAAAGTTGAGTGTTGCCCTCATTGTTTAATTTATTTAGGTAAGGCACTGTTTTTGTTTCTTAAGTCTTCTGCTGTGGATATCATAGGTGGGTGTCTTCTACAGTTCAGTACTTTTTTCCATATTTCAGGCTCCCGTTCTAGAAATCTTGGAGTTCCCGTGCGAAGCGGGGACACTATACGATGTTTACAATCCTTACCAAGTGAACCCTCCATATCCTGGGGGCAGCACACCGGACCAAATGCGGGTTGGCGACCTCAGCGGAAAGTTCATCACTTTAGAAGACCACACATCATTTCAACAAGCTGGTTGGAACGACACGAATCTCATGTTATACGGTCAAACTTCAGTGATTGGTAGGTCCATCGTGCTCCACAGCAAGCATCCACACAAAAGGTGAGTGTGTGTTGTATACTCACTCGTTTATCTTGAAATGTGAATCAGCCTTGCCGTTGAGAGACGGTTCTGGAATAGGGCATCATAAACAGCTAGGAGCTCGAGAGCGTCAAATTAGTTTTAGATTTGTTCCATCAACTGCATGGTACGTATCCACCAAATAGCATCTTTCTCCCACTTTTTGGATGACCAAAGTGTTCCTGCCAGGACAGGATAGCGTGCAATTCTCTAGAAGTGTGCAATAACTTCCACCAGAGGTCTTCGACTAATTGAACTACAGACACGTATGGAGACTGTGGGCTGAAATGAGACGTTTTCGATTTGATAGACTTAACCTTTTTTCGCTAAAAGTAGGTCTAACGATTTTGATTCAATTTACTTTTTTGTTCTTGTATTGACAGCTCCAAATAAATCAACAACACTGTAGAATCCTTATTTGTGGGGAAATGACAGGAGTGGTGCAATAACGCCGATGAAAATAGATTTTCGCGCAGTTTGTTCCTAATAAAGCCTGCTCAAATGTCACTAGAAGCTTCAGGAAAACTGATGGTTGATTGTGGTATAAGCGGTAGAGTATCTAAATAATGCAGCATATACAGAGGCTACTGCAGAAATTCCGGATTTCAACCTCTGCCAACTAGCCAACCATTGCCCGTGTTTATTCTGAAACAGTTAAAACGATTCTTCTTTTTAAGATTCACGTTGGCAGTTCCTTCATGGCTTGCGCACTGATCATTCAATCGTGGTCGTGGCACAAGTCGGAGCAGCACTATCAATTCCCGACCGCACGACTAGTTTTCACGTAGAGCTTTGTAATAAACTGAATGAAAAACAGATTTGATTAGTCACTAAAGTGAAGAAAATCGCTGAATGTTTGAGAGATCAAAGAAAATTGTGTGATGCGTCGCACCAGATACCTCAATAACGTCCTCCCGGTTGCTTTATTTACGTACACGACGTTTTAAATACGTAAGAATCGGTAATTTCTTACAGAACACAGTAGAACAATAGTCCAGGTTACTTGTGTTCAATAAGTTACCGCCTGTCTGTAGCACAGTTTGTTCTTCCAGATGGGCTTGTTCGACGATAGAACGAGGATATTCGCCATCTGAGGCCAGAGAGTTGAGAGGCATCGCTTCATTTCACCATCCACTAGGGTTTGCCTATGGCTACATAAGAATGGTAAGTTCTAATCCATTGAACACACGTTGACTGTCTACAAAGTTACTTACTAACCAGTTATTCTATTAATTTTGCGAAATAAGTTGGGGAAATGATATACAATGTGATTATGTATCATTCTACACTCTCAGAGCTTTTATTAATCTTGGAATGAGTTTATGGTTTCATTGGGGCATTTGTCATGCTGAACACTAGTGAGATGCGTCACTCCTGAGGGTTTAGTAGTTTCGCACGTGTAACCGTTTTGTATTTCTCACTCTATTTTTGTTGCAACGTGTGTTTGTTACGTTGTTGACTGTTCTGTTTACAGACGCAGCTCATACACAGCGACGGAAGTTCGAGTGATACCATTTTGGAAGCTAATTTGCGTCATCCTGGCAAACACGATAGAAACGTTGTAAGTTGAGAGAAACAAGAAGAGAAGATTGGGATTCTGAAAGCTAAAATGGAAAGTGAAGTATTGTGTTCGCTTTGCAGGGGGTTGATGTGTTTTACTGTGTTCCTTATTTAGGGCATACGAATCTCTAGGCTCAAAGCATCAAGTCTAGGCACCAATATTTGTCGTCTGATAAGGCTTGTAAGGAACTACACGTTATGAGTCGTTCATCTTAGCCTGGTTGTGGCGATACGTGGCGAAGACGGCCTCGATTTGGTAGAACCAAAGAGTGGGATTCGCTTTCCGAAATTGTGGAATCCGTGGGGGCGGGCCAATGGCGAGGATAGGTGCTGCATCAGGAGCCTGTTGGCTCATGATAACCGTTGCAGGGATTCCAGGCAGCGATGGAATCGATTGGTTGTCCGTCATGTTTGCTTGGTTCTTCAAATCACGTCGGGGTCACCAGTTGTCGGTTCCCCTTTTCAAGGGTGTGGCCTTAAAAAGGTTCGACGAACGTTTTGTGGTCGTGTCTCTGCCGGTTGGCAAAGTGTGAGGCGAGGGACGAGTTCCTCGGGGGTTGGGCGAAGGGTTCGGTTGAGTCGGCACTCCTTCTCCTTCAGACGCGAGACGAGGGACTCGGTTGAGTCGGCGCTGCTTCTCCTTCAGACGTGAGATGAGGGACTCGGTTGAGTCGAAGCGTAGGTTGAGCAGTAGCTCCTAACGGCGAGGGACGAGTTCCTCAGGCGTTGAAGTGTAGGTCGAAGGGCTCGGTTGAGCAGTAGCTCCTCACGGCGAGGGACTCAGTTGAGTGGGCGCTCCCTCTCTTTCAGACGCGAGATGTGGCTCCTCGAAGTGAGGGACTCGTCGTCTCCGCTGGCGCAGTCTTCAAGTGTAGTCCCTGGTACTGCTGATGTAGGCTGCTTGAAGTCAGAAGAAAGAATGAAGGAATGTTCTTGCAGGCAGGCCCTTATGTACGTTCTCTTGGAGGGTGTAGTCCTCTCTCATTGACTACCTGCTATCCCCTCCAGGAGTAGCGTGTGGCTCGCGGCCAGCGCCCTCTGTCGGGATGACTTTGCTGTGAGGCGCTTTTTGTAGGTAAAGGGTGGCCAGCCGCCACACTGGTGTTCCCTGTTTCACTTGAAAGATATAAGACCCCTAGCGTCACTAGTCACTGGAGTTATTTGCGTCAATGGCCAAGAGATCGAGACACTCATCACAGTCATTGGCTTGCTCGTGCCGGCATGAACCCCCACCTTTACGATTTGGTTGCGTGCTGCATTCGTTTCTTCTTCAACGGTCTTGTTTGCTGTTGAGACGATGCAAAGTTTAGTTGAGTCTGTTTCAGAGCTCATTTTGACTCACTATCTGCTTGATCGCACTTCCAGGATTCCTTTTATGACGCGTCCATAGATTCTGAGGCTCATGCTGTGTGAACTGCACTGACTGCATTGCTATCCACTCGATACCTTACGAACAACTGACACCTCGTTGGCTGGCTGGATTTCTCCTACTAACCACACATTTGTTACACTCTGGAATTATCCTTAGGAACCAGCTCATATAGTATGACAGGTATTAACTGAAGTTCAGTTTTAATTCGTTCTACATAGTTTATTCTTTTCTTTTTTTGCAGACATTCAATCACAATTGGGCTATTTATGTGAATTCAGTTGGTGTCGACGCTACTGTCAAAGTATTGAACACACGGTGCACTGCTGCTGGCTACATATGGAATCCTTACTACACTCAACTTGCTGATCCGTTGAACGTAAAGACCTTGAAAACTAAGATGCCATTCACATAGATTAACACTAATTAGATACTAGCCGAGAGTAAATTTTGTGATTTTGGCTTCGTCTCAGGTTGATTTGTACAGAAAAGAGTGTGGACCGGATCTGCCATTGAGGTGCTATGTGGGAGATTTGTCAGCGAGGCTCGGAACAGTGGATTTGGGGAATGGCCGTAAAGTTTTCACTGATGCGAATTTCCCACTAGGTAAGTTCCTTCGATGTTCTCAGTAATATATTATATGTCAGTCCGTGCCTTGTTGAAGTGGCCTGGAAAAGGGCCTACGAAGTTTCACTCTCTCACTCTCAGGTTTGGCAGGGTTGGCAGGTGTGAGGCAAAGGACTTGTTGAGCAGTAGCTCCCCAGGCGTCAAAGTGCACGGGGAAGGGCTCGGTTTAGCCGTAGCTTCTCAGGCGGCGAGGTGCAAGGCGAGGGACTCCATGAGGCGAGGCTGAGCGTTGTCTTAGCTGGCGCAGTCCTCCTCTTGTACCGGAGATGGTGGCTGTTCGAAGTTGGGAGAGTCCCTGCCTCCTTACTTCCTCTCCCTGCGACAGCCGAGGACAGGCTCCCCTCATTGGCCACGTGCTACCCCCTCCAGGAGCAGGCTTTGGCTCATGGCTAGCATCCTCTGCCGGCATGAGCTGCGGGGTAATGCAAAGTCTTCCTTCCGTCGCCAGACGTAGGAGAAGGGTGGCCAGCCGCCACGGTATACTTCAGTACTCAAAGTTAACACTGTAATTACCAACCAAGGCCGAGCCTTGTTCGACTCCAAATATTCCCCAGCACAACCCCCACTACACAAAATGTAGCTATGTACACCTTTCAGGGCATTGAGTTGATCTATGAACAGCTGGTACATATTAATGTAAATCCAACAGGACTACTCTCCATCCAATTGGCCTGTGTAGGCCTCCATCTTCACGGGTAAGGCTCATCAACTGCTCCAAACCTGAGTGACTTGGAACTCACCAGCCTGAACCTTCTCATCAAAGATCTCACTCCCTAATGGGGACAAGGAGTCTGAGGTTGCTAGGTCTAGCCACTTTCCTGAGAGGTGCTAACTTAATCTGCAGAGGAAGAGCCAGAGCATCAGTTCCTGCACTGAGGAAGGAAAGTAGAACCTCCTGCCTGAATGGCCAGTGGTTCTCTAGAATGTTACTATCGACGACTACGAGAAGGATTGAGATGGCTCCGGTTACTAAGGTTGGCACAGCTGCATCCCTTTAGGTTGACAAGATCAACCGTCGAATCTCAGTCCTTTCGTCTATTGATGAGGGGGAAGACCATATTAAAGGTGGCGAGAAAGTCTGCTTTGGCTTTCAATTGATGCTGTGCTCACACAGAGACTAACTGCGACCCATACGCTTCAGGAAATATTCCAGCTAATCCTCTGAAAGGAAAAATACGTTTTGAACGCAACAGGTCCCTTCTAAAGAAGCAAGTCTCACTCAAGGCACTACTCGCACAAGGTTTGCCTCATTGGGAGCAATTGAATAGGCCAGTTGGGGTGTTTTTACTGTGACAAACCCCTCATGTACTTTGACATAATTGGCCTCTGCCATGTTGTCCAGGGTAGCGAACTCACAGTCAACCAAAGGCGAGTATTGGCCCAATCCCTGAGAGCTGTGTGTGGGTCACCTAGGCCTACAACACACTATCCACCGAGTGATCAGATGCCAGTTACCTGTTGACTTGGCCATTGAGTGCATGGTGGACTAGTTGGGTGCGTTCCTTGCTCTGAGCAAAACTCTGTATAGAGCTCTCCACTGAACGAAAGCTTACTACCTCCTCAAAGGGGGTTGAGTCAGACTGCTGGACGAGCCAGGACAGGACCTTCTCTCAAGGACTCACATCTTGCACCTCACCGCAACAGTGAGATTTGTTTTTGAACGAGCAGCCAGTTTCAGTCAGAATGGGATGTTTGTGGGGGAATTGAGAAAGTTAGCTTTTTTGATGGACTAGTGGTGAACCTTCCTCCTTCGATATTATAACTTGTTTTACCCACTATCATTCAGCAATTCAGCGTCTGTGCCCACTCACAGGAATAGTGGGAGAGAGGGTCATTCACAACTCAGGTGGGTGCACTGTTATGGTACACTAATAGTTCTTTGATGGGGGCAAGGCCCTTGTCGCAGTTCATGCCATAAATAGAGCACAATAGATTCTGGCTAAAGGACTCTAGGCCTAAACCTTCAAATCCAGGCTGACACGGGAATGTCTTCAGGCGGTCAAACGGCTAGGTGCCCATAATAGACATGCATACTGGCTCAAAGAGGGCGTGAGGGCAATGAAAAGGCAGACTGTCTCATGAAAAGGGAACATCTCGTCTCGTTGTACTTAGTGGAGTCCCATTTTAACACAATACTCTAGGAACTCTGTCTAGGATTCTAATTCAGTCGATCTTGCGCTCCCAGTGTAGGTAACAAGAAACCACTTGCTGTTCCACTGTCATTTCTACATAGTGAGCCACAGTTGTTGGATGAGCAGCCAAACCTCCCAGTTTGCCAAGAAGGTTATGAAGGCTCACTAGTACATAGCTCCTGTGAAAGGAAAGCTTAAAATGAATGGAAGGAAATTTTCGGGGATGAACCCACGTGAATACAACTCTACTACGGGATATGAATAATGTTATAATGATTAAATGAACTTCTCTTAGGGCTACAGCACAAGTAAATAAAAACAAAAAAGTGAACTAAATTAATTCTTCTTAAGTCCTAACTGATCTCATCACAATTGGATAAAAATTAAAATTTCTCTGAATGGATTGGAAAAGATTTCTTCGGGACGTGACCTCAACTAATTCACTTCGATTCGATAAGAGGAACTGAAATGTTAAATACCTTTTCAAAACACGAATGCAGGTAATAGTGTGAAATAGCTGAACCGAAACTCCGATTTCATGTTATTTATTTCGTTACAATAGTTAGATTTGATGGGAAACCAGATTAAGAACTCCTCCCAGACGATAGGGAATTCCCCAAGGTAACAGTTGTCTACCAGGGGCCTGGCTGTACCTCCACAGGTCTGGGTAATTTTGACGAGGGAACAGACCTGTTATCACACATTATTCGTTAAAGAGGCGTAGCTCTCAAAAACAGTAGAAAATCCCCAAACTCGACAAGAGTCGGAAAATGATGTAAACAATTTGGATCTTCTGTATCTTTCCTTTCCACTTTGTGCCAATAATTCGTTGTCACGGCGTCGCTACTTGCACAGCTTCTATAAGTCGTTCTTTGTTACAGAGGGTAAAGTCTCAGCTATGGGCCGGTCCATCGTGATATTCGACAAAAACCACGGCAGTGACAAATTCGCTTGTGCAAACATCGAACCTGACTTTAACACTGTGAAGTACGTCAACGTAAGACACCCTCCAAAATTCGTTGTGTAAGTGGGCCATTTGAACATTTATCATTTCCGTGTACGTAGCAACGACGCATTTATAGAAATTCGCGTAACGACGAACGTTCTTTAGTTCGCAGTTTTTAGAAGAAATTAGAGGAATAATGGGGATCCCAGAGTGGCTGCTGACGATTGACTCAAGGAAAACTAACATCCTGTACAATGGAGCTTGTATTCAACTACTGATACACTTTAAAGGTGCGATATCGTTAAAATACATCGTCTCATCTATCACTGTTTGGCCCAAGGAAATGTTTCATTTCAATTTATTGTTTCAGGGCCTCTAGCAAACAAGCTCGAACAAGATTTCAGCCGTTTGATGACAACGGGAAAGTTATCTGAGCCCTCGCTCTACAATCCTGGTTACATCCCCCCAGCGAAGAGAGTCAAATCCACTTCGCACCAACTATGCCCTTCAAGGGATTCTACAGATAGCAAAAAGAAACCGAAGTTCTCATTGACTAGCTCGGCCTTGGCGAGTTCCCACCTTAGTTTCTTAGTAAGTTTAGTTTCACTGCAAATTGACAAGTCAGTATTTAAAGTTTAGTGAATGAAAATCAAGCACGGTTTTCCACGTTATGATTTCATGCAATGAACGGTGCTTGACCTCCCTCCCCCCTCGCACATGGCTGACACCGCCATGGCGTTGTTTCCACGGCATAACGTCATGGTGGAGTCATAGCGTCTACCCACGAGGGCTTTCACCTCATCCTCATCTATCTTCTTCTGATGGAGCACAGTCCAGACTGCTACTTTCGAGCATCTTCTTGAAAACAATGAAGGCCTGAGCTCCCCCGCTACCCCCTGCAGACTCCAGCAGGACCTAGACTATACTTGATCGGTGGATTATGATGGTAGAAGGGAGTAAGTAGACATCAGCTCCATAAAATGAGAGTGGACACGTTCATTCATGTACAATTATCTGATTGGCACTGTGGCGACCCACCATCACATGTACATAGGTCTATAATTGAAATACAAGAGCTAGCCCTCACCAGACGGAGGAAGGAAGGGATGGCGACCCTTCACAGGCGAGAGGGGGAGAGGGACCCTTATATAAACGGCCCTTCAAGCCCTCTCAGGGGCAGTCTGGCGAGATTGCCTTTTACTCTTCTCGCCCTTGAAAGAAATCGTAGTCGAGGTACGTTTAGACTTTTTACACCCTCCTTTTTACTTACCTAATATCAGTACGTGGACTAGCTGAAAAGCTAGGGGCAGTCTGATATTTTTCCTTATACATTTAGTACGTGGCTAGCGGCCGTCAAAGAGTTACCTGCCTCAGAAACTAGTACGTGGGCTAACTGAAAAGTTAGGTGCCGTCTGGTTTCTTCCAAACAACCTCTTCTTCAAAGATTCAGTAACGAGTTCAAGTGCAAGTCCCTTACAGGCACAAAAATACTACATCTCATTTAGCAACTGTAGTGGACTAATAACGTGAATAATAATTATAACACGCAACGATACACTCGATAAACGTTTTCATGATACTGACTAGAAAGCTAGAACTGAAACTTGGAGATTGATACTAGGAAACGAATCAATAATGTTAGTATCCATAGTGAACTGACATTGATATCGATTGAATAATGTCTGACACAATAGCAACCATGTCACAACTTCTCGTATAGGCCATTACTTTTTACACATTAAGCTCTTGTCCAGAGTATACCCACCATGTTTCGAGACACAGTACACACGCAGTCTAATAGGAAACTGTCTCATTCAGTTTGATTGCCTTTGGTCGCGTTAGACAGCCAGGTCTGTACACGGTTCTGTGTGGTTGTAACTCCACTTCTTCCAACCGTGGCCTAGCTTTTGGTTTCTCAACGCCCCATTTCCATTGAACCATCCGAAACTCGACTTTTGACGAAGGGTGTGTTCTAGAACACGAGACACCTGATCGTATGAATTTGTCTGACTTCTCTTTTCACTTTACACAGCTAATTGAATGACTAATGGATTCATGTGGATGGCGCGAGGAGACCCTGCCCCTCCCTGGGAGGAAAATTGATTTGGACAAAACCCCGGCAAGCCAGATTACGAGTTGGAAGGCTCAAATCGCAAGGCTAAGCGGAGACGCTGTCGTATATCTCCCATCAATACCCCGCTGGCATGTTGAACATTCATAGTTCACTTTTTTTAATCTCTTTTGGTTTATTATTCATTCTGAATAATAACCCTATGTTTTCGGTCACGAAAAATTTTTTACAACTTTACGTTTCAAGACATGGGGATTCCAAATCTGCAATGTCCGTACGTCGTCCGGGCCATTTTGTGCCTTTAACGTTGTCTAAAAAATTCGTTCTTTCGCACAAAAATCCCATTTGGTATCTAGTTGTGCCCGCCATCTCGGCAATCCGATCGGACGAAGCCCACGGTTGTTATGGGCAGAAAATGGTTAAAAAAATTAACGAAACGCAGTATAATCGCAAATACGCCGTGTTTCGTATCGTTTTCAAGGCCCGCTCGACTCGCAACGTCCTGCCAATTGATGTGCGAGGGTTCACTGGAAGCCCTCGTCCCACCCCTCCATCGGATATGACGTTTACAGGCACCTGGCGCCGGGGGAATATTTTTAATTTCCGTAGTTCCTTTGTAGTCAGGTCAGGTCATGTTTCGTATGGTTTACTAGTATTCGATGCTGAATCGAATGGGATGGGGGAGCACTAATACTAGGTCAAGCTGTTCATGAGAATAATAAACCATTGTGTAATAATTTTCAGGGTTTTTTTCCTTTTGTTCGTTGAGGTCGCAACATCAATGCATTGTGAAGAAACTACGGGAAGGGGCCTCCCACGTTATCTGTGACAGTCAGTTACTGCCTGCCTATTTGGGGTGCCCAACCCATGGCTACACTTCTTTCGTCAGATATTGGGCAGCTTTGTGGCTTTACAACAACGCTGAGGGGTTTTAAGAGCATTCCTTTTCGTTTTTATCATTCTTTAAAGACTATTCAGACATAAGTTTTCTTTGCTCCTTTACAGGTCCAGGGTTTGATCGCACTCATGTGGGCTAATGGACTAAGACTGTGATTTGAAGCGTGATTCCTAATGAAATGAAGGAGGGCGACATTTTAGAAACTAACATCAAACACCAGAATGCAGTATATCCAATAGTGGCGCTTCTTGTGTGCTGTGAACTTCGTTGTGTGCCAACCTGTAAAATCTGAGGCGGGTGAACTGCGCTCTTGACATTCTTGCTGGACTTTATTGTTAAGTTGTCTGTGGCCTTATTTGCTGCCTGTAACCAAAATATAGCTACAGCAAGTAGGAATTGGGCAAGAAAAGAGCTGAAATAACTGGCGTAGTAGAAGCTAGTCAGTGTGCAGAGATTAGGGTGGAGCAGACAACAACAGAACAAATTAGTATTGAAAAAGGTGTCCGTCAGGGTTGTATCCTCTCTCCTTTACTTTTTAACCTCTACTCCGAAGCAGTTTTTCGGGAGGCTCTTGACGAGGTGCCAGAGAGGGGGGTTGGGGTGAACGGTGTCGTTCTCAATAACCTTCGATATGCTGACGACACTGTGTTGATTGCTGAGAGCCCAGAGGATCTTCAAGCGATTATGGATGCTGTGGTGCATCATAGCGAGAGTAATGGGCTGTCCCTGAATGTAGCCAAGACTAAGGTCCTCGTTTTTTCTAAGCAACGAAAAACGGTCAGTGTGGCTATCAATGGAACTCGGGTCGAACAAGTTTCTTCATATAAATACCTCAGTGCGCAAGTAAATGAGCAAGGCGACTGCAAAAAAGAAATTCGAGCGCGTATTGAAATGGCTAGGAGCGCATTTTTCCAGATGAAGAACTTCTTCACACGCAGAGATCTTTCCTTGGTCCTTCGGATGCGGATGGTTCGGTGTTATGTGTTCTCGGTGCTCTGTTCGAGATGTATATATACCGGCGCATGTTTACTGCAAATTATGATTTGATTAGGGTAGGTAAATTGTAACGAATGCATTTTTTATATTATTTAAACATATTTTATTTTATTAAACAAGAAAACAGAATTCCACCCAGGGAAAAAAAAAATCTAGGTCCCTGATGTATGTTGGTTTATATTTCCGTTCAATGGACAGTTACAGAAATAGTTGCGGGTAACAAAATGACGGAATACTACTATGTTACTGGAATTCGGCCGGTTGATCAAATTCGGACTTACACTTGTTTTATTGTTCAAACAAAGAATGGATCAAGGAAAAAGACAAGCGCTAAACACGGTCACCCATCCAAGTACTAACCACGCCCGACGTTGCTTCACTTCGGTGATCGGACGAGAACTGGTGTGTTCAACGTCGTCTTGCCAAATCTAAATCGTAATCCAAATAGTTTATTGTCGTAAAATTGAGGACTCATCCGGGACAATTTTCCGCACAACTCAACAACAACAATTCACAACAAAAACAGTTACTTCGTTCTGACACCCTGAAGTAACTTATCTTGACAATCTGCCCTTTACCTAGACTACTAGGACTACTACTGCCACTCTCCTCCAGTGTTCATGTTTCTAGCCTAATTTCAACGTTTGCTATAAACGGTGACTTCATTTATCCAACGGCGTGATGGATGATACGTCCCACTAAGATCCAACCTGACTCCTTTGCGTATCCCCTGACTAACCCTAGAAGTCAGGCAGTTCTTGAAAGCATTTCAAAATACTGTCATTTCGGGTGGTCTTACGCTTCGCTCAAGGAAAAGGAAAGTATTGCTATTGGCCAGAGCCAAAAACCTTGGTTTGTTCTTTAATCATTACTTTTGTGAGACGTGAATGTAAGGCTCTGAGCAATTTACGAAAATGAGTAGTGATGAGGGGGAGAAGGGATATGAACAAAAAGGAGAGGTTTTCCGCACTTACCCTCGAAAAAGGCTGCAACGACGTTGACTCACAATTTACCTTTTACTAACGAATACCTACCTTCCTTTCAGTACTAATATTTCTGTTAAATTTCTACGAAAGGAAATACATACGCTTAAGAAGTAAAAGGAGTTTTGTTGTCTCAGAACCTGCTGTGGTGACTCAGTACCTTCATTTTGTTCTCAATAAATATTTTTCCGACAATTATTTAGCAGAGATTCAGGCCAATAACGAAACAAACCAGAGGAACAATTTAGCCAGAAACATTCGTCCAACAAGTTGAGCGATTTAATGCAGCTAAACACTGGCCAATACCAATCTTTTTACTTTCCTTAGCTCTACAAAGTAGAAAGGAAAGTTATGTAATCGGCTGAAAAAAAAATTTTGAGTTTTCTTCAGATCTTTACGTTTCAGACCCTCCTGAGTCCGAAAAACACTATTTGGGAAAATGGTCTGTGTGTCTGTGAACGATTTTTAGAGAAAACGACCGTATCAACCCAGCTCAAACTTGGTATCTAGCCCACAGGTTACTATGGGACGCAAAAATAGGGGTATGAACAAAATCTACCAAAAGTTAACTATAGTTATCATAGTGATCAAAACACCTTTTTTGGTTTATTATTCAGAATGAATAATAAGTATTAAAATAATAAATTTTCAGTTAGGAAAATTTTTTTACACCCCCCCCTTAAAAATTGATACTTAACGTTTCATGACATGGGGATTCCAAATCTACAATGTCCGTCCGCCGTTTTGTGCCTTTAACGTGGCCAAAAAAATCCGTTCTTTCGCACAAAAATCCCATTTGGTATCTAGTTGTGCCCGCCATCTCAGCAATCCGATGGGACGAAGCCTATGGTTGTTATGGACCAAAAATGATTTAAAAATTAACGAAACGCAGTATAATCGCAAATAAGCCGTGTTTCGTATCTTTTTCAAGGTATTTTTACATCCTGGGTCGAATGGAATGAGTATCAGACGTGTACACCTGCTTATAGGGAAATTACAGTAATTATTACAGTCAACTAATTGAAAGAACTCACGGGAACCACAGCGGAAGTCAACGTTTCGTCGTTTGTACTCCCTCCCTCCCATCTCATCAAAACCACCCGCCCGCTCGACTTGCAACGTTATGCCAATTGCCTTGAATACTTAGTTTCCGTAGTTCCATTGTAGTCAGGTCATGTTTCGTATGGTTTACTAGTATTTTTCGATGCTGAACCGAATGGAATGGGGGAGCAGTAATACTAGGTCAAGCTGTTCATGAGAATAATAAAGCCGTTGTGTAATAATTTGCAGAATTTTTTTTCTCAAAAACAGCTCTAACGATTTTGATTAATTGTTTATATTGATAGCTCGTAATAACACAATTATACCATAAAATGCCCATTCGTGGGAAAATAACGAGAACAGCGCAATAAATTACCAAATTTTTCGACGAAATTGATTTTAGCGCGGTTTTTAGAGAAAACGACAGTAACAAATCAGCTCAAACTTGATATCTAGTTTCCTTTTAAACTCTGCTGAAATGTTACTACAATGTTTTTAAAAAATATCTGGTGCGTTGCAACACACAACTTTTCTTAGCTCTACAACAATTCACTTTGTACATGGCTAATTCTATTTAATCAATTCATTTATCACTCAGTTAATTTGAACTTGATCAAACAACGCTTTAGGCAGCAGGAAGTGGTGGGCTGCTCGTACTCATTCCTGAACGAGTAGAGCACAATAAATTCTGGAACTGTAAGCGCTACCGCCCGCGTCTTGCAGCCGTCAAGTGCTGTTTGGCCAAGTTTAAATGAAGTGGAAAAAACCATGTACACGAGTGGATTGACGTAGAGCTAAGGAAAGTTGTGTGTTGCAACGCACCAGATATTTTCCGTGACTTTCATTAACGTCGATTAACTTTTCAGTTACATTTTCAAATTTGAAGTAATATTTGCATAAAACCCGGTCGTTTCCTGTGAATTCATACAATTACTGGGCATATTTCTGAGTTTTCTTTCATGTATTGTAGCAAGACTGAACCTCGAGGCTGGCTGAGTTCTATCTTCAGCGTAATGGCCGCTTTACAAGTAACGATTAATCGTATGATTTATCGTAAAGATCGGATCGACCCAATTTGTCGTTTATAGGAGTTGGAAGGTTGGAGCCGGCCGGCATCAATTTCTGGGAATTGTAACGACTTGCTTGAACGTGTAAAGTTTGCTCCCACTTATCGGTCCAATCTCCGCCCAGTTTGCACTTGCCCTGCACCCCTACTCAGTTCTCGTTGCCCTCAGCTCTTGTTACTCAGTTTTTGTTGTAATATAAAATTTTTAAGTTATTATGGCCGAACGTCTGCAGCGACAAAGTCCTCGCGAGTTTCTTACTGAGTTTATTGAACTCTACCGTAGTTTCACGTGTTTGTGGGCCGCTGAGAGCTGGAGCAGAAATGGCAGTTGAATATTCTATGTCTTTCAAGCTTCTTCCGATGGCAAGAAATAGTAGAGTAGCTGATAGCCTTTTGTGCGGAGATATAGATCTTCTCATAACAGTATCTGACTTTGATATAAACGGAGAAACTAATGTTAATAATTCTACGTAGGTTTCCTCGTCCATTCGCAAATAAGTCACAAGTCATTCGGTTCATTTGTCAGCTCCTTTAACAGATTTACATGCTAGAATTCTCTCTTCTTCAGCAGCCACTCACGACTCCACTTCGACCTTGCTTTTCGCGCGTTTTCACTTTTTTCGCCAAACAACTAATCACCATCCACAATGCTGCTTCCTCCATGGCAAAAGCTTATTTGATGAGGTTGGTAGCGCCAAATCGTTTGACCGATCGTAGTGTGTAAACAGCCTTCCACCCTTCCAATTTATTAGGCGATAAGTTGGAACAATTTATCGTTACGCGTAAAGCGGCTCTGTACATTCGACAGTCGCCATTTACATCACCTTGACGGCCACTCAAAGGGCAAAGGATTAGCTTGGAACGATGAACTTAGAAGTAAATTACGGGGGGAGGCGTAGCTAAACGAGCATCATGCTCGCGGCGTGACGCTGTCACAGTGAACAGCGTACGCTCAAGTTGACGAAAGTTTGATAAAACATGTACTAATTGAAAGAGATGACAATAAAATGAGTGAAAGAAGTTATGTGGTTTTACTTATTGTTTATTTTATTTCTTATTGCCAACATCAGCATCATATCATATCCAGGTAATGAAACAAGACAGGGCCCCTTGACAATATGCGAATTTGAGCTAGCTAGTTAGATTTTCGTAATCTTCCATCGTACAATTATGAGACTGGGTGATTTCTATTAAATTCGAAGCAATTGTAGGATACTACACACATTACAGCTTGAAACACCCCAACTGCTCACGATCGTGCTGAGAGCTATCAAATTGCGCTCAAGTTACCACAAATTGTTGAATACAGCACTGTTAGATTATTGGACTTTGGGGTTGGCAATGGCTCTTAGTAGATTGTTCATTAAAAGTCCCTTACCTTCGCCGTGCTGTTTGAGGTGGATGGCTTCTTTGGCTGCTTCAATCAAATCCAAGTATTCCACCTCACACGTTGACAATGCAAACAACTGTCCTTCGCTTTTTAACCCTCAGGCCCCTAAACGCACGCGGTATGTGCTTCCTCGGTGCAGTTCGATTTATTTTCACTCAGGTTTAGACATTCCTCAATTTGCGATGGTAACAGCGCTATTTGAACAGAACTTCACTTCGCTATCACTAGCGAGCTGTTCGGCACGCTGACCTCTGGCACTTGTGACATTTGAATTTAAATTCTTCTGCTTCTTTTTCTTTTAATTCGACCTTCAGCGTTTAGTCGGCCACTTACGAGCTCCACTAGATTTCGTGAATAAAGCTCCTTCATTCGTTGACTCGTTAAGTTTTCTTGCTTCATGTTCTTCGGTAATTTTCATCACCAATTCTTCTGGATTTGGTAAAAAATACCGACTTTCAATAGCAACGCGAAATTTTCAAAACTTCGGGGGAGTTTGTTAGTTATTACACAAGATAGTGATCGGATGCCATGATGAAGGTTTCCCACGTCACCAGTTTTTCAAAATTTTATTGATTGAACAATTTTCGCTTGATTTGTGTCCCGTTCATTATTATGTATTATTGATCCTGTGCTTATTTAGTGATACAACATAAACAAACAAGTAAAAGCAAAAAATAGGGACCGCTCCCTCTGATAAGGCAATATATCGACATATCACGACCGAGGTCAGGTTATCGATATGCCCGACATCGTAGGCTCTGGCGCCGTGTTTGTAATTAGAAATAACGACAGCTGTACGATTATGCCAATTATTTTATGTTCATTAAGTAATACCCCGTTATATAATTACTTTAAATGTACAAATACTATGAAAAGGAGTGAATTCAATGAAATTAAGAATGGGTATATGAAATAAATATGAGATAACTAACGGACGCATATCGATACATGCAGTCGTAGCGTTATCAAGCGACCTATCGATACATGCAGTCGGTCCATGTTCTTTCCCAAGCGTCTTTCTCCTTCGTGTATTTTTCTGCACAGGGCCCTTACTTTCATAATTTCTCTTGAGTGCGTCCCACACTTCTCTGTATGTGCGGTACTTCGTGGCATGTCTCGGTAGGGGAAATTTTGAGGAGCAGGCCTGACCACACATTCAAATCTTGTTCTTACCGCATTACTTTGTGTTCCATTTCTGCCGGCACTCCGATAGCACTGTACTGAGGTAGTTTGGAGATGCTTTTGAAGAGCTGCTGACTCGGGCAAAAATTACGGCAAATCGTGCGGAGCTTCGATCCACAATTCCTGACTTTCGTCGAGAATTATGAACCAATGTCTTAACCACTAGACCATGATCGCCCGGTGTCTTTTATAGGAGTCAGTCAGTACACTCCCCCCCCCCCCCCGGTCTTTAGCCGCTGCTCCTGGAGCGGACTCTTTTCAAGGAACGAATTTATGAGAGTTGAGCGAATCCCCGGAAAATTCGATCTTTGATTCGAGGGGGCTCCAAGGAAAGTATTTTCTTTCACATTGTAGTAGGTACGTCGCCCATTTTATTTTCCTTCGTGCTGGAACTTTCACAGCATCAGGGAATCCTGGACCCGCGAGTTTGTCTCATTATTTCTCTCTTAATTTTTCTTTCTGGGCTTCTTTATCTTGGAATGAAGAAGTTCGACCACTAGTTGGGCGCCAATCGTACTGAGGTAAATTGAAGATGCTTCTGAAGAGCTGCTCACACAGGCAAAAATTACGGTAAATCGCGCAGAGACAGTACCATTGACGTATTTCCACAGTTGGTCAGTGTTGACAGACAAGTTAATCGCTGCGATGTTCATTCTGTTTTCTTTCTTCCAACTCAAAACTTTTCCATAGAGTACCCATAACCTCTTAGTTTATTGGATAATGAAAAATATTATATTTATAGAACGGAAAAACTAGTAACAAAACGTACCACATTACCAGTTGTTCAGACAGCGCTTAGTAACTGAGTGGGTGAGTGCTTCATTCAAATTGATTGATAAATGAGATAGAGAATTGATATATTGATACACAGGGTTTCAAACTGTCACTCGACTAGCACGATAGGGTTCTGATTGAACGATTACTTGTTAGGCCACTCAATAGAGTTCTGATTGAGCCACCAGTAGAACTAGTTCACGTAGTTGGAATCTAAGGAGAAATGAGAAGTGAAAACTTTGAAAGGTTCCAAAAGGGAAAATCCATTGTCGGCTGTGGTAACGGGTTCCCATTAGAAGGAAGAGAGCATAACTAAGCCTGAGTCGTACATGTAACTGTATGAGTAAATCTATCCAGTAAGGTTGAACAATGCAAACGTTAGAACAACGTGCCAGTTTTTACTATTTTCCCTCGAAACGACACGTTCCAATCGGGTTTTGATTGAGAGTTTGGCAAAGACAATGATTGAAGAAACGGATTTCGTAACTTATAATCGAGAACTGTACATTTACGAGATGAACAAAACTGTCTTCAACCCCCCCAAAACAGATCATATGCATCAGTCAACTACACAACATAATATGCAGCAGTACGTAAACCTTTTTGTAAAATTCAACACTAACTACAATAATCACTTTTGGCAGAGCACCCACTACACCAAAAACTGTGTGAACTATTAACCAACAAACTCAAAACTATTCCCACAGAGGACAGCCGATGCGTTGGCCTAGACAATGCAGCGTTTTCACGTTAGTTTTGCTCCCAAACTTTCGTCAATCAAGGTCCATAACTTTTAGCTTTTGTCCACCTCATTTTGTCTCACCATCAACCAACTGAATGTTTTAAAGCCATTTTGTATTGTACACTTTGAGCTACGTTTTTGTTAATGTGTAGCAGCCATCGGCGGCACTTGGTGAAGAGATCTCGCAACAAGAAGCAGCTTTTATAAAACATTTTCGTTATAATTTTTTTTTTTTAAGCAACTGTCAGGAAGAAGAAAGTAGATGTCAAAGTATCATTCCAAAGTCCTTTTTCCTTTTCCTTTCCGTTTTTTGTTTTTTTCGTGGACTGAAATGCTGATCACGATGTTTACTCAATATATTGATAAACTTCAGCGCAAATTCGTAAGCATATAATTAGATGGTGGAGTGGATTTGCATCAATTTCTTCAGTCGAGACCTTTGAGACCTTTCTTTTCAATGTAGCGTTTCCTCGCATCGGCGATCATTTTCGCTTTCCTTTCTTGAAACGAAGCCATTCGGTCGAACGAACTCTTGGAAAATGTAGGGACATCGTCAGGTCGGCTGCTCATACCCTGCAATGTGACGAAATAACACGAACATAATCAAATATGATGATATAGTAGCTGTTAAAACAGCTCAAATTGATATACATCTTACGATATAGCATGGCATAATACCCCTTAATGCAATTTGAATGGAATGAACTGAAGGCAAAGACTGAAATTTTAATTCTATAAAAAGAAATACTTTCAACGAGGAAATAAAATTAAAAACTCGAATAAATCAAACAGAGAAGAAAAACACCTGGGTAAAATGAAAGAACAGGGACCGCTCCCTCTGATAAGGCAATATATGGATATATCACGACCGAGGTCAGGTTATCGATATGCCCGACATCTTAAGCTCTGGCGCCATGTTTTAAATTAGAAATAACGGCAGCTGTACGATTATGCCAATTAATTAATGTTCATTATGTAATAACCCGTTATATAATTATTTGAAATGTACGAAGACTATGAAAAGGAGTTAATTCAATGAAATTAAGAATGGGTATATGAAATAAATATGAGATAACTAACGGATTGGCGAAACACAGAGCATTTAGGAGATATAAATTATTGCGGTGTCATCAAGAATCCTGATATCCTGATTGTAGAGATTTTTGTAAGTTTTCAGGACGTACTCCTAATTGATCATCCTACAAATGGGCGTCGATTATAAGATATTTTGTACCTTTCGAAGTGGGAAAACAATTGAGAATAAAATGAGTAAACTGGCAATAAATTAGTGGTAATACGAGGGACGTCCCAAAAGTATGTTCCGAAGTGCTGGGAAAAATCGAAAACTCAACCAATTTGAAAAAAAAAAAATTATTCTTAAAGGTACGGATCTACTTTATTTTTCGACGTAGTCGCCATTCCGATCGATGCATTTTTGGTACCGTGGTGCCAGTTTACGTAACCCCTTGTCGTACCATTCTGTGTCATTTTGTTTGAAGAATTCTGAGACCGCGGCTTCGAGTTCGGCGTTCATACGTAACTTTCTTCCACCCAGGTGGACTTTGAGGAGGGGCAAAAGGAAAAAGTCACTCGGTGCAAGGTCTGGAGAGTATGGGGGGTGGGGGAAAACACGAGAAGTGGAAGGGCGCCTACTTCGCTGTTCATCGTGCACACTTTCCCGCCCTTCCAGGAAACTTCTCTTCCACTTACGGACTATTTCGATGCTCATGATCCCTTCTCCATACGCTGAAGAGAGTCTGCAGTGAATTTCGGGCACAGAAACATTCTCAAAAACTAAAAAACGGATCACCGAACGGATTTCACAATTTGACGGGTTTTTCAATGCAGCAGCCATGTTTACACTGGTGCTGATAAGCCGCAACAAGTGATAGCAACATAAGAAAAATTCAGTGTTGCCACCCTACGGCATTTTCCCACAGATTTACAAATGATCGGAACTTACTTTTGGGACGTCCCTCGTAGCAGCCCCTGCTTATTCAATTAATGGGAAATGTGCTCTTCATAACCTTCAACTTTTCTCTTTACTGAGTTGGTTCTGCATACGAGATTTACTGATGAGTAGAGAAGTATTCATTTTTACTTACATTGAACAGTTAAAAACTTGTCCATAACTTTCAAATATGCTTCTTTAAGCTCACATATCACTTTTGATTACACAATAAGACCTCCAGAGTAATGTAACATAGTAAAGAATACGAGATATAACTGAACGAACTTACCACATTCAAGGGGCTGATCTGCCTGGGTTGTGATGGTTGAGGCGGTGAAGTCAGAGGAGTATAAGTAACTACGCCTTCCAAAATATTTGAAATAGTTGAGTCAACTGATCCAGTGCGACCTGCCAACACACGCCACTTATGAAGGAGTTAAAGAAACCAAAAACGCGGGTATGACTCGAGTTAATAGCCAATTTTTAAAATAACAGCAGCCGATAGGCAGAAGAACAAATACACGTATATCTGTGCACATTAAGGGCTGGTAACTTCATCAGACGTTTTGTTGTGACTGTGTTGACTGACAGGCCAGCACGGCACACTAACAACAATGTGTGAAGAAGCGATCGCAGACTTTATAGTGGGATATAATGTTTATTGGCCAAACATTGACGCCACCCTAGCGTCACTGGCACGAAATTCCACTGCATGCTTCAACACTAAAGTCTGCGGGGAATTCCCTTCACATCCGCCAGTTCATGGTCACTAACTCTTCATTATGGTGACGGAGGGGGCATGAGGGCAATGAAAAGGCTGACCGCCTTGTGAAAAGGGGGACAGAATCCCTACCCATCGAGCCTGAATCACACGTGGGTTTGACAAAGAGTCACCTAAACCGTCTGGTTGCTCGATGGGAGACACAGGAAAACAGCGCCCATTGGCATCGCCAGCCACAACTAAAGTCTGCGGGGAATTCCCTTCACATCCGCCAGTTCATGGTCACTAGCTCTTCATTATGGTGACGGAGGGGGCATGAGGGCAATGAAAAGGCTGACCGCCTTGTGAAAAGGGGGACAGAATCCCTACCCATCGAGCCTGAACCACACGTGGGTTTGACAAAGAGTCACCTAAACCGTCTGGTTGCTCGATGGGAGACACAGGAAAACAGCGCCCATTGGCATCGCCAGCCACAACTAAAGTCTGCGGGGAATTCCCTTCACATCCGCCAGTTCATGGTCACTAGCTCTTCATTATGGTGACGGAGGGGGCATGAGGGCAATGAAAAGGCTGACCGCCTTGTGAAAAGGGGGACAGAATCCCTACCCATCGAGCCTGAACCACACGTGGGTTTGACAAAGAGTCACCTAAACCGTCTGGTTGCTCGATGGGAGACACAGGAAAACAGCGCCCATTGGCATCGCCAGCCACAACTAAAGTCTGCGGGGAATTCCCTTCACATCCGCCAGTTCATGGTCACTAGCTCTTCATTATGGTGACGGAGGGGGCATGAGGGCAATGAAAAGGCTGACCGCCTTGTGAAAAGGGGACAGAATCCCTACCCATCGAGCCTGAACCACACGTGGGTTTGACAAAGAGTCACCTAAACCGTCTGGTTGCTCGATGGGAGACACAGGAAAACAGCGCCCATTGGCATCGCCAGCCACAACTAAAGTCTGCGGGGAATTCCCTTCACATCCGCCAGTTCATGGTCACTAGCTCTTCATTATGGTGACGGAGGGGGCATGAGGGCAATGAAAAGGCTGACCGCCTTGTGAAAAGGGGGACAGAATCCCTACCCATCGAGCCTGAACCACACGTGGGTTTGACAAAGAGTCACCTAAACCGTCTGGTTGCTCGATGGGAGACACAGGAAAACAGCGCCCATTGGCATCGCCAGCCACAACTAAAGTCTGCGGGAATTCCCTTCACATCCGCCAGTTCATGGTCACTAGCTCTTCATTATGGTGACGGAGGGGCATGAGGGCAATGAAAAGGCTGACCGCCTTGTGAAAAGGGGACAGAATCCCTACCCATCGAGCCTGAACCACACGTGGGTTTGACAAAGAGTCACCTAAACCGTCTGGTTGCTCGATGGGAGACACAGGAAAACAGCGCCCATTGGCATCGCCAGCCACAACTAAAGTCTGCGGGGAATTCCCTTCACATCCGCCAGTTCATGGTCACTAGCTCTTCATTATGGTGACGGAGGGGGCATGAGGGCAATGAAAAGGCTGACCGCCTTGTGAAAAGGGGGACAGAATCCCTACCCATCGAGCCTGAACCACACGTGGGTTTGACAAAGAGTCACCTAAACCGTCTGGTTGCTCGATGGGAGACACAGGAAAACATCACCCATTGGCATCGCCAGCCACAACTAAGACAGGCGAAAAGGCTCATCACGCCTTCCTGTCAAAGGGCAAAGGGGATGCTGACACTCTCCAGACAGGATCTGGGAGTTCTGATAAGCTTCCTCACCGGGCACTGCCCACTCAGATATCACCTCAACAAGATGGGCATTTCAGAGGCGGTGGAATACAGACTTTGCGGCGAGGAGGACGAGACAGCAGAGCATATCTTATGTGAATGCCCTGCCTTGGCAGCAAAACGCTTCGAATTTTTCGGTCAGGGGACCATTGAACCCCAAACCATAGCGGATTCTGCAGTGAAGGACGTACTCGGCTTCCTAAAGGGGACGGGTATGTACAACGCCTTTTACTAAGAAAGGGTTAGTGTCACAATAGGCCCATACGTGGCCGCAGTGACAAAGAGACTTGTCCCGCATGCCCTCAGAGGAAAAAAAAAAAAAAGTGACGGAGACACAACACAATGACCTGCAAGTTGCAATATTTGTTATCTCTAATAATTAAATTCGTGGGATACGTACTCAAGTCTCTCAAAATAACGTCACGAGGAACATAAGGTAGAACTTCGGCTACTTGATTTGACATCCTCAAAAGAGCTGAAGAAGGCTGTCTCCCGTGGTTGTGGATAATTGGACGATTAAGTTCATCAAGGTATCGTTTTTCATATTCAGCCTGAAATGAGCAGTGCATGAGTAGACTTTTCCCCCGGTTGAGGAAAAAATTGGTAACAAATAAATGAAATAATAAGTTACTGCTGTGCGTGTTCAAGTTATCATATCTTGAATCATTCTAGAGCAAAATGTCACAGCAAATGATACTGTCAACTTCTAGGGTGGCTCCATTCACTTGGCAAGGAATGGGGGAAAGAACTCTTTGGAAGTGGAGTGGAGAGTATACAGCAAGGGACCAGGAGAAGAAGTTAGGGGAACTAGTTAGTGATTATGTTGAAAAAATATACTGTGAAGACCCTGGAAATCAACCTAATGACGCGTCAGCCCAGCAACACCCCAGCACCAACTGAAAATTACATTCTTGATTTTGATTTGGTTGTGCTCTGTCGATCGTTTCTTTTTGAAAGTGTTCCTGAGGACACAAGAAGCACAACTACGTTATCCAAATGTTCCTCAAAGTCCAACATTTTGTAGTTAAAAACGCAGGATGTAAGGCATGAGACCCGTCAAGACATCAGAGAGCTGCTGCAGAATGTTGAAACCCGACAGCCTACAATTTAAGAGACTGGAAATGGAATGTTGCCCTGAGGAGACCAACTGTGCAACAACCCTCCCTGCAACCTGGAAACTAAGCCTGACGCTGTTCGTGGCAGTGCAGATTGGGAAGCTTACACCACTCAGTTTGAACCAGAGGCTGCAAAGAACAATTGGAATGAGGCTGTCACATGAGGCTGTTGTAGGCCTTGGTGATCCATAGGCGCGCAGCTCTTTGGGATTGGGCCAATACTCTCTTTTGATTGACTGTTAGTTTGCTACCCCAGACAACGGGGCAGTAGCCAATCACACCTAGATAGATGGTCTTATACATGAGGATATTGTCGTGGTAACACACACCCCAAGTGGCCTTAGTACTGGCACGCAGTGAGGCAAACCTTGCAATGGTAGTGCCTTTAAGGGACTGGAGGTGTTGGTTGAAACCCCACCTCTCACCTATATTCACTCCTAAATACTTGACGTGCTTTTCAAGAAGGAGCCTGTGGCCGCCAAAGCATATTGTGGGTGGATTATTCACTTTCCCCTTCAAGAGGATTAGCTGGGTTTTTCCTCAGCCACCTGCATCTTGACATGCTCGCACCATTGGGTGATGGTGCGGAGCACGTGGTGGGTTTTTTCTTCAATTTGGCGGACTGACTCTGCAAAGATCAGCACAGTCAAGTCATCCACATAGGCGTACGGCTCGCAGTCAGTCTCCATGAGTTTCCTGAGAAGACCTTCGAAGAAGGCATTCCAGAGTGCTGGTCCAAGGACCGAGCCCTGTGGGCACCCCTTCTCAATCTTTCTCCGGACGAAGACATGCCTGCTTTCGATCGTAGCAGTCCACACCACATCGTAGACCACACCTCCAACACCATCGGGCCTGCTCACAGGCTTCAAACTTGGCCCCTGCACTTTGGCCAGTTCTCGTTTTTCCGTCTTTTTCAATCGTTGGGTCGATTCTTCCTCGTTCATTTGAAACTGTCCATGTGCGACAATACTTCAATAAGTGTTTGTCATAGAGTCAGTGACCTGTTGGTCATTGTGAACCATCGTGTTACACTCCTTGCCGCTTGCTTGCACAGATAGTAATTGAAGCAGCGAATGGACCTAATATTTCTGACGATAAGGTTGATGCTACCTCTAAACGTATTGGCGTGGTTAATGGATTCTGCGTTATTCGAGGCTAAGATGTGAGAATTTTACCTTCGAGTCCAGTGTATGTGAGGCTCAGGATGAAGTGGAAAGTGAGACGCCCTTTCACTATCTTTCTCTCGACACACCTAATTGGTGTTACGAGCTGGACCGAATAAACAGTTCATAGGCTCAACGTATGGAGGAGAAGTTTCCTTTGAACAGAGCCCTTGAACCACACGATGTGCATACAATTGATTAACAAAAAAAGAAATTGTTCTCTCTCAGCGTAAAATAAAACAAGAATTCCTGTAGGAACAAAAGAAAAGGGGTCCACCAGCTACACTGTCCTTTTACGTCTAACCTGAGGCGTCGTCTTCAGGTTGACTTTGGTTCTGATGAGACGGAATGGTGGCGATGAAACTGGATATACCAGCAGCTTCGAGTGTCCAGTTCTGGCGAACTCGCGATCGGGTAAGCGTCCGATTGGATTCCGAATCAGTTGTGCGGAACTGCTCACTTGGGATCCCCAAATACACGTTCTGGATTATCCGGAATAACACGGAAAAAAAGTTCGGGTGGCCAGGTTAACTTTCGGGCAAGAAGTCAACAGCTTGAAACGTGAAGGCACTCGATTAAAACGTCCCTTACGTAATAGACTAAAGAAAACAAAAAGGAAACGAAACTTATGACTAAGGACATTCAAGGCAAGGAGTGACCTTTGCAGAAAAACAGAGGCTTTGGTTCATTTTTAGCTCTTATGTAACTGACGCTAAAACATATGGAATGTTCAGAAGGGGGGGGGGGGCAATGAGACGGTGATTAGCAGTGCTCGTCAGAAATATTAGGTCCATTCGCTGCTTCAATTACTATCTGTGCAAGCAAGCGGCAAGGAGTGTAACACGATGGTTCACAATGACCAACAGGTCACTGACTCTATGACAAACACTTATTGAAGTATTGTCGCACATGGACAGTTTCAAATGAACGAGGAAGAATCGACCAAACGATTGAAAAAGACGGAAAAACGAGAACTGGCCAAAGTGCAGGGGCCAAGTTTGAAGCCTGTGAGCAGGCCCAATGGTGTTGGAGGTGAGGCGCACCTTCCACAGTCCAAACTTGACTAGGCTGCGTCTACTGTGATTGCACTATCGACAGCTTCAGACACAGTCGTGAACCCTCAGACTGTTCTACAGCCCGGCAAAGAAGTAGCAGGAGCGATACCATCATTATTGTTGTATCTTGGGAAGCAATTCCAAACGCAGGAGCTGGAACTACAGTCTTCACCTTCTTAATTGATCTCCTCGCAAAGAGCTATATGTCATTAAGTCGGATGACGTAACAAAATAAAGAGCTCCAGCAATTGTTCCCCTCTCCCTTTTATTTCCCCCAGCTACGTTGCGCCAATTTTTATTCGCGTGATCTCCCCTTACCTGTATACTACAATTTTGCAACATTTTGGAGACTTGATGAACCAGCATCTAATATTTGATGTTTCCTAAATTTAAAACGTCAGCGTTAAAGAGTAACATACTGGTGAGAGTCTACCTTATCACTTGCTGTGTACTCTGAGACCTTGAACCCTAAAGCCGCAGCAATTTTAATTCTGATTCTTTCTGAGAACATTTCCTCGCTTTCGTCTGATTCTTGATGAAGTACCCCCAAATATCTGAAAGGTAAAATAATGAAAAGATTAATAAAGCACGGAATGCAATGCAAAACAAGCGTACTGCCATAATATTCCACGCATAATAACTAAAGAAAGCTGTTCCACAGCTGCCACATTCTAATCGTAGAAAACGGGTTTGTTATAATATCTCTTGTGGGCCATACAACGAATCATCAGTCTACCAGGACTAATTGAGCTCTTCAATTTAGCGAAAGCTCCTCAGGACTTCTGATTTACATGGAACTTCATAGTTGGTATTTGAATGGAGCTGTTGTCTAGCCGAGGTGTCATCATGTTCTCTGTTTGTGGTGGTAAATCTTCTCAGAATAAAACTCAGCATTCCATTACATTCGGTAGTTATCGTTTATCATCTCCCACACTTCGTACGATTACAATATTGGCGCCCAATCCCTCGCGTTCAATTTTCCTTTCTTCTTGCTGTAACCCCTTCCCTCGTCAGTCATTAAGTTTATGTTGTCCGTTCTTGATGAACAGTTGAGAGCTGTATCAACGAAGGTTCCTTCGAGGAACGCACAACAAACATCCTGGGGTTGTGTGGGGAAAGCGCCCACATTGGCCCACAAATAAGACAACACAATAAAATTCTCATCCGTGGGGAAAATGGCGAGAGCAGCACAATAAATTGTCGAAATTTTCGTCGATAAGCGGTTACAGTGCAGTTTTTTAATCATAAATCTCGCTCGTACGACACTAAGAGTTCTTGTCAATCGAACTAACCGCGCCGTGCAACCACAACCTCAGATGGATTACTTAAGGCAGAAGGATTCGCCAGTGGTTCTGTGATAAATGGAAATCATAGGGGTGAAACTCAACGGGAAGTTCTTCCTAACGAACAACCTGCCATTAAATGTTATCACGATCGCCAACTCACTAAAATGTCAACTCGCAACCCGTGTCTGCTGAAAGCAGAAAACAGGTCTCTCATAGCTGGAAGCACTTCACACTCGTTGTCAACGTCTGGAGAACGTGGTCAGATCTGAATCGCTCCAAACTCTTGGCTGCACGTACCTCATGATTGCTATGAATCGGGTAGCAGAGTAGCGATGACATCACATGAGTTTTTTCTATTCTGCTGTGATGTTGACTGGACACTGCAGCCACCCCAGGACTTTTACCTTAGTTATATGCAAAATTATGTACTAGCTAATGCATTGCAGAACTTTATGAACCAACGCGCATCTTTTTCAGATAAACCTGATGAGAACAGAAAACCAAACTCCGTCTTATGGATTTCTTGGTCACTTGGAAACCCCCGCATGCTTTGTCTTTAAGGTGCCTGCTCTAATAGCTAAAGCCAACATTTGTTAATCCATTCGTCGCATGAACACATTGTATATAACTTAAATAAAGATTCGTAACATGACAGCAGGGTTCCCGAATCAAAAGGGGCAGACCCAGTCAACGATATAAAATGGCACTCTAACAAACCGTCCAAAGCTAAGGCACAGTCTCAAAGGTTGGCAACTTTCCTGATACTGTTTTTGTTGCTGTCAGTAATCGTGAAAGTCGTCAGTGTGTTTCTCGAGGTTTCCACTCAACGTTGGATCTGGACGGTTTCGTTTGAAGAATCCACATTTCCAGAAGAGGAGCGCAATCAGCAGAAGAAGAAAAAGGCCACTGATGACTTCAATGACAATCATCCAGGGTTCAACTCCGTCATTTGCCTGCTGCTCGGCAAATCCCCCACCATTAGCGATTGTCACAGCGGAAGCTTGAGTTTCAGATCGTAGCGAGATGACAAGCAAATTAGGATCAGGAACATACAGTTTGGCGCTGGATGCAATGTGCACTCCTTTAACACGAGGGTAGTCTTCTACTAAAGTGCTGTTCCATAACCTGGCTTTGACGGTCACGGTCGCAGACCGATCTTTCCGCAACTTGTAAATAATACATCGAAACTTGAAGCATTTGGCTGTGTTCGCACGACAGTGCATATGAACGATGTTGCCACGCCCTTTTTTCACAACCATTTCAACATCTCTTTGTACACGACGATGGACTACAGAGCTTTGTATATGCCTTTCGGTTCTATTCTGAATCTGACTGGGAGAGTGTAATAATAAATTATGCCGATCCCTAAGGCCAAGAGGATTGACGTAACCTTCTGGATACGTCGCAAATACCACCATCTTCAGCTTCTATAACTGGTTCATCGTCCATGTACAGCAGCCATTTCCCCAATGGTTTGTTATTGGCTACTTGAAAAGGCCATTCCACGTGAAGCTCAAGATTGCTAAAATGCCAAGGGCCATCATTCATCATTGACCACTTCGTAGGTGTGTCTAAGTCGTGTTCCGGGCTAATCTTTGTACATCATCTCACTTTCCCCTCGTATTTGCCCACCGTACAGTACTTCTTCTGGTCGCACAGAGCCTTGCAGTTGAATTGCAGCCTTTCTTATAACATTTGCAATGAGCACAAGGTCTTTTGGTGGAACCACCACATCACTGGTCGTTACAGCTTTCAACACAAACTCGACGTCAGGAACATCATCGACACTGTGGATAGGCTCAAACCTCAGAAGAACATTTACGCCTTTGTTTCTCTGCAACGGGTTCCCCAATGGACAGACCACCTGGCTTTTCTCAGGGTGCCTTTCGCAACGCCCCTTTACTGAGGCAATATAACTCAAAAGCTGGAGAGTGAGTGATGAGCAGCTCGGCCTCATAAGCGCTCCCCTGGTGGTTGTGAATAGTCACGTTCAATTGTACCTCTTTATATTCACCAAGAACGAGGTCATATTTATACCTGTCCAACTTTTCTTTCGTGTGTGAAACGGGTAAATCAAGTTCAGCTGAAACTTCAAGTTGGCTTTCACAAATATCGTTATCACCGCAATCTTTAAGGAACGTTGCATGGAACACTTTGTCAGCTTGTTGTTGGTTCAAAATGGGGAAATTGTCCATTTTGGGGAGGGGAGAGCCGGGTTTGAGAGGCTTGGGGGGTTCCCGTATGGTGCTGTAGCTCAGCCTCATGGATATGGGAGTTTGAATATCTTTGGTATCTTCCTTGATGTAGACTGTGTGGTTGTGACAGTAAGATTTCATCTCGTGAGTTTTAGAATCAATATCCAATGTAATCGTCAAATAGGCTGTGCTTGGTTTGGTACTCATGAAATTTGGGGAATCTGTTTCGATGAAAACTCGAGGGAGGCGCCGAGTAATGTCAGCCTGAAGAGTGCAGTTCAAAGTCAACCCGTTTTTCCCCGTCCTAAGGATTCGGTCTTCCAAAATTGACTGAATGCTGACGCAGGCTTGCAGCTTGAAACAAGCCAAATCGCCAACTCTGACATCACCTGTCTCACGATAAGATTTCGTAAAGAGCTGCATTAAAACCAACTGACCAAATGTTAGATTCTTACTTTATTCTAAAGACGGTGTAAGGTGAAAAAAGGAACCAGAACAGATCGAGTTGAGGAGATGAACCAAGAACTGTGGGAGCAGTGTTGGCCCAAAGGGGGCGATCAACGACAAGAGCCACAGGTTGAACTCTATTAGACACTTCTGCAGCCAAAGTACTAAACCTGAAAAACAAAATAAAAGTACATTTAGTAATAACTTCTTTTAAAAAGTACAAAAGTGCGACGTATGCATCACACAACTTTCTTCAACCTCTAACACGAATGAAGGGATTTGTCTCATCTCCCTCTCCACTCTGAATCTTCTGCCACTCACTCTGTATACAAGTTACGAAGGCTGCACTTATATAGGGGATCGCTCGTTGGTGTTAGTGAGCTACTTGCAGGACTGTCTTTCGCTCATTATGAGTGTTATCAAGTCAATGTGTTCTGCCACGCGAGCCGTTGCAGTGTTGTTTATATCTGGAATATGTTGTGTGCGTCAGTGTCGTGAGCTTTAAGGCTAGCTTTTTCAGCCATGCAGAGGATACGGCAGGAGAATTCTATCCCCATTTCTGCAGGGGGTGTGTTCTGCGATTCCAGCTAAGGGTAGGGGGTTCGCTGTGTGTCATGTTTGTGAATGAAGTGCAAGTTATGTTCCTTTAAGTCCGGCTCATGCGACCACGCAGGGAGTACGTCAGTGGAATCATCATTCTACAGTTTTGCATTCATATTTTTATCCACTCATCTAGGTTTTTATCCTTATATTAGTCACTTGCTGCACAATGGTAATTATAACATAGTTAGGCCACCCGACTGTTTGTTTTTCCGACTAACTTCTTTCACTATGTTTTCTCTACAGCCCCAGAACTATAAATATGAACGTTTCCACAAAAACATCTTGACAGTCTCATGATTATGTAATGGTTACTCAACAAAACTCGCGACATAAGTATTAGCAATTCAATAAATTCTGAAGTCTTAAAAGCTACCAGTTTTTATCTTTTTTACTTTCCCTGGCCCCGTAAATCTCCTTGAGGTTCCAGGAATTCATTTGCCTTCTCCTTCTAACGTTTTGTTTCCATCATTACTGGAATATAATGAGGTGAGGAATCTGTGTGTACTCTAACGTTACAATTTGATGTATTTTTTATTGCGTCTATTGAACGAGCAGCTTTAATTGAATTGACATCGTCCTCACCTCAAGGTCAAGTTGCAAAAATTACAATTACTCACTTCAAAAGACAGTCCTTCCCAGAAGTGGTTTCTTCAGGTTGAATTAGAAGTGGAGAGTCGTTGTTTTCAATGTAAGATTTCAAGCTTGCTACTAGATTGTCGCCATTGTGCAAGAAATCGAAGAGACCAGGAGTTAGACTGAGAGGAAGGATCCCATCACACTTGACGTGCTGGAAAACATTTATAGGGACACTTAGTTTAATATGACTAACTTGTGCACAGTACGTGCGTGGCTATTGCCTTTATTGTGTCATAAAAAGGATAGATTACTGCCATACACAATGCCGATTGTTAGGGACGCTTCCCGCCAACCACTACATCTGCACAAGTTTTCTGCAAGGAACTAATTAACACTAACTGGTTGGACACGCAAGTTTCCACTTTCACCTCATTGCCTGTTTTATCGGGGTGGTCACAAGCTTCAGAAGCCATTTCTGCCATTCATTTATTAGCGTCAGGTGTATGGTGCAAATATACGGGCAAACGCTCTTTCTCGAGACACTGCCGTAGAATAATGGCTACTGTGCAGATAAGTTGGTCTCAAGGTGGATTGCACAGAGCATATATTGTGCCATCATTCATGTGACGTGTTATCCCCACGAACATGATTGGTGCCAATCACCAATAACGGTAGCTGAACAGAAGAAATTAGCTACTTATAAATAGCAAGCCAGCGGGGAAGGTCAGATGGGGAGTTGAACATCCAATTCGCCTTATATCTTAGGCAACACGGCTGTTTTCAGTCCAGCCTCTGGAAAGATGAATGCCATTCAGCAGGCAAACTGCACACAGGTCTGTTTTCTTCTTTGATGACTGTACCTAAACCCTCGACGAGGGTTTCATATAAATATAAAAAATTCATGTAAATCAGTCATGGAAGTTGCAGTTTCGCTAATATGCAAGAGGCGGGAACTCAGACCTGCGGAGGTACGGCAGGTATTTGGTCGTTAGCCAGTCTCCCGGTAGAGAGCTGTTGCCCGTGTGTGACCATCTGGGAGGAGTTCTTAATCTGGTTCCTACCTGATCTTACTGTTTACTTGGGTGGCAAGTTTCAAAAGGACAGATCAACTATGACCACGTTTCTTAGCCATCACCTTCTTTGCGAACTCTGCAAAATGGTTATAGGCTTGCTTTGTAGCAGTCAATGCTGCTAAGTTCATTTGCCCTCCCAACAACTGTAGAAACTACAGTGGAGCAGCACATGGTTTCTTGTTTCCTCCGCACTGGAGGCACAAGACCTGCATAATGGAGAGTCTTTCAGAGAAAAGAAGTGGAGCCGCGCATTGAAGTTGCCACGTCCCGTGAGGAAGTGGCCCGTCCAGTGGTCTGGCTCAACCCATTTTCTTGAAAGACGTTCACGGATGTTGGGGAAGAACTCATACGTATCACGTCCCGTTGACGAGGATTCCCATCTCGCTTGCCATTTCTCTAGAGCCCATTCGTCGATGGCGGCAAGTTTCTGTTCTGTGGTGAGATCTGCACAGAGTTCAGCCCAAAGCGGGGGAAGCTCCCACTTCACTCTCCACTGGTCGACCATGCACTCAATCGTCAAATCAACTGGTAACTGACCAGTGATCACCTGGAGTGCTTCTGTTGATACAGTCTTGTAGGCCTTGGTGATCCATAGGAGGGCAGCCCTCTAGGATAGGGCCGATACTCTCTCTTGATTGACTGTTAGTTTGCTACCCCAGACAACGGGGCAGTAGCCAATCACACCTAGATAGATGGCGTTATACATGAGGATAGTGTCATGGTAACACACACCCCAAGTGGCCTTAGTAATGGCACGCAGTGAGGCAAACCTTGCAATGGTAGTGCCTTTGGTTGCCTCTTGGCTGAAACCCCACCTCTCACCTATATTCACTCCTAAATACTTGACGTGCTTTTCAAGAAGGAGCCTGTGGCCGCCAAAGCGTATTGTGGGTGGATTATTCACTTTCCCCTTCAAGAGGATTAGCTGGGTTTTTCCTCAGCCACCTGCATCTTGACATGCTCGCACCATTGGTTGACAGTGCGGAGCACGTGGTGGGTCTTTTCTTCAATTTGGCCGACTGACTCTGCAAAGATCAGCACAGTCAAGTCATCCATATAGGCGTACGGCTCGCAGTCAGTCTCCATGAGTCTCCTGAGAAGACCTTCGAAGAAGGCATTCCAGAGTGCTGGTCCAAGGACCGAGCCCTGTGGGCACCCCTTCTCAATCTTTCTCTGAACGGAGACATGCCTGACGAGCGAGTACAGGTTGCGGGGGATTCCCCTACCTTTAAGCTCATTAAGGAGTGCTGGCCACCAAAGGTTGTCGAACGCTTCTCTGATGTCAATCAGAACTGCCACAACGTACTTAGCCGGTGCCAGCAGGGAAACACGCCGAATTTCGACAATGACATCCTGCGTGGACCTTCCTTTGGTACACCCGTATTGCCTGCCTGTGAGGTTGCGGCCAAAGACTCCTTCGAGGGACTGCAACATCAAGATTTCTAGTGTTTTGCCTAATATGGAAAGAAGGCTGAGCGGTCTCCATGATCGCGGGTCTGACTGATTGCGGTCGCCTCCCTTTTGAAGAGCGACAACACGCGCAGACTTCCACTGAGTGGGGAACTGTCCGACCTGCAGACAGTCATTAAATAAATTAAGGAGGCAGCTGGAGATTGGCCACTCAGCCTTCCTTAGCATATTGCTTTCTATTTTATCTGGCCCAGGAGATTTGTTAGGCTTTAAGGTCGCAAGAGCCCTGCCGAGGTCGCCTGTTGTCCACAATGGGATGTCGGGCTCGTCCGGAGGGTCCATGACCAGCTCCCTTGCTGCCCTCTGGGCGTCAGTGGCTCGAGCTACTTGGTCGTCAGATTTTTAGCGAAACATTTACGAAAAAATGTATTGAGAAACAAAAAGTTGAGAATGCTTGAAGGGAAAAGAGAAAAATCAGAAGCTACTCACTGAAATGCAGTTAGTGGTGAGGTGAAACGCAACATGATCAAACCGAGTAATACAGTTTGACACCAAAAGACGAGTGGACTTGTCTCTGTCACGCTTATTGTCTTGCTCGACATTGATGCCAAGAACTAAATACAAAAGTCTGAGCACGGCACTGAAAATGCAAGCATAAACATGGTATTGACATAACCAACAACGGAAACAACCAGCACAATGAAATTGAAAACCCGAAAAACTTATTTTAACTTATAAACTTATTTCAGGTTACTTCTGGTGCGTTTCCCGAGGCCTCCCTTTTGTCAGTAATCTGCAAACAAATTCAGCCCAGAATTGTAGTTATCTCAAGCTGTTGCGCCTTCAAGTGAATCTCCGCCTCCACGAGAAGCGTAGAAATGTGTGCTATGCGTGTGAACAGCTGCTGACGGAAGGTACTGACTAGATATCTAAGGGGTGTGAACACTTTAAGCCCCGAGTGCACAACTTTGTGTGGTTGAGCCTAAAACATCCCAACCTAGTTTTCACAAGTTCGTCAAGAGGCTTTCCTAAATGCTTCAAAGTAAGTTTTAGCCACTCCACTTGCTTTGCAAGGAAAGTAATTTAAATCTTAGAGGAAGTGAAGTTCCCATAACCCACTCTGCCTTGCACCAGCATCGTCTTTCCGTTTTGATACCTATTTCTGTGTATTTTTTTCTGATGTGTCCATAGGTGCTTCCAAATCTAACACTACACTTAGTGGCTACATTGCCGTCAACATCAAGAACCTTCTTTTTATCCCCAGGGAACACCGCTTTCTTTTCCTATTTTGTGAATTCACTTGGGGCGATTTCTCAGGGGTTCGGAGTTTTCAAGAAGGGGCTTCTGGGAATAAACTCAATACAATTATATTTAAAGGACACTTCTGCCTGTTTTTTTTGTTTTGTTTTACTCTTCACCGATTTAATTAGTATACAACCCACTTTAATTACGCAAAACTTGCACACTCCTCTCCTCTTATTCCCAACACTTGCCCTTTTCACTTTTGTTAGCCATGCGAAGTAAGTAGTACGGGAGATAGAATAACCGATAGAAACAAATTTGTTTGAGTCTGATGAACACCATTTGAGGAAATCGTCCGGGAGAGTGGGTCGACCTAAAGGGGTGCAGTCGTGTTTTGTTCGCCAACACACAAGCCTTATAGGCTCCTGGTACCCAACATCAATGAACACTAAGCAGAGCGATTCCTCAGTCAATTCCCCACAAACAGAAACCTGACTCTGCCAGGCTCTCATTTTGCATATATAGGTCGCTGCACTCTGTAGATTGACCACCTAGAGGACCTGATCGGCATTGGGGTGCCGAGCCAAAGAACTCAAATCTCAGTCATAGGTGGGCGGAGTACCAGAAGTCTGTTCAGAAGTTGTGGAAAAGGTATTAGGGTTGAGTCACACCCGAGGTTACCAAGTTGGACCTCAGAGTTGTGTGTGCTAGCCTCTAATGAGTGTTTCCAACCACATGCCTGAGTATTCTGTGGCACCCACAGCTCCCACTAGCGAATCCTTGGTCTGCAAAATCCTTAAAAACGAGCCTCGTAAGTGACAACAGCTCCATTTCAGTTAGGCATTTAAGTAGCGAGGGTCCTCTGTTACCACCTCTCTTGAATTTCGTTGTAAGGTATACTGCTACAGGAAGTAGAGGGAGTTAGATCTCACTCCAGACATGCAGGTGGGCACATTATCCTTTCCAGATTATGCCCTCCTCACAGTTACCAAGATGATCACCCCAGAGAGGTTCACAAAGAAGTTTGGCATGAGTGGGTTAGGGTAAGTCCAGAGAAATTGCTAGGTACTCTTTGTGCTATTCTATTGAGATTACAGCCTCAGAGGTCGTAAATGCAGATTTCTACACTTGCGAATCCTTGTTCTAGAAATGTACCAGTACCTTGTTGTCGAATTTCCCCAAATAGCTTTCTTGGCTGAAGGCCATGGAGACCTTGGCAGTGTTTAATGTCAGGAAGCCAATACGCTTTGATATACCAGAATTGTGCCTGTTTGCTCTGGTGACATCTAGATGAGTTGTTCAGCAGGTTGTAGCTAGCCTCGCACTTCAGAGTTGACTGTGGTAATGTGGCATGCAACTTACTCTGCCACAAAAGCCCAGTAAGCTTTCTGAGTGTGCAGCTGCTCAGCATGCTTCGTTGGAGGGAGGGGGGATGTTAATCGTATTGAGACTCTCTGTGAAAACAGGGAGAACAGCATTATACGCGAAAATCCGCAGGGGAGCGGTTCAAAAATTAATCACACGCCCTATGGCCCATTTGTTGAGCCACAGCACTCGTTTCGAAACAACAGTTTACTGTTCATTTAGGAGCAGCACAAACGGTTCGGAATAGTTCCCTATCTATGAAATCGGAGAGTAGGCGATGATTAGAGAAAGCTGGGAATTCGGGGCATTCGTGAGAAGGGCCTATAACGTTCTTGTCACGATTCTAGAGAGTTCTCATAACGCCCTATTTCAGTCAGCAATTGTGTGTCTGTGTATTGTGTTCAGAATACAAACGATACAGACAGAACGAACAAACTGCTACTACAGTGTGAGTAGAAAAAGTTTGTGGATAACACAATTGACTTGAGTCCTTTTGTTACACTGTCCGGTAAAAGCAAAGAATATGGACCGCTCCCTCTGGTAAGGCAATATATCGATATATCACGACCGAGGTAAGGCTATCGATATGCCAGACATCGCTCATAGGCTCTCCCCCACCAACTGCGCCGGTGATGCGTATCGATACTTAAAGTCGTAGCGTTCAAGCGAACTATCGATACATGCAGTCGTAGCGTTATCAAGCGTTCGGTCCATGTTCTTTAGTTCACCCCACTGGTCCTTCCAAATCCCTCTTTGGAAAGCCAGTAATATTGTTTCTTGAGCAGCCAGTGATTATGAATACGAGGCTTCTTTTAAAGAATAGGAGATTTTGTTCTGTCAAGTTAATAAAATGTCACAAAAATGAATAAATCCGACACACATCTACAGAGAAAGTGCCACATCAACTGGTTTGGGACATGAAGTTCAGCCATATGTTAGGACTTTCAATTAGTAAGCCAATACTGCTACCTACTAAAACTTTGATTACTGAGTTTACACCAAAATATCCCTACACCTGTCCAAAAAGTCAAAAGTTACAACTAAAAACTCAAGACAAAAGTGTCTGTAGCACGACCGCGAAGTTGAGGCCTTTTCACCAACTAGCGTGGACCAGTTCACGGGGTAAGATATGATGATTGAACAGCGAGATTTTCAAGTAAAGTAAAGTAATTATAAATACGGCTAATAAATCAACTCCCGAATCGTTTCTGTACCAACAAAATTCTTATCATCTACTAGCACACTGGGAAGGCTAACGTGACCTTCACGAGTAAAAACATATTGGTTCCAAACGATCCCCTTCATTACGGCCCTTACCTTCTAATTGCAGGAGATCTGGCAAGAATTAAGGCGGCTATACACGCGTTAAGTCCAATGAAAAACCTCAGCAGAGCCAAGACGAGTCCGAATGGAAAGTAGACAAGAAGGGAGACGAACTGCCAATTCGACTTGGGCAATCTGAAATCATCGAATCAAATCCCCCCAACGAAAGTTGATCATTTCTTGAATGGCCCCTGGGCATTTCAACTCAAGAAAAATTGTTAAGCATCGCAGGTTGCTTACCTTTCTTTTTCAAACAGATCCTTGAGTTCAGTATCAGTGACACCGATAGCCATAGTGATGTGATAGGAAACGAATGTTGGGAATGAAAGTGTCACACAATTCGGTTCATCTGGAAAGCAAGACGAAAACGTTCAAACAAACGATTTCATTTCGGGACCAACACACAACACTCTAAACAAAACTTCATTAAGATGTCAGCAGAATTTTGTAACTGTGAAGTGAATAATAACAACCCACATTTCCCTTCCAATCCTAAGTGTGGAGAATCGATAAATCATGTTTCTGAAGTATCGATAACTTCCCACTGTTCGCCATTTGAATCGATGTAAATAAATAAATTTCGTCATTACCCACTTTTCAGATGTATTCTTAATAACGCGAAATTATGGAAAAGCAAAGAAATATTCAGGACGCTGGAATAGGTATCTATCTATAAAACGGACATGGGAAATTAGAGAATGATTCTGCTAGGTCAGAACCGTTCACATCTGTCACAACGACATCATTAAAAATGAACGAAAACAGGGGAATGTGGGGTAAGGTCTGCGAGATTATTTATTTGCTAAAACTGCAACGACACGTATAAGCCTGAAGAAAACTCAAGAGTAGGGACTTGTTAGGTCCGCTATCTTGGCACAGTGTATTGGGAAAGATTCTTATCACGATCAGTTCCAACCGTATTTCACAGTGTCTACGTGGAGAAATAGAGACAGTTAAATCTTTTATATTCAAGCGTCCTGAATGGGTTTTAATCAAGATCGACCAGGAGCGAACGTACAATTATGAGAGAATTAGAATGGAGGGTGATCCTCAAATACGTAATCCATCGATTCGACATTATCTTATTTCTACGGTCTTACCTCAGCATTGGCTAGTGATATTGTTCTTGTCGTGCGTTCTGTTTACTCTGAAGAAAAGCGCACAGGTTACCTTTCGCTCGCTGGATAACGGGGCTCCCGATTTATCCGTTATGATGTGGGAATTGAAATTTGTGTTAATTAGTTGACCCCTGACTGGTCGCGAAGATCTGAAGTCCATTACTTTACGTAACCTCTCAATTTTTTTTTTTTTTTTTTTTTGAAAATACGAGTTCGTTTTATATGTTATTTTTATTTACATACAATTAATTATAATTCACGCTAAAGGAAAAAATCATGAAAATAAATCATTTGAAAACATCTGGTGAGGAGTATCACTACATTCTGCGCCTCGTCATAAATTCAGTTATTACCGGCATACTGATCAAATCTTTCAGAATCCTAAGCTAAAAACAGTTTTTCACTGTGTTCCAGCAAGTCTCCCTATGGATGAGAGATTATCCAGAATCGGATGCCGGCGCACGTCCCAAATATTGTTTTATGGTGTTAAGAGGTCTCAGATGAAGCACTCGAGGGTTTTCAGCGGCCCAGTTGCTTGTTTATTGACGCAGCCTAACTGGCGGCAATAGGCTTTATTGCTCTTTCTTAAGACTGGAATGGACAGCACTGGCTCACGTATTGCGTTAGTCTTCCCCAGACATCTAGAGATAATTCCAGGACCACAGCATCTTGTAAAGGCGTAACTTAAAAAGGCAATGTAAGTTGCACGCAATTGAATTTTTCACTGTATTTACCCTAACATTCCAATACATGTTGATACTCCTATAAATCACCGATAGTGGTGAGATAAGTAGGAGCAAACCGTTCATTTCAGAACAGAATGCGGAGCATCACCAGGTTAAATACGAGAACATTCGGCTCTTCCAGGGCCATGTGGAGTGGAGACCCGATTTTGTTAACAGCCAGAGCTATAGAAGTGGCTGGTTTCGCGTCACAGCGACTGAATTTCTTAACTTGGGAAGACTTCCTAATCAGCATGTCACTCATCCACAATGGAAAAACTAATAAATTTATTATTAATCTACGAATCATTCAGGTAGAGACTTAAGCAAATACTGAACTACCTTGTATCTATTAGCGTCCAACAGGTGGCAAGATATCACAATAGACTTTTTTAATATATATATATATATATAACTGTTATCCATTTCTACTTACCACACAAACAAGAGTGAGACATAATCGTCTGTGTTAAATGGGCATAACACCACTTTGGCAGGAGCGAATCCAATAACTGTTTTTTTTACTTTCCTTGGCTCTACAAAGTAGAAAGGAAAGTTATGTAATCGGCTGAAAAGAAAATTTTGAGTTCTCTTCAGATCTTTACGTTTCAGACCCTTCTGAGTCCACAAAACACTATTTGGGAAAATGGTCTGTGTCACTAAAGTGTGTCTGGGAACGATTTTTAGAGAAAACCACCGTATCAAATCAGCTCAAATTTCATATCTCGCCCACTGGTCACAATGGGACGCCAAAATAAGGGTATGAGCAAAATCCACTGAAAGTTAACTATAGTTATCATAGTGATCAAAACACCATATTTTTTTTTCTCAAAAACGGCTGTAACGATTTTGATTAAATTTTTCATATTGATAGCTCTCAATGAGACAATTTTACCATAAAATTCCCATTCGTGGGAAAATGACGAGAGCAGCACAATAAATTACCAAAACTTTCGACGTAATCGAGTTTAGAATGGTTTTTAGAGAAAACGACCGAGCCAAATCACGTCAAATTTGACCTCCAGCCTACAGGTTACTATGGGACCCAAAAATAAGGGTATGAACAAAATCCACCGAAAGTTAACTATAGTTGGCATAGTGATTAAAACACCAAATCTTTTTCTCCAAAACGGCTCTAACGATTTTGATTAAATTTTTTATATTGATATCTTTTGATAAGGCAATTATACCATAAAATTCCCATTCGAAAGGAAAATGACGAGAGCAGCACAATAAATTATCAAAATTGTCGACGAAATGCGTTTTTAGCGCGGTTTTTCTTATAAATTCCGCTGGAATGTTGGTAGAATGTTAAAGAAAATTGGTATTGTAGTCCAATTCAATACCCAGCGGGTGAGGTGTTTAAAACCGCTCATGAGATAGATGGGGCTCACTTCAGAAATTCCTGAATTTCAACTACCGCTGTTTCGCTTACTACCAGTTCTAACAGTTATTACCCAATAACTCTGCAAAAGTTATTACTATCCTTCTTCAAAAATTCGTGTTTACAGGCTCATTAATTATCTGTGTACCAATTGCTCAATAATGGTCCTGAAATGAGTACGAGCAGCACAATTAATTCCATAACTGTAAGCGCTACCGCTTCCTGCTGCTGAGAAGTATTGTTTGACCAAGTTCAAATGAACTGAGAGATAAATGAATCGATTAAATAGAATTAGCCATGTACAATGTGAATTGTCGTAGAGCTAAGGAAAGTTCTGTGTTGCAACGCACCAGATATTTCTTTATGACAGAGGAAGGGAATGCCAGCACAGATGTCTGATTTGGACGTCACATTGACTATTAATACTTGATTTCATACACCCAGTGGAATGAATAAAGCGAAGATTAACAATTCATGACTATGAACCTGCATGAGTACAGCTATGAACTGAACAGTCCTTTTCATAACCCCCCTAGTCACTGCGAAACTCATTTTTGACAAATTCCCTTAAAAAAAGAGGTGGTATTATCCTAAATTTCAGCAAATACTACGCCCAGTAAAAGACCACATCAAAAAAGAAAGCAATAATAGTGTTCTGGGAGTTTCTAGTAACATCAAGCAGCAACAAAAAAATGTATTTAAAAAAAGCATAAATATTCAATTGCGTGAACAATAGGAAAATTGTTTACACATCATCAATACAATTCGCACATCCACGGTGTCAAATTGATATTTCTAAATCTAAATTGTTGGTCGTTCGTACACGAAATTTGCACTAGCAGAGATAAGTAAAGGATTTTACTTAGCGCATTACTCAAGTAAAGTTTGAATGGATTGTTCAATAGAGCTAATGCGTCGCTGCATCACATCATATCTATATCACGGTACCGATTGATTAAATTCCACTCTCCGTTAATGAAGTTCATTTGGAAGTGAGTTTCGACAATTTTTGGCACTGGAACTGAATTAGGTCCTATCGTCACACACTCTTGGTATTCGCTTAGTTTGATGGTGATCACGTCCCCAAGCTTTGGACAGGGGTTCACTGAAATCAATTATAGTTGCATTAATCAAAAGAAATTGGAAAAAAATGAAAGATAAATAAGATTCTAATCGAGATTTATCCGGGATCCAATGCCCGTTGAAAACTTGATTGGTAATGGTCAGCAAATAGCTCAATCAACTTTCTCTAATTTAAGTAATAATGAGTCGTGGAAAAGGGCATCCACAATTGGTTAGAGTTTCAAGTTCTGAATGGCCTTCCAGAAATTATTTGGAGTGCCCAGTGCTCTTCACATAACCAGAAAAATGGAGGGGAAATCATCCACTTGGTATGTGGTCAGTTGATGTTCACAAGGACTTCGACGTACAAACAATTTATCAGATCGGCTGTAAAATATGTCAGGAATTTCATCACTCAACGAAATAGGAGCACTCGTGTGATTTGCAAGCCCGAATAAAAAGTGACTGTGAAATCTTAGACTAAACTCCCAACGATCTGCTTATTTGCTGACCAGCGCTAGTTGTTGATCATCTTCATCTTACAATCTGGAGCTGCATTGTGATGTAATGCCTCAGAGAGTGAGATTATGTAGCAATCATATTACATTTAGTGGGCCGTTAGGCATTTTGAAAAGCTACAGCTGATTGTGTTTCTTCTTGGAGATCCAACCGAAGCAACCACAAAAACCGAGAATTGAAAAAATGTACACTCAGAAAAATAAGAAAAAGGGTTTACAGAATTTGCCAAAGCAATCGATGAAGATGAGGACACGAGAAGGAAGTGGATATAGGTACAGCCACGAAACTAATGTCAGGGATCATCATTAAGAGCTCATCTCTTTAGAATTGAACAACAACTTTGCTTTCACTGGTTTTCGATAAATAAGGGCAGTTGGCCCAGGTTTCACCAACCCAGTTGGCTCAATCAGTTTAACCGTTCTCCCACAAATTGAACTACAGACATACACACGAGAACCACGCGCAGAAATTAAGATATTACGGATTCAGTAAGCCTCATCCGAATAAAAGTTTTTTTTTTGACACTATTGCGATGTTTTCTATACCCTTTGGGTTGCGGAAAGTAAAAAAACCTTGCCAATTATTACACAATGGTTTATTATTCTCATGAACAGCTTGACCTAGTATTAGTGCTCCCCCATCCCATTCGATTCAGCATCGAATAATAGTAAACCATACGAAACATGTCCTGGCTACAATGGAACTACGGAAACAAAACGTCTGATGATTTTGCCGCGTCGGGTCGTGGAAAGCGAACCCGTTGCGAGGCAGAAGGGGAGTTGAGCCCCCCCCCCCCGCTCGGCAGGGTTGTTTTTTATTGAGACGGGAGGGAGGGAGGGACGCTGTAGTTCCCGCGTTGTACTGCGTTTCGTTAATTTTTACTTTCCTTGCTCTACGAAGTAGAAAGGAAAGTTATGTAATCGGCTGAAAAAATGAATTCCTTTCTACTTCAATTTTTACTTTCTGAAAAATTGAATTCCTTTCTACTTCGTAGAGCAAGGAAAGTTATGTAATCGGCTGAAAAAAAAATTTTGAGTTCTCATCAGATCTTTACGTTTCAGACCCCCCTGAGTCCGAAAAACACTATTTGGGAAAATGGTCTGTGTGTGTGTGTGTGTGAACGATTTTTAGAGAAAACCACCGTACCAAATCAGCTCAAACTTGATATCTCGCCCGCAGGTCACCATGGGACGCCAAAATAAGGGTTTGAACAAAAGCTAACTATAGTTATCATAGTGTTGAAAACACCAGATTTTTTTTTTCAAAAACGGCTTCAACGATTTTGATTAAATTGTTTATATTGATAGCTCTCAATAAGGCAATTATACCATAAAATTCCCATTTGTGGGAAAATGACGAGAGCAGCACAATAAATTACCGAAACTTTCGACGAAATCGATTTTAGCGCAGTTTTTAGAGAAAACCACCGTACCAAATCAGCTGAAACTTGATGTCTAGCCTACTGGTTACCATGGGACGCAATAATGAGGGTATGGGCAAAATCCACCGAAAGTTAACTATAGTCATCATAGTGATCAAAACACCAAATTTTTTTCTAAAAAACGGCTCTAACGATTTTAATTACATTTTTTATATTAATAGCTCTCGATCAGGCAATGATACTATAAAATTTTCATTCGTGGGAAAATGACGAGAGCAGCACAATAAATAATCTAAATTTTCGACGAAAAGCGTTTTTCGCGCAGTTTTTTCCTTATAAACTCCGCTGGAATTCTTGTAGAATGTTAAAAAAAATTGGTATTGTAATCCAATCCAATACCTAAAGGGTGAGTGTTTAAAAACGCTCATGAGATACATGGGGCTCACTGCAGAAATTCCTGAATTTCAACTACTGTCGTTGCGCTTACTACCAGTTCTAACAGTTATTTTCCAATAACTCGGCAAAAGTGATTACTATCCTTTTTTAAAAAAATCGCGTTTACAGCCTTATTAATTATTTGTGTACCAATCGCTCAATAATGGTCCTGCAATGAGTACGAGCAGCACAATAAATTCCGGAATTGTAAGCGCTACCGCTTTCTGCTGCCGTAAAGCGTTGTTTAACCAAGTTCAAATTAATTGAGTGATAAATGAATTGATTAAATAGAATTTGCCATGTACAAAGTGAATTGACGTAGAGCTAAGTTTTAACCATTTTTTGCCCATTACAACCACGGGCTTCGTCCGATCGGATTGCCGAGATGTTGGGCACAACTAGACACCAAATCGGATTTTTGTGCGAAAGAACGAATTTTTTAGACCACGTTAAAGGCAAATTTGGAATCTCCAAGTCTTGAAACGTAAAGTATCAAATTTTGAGGGGGGGTTGTAAAAAATTTTTCGTGACCGAAAACATAGGGTTATTATTCAGAATGAATAATAAACCAATATGTCGACAGGAGTGAGATAGAACGTTCGAAACTGGAACTGATCAATTCAACTAAGAGATTTAAGAAAATTTCAGCGAAAGAAACCGAAATACTAAGAGTTTGAACGTTCTTTCCTCCAGGTCGCTGAGAATGACACATATTAACATTTCAAGACTCTTCAAAATTTCCCCCGATTCGATTATAGGGTCACAAGATCCCAAGGCCAACTTCCTCATTCATTGCGTTTCGACTGTTAAACGATTAAAACTATGAGGTTAATGTGTACCAAACACGTATTTCATTGTAGACCATTTTATGGGCTTCCACAGGTTTTCGCTAAATCAGGGCAGTTGGCCCAGGTTGAACCAACCCAGATTGGAAGTAAGTAGAGCAGTTAACCATCAGTTTGAATGAAACTGAGATGCGTCAGCGTCATTTTAGCCTATCTTTCGCCTTCTATGAAACCAGTATTTGATCTCGCCTTTACTAAACTTCCTACGCTAATTGGATTTAAATGGCAATCAAGTTCACATAAACCATTACCTCGGGAGCCAGCCATGAAACCGAGAATGAGAGATTTTTCAGGCCTAGTAACTTTATTGGCCGATTGGAACAATTCTTGAGCCTTCATCATTTGCTCCCTCTGTAACAAAAGCAAAGGCAGCGATAAGAATCGACGAACAATGAGATGAATTTCTTGACAAATAATTATGAACGAGCGGTGGAACGGAATGACGTACTGTCAATTCGTATTTCTTCTCTTCATTGATGACCACAGTTCGCGATCTGATCGTCGTTTGTTGTCGATCTGCACTGGGAATCATTTCAGACATATGCTCTATTTCCTGTGGTTGCAATTCCATCTGTAAAAATAAGAGCACAGTTTATTCAAGCAGCAACAAAAATGTTTATGCTGTAGAGCAATGACTTATACTGGTGGAACATTCGAGTACCTGACCAGATCAGAAGTTGAATGATGTTCTTCAATACTTCCCCTTCGTCCAAAAGTCAAATGACGATCAAGGTACTAACTGGTGCAGATTGTACTCCCTCGTTAAGGAAGGGGAAAGTGAGTGGCTCACATTTCAATCAATCAGTATGTACAAGTTTGTGCTAGGTCATACCGTTAGTTCTTAAAAACATCACGTTGGTTGTGAACGAGGAGGGTTCCAATGAAAATGCTGTTACCCAGTTCACCCTGTTTGCATCATCACCAGACATCCCACCTGATATTCTTCATTTGTGTCATCCTTCGCCTTCAATCATTATTTCACAATGTACTAAATTTTCCTCTCCGCGATGTACTGTACAGAAAGACTGGAGTTGAGCGTGCAGATGTCCTTAGGGAAACGTTGGCACTAGACCCTAATTGTGACAATGAGCTGATGGTTTCAACCCCCATTAGTTGCTCGCGTTAGCCACTTTATGAAACCCAAGGTGCAGTAAAGTTAACCGCAATTTATGCCATCAAAAGTTGCAGAAGATAATCGGCACAACTGGGGTCTACAACTTTCTTGGCATACTCAACATGAATGCACCCCTAGCAGGGGTGTCGGTGTTGCCAGTCTGCCTTCTAGTAGGGTCAGGGGCTCGGTTTAAGACTCATACAGAATATGACAGCTAGCTGCACAAACAGAAACCCATGAGGTAGCGAGAAGAGGGTTACTTGTAGCTGCAGAATAGTGCAAGCGAAGATACGGTGTCATTCCATTGTTCCGCGTCTGAATGTTGGAGAGGAAATGTGGCACTGTACACCAAGAAGACGGGTAAGGAAAGGTTTCTGAAGTGGCACACCCTCTGGAGACATGCAAGGTGCTGGAAAAGATCTCAGATGTTGTCAACTCCAAAGAAAGCAGTAGTTCAGAGAGGTAAGCTGCCTTCATGCACTAAATTGGAAAGAGCGTGGGAGGATTGCACCTTAACTGAGCAATAACTGGGGTACCTTGTCAGTTACTGTACTGTGTATATTTGCAATGATAACAGTTTCAGCGTCGACTTTGTAAACATCCGAACCCTTCATTTCATTTAAAAGTACTAAGAATTATGATGATCTATCTAACAATAACCAACCTAGTGATCATTTTCAAAGCACAAACTTGTAAACACATGTGTTACACGTCTCACATCTACTACATCAGAACCAACTCATTCAACCATTGCCTTCATTATTAGAGGAAGTGTGTTGCCACCCAACTAGTGATGCAGTTAAGACAAGTAAGCTGAGATGTACATCAACCACAGGAGAGCCTCATATATACTTGTAGCCTCATTGTAAAGGTAACTATTCCTTACTCACTTTCTACTATTTCTACTTGAACTCTCTAACCCTAAAACCTCGTATCAGTGACCTTGCTGATAACATAATTTTTACCTAGACTGGCATACATGTGCTCAGCTTCCAAAACAATCACTACGTCAACTCATGTATGTCCAATTTGTCTCGACCAGCATTAACACTTAGATACAAACCAACAAGCACCCATCCATACAATAATAAATGAGCTTTACCTTGGTCATCGCTTTGGTCATCTGAGGAGAAACATTTGTAGAGGGCAACGAAGAAGCCTGAAGTAAGGCAGACACACCTGGAATAATTGAATGACAAATAGAGCGTGTTCATAACAGCGACAAACGTGTAGCAGTACAGAACCAAGCAGATTTCACGATGAGGCGTCACACAAAGGTTTGGTGATGGTAATACCATGACTTCCAAATCAAAATGCACCCTTCAGTGTTCACTTACGCCTAAGAATGAGGTTTAGTTACCATAACTTAAATAATTTACTTAGACATTGGCAAGATATTTGTACTTTGGATTGGGCTAGTCTTCCAGTTATTAATGCTAAACCCCTGACGTCACATTTAACCTCCCCTCTGACTGGATTAGTAGACGATTTCCTCAGGGTCTTTTCTACTCTGTAGACATTGACAAGATTCACTTCTTTCAACTTAAATAAACATGAGGGTGTTGGTTCCTCGATGGAACTACAATTTGATTCAGTTACTGGTTTCTCAGTCAGTGAGTGGAATCTAATCAGAGGTAAATGATGGAATGCTGCCTGACTCCCCTTACCCCACGCGAATACGAAATTTTTCTCACACTGCTCCTGTATCTCCATGCAACAGATTTTCATGAAAAGGTAGAGAAGGGATTGTTCAGTTACAAATCCCTTACGCCACACAGAAGATATTTTATGTTTCTGAACATAACCCTCGGCGAGGTTATCCCGTTGGCCGTTGTTGCTGCTCTCTTTTTTTCCCTCAAATTATTCATTCTGCGTTTGCCTCTCGTCTCAGATAGACTGCTCTCCCACTTACCACGTATAAATCGCTAGCCGAAGAGGTTTTGTTCATTTTTGATTTAGTTCGTTTTTTTTTTCAAATTAAAACAAATATTTTCTGCCCTATACGACCAAACTGACAGCTCACTGGAACCGTCTTCACGCCGGAGGGGCCCCTCTCCTTCACATCTTTGCCGTCAACAGGTGAGCCGTCAGTAACAAGTTTCGCGTTCAACAATCTATTAGCGCCAAAATTAACAGGGATGTAGACATTGATTCGAGAAAGGTTTCCTGTGCATGTACCCAGAACCCATTTTAAACCAGAAAGTCGATAGCATATATTTTACGAATACATTTTGGCCTATATTTCCGTTGAAATGTTTTTAGGTAATTGTTTGTAGGAAAAAATAGATGTGTTGATTAGTCAACAACCTACCTAATCATAATATTTAAAGTAATTTTGAAGAGAAATTTGAGTTACAAGCCATAACTGGTAGGATCCACAGAACATTTTTGTCTGTACCTTTTTGTACATCTTTATTGTGAAATGAGTGGCCAGTCAGAGTACTTATAGTGTACTCTGCAATCAGCTTATTTTACTACCTAGAGGTAATTTTGAAGATGCTATCTAAACGTCTCAGCTATCTCAAAGTTTATTGCATGTGTTCCCGACTGCACCTAGGATCTAAAGGGTCAATTTGAGATGGGCACTCGTCAAACCCTGTAAACTTCATCATAGATTCACAAAATCTGTTGCACTCATGACCCACAAATCAAAACCTGCTAGTCAATCTATCACACCCACACTGCACATTCAGCAGGAAACCACATGGTCACATGATCACGAGGTGTTTCTATTTCCAGGAATCCTCTCCAGTTTTACAAATTGATCTTATGTAGCGCTCCAACAGTCGTAAACCTCCATAACCTCAAATGAGACACAATATTGCGCCCCCTTGGTTGCAATCAGCATCATCACGCTGAGCACTTTTAATAATAGTGAATCAAGCGCCTGAGTAGTTTGCCAGTGACTATAAACCGAGGTATTTTTTTGCTTTTATCTTAAATAAAACTTAATTGTATCAACAAATACATTGTGTAGTGTACAACGTATAAATTAAACACACAGTGTGAGCTACTGCCTATTTACAGCCCTCACGTATATTGAATTAATAACAGGTACATGATTAACGTGCATGGTAATAATAAGAATAAATAATACACAAATGGAATTTTCCATTTGCTTGTGGCGATTGGAAGGCCACTGATGCACGAGGTCGCTTGGTTCTTCCTCTTCAGGAGACTGGTTGGGTTGGCTGGAATGCTGGGAATGGCAGGTTTTTCGTGGGACATCATGGCGGCATTCAACTCGCAGTAGGAATCAATAAGCGCATTTGCTATATTAAAGTTAACGTATCTGTTAGGTGAGTCCGTCTTCTCTGGCTGGTGAGTTACTGAGGGCAAGCACAGTCAGTACTGACTTAATGGCCAGACGATGATGTCTTTACATCGAAAGCGCTTGCCCACAGTAACTCACCAGCCAGAGAAGACGGACTCACCTAACAGATACGTTAACTTTAATAATTTACCTACTGGCAGACATAACCCAATTGCTTTAATACATTTGCTATAGTTGGGAAGTTTAACAATGTGCTAAATGGCTCTGGGTTGGTTCTCAATACGCTAGAGTGAATTCATAGGGCTATTAATAGCCGATCCTCTCTCCTATGTTCCATTTTTTAAAAAAACCCACAAGATAGAAACGCATTTTCAACATTCTTCCAACTTAGTTCCTTTTAATGCTGATTTCGGATTTTTTTTGCGGAAATAGACAGAAATCCATTACTCAAGATCTGGCAAATAAGGCGAGTGGTCGAGCACAAGGATTTCAAACTTTTCTACGAGCAGCTTGCGCAGAATTGAGATTTTGTTTTTTGTTTAGTGTTAGCAATAACTTGTCAGTACGAAAACGACTGTCTAGTAGAATCAACTTCTAGATTTGTCCAATATCCCCATCCATTTTTGAGGTGGAATGACGACCCTGACGAAAACGCTTAAATGACTCAAAACAGGTTTTAACGTTTTCACGTGAAATTTCAGAACTATCGATTGTTCTTTCTACTGTTCAACTCAACATTTGTCCAGCAGAACATATAAACAGCGCTACTTCGTGCAAAGGCTATGGCTCTACTGATTTGTTTATAGAAGTAGAGGCGCTGTATTTCAAAAAGAAGGCTTCACATAGCACCTGTAAGGTGTAGTTGCTGGCATTTGGCGCATCACTGGATCTGAAACACTGTCAGTCTCGTTATTTAATAGCGAGTTAAGACTGCTAAGATTTTGCCATCCTCACAAGTAAAGGATAGATTGATTAGGTTAACTAAGTCGGAGATTTTAATTTTCAACACCGATTTTCTGTTTCACAAAACAACAACACCGATTTTCTGGTTTTTTTGTTTGAAAATAAATTAACGATTTGGCCAATCTATGACAATTGACCACTTCCACCCATTTTCTCTCATTTTTCAGTTGGGTCACATCCGCGAATGAATTTATGCACTAATTTGTTTTACTCTGTATTGAATTAATTGTTATTTATTACTATTACAAAAATGAGCAAGAAGAGAATGACTAGAGCATTTCGCTGATGTAACAAGGCGAAATTTATGAGAATAGAAGTGACCGCAGAACAGAGGATTTCAAGCTCGATGAAATCTATTTCGTCGTGTCTTTCGAAAGCAACCGTTTTATTGGTCCTCAAACAAAGCGAACACAGACTTAAGTATTCAACTGACAGGTTATAGCAGCGTAATAACTTATTACAAACTCACCAAATGAAATACCACATAGGCTTCTCGTATCTTGGAACTGATGGAATGAACCCGACAATTGCGCCCATCTTTTGAGTGTTCACAAATACCCGAAATTCGCCACACTATAGAAAACAAAACGTACTGCGAAAACTAAATTGTCAAGATAGCAGTAACTACGCAATCAATAGTATTCCGTCTTCAAAATGATCTTTATTTGGCGAGCAGATGCCTTCAAGATACCGCCATACCAACATTCACCGTTTTATTCAATGAACATTCTGTGGCGTCGATCATCGACTGTATTTAGTCTTCTAGGTTACTATGGGATGCCAAAATGAGTACGAGCAAACTAGATCTAAAACTAACTATAGTTATCAAAGTGATGAAAACATCAATTTTTTTCTCAAAACCGGCTCCAACGATTTTGACTATTTTTTGCACCGACAACTCCAAATAACGTACCGGTACAATAAAATTCCCAACTGTGGGAAAATGACGAGAGGAGCACAATAAATGATCGCTAATTTCGATTTAGCGCAGTTTTTCCTTATAAATCCAGCTCAAATGAAACTAGTTTTCTGATCACAGTTACTTCAACACTATTCTCATGGCCGGGTTTTCTAAGCGACCAAGAGACATACCCTTAAAACTTGAAAATACTACTGGAATTTCCTTTTAAGACACCACCAGTAATGCACGTTTTCACTTCAGGGAATGCAGAAGCCATTCAAAGAACTGAACCTACCAAGTGCAAGGTAGGCACCGGACCGGTTGGACTCCTTAGCCTCATTAATAGTTTTCCAAAGAGCCCCCACATAGGCTAACAATTAATATAAAGGAGTGTAACACAATGAGTATTACAATTGAATAAAAATGCATTACCAGTCACATTTTGTGGGGCGTACGCTGGTGTCGGAGGTGGATCGATTGGTATGGGAGTTGCAGGTGCTGCAACTGCAGGCGTTGGAACGAGACCAATAGCGTAGTCTGGAGTTGCTATTGAAGTGGTGGTGGTTGTCGCTGTTTCTGTCACTGTTTTACTCTGGACCTTAACTTGGCTCTCTTCAAAATCTGAAATCACGAAACAGTTAAACTCCTATAATGAGACAAAATAGAGCGATTGAAACATCAAATTATATTACAGTCACTTCCAGGGACCATCAACAGCAACTAACTGACCACTGATCTCAGGTTTACACTATTCAAGCATATGCATTTGAACAGTCCACCATTCCCGAGCTGTCATACCTGCACTAAGTCACCTGCGACTGACAAACCACGATGCACTCAATTCTCCAAGTGATGAGGCCATGATGTTTTAGTTCACAGCTGTTCCACTAGGAAACAGTTTGGTGGAACCTCAATATGAGTTACTCTCCACAAGATGGCATATCAGCTAATGTCGTCCAACAAGAAGCACTAACGTAGTCAGCACCCAACAGCAGTAGTAGTGACACTGCAAGGTCCATAACCAGTGACTGACTAGTGCCTGACTTGGTGACAGTCCTTAACTTACGCTAATAATAGCATGAGCTCTGTGTCTGTACTATAACTTCCCCTTCTCATTCCACCATATTTTGGTGAAGCAATGAACAGTATTGATGACAACAATAGCAACCAGCAATCCCATGTAGATGAAGAATAGGACTATTGGAGTATGAGAGGTTTTATTATGACAATCTCACCTTGCATTCGTTTTCTCTTCTTAGCCTGAGACATGGCAATAGGCTGTTCGTTGATGTCCAAGAGTTTTATACCGCCATCTTTTCGAGGGAGAGAATTCCTAGGGAGGGAAGGCCGTGACAGGAGAGAATTGTTCCCAACACCAGACTGGAAACCTCCAGTAGGAACACGACTAGGGATCCCTTTCAAAGGAGCTGGGGGGAAGAAATAGGAAACAATTAAAAAATATTACAATTTATTAACATATTAATACAAATCCAAAACCAACATATTAAAAGTAAATGAACCAATTAACTTTTTAACTATTTCTAGTGGTCCAAAAAATCCGTTCTTCCGCACAAAAATCCCATTTGGTATCTAGTTGTGCCCGCCATCTCGGCAATCCGATCGGACGAAGCCCATGGTTGTTATGGGCAAAAAATGGTTTAAAAAATTAACAAAACGCAGTATAATCGCAAATTCGCCATGTTTCATATCGTTTTCAAGGTATTTTTACAACCTGGGTCGAATGGAATGAGTATCAGACGTGTACAACTGCGTATAGGGAAATTACAGTAATCATTAGTCAATAATTGAATGAACTCGCAGGAACTACAGCGGAAGTCAACGTTACGTCGTTAGTACTTCCTCCCGTCTCATTGAAACCATCTGCCCGCTCAACTCGCAACTTGCCAATCGCTGAGGGTTCGAGGTTCCCCGTCCCAATTTCCCTGACTCTTTTTGCCCAACTGGTGGAGGAAGGTGAGGGCCACTTCCTCCACCCCCCCCCCCATCGGATCATAAATGCCTACAGACGCTTACGGGCGTCTGGCGCCAGGGGAATATTTAGTTTGTATTGTAGTCAGGTCATGTTCCGTATGGTTTACTAGTGTTTTTCGATGCTGAATCGAATGGGATGGGTCTCGGAGCATTAATACTAGGCCAAGGTGTTCATGAGAATAATAAACCGTTGTGTAATAATTTGCCTATGACGAGTAAAACGAATTAATTCCTTTTCACGAGAATGGAGAGAATTTTTGGTTTCCCCCGTACCAATTGCATTTCACATGCCCACACCACTGGCTGACAGCCTGAATGGTAGTACCCATTTGCTCTGTGTAGCACTTACTCCATCACTAATCACTGATGCCACCATTTCCCCTCATCATGCTGACGGTGGAAATGTGGTCTACGCATGCTCGTCAACTACACCGGGAGACCTGGCAGGGTGGCATTTTTATTACCAGCTCTTTCAGTTGATCTTTTCAAGGTTTTTTAATTCGAACTTCAGAGTGGACTGCAGATGGTCACACATAGACAGGAGTGTTTAAACAAATGACCCAAAAGTTAGTTTTTTTGGACTCAGTAGATTTCAAAATAAAAATATCTGATGAAAACTCCACTTTGTGTTTAAACTCAACACTTCACTTTCTCATTTGATTGTGGAAAGTGATTGCGTACACGTAACAGAGATGATTACGTTAAAACTAATACGTAGGTTCCGGTAACCCAAGTATTATTTGCAATACTGATCAAGAAAGTAGGAACACATGAACAACACTTACTAGTATCAGTCATCTTGCGGGGCATCCCTCGTGAACGAACAGGAACAGTAGGCGCCATGGCCTTTTTCAAATTACTCGCAGCATCGTTGGATTTCTGCATCAATTCAGCTCGTAATGCAGCAGACTTAGGTTTCCTCTTCAAGGTGAAATGCTTGGTAGGAGGTGGCTTATCAACATGTCATTCCATTAGTCAATAGGAATTATGGTATAAGCAACAAACCACACCTCAAGTGCCAATTTACTTACCACGGTTCCTACCAAATTGGTCAATGCTGTTTTGTTTAGATAATGGCATTCCAGAGGGAGAAGGTTCATTTCTGATTGTTTCCGCACTACAAGAAACAAACGAGGACAAATTGGTTAAATTCCAAAGCACCTCATTCAAATATGATTCACAGAACTAAAGTAGACTTTTCTTGGGTTCTGCCACTCATTCGACCAATTAACTTTTTTAAACCATTTAGAACAAACAAACGCTGTAGATAAAACGCAACTTTTAATTCTTTCAATAAAGTGGACCTAGTTCGTTCGCGAGTTTATCAATCTCATCAAATTCTTTTGAATCTTTATCTGGAAACACGATAAGTCTCAATTTCACTAAAACAGTGGCTGATTACTTCACATCAAAGAACCAAACTCACCACCAAGGAACCTGAATTGAAAGAGCAAACTAGCTTTACTTTATCCAATATTTACACATACAGCAGCTGACTTATTTTGAACAATTATGTTCTACACCTTGCAGTGTGGCATTCAACTGCCAACAGTAGCGCAAAGAATTGATTCAGATTAAGTCGCTATTCCTATAAGTTATTTTACTGCCTGACCGTTTCGCTTGGCTCATTGCGAAAGAAGATTTTTATCCATCTAATGAAATTGAGGCAAGGCCGCTGCCTGGCTGTCGGGATGTCTCAGATTGTGCCACACCCATGTCCGCGGCACACCGTGGTCGGCCACTGCCAATGAACACCTCAATGAAATGCCACGCCATAACTCTCCCATTTGGGGCAGACTGTCACGTGTTCCTCTTAACCCAGTCCAACTGAAAGATGACATTTGACTGTTGCAACTACCTAATTTTCCACGAAAACGTACTAACCCCATAAAATGGTAAATAAATTCTCACCTATTTTTTTCAAGTCGTTGTACAAATCGGAAAAAATTCTTTTGTTCTGCTCGTGTTCAGATACTGAGGTATTTAGAGAGCCGGTTGATGGCAGAGTTTTCATCATCTCCGCAAGCATCGAGACCCATTGTTCACTGTCAACTTGGGCTACTTCAACGATTTCATCCAACTCCGTTTTCCACTGTGAAGAAAACATGGAATGGTATGATGAAATTGAACGCATCACGAAGTATAAACTAAAAACTGAAACAAATCCTTTGAATTCAAATCTAACTGCGAAAAATTCCCCACGCTTCAATTCCATGCGGACCACTTACTTTTGCTCTTGTTAGCACTATCTGCCATTTGATCCAACAATTTCTCTGCCCCAAGGTAAATTCTATGATCCCCCCTCCCCTTTTGTTTATTATTCATTCTGAATAATTTTCCCATATTTTTTAATATCACTACTTTTCTACTGTTTTTTAATATTTTACTTTTGACTGGCGCAGTTTCCAACCAATTCACTTCTCCAGCAATAATCATCAAGCAAGCTCAATTTGTGTTGCACGCAGCGCCAGGGTAAGTTGAACCCAGCAGAACGAAATCGTCAGCATGTGCTGTGACATCCACTAAATCTACCATCCCTCTCTCTTGACTTACCAGATCATCAATACAAAGGCATGACAATACGGAGTTAATGAATCCACCTTTGCATATTCTGAGTAGTCCCCCATGATTACAACTTTCTTAGCAACTCAACTATTTTATTGCTAAGCCCCATACCTCCCAATGGTTGCCACAGAAGGGATTGATTCACCACACCAACTTTTCAAAACTCCACAAACACTGCAAAAACCATTCGATACTTTTGAAGCGATGTATTTATGATACCCGTTGAAGTATGTGGTGATCATTACCAGTTCATTATTATTACCATATGTTACTTATAAATGTTTACAATTAGCCACAAATTTCAAAAATCATTTCATGTCAAATTCTTGGTGAATAAAGCCGAGTCTAGAAAGGTCCAATGGATCCAATGGACTATCCTGTTTTAATCTGTTGAAGAATCTCGTCCAAATCTCTCCTACTAACGTGGGAACCCAGACATCATGCTGGTCTAACGTCTACTAGCACTAGGGTCTCCTTTAGGTGGTGAATAGTTTTCCAGTACTTCTTCTTAATTTGTATTCAAGCTGGTAGGTATTGGTTGGGAACGGATCAATAAAGCAAATCTGCAGACTAGAGCCATTACACAACAGATTACAATGAAAGAGGAAGTGATTAGAGGGGAATCCTCAGGTTTTTGGAGGAGAGTGGAATATTTGTTTGGTTCCACGGTAAACTATCATAACTCTGGGAAGTTCTGAAGCAGATTTCATGAGGCCACCTCAGCTGTGCTGACTGACTCCTATTAAAGACCGGGTGATCGTGGGCTAGTGGTTAAGACAATTATTCATAATTCTCGACGTAAGTCGAGTATTGTGGATCGAAGCTATAATTTTTGCCTGAGTCAGTAGCTCTTCAAAAGCATCTCCAAACTACCTCCACAGCTATTGCTCTTTCGACGTTAGCCAGTAACAAATACCCTATCATTTTCTTCTTCAGCGCCGTTTTGCCTTAAAGTATTCTACCACCACCAAGGGGGAAAAGCAGTGCTGGAAAAACTACTCACGACACTAATAAGCACAATTTTAACGATGCTTGACGCGTTAGGCAGCTCAATGGGTAAGCAGCAGAAACATTGTGGAATCTACAGATAGCTTTACTCAACGAGATGTGACTTCCCCTTAACTGCGCTGGGATGTCATGCGGCATGATGTATGAAACCACTAGTAATGCTTTATCAGCAATCCACTTAAGATGCTTTCTAATAATTCACTTGGAGGGATGGAGTCTAAGCAAACTGCTGGCTGGGATTTCTAGTTCTCTACACCCAATATTGACTCCAAGTCGCTTCTTACAGCAGTCACCTTGGACGACTGGAGCTGACCTATCGAACCGACTTTAATAGGGCTGAATAATAACGTACGCATCTGTCAACACATACAGTTAGGTGTATTCCCGGATCTCATATTGTATAGCTGAAGGGGTGGTTTCAATTTGCCACTGTGGCCTGTGGCTAAGGTCCGACGCTGATCCCTTTCCGTACCGCTCCGCCCAAGTCAGTAGATAAATATGGTAAAATATTGCCGACCGACTTGTCACCAACCAACAAGCAAATCAGCATCAGACAATAACTACACGGTGTACTTTTAAACCAAACTCTGAAAGGAATCTTTTCCCCCTTACCGCCAACAGCCTGGCACTGTACGATCAGTGTACTACTACATAACGACAGAATCCTTAGTTCGACCAGTTAGACATGTTACACAGTGATCGCTCAACTTCGATTAACAATATACTAATCATTACACAAATCACCTCTTCAACATTGCGGCGGGGAATGTGAAAAAACGATAACAGCAGTTTCAGTTTAACTTGGGTCTGCAGATCAGGGAAACAATCTTTGATGTTTCGTAGCACTTCGTTGTTGAGTTGAGAACAAATTGAACCAGATGTCCAAGAATCATTGGATGTACCCAATTTATTGTGGAGCCACAACGAAATATCACTATCGCGGACAGTCGCCATTTTCACGAAAGCGAAACTACCACCGCTCGAACCGATTGAATACTGAATAATATTTTCAAGAGAAGAGCACAGGGAATCAGCCGAAACTGAGGGAACACTCGCGTGAAGCCTTGGCCAAAGAAGGCTCATTTCCCATCTCTCGTGGAACCAACCTGTTGAGAAGCTCGGTCCAGCAGTTGGTCCTAACGTGTGATACCAACTGATCGTAACCACTTTCAGGTTATCAATTTGCAGTGCTAAACATTTCTTTACACTTTTGAAGGTTTTTGGTCCCTTTTCTGAAATTTATTTTAAATTTTAATTTTTTTTGTTCTTTAATTTAATCTTAGTGGTTGTCAACTGTTTGTAAGATATGTTGAAAATGTGTAGCATACGTTTTTTCTGTTGAGGCCACCTCGCTCACCTTTGCGTATTTAAGGGAGTACCCACTCCGGGGATGCTTGTGGAGAACTAGCTCCCTTACTGAGCCCATCTCACCAGATGTGCATTGGGAAGGACAACTGGTCCCTGCCAACTGATATAGCTTCTGCTGAGCAGTTACAGCATACGTTTTTACTTTCCTTGGCTCTACGAAGTAAATTCGCTTCATTTAAGTGGCCGAACGTTAACGAGTTAAATAGATATGGTCGCATCTCAAAATAATCTTTTGAAAATTATCTAACAGCTCCATTTTAACCCCCCACCACCATATTACAGGCTCAAACTGAGAAGCCTATAGAAAATCCAACTGGAGTTGTGGAGACCAACAATTGGGATTTTCCATACTGAATAAATAAACTGCACAATAAGTACTGGGACAAATTGCTAGTTGAATTGATTCAGTCGTTAATTAAAAACGCAGAACAAACTAGAGGTTACTACTAATTTCCAGCGCTCTTGTCCGTAGTGCTCCTTTGCCTTAGGGTATACCAACTGCTCTTGAGCTTAGTTGTTTCCAAGAATTGGGATTCATTATCCCTTTCTGGGATTTTGGGTAGGCTTGTTGCCAATTCTAGAATGCGTATCAGACCATGAATAAACCTTACCTACCACGGGCACCATGACCATGTTACGTGACGAACCAAACCCTTCAATTCAGCGCGTCAAATGCCCTGATTCGCTTGAGACTTCGCTGCTGTCAGTTGTAACCGAGCCAGTTTCCTCGTCGCTGTGTCGTCCGTGCTCGTGTTCGCTTCCACCCAGTTCCAAGTTTGTGGTGGACAAACTTCCCCGAATGTAATTGAGAATAAAACTCTGTTCCGATTGCATTCGGTTGATATCGTACCAACTCCCCAACTCACCTAGTGCGATATTGCTTCAATATTAGTCCCCCCCCGTAACATTGGCACCCAACTAGTGGTTGAGCTTCCCCTACATCAGTTCAAGATGCCAGCCACGCGGAAAAACTTGAAGGTTCTTCTGCGATGGGAATTTTTGATCCCCCACCTTCAATTTTTCTGCCCTACTGCTGTGACCTGCTCTCTTGCCCGTCATTATGTTCAAACGTTGTCCGTTCTTGATGAACAGTTGAACACAGCTTTGTGTTCAATCGACAATGGCTGCTTGAAGGAAGGCAGGACAGATGTAAAGGAGCTTCTAGTGTACCAGCATCACTGGCACATATACATAGATAAGGTCAATGCTTATCTAGCAGCGAAGCAGGATGAACCTACGGATGCATCAACAGCGACATCTTTCCGCGCGTCTGTCCCCGAACGACCACGCAAACAACGAGTACGGGGAAACCATGTGCCTCCAAAATGGCCTGGTCAACACAAACCCACATCGCCAGAGCCACATCCCAGTCCTCTCTGCGGCAAACATCATGGGGTAAAAATAAGTGCCCACGCTTTCTCAATTCCAGCCAGGAGGCTCAAAGAACCAGCGTGGAAGAGCACGATCTGTGTACCAATTGTCTGGCAGCCTCACACATGCTCAAGAGCTGCCACTCAATGTACACGCGTGAATGCTGTCAACACAGGCATCACACCCTGCCTCACCCCATGAGCCAGGACGCCGCACATGTTCCCAAAAGTGCAACTAACCACTGCACGGTAGACGCAGCATCTTCGCTCTGCACTACCTCTTCTAGAACACCTGAGGGCAGGTGTCCGCTGAGGAGGAGTGAAACTCCGACTACCCTTACTCAGAGAATCGTCTTTTGCCAAGAGATGGACCAATTCTCTGAACCATGGATGTCACAGCTGCGTGGGACGAAGACGTACGATCCACACATCCCAAGATGTGAGACAGTGTGAGGTGACTGTTTATTTGTAGTTCTAAGTTCAATACTCCCACCACAAACATGGGCACCCTTCTGAAACTTTAATCAAAATTCTCTCTCTCTATGCTCAAGATTAGGTTCCCCTTTATTGGGCCCTGATTGCAGTACATGGCAAGAAACTGCAGTGCTCATGAGAACCTGAGGGCAGGCACTTCATCAAGGGTGGAGTGGTGTAACGGGACAAACCAAACCGTTCGATTCAGCGGAGGCTCTTCAGAGTATTTATGCTGTCTAGGCACCTCAAATGCCCAGATTCGCTCGAGACTTCGCTGCTGTCAGTTGTAACCAAGCCGGTTCTCTAGTCGCCGTGTCGCCTGTGCTCACATTCGCTCCCACCCAGTTCCCGGTTTGTGGTGGTAAAACATCTCTGAATGTAATTCACGAATAAAACTTCTCATTCGAATTGCATTCGGTTGCTATCGTACTAGTTCCCAACTCACTTAGTGCAACACCGCTTTCAATATTAATCTACCCCGTAACAACCACAACAAACTTAAGAATAGTTTTTCCAATACGATTTATGATCATGAATTAGTGTAGGGTATAGAGCACGAAAACTGAGAAACGTGGGTTTCAGAGCTCTGGTTTGCTTGGAGGTAGTTTGAGCAGGGTTTGAGAGGCATATGATCTGTAATGAGTGTAACTTCCATTTTCACATACTTGGTGTGCAGACCAATTACATCGTTCTGTCTATGGCTATCCTTACGTTATGGAAATCATTATTCATTTTCCTTGGCTCTACTAAGTAGAAAGGAAAGTTATGTAATCGGCTTAAGAAAAATTGAGTTCCCTTCAGATCTTAAGATTTTTAAGGCCTAGGAAAAACATTGCTTGGGAAAATGGTGTGTGTGTCTGTGAACGCGATTGAGCGAAATCAGCTCAAACTTGATATCTAGCCTGCAGGTTACCATGGGACTTGTGTTTACAAAAAATAATACTCTGCGTACTGATTGCTCAATAGCAGTCATGGTACAAGTAGGCACCACAATATAAAAAAATTCTCGAACTGTAAGAGCTCTACCACCACTTAGTTGTTTGATCAAGTTCAATAGAACTGAGGGAAAAACGAATTGAATCAGTAGCAAACGCCAAGAAAACCAGTGAATTTACATAGAGCTAAGGAAAGTTGTGTTTTCGTCGCACCTGGTGTTTGCTTAAATCATTTATTAGGAAAAGAGTACAAACAAAGCTTGACAAAGAAATGATGGGGCTTAACGTTCGGTCATCTTTCATTACGATTGGGTAGTTGAGAAACCAACTTGCGAATTGTGACTTACCCTTTCAAGTCAAGCATTTAGTGAGGTCCACTTCCAAGTGGAAAATCCCCGACTGTTAATTTTAATTCGTTTAATCGTAAATGGAACCCAAAGTCGAGTAACCTCATGACTAGTGAGGCTACCCCATCAGTCTAATATTCAATTGATGCGCCACAATACACTGTACGAAAATAGTCAAGTCTTTGGACTTCCAAGTGAGAAGTTTGAATATGTTAGCGCACTAGATTTTGCTATACGAAAGTGAGTACTTAGTTGGAGTAACTTGAGATATACTAAGAAGCAATTTCTTAGTTCCAGTCTGAACCGAGTGATGTGCACATTCATTCGCATCGTTTATCTATTACGAATTGCAACTATCTGAGCGTTTTCAACAGTGTGCGGAACACCTTAACCACGAGTTCAGGCTCACTAAAGTCCACAAAATGTTAGAAGATCCTTCCAAGATGAGCCGTTTGACTTGTTTCGTCTCTAGACATTTCGACGAAGCCCAGCTTGATGTACCATTCCATTTGATGATTGTTAGTAGTGCAAACAGGCGTGAAAACTCCGCAAGACCCTGAAAATATAGCAACAATAATTCACGATCAACAAACTAAATTAATGTATTTTAAGTTTTACTGTGGAGTTTTGTCCCTACCATACACAAATATAATTGGTGTTGTGACTTGTGAAGAACTTCAGTTAAATTCTGTTTTCACAGACTGAGATTCCTTAATCTATAACGTAATATGAAATTCGAAACTGAGTTAAGCACAAAAACCAAACTTACACACTAAATGTCGACACGGGGTACTGCCACAATTTCTACAAGTATCATCTACGATTACGGCAATAAACTGCCCTTGAAGTAATTTCAATCACATTGAGCTACTGAAGCGTTGGTTTCCCCAAGCCAGAATCCTATGCACGGAGTCGAAGGCTGATCAATTGTAAATGACTGTTGTCTGCCCCTTTTGAAAGTTTATGGCCAGTCTGTATCGATATGTCTTAGCAGTCAGCAAACTGGAATTTGGCAGATGCTGATGCAAACAACCTGGTGCTCGAACAACGTCACTTGAGACGATCCTGTCATATTCACGCTTATGGCGTGGCCATTTTACTGTTCCCCAGGCTTCAGAAACAATATGGACATCCATGATCACTATAAACAGGTCAGCCCACAGTCCTCGAGAGACAAGAAGGTTGGGTTGCTCTCTTTACATCTCAGCCTCCAGATGAAAAGGCTCAATCTTCTTGCATTCTGCACAGCCCTCATGAATCCTGATACACATCTGCACACTGGTTAATACCGGAACGACACCAACCTCTCCCGATTCCAAGCAGTTGTTTATTCTCCTCATAGTGAGAGGCAATGACACATAGCACAGTGAAAGTCCCAGTTATTTTTACCATGGACACGCACTGGAGAAGAAGGAAAGCCGGCAGACTGTAATAGTTCCCTTACACCAACACAATTGTGAAAAGCATCCACAAATTCAGGAAGTTAACTGGGCCTTGGGGCAGATGGTGTACAATTGTCACACCACAAAGACCCAAAGCTCTTTTTGGAACTGAAAGCAAAGGAAAGAAACAGTAAAGCGAGAAAATGCGTGTAATAAGGGATGCTATGAGGGAGGTGTAACACAACAGAGCGAACCACTGTCAACCCTTTAGCCTCCAAAACGCAGGCCCTTAGTTTAGTGTTGAGGACACATACAAAGGAGGTAAATTTCAGCATTTTTAGAATTGAATTATTTTCGTGTCTCTAGAGTGGACATTTTCATCTGCAATGGCGAACACCAGCCAGGTAATTGCTTCACCTAGCTAGTCGTATGACGCCCATCCGTTATTTTGAATGGTATAGTATGAACAGAGGTTGCGACCAAAAGAACGTAGAGGGTCCCGTGGACTACCAACAGCAATGCAGTTCACAAGGTCAAGGAAGGTTGGTTAAATGCATTGAGTTTGACGTTTATACAATGAAATACTTGCAGCGCTCATAAATATAGTACAAACCATTAGCTCTAAGGGCAGCGAGTAGACATATGATGAGTCTTTTACAGACAGATTGATCAGCAACAGAGGGATGAATAGCAGATGCAATCATGGAAGGATGGTGAGGCTTTGCTCCATCTATACAGCACTTTAGGACGTCTTTAGCCCAAGGTTCCAAACGGTTATCACCGTCTTCAATCACAGATGAATGATTACGAATATCAATAATCGCTATTGCATAGCCAGCGAGACGAGACTTTTGCTTTTCGCCATTTTCCGTTTGCTCTTCTTCAACGACAAAACATAATTTTGGGTTAAGTCTCACCATACACTCCACGAGCCTGTAACACATTCAGAGAGCGCGTATTAGCTTAATGAAAAATGATTTTTGTAAAAGTGAGATGGTGTGTGCCTCGATTAGACTGGATTGCCCATTCAATACCAATCTAGCCGAGTAATCAATCGAATGAGTATTAAGTTGGGAGGGGGAATGGAATAAAGTAACCATTGCTTCGATAGTTAACTGTGCATTTCTACCCTTCCTCTTGTATCACGTATGTCCACCGCACGTAATATTGTCACACTTATAGTCTTTTGTGTTCATACATTTTTAAAGCCTACTCATTGGTGCCTCACCTCGGCTATGTACAATGTTCTCATACAATTGGAACCATATGCTCTATCGCCCCAACTAAAATTTCGTACAAGTACGCAACCACGAGGGACATTTTATGTCTTTTTCTTTTAATATAATTTTGCTTATTTTAAATAAAGAAATATAAAATTACAACACAAAAAATATTTTTCATTTTTGTAACAGACATTACCATCCACTTAACCCAACACAAATTTAGTGACGCTTCTCCGTTACATCTCCGGCGTTACATTTTCGAGTTTATGTAGCAAAGTAAAGACATAAAATGTCAACAAAAAAAAAAAATCGTAACCCTGGTGGGACTCGGGGTTTAGGAGACTGATGTCTTAAGCATTACACCACAGGGACTGTGGTTGCAACTCGGGTTAAAACGTTGCCTTGTCCACTCGGCCTCAAGGCTAAATTTCGTGACGCTTTTGGCCGTTACACTTTTCGAGTTTATGTAGCAAAGTAAAGACATAAAATGCCAATATAAAAACACACTCCACAAGCCTGTAACTCCTGGGAGGGGGAGGGGGGGATTTGAATACAACTTAGAGGGGTGAGGTGCCTGTTTCATGTCATGATGCAAGTTTTTGGTGGCAAAAGTAGTCCAGGGTGTTCATGTCAGTGTTTACCATTCTATTTGGGACAATTACTCGCAGTCACAGCTGGTGTTGTGCATATTTTCTGTTTGTGCTGATGATTCGTCGTTTGCAAATATGTTTTCTGTTATTGAGAGTTGAGATAGCTTGGTCATTACACATGTTATGTTATCACTCTAAGTGTGTATCTCACTAAGTGCAGCATAGGGCAAACAATAACTACTGAGTGCAATTGGAATATGGTATTGCGTGTCTTTGTTCCACACAGCAGCAACCTCCAGGATTCAGAGAACGCGTCCTATTTTAGGTGGAAAGTGATTCCCTCAACTTGCAGTGTTAAATTTTCCTCCTCAGAGGACACCTATCTTCTGGCGATTAAAAAAAGATACTTGAACGCAATGCCTGAATGGCGAGACGATGTCTGCGTTTTACGGTGATTATTATTATTATGTTTCGGTATCACTACTCACAAATAATAAGTAACTAGGTGTGTGGAAGAAATACCTTTTTAGATGATCAGTATCAAGTTCAGTAGATGACAACGGCATTTGACTGAAATGTACAACTTCCTCCAAGTCCACGGGCTTGTATTCACGTATTGTGTAGATTGTACTGCTCACAACTTGAGGAACTTTATATACAAATAAATCAGAGCCCCCGTCGACAGGTATGAGCCTCTGTAAAATACAAATACAACTGACGAACTACTAATGTGCTTATTAGATATTGAGGCGGTTCAACGCCGAGAAAATCAATGTTTTCACCATGTTATTCTCACATTACAAAGCCAGCGTGAAAAATTGAAAACCCCTCACCTGAAGATCAGCAGTTAGGCCACCTCTGAATACCCAGGGTTCTTGTTCGCCGCTCATAAAACTCTCTTTCCAGCCCTTTGAAAACCCTGAGAAAAGAGTTAATGATTTACTTTCCATTCAGGATAACAGAACTGTTTTTTACTTTCGTAAAGTGCCTACCTAAAAGAGTATAAAAAGTATAGAACTATCGCAAAGCTGATACTCAAGTCCAATATAACAAGAAAGAAGAAACTATCAGTAGCCCTAACAAAATATCACGTGCGCTGCATCACACAACTTTCCTTAGATCTACACAAATTCACTAGTTTTCATGGCTTTTGCTACTAATAAAATCATTCAGTTCATTTTAACTAGGTAAAACACCACTTCATGGTGACAGAAAATGGATTTTTATCGAAATGTTTGGTAATTGTGGGAACTCATTAGGAGCTTTCCATATAACAAATGCAATCCAAATCGTTAGAGCCGTATTTGAGAAAAAAATATTTGGTGTTTTAATCACTATGATAACTTTAGTTAGTTTTTGGCGGATTTTATCACGTTTGAGCTGATTTGGTACGGCCGTTTTCTCTCAATCGTGTTGACACATACACGCGCAGACCATTTTCTCAAAGAGTGTGTTTAGGACTTCATAAAGCCGAGGAAAGTAAAAAGAGAAATAAATAAAACCTATTGCAACCATACACAAGACCAGAAAGGCAGAAGCGCCAGAATAGAATACTAAAAGATATCGTTTTCAACAAAAACGAAGTCAACAATTCTACCGCTCAAAAACAGCTAATTTCGGCACAAGCTCGTTTGGATAAAACTCCAATGGCATTTGAGTAAATCCATATTGAGGCTGATGGAAGAGTCTACTGACGACGAAATTTCGCTTGTGGAACTATAGAGTGTATCCATCCCGTATCAAGAAATGTTGAAACTAATATCTAGAACACGGATTCAAAAATTTAACTAAACTCAATAGAGACAGGTCTGTTTCCTGATCAAAACGACTGCACCTTAACATTCATAAGAAACATCAGTTGAAAGTCATGGAGGTTGCAACTTCACTATCGTGCAAGACCTACGTACTCAATCAGCATTCCCCAAACTGAGACACATAGAGAAACAGCAGGTAGTCATTTAGCCAGTCTCCCAGTGAAGAGCTGTTGTCTGTGTGTTGCCAGCGGAGTTATGACCTTGGGGAATCCGTACCAGCTGGGAGGCGCTCCTAATCTGCTTTCCCACCTGATCTAACTACTTACCTGGGTGGCAGGTTTCAAAGGGACAGATCAATCAATTGTGGGCACTTTTTAGTCATAACCTGCTACGCGACAGGGCAAATGGTTATTGTTCAGGCAGCTCAGAAGGAAGCGTGTTTCACAAAAGCGATAACGCTGAGGTCTTTTTCTTTTTTTTCCCCTCTTTGTTTAATTATTTATTTCGTTAAGGAGCAACAGTGACTCATCAAGCTCTTCACATCAAAAAAGGTCCCGGAATCAACCCGTAGCGAATTGTAGGCGATTGCGTCTCTACAACGCCCCCCGCTCCGGGGGGAGGGGCGGCTCTTCCGGCAATCGGTCTCTCGTTTTCTACTAGTGCTTGATCTGCTAACGACCTGAACCTGAACCGCAATAGCATTTTATTCCTTTTCGACGAATTGGGCCACAGGATCCCCAGAATTCCGCCCTGTTCGAAAACTGTCTCCAGTTTTCATACACTGCAGCCGCCAACGTATAGATCGGAGTTAGGTTCTCCATCATCTACCACCGCTCCATCTTCGAACGCGGTCCTCCTCCTCCTCAGACCACCACGGATACTGTGCTCGCGCGTGCTACGGATGAACACGGTCAGACGGTTTTATTTTCATTGTGCAGAATTAACTTTATTTTATAGGCTCTCATTTAGCAATTAATTTTCTTTTATTGTTCCTTTTCAAAGTATTTAGATTATTTCTTTTTTTTCCCTCCTTGCTATTATCGCACATAAATCAATTTTATTTCTAGACTGGGTTAATTGGTGAATCCTTTTTAATCATCCCGACTCAGTCGAACAGTTATAAGGTAATGGAAAAGGTCACCTATTGCTGCACTTGAATAAATGAAACCAGAAAACATTACAGTATCCCAACTGACAGCTACCACTGTAAGTGTGAAAAGTTGGCTTTAGAAGAACTAATGACATACAAAACTTGAGAGTATACTTACACGTATAGTTTCCGATAGCTGGACAATCACTAGTGTGCCCACTTTTACCGCCATCTGAAAAGAAATGACGTGAAAAAAATGAACAAACGAATGTGTAAAAAGTAGGAAGAGAGTTATAAGTAGGAGAAAATGTTACCTAACCACTTGATGTAAGTGTTTAACGTAGATATAACCGCCCTTATTTCCCATATATACGGGTAGAGCTCATACATAAGTTCCTTATTTTTTATTGTGTTCAGTTTTTGAAATAGCCGGTTTACATTATTGCTCATTTCTTCTAATTTTTTCGCTCGTTCTTTCCACTCAATTACCTGTAACAAAATCGTTCTAGTTGAATGGGCAGCGTAGCACGCCTTCCTCTCTTAATGCAACAAAGACTTACAAAAACTGTTAGTGACCAACATAAGTAAAAATGCCTTTATCTCAGCGCGACTAATATGAAACAAATGGGAGGCCATGCGGAGAAATTTTCAACCTAGAAGCCGAATTCTTAAAAAGGACATCACCACTGATCGTGTTAGTAATGACGATTTGCTAGGACTTGAGGTTTGTACATGGGCAGTGGTCACTAGCAGCTCGATCATTATATAATTCACACAGTATCGCCAACGAATTGAATTTTAACAATCCAAGAGATCCCATTTGGTTTCATAGCAAAGTCCGGATAATTACACACCATTCTTCTCCTCATTCGTTGATACAATCTCATTTTCTGGTGCCTCTAACTCCATTCAATGGATGGTTACAGAAATAGCTGTAGGGAACAAAATGTGGTTATAGGGTGTGTGAATACACACTGCCAGGTTAAAAAACCCTGCAAATTATTACACAATGGTTTATTATTCTCATGAACAGCTTGACCTAGTATTACTGCTCCCCCATCCCATTCGATTCAGCATCGAATACTAGTAAACAGTACGAAACATGACCTGACTACAATGGAACTACGAAAATTAAAAATATTCCCCCGGCGCCAGGCGCTCGTAAACGTCTGATCTGATGGAGGGGTGGGACGAGGGCTTAAAGTGAACCCTTGCACGGCAATTGGCAGGACGTTGCGAGTCCAAAGGGCGCTGCGAGTCGAGCGGGCCTTGAAAACGGTACGAAACACGGCTTATTTGCGATTATACTGCGTTTCGTTAATTTTTTTAACCATTTTTTGCCCATAACAACCATGGGCTTCGTCTGATCGGATTGCCGAGATGGCGGGCACAACTAGATACCAAATGGAATTTTGGAGCGAACGAATGAATTTTTTAGACCACGTTAAAGGCACAAAACGGCCCGGACGGTGGACGGACATTGCAGATTTGGAATCCCCATGTCTTGAAACGTTAAGTATCAAATTTTGAGGGGGGGTTGTAAAAAATTTTTCCGTGACCGAAAACAAAGGGTTATTATTCAGAATGAATAATAAACCAAAAGGCTTCGAAAAAGTAAAAAATCACGATTTTGGCACATCTTGGCTGTCATCTCCGTTCAATGGACTGTTAGAGGAACCAATTGCTGAAGCCGTTTTCCAAAACGTTAATAAAAACCCCTTTTGCCTTCACAGCACGTTCACAGAGACATTTATGCTTCTTCATGATTTATGAACATATCATTGAGCTTCTTCTTTTTTAAGAACCTTCCTTTTTATCACATTTTGCAAAAGTTTAAGGAATGTGCTCACAACCAAACTTTGGCAGCTCTAAAAAATAACGAACAAAACAAGAATTTCCGCAGCGGCTAACTGAGAAGGCTTAATGAACTTTAAGGCATTAAAGTTTACGTATCTGTTAGGTGAGTCCGTCTCCTCTGGCTGGTGTGTTGCTGGTGGCAAGCGCTTTCGATGTAAAGACATCATCGTCTGGCCGTTAAGTCAGTACTGGAGTCAGTCAGTTGGTCGTGGTCTTTATATATGAAAGGAAGGTAAAACGGGATGATGGAGGGTCGGGGAGAGGAGGTCATGTACCTCAGGGGAAAACCCCTAAGGTGAATGGAACGTCTTGAATGATCTGTCAATTGTGGAATTTCCGTCTTTTTTGTGTAGGGTGGTCTGTAAATCCGTCAGTTGGTTGTTTTCGTTTGTGTAATGTTTTGAGTGGTGTGAATATGGTGTCGCATTTTGTGTTGATTTGTTCATTTATGATCTGTCCATTGAAGTTTTTTTGTTTGTAAATTTCCATGTTTTCTAATATGTTCAGTTTTCGTCCTTTGTATTGTTTGTGTAGTAAGGTGGTACAGTCCTGTATACACCTACAGGCACCTGGCCAAATCTAAGACATACAGACTGTAACCTCCTCAGGACAATCAACAAGATTTCCAGCCAACTCTGACCCCTGAAATCAGCATGACATGTAGTGCTAACACCTTTGGTTCGACAGGAGGAAACTCTGTTCCTTCAGAAGATACCAAAGGATACAGAAAACCATGCTAACATGGAGAACCACGTATTGAAATAACAGCAATGTAGTGATTAATGTTACCAATTTGCTGAGGACAACTCTCTCTCTATCATTTTTTCCTGACAAGCACCTTTCTAAATTTATTTTCAATAATTTATATTGTAGCGCCCGTTTTGAAAATTAGAACCTAGTAGATCGAAAGGTTTATACTAATTACAACAGTAATGTATTTGAACATGAACTTCCTCATTATACTTCCAGGTTAAATCTATCTGCTTTTGGATTATTATTCATTCTGAATAATAACCCTATGTTTTCGGTCACGACAAATTTTTTACAACCCCCCCTCAAAATTTGATACTTTGCGTTTAAGACTTGGAGATTCCAAATTTGCAATGTCCGTCCGCCGTCCCCCGTCCGGGCCGTTTTGAGCCTTTAACGTGGTCTAAAAAATTCGTTCTTTCGCCCAAAAATCCGATTTGGTATCTAGTTGTGCCCGCCATCTCGGCAATCCGATCGGACGAAGCCTGTGGTTGTTATGGGCAAAAAACGGTTAAAAAAATAAACGAAACGCAGTACAACGCGGGAGCTACAGCGTTTCGTCGTTTGAACTCCCTCCCTCCCTGCCCGTCTCATTAAAAAAGCAACCGCGCTTGAGGCGAGCGAGCGTGCCTCCCGCTCTCACTTGCCTCCCAACGATGCCGCCACTCAACTCCCCTTTCGCTTCGAGCGCCCCTGTTCCAATTTCCCCGACGTTTTGGTTTTAATACGATTCAATTTTTTTAGATTCTTTCGTTTCATTCTCACTATGGTTTTTTTCATAGATTTTTGGTTAAATTTTGATATTAGTATTTAGCATGCATGTTTTTATATTAAAATTCATTTTTTTCTAGATACTTTCGTTTTTTTGTTTATTTTAATATTACGATTCAGTTCTTTTCGACCTTTTTTTGGGTTTCATTTTGATATTTTTCGATGCTGAATCGAACGGGATGGGTCTCGGAGCATTAATGCTAGGTCAAGCTGATTATCCGAATAATAAACCGTTGTGTAATAATTTGCAGGGTTTTTGTAGAGTAACTGGAATTTCATGCATGAACTAATAAAAGCGCACTTTGGCTGAATAAAGTTTAATATAATAAATATGCTATACCTCCGGTTTGCTGTCATCAGCAGCAACAAGATGGGCGTTTGTGTGTAGCCAGTAGAATTCTTGAAGCAGCTGCACACCTTGAGCCCCATGCTCAAAAGGGAGATAGAACAAGTCACAGAGGAGTAATATGTCTTCTATGTTCAACTGCTGAGTAGCCCAATCTGATCTAGAAGAAAAAAGAGTTGGCGATTAAAATTAAGTGTATTTACCATATAGGTTATGTATCTGTACCCCAACTAACCCACCGACAGCCAACAACTTTTGTCAAATCTCGCATTCCTTTGAGTCTGCACCAGAAATAGAATAAGAATAGTTTTTAAAAACTGAATTTATTTCGGAACTACGAAGATATGCGTAGAGATTAACTATGAGACACTGCAGTACACATAGTGGAGGCTGTGGCAAGACTGACTGAGGGAGGACCGTAGGCAGAGCCCTGTACAGTATTAAAATACAGGGGGATGGGGGGGTCAGTGGGTTTTGATGAGGAACGGATACGGTTACACTATTCGAGGTTAAACTTTTAAAAAAGTTAACAAAGCCATTTTACTAGCACAAACCTACATACATACATAGAGGTACATACTGAACTTCATGTTGCGATCTTGTCGTCACGAAATTTGGTATTACTCCCGAAAGCCCTCACCTTCTTCCATCTTACAGGGACTAACACGAAATAGTGTATCATGGATGTTGGAAAACTATTTGATACTAATTACTTACCCAGTGGCCCTGGGCTCTACCCTCTTTACCTCGCTACATAGGTGGACACCTTTTCGGTCGTACAGGCGACCCCTGCCTTGGCCTTTTCACAGCAGGCCATGCTTAGTTTCCATTAAGCCAACTCCAAAACACAAATTGTTCAATTTCTCCTTCATGTTGCCCTTCAAGGCTGGATATCTAGGAATGGAATTCCTATCTATGAGTGAAACAGTTCACTTCTCTGACATTCTCAGACTCCAAATCTAGCAGAACAAGGGGCTAAATAAATGATAAGTTTTTACACGGTATCACAGCCTATAACTTACGAAGGCAGACCACATAAGTCCTGTAACTGGTTAAAAGGAAACATCCTAAAGGTTTTAGTGAATCCTCCTGGGGTTATCAACCCCATATCCTCTTACAATAAATCTAAAAACAGCTGAAAGAAATTAAACACCCTGTGGAAATGTTATATTTGCACACTACGGGCTGGGTGGCCATGTCAGAAACTGTGGACCTGATGCAGGTTATCGAAACTAATCCAACCGACCATTTTTTGAGTTGTTAACCACATTTTTGCAGCGAGCTACATCGATGTTAGTGAAGAGGCCAACCACATTACATGAACCTCCAAATGCAAAACTTGCTTCATTGCGTTGTCTATACCTATGAATAAGGAAAACATGTTTAAAGAAAAATCAGTAATTAAGAGCTCATTGGTTCTATTAGGAATAGTGTTCTCAGTAAGAAAAGTAGAGAGGAGGGGGTGTTTCAAATGAAGAGAGTTGTAGTTGAAAGAATTGGATTAGCATGAGCGTTATTAAAGACTCGTTTAGATACTTGATTGGAGTACCACCTGAATTTTTCTGAAGATCCTAATAACATTTGAGGTGAGTTTATAAAGAACAAAACTGCGCTCTAATCGATTGTCGTCGAAATGTTTGGTAATTTATCATGCTGCCTTCCTTTTTCCCCACAGATGAGAATTATATGGTATTGTTGCGTCATTTGGAGCTGTCAATACAAAAAATGTAAGCTTTAAGTTAAGCCTACAGTTTGAGCAGATTTGGTTTAGCCGTTTTCGCTCAATCACATTCACAGACGCACCATTTCCCCAAATTGTGTTTTATGGGCTCAGTCGGGCCTAAAACGTTAAGTTCTGAAGAGAACTCAATTTTTATTTTTTTTTCGACCGATCAAGGATCAACACAAAACTGCCGTTTCTGCTTCGTAGAGCCAAGGAAAGTAAAAATTGCATCAACATGCCGTATTATGGGACGACTTCCAAAAAATATCTTAAGGGGGTATAAGGCAGGGTTTCAAAATCAAACCAGTCTTAAATCTTCACTAGGCTCAGTTAAAGATATAATACAAATTCATGTAAGTGGCACGTATAAATTAAAATGGTCTTGAAGGTTAGAATATTGTGGGCAAACAACGCGGACGTTAAGGGAAAGAATTAGGGAGCGTGGGGATAATATGGTTCTGTATTTGTAAATCACAAGAACGAATCCCGTCATTCCTTTAATTTTGATCTGGCAGATAGGCAATAAATTGAAATTCTCCATTTTGGCCCCTAGGTACGTACGAGCATGTTGAATTTGCTTGAAAATTTCGAAATGATTTACAGGAGCAACGGTTAAGATGAATGTTTAAATAAAGCGATAACTCAAAGTGTTTCTCCACTGATGGCCTCATCTCTGTAATAACTCATGTTGTAACAACCCCCCCTCCCCCTCCCCTGCATAACCCGTCCCGTAGTGACAGCCAGATCGACCTTCCACTTTTTTACTTTCCTTGGCTCTACCAAGTAGAAAGGAAAGTTATGTAATCGGCTGAAAAAAAAATTTTGAGTTTTCTTCAGATCTTTACGTTTCAGACCCTCCTGAGTCCGAAAAACACTATTTGGGAAAATGGTCTGTGTGTGTGTGTGTCTGTATACGATTTTTAGAGAAAACCACCGTACCAAATCCCCTCAAACTTGATATCTATCCCGCAGGTTACTATGGGACGCCAAAATAAGGGTATGAACAAAATCCACCGAAATTTAACTATAGTTATCATAGTGATCAAAACACCAAATTTTTTTTTTCTCAAAAACGACTCTAACGATTTAGATTAAATCTGTTATATTGATAGCTCCCAATATGGCAATCACACCATAAAATTTCCATCAGTGGGAAAATGACGAGAGCAGCACAATAAATAATCAAAATGTTCGACGAAAAGCGTTTTTAGCGCAGTTTTTTCCCTCAATAAAATAAGTGATTATTATCCCTCTTCAAAAAATTCGTGTACAGCCTCATTAATTTTCTGTGTACCAATTGCTCAATAATGGTCCTATAATGAGTATGAGCAGCACAATAAATTCCGGAACTGTAAGCGCTACCGCTTCCTGCTGCTGTGACGTGTTGTTTGACCAAGTTCAAAGGAACTGAGTGATAAATGAATTGATTAAGTAGAATTAGCCATGTACAAAGTGAATTGTTGTAGAGCTAAGGAAAGTTGTGTGTTGCAACGCACCAGATATTTGGTATATAGAATGTTCTCTCTCTATGACCTATTCAGTTGCGATTTGTTATTGATGATGACCTAACTGTCGACAAACACCAACACCATTATATTATTGAAATGGGTTTCCACAACTTCATCGTGAGTGATTTAGTTCATATAATTATGCCACTCCATAGATAACTGAAAACAGGGTAGGAGACGAGAACAGTTACGTAAAGAATTCATTCAAATAACAAAAATATTCATATCAATTTATCATAATGAAACGTAAATGTTTTTGTTGAAAGGATAGAAACATAACACACTCAGAACAATGACCAGCAAAACCAAGACACCAAGGAAAGGGATGGCGAACAGTCATTATAAGCTCACCCCCTTCCCAGGCTCGAGTCATTTCCTCCCTACCTCATCGACCTTATTCCAGTATCCTCTGTACCAACCTTCTAAATCTGCAGCTAACTGTTTTTCTTCTAAGAAAGTACTGGATCCTGTAATGTGAAGCTGTTTTCTTACTTCAGAAGAAATACTTGCTCTCACGCCTTTACCACTTAGCAAATTTTCCTCCAAAAGTAGTTGCTGTGGTAGTTAAATAAAACCTCAACAAGCTATCATTCAAGAGATCTCGATAGATATTTGTAAGTGGAGGTACTGAGACAGCTTAGAAGTCAAGAGTAAATACAGGTTCTCACCTGGATCCTTTGGATTACCTGATGTCACGCGCATTGCAATCGCTTAAACGATCTTTAATTGTCTTATTTAATGCTTTTTCTTAGTCAGGAGAATTCCTAGATGAGCGAAGTGTGTACCGCTTTTAAAACCGGATAAGAACCTGAACTCTTGTTTGGCTTTCTAACTTAAATCCTTGTCCTCTAGCTTGAGAAAAAATGGAATGAAATTAGTATGTGCAGTATAGTAACATACTAAATTTGCTGTTTGGTTTCTGGAAGAATAAATCAACATATGACAGTATCAAGTCAGTGGAGAGCAGTCTTCATGCACCTTCTTTCAACTTGGACACAGGCTTTCCTTAATTATTTATTAGGGCTATCTTCTTTTATAGTGAACGTTCTTGAACACTAAGAATCTTGCAATCCTTTATTAAAACAGGCTGGTTTAAAAGAAAATCTTTACGAAATTTAGATTTTAACATTCTCAACAAATCCGAATCATTCACATTGTATTTGTAACGCCTGGTGCACTATTTCAAAACTCATTAAATCAAACCAACCTGCACCCAGAAAACATCCTTTCATCACTGAAAATGATCTCCATGCGTAACACGAGCTTCAAACAACCTACTGGTTTGGCTTTTAGAGCCAAAATAAGATAAAAAAGTCAATATCAATGTCAGGTTTATGCATTGGAATATTTGTTGTATAAACTCACAGGTAAAATTGTTGACCCTGTGTCTATTTTAAAGTTGGCGTCTATACCAATAGTTTTTAAATTAAAAGCACAGTTTTTCATTATTGATTCAATAAATTGGCTCTTCAACTTGTTCATCAACAAAATTATGCTTAGCTTATTCTATTTTTCTTAAGATTTCTTAAAATTCGATTTTTCTTTAGCATTGTTTTCTAATCCACATCTTTATTTGCCCTGTTTGTTAAGTCAAATATATCAAAACAAGGCCATTTCCTTTGTGGTAGCAAGGAGGCAGATGGCAATCAAGGTCTTTTCATGTCTTCTTTTCAACGCGTCTGGAAAGGCAGTTCTTGTTTCACAGCATCCGTATTAGAAGTGGGGTCACAGGTTCCTTAGCTTTTCTTATGTCCGTAGCGTCGACGATGTTAATTTCAAACCACTGGGTGAACCCAAAACGAAATAGTCGAGTCGAGCAACATTTATAGATGTACTCGATGGAAAGCCTGCCTGCAGGTGAAGAAAAACTGCTGCTGCTGTACTGCCAGGCTACTCAAACGTTGCTGTAAAGTCTGATCAAGAAAAGCGGAAACCTCTTTTATGTAACGATGTCCACAATACTGGTTGACATGAAACATCTCAACGCTCGTCTTTTGTTCCTCTAAGCAACCATCGGCAATCGAGCACGAAACTGAGTCCAACAGTTCTTCATGTATAACTAATAACGTTTACATAACCACGGGAGAGTGAAATTTGAATCAAGGGGATGGAAAAGTTGATAGTGGGAGGTCAGTCATTCAGATTGCACCTAGACAGTGTACAGAAGTGTTACTTGTCAATCTTGCACAATTCTGAATATCCAAATCGTGCACCATTTCACTTTGTGTAAGGTCGACCACATGTTGGTCACAATTTCCATTATCGTGCAACGTAGACGAGGAGACGTATCAATTTATAATGATAACAGTCGAATCTTTTTGAAATACGACGTTCATTTAGCAATTACAGCAACTCAGTTCGAACTGATGATAATAGACGTTGCTGGCAACATCAAGGTGTTTGAGAAGCAGAAAGGTCCCAGACAGTGATTTACTAAAGCCTCGAACTAGCTTCATCTGGGTAAATCTTGATCGGAGAGCTGAGTGATCTTTTACCAACCAAGGTCAATATTAGATTATGATCCAATGCTTCACAGCCGATGTTGCATTACATCGAAATTATTGCATATGGGGTTTACCTAAAATTCCTGTAGACATAGAGCTTGATGAAGAACGGGAATACCATTGGTTTGAAGGAAACAAATTCAAATGCAGTGTACTGTTAGAGCTTCGTCAAAATATCTCCTACTATCCACTAGATAAAAATATCTGGTGAGTAGCAACACAACTTTCCACCACCCCTTTAAGTTCGAACACCAGCTGCATATGCGGGCGCTATATCTTCGTTCAACGCATTTCTACAGGAACATTTATAGAGAACAAAATGTAGGGACTAATTAGCTGAGAGTACTCCGTAAGTTTGATCGAAATCGTTAGAGTCGTTTTTGAGAAAATTGGAATACCGAAATTAATATTCGACAAATCTCCTTTTCTGAGTTAACTTGGCTTATATCTCCGTTCAACATATATATACAGAAATAATTATAGAGAACGAAATATGGGTATGGGTGACTAAAAGACACTCCATTGGGATTTATCACATCTGGTGAAAAAGTTACCCTGGAATTAACTGGGTTACGGAAATGTTCGAAAAAACGTTATTTTCGACACATTTTGATTTTTATCTCTGTTCAATGGACTGTCAGAGGAACATCTATCAAGAACTATATGTAGGTATTAACTATTCGAAAACATCTTGAAAGTTTGGTGATAATCGTTGAAGCCGTTTTGGCAAAAAGCGTAAAAAACCTAGTTTTGCTTCATAGGCCTATATCTCCGTTCACCGTATTTTCATGGAGATATGTATGGAGAAGAAAAGTTTGGTATTGATTAGTAGAAGATAATTTGGAAGTGTAATGAAAATCGTTAGAGCCGTTTTCGAGAAAAATGCGAAAAACCCTAGTTTTTGGTACATTTTGAATAGGGAAGAATGAGGTTGTAATAGGAGAGAATCGTATGCTCCATACAGACCATTAAAACTTCATTATGAGAATGGAACGGTAAAGTACTTGTAGGTACTTGTAAGGACCTTAAAGCATTTTTTCGAAGATACACATCATCCTTAATTAATAGCAAATATTGATTCATACATACTGTACAAGAGTAATATGTAGGTTAAGATGGAAATGAGTGGAGTTTGACTACAGCAGGAGTAAGGGAGCTATGGCACACGCTGTTATGAAATGTGAGCAATATGTACTTCCTGGGATACACTATTTACAGAGGAAAAAATATCTGGTGCGTAGCAACACACAACTTTCCGCCACCCCTTTAAGTTCGAACACCACATACATATGCGGGCGGTATATGTTCGTTCAACGCATTTTTACAGGAACATTTAAAGAGAACAAAATGTAGGGACTAGTTAGCTGAGAGTACTCCGAAAGTTTGATCGAAATCGTTAGAGCCGTTTTTGAGAAAATTGGAATACCGATAAATTAATATTCGACAAATCTCCTTTTCTGTGTTAACTTGGCTTATATCTCCGTTCAACATATATATACAGAAATAATTATACAGAACGAAATGTTTGTATGGGTGACTAAAAGACACTCCATTAGGGTGTATCACACCTGGTGAAAAAGTTACCCTGGAATTTACGGAAATGTTAGAAAAAACGTTATTTTCGACACATTTTGATTTTTATCTCTGTTCAATGGACCGTCACAGGAACATTTATTGAAAATAATATGTAGGTATTAACTATTCGAAAACATCCTGTGAGTTTGGTGAAAATCGCTGAAGCCGTTTTGCCAAAAAGCGTAAAAAACCTATTTTTGCTTCAGGAGCCCATATATCCGTTCACCGTATTTTCATGGAGATATGTATTGAGAAGAAAAGTTGGGTTTCGATTAGTAGAAGATATTGTGAAAGTTTAATCAAAATCGTTAGAGCCGTTTCCGAGAAAAATGCGAAAAACCCTAGTTTTTGGTACATTTTCGTCCCCCACCCCCCCTTCCCATCGGCCGAAATCGTCCATAACCTTATTTTGGTGTCTACAAAAAATAACGAACAAAACAAAAAAAGAACCAGCTCAATCGGATCAGCCGTTCTCCCGCAAATTGAACTACAGACACACACACACACACGGACCACGCGCCGAAATTAGGTTTTTTAGACTCAGTAGGGTCTGAAACGTAAAGATCTGAAGAAAACCCAAATTTTTTTTTTGGGCCGATTACTATACTTTCCTTTCCTTCGGGTAGCGGAAAGTAATAACGTATCTCGTTCGAATTATAAAGTTATGCTGAAGGATAATGTTGATACATCTGTAAAATAAAACGAAGTTATGGTATAATTTGCTCTGATATACGGCATGTGAGTAATTCACAATACTGATTGTTAGTAGCAGTGGTAAGAAATATTTCGTAACAAAGCACTATTTATGGCTGCACGTTAATAAGCCATGCTACGTTAGAAAGAAAGCAGGACGGCCCCTTAGGTCGTTAGGTAAGGAACAAACTTACTAAGGAAAGAATAAAAAATTATCTTCTATTTCAAAGAGATCAAATAAACTTAAACTAAATTCAAGGGTAGTCATTAAAATCAAAACATTCATTTTAGCAATCCAAGTTCTATTCAAGTTAGATAAGTTGGATTTGTAGAAACAAATTGAAAAAGTAGATTGTCCACCGTACTATTCACAGAGAAGCTTTCGCCAGTTTTTGAAACTCTTACAACCCCCAAAATTCAGACTATTAACCTATCGCCTGAATGTCAAGAAAATGTTGAACGGTTTACGCTCAACAAGATTATCACCCACAGTAAGCCCTGGAACTGTGAAAGAAAAATCTGACACAAGACCACCTTCACCTTTCTCTTCCTTTATAAAGACCACAACCAGCTAATTGACCTTAGTACTAACTTATAGGCCAGACGATGATGTCTTTATATCGAAAGCCTCGCCCACAGTATCTCACCAGCTAGAGAAACAGGTACGTTAACTTTAATGTTGAACTTCCCTTAGTCCTTTTGAACGTGAATCCCCGTAGGAAAAATGAGTACCCATAAACATTTCAAAAGGGGGGGAGAAGATTGTTTTTATTGCCCCCGACAGACTCGATTGACAGGTAGCTTATATTCAAAATGACTTGACGTCGACTCCCTCCAATTGTGCAGAGTAAAGCCCTGAAAGTTATAGGAAAGTTTGGTTTAAATCGCCCGTGTGGGGGGGGTCATTAAGAACTCGTGCACCAGAATCATTAGTGAATATGCTGATTAGCGACTTCAACTTGAACAAAAATGGACAAATCGACAGCCTCATCACACCAAACATGCACAGCCAGACCATTCAACTGCTAGATAGCTAATCAATATCTGATAAGCTCAAATTATCGACCTCTTCAATTGCAACTACCACCCACCCCAAAGCCCATTCACTCTCAATCATCCAGATTTGTTAGACTGATGCAAAGCTCATAAAAGTTCCTCAACTCAAACCAAATATTATCAAAAGCCGATATCAATCTATACGAGAAACACTCATCGATATTTATCCAACTGAACTGACAAGACTCGCAACAAACGACTGACCGAAAAATGTGTCAATAAATATATGTTGAGACGCAACTATCCTCAGACATTCGTGCATTCATTGAGAGCAAGAATCCAACCTGTTTTCACGAACTTGTTGGAAGCTTATAGGGGTAAGGAAAGCGAAAAAGAAATGAAAGTGAAAAATAAAAGAGACAATATAAATTTCTAAAAATCGAAGTAGAGATAAATAAGTTACTAATCTGCGTTTTTAATTGTACCTATTTAGTTCTGGGCGGTTCGTAGCTTGCAAACCCCCTCTTCACTCTCAACCAGTTTAGCTATGAGCGGACATAAGCAAAAATGTCTATACTCGATTTAGAAGACGACGTTCCACAGTGGTTCTTCCAACAGCTTGCCACATTGGGCTGAACCCTATGGTTATTAACCGCTGTTGAAGGCATAGGAGCCCAGCACATGCTATTCTTTTTGGTGGCAACCTTAGACAGGACTTGCAATGTACGAGGGACGTCCCAAAAGTAAGTTTCGTAGTGCTGGGAAATTTATTTTTCGACGTAGTCGCCATTCCGATCGATGCATTTTTGGTACCGTGGTGCCAGTTTACGTAACCCCTTGTCGTACCATTCTGCGTCATTTTGTTTGAAGAGTTCGGCGTTCGTACGGAACTTTCTTCCGCCCAGGTGGACTTTGAGGAGGGGGAAAAGGAAAAAGTCACTCGGTGCAAGGTATGGAGAGTATGGGGGGTGGGGGAAAACATCCGAGTAAAATGTTCCAAGCAAATGTTGTGGAAGGGCACCCACTGCGCTGTTCATCGTGCATACTTTCCTGCCCTTCCAGGAAACTTCTCTTCCACTTACGGACCATTTCGATGCTCATGACCCCTTCTCCATACGCTGAAGAGAGTCTGCGGTGAATTTCGGGCACAGAAACATTCTCAAAAACTAAAAAACGGATTTCACAATTTGACGGGTTTTTCAATGTAGCAGCCATGTTTACACTGGTGCTGATAAGCCGCAACAAGTGATAGCAACATAAGAAAAATTCAGTGTTGCCACCAGATGTAACATGAAGTATCCCCGTTGGAATTTTTTCTCTATGGCATTTTCCCACGGATTTACAAATGATCGGAACTTACTTTTGGGACGTCCCTCGTATCTTGTACAACACGTACAAGCAACTACACTATACAGTTTCATGCTTTTTACTATTTGCTACTGTATTTGTAATTTCTGATGAGCATCATGCAAATGGCACATAATTCAACCAGTTGCACCCTGCAGCCAATATCTGCTTATAATTGCGTTCATGATGAAGCATAAACGATCTACTGTGGGAGTGTGTTGTTTGTGGTGTTGGAAATGAGACAATTCTACAGTGCCAAGATAAGGAGAATCATGCAATCACTCAATAACATGACGTTGGTTAGCAGATGAAGGTCTTTTGTGGGTGTGGTGGTGTCAATATTCAGAAAATTATGCTTACACATCGACATCGTTCATACTGCTTTCTGGTGAGGATGAATCTACTAACATTTTAATCGCACCATTCGACTCACTCTCATCTGCATTAGTAGCTGTCAGGCTGTTAGGTGTAGCTGGATCTGCCTGCAAACGACACATTTAAAATCAAATGCTCCCTTCCTTCATTCATTCAACAACTAAACGAATGGACACTTACGTCGATTGGAGTAGGCGATGAGGTTTTTTGAGCATCTGGAGAAGGGGGGACATTACAATCCATTGGCTCAGTGCACACTTTGGTTTCTGACAGAAGAGAATTCATTACGACAGGTTGTCCTGTGGTCCCATTAACCTATAAAACAGTACATTACAACATCGCTATCCTCATAATGACAAGAAATGACAAACAGTGACGCTAACAGGAGTCAGGTAAGTTTTTCATGTTATTTCAAGTTAGTTATATTTGGTTTACTTGAGAAACGTACAGTTGTGCACACATCTGCCAAAGCAGATAATTGAGGGCCAATAGTAGATACGGTGGTCGTGACAGAGGGTGTGGTAGTGGCCAGAGTGATGCAAGTATTCACAACAACGGGAGGCACAATAGGTGGAGCAGCAGTAGCCGTCAAAACAGCAGGAGGTATGGCCAGTGAAGTAAGAACCTGGGGCTTCGTTATAAACCCTGAACAGACACAAAACTAAAGAACTCTCTAAGAAATGAAACAGAAACATGTAAGCCAAGCTGATAGGCATTTGGGACCTTTCAAGTTCCTTTAATAAACACCAACCTCTTCATTCACAGAACATTAAAAAATACAATATGAAATTAATATATCACAAACAATGACTCATCATGCAAATATTGAGGGGGTCACTCTCATCCTCTGTTAAGGTTCGCCCTGCAAACTATCTCCAAGTTTCGCAGCTTCGGCCTTTTTATATAAAACCGAAAAACGCTGCAAATTATTTCACAACAGTTTCTTATTCTTTTGCACAGCATGATTAGGACCTATCCCATTCGATCCAACGTCGAAAATATTAATATAACATGAGTATATCAGCAATCTGGAAATCGACAATTCAAATGGCTATGCTTGTCGAGAACTTCCAACCCCTACCCCATTCAATACGAGGAAATGATACGAAACATGAGCACTACTAAGGAACAACGAAACGTGACGTTAGGCACTCATGGAGAAACTGATGGGTGGTTGGAGTGAGGCAATTATTTTACTGTTGCCCATCTAGACTCAGTCCTATTCGACTCAGCACCAAAAAAACATCTAGGGAACCAAACCAAACGCGAAGTAAATATGACCTGGACTGCGAACGTACATTACAGGTTGGGAATCTCCATACCTTGTAACGTAGTGACACATTTTGAAAAGGGATGGAGGGAGGGGGAGAGAACGAATCATGAGAATTTCACCCCTGTTCATGAACAAACAACTGTCTTGAGTTAACTCAGCTTGTTGAATTTTGGCCAATATTTTAATACTTTGACTTCGCATTTGCCAGAAGAATTTCCATTTCTACGAAAAAGTTTATACATGTTAGCTGAAAGTACCCTGTGAGCAGGATCAAGGTGGTTAGAGTATTTCCTGAAAACACGTGAAAGACGAACTTAAATTGTTTGGAGATATGGGCAGATAACTCATAAACCGTTGGGAAAATGATGAGACAGCACAAGTTACTAAAGTTAACGTACCTGTTAGTGAGTCCGTCTCCTCTGGCTTGTGAGTTACTGTGGGCAAGCGCTTTCGATGTAAAGACATCATCGTCTGGCCGTTAAGTCAGTACTGGAGTCAGTCAGTTGGTCGTGGTCTTTATATACAAAGAGAAAGGTGAAAGGGTGATGGAGCGTCGGGAAGGGGCGGGAGAGGTCTTGTTGGTCAGTCTTGTTAGTAGTACCTTAGCCGGACTGGCTGTGTTAGGTATTAAAGAAATTGGGTTATGTCCGCCAGTAGGCAAATTACTAAAGTTAACGTACCTGTTAGTGAGTCCGTCTCCTCTGGCTTGTGAGTTAGCCAGAGGAGACGGACTCACTAACAGGTACGTTAACTTTAGTAATTTGCCTACTGGCGGACATAACCCAATTTCTTTAATACCTAACACAGCCAGTCCGGCTAAGGTACTACTAACAAGACTGACCAACAAGACCTCTCCCCGCCCCTTCCCCGACGCTCCATCACCCCTTTCACCTTTCTCTTTGTATATAAAGACCACGACCAACTGACTGACTCCAGTACTGACTTAACGGCCAGACGATGATGTCTTTACATCGAAAGCGCTTGCCCACAGTAACTCACAAGCCAGAGGAGACGGACTCACTAACAGGTACGTTAACTAAAGTAATTTGCCTACTGGCGGACATAACCCAATTTCTTTAATACAGCACAAGTTATCAAAAATTTAAACAGTACGATTTTGTTTTTCGCCCATAATCTACTTAAAGACTGGGATTATGAAACGATAGCTCCAATTCCAAACCGGTTATATCCTCTTCAAGAGAAAGGGGGCGTCCAGAGAGGGAGGAATGGGTGGGCTTAAGACTGGAAGGGATGAGTTTCTTATATACTTATGCGGTGATATTTCGTTCCCTCCCTCTGTGACGTGATTTGGCAGTTAGATGGAGACTGAAGCGTGTTTCATGCTAATAATGCCACAATCTCTGAATATCAGAATTCAAAGAACCATAAACTTTTTTCCATATCTCCAGAACAGATAAAACAAACTCACCAAAAAGAAAACAAGACATGTTCCCAGTTCCATACACTACCTATGTATCACCTGACTCCCATTGTAAGCACCCCAATGATCGTAGTCTAGTGGTCATAGACGAAGATTCATAATCCGACGAAAGTGGGGCATTGGATGGGAGCATTAGCATTTTTGCCTGAGTCAGCGGCTACCCAAACATTTCCAAACCCCTTGTACCACATGGTGTCAGAAGTTCCAAACTCCAACACGCTCTTTCATTCCAAGAAAAAGAAGAGAGGCAGAGAGAAAAATTAGAAAAATTAATGAGAGAAAATAATGAGATGAATTCTCAGGTCCGAGATTCGCTGACACTGTGAAAGTTGCAGCCAAAAGAAAAATGGTGATGCGCCTACTACAACTTGAAAGAAAACCCTGCAAATTATTACACAATGGTTTATTATTCTCATGAACAGCTTGACCTAATATTACTGCTCCCCCATCCCATTCGATTCAGCATCGAATACTAGTAAACCATACGAAACATGTCCTGGCTACAATGGAACTACAGAAACAAAACGTCTGATGATTTTGCCGCGTCGGGTCAGGGAAAGCGAACCCGCTGCGAGGCGAAAGGGGAGTTGAGCCACCTGCCCGGCACCGTTGCGAGGCGAGGACGAGGCCAGTTGTTTTTTATTGAGACAGGAGGGGGGGAGGGACGCTGTAGTTCCCGCGTTGTACTGCGTTTCGTTAATATTTTTAACCATTTTTTGCCCATTACAACCACAGGCTTCGTCCGATCAGATTGCCGAGATGGCGGGCACAACTAGATAAGAAATCGGATTTTTGTGCGAAAGAACGAATTTTTTAGACCACGTTGAAGGCACAAAACGGGCCGGATGACGGACGGGGGACGGTGAATGGACATTGCAAATTTGGAATCTCCAAGTCTTGAAATGTAAAGTATCAAATTTTGAGGGGGGGTTGTAAAAAATTTTTCGGGACCGAAAACATAGGGTTCAGAATGAATAATAAACCAAAATCCGTTCCTTGAAGTTGTCCTCTCCATGAGCAGCAGCTAATGGTGAGGAGGGAGACTCCCATGGTAGGTATCCCCAGTGATTGTAGTCTAGTGGTCAAAGGCGAAGATTCATAGTCCGAAGAAATGTTTGCCAAGACAGCAGCACTTCAAACATTTCCAAACACCTCGTAACACCTAAACGGTGGTTACCCAATCGTCAAGACAGAAGTAGGTGCTACCCATTAAATTCTATTTCTAAGCTCTAGGTGTGTTCGGTATAAAATGCTAGCCAAGTTCTATCTGTTCATCTAAACTAAATGAGAAACATATTTGATTTGTTGGTAGAACGATAAAACCCGATGGATGTACATAGGGAAGAAGGAAGAGGTGTGATGCTTTACACTGGATACTCTGTTTACTTCTTACGTAGATCTACCGGCAGTGAGGCAGTAATGGCCTTCCACCTTCGTAATAAAACGAGTATTGAAATAACATAGCACAAGTGACTAACCTGAGGCTTGACGAGATCGTTGGAACTCTGGAAGCCAATCAACTATGGCGTTTCTTAGAGCCCGCCTAGCGTGATACATGTTAAGAGGAAGAGACGGTACTTCATTTCCATCGTCAGACTCTGTTTCTAACTTGATATCAGCGCAGACACTTTCATCTAAAAACAAATAGCACTACTGAGGTCGAGGAACTCCATCAAGTTTGATTAAAATCTTGCAAGAAGAGAATACAGCAGAAGGAAAAACATAGTATCTTTCACTGCTTGGAACTATATACACATATGTAAGTTTTGAGGATAATTTTAAAGGAGCAATCATAAATAATTCTTGTCTATGCCGAATTGTAAATGTATACATTTGTCTAATATCACAAACACACTTCACCATAGAATCTTATACTACTCTCTATTCTAACAGGAAAGTGTGAGAACGTGGTACTGTGCTGATCAGTGAAAATCTATAACACCATAAAATTTCAAAGACGTTTAAACAATAAGTGCGAGCGTTCAAACAACTGGGAAATTGATTCATCATCAGCGGAGACAACAATACAAAAAATTGGAAACACTTGAATCTGAAACGAACAAGGCGAAAGCTGTACCACTATATGATCAGTAGCTGTGCTATCGTAACTTCACTGGAAGGCCATCGTAATGGAGCAGACATTTAGAAAAAAGTTGACTTTAAAAACTTCCTCATCACGAGAAACATATATGTAAACTATGTGATTATCAATGAATGCCACGGAGCTCAGTTTGGATTATCCATCGAGTATTCTTACACCAAGCGAACAGCTGAAAATACGCAAAATCCGGGCTGAACAGGACTAAGAATTGGATCGCATTCAACATTGAAATCAATGAGCGTGTGAACCTGAATGATCTCCCCGATTCACCAGCACATGTTGATAGCAAACTTGAGAAACTAGTCCATGACACAGACTCAACAATCACTACGTCACGGGTCTTTTTCAAGTAAAAGTGCAAAGCCAAAAAGAAATGGGTAACTGATACCTGCTTGGCACAACACTGCTGTGTTACAGGGAGGATTAATATAGAAAGCGGTATCGCACTAGATGAGTCGGGAAGTAGTACGATAGAAACCGAATGCAATTCGAACAAGGAGTTTTATTCGTGAATGACTTTGGAGATGTTTTATCACCACAAACATGGAACTGGGTGGGAGCGAACACGAGCCCGGGTGACGAGGAAACTGCTCAGTTTCAACTGACATCAGCAATGTCACAGGCAAATCGGGGGATTTGAGGCGCCCAGTGAGCAAAAATTCCCCAGACGAGCCTCTGCTGAATGGAAGGGATTGGTTTGCCCTGGTACAGCTTACTAGCTTCATAAACTCATGCAAGAAATCCAAGGAGCTACTAACTACTGATTGTGGAAGACGACCAGGAATTTGAAAAAACTCAGTCAAACCCATCTAAGACAGAGCAGGTAGGAAGTGGATCAAAAACCACCAGAATAACTTTCCTTTCTACTTCGTAGAGCAAGGAAAGTGAAAAAGTTGATCATATCCTCTGGCCAACATCTCTACTCCTAATACTGACACTCGAAGAGTTCCCCAGAAAGAAAATCAGCAGATCCAGACTGAGTGAAAAGTATCTGGTGCGTTGCAACACACTACTTTCCTTAGCTCTACGTCAATTCACTTTGTACATGGCCAATTCGATTTAATCAATTCATTTATCACTCAGTTAATTTGAACTTGGTCAAATAACGCTTTACGGCAGCCGGAAGCGGTAGCGCTTACAGTTCCGGATTTTATTGTGCAGCTCGTACTCATTGCAGGACCCATATTGAGCAATCGGTACACAGATAACTAATGAGGCTGTAAACACGAATTTTTTGAAGTAGATAGTAATCACTTTTGTGGAGTTATTGGGTAATAACTGTTAGAACTGGTAGTAAGCGAAACGGGCGTAGTTGAAATTCAGGAATTTCTGAAGTGAGCCCCATGTATCTCATGAGCGTTTTAAACACCCACCCTTTAGGTATTGGATTGGACTACACTACCATTTTTTTTAAGCATTCTACTAACATTCCAGCGGACTTTATAAGGAAAAAACTGCGCTAAAAACGCTTTTGTTCGAAAATTTTGATAGTTTATTGTGCTGCGCTCGTCATTTTCCCACGAATGGGAATTTTATGGTATCATTGCCTTATTGAGAGCTATCAATATAAAAAATTTAATCAAAATCGTTAGAGCCATTTTTGAGAAACAAAATTTGGAGTTTTGATCACTATGCTAACTATAGTTAACTTTCAGTGGATTTTGCCCATACACTTAATTTGGCGTCCCATGGTAACCTGTAGGCTAGACATCAAGTTTCAGCTGATTTGGTACGGTTGTTTTATCTATAAACCGCGCTAAAATCGATTTCGTCGAAAATTTTGGTAATTTATTGTGCTGCTCTCGTCATTTTCCCACAAATGGGAATTTTATGGTATAGTTGCCTTATTGAGAGCTATCAATATAAAAAATTTAATCAAAATCGTTAGAGCCATTTTTGAGAAAAAAAAATATTTGGTGTTTTGATCACTATGATAACTGTAGTTAACTTTCTGTGGATTTTGTTCAAACCCTTATTTTGGCGTCCCATGGTGACTTGCGGGCGAGATATGAAGTTTGAGGTGATTTGGTACGGTGGTTTTCTCTAAAAATCGTTCACAGACAGATCTGTTTCTTTATTTCATGACTGTACCTAAACCCTCGACGAGGGTTATATCAGTCATAGAAGTTGCGGTTTCGCTAATATGCAAGAGGCCGGCCCCTGCAGCATCCACCGAACTCAGACCTGTGGAGGTACGGCAGGTATGTGGTCGTTAGCCAGTCTCACCGTAGAGAGCTGTTGCCCGTGGTGTTACCGGCGGAGGTGACCACCTGAGGAATCCCCCACCATCTGGGAGTAGTTCTCAATCTGGTTCCCTACCTGATCTTACTGTTTACTTGGGTGGCAAGTTTCAAAAGGACTGATCAACTATAACCACGTTTCTTAGCCATTACCTTCTTTGCGAACTTTGCAAAATGGTTATAGGCTTCCTTTGTAGCAGTCAAAGCTGCTAAGTTCGTTTGCCCTCTCAACAACCGTCGCTCACTGTTGTAGAAACTACAGTGGAGCAGCACATGGTTTCTTGTTTCCTCCGCACTGGAGGCACAAGACGTGCATAATGGAGAGTCTTTCAGAGAAAAGAAGTGGAGCCGCGCATTGAAGTCACCATGTCCCGTGAGGAACTGGCTCGTCCAGTGGTCTGGCTCAACCCATTTTCTAGAAAGACGTTCACGGATGTTGGGGAAGAACTCATACGTATCACGTCCCTTTGACGAGGATTCCCATCTCGCTTGCCATTTCTCTAGAGCCCATTCATCGATGGCGGCAAGTTTCTGTCCTGTGGTGAGATCCGCACGGAGTTCAGCCCAAAGCGGGGGAAGCTCCCGTTTCACTCTCCACTTGTCAATCATGCACTCAACAGCCAAATCAACTGGTAACTGACCAGTGATCACCTGGAGTGCTTCCGTTGATACAGTCTTGTAGGCCTTGGTGATCCACAGGAGCGCGGCTCTCTGGGATTGGGCCAATACTCTCTTTTTATTGACTGTTAGTTTGCTACCCCAGACAACAGGGCAGTAGCCAATCACACCTAAATAGATGGCCTTATACATGAGGATGGTGTCGTGGTAACACACACCCCAAGTGGCCTTAGTAATGGCACGCAGTGAGGCAAACCTTGCAATGGTAGTGCCTTTAAGGGACTGGAGGTGTTGGTTGAAACCCCACCTCTCACCTATATTCACTCCTAAATACTTGACGTGCTTTTCAAGAAGGAGCCTGTGGCCGCCAAAGCGTATTGTGGGTGGATTATTCACTTTCCCCTTCAAGAGGATTAGCTGGGTTTTTTCCTCAGCCACCTGCATCTTGACGTGCTCGCACCATTGGTTGACAGTGCGGAGCACGTGGTGGGTTTTTTCTTCAATTTGGCGGACTGACTCTGCAAAGATCAGTACAGTCAAGTCATCCACATAGGCGTACGGCTCGCAGTCAGTCTCCATGAGTTTCCTGAGAAGACCTTCGAAGAAGGCATTCCAGAGTGCTGGTCCTAGGACCGAGCCCTGTGGGCACCCCTTCTCAATCTTTCTCCGGACGGAGACATGCCTACTTTCGATCGTAGCAGTTCTGTCTGTCAGGTAACTTCTGATGAGCGAGTACAGGTTGCGGGGGATTCCCCTACCTTTGAGGAATTGATTCTGATTTCATATGAGCATTATAAGCGCGTCAGATTACTAATAGAAGCGACAACAATTCATGAACTTGGCTGACATGGTAGAATGCTGAAGTGTAAGCCGTTTTTAACGGCTGGCCACCATTACCTACAAAAGGCGCCTCACACGAAAGTCATCCCGACAGAGGGCACTAGCCGCGAGCCACAAACCACTCCTGAAGGGGATAGCAGGTGGCCATCCAGAGAAGACGACTCAGTCCAAGAGTACATATAAGGGCCTGCCTGCACGGACAAACGGCATTCATTCTTTCATTCTTACACCGATCACTTCTTCAGACAACAACCAACCACCATCAGCGGCACCAGCGGGGACGACAAGTCCGCCCTCTCGCGTCTGAAGAAGAAGGAGCGACGACTCAACCGAGCCCTTCAAACTACGCTTCGACGCCTGAGGAACTCGTCCCTTGCCCGCTGCTCGACTGAACCTTCTGACTCAACCGAGTCCCTCATCTCGCGTCTGCGGGAGAAGGAGCGACGACTCGACCGAGTCCCTCGCCGTGAGGAGCTACTGCTCAACCGAGCCCTTCTACCTACGCAACAACGCCCGAGAAACCCGTTCTTCGCCTCACACTCTCTCAACCAGCAGACAGGACCTACACACACAACAACAATATTTCATCAGCCCTTTTTAAGGCCACACACGCCCTTGAAAAGGGGACCCCGACAGAGGCCTAGAGAGAAATTCTACAGAAACTTCAACATCTTGAATTACTTAGTTGGCCTTCAAGGCGCATGTACCGTAGATGACGGGTTGAAGGGCATAATCCAGAACTGGAGCCTGTGAATTTTCAAGCCATACTATTCTGAGTATCTCATGATCCTCAACAGGATGGAAGGTATGCTTGAGCATTTGTCTGATGTCAGCAACGAACACATAGCTGAATTTAATAATCACACCTGCAATGTATGGTTGCTGTCTTGGGCCAGCATGCATAATTCCATTAATTGAACGACCATTTGATGTGCATTGGGAAGCATAGAAGAGTAACCTAATTTTGTCAGGTGGGTCTTCAGAGCGATGATAAGCGTGTAATGTGTGAATGAGGAATGTAGTAATTTACAACAGAATCTTTGGTGGTATAACTTCCCCATGCGACTAAGATCAAGATATTCCTAGATAAATTCAGTTAACTGGATTCTTGCCTAGTTTGAATGTTGCAATAACGATGACCTTAGAAATTACTAGAACTCAATAACTCGTCATGAAATCCAGTATCGTCAAAAATAATCTGGATGTAACTAAATAAGACACTCACTACGTTCTCGATCCCCATCAACATTACACCTTGACCACTGAGCAAGAGTATGTATTGCAATGAAGTTCGCCCAAAATTCGCAGTTGGGATTCGTCACGACACCTCTGAGTTTTGGAATGAGATCAGGAGAACGCCCTTGATAAGGACCCAAAAACACTCTTTTCTGGTCATAGTCGTTGGCATGAAGATTATCCCAAATCACAGGTGGCCTTTTAAGTACTTCCGTGACTTCTTCTATTGATTCTATTGTTAGCACTCGAGAAATCACCTTTCCACCTACGCGTAAATAAAAATGTTGCATGAGTTACAGGGAAACTAACTGTTCACAAAGCAATGACGATTACTTTATTAAACGTACCTGTCCACATAATATCGATTTGCGGCACCAGCTTCGAACCAAGAGTAGTGAGGTACTCGGAATTCTGAACGTTTGGAACGGCTCTAGCTGTGCAGTATTGAGTAGGGCATACAATGAATTTGGGTTCGTTTAAATGGTGATACACTTCGTTCGTAACTGAAACCTACACAGTTTTAAATTGAAACACATTTATCAAATCTCGAGTCACACTAGATATTTTAAAAGCTGAGTAAGGAGTTCTTAGAGAATATTTGAATGGATCACATGACGAGATCCAATCTGTAGAATTTCGTCCAGATATAGGGTGATAGGGATGTCTAGCTAAGGTTCCCCAGTTCCCCTCTTCATCGATTTGATTTCACAGGAGCTGTTTCACGAAAAGCCTTAAAAGTGGTCACAGCATATTTCTTTATGTGTGGAATATTTATTGTGAATGAACCTCAGGCTTCGATAGGGTGGGGTTACCCTACAGAGTTTGCCTGGAGCAGCATATCAAGGAGCATTTTGAATAACTTTCAACAAGTTTCTTTCCAAACTGAGCCCAAAATGGTTCTGCAGTGAAAGCGTTGTTCTTCCCCTGGTAGCCTTAAACCAAACGAGGAAAAAGTTCCATACCATAAACATATAATGTTGATTGACATGGGGCAACTTTTTTAAATTGGTCGATCATAATGTACAATTACATAATGTACGTAACGTACTAACACGAAGTTCTCTCCTTCAGTTTATAGTTCAACATTAAAATTTATCAAAAATCTGGTCCAATATATCGCACAACATTCCTCATCCCCGTCGTGTGCACTCAGCAATATTCTTTTAAAAATCTCAGTTTGTTACCTATGTAAAATTGGTAGAACTTAACATTACACAAGCGCTTAGGAATGCCCTGGCGGAACCAGAGAATTTTACGGGAGCGGGGACACAGATAAATGTTCATTTTAATTTTATTGTTTCTGGATACAAATATTTTTGTTGTTATTATCGTTATGGATAATAAGGAAAGATTGCAGGGTAAATTGAAAGGGTAATTAATCTTTATCTTCTTATATACGAAAGCTACTGTACTAGCCAAAAAACATTTTATCCAAAATTTCACACCCACCCCCCTCATCCCGCTCATTTTCGTATCTGCCACAGTAGGAATGTATTAAGCTGCTCCAACTAAATAATTTATGGGACCATCCACGCGATTGTGTTTTTCTGAGATGGTTCGGGCACTTCTGTAACTGTAGGAGAACTATTGAAAGATAAAGTAGTCGAAGAAACGACTTTATTTTAAATTCCAGAATTTTGAATTCGTCATTATATTATAACCATTAGTAAGCGTCCTTGCTAAGTGGATTATCATTCTGATTTTTTTTTTTTTTTTTTTGAGAACGTTAGCACCACATGAGCAGGATTTGGAGCCGTCTTTCAGAAAAAAATATTTGGAGTTTCCGAGATTGTTCATACCCTTACTTTATAGTCCCATGTTGATCTGCAGGCTAAAAATCTAAGTTGAGTTGAATTAGTTCAGCCTTGCTCCCTCAATCACGTTCACAGTCACATTCACAACAATTTTTTGTCACAAAGCTCACAAATTGTATTTTGGAGTTGGTGGTGCAAAGAATTGAAATATTTTATTAAGAAAAACTTGCCCTTAGTTTGTCTCAGGAACATTCCTTCCTAATGCGAACAAGGGAGTGTATAGTTTCTTACACTTATAAACATATAAATATTTACACTTATTATGTAGGAGAGCAATGCTCACGTACAGGTCTAAAAGTAAAAATACTGGACCCGCGATACTTACCTGCGCATGAGCAAATGATTGAAAAACTTCTTTGTCTGCTTCTGACATTTCAGGGTCAATGTCATCAAATAGGAGAGCGAAAGCCACACAACCAAATTGAGAGACCTGCTCCAACTTACGTTTCAGTATCAGCACCTAATGATAAAAACCTTCCACAGTTATGAAGAATATTAAGAGAACCGATTTTAATTATTTTAGATTACGTTCATAAATGTCAGCCAGAGGTTGGGTTGTAGGGGAAACCGTTATATCAATGAGGTTTAACACGTTCCCTGCCCAATTTTTTGACCAAGCTATTGAGCCGAGCTGGCCTCTCTTAATCACTCAGCTGGACGGCAGGCACCAGGTGATGAATTAAATTTCAATTTGTACGACTTGTTGATTCTCCTTCTACCTTTGATGACGAGGTGGGATCATCATAATCTTACAAAAAATGAACACCATATCGATCGTAAGAAAGTCACAAGATATGCATAAAAATTGAAAAAAGAAAGTGCTGAAGACGCCTTGGATAAACGAACGTAGAACAATAATATTATGAAGAGGTTCACAAGTTAACTTCTAAAATAATCTTGACAAACTTTAAGAAAAGCTGTGATGCCTATGAGCAAATAAGAGAACTGGTGCAAAACACATCAGACATGAGTGAACTTGGGATAGCCGTTTTAATACCTTAGAAGACTCAAGTAATCTCTGACTTGAGCTTCGGTGATATTTGAACATTTTACCTTGCTGAATAAAAAGGTCGAGCCGATTGACCGTTCTGGTAATTAAGAGAGGTAATTTTACTTACACGGAGCCCCTCAGACGCCTTGCACACCATGAGCACAGTGAGGTGGTCACTCAAATACACAGGATTAACACACTGGATGCATTTTGAGCAGCGAACTTATTAAAGACTAGATTTCTTTTTTGCCTATTACGATGATTTGTTTGGCGAGAAAAGAAAAACCCTGCAAATTATGACACAATGGTTTATTATTCTCATGAACAGCTTGACCTAGTATTAGTGCTCCCCCATTCCATTCGATTCAGCATCGAATACTAGTAAACCATACGAAACATGTCCTGGCTACAATGGAACTACGGAAACAAAACGTCTGATGATTTTGCCCCGTCGTCGGGGAAATCGAACCCGTTGCGAGGCGAAACGGGAGTTGAGCCACCCGCCCGGCGAGAACGAGGCGGGTTGTTTTTTATTGAGACGGGCGGGAGGGAGGGAGTTCAAACGACGAAACGTTGACTTCTGCTGTAGTACCCGCGTTGTACTGCGTTTTGTTAATTTTTTTTAACCATTTTTTGCCCATAACAACCATGGGCTTCGTCCGATCGGATTGCCGAGATGGCGGGCACAACTAGATACCAAATCGGATTTTTGTGCGAAAGAATGAATTTTTTAGACCACGTTGAAGGCACAAAATTCCGGGCCGGATGGCGGACAGGGGACAGCGAACGGACATTGCAAATTTGGAATCTCCAAGTCTTGAAACGTAAAGTATCAAATTTTGAGGGGGGGGGGGTTGTAAAAAAAATTTCGTGACCGAAAACATAGGGATATTATTCAGAATGAATAATAAACCAAAAAACGACTACTGACACCAGCATGATCAAGGCCACCTGTCAAGAATTGCGACCATTTTGAGACAGGTTTTTCGATTCACCTAACCCTTCACCATCCTTAGGAATTCGTTCGCTCGCATATTCCTTCACCAATGTTTCTCATCAGCCTCTGACCACGCCAACTGGGTGGTGGGTGCACAAGCCGCCTCAACTCTATCATCATGTTACACAGAACCAATTTAAAAACGCGCACTTTAATAATTTTGTGGGCAATTTGCGTGACGCTATTAGTGGTCTCGAAGGTCATTTTTTGAACTCAATAGCCCTTAAAACGTAAAGATCTAAATCGTAAACTCAAAAATCTGCAATTGAGTGCATAGTGCAAGCAATAGATGAACGAAGATCCCATTGATTCTATTCTAGGGTTATAGAAGAAAAGAGTATAGAGGGGAGTCTCAAATTTATTTAGGGAGGTTGTACTCGCAAAGAAAAATGGATTAGAATACCACCTAAAAGGCACAAAGTAGATTTTAAATACGAAAATAATCTAAAAACTTCATTAGGTTTAGTAAAAGATAGAATATGAACTCAACAGGATAAAAGTGGCGTATAAATGCTTAAATAAATGTTCTGGTGGGTCACAATATTGTAAACAAACGGGCAAGGAATGTGAACGATTATATGGATAGCAAAGGCGGTATGTGTTGAATTTTGAATGCAGCGGGAAGCCTCTAAGCACTTATCTATTGTTATCATTCGATATTCGATACTAAACCACGCTGTACCTAACTACTGTCTTATGCTTAAATTAAAAGTTTCCGCTCTTGTTTTATTGGTTTTTATTATAAATTAAAACCTAAAAAGTATGCAAATCACCTAAACGAATCCCGTCATGTCTTCAATTTTGATCTAATAGATAGACAATACATTGATTTCCTCCATTTTGAAAGCAATTGCTCAGATAAATGGTCAAATGAGGCGATTCCTCAATGTGTTTACCATGATTGATGATTTCGGTTCTATAATAACATGGTTCTCCTTTATCCTACTAAACTCGCCCGCCTGATTCTCTTTCCCTCCCATCCAGCTCTCTTATTGCTAATTGCACAATTCCGTCACGAGTGATTTGGTTCGTATCAAAATTTGCCTTTCAGCCGATTACAGAACTTTCATTCCTACTCTATAGACTAAGGTGACTATTAGTGACAAATCCAAACGATCATACCAAACAAACATTTAAAAACCTCAACAATAATTCAATAAGCAATGTTTGTATCAAGCTTTCGGCTATAGAAGCTGAGGTTTCATCTTTTGAGCTTAGCTGCCAGAGATTCGAATATATACAAATTCTGAATTCTGATTTGAGTGCAGGCCCTCAATAGGAAGGAGGGAGGTAACCAACTTATAGGGATGGCATGAACACTAGAAGGCTCGTCAGTTTATTACGAAAGGCAACTCAACAGGGGAACAATGGTCAGTTAGAGAAGATAAAACTTCTCCCACTCCTCAAGCCTAAACGTGTGTCCTGCTTGTAAAACTGCCTCACCTATAGGTAAAGCCTAATTTTCATGTCGACACTGCTTAGATTTATTAATAGAGCGCCCATGTAAAAAACATGTGCAATGCTGTGCTCTATTTGCCTCCTCAATTTTACTGAGAATAAAATTACGTTGTTATTTAACGTCTGTCTGTGAGCGATATTGTTAGATGTTCAACTAAACTTGGAATAATTAACTATATTTCACCCTACAAATGGATCGACTAAAACCTCATTACGTACCTCTTTAGAATTGGAGTACGTGATATCCAACCCAGGCGAAAGAGCATAGTAAAAGGTGATTCCAGTCTCAATTGCAGTTGTTATTAAACTGGTTAAATGTTCAGCTTCTTCGACTGTGTAAAGGTCCCTCCAATTGGCTCTGTGCTTTGAATCATCTTTCGGTGCATATATATACGAATTCATTCCCCATTTCTTCATCCTGCGTTTCATAAACGACAAAACGAATAAACATAATGAGTCTAAGGTAATTTGTTGTGACATTAAAGCGATGATTGAAAGTCTTACTTTTGGAAAAGATCTTTTCTTTGTTCTGAGGTCCATGGTCTACCATAAAAACCTGAAATAACACAAAAAGTAAGATACCCACGGCAGAATAGTGGAAATCCGTTACAAAATAAACATTCGAAAAGGAGGAACCCAGTGAATGAAATAAAAAATATTCGTTATCCATCCATATACATATATGTTAACTGTAGTTACCGTAGAGATCAAAATATCTGCAAAATCGGTCATACAATAGCTATTATCATTGCTATAAAACAACCTCAACACCAGTTTCCAAACTGAATTTTCTCCTGGTACACGTGTCTACATGCCTTGTTCTTTCACCTGCTCTACGGCCACTTGCACAGAGCTGATTCGAGAAATCTTGGTTTTGTTCCCCATCAAACTCCCCCGTTGTGTATTCTTGCACTCTATTGCAAGCCTCCAAATCTCACCCCTCAGAAGCGACAGGGAGTCAGTGGCTACTAGATCTGCCCAATCTTCTAGGGGGACTGCTGACTCACCATTGCACATTAGGAGAGCCTAGCAGAGTCCTGTAGCTATTTGTGAGATTCGAGCCACCTCTAGCTGTTTATACTTTGGCTTCTGACACAGGGCTTCAATAGCTGCAGCAGGGAGCAGAGGGGAGGGGATTACCAGATGTTTATCAACATGGCATACCCTGCTACTGACAACAAAGAGGCGAATCTCCTTAGAACCATACTTGTACACAGCCCTATAGATATTTATCTATTCATTTCTCTCGACAGGATGCATGCGTCTGCCACAAATGCATGTGTCTGCCTTTGGCGTTCCTGAATGCCGAATCACTGTCATGGCCCTAGTGATTGTCTGTATCGGTGGAAACAGAGGGAGTGAATCCTGAAACCTGGATTGCTACAAAGAACGGAAATTGGCTACACAGGTCTTGCAGCACCCAACTTAATGGCCCCTCAGATTAAAGCCCAAGAAATCACGTTCTTCCCAATTGCAGTACTTGAATAGTAAACAAAGATAGTTGGATGAGCAGTCACACCTACCCAACAAACTTAAATTCTCCCAATTCACAAAGAACGACTAATCAGTGAGATCAAATTGAACTCTCCCATTGAAGCTTACCACAAGAAAAGGATACTGAATTTCTACCTACACATACGCTCGATAGCAAAACCCACGCCTTAATTACAAACTCGTAGATGCGACTGATAAAAACCTCTTTATCAATCATAAGATACCAGCTACAGGGTTATGGTTCCAGACATAAGACATGTTGTGGCATTCACAACTGTTAAACGATAACCACTATCATGAGAACCGTCGTACTCTATATTCACATGTTCTGTACGCGCTAATAGTGGATTTGATTATGTAATACTATGAACGTATGCAATACCACGGAAAGAGATAATGCGTGGTGTGAACATATCTGAAACAGCTTCGTACTTGTGTTGTACCTTACATCAGCTCCAAGAACAGCCGGAATTGCTGAATGTTCTCAGACACTAAACCCGAGGAATCAGGTAGTCGTCGGAGCTTGAACGTATGCGTGAGGAGGAAACTCCTACACAAACGTAAATGCCTTTACATTCGTTCGAATCAACGTACAACTACACCATAACCAAGACTATAATAAAAATGGGGCTTCATGTATAGGTAAAATCGCCCATCAAAGCTTGAAACCACATGGCCCGTACGAATGTACGTTAACTTAATCCAAGTCAAAACATCATTCTAAAACAGGTTCCCAAAACAGCTCACCTTCTACAACTCCACAAATGAAATTCTGATTTTTCGTGTGCATATTACTCGAATCAGGCAAAGAATCTTCCATCACACGAAACAGGCTTTCTACTATCAATAAACTTCTCGACACAGGTAGTAAGCTAATTTCTCGTCCTTTGACGGGTCACACTAAATAACATTCTAGTACTACTAACGAGCTGAGCCAACGTCAGCGCGTTGTAAATCAAGCGAAAAAACTGTTTGTAGAATCAAAACCTAAATAAAGGGTTGTTGATACTCCTTAGAAAGAGAAATTTGGCGAAGAACAAAACACTATCAGCTTAGCCGTGAATAAACATATCGAAAATGGCGGAGCGGGCGGGCTTTTCAAAAACCCTATCAACCGGGATCTTTAAGTACAGCTATTTATTACATTATGTACTATAAACAATGTTTAGCTTGTACTTCATACATTCAAGATTGTGTGTAGAAGATATCGTGGTGAGTTTCATAACATTTTACTTGCAGCTATTTGTTAGCCTAGAAAACTAGTCTGATGACTAAAAGTAAGCAATATGTATCGATATGTGTGTGATATCGATGTTATCCTTTCGTTACCGGAACTTGAACACAAAATATCTGGTGCGTCGCAACACACAACTTTCCTTAGCTCTACGTCAATTCACTTTGTACGTGGCTATTTCTATTTAATCAATTCATTTATCACTCAGTTAATTTGAACTTGGTCAAATAACGCTTTACGGCAGCAGGAAGCGGTAGCGCTTACAGTTCCAGATTCTATTGTGCTGCTCGTACTCATTGCAGGACCCATATTGAGCAATCGGTACACAGATAATTAATGAGGCTGTAAACACGAATTTTTTGAAGTGGATAGTAATCACTTTTGTGGAGTTATTGGGTAATAACTGTTAGTACTGGTAGTAAGCGAAACGGGCGTAATTGAAATTCAGGATTTTCTGGAGTAAGCCCCATGTATCTCATGAGCGTTTTCAAACGGCCACCCTTTAGGTATTGGATTGGACTACAATACCAATTTTTATTAGCATTCTAATAACTTTCCAGCGGAGTTAATAAGGAAAAAACTGCGCTAAAAACGCTTTTGGTCGAAAATTTTGATAATTTATTGTGCTGCTCTCGTCATTTTCCCACGAATGGGAATTTTATGGTATCATTACCTTATTGAGAGCTATCAATATAAAAAATTTAATCAAAATCGTTAGAGCCATTTTTGAGAAACAAAATTTGGTGTTTTGATCACTATGATGTCTATAGTTAACTTTCGGTAGATTTTGCCCATGTCCTTATTTTTGCGTCCCATGGTAACCTGTAGGCTAGACATCAAGTTTCAGCTGATTTGGTACGGTTGTTTTATCTATAAACCGCGCTAAAATCAATTTCGTCGAAAATTTTGGTAATTTATTGTGCTGCTCTCGTCATTTTCCCACTAATGGGAATTTTATGGTATAATTATCATGTTAAGAGCTATCAATATAAAAAATGTAATCAAAATCGTTGGAGCCGTTTTTGAGGAAAAAATATTTGGTGTTTTGATCACTATGATAACTATAGTTAACTTTCGGTGGATTTTGTTCAAACCCTTATTTTGGCGTCCCATGGTGACCTGCGGGCGAGATATCAAGTTTGAGCTGATTTGGTACGGTGGTTTTTTCTAAAAATCGTTCACAGACACACAGACCATTTTCCCAAATAGTGTTGTTCGGACTCATGAGGGTCTGAAACGTAGAGATCTGAAGAAAACTCAAAATTTTTTTTTCAGCCGATTACATAACTTTCCTTTCTACTTCGTAGAGCAAGGAAAGTAAAAACTCAGTGCTCATAGAAAAGTACGGGCATCATTAGGGCGGAACAGAAATTAGTCCTCCTATCACGCAAATCCCCGGAAATACTTGAAAGGATTTCTGTTTGAAGCGGTAGCGTTTCACGATAACGACACATCAACCGGCGACGGCCTTTGACTCATATAACTGAGGGTTAAGGAATAGTAATTTTGATAAGAAATGAGACCAGTCAGAGAGCGCGAAAACAGCTGAACCAAATTAGCAGCAACTTGATATCTAGCCCTCAGGCAAACACGAGAAGTCAAAATAAAGGTTTGAGCAGAATCCGCCTCATCCAGTTATAATTTTGATCAAAAACACTGAATCTTTATTTTCAAAAACTGCTCTGACGAATTGTATTAAATTTGTGTGTGGGCAGCTCCAAATAACATGATATTACCAGTTTGCTACCCTCTTGGTAACACACCCCCAAAGTGGCCATTATTGTTCGTAAAGAAGCAAACCGTACGATTGCAGTACCTTTCAGGGACTGGTGGTCTTGGCTGAAACGCCAGCTCTCACCTATATTGACTCCTTAGTACCCTATATTGACTACTTAGTACTCTCAGGAAGAAATGCAAGGCCACTGAAACGTATTGACCATTGGCTATTTAATTTTCCCTTTAAAGGAGTCCTGTGGGCAGCCATTCTGTACCATTCCCTGCATTGAGATACTCAGATTCGATCGCAGCAGTTTTGCTTGTCAGGGTACTCCTGATGAGTAAATAGAGATTACGACGAATTCCCTGACCTTTAAGCTCATTGAGGACCACTGTTCACCATAAAGGAAGCTCAAACGTTCCTCCGGTCTTGATGAGAACTGCCAGGACGTACTTAGGCAGTGCCTCCAGGAAAACATTGTGGATTTTACGATCACATCTTTCCTTTAGTACACCCATATTGTCTGCCTGTGAGTTTGAGGCCAAAAGCTCCTGCAAGGGAGTGTAACATTAAAATTTCCATGATCTCAGGTCTGGTTCATTGATTCCCTTCTGAGGAGTGACGAGTGTTCTTCCGCAGATAGTCATTAAATAAATTAAGAAGGCTTCATGAGATGATCTGCTCAGCCTTCTTTAACACATTGCTTCCTATGTTTACTGGTTCTAGAGATTTGCCGACGTGGCCTTTTGTCCACAATGATATGGCTGGCTCGTTCAGAGGGTTCATGATCAGCTAGATACCTACTTTACATACCCTTTTTCTTTAGAAATATGTAAATATATATATAGGGGGTACTGGGGAAAGCTGCCATGGAACTCGAGACTGAGCTGAGTCGTTCATAGTTCTAGAATTACTCACCCAAAATACCTTGACTGATGAGATGATAAATTAACTAGTTCGTTGAAGTGAATTAGCCGAAATGCTTTCGATTTCCTGACTTTAATACAGTGTCGTTGAGCGTTCTCATTCTAACGCGAGAATAGAAATTGGGCATACAAAAGGTATTTCATCTATCGACTCTAACGCTCTTTAATAATCGATAACGTCGTTCCGCGAACTGCCGCCATTTTTTCTTCAAGGCGTCCGCTTACCGATTTTTGGTTTGTTTACTGTTTATTTGCTAGCTTTTCCCAGAAATCGCTGCCCGGCTAGCAATATTTTCGAGTGTACTTATAGTTTTTGCGTTTAAGCATATGCTGTATACCTCCGGATTTCACCACCTTCCAGCCGTCATTATGGTTTCAAGATGGATAGCGGTTTCGGCTCTCACTTCATGAAAGCTCCCAGTTCATCGACGGACCCGAGCTCTCAAGTTCAGCGAGCCAAACCTCATTTCAGGTATTCTCAAGAACTATTTTGATTCCCCGGTTGTTTCCCTTTCTTTCTCGACCCTACAAACGATTGTCTCGTCCTCCTGTTCCAGGGCAGCTGTCCAATTTTGTGGTCTTTGATTTCTTGGCAGTAGTTCTAGCTCAGTTTTTTTAGACGCGCTTCATGGGCTCCCGTGTTTAATTTAGATATTTGGATACTGGACGATATTGTACAATTCTCGTCGGTCTAATGAATTACTCTGTTTCCAGGGCCGGGGTTGAGAAACCAGAGCTTACCCCGCTCACCCGTCTAGCGAAGTTTAAGGTGAGAGTCGTTAAATTACTTGTTAACAAAATGCTATTTAACCCTGGTAGATAGTATTGAGGCTGAGGGCTCGTGGTTTTCGCTGTCTCTTGCAGAGACACAGCAATCTGATGCTTTTTACACCGTTGTACCCAACAATTCTCGTAACGTGCCTTAATCTTGGACACTGGCATTGTAATGTAAACCGTGCTCTAATCATGCTAACGACATATATTACTATAAGCTCTGACGTTGCGACGTCGATGTGGTTCCCGAAGGTATTATTTATTACAATGGGCTAACGTCGAATGTCATTTATTATGTATGCTGAGGGGCCGTTATATCTCAGATGGTTGAAAACCAGCGTCAGGGTCAAGACGGTAGTTTTGATAGGATTCGGTCGGGGGGCTCGATAACACAGTTCGGTTTACCACAGCGGTAGCAGTTCAGATGAAGTTTTGCATAAAAGTGAATTTGTAGGAGTGCTGCATACGAAAGTAGACGATTAGAAGTATACATAACGATGATGTGCGAAGTTGAGTAACTAATGCAAAGGGAATGTTTAATATCTATCACACACCTTTCGTAGCCCCACGTTCAGTTCATATGAATTTGTAAAACATACGTTTGTTGGGCTTTTCAAGTTCAATATGGGCTGACATTTATCCGGATCGGCATAATTTCCATTTTTGATAATTTTATTCTGTTTTTTCCTGTGAAAGTTGTTTAACCATTCGTTGAAAATGTCTAGGAGCTGAATATATTTGAACGTAACAATAATGACTAAATGGCTCAATTAGGTAGAATGACATACATGTAAATACATCCATACTGTTTTTTAGACACTGAACTCTAGAAGCACACGCTACTCAGTTGTTTATTCTACCTTTGAAAAAGAGATCCATTAGCCTTCATCCTATAAAACATAGTTATAAGTGGAAGGGGGCCCCTATGAGTAGCTGCAAAAGGTGTCGCGCCTGATGATAGTTTAATGCTGTTTGGCTCACTTGTAACACGAGCAAACTTACCTGAAACTGTTGTCAGGCCCGTGACACCATCGGAGTGCCTTTTTTCAGCATCTTAAATATCTGAATCCTCCTTCAGTCTGCCTATTTTTGTCAGGATATTTGTCTGTACGAATCTGTATCGATATCAGGGATATCGATCGGCCAATCATTGGTTTCATTTTACGAGTAGAACCCTTGTCGAGAATTCACTGGCTTCAACGAATCTGGGTTTGTGTTTCAACTTTGAGGAAATTATACCCCGATATACAGAGAAAGGCCTCCAAGCAAGTGGTGACAGTGAAAGCACAGCAAAGCCACAGTTTTCTCGTTTATTTCTCCTCATTTCATTTCTGGAGCCATCGTTCAACTCTACACCATGTTGTAAGATTATAAAATAGTATTAGTCTTTTCAATTAACCCGTAAGTAATTCGTTAGGAACACGATTACGTGTTTAAGTGTCTTTAGTGTTTTCAAAGTTCCTGATTGTTATGGTAGGTAATGGCACGATAGTTGGGACTTGTCTTGTCAGATGTTGGGGAGTCCATTTTCAAGGAAAAATGAAAGTTGGAACAGTTGAACAAACAACTCAAAAAGCTATCACTGCTGCCGATCTTAGTGATGAGCTCTACTGTCACCAGCTAATGTGTCTTCTGTCAAGTTCACGTTAAGCATGACTCGAACAGTCAGCTTTGTATTTCAACACAACTGAAGTTAAGGTTAGCATCCGATTTGTTTGCTCTATCCCAACAAGTCGATTTCATGGTCATCATGGTTTGTTTGAGCTTCAAAAACTCTAATAACGTTTCTACAATTACGATAATTTCACAGCCACTTTACTATCCCAATATCGTAATTGCACTCACTATTGCGTTTATGATTGTAGTTCGAAGTTCACAGGAAATTTAGACAACTCGTTTAATTGTAGCCGCTAAGGGGGCGTGAGTTCAGGATGATGAAGGGTGACTACGAGATAGAGAGGAAGAACATCTAGGGAACTCAAGGCAATCAGAGGGAGAAAATTGTACACTCACTTGTTCCCAATGTTTAATAGGTAACAGCAAAGCTGACGAACAGTCTGCCATCAATCTATGAGCGTAACCTTTTGCTATCCTTCTCTCTCACTCGCTCCCTTTGCAATCTCCCAGTCACTGCTTTTTTTCGTCCATATAAAAGCTGGTTAGAATCAGGTTCTGAGCCAAAAAGTCGCTCAGATGAGTGACTCGTTTGGCATTGCCTTGCCAATGTTACTTAACATGTCATTGAAATCTCCCATCAGCAACGTTGGGAAGGTATGGATGAAATATTGCTCAGCAAAGCAGTGATTATGGAGAATTTCCATTCGTCTCCAAATTCATTTCAGTTTTCAATTAGTGTATGATTCAATTTAATTGTAAAAACAGAGCCTCCCTTTCATTTTATAATATTTTTAAATCCTTATTATAGTTGATTTGGCTTGAAGACTCGATTACCTTTATTTTGATTATTACGTGAGCTGTTTGGCTGATTGGGGTTCAGCATATCTCAACGCCCAACATAAAGGATACTATGTAGGAGTTGAAAATACCAATGCAGAAAGTGGACTAAAACATGTTCAGGACTATGTACGAGTGGACCCCCATTACGATGTAAAGTTTTGAATGTATCCTATTTAATTTTCAGGCGATTCGTGACCGTAATTTGAAGCGCCCTCCATTAAACCCCAAGAGAATATCCGGTGGCAAGCTAAGCATGGATTCAAAAGCGAATGGTGTAAGTGAGTCTGACCCTAATGTTCTGAAGACTAAGGCCACTCCTCATCTAATCAATGGCAACGATACTGCTCAAACAAATGGCAGTGACCCTAAGCAAAAAAAGAGTATTGAGAGTTCTCACACGAACGCCACGGAAGTAGTTACAGTTGATGATCCACTAGTGGTGGGTAAATCAATCGAAGCTCCTTCCGCTGACCGAGGCACAGAAAATGAATCTCATCCTCCCGATGAACAGGCGCAACGAAGGGAATCATCAGCATCTGGTTCGAGCAAAAAGTCCCAGGAGGTTTTGAATGACTCTGTCGAGCTGGTGGCGGACAATCCTGTAAATGATTTCAATTCTGATCGAAATGAACCAACTGAGGATAGCGATGGATCATCTCTAGACGTTATCGGAGACTTTGTGTCTGTTGAAGAGCTGGACCTTAAATTTGCTCCTGATAGCTCCGACGAGGAAATTGTCAACACTGAACCTATAGCAACTGAAAGTGAAGAACTATTGCAAATAGCTCAAGGTTCTGGGCCTGAAGAACCATTTGTGCCTGACATTGTACGACGGATGAACGCAGATGGCCAGGTAAAGTATTTTCGTTGTCAGTATCATTTTCTATGCATGAAGCCACCAAGTACTCAACATAGTTTTATGCGCATGGGTCAATCCCTTTTCCCCCTAGGTCTTTAATTGAACAGCCACATTTGTGTGTTTGAGCTGTGACTCATTTATAGTTTTATAGATCCAGACCTTCAATACATTTACATGACACTGTTGTGCTATGAGCTATCTGAAAAGCTGGCACTTCACTTATGTATTTGAATGTTCATTATGCACATGGAAGTCATCCTTGAGTTACAATATAAGATAGGAAGTAATATATGAGGACTGACCCTTTTTACTTTCCTTGGCTCTACGAAGTAGAAAGGAAAGTTATGTAATTGGCTGAAAAAAAATTTTTTTTTAAGCCTGGAAGTGTACCTGTGTGTTCCCTTATGCCAGGGGTTTCCTTGAGTCGAATGATGTCTCTTTGTTCTTAAGGACTTGGTACATTTGTGTCGGATCATTAACGTCCCTTCAGTTGGGCCTGATAGTATTTCACCCCGTAGGCGAAAAACCTCTCAGGACCCCTAAGCTGGTGGTGCTCAACCTCCTCTACATGGGAAAACCTTCCGCAGAATTTTCGCTTACTCGAACGAACTAGAACTGTCTTTATTCCAAAGAAGTGAGGAGTTGGAGAGGGGCGCTACAGGCGCCCACATGAGTTTGTGTCGCCTGTGGTCTTCTGGCATCCTATCTCCAGGTGGTGGGTGAGATTCTGTCTGGAGAGTTTACTGACTATTGGATGGTACCAAGTCAGCAGCATTGGTTTGATTTATCCTCGATAGGTTCCAGCTAAAGGTCATGGCTGGCTGCCTGTAGAATAGTAGTCAAGCTCCATATCCAGTGGGCCATCTAATTAGTGCCAGCATAATCGCGTACAACTTGCTGTGCCAAAGCCCTAATTCCTGGTGCTACGCTCACAGCCACTGCTATATAAGAGCATAGAGACCTCACAGGGCACGAGATTTAGGCTAGAACCTACTACACACTACCTGGCGATTGTGTTGGTGAGGTCACCCAACGAGTCACTTGGCAGATCTGAGGACAAAGTGGGTCTCCTTAAGGCGCTCCCTATCTGAATACAACTACTGTGTTCGAAATTATTGTGACTACAATGAACCATACCTCATCATCAAAAGAAACTTAACAAGCCCCATTAGTTATTATTTTTTCGTCAGTTGTTATTAAGACATATGTTTGGGCGTCTTATCAATTGAGGCATTCCTACTCATGATATGAACGGTTTTAACATTCAAGTGTATCGAATAAATATAACTCATTATTCACCGTCACCTCAGGTAAATTCGCTGGTTTTCTTCAAAACGATTTGTTTCAAGTGGTGTTCAAATTCATTGATATTGTTAACTTCTTTTGGAAATTATCGTAATTTTGTGCAATTTGAAAAAAAAACAAACAAACTAACGTCTACACGAAATAACTCTGTGATACATATTTCAGGTGAACATACGGCGGACGCTTAGGAGTCAACAACTGAAACGTAAACTAGATGAAATGGGCCCCTCCGTGAAGAAAATGAGGTCGGGGGCAGACGGATCAACGGCTTCACCAGGTTGGAAATTTTTCACACCTTCGCTGTCCCTGAACAAGTTCTGGACTCCCTCGGCAAATAGTGACGTTCATACCAGTGATGTCTCTGCTCTCGCCAGAGTGGATGAGTCTATGCACGTTAACGTCGGGGACCAAAGCAATATCAATGATAAAATCGACAATGATAATACCGGGGATTCGCAGGAACAAAAGTCGAGTTCGATGAAGTGGTGCAATGTCATGTAACGTCTATTTCGGTAACACTCAGTACATTTCCAGTTTTACCCTCGTGTTACTGATACCTTCACATTTGAAATTTATTTTTTATTTACTTATGTAAGAGGTATTAGTAGTTTAGTTGGTCGTTGTGTATATCAGGGGGCGTTTTTACTTGTGTGTCAAGCGGTGAGCGTTGTGATTGTTGAAGAAATGTGTTTGAATATTGGAGCGTAATTATCTTGTACATATACACAATGAAGTTGAACGTTGAAGCGTTTTCAACGCAGCGTTTTAGGTTTTTTAAGGTTTAGTTACATCCTGCTTTGTATTGAAACTGTACGTGTTACATGACATGGTACGTAACTAATGTGTCTGTGCCAATTGAACGACGAGTAATGAACTCAATGCAGGCTGTAAAGTTATTTGCTCAGTTTAGTAGAATGTCAGTTGATTGTGTTTTATCACTTTTATTTTACGACTACTGTAAACCAATTTGTAAACGATTTCGGATTTATTTACATAGACTCCCTTCGATTTTAAATGTTTTGTATTTTTTGTATTACATTACACGTGTACCTTCATCATATTCTTTGGAGACCTCACTGAGTCACCCTCTGAATAATGAAAGCTGCACTTTGAGGCAGTGAGTAAAAGGAGTGAGGTTAAGATGGTCAATTCCCAACGTAAAACTCCCCTGATCAACGTGCGATTTGTACATCTCGCTGGCAACTGTTTTGTTGTTGTGGGGGGGGGGGGGGGCAAAACTCAGTGTTGAGTAACTTACTTGCATATTGCTCTCCTCTTTTGGTATACTATTCATGCTGAAAAATACACCTGTTTTCAGTCAGGAAATTTGATGATCGCTATTGATCAATGCGCACGCAGCGAATTAATGGGGCTGTACACTTTTCTTTTTTTTTTTGAGAAGTATAATTACTTTTTCTGAGTTATCAGGGAAAACTTAGAGCGTTATTAAACCCTGATCTGATTGGACTAGACCCACACTAGTGTTTTTCGAATTTTTCTCGAAAACGGCTCTAACGATTTTGATTAAACTTTCAAATTATCTTCTACTAATCAATACCTAACTTTTCTTCTCTATACATATCTCCATGAAAATAGCAAAAATAGGTTTTTTACGCTTTTTGGCAAAACGGCTTCAACGATATCATCAAACTTTCAAGATGTTTTCGAATAGTTAATACCTACATATTGTTCTCAATAAATGTTCCTCTGAGAGTCCATTGAACAGAGATAAAAATCAAAATGTGTCGAAAATAACGTTTTTTTCGAACATTTCCGTAACTTCTTCACCAGATGTGATAAATCCTAATGGAGTGTCTTTTAGTCACCCATACCAACATTTCGTTCTCTATAATTATTTCTGTATATATATGTTGAACGGAGATATAAGCCAAGTTAACTCAGAAAAGAAGATTTGTCGAATATTAATTTAGCCGGTATTCCAATTTTATCGAAAACGGCTCTAACGATTTCAGTCAAACTAACGGAGTACTCTCAGCTAACTAGTCCCTACATTGTGTTCTCTATAAATATATATGTTAAATAGAACTCTGTAAATATATGTTTCTGTAGAAATGCGTTGAACGAAGATATAGCGCCCGCATAAGTAGCTGGTGTTCGAACTTAAAGGGATGGCGGAAAGTTGTGTGTTGCTACGCACCAGATATTTTAAAAGATTCTAGTAACATTTAAGCGGAGTTGACAAGGAAAAACTGCGTTAAAATCGATTTTTGATTGAAAGGTTTGTTAATTTATTGCGAGGCTCTCGTCATTTTCCCACGGATAGGATTTTAATGTGTCCATATACAAAATGTAATCAAAATCGTTTGAGCCGTTTTTGAGAAGAAAAACTGATGTTTAGATAACTATAATAACTATAGTTAGTTTTGGTGTCTCATGGTAATCTGATCTGAAAACGAGATTTGTTGAATATTAATTTATCGTTTTCCCCCCATTTCCTCGAAAACGCAAACCATTCGAAATCACTAAAATAACAAATATTCATTCACTTATCTTTCTTTACAAGAAGACAAAAACATGAAACACCCTGCTGTACGGAACCCCTTATTAATAATAAAATAGTTGCGATTTCTTATTAAAGATTGGAAATCAACAAATTGCAGGAAATGAAGAAAACACTGTTAGTAAGATGTTGAATAATAACAACTCTCTTAGCCCCAGTTATTACATCTGTAATTGCCTGACCTTCATTTAATTCCAGCATTTTCATACTAACGATAAACAAGTTTTGAGGTTTTACAAACTGCACAAGAAGACAAAATAGTGCTCCCAGACTCAAGCTAACTATTCATCTGTGCTAATGAAGCTCTGTTGAATGCTTATATTTTGCAAGTAGTTAAAAACAAGATTAAGGAGAACATCTGTTCCAATAGCATGACATAATCCAGGAAACCACATAGAAAGGCAGGCCTTCCACAGTGACCGTTCCTGAACGCTTTAACAAGGATCTTGCAACCCATAAAGGGACAGATGTTGCAACAATTGTAAGACCCCTAGGTACTTGCTAACCTAAAACAGTCAGCCAATTTCCAATAACAAACCACTGGACAACGTGGAACCATAAAACAAACACTTCAACCTAACAACTTGCTGTTGAGCTACTTCTCTCGGGGGTTGATTAGTGAGTCCTTTAAGTTGTCCTCTCAATTATGTTTAACAAGAGACTGACTCAATAAACAGCAACATTTCTTTATCTTGTCAACGATCTAAGATGGCGGAAAGAGATCATTGCATGTCTGCTTGCGCATGCAGGTACTTGACTGACAGCGATAATTTTTTCAGAGGCAATTTATCAAGGAACCAGCCAGGACATGGACGAGATGCTCAGCGCTCTAGAACGCATTTCTAATACATGCTCCAACTCCTTCAAATTCTTCGAACTTAACAAACCCGCCTACTCACGACTCCAATAAAACAATCCCGATTTCTACAAGCTTAACTAATACATGGGTTAGGCAGAGAAGGATGTTGTAGTATCACGTACCTACGGGTTCCTGATTTCAGTATAATGAATTTCCAGGTTGATGAACGGAACACATTTTTATTTTAAGAATGTAAAATCAATTTATAAAGTAAACATACAGTTTCGGCAGTACTTAGTCGGGAGACATTTCATTATACGAACTGATCACAAACCTCTAATCCATTTACTCGGCGAAAAAAACGAACTTCCGAAACTGGCTGCAAATAGATTAACACTTCGATTACAAAATTCAATGTTTGCCTGGGAAAGATAATCCAGCAAATGCACTATCAAGGCTTCCACTATGCACAACAAAAGTATCAACGCCACAAGAAGAGGCAGCATCATTCGGATCTAAATTATTGCACGTTAGGCTCGAGGATATCGCTCTATCTTCGAATCATCTGAAGAAGAAAACATTGGAAGATGAAATACTGACTCGTGTAGTAACATATGTACAACATGGATGGTCCCACAAGAAGGAAGATGTTCCCAATACGTTACATACATTTTTTGAGAAGAGAATGGAACTATCATACGAAGAAGGCATCCTTATGTGGCAAGGACGGTTGGTGATACCATCTATTTTGAGAGCAACAGTTCTCAATGTGCTTCACAAAGGGCACCCAGCGATCACTGGGATGAGAGCGGTAGCGCGCACTCACGTCTGGTGGCCCAACATTGACAAGGAGATCGAATCACACGTTCATGCATGCTTTACTTGTCAAGAGAATCGACCAAAAGATCCTGAGGTTCCGCTATTTTCGTGGTCTGTTCCACGAGAACCATGGAGTAGATTGCATATAGATTTTTGCGGTCCATTTCTCAAGAAATACTGGCTGATTGTGATTGACGCAATTACAAAATGGCTCGAAATATTTCCAATGGAGAAAATTACATCGTTCAAGACCATTCAGCTTTTAAGAGAACTGTTTGCAAGAACTGGGCTCCCTAAAACTATCGTAAGTGACAATGGACCACAGTACACCAGTTCCGAATTCAAATCGTTCTGCCAGTCGAATTGTATACATCACATAACTTCAACCCCATATCACCCGAAAACCAATGGGTTGGCGGAGAGGGAAGTAAAGACATTCAAACAACGAATGAAAGCGATGAGTGGGGTAAACGATGTTAATCTGAGGCTACAACAATTCCTGTTTTCATATCGCGTCACTCCCCAGCGTACCACTGGACGTTCACCAGCAGAACTATTTTATGGCCGGCGAATCAACTCAAGACTAGACTTGTTGCGTCCCAACGTAGAGTCGAAAATAGATAAGGCTCTAGTCCAACAGAAAATCCTGCATGACAGCAACATGAAACAACGTTCATTTGAGGAGGGAGAAACGGTGTGGGTCCAGGATCCACATAATGACGAATCCAATCCAGGATTCATCAAAACACAAACGGGACCGTATTCATACATTGTTGATGTCGGTGGAGTCGAAAAGAGGGAACACGCCGATCAGTTGAGGAGAAGACGAGGACCTTCCAAAGGGGGAGAAGATGTAGTATCACAAGATTAACGACGAGAATTTCCAACCATAAAAGTTATAGTATAGTTATAGTTTAGTAGTTATTAGTTATTAGTATATTATAGTTTCCAATCATCTGTTACACGTTACCACGGAGTATGTTTACTTTTGTAAATTGATTTTACATTCTTAAAATAAAAATGTGTTCCGTTCATCAACCTGGAAATTCATTATACTGAAATCAGGAACACGTAGGTACCTGATACTACAGATGTTACAGTTAAAACTCTTATTTAAAGAATATATTTTTACACCAGCGAGCGCTTAAATTTAAACAGAACAAAAAAATCAAAACCCTTTCATCTTTTGAACTTCTTCCTCCTCTTTATCCTGTCCATCTTATTGAGTTCGCCTTGCTGTTGAGAGCCCCAGCCGTATATTTCTTTGACTTTCTGCATCCTCACAGCGTCACTGAATTGATAACAAAAACGTAATTAGCAAATTGAATCAACAAGTCGACAAAGTGGAACAACCAAAAGTTCTGTTTTGGTGTAAAACCGACCTTAGAACGATTCTAGTGAAAGAGGGGGAGGGGGGAGTAATCACAGGACGAGGATTGAGAGTATGGGGCTCAAGGAAATACAGGGATCTACATGTTCGGCGAAAAGGACATAAACAGACGTAACGGTGACAGAGGTCGTGCGCTCAGCCCTTGGAATGGGTTAAATGTTACAACAAAAAATAGAAAAGAACTACATGCAAATACCTGGCCTTTTGCTCTTTAAATCGGACTCCAGCGATGAAGGTTCGGTCTTTTCTGATTTCCCTCAGAGCCCCTTTAGCTTCTTTTTTCACTCTTCTCTTCAAACGAATCATTTCGTCCTTGATTTTGTTTTTGTCAAAACTAAAAAAAAAAACAGTAAATTCATACGCATGGTTATCAATTACCTTCAAAATTAGGGTTGGTTTCCTAACAGGATTTAGTGAACCGTGGCTGGCTAAATAATGAATTACGTTATATTGTTAGGCACCTAATGCCTATATATACTATCGGGTTATATCTATTTCCTTGATAACTTTTAAGGAAACGAAAATTCTTCCGAGTGAAGGTATTTCTTTGGTCTGGTGGTGACGGTTTTGTTCAATGCTTCCAACTTTGATTTTACAGCTTCCACGAAAGATTCTTCTGCGGCTAATTGCCCATCAAAAAGTTCTGCAACTGTGGATTATTTATTGTACGACTGCACCATGTTGTAATCTATGAAATAATAACCACCCCTGCATGTTGGAATCAAACTGATATTCTAGGAGCATTGGTAACCCAGCACAGAGGTTTTACCGACAATTTTGTTAAACCTTTAAGCAGCTTTCAACATAGAGGCTGGAGTTTACTTTGCCTAAATGGACTATGACGAAACAATCAAATTGCTGGGTGAATGTTTTGGTACACCCACAGTCGGACAAGATAACATCTAAACTTTTGTCACGCAGATTGAAGATGTCACGAAGCAGCTGAAACCTTTACCACTCAGGAGCAACACCGACAAATACATTTTTGAACACAAGATTTGAAAGCATGTGTACCAACCAGCCATACATTGGTTAGAGTGGACAAGGCCAATACGCCTTTTCAACCCGTCTATGATGGTTCATTCCATACTCTTGAAAAGAACATGGCCTAAACTCAGAGCATTAGTTTGCCGCGAGTAACTCGGGTTTTCTGACACCCACACCCCGCCGTTCACTGTCATGTAACAACCTGAAAATCCAACTGGCTAAAACAAATAAAATTCAATTGTGAAAGAATGTTAACTTATTAGTAACTTACACTGGTTTGATGTTAGGCTCATACATCCGCAAAGACTTGGGTTTTGGTGCTTCCTTAACCAAAGGTGTCAAAGGCTTGCCCTTCAGTTCTTCCATCGTTTTCGTTACTTCCAGTACTTTGTACGATACGAGAGCCGGATACATGTCAAACGCCTATTAGAAAGACAATATTGATAACAGAAGTGATATTGGAGATGAAAGTTCCATGAGACGTCAACCCGATCACTTGGGGCCATTTTAACTAAGACTATACTTCACATTGTGCAGTTTTGACTCAGGGCATATTGTCACAATGCCCCTTACCTAATAAAAGACGTACGCACCAACACCTTTCAAGAAGCTCAGTATGTATTTTGCTGCAAACTCTGTTATGGTTTGAAGTTCAATTAACCCCTAGGAAAAGTGCTTGAGGCGCCTGCCTGCTAATACAGGGCACTCACACTGGGTGTGCTATGCCATTCCATCCTCCACACAGCACATCCTGCATTCAGCTGCTCCTAGTTTGCCCGTCTTATTGAGGAGGTATCTAATTGCATTGTTATCGTGCTTGAATTACGTTAGTGATGCTATATTATAATCTACCTATTGAATAAGAAATATACAATACAGTTTAGGTAGGGTCTTCCAAATTCTGGTTTTCTAAGAACGAAAATGGGTGAGAAGGTCGAAACAGCATAATGACAACCATCCAATCGTACTTTCCTAGTATAGAATGGCCAAGCAGTCGACGAAGCTGAAGTCCTCACAAACTGTTGCTGGAGTGCCAGTGACGGCAGGATAAATAAGTCTGATAAGCAACTAATAAGACCTGATGTTGTCAAGTTTGGATCACTGAGCTCATATGAAAGGTCCGGGACACCAAAAATTCAGCAACATCGAATTCCAACAAAGACTGTGTCACTGGTTTTGCTCTTAGTTTACTCACAGAGCAGAGATTTGTGCTATTGTTGTCAGGCTTTCACAATGCACGAAAAAGGCTGTAGCAATAAACCTATTAACATAATGACTGATAGTCAAGCATGGAGTAAAGCACTGAAGAACTACTGCACAATGTAAAAACTAGTGCGGGAGAGCAGAATGTGGCGTAATTCCTTAGCAGACTCTAATAGAATCAACGTTTATTGGATTACTGGACATGAGAGGGCGGACCATCTGGCCAGACTTGATTCGTCCACTGTACGTATACGGCCATCTCCGTCACTAATCAAGAGGACTGTGGGAGAAGATGCCAGAATAACACATTAGACAGTTTGGAATGCTGCGGGAGTGAGGAACTCCAGACAGAGCCTTCTGAGGATGGAGAGAAAGGACCTAAGTAACATTGTAATCATCACAGGGGACTGCAAAATGAACAAACAGATGTATGTTATGGAAACAGTCAACACTCCTCAGTGTAGGTGGTCTGACACGGATTTGGAGACTCCCTACCATGTCCTGGCTCAGTGCCAAAGACTTGAGGGGGAGCGATTTCTCGTCTTTGGCATTCTTTAGGAGGCTAAGCACCTGTGAAACATTTGGACTGGCACAATAGGTCTATGGACCATAGCTGTACATACATTACTCACAATTACATGACATTGTTACAGGTCAGCACACGTATAAGTTGAGAACCAATGGGCGTTAGAAATACCTGTAGTTCAGCCTACAGGCCTGTCAAGAAAGAAAACTGTTCATTTATGGGCAACTGATGATTTTCCAATTAAGTGCATTACTAACCTACTCTTAAAAAGGTGATACAATCGCGAAACGATTAATAGTAAAATTTCTTTTTTGATTCATTAGAAAATGCTGAAAATCATACCAAGCTTTGAAGGTTCAAGTGAACGGGTTCAAACAGAAGGTAGATGCCTGGTTTATCTTGATAATAAGACGAAAATGTTTCCAAAGTAGTCAGTGCAGAGAACAGCGCTCTTATTCGAAATTCGTTGTCAACCGTTGATCCTTTGATGCCAAGCTCCACAAGGGACATTTTGCAGGAGCCCTCACTGGTGAATGATCAAATGGTATTTTATTACAACTAAGTAAAACAACGTAACATCAGGTAAAACTAAAAACCCTGCAAATTATTACACAACGGTTTATTATTCGGATAAATAGCTTGACCTAGCATTAATGCTCCGAGACCCATCTCGTTCGATTCAGCATCGACAAATATCAAAATGAAACCCAAAAAAAGGTCGAAAAGAACTGAATCGTAATATTAAAATAAACAAAAAAAAACACGAAAGTATCTAGAAAAAACTGAATTTTAATATGAAAACATGCACGCTAAATACTAATATCAAAATGTTACCAAAAATCTATGAACAAAAAAAAACAAAATGGGAATGAAACGGAAGAATCTACAAAAATTGAATCGTATTAAAACCAAAAAAAACGCACGAACTATTAAATAAATAAACCAAAAATAAGCGAATAGTGAAAAGTTCAATCGAAGATAACAGATATTTTGCTAACGGAAATAGTTGAGACGGAGCGAAACAGTCATTCGTGGAGGTGAAGACGAGAACAAGGCAATCGGACAATAAAGAGACAAATCGTAGTGCCAAAGGTTATATACGAAACACGAGCACTTCCTAGAGGAAGCAAAAAAAAAACTGGCGCCCGTAAACGTCTCATGATTTTGCCCCGTCGGGTCGGGGAAATTGGGCGAACCCGTTGCGAGTCGAAAGGGGAGGTGAGCGGGGGCGGCGTTGCCAGTCCAGCAGGCGAGCCGTTTTGTTGAGACGGGCGGGAGGGAGGGAGTACAAATGACGAAACGTTGACTTCCCCTGTAGTTCCCGCATTGTACTGCGTTTCGTTAATTTTTTTAACCGTTTTTTGCCCATAACAATCATGGGCTTTGTCCGATCGGATTGCCAAGATGGCGGGCACAACTAGATACCAAATTGGATTTTTGTGCGAAAGAACGAATTTTTTGGACCACGTTAAAGGCACAAAACGGCCCGGACGGGGGACAGCGGACGGACATTGCAAATTTGGAATCTCCATGTCTTGAAACGTAAAGTATCAAATTTTGAGGGGGGGTTGTAAAAAATTGTTCGTGACCGAAAACATAGGGTTATTATTCCTTCTGAATAGGGTTATTATTTATTCACAATGAATAATAAACCAAAAGTCAGCGATTATGGGCCACTAATAAACGGGAATTACCAGCCCTAACCAGGTCAACTGGTCTAGAGTGTAGTTTGGCTAGCTTTTTGTTATAATCACAAGCCTAGATACTAATTAACTTACTACTGTGAAAGGTCTCCGCTCAGACACAGAAACTTGTATTCAGTCAAAAATGGACCAACGAGTTTATTTTGCTTCAAATCCATTTTGATAGAAGCCATTTGAAGAATTCCATTCAAGTAGGAGATGGCTTCAGGTGCTATCCTTTTGCTTAGACTCACGTACTAGAAAAGGAAAACGGATTGAATGATACTGGTGAATAGGCAAATTATGTAAAAACCAATTAAAGAAATCTCCAGTAAAACGCATCTAGCGCTATGCATCACACAATTTCCTTCATCCTTCGTATTTTGCGGTTGTGGTGTGAGTTGACAGTTAATTAAAAGAGAATCGCTACACGCGTCATTGCAGTGGTTGAGTAGCGTCTGACTCTCATCATTCATGAAGGAAATGAATGTGCATAGTTCTAGCACCATAACACAGAATACCTGAAACAAGAATCAAACCTGGGTGAGAAGGGCGCAAAGGAATAAACCACACGCTATTCCTCTTCTTGTATTAGGTCGACACGTGGTCAACATTGACAAAATAAAAATGATCGCAGGCGTTGTAACTTGATGCCGTTTATCAGATGGAGGGAAGAGCAATGGAACGAGTTTCAAGAACACCAGCTGCAAGAAAGCACGACATCATTCTAAGGTCAAAACAAACAAGGTAATAAAGTAGTTTTTGTTTTTTTTTAAAATAGGATGTACAAGGGAGGGTCTGCTCCTAGTGACCCCCTGAATTTAGGCCTGCGTATTGAGAACCAACCTGGAACTGTTCAGCGCATCACATCATGTAGGCCTACAAGCTTCTCTACCATGGCAGCTCTTCTTTCTTGCCCTGGATCAGCAAGCTCCATCCTCTTCAGGCTGAGCACTGCCCGGGCAAATACGGCGATGCACGTTCAGTTTCCATATGAATTCTACATGGTGTGGACGAGTGCTTCTAGTGTACCAACAATGTCCTCTACTGTACGCTGCTAGCCTACCCATCAGCAGCTAAGCATCATCCACCATTGCGCAGCAGTGCCAGCAGATAGGGTTTGTAGTCCTACCAATTCTGTGCACGTACACCCTAAATGCTCACTGGCCCGTGAAGGAACTGGTTATGATAGAAATTCTCCTCACTGTGGTGCTGCCCGAGCCATGGACCAAGTGCTAGAATTGGCTGCCCTTCTAGGCTGCGACCCACTTGTCTTGCTACCTCCCAAGGGTCACATCGTCCTTCTTTTCTTTTCTAGTAGCCATACTTGGGTTGCCCCTGATTCTCAAAGCATTAATTTGAGTCATTTATTTAGCTACACTCACAATCTCATTCCTCCGTTTGGACAATGAATCTGAGGCTGCCATATGTGGCCAATATTCTGAGGGCTGCAATAAAAGCCTAGACTATTTGTAGAGGTTTGATTACACGCTACAAATACTCCAAGGCAGGGCTTTAATGGCTTCTGCAGTGAGGAAGAAGAATCACTCGGCCAGGTATTCATTGAAAGGACGCACCCCCTCCTCCTTAACCTCTGACCCAACAAATGAAATAAGGCAGAACTCCTCAGAAGCATACCTGTACACAGACCTGTCTACGCCTACCTCTTCATTCCTTTTGCCAGGACCCTCCTGACAAACTTGGACCCTTGGGCACTCCTGAACGCCACAGTACACGAGGATTCGTGCTGGTTTGGCTTAAGACAGGGGAAGGGTGTTAATGAGGGTGAGGAACCCATAGGTTCAGTCAGCCACCCTAGGGAGAAACCAGAACAGCCTGACTGAAGGTTCATTAATAGGTGTAACCTTAATTGAGGGTGTTACCCTCAACTACAAAGAGGTCAGGTTTTGAATGTAACAGATGTTCAGAAAGAACACTTTCGTACGAGTGGTGGCTTTGACTCTTCAGAAACTGTCAAATACTATGTGAAGCAACAAAACGTTCCAACATTGACAATTTTATATTATCGTTATGCTACTTGGAACTACCTGCGCAAAAAATTAATCAAAACCATTGAAGCCGTTTTTGAGAAAAGAATATTTGACGTTTTGATCACAGCGATAAATGTAGTTAGTTTTGGACCATTTTTCAAAACCCAAACAAACCCATTGAATACGATTTCCAGCTCGAAATACTCCATAATTTTCTCAAAACAATACTCACGTACTTCGTGAAATCCAACATATTTCACTCAAATTCCCTCGTACAAACTTGGTTTACTCAAACAGCTCTCAACTCAGTGATACCATTCTACTATACGTACACTACTACAATATATTATAGATCGCTATAAGCGAATGTGACTTCTCTTCCTTTTTTCTCAACCACATTTGTGAAATTCGATTGGAGAATATTAAGTAATTGCAAAATTACTCTTTTATTCTACAACAGCTGATGGAGATACGTTTATACTCGTATACTGATATTACTAACAAGAATCAAACTGGGCACCTGATTCAGGTAATTAACAAAATGTTTATGACGACTTACTGTGTCAGGGTATGGGTAATGGGTCTTCCTCCTCAAATATGCGTCAAACTTCTCTGAGAGAACTTCACACAAGCAGTTGGCAGCATGACTGGGGAAGAACTGGGTCAAGTCAAATAAGTACGGCGCGAACGCGTCAAGGGCCATCCAAGTTTCAGAAAAATCGGTGTCGTTGAGACGTTGTAAAATGAAAGTGAACAGCAATTCCAATCGGCTTCTGTTGCCTTCTTTCAGGCTGGGATGAGAACATTTTATCATTCTTTCGACAATCACAGTCTGCTGTAGAAGACTCTTATCTTTGATTAAGGTTTCAAATTCTTCGTAAGTGTCGGGTACTGAACAAAAATTTAATAATATATTAATAACCTCCAGGTCGACTAAAACGAAGTACCCATTAAATCATAAAGCACATTGAACTTACTTGAAAAAACATACGGAAGATCGCGACAACTTTTATCCCGCAGTACCTCCGCATTTCGAGCCACATCATCAAGATTCGTCGGGCAGATGGGTACATCTTGGGGTTTTTCGTAAATCGTTTCTTGGACGTCGGTGTTGAAGCTTACTTTCTTTCTTTTCGGCAGCTTCAAGCTATTTGAATCTTCTACCGTCAAATCATTTTGACTGTGATTCAACTCTTCACTCATCTCCGAACTTTTGCGCTTCTCCGTTTTGGAACGTGAAACAACTTTGTCACTTCCTAAGTGTGACGCAGGTTTCTCCCCCAAGTCTTGGCTTCGGTTAGATACATTCAAATTGGTATGATGGGTTTCATCTGACGACTCTTCGTCTATCGACTCATTTTCAAGTTCTAGTTTTAAATCTGAATAATCATCTTCACTCTCATCATCATCATCACTATCGTTGGAGTTTGTATCAGCTCCTTCATCATTTTCGTCTTCCAGGCCATCATTGGCAATTTCTAGCTCACTAACACTTTTCGTTTTCCCTGAAAAAAACAGAAGATTTAAAAAAATTGATAGACAGCAAGCAGGCCGATAATTACCTCACACACCAAGACAATTTACCTTTCAGGGGATCGACTGGTTTTCCGTCAGCACCGTAAGTCAGCACTCCAGAATCGTCTTCATCGCTGCTAAGGTAAAAGCTGAAAAATGAATTTACTGTTTTCAAAAGTCAAGTTCACAATACAGGATAATTCGAATACCAATTTCTAAAGTTGAATTTTATTTAGATTTATAGAATCGCTGATTCTACGTAATTAATTTAGGATTCAAATGGACTACATCTATTGAAAATAGTTTATAGCAAACGGCAGGAAGAAAGAAAGTGGGAACACGAACACAAAAGGAAATATCTGGTGCGTTGCAACACACAACTTTCCTTAGCTCTACGCCAATTCACTTTGTACATGGCTAATTCTATTTAATCAATTCATTTATCACTCAGTTAATTTGAACTTGGTCAAACAACGCTTTACGGCAGCAGAAAGCGGTAGCGCCTAATGTTCTGGAATTTATTGTGCTGCTCGTACCCATTGCAGGACCATTATTGAGCAATTGGTACACAGAAAATTAATGAGGCTGTAAACAAGAATTTTTTTGAAGAAAGATAGTAATCACTTTTGCAGAGTTATTGGGTAATAACTGTTAGAACTGGTAGTGAGCGAAACGGCGGTAGTTGAAATTCAGTAATTTCTGGAGTGACCCCCATGTATCTCATGAGTGTTTTTAAACACTCACCCTTTAGGTATTGGATTAGACTACAATACCTATTTTTTTTAACATTCTACAAAAATTCCAGCGGAGTTTAAAAGGAAAAAACCACGGCAAAAACGCTTTTCGTCGAAAATTTTGATAATTTATTGTGCTGCTCTCGTCATTTTCCCACAAATGGGAATTGTATGGCATAATTATCATATTTGGAGCTATCAATGTACAAAATTTAATCAAAATCGTTAGAGCCATTTTTGAGAAAAAAAATTTGCTGTTTTGATCACTATGATGACTATAGTTAACTTTCGGTGGATTTTGCCCATACCCTCATTATTGCGTCCCATGGTAACCTGTAGGCTAGACATCAAGTTTCAGCTGATTTGGTACGGTGGTTTTCTCTAAAAACTGCGCTAAAATCGATTTCGTCGAAAGTTTTGGTCTCAGGACATCTGCTACTTCCATCATGGTCTCTCCGTCTAATGAGCTAACTATGTGGTAGTATTTGGTTGTGTCGTGATTCGGTTAGTTTGGAACACGGATTCGACATGGATGAACCACAAGCTCGGGTCATGTTTCCAGAACGGTGGAAGCTTGATGGCAGAAACGGCGTCAACCTAGGCAAAAGTGTGAGAAAGCTTACTCTGATCGAGAGTGCATTCGTCATTTTGAGCGTATGAAGGACTGAGCTAGATGGTATGTCTGGTGATGACTCTAGTATCTTCAGATTGCTCGGACTTCTCGTGGGCGTATGGGTCAGTGCCATATCACAGAGAGCAGGGAGTTTGCACTGCATTGAAGTCAAATGGACTACATTTATTAAAAATAGTTTATAGCAAACGACAGGAAGAAAGAAAGCGGGAACACGACACAAAAGGAAAAAGGGGAAGGCGGATGGAACAGATGGTACTGGCATGCAGCGTGGTGGTCCGTGATGGAAACTGAATGCCCTGTGTAGGTGTGTTTCCTCGAAGTACCGATGACGCCACAGATCTTTACTTTTCGACGTCTACTGAATCGAAGAAACCTAATTTTAGTATGAGACAGAGTTAGAGGGTAATGATTACTTTCTAAATTATATCAAGAGTAATTGAATTCCCATTCCGATTCCTGCAATGGTAATCAACATTCCAATTACTTTTTTTATTAAAACTAATAGATACGGGTTGTTGTATTACTGTTACTATTACAAAAATTGATATGGATTAATGGGGGATGGAGTGGGGATCAGATGCCAGGACTTGGATTTCAAATGAATGGGATCTTTTGAATCGCTGAATTGAACTGTATTATATTATTTGTACTCGAATTAGTTCACCTCTATATCTCAAGGGAAGGGGTCTGTGGACTGGTTGCTAGAGTTTTGTCAGTTTCTCAGCGACACGAGGACGTATTGAAGCGGTTTCTGAGTTTCTCAAAAAGGAAACCCATTACTCATATAAATCTCCCTAATGTCCAACAAAAATTATTGAGAAGGGCACAAAGGTCAAAAGCAACCCTAAACATTGGAATTGCGTGATTTGTTGAAAACACTAGTTTCTTTGATCCATCGTGATTCTTGAAAGCCACCTTCCAGTTCGAATCTAACGCGGGTAAGGAATAAACTTCTTCAGAACATTTTCCAGATGCCAACGGTCCAATCAAGAACAGTTTAAGGGAGAAAATAACATTTGAATGGGAAAAACGTAGGTTTCCTCTGCAAAATCAACGCTTTTCAGAAACCTCGTGCTGCTCAAGGTGTAGTTCATACAACAGCGAAGGGCTGTTTTGAAGAGTAGTCAAGCCGTGCTGATTTGAATGCTACTAAACAAGCTTATAACCGTTTTTCCCACTTTGCAAAGAAGGTTATGAGAAAAACATCTGTTCTGGTGCCTACCAGATCCACCAAACGTAATGTCATTGTGGTAACAACGAATCAAGCTGCAGTTTAGAAATTTTTTGTGGTGCTGCTTTTTACTTTCCACTACCCGAAGGGGAGGAAAGTATAGTAATCGGGTAACAAAAAAAAAAATTTGGGTTTTCTTCAGATCTTTACATTTTGAGGCCTACTGAGTCAAAAAATCTAATTTTGGCGCTTGGTTCCAGGGTAACTTCTTCACCAGATGAGATAAATCCTAATCGAGAGTCTTTTAGTCACCCATACTGTACCGCCTGACTCCCTTTAAAGGCAGGCGGTTGATCGCGGTCTAGCAGTTAAGACAGTCGATTCATAATTCTCGACGTAAGTTGAGGATTGTGGATCGAATTTCCGGTGCGATTGCCGTAATTTTTGCCTTAGCGGATTCCCAAAAGCGTCCCCGAAACCCCCCTCGTAACATTGGTGGCAGCAATATGCGAACAAGTCCACGCTCCTTCATTTCAAGAAAAAGAAGAGAGCCTGAGAGAAAAAATTAAAAAATTAAGAGAGAAAATAATGAGACGAGTTCTCGGGTCCGAGATTCGCTGACGCTGTGAAAGTTCCAGTGGAGAGAAAAATGGTGATGCGCCTACTACAATGTGAATGAAAAAGTAAGCGCCCTTTCCTTGTCGCCCTCTCGTTCCCCGAATCTTTGATCGGATTTTCCGGGGATTCGCTCAACTCTCAAAAATCCGTTTATTAAAAGTCGTCCGCTCCAGGAGCCAGGAGCAGCGGCTAACGGTGAGGGGGGAGATGTACCGCCTGACTCCCTTTAAAGGCAAGCGGTTGATCGTGGTCTAGTGGTCAAGACACTCGATTCATAATTCTCGACATAAGTCGAGGATTGTGGATCGAGCTCCGGCGCGATTGCCGTAATTTTTGCCTGAGTCAGCGGATTCCCAAAAGCGTCTCCAAACCCCCCTCGTAACAATACCAACATTTCGTTCTCCATAATTATTTCTGTGTATATAAGTTATATTGTCATAAAATGCTGATCACAAAATAAAAATGCACTGCGTGCATTTTTCCCCCCTTAAGCTACTTTTCTTCGCTAGGACACCTCCTTGCATCGGGGCAGTCGGTTCCCTCCAACGATCCTGTTAACTTCTTTAACTCCATCTCCATAGTTCGTGTGTTTCTATTGTAAAGCATTTGTGGGAATTCGAATAAAACCTTTTTAAAAAACGAATCTCACGTTCAACGAATTTATCTGGCGCAGTCTTTTGGACCTCCAAAATTTTGGATTCGGGAAAAAACAAATCACCAAATTCATCGATCTAGTTATTTTCCCGAAGAACCTGTCTGAAAAATCAGAGGCCCGCAATTAAGAAGAATTACAATCAACACGACTCCAAATATCGGCAAATAACACCGAACGTCTTTAACCAGAAGAAACTTTCAAAGAAGCAGGAAATTCACCACCTCCGTTGGAACGACTCGCCCGGGACCGAGAGACCCCCTTCATCTTTCCTGGAAGACAATCCTAGAGACGCAAACTCTGCGAAAAGGACCCTCTTGATGTTCGCTCAACTGGCCTTCACCTTCGCTCTGTAAGTTCTCCACAATAATTTAAAAGGATCTCTCGTCTCGTCAAAACTGCCGTCGACATTTCTTTCATTTCATACGCCCCGTTACCTGGTGAAAGAAACTCGCGCGCTTATTTCTAATTGTAACTATTTTTGTTTTAAATTGATTTTCGACTGTCAAATTCTTTCGTTTCATACCTCCCCCGTACCTGGCGAAAGATTTTGAACAGCAAATCTCAAGAATTTATTTTAATTTTAAATCAAAATCCTTGGAGTTCTTTCGTTTCATACGCCCCGTTACCTGGCGAAAGACTCAAGTGATAATTACGAGAATCTATTTTACATTTCCTTGAAAGTTCTTTCGTTTCATACGCCCCGTTACCTGGCGAAAGACTTCAGCGGTAATTACAAGATTCTATTTTACTTTTCATCCCTTGCAGTTCTTTCGTTTCATACCCCCCGTTACCTGGCGAAAGACTCAAGCGATAAATACAAGAGACAATTTGATTTTAAATCCCTTAGAATTCTTTCGTTTCATACCCCCCGTTACCTGGCGAAAGATTCAAGAGATAAGTTTATTTTGAAGAATTAATTTTGATTTTTAAATTCCTTAGGATTCTTTCGTTTCATACCTCCCCCGTACCTGGCCAAAGATCCAAGGAACACTTTTGACTTTCTAGAGTACTTTCGTTTCATACCCCCCGTTACCTGGCGAAAAGTCTCTAGAAAAATTTGTAAAAATTTTAATTAGGCTCATCGGATTCTTTCGTTTCATACCCCCCGTTAACTGGCGAAAGATCCGAGAGTGAAACTTGTATAAACTTCATTTTATTATAAAAACGTATCTTTTATTACTATCAACTTGTTAATTAATTTACTTTCTTATTGTGTTGTATTTCTATTTGTTTTAAAGTAAGTTAGGAGCCGTTAGTACCCACATTTCAAAGAGTGACTGACCAATCTTGCCAAAATTCCTAAATCACTCAAAAAATTTGTGTTACACACTAAACAGTAAATTAATTAAAAAACCCGACAACATGAACGCTGAAGAACAAATCGAGCGCGAACGTGCAGCTCTCCAAGAAATTATCGACCAAAGAGTCCAACAACAAGTGCAAACTATTTTAGCCAGTAATTCGAGATTACCTAGGATGCCGGAATTCAAAAGAAAACACTCCGACATGATCCCTACATTCAACGGAAAACCAGAAACACTACAAAGATTTATTTACATGTGCGAAACGCTGGTTGAACGTTTTGTAGATGAACAAGTCCCCGACTCTTTTCAGAATCACGAGGTAATAGGCGCGATTTTGTCTAAAATACAAGGACCAGCTGCCGACCTCATTCAGAGCTATTCTTTTGAAAATTTCGATCAAATCAAAAACGCGTTGATCGAAGGATATACTGACAGGAGAGACTTGTATACACTGTGTCACGATTTAACTGCCATGAGACAGGGAGAAAATGAAAGCCCTTTTTCGTTTCATGAAAGAATCAAAAATATTCTAAATGTAACTCTAGCGTACATAAAGAACCATGTGGAGTTAAATAAGCAAAATACACTGATGGAGCATTATGAGAAACTAGCCCTACGAACTCTGACGTTTCACCTCAGAGAACCCCTGGAAAGTCAACTCAGAACGCGCCAACCGGGAAGTTTAGGACAAGCCCTATCGTGGATGACGAACGACTACCAAACTTGGTCCAGTCGAAAAAATACGAACCCCCCGAAACCTCAACGAACATTTCATAACTCAACACCGAAATTCAATCGACTACAAACGAATGGAACAAATCAGTTTAGACCCCAATATACTCCGAATCAAAACCCAAATCCTAGACCACAATATTCCCCTAACCAAAGTATGACACCTAATGTAAGACCCCCTAATCAAAATTTCAAATCATCAGCACCACCGATGAATAGATTCCCCAACAATAATAGGCCGGGACCTTCCCATCAAAATACAAATAGAAACACCCCTATGTCCTGGCAGACGACTAATCCAAACTTTCATTTCATTTCGGATAACGATCCAGAACCGCAATATAATGAAGAAAATAACGAGAACTTTATAGCCGAGACGGAAAATACTGGAGAGAACTATTTTTTAGAGGAGAATCAGGAAACCCTAAATTCGACTTGATGCATCTCAACTCCACCAAACATCCCCTTCCGTACATCATACTTTCCCCTTACAACATCAGAATCTTAGTTGACACAGGAAGCACCAGTAGTTTTATCCATCCCAAATGCATCGAACAGTTTTTCAAGAGTAAAACCGATCTAGATCCTTTCGAAGTAACAACGGCCCACGGGATTACGTACGGAAAATACAGCGCAAAAATCCCTTGTGGAAACCTTTTTGGAATTCGAAATCTAAATCTAAAATTTAAAGTATTCGAATTTCATAAATACTTCGGATTATTATTAGGTATGGACAATCTGAAAATGCTAGGAGCACAAATTGATTTAATCAATAACAAATTAATCACACCGAAAACCGAAATTAAAATAAAATATTTAGACCCCCAAAATTTAACAAGTTCCCCTCGAGATAAAAACCAAGCCAGCTTTCATATTCAACTGAAAATTCCTCCTAGAGCCATCTCAAAAGTAAAAGTTCCAGTCACCCTAAAAGAAGGAGAAGGAGTCATATCTTACCTTCGTGATGGACCAATAGAGATACCCGAATGCCTAGTGAAAGTTGAAAACCACGAATGCTACTTAGGTATCCTAAATCAAAATGAGGAGGAAACCTTGTTTGATCTTAGGTCTCACCTTGAGGTAGATGAGCTAAATTGTAACTCTGAAAATTCGAACGAACTTAATTACTACGACACTGACAACTATGTCTTTGATCCTTCAAAACTCAGAACTGATCACATGAATGAGGAAGAAAGGACGGCAATTCTCAAATTGGTACACGATTATAAAGACTTGTTCCACGTAGAAGGTAACAAACTGACATCAACCCACAAAATACAACACCACATCAGAACGAAAGATGAAATCCTGTGTACACCCGCAATTATAGGTACCCTGAAATTTATAAACAAGAAATAAATTCTCTAGTCAGGGAAATGCAAGAACAAGGAATAATAAGAGCGAGTTCCAGCCCTTGGAATAGTCCTCTGTGGGTTGTTCCCAAAAACTGGACGCGTCAGGCAAAAGAAGTACCGCGTAGTAATCGATTTCAGAGCCTTAAACGCAAAAACTATTGACGACAAGTACCCTTTACCTAACATCACCGAACTTTTAGACAAACTTGGAAGGTGTATGTACTTCTCATGCATAGACCTGAAAAGTGGCTTCCACCAAATAAACATGCACCCGGACAGTATGGAGAAAACTGCATTTTCAACAGAACATGGACACTGGGAATTCACCCGTATGCCATTTGGTTTAAAAAATGCTCCTCCGACCTTTCAACGCCTCGTTGACAGCGTCCTCCGTGGTTTGCAAAACGAGATTTGTACCGTCTTCATTGACGATGTGATCGTCTTTAGTACAAGTCTCGAGGAACACATATCTCGCCTAAAGCAGGTCTTCGAACGCATCAGAGAAGCCAATTTAAAAATACAAATGGACAAAACAGAATTTCTGAAGAGAGAGTGTGTCTACTTAGGACACCTAATAACTCCCGATGGAGTCAAACCAAACCCCCAAAAAATTGAAGCGATCTCTAAGTATCCGATACCCCGAACGCCAAAACAAATTAAAGGTTTCCTTGGACTTTTAGGATATTATCGTAAATTCATCAAAAACTTTGCCCAAGTTACCAAGCCCCTTACACAATGTTTGAAGAAAGGCGCCGAAATAAATCCCGATAACCCCGAATACAAAGAATGTTTTGAGAAATGCAAAGTTATTCTTACAAACGAACCCATACTACAGTATCCCGACTTTTCTAAACCGTTCAACGTTACGACTGACGCTAGTAACGTCGCGTTGGGTGCCGTTCTCAGTCAGAATACGAACGGAGGCGACTTACCCATTGCATATGCCAGTCGCACTCTAAATGAACATGAGAAAAATTAAGTACGATCGAGAAAGAATGCCTAGCTTGTGTGTGGGCAACACATTACTTCCGACCGTATATTTTTGGTAGAAAATTTAAATTATTCACAGACCATAAACCTTTACAATGGCTGTTTTCCTTAAAAGAACCAAACTCAAAATTGTTTCGTTGGAGACTAAAACTAGAAGAGTTCGATTTCGAAATTCAATATAAAAAGGGAACGACTAACTTAAACGCAGACGCTTTATCAAGAGTTGAAATTAATAACCAAGAAAGCGAAGACTATTCCCATTTAATTGATAAAACAATCGATCCAAATACATTTGTTTCCAATAACGACGAAATAGAGGAAATCATCGGAGGATCAACCAACCCTGACGATTTGGACACAAGCATTTGCGAGCAATTGATACAAAGATACTGCGAAAGGTACGGGTCTCCCGAACCTGACGATAACCAATCTTTGATTGTTAATGCAGAAGAGGGATCTACCCTTGAACAAACAGTCCATTCCAACTATCACGGCAATGCTGTAATCGAGATCCCTATATCAGACAGTCCTGTAAACCACTGCTCTAACCAGATCATAATTAGGATCGTTAGTTCTCCCCCAACGAAACCGATCATTTCTAAAATCTTCCAAAATAAAACAAGAATTATGGCAGAGTTTAATAAAGATACATTGGAACAGCAAGTAATAAATTTCGTCAAAGAATATGTGGTTCGAAATGTTAAATATGGGTTATTCTTTACGGAAGATGTTTATGAAGACTTTGTGAGAATCATGACAAAACATTTCAAACATTCGGAAATCAATTTCGTTAAGCATAACACTAAATTTCTAGATGTACCGTGTGAAGATGCAATCGAATCAATAATCAATGATTACCATATTGGCAAAACTAACCACCGAGGCATAGATGAGACATACGAAAAAATAAAACGTAATTATTTTTGGCCAAACATGAAAAACTCTATTCAAAACCATATTAACAAATGTGAAATATGCCTAGCCTGCAAATATGAGAGAAACCCTATTAAAGTTAAATTAAATATTACCCCTACTTCGTCACGTCCTTTCGAAACGCTGCACATGGATAAGTTAACGTTAGAAAATGCTAAATTCTTAACAATTATCGACACTTTCAGTAGGTATGCACAAGCCTATCGACTTAACTCATCCAATAGTATAGATGTTGTTCATGCTTTGATAGACTATTTTTCACACCATGGAACCCCTCAGTTAATTGTAGTTGACAATGGCCCAGAATTCCATAGCACCCTAGTGAAAGAGCTATTAGAATTGCACAAAATCGATATCCACTTCACGTCCTCACAACACCCGGATTCGAACGGAATTGTAGAGCGTTTTCATTCCACCCTCATTGAGCATGTCAGAATCCTCAACCAGAGAGAAGAATTCAAAAGAGACTCAATCAAAACGAAAGTTAAATATGCACTAGTAGCCTATAACAATTCCATACATTCAGTTCCCAAACTTACACCCTTCGAGATACTGTATGGCCACATAGGTACAGATACCATTTTGGATGCAGACATCAATAAACAAATGACCTCCAATTATATTAGTAACCATAAAGAAAAAATAAAAATCCTCTACGACAAAGTAAAAGAAAGAACTTTAAAACATAAAGAAAACGTAATAGGAAAACGAAATGAAAGCAGGAAGACTTACCTAACATTCCAGAGCAAGTATTCGTGAAAACGGTACAAAAACAAAGCAAAACTAAACAGAAATATAATAAAGAAACTGTAAAATCGGTTGATCCGAACTTAAAAACAGCACTTATAGAACCCCGACACCACAATACCAAAAGTAAAATTCATCTGTCCAACATCAAACGACCACGAAAACTACCAGGAACCCATTCAGACATAAGAACTGACCCTGATGAACCTGTTGCAGGTCCTTCATGGCAGACGTAACTCGAACCGCTGAGATTAAGGACGTAAGCTCCAACCTTGGGTTGTTACCTATCAAATTAGGAACCGCTAAAACTATCCAATTCTATCATACAATCACCCATTTTTATGACATCAGAGAAATTATAAAACAAACTGAGAATATCAAATCTCATTTCCTTGAAGTACTAGACATTGTAAACACCGATTCAGAAGTTCGAAAAAGAGTGATCATCCCGTCTCAACTAGTTAACCATTCCATCACCCTTATACAAGAAAAAATCGACAACTCGTTAATCTCAAAAAGAGAAAAAAGAGCAGCACTGTTCAATGGTTTAGGATCAATCATAAAAATAATTACTGGCAACTTAGATGCAAACGATGGAGAGAAAATCAACGAAATTCTTGGAAACCTCCAGAATAAACTGGAAGGATTGGACGAACAAATAAAACACCATTATTCAGTTAGTTACGCCCTTCTAGAAAATTTCAACACAACAGTGGAAAATATCAATCGTAACAACAAAATAATTGAGTCAGAAATTTCCAAATTGAAAGAAATGAGTTCCTTGGAAAGTCACGTCAGGAATGTGGAAACTACTTTGTATCATCATCAAATCATGTTAAACTCAATCTTGGACGTCATGCAAGATATAGAAAATTCTATCACTTTTTGCCGTTTGGGTAAACTTCACCCAAGTATTATTAAGCCCTCTTCGTTGCATCAAGAATTGGACCTATTATCTAAATATTATAAAAACAGAATGTTACAATATAACGGAGAATACCTTTGGGAATTGCAATCCCATATCAAAGTTAAATGTTATATTAGTAAGGAAGAAATTGTTTACTTTATAGACGTCCCAATAGTTGATTCAGAAGACTATGATCTATTTCGCATGCAACCAATACCTACCGTAATTGATGAACGCTATCTTACAGTTACTCCTTCTGTTAACTATGTCTTAGGATCCAGGCATAGGGCAGAAATAAAGTTAATCAAAGACCAATGTGAACAAGGTCTAATTTATCTGTGTCAAAGTCAATCAATAATTACGGCAACCAGCAAATGTGAACAGGAAATATTGTTTGAAGAAACGAGTTCTAATTGCGATTTCATCCCTCTAGAAATAGATGGTAATTATGTCGACTTCATCAGCGATATTAGCCAATTCCTTTTAGTCCTTCCAGAAGAAGAACAAATTAAAATAATTTCTGAAAGTGATGCCCAAGTCCATAATTTGAAAGGTATCTATCTCCTTAAACCTGGACAGAACAGAGTTGTGTTTAGGAACCAAACTTTAGTAAGCTCATTTGCGAAAACTCATGGTCAACCATTGTTAGTAAATAATATTAAGTTAAATAAGCCTAATAAGGAGATCCCAGATGTAAAATTAAAATTACAAAATTTAATGTTTAACAATGTACCTATTCAACAGTTTAAGCCTTTTCATAATCAACTTGTAAATATTATTACTCCTAGTGTTTGGACTTTAACACTTTATGTGCTATTGATCGCTTTCGTCTCGTATATTATTATTATATATTGTCAAGGAAAAAGGAAGTTAACAGTTTCACAACCTGTATAAAATTTTATTTTCCAGCAATCTACCTTCTCTTTTCTTTTCGAAAATTCTTCCATAATTTTCGATCTTAAGGAGGGAGGAGTTATATTGTCATAAAATGCTGATCACAAAATAAAAATGCACTGCGTGCATTTTTCCCCCCTTAAGCTACTTTTCTTCGCTAGGACACCTCCTTGCATCGGGGCAGTCGGTTCCCTCCAACGATCCTGTTAACTTCTTTAACTCCATCTCCATAGTTCGTGTGTTTCTATTGTAAAGCATTTGTGGGAATTCGAATAAAACCTTTTTAAAAAACGAATCTCACGTTCAACGAATTTATCTTATATATATGTTGAACGAAGATATAAGCCAAGTTAACTCAGAAAAGAAGATTTGTCAAATATTAATTTATCGGTATTCCAATTTTCTCAAAAACGGCTCAAACGATTTCGATCAAACTTTCGGAGTACTCTCAGCTAACTAGTCCCTACATTTTGTTCTCCATAAATGTTCCTGTAAAAATGCGTTGAACGAAGATATAGCGCCCGCCTATGTAGCTGGTGTTCGAACTTACGGGGGTGGCGGAAAGTTGTGTGTTGCTACACGTCAGATATTTGTTCTAGGATCATTACTGAGCAATCAGTACACAGAGAATCGCCGTTCCTGAATTATCATGGGAAAACTGTGAGAGATGGTGGTAAGAAAACAGTAGTGGCGTAATTTCTAGGATTTCGTCATAGGTCCTATATATCTCATGCACGTTATTAAATGCTCATCGTATAGGTACTACCAACTCAATTTTCCTGAAGATTCTAGTAACATGTGAACGGAGTTTATAAGGAAAAACGGCGCTAAAATCGCTTTTCGTCGAAATGTTTTGCATTTTGTCGTGCTGCTCTCGTCATTTTTCTACGAACGACGCAGAACTTCATGGTATTATTAGTTGCCCACACAAAAAATTTAATAAAAATCTTCAAAACCGTTTTTGAGAATAAAGATTCAGTGTTCTGATCACAATGATAACTACAGGTGGTTTTTGGCAGATTTTGCTCAAACCCTTATTCATCCCAGACCCATACCCTAAAGCTGGCCACTGACGATCGTTCCAAATGAAGTGACGCGGCGCGAAGTCAGGCGATATTGGAATGACGGAAAGAAGAGTCGAAAGTGGGGTTCATTCACGATCGCTCCACTCCACTCTAATCCACCAGTGCCGTTCTGTCTTTTGAAGAGGAAGTGGTGTATCAAAATTGCCTATTACCTGTATTATCATTTGATTTATTAATGATAGTTTGAAAAGCGTCTTGCCGCAAGATGGACGAAGAAGAATCTCTTCTTTTGGCCACAGTTGTATGCTTGTACGCCAAACAAAGAAGACCCAAACGGAAGTGGGTGAAACAATGGTTTCTCAATAGAAGACAGCACACACACACGTAAATTTACTTCAAGAGCTGCGGTTAGAACCATCTGACTGGAGAAATTACTTGAGAATGAATGAAGAGGCCTACTTTCAATTACTCCATTTGGTTACACCAATGATTAAAAAAGAAGACACCGTCATGAGATAGTGCATTACTCCCCATGAGAGGCTCGCTGCTACGTTACGATTTCTGGCAACTGGGATGAATTTTGAAGAGCTGAAATCTGGGTCACTCGTTATTCACAAGCAACTATGTTCCTTGAATAAATCAATTACGGAAATTACGAAATCCTTGTTGGAAACACTCATTTCGTGGCGAAAAAACGTATATTGGGGAAAGAACTGACAGATTAAACACAGGGCAAAAGGCGATAAGTGAGTTGTTCGATTTAGAATCACAGGAAAGTGCCCGGTTTCCCCACTCACGTTCGTTCCATCGTGCCATCTGTCCGTATTGCCGGGTCGCGTTTCCCCATTCACGAGCAGTTGGAGTGATGATGTTTTGGCGCGGCGCTATGGTTTTTGGACTGGTTGGAATTCCATCACGTCCCGTCACTCCATTCCATACCCGACGAGTTTCGCCATTCACGTCGTTCCATTGGCGCGCTACCTCGCCATTTGGCTTGTTGGAACGATCGTCAGTGGCCAGCTTAACACGGGCAACAGCTCCCCACTGGGAAACTGGCAAAATGATAACCTGCCAGGTCTGGGTTCAGTGGTTGTCGAACAATAGTGAATGAAGCCACAACCTCCTCTTATGAGTGTTAAAGAACAGTCATTGTGATGAAGAAGCAGACCTGTCTGTAATTTAATATGAGAGAGCATGGCTGGACTGAGTGAGCTCACCTTTTCTTCTTTCTGATATTTCAATTCAGTTTGCCTTTTAAGAGGGCTAGTTGAGTTTAAGCAGCATATCAACACATCTCCTATTAGTACGCTGGTACACTTGCACCACACAATTCAGCAATTCAACCTGATTACCACAGACCCGACAGTGAGTATTCACAACATTACGATCATGCCCACCATGAATGATGTGTAAGTGCCAGTATTCCCTGAAGCCAACCCCACCCACGCCGAAGTACAGCGAGTCATAATGCTTCCTGAATTTCATACGGCCACCAGCTGAACCACACAGAGCAGCCGCATACTGAAAAGGCTTACTTAGCTTTGGGATGTCGAAATGTCAGACCACCATTTCTGAATAGTGCAAGAAATCCCAGCCAGATATCTGCAGTGCACAAAGGTGCAAATGGCGTAAAATGAAATACTGGCAAACAGAGAAAGCACTCACAGTCTTCTACATCTACCCAAACCGTTAATGCATGCACAAACGACCTGCGTGGGAGGACAAGCCAGTCTCCAACCAGTCAACCTCTCAAACCTGTAATTTCAATATGGGAGTGCCAAGGAAACCACTGATGGACGAAGATATATTATCTTACCCATCATCAAGATCGTCAGCACTTCTATGTTTCTTCGAAGAGGTTTTGGAATTCAAATTAGGAGGTCCATTCATTCTTTGAAGACGATCCTCTTCCATTTCTCGCAATCTGTTAGCTTCTGCTTCAGCAACTTCAGTTTCACTTTTGAGTCTGTCAGATGGCTAAACAATTCATAACAAGATAGTTTTCTACAATCTGAACTGACAATTTTGTTAAAATGTTTAGAAGAACGTACATCCCTCTTTAAACTAGAATTCAAGGAAATTATATGTATAGAGAGAGAAACGAGGTTAACACATTCACTGCGGCTGTCGACACATAGTCGGCAAATGAGACCCAGACCCCCTCGGGGACGTCGACGACCTGTCGACATCTACCTTCCCTTATTCAGATCAACTGTAACACGTCCAGCAGACTCGAAAGCCAGTTCCCTTTCAGACTCAGCGTAGTGAAAGGTCCCAAGTTTATGACCAAGCCTTCGTCGTCCACTAGATCAATTTTTCGTTATTTTTTTCTCGTTTTTCTCATACGATAAGTTTTTTACTCAATACTTTTTATTGGCTTACGCCAAATATTATTTGCATCGAAAATTATGAATAAATAGCTATGAAATAACCCCTAATAAAGAGTAAAAAGAATAAACTTCTTTTTTCTTTTTTTTTCAGTGCGTTTCATGTTTTAGTGAGTATTTTAATTTGCTGTTTTTTGTCCAGATGAGCAGACGTGGAGTGAAGAGACGATTGGTATTTGAGGAAGAATTGGCTTCTGGATTTATTTTTTTAAATTTTTTTATTGATTTTGATTACAATGTATACATTTTCTTGTACCGTTATAATATACTTAATAAAATTTTCAGTAATGATAATAATTCTTTAATATTCTTGTATCGTTTTTATAATACGAGTAAGTACAAAATACTTTTCGATGAAACGCTTGTGAATCATACTTTTGAGTGCATTTTCGTGTTGTCTCCTCATTTTTATTACTTTCCGCTACCCGAAGGGGAGGAAAGTATAGTAATCGACCCAAAAAAAAAAATTGGGTTTTCTTCAGATCTTTACGTTTCAGACCCTACTGAGTCTAAAAAACCTAATTTCGGCGCGTGGTGTGTGTGTGCGTGTCTGTAGCTCGATTTGCGGGAGAACGGCTGATCCGATTGAGCTGGTTCTTTTTTTGTTTTGTTCGTAATTTTTTGTAGTTGGTGTCTACAACGGGGTGGGGGACGAAAATGTACCAAAAACTAGGGTTTTTCGCATTTTTCTCGGAAACGGCTCTAACGATTTTGATTGAACTTTCACATTATCTTCTACTAATCGAAACCCAACTTTTCTTCTCTATACATATCTCCATGAAAATACGGTGAACGGAGATATGGGCCCCTGAAGCAAAAATAGGTTTTTTACGCTTTTTGGCAAAACGACTTCAGCGATTTTAACCAAACTCACAGGATGTTTTCGAATAGTTGATACCTACATATTATTTTCAATAAATGTTCCTGTGACGGTCCATTGAACACAGATAAAAATCAAAATGTGTCGAAAATAACGTTTTTTCTAACATTTCCATACAGTCCAGGGTAACTTTTTCATCAGATGTGATAAATCCTAATGTAGTGTCTTTTAGTCTCCCAAACCAACATTTCGTTTTCCATAATTATTTCTGTATATATATGTTGAACGGAGATATAAGCCAAGTTAACACAGAAAAGGAGATTTGTCGAATATTAATTTATCGGTATTCCAATTTTCTCAAAAACGGCTCTAACGATTTCGATCAAACTTTCGGAGTACTCTCAGTGAACAAGTCCCTACATTTTGGTCTCCATAAATGTTCCTGTAAAAATACGTTGAACGAAGATATAGCGCCCGCCTATGTAGCTGGTGTTCGAACTTACGGGGGTGGCGGAAAGTTGTGTGTTGCTACGCACCAGATATTTATTACTTTCCTTGCTCTACGAAGTAGAAAGTAAGGTTATGTAATCGGCTGAAAAAAAAATTTTGAGTTTTCTTCAGATCTTTACGTTTCAGGCCCTCCTGAGTCCGAAAAACACTATTTGGGAAAATGGTCTGTGAACGATTTTTAGAGAAAACCACCGTACCAAATCACCTCAAACTTCATATCTCGCCCGCAAGTCACCATGGGACGCCAAAATAAGGGTATGAACAAAATCCACCGAAATTTAACTATAGTTATCATAGTGATCAAAACACCAAATATTTTTTTTCTCAAAAACGGCTCTAACGATTTTGATTAAATTTTTTATATTGGTAGCTCTCAATAAGGCAACTATACCATAAAATTCCCATTTGTAGGGAAATGACGAGAGCAGCACAATAAAATCTGGAACTGTAAGCGCTACCGCTTCCTGCTGCCGTAAAGCGTTGTTTGACCAAGTTCAAATTAACTGAGTGATAAATGAATTGATTAAATCGAATTGGCCATGTGCAAAGTGAATTGACGTAGAGCTAAGGAAAGTTGTGTGTTGCAACGCACCAGATATTTATACCAGGATGTATACTTGGACTTTTACCAAAAAAAGCTGCTGGGCCTCCTTTCTAATTACTTAGGTACATAAATATTTACAGGCAGAAGCTGGACACTCGTTTTCTGTTATAAAAGCTGTCCCCTTTACAGCTTAGCTCGGTTCATAGAGTATTATAACTTCACCTACAGAATGTCGACTACCTGTCGACCACTCGCCAGAGGTAAGAGTTTCCTATAGTCAGGCGGGCGTCGACCACCTGTCGACAAACGTTTTTCAAGGTCAAAGGTTAACGAAATTTGAACTACAAGTCATCAGATGTTTTTTTGGTTAAAAAAAGAAAGAAATGGAGACAAAAAAAGTTGCCACGCAGAAAATCGGTTTTGAACAATTATTGTTGCAGTGAACGTGTTAAGTTAAGATAAAAACCAATTCCAGCAACTTGCTAGAACCTTGTCCACAAAATCTGAAATTCCCAAATTACCTGTTTTCTGCTCTATGGAGTAAACCCCTTTAGTGAACTGTACTCCGCTTTCAATAAAAGGTTGGCATTACGAAATCCTTGTTGGAAACACTCATTTCGTGGCGAAAAAACGTATATTGGGGAAAGAACTGACAGATTAAACACAGGGCAAAAGGCGATAAGTGAGTTGTTCGATTTAGAATCACAGGAAAGTGCCCGGTTTCCCCACTCACGTTCGTTCCATCGTGCCATCTGTCCGTATTGCCGGGTCGCGTTTCCCCATTCACGAGCAGTTGGAGTGATGATGTTTTGGCGCGGCGCTATGGTTTTTGGACTGGTTGGAATTCCATCACGTCCCGTCACTCCATTCCATACCCGACGAGTTTCGCCATTCACGTCGTTCCATTGGCGCGCTACCTCGCCATTTGGCTTGTTGGAACGATCGTCAGTGGCCAGCTTAACACGGGCAACAGCTCCCCACTGGGAAACTGGCAAAATGATAACCTGCCAGGTCTGGGTTCAGTGGTTGTCGAACAATAGTGAATGAAGCCACAACCTCCTCTTATGAGTGTTAAAGAACAGTCATTGTGATGAAGAAGCAGACCTGTCTGTAATTTAATATGAGAGAGCATGGCTGGACTGAGTGAGCTCACCTTTTCTTCTTTCTGATATTTCAATTCAGTTTGCCTTTTAAGAGGGCTAGTTGAGTTTAAGCAGCATATCAACACATCTCCTATTAGTACGCTGGTACACTTGCACCACACAATTCAGCAATTCAACCTGATTACCACAGACCCGACAGTGAGTATTCACAACATTACGATCATGCCCACCATGAATGATGTGTAAGTGCCAGTATTCCCTGAAGCCAACCCCACCCACGCCGAAGTACAGCGAGTCATAATGCTTCCTGAATTTCATACGGCCACCAGATGAACCACACAGAGCAGCCGCATACTGAAAAGGCTTACTTAGCTTTGGGATGTCGAAATGTCAGACCACCATTTCTGAATAGTGCAAGAAATCCCAGCCAGATATCATAGAGTATTATAACTTCACCTACAGAATGTCGACTACCTGTCGACCACTCGCCAGAGGTAAGAGTTTCCTATAGTCAGGCGGGCGTCGACCACCTGTCGACAAACGTTTTTCAAGGTCAAAGGTTAACGAAATTTGAACTACAAGTCATCAGATGTTTTTTTGGTTAAAAAAAGAAAGAAATGGAGACAAAAAAAGTTGCCACGCAGAAAATCGGTTTTGAACAATTATTGTTGCAGTGAACGTGTTAAGTTAAGATAAAAACCAATTCCAGCAACTTGCTAGAACCTTGTCCACAAAATCTGAAATTCCCAAATTACCTGTTTTCTGCTCTATGGAGTAAACCCCTTTAGTGAACTGTACTCCGCTTTCAATAAAAGGTTGGCATTTTAATCTCCACAACTCCTTCTGACCAAAATTTCACTGGGAAAACCACTGATTCAGCCCCCCCCCTCCCTACTTCTTCTTAACAACCTTTTGAGGTGATGAACAAATTAGCTAGTACGTACCCTGAGTGTCTAACGCGCAATAGTGCTATCCCAAATCACTTCTCAAAGCCGCCAGTCTCATTTTGTCTTTGCTTTTTCTTGAAGTTTCCTCTTCATCAATCATTCTCCTCGTTTTGATTTAATTGATTCACGGAGTTCATTATTTTATTTTGTTTGTTATTTTAGTAATTTCCTAGAGCCTTAAGCTCCTTCTAGAGTAGCAGGTCAAACGCTTTGGCATGATTAGAGGCGAGGAGTCGCATTTCAACTATACTAAGCTCTTGGAAGCATGATCCCAATAAGGTTTGCCTCGTTGAAAGCAATTAATAAGGTATTTTTACTTTCCGCTACCCGAAGGGAAGGAAAGTATAGTAATCGGCCCAAAAAAAAATTTGGGTTTTCTTCAGATCTTTACGTTTCAGACCCTACTGAGTCTAAAAAACCTAATTTCGGAGAGAGGTCCGTGTGTATGTCTGTGTGTGTGTGTGTCTGTAGTTCGATTTGCGGGAGAACGGCTGATCCGATTGAGATGGTTCTTTTTTTGTTTTGTGCGTTATTTTTTGTAGACACCAAAATAAGGTTATGGACGATTTCGGCCGATGGGAAGGGGGTGGGGACGAAAATGTACCAAAATTTAGGGTTTTTCGGATTTTGCTGGAGAACGGCTCTAGCGTTTTTGAGCAAAGTTTCAAAGTGTCTTCTCCTAATCAATGCCAAACTTATCTTCTCTATACATATCTCCATGAAACTACGGTGAACGGAGATATAGGCCCATGAAGCAAATATAGGTATTTTACGCTTTTTGGCAAAACGGTTACAACGATTATCACCAAACTTTAGAGATGTTTCGAATAGTTAATACCTACATATTGTTCTCAATAAATGTTTCTCTGACAGTCCATTGAACAGAGATAAAAATCAAAATGTGTAAAAAATAACGTTTTTTCTAACATTTCCGTAAATTCCAGGGTAACTTTTTCACCAGATGTGATATATCCTAATGAAGTATCTTCTAGTCACCCATACCAACATTTCGTTCTCTATAATTATTTCTGTATATATATGTTGAACAGAGATATAAGCCAAGTTAACTCAGAAAAGGAGATTTGTCGAATATTAATTTATCGGTATTCCAATTTTCTCAAAAACGGCTCTAACGATTTCGATCAAACTTTCGGAGTACTCTCAGCTAACTAGTCCCTACATTTAGTTCTCCATAAATGTTCCTGTAAAAATGCGTTGAACGAAGATATAGCGCCCGCCTATGTAGCTGGTGTTCGAGCTTAAAGGGGTGGCGGAAAGTAGTGTGTTGCTACGCACCAGATATTTTAGAGTGCCAACCAATACAACTAACAGCCCAGTCGCACATAGCAATGTTAGTTTCCACCAACACATCCCAAATGATCAATTGATGCAACTTTGAGTAACTTTTATCATAGCACAGTTCTCTTTAATTCCAAAACAGAAAATACTAACCCTAAAAAGGCTCATCACGTGGCTTTCCTCTCCGCATGTGTACTTCGCGATGTTTACTGCTACACTTACCAATCCAATATATTTTCACTCAGTTCGGTTGATCTTGGTAAAACACAGTGGTCTAGTAGAAATCCGTGTCACTTGAGGTTTGAGGTGTGACTACTCAGTTCTCTCTCAATAGCGTTAATTGACACGCACATACACAGACCATCTTCCAAAATGGTATTTTCCAGGCCTCAGAAGACCTGGTACGAATAGGTCTGAAGAGAACTTAGAATTTGTTAAGTGCAAGTTAGCCGATTACATAACTTTCTACTTCGCAGAGCAACAGAAAATATATTGCACTAGTTTGGAAAAGCAATAAATGCTACTGAATGTTCGTGGGAGGAAAGTCGTGTGAGTCATCAGAAATTTTCCACAATAAAAAAGTGGGTTAAAATTTCTTGAAAACATGCAAATTTCCCCCAAAAATATAACATAACATAAAACGGTGACTGGCAATGATGTTCTGACTTCGAGGTAGTGTTGAGCATACCCCGAAACATAAAGAACAAAATTTCGTGAGAAGGAGAATTTTGGCGCCGAACAGACTAGTGGTAACAGTTCTCTCTCAGCTCGAGTTATGGAGCCGAAGGAGAATTGTCGTTTCAGGACAAAGTTCATGGTTTCAGGACGGCCTTCAATAAAAAAGAGATCTGAGCTTCTTTAATTTAATTCATGGGTCATTTTAAGTAAGGGGTTGACCGCTTCACTCGTTGATAGTGCCAAGTCCACTGCATTGTGAAAGAAAACTTGATGTGAGAATGTACGGTTTACTGTATATCTGCGTAACCAGCAGAATTGGATGAAATAAGACGGGAAATCGATGTTTGGGCCTCACATTTGGGTAAAATATTATTAAAATGATTCAGACATTCAGGCAGATGCCACTGTAGCGCAACTATGAACCCGACTCCACTTTATGTCAAGATGTAAATACAAATCGCACAACTTGCGTGTTTGTGTGTGCGTGCCCAAAACTGTTGAAATCAAGGTTTTTTTGCGATTACGTTAAAACAAATTTTGGTGCCAACATTTTTTTTCTCGAAAATTCCACCTTTAACAGTTTTGACACGATTGCAATAGCTGTGCATTTCTACGAAAATTCTTTAAAAGCTAATGAGAAACTTTAGACACCATATTACCGTTCCACGAGGTTCAAACTTCAACTGTCCCAAAATTTTGTCGTAGTCATCTTTTTTTATATCTTCAAAGTCATTATTGTGCCCAGCACCCATTACAGGCAATAAGTCCCGCCATTGGCTATCCAACCGCTCGGTAGCTGCACATGTTTGCTCTTTGATGGCAGCTTTTTCGGCTTTGCGTTGCTTCGATTCGGCTATCAGCTGATCGATGACAGCCATTCTAGATCCATCAGATTTTTTTAGCATACCGCCTCCGAAATGTGCTTCTTCAACGAATTTCCCTAGAATCAAACAAAGCTCAACTTACCTATTTATGAAAATAATAAGCAAAGCTAATTACGAATAAAATACAAAATGTGCTTCGAAGCGAGAATTTTACATTCTGTATGGAGTAGTTCTGAGGAAATAACTTATAATGTACAAACAAGCTTAAGCCTCCCATACTTATGTCTCCTATTATAACGAAGAGTACACGAACAGTTTAAAATAGTTATTAAAATCTGGCTTTGGAAACGTTAGAGGCCGCACGCTGGACGTTCATCAACACAAACCAAGTTTTGCACTTGTAAATAATGAAATTCACTTTGTACAGAATTTGATGCAAAGAATATTGTACCATTTATCTAGACTGATATGTCTCTTTCTGAGGTTTGAGTAACAGTCATTTTGAAAAGTAAACGAACGTTTACCATTTCGCCCAATTTTTCATGGTATGTTTTGGGTACAAGAAATGTTGCCACAACTACTATTCAGCGATTAACCTCTTTGTTCTCACACCCAAAAAACCCTGCAAATTATTACACAATGGTTTATTATTCTCGTGAACAGCTTGACCTAGTATTACTGCTCCGACACCCATTCCATTCAATTCAGCATCGAAAAGTACTAGTAAACCATACGAAACATGACCTGGCTACAATGGAACTACGGAAACTAAATATTTCCCCGGCGCCAGGCGCCTGTAAACGTCTGTAGGCATTCATGATCCGATGTAGGGGTGTGTGGAGGAAGTGGCCCTAACCTTCCTCCGCCCCGTCGAGCAAAAAGAGTCGGGGAAATTGGGACGGGGACTTCCAGCGAACCCTCAGCAATTGACACGACGTTGCGAGTTGAGCAGGCCTTGCGAGGCGAGCGGGCGGGTGGTTTTAATGAGACGAGAGGGAAGGAGGGAGTATTAACGACGAAACGTTGACTTCCACTGTAGTTCTTACAATTAGTTGACTCTAATAATTGCAGTAATTTCCCTATACGCAGTTGTACACGTCTGATACCCATTCCATTCGACCTAGGATGTAAAGATACCTTGAAAATGATACGAAACACGGCTTATTTGCGATTATACTGCGTTTTGTTAATTTTTTTAACCATTTTTTGTCCATCGTCAACTTCTAGGAACCCGTTCGATAGTTTTCTCACTGCTGGCGACAGCAAACGACATCTTCTTTCTGCTTGGCCTCGGGGGACCGACTCAATTTGATAAAAGGACTTGCTGCCGCGAATAATAATCACTGTAGAATCTTAAGATGAATGGCTGCAGCTCACTCCACCAATGCGTCAAAAATAGCCCCCACCCCCCCGCGCTACTACCGGTGATCCATTGTGGACAACTCCCCTCATAAGCGGGAATGAGACTCAAACGAAACTATCGACGAGGGTTAATCTCTGGGTTCATCGCTGGTATTGACTTAGTCTAGTCCAGTCTGGACGAATCCTGGAGATGAAAATGAACACAACAGATTCCTCCCGGGAATGTGTTTCCTACAGTATTCGTTTACTCTATTATGTGTATAGTAGAGGTCGGGGCCAAACAGAATTTGTCATTTCTCCTTCGTTTCTTGTTCTAAACAGCAATAAAAAAATTAAGTAAAACTTATCAGGGTTAAACGGCTTAATGACGGTGAAACTAACGCCTTAGAACGTTCAAAAAAATTAATTTAAACACATCAACCTCACCAAAGACAGTTTAATCGATTTTCATTGACGAATCGGTACCATTTCAGAAACGGCATTTTGTGCATATTAACTATACATGCACCGAACACCAGTGTGGGAATAAAGTTTGAAACGAAATTTCAACAAAAATATAAAAAAATCGCCAAGGATAACTAAGGCTAAAATGGGGAAGACGATATACACTAATAGAAAATTAATTTCTGCGTAAGATGACAGTAGAAAAAAAAGATAACTATACCATCAAGATTCCTATCTAAAAAATCATCATCATCGTCACTGTTAGGGTCATCAAATGCTTCCAATTCCATGATCGAGCGCCCTTTATGGGTAAGTGGTTCATCGTCCGCTAGATTAAATAAAGCTTTCTGTAATGAGAAGGGAAAGCCCAGTTAACTAAATAAAAGTTCATTCAAGTAAATTTATGAGACAAGATGAGTTATGAAGTAAGTACCTTTCGATGAGACGACGAGCGTTCTGCAGCGAATCGGGCAATTATTTTGTCTTCGGCAGTCATGTTCTTATTGAATTCTCCAATTCGTCGATCCAAAAATTTATTGGATTTATTTCCAACCTTGTACTCTTGAAGAAGAGTTTCCTTTCTCTAAAGCATAAATTGGGAAGTTGAGCGTGATCACTACTTGATCATCCACAATTATTTATTGACTAGAACGTTGTGATTTGGGTGAACGGAAATGAAATTGTTTAATATTGGTTCACGCGTTCAGTTTCCTCATTTGTACATGGCTGGTTTGGATGATCATGGGAGGACATACCAGCTACTTTTGATAAACTGTTGAAACTCGAACGAAACATAAAATAAATTCCGTAGAACAAATGTAAATCAAACTGACTGCTGTAATGAATCAGATTTCTTGATGCATTGGAAACATCGTACGATGGAGATATGGTGTTGCAGGGTAAATAAATCGAGAGTGGGCGTACCAGGTGGTAAAAAATGAGGTAGTGGAATTCACAAAGAAAACACGGTGCCCGGCATGGTTCGAATGTGAATTACGTTTGCTGCTTCATCGTGCAAAGATAATGCTAAACAAGTCCAATGAGCATTCGAACACTTCAAGTGGAGCCTGAGGATTTTGTTTTACATAGGTGCATGATGGATGAGTAGGTTTGAGGGTGATAATTGTTTGTCATGAGATTGGAGATCATTCCAATCGGTATTTGGAATCTTCTTGGACCTCTGGAACAGTATCAAACGTCTTTCCCAGGAACTCCATTCAGCTTGCCGTTTATCTAATGCCCACTCTTCTTGCCAGACAAGTTTTCATTCAGTGGGTCATTGCCGAGTTTGGCCCAGAGTGGGGGAAGCTCCCTTTTGACTCTCCACTTGCCCACAATCCACTCAATAAGTGAGTTTGCACGGGGTAGTCCCCAGCCTTTGGGGAGCTGGAGGTATTGGCAGAATCACCACTTGTCACCTATATTGACTCCTTACTGCCACAAAGTAAATAGAAATAAAATTGATCAATATGCCACACTTGTGTGTTCATGAGCATTTTATTGGTAAAACATATAGAATAAATTAATGCCTTGGCACGACGAATTATGTATGTGCTAACCCTTTTAATGGCATTGGCTCTGGCGACATATGGTAAACCACGGTCAGTTTTCATCGTTCTTCCAAGGATTGAAAATTTTTGACGATTTACATGAACTTCAAAACGATTCGTAGGTTTCTTTTTACTTGTGTTCGCTTCATTCTTCATATCAGAGAGTCCCTTTTTCTTGGATTTCATTTTAGCCATTTCAGAGTTGATTACCTGTAATGAGTAAAAAGCATTGTGAGCTCAACCAGTAACAGAATGTGATGTGACTTCAAATAAATACGTCGCGTTAAATCTTCATATGAAATGATACAGCTTAATTCATCCCTGATGGCATCACCCATTTTCTAATCGTAAGCACAATCAAACATGATTGTTGCTGCATTTTGCTACCCTACCTCCATGGAAGTTGTTATTCGCAATCATACATTAAACTCATTGGCAACTCTGCACCAAGCATGTGCAATTACTCAACCTTCTGATGCTGAAACACCCGAACGTAACATTTCTTTGAAAAACACCCAACGCACACACTTGATTTTCAAGGATCATATTAAGGAAGGCTAAAAGGTAGATACACAGAGAGGAAAATTACCAAGGGTTATGAATTGAAGGAAAACGACGGGGAAGGAAAACCTTAGCGAAATTTTTTGTTTGAGATCAAGCTACTAAAAGGGAATGAACCAAGTTTTGGCCTGGTCTAGTCATCATCCGCATCATGATGATTAAGGATTCAGAAGACTTCACATTGCCTGCAGAACATCAAGGCACCAGCCAAAACTGGGGGAAACCTAGAGTGCATGTGGGGGAGAAGGAGGATGTGTTTTTTTGGGGATGTAGGAGATAAGTTTGGTTCCTAGTGGTCTCATTGCCTGTAAATGTACGTCTGCGTATTGAGGATCAATCCAAAGCCATAAAGCATATTGAATCAGGTTGGCCTTCCTGCCTCTGTCTGATGGCAGCTCTTCTTACTTATCCTCTTCTCCTTGTGGTAGGCAACACTCCCTGTATCAGCCCGCACCTCCTCCTCATGTAAGGGAATAGTGTGTACAACACTCATCAGCACTGGCCTCTAGCTGACCCATGACCCTCTCGTGTTGACCAGGCAAGGTAGTGAAGCATGCCAGATGTGAAAACCAAACGACAACTTGGTATCTACCATCAGGCCCAAATATTGAACTGCTTCCCTTGTTTGTAGATCCGTGGGAATGGGAAGAAGAATCTTACACTACCCGCTCCAGCTTTATCCAGACTGAGTCCAGCGTGCAGCCAATAATTACTGTCGCCATGCCATTTGCATACCCCACCATGATCACATCATCAGGTATCTTGAGACGAATTAGGCCATCGTATACCACATTCCACAGATTGGCCCAAGGAGCAAGCTCTACTGTGACATCCCTGTTACACTTACCAAGTAAGGGGTTCATGTTTACATTTTTACTGTTAGTATCATTTTGTGTGAATCGATGCCCTCTGCCATCTGATTCCCCACAGGGCGTTCATTTATTTAGCGAGGAAAAACAACCAAAAACGGTAGGTTTGGCGGCGGTTGACATGAATTTGGATTTATTACTACTTTGAGATGTGTTCTACATTCCCTCATCATAGACGTTGGAATAAACCACATATCACAGCGGAGTGAGAATATGTTTCCACTGTATGCCACTATATTCCAATTTTTTCCTCTCAGAGTCGTGTTTACAGCTGAACAAATGCTGCACCTCACGCTACTTCGTTTGAGCATGCATCAAATACGTAAGCTACAACTGTAACTTGAGCTTGTCAGTAACCTCATGTCACAGGAGAGTAGTGAGCGTTTTTCCTTCTACAGATCAACTCAACAGTATATCACTTCAAAATGCGATGTATACCCTCAACAACTGAGCTGCGAATGCTATGACAGCTTAACTTACCTCACTTTTTGAATTTAACCGTCAGATATTAACTATAAAACTGAACACATTGTTATATTAATATCAAAACTAAATAATGATAACCTCGGTAAACGCTAATCTGGTGTGCAAACAACCCTCGTGAGTATAACCATCACGGAAGTCTTCGCACAATGGAATAAGATAACAGGGCACTTACCAAAACCAAGGGAACAAGAACCGAGGTTCATGACCACAAGAAGACATTTTCTCATCTCCTAGGCGCTTGGGCGTTGGCGCCTAGAATGGGTTACGGAATCTTCCGTTCGCCTCTTCGTGTTTGGGGATTGCGCTCTTTACGTTGTTTTGTACATCATTTCCGATCTACCGTTCGGCCGGCCAGCAATCCCATTCAAGTTCTGAACCACAATAACAAGTGCCCTACCGTTTCTATCTGCCTGCAAGTCATTCAAGACGAAAATTGGACATCAATCAAAAGCGATGGCGATGTTGTCGTTGTGACATGCGAGAACTGCTCCTGCTTTTGTTGGTTTAATATTCATTCTGAATGATAACCCGATGTTTTCGGTCTGCGAACTTTTTTCACAACCGTTTTTACGTTTCAAGACATCGGGATTCTAAATCTGCAATGTCCGTCCGGCGTCTACCATCCATGCCTTTTAACCCTTTAAACCCGCCTGCTTGGCAATCCGATCGGACAAAGCTCATGGTTGCTATGGGCAAATAACCGTTAAAAAAATTAACAAAAACGCAATTTTAGTAGTTTTATCGCAAATACTCTGTGTCTGGTATCGTATTGAAGGTATTGGTAAAAGCAAAGAATATGGACCGATCCCTCTGAGAAGGCAATATATCGATATATCACGACGGAGGTCAGGTTATCGATATGCCTGACATCGTAGGCTCTGGCACCATGTTTGAAAGTAGAAATAACGACAGCTGTGCGATTATGCCAATTATTTAATGTTCATTATGTAATACCCCGTTATATAATTATTTTAAATGTAAAAAGACTATGAAAAGGAGTTAATTCAATGAAATTAAGAATGGTTATATGTAATAAATATGAGATAACTAACAGACGCATATCGATACATGCAGTCGTAGCATTATCAAGCGACCTATCGATACATGCAGTCGTAGAGTTATCAAGCGGTTGGTCCATATTCTTTGTTTCACCCAAGGTATTTTTATATCCTGGGTCGAATGGAATGAGTATCAGACGTGTAGAAATTGTGCGTATCGTAAAAATACGTAATTATAGTGATCGAAAGTCTACTAATTGAAAGAACTCGCAGGACAATTACTACAGCGAAACTAATCATTTCATCGTTTGTACGCCTTTCCACCCATCTCATCAAAACCACCCGCACTATGGGCTACACTCCGAAAAATAGGTTTCCTAGGGTTGTTTGTCAATATAAATGGCAAGGCTAGTAGTACCCCAGATGTTTGTTAAGACGAGTTCCTTAATTAAAACAGTTAACTGTTAAGAGCTTTTAAACGCCGATGTAGCTGAAAATCTGCCTTATGAGTCAGTTTTACTTTCCTTGGCTCCACGAAGTGGAAAGAAAAGTTGTATAATCGGCAGAAGAAAAAAATGACAACTGTTTGAATCACGTTTGAAGGGCTAATGAGTCCGAAAAAGGGAAAAAGGTCTGTGAGCACGATTAATGGGAAACGGCTGGACCACAAGATTTCGTTCCCACTGTGACGCTTTTTATGTAAGTCGCTGCAGGTGTGCACCAGATTTTAGAAATAATGGTGTTTACAAAAGGGGGGAGTGCGTCAAAGGTATTACTGCTGACATGAAATATGCGATTATTTTGCAGGTAGTTTGAGCCTAATTTTAGGTTTAACTTCGAATATGTCAGTTTTTATTTTTTCTCTAGATCGATTACCAGCTCATCGAGTTGGTACTGTGTACATCATGATCTCTGCTGGATGGGCAACTGATAATTAGTATCCGTGTTATCTTCCTATTAATTGTGTGAACTAAGTAAAAAATTTTCGTGGGTCCGAATAATAGTTATCTTACATTTCAATTAGCACAATGGGGTTTTTTCTTAAGTTTAATGCGACGAAATGTTATTTCATTTGACTCTACGATCTCTGTAATGGTTTCTGTTTAGGTACAGTAATAATAGTAATAATTATTTGTTTCTATTCCACTTATATCAACATTGGGTAAAATTACCGAGCTTTCTTTGACATTTCATCCTAATTACAAGTAAGTGCCTACGAATTAGAGTTCTAGAAAAATTCTTTTAACTAATCAACAATTTTGCATAAATGGCATTTTTAATAACAATTTTGAAAAAGTAGTCAAAATTATGTGTATGCTCACGACCAGTTTGATCAACATACAACTTGCTGATCATGTGTGTTCAAGGTCGCAGCCTTTTTAACACGGAACCTCGATAGCGATCCTGTTCAAGTCAACCGGAAGTTGCGCACAGTGTGTTTCACTAGGGGTCCTTGACTGATTCTCATGATAGTTTGTTGTCGTGTATCAAACAGGTAGGGGCACCAAGACTAGGTACTCTGAATCAGGCCTTAAGGGGTGTCGTCACAGTTTTATGAGTTTGTAGACGGTTATGTTGTGTGTGCCCTTTGGATAATGGTTCCATGCTTGTTGCTATTCCTTTGATACTAACGAGGTGTAATACATCATTCCTATTATACGCAGATAAATTGCGCTGTAAACTAAGCTTAAATTCAGTGCAACGACATGGCTATTTCATCCTGATGCTATTTTAATTTGATCTATAATGATAAGCCCAAATAATTAAAACGTGCTATGTACCAACTAATGTGTTCTACACAGTTGGGTGACGTGAGCTTTATTATGGAAAGGACTGTCGACCTGAAACATTTACAGAAAAACCAAATGAAACGAATGAAATGTGACGAAAGATACTTGAATCTACATATTATTATATCAAGCTTTTGGAACCAGTCCGATCACTTTTGCCAGGGGCTACGTGTAACCCCCATGGGACCTGTGAAGTGGATTCTGATTAAAGCCGACTGTCAATGTTGGAAATATTGAAGAGCTGCTGCCTTAAGCTTAAATTACAGGAATCCTGAGGTCTGATCCTATCCCGGAGTTCCCTTGGAATATAGGTCTTCGTTTTTGGCCACAAGGCTACGATCACTGAGGGTACTGAGGGTACAATGAGAGTCAGGTGGTACGTACACATACCTGTTCTAACCAAGTCCCACCTGGGTTAGAGTTCTTCTCGATGTCCTTGTAGTTGTCGAAATTGTACAGACAACTAGATGTAGATGGGATTGCTATGGAAGGGGTAGGGAATTGAGCTTTTTGAGAGGATTGAGCGCTCATCACTTGTGGCGTAAATGATCTGAATAAATAGTTCCACTGTCTTGTTTAGCTCAGGTTCAGAATGGACTGAATCCCAGTTTGCGTTAATGGTATAATGTCTCAAAGCTTTGCTATTCAAAATTTTCTGATCTTACAATACACAAATCCATTTTGATTTATTTAACTTGAGCCTCAGTTATCATGCTTGGCAAAGTACAGGCTGGAATCTGTGCATAACTGCAGGCAATGAGACTGTTTAAAATTATGAGATGAAGGGAACTCGAGTTTGTGGAGTGATGAGTGAGGCCAAACGATGGTGTAAGCTGAGGGATTATGTAATCTTTCGTAGTTGGCAGTTGTGAGCATTCACTGTGAGTAGGTCAGAATTTAAGTCCTCCCGCACAATGAAATGGATATAGGACAGTTGCAATTTCGCCCTTTCTTCAAAGACTTTGAATGTTTCCCCACCTTCAGTAGGCGATAAATCACTCCTGCTAACTTGTTTCTCAAGTTTTTAGACTCCCAATTATTAGTCGAGGTTTAACCTCTTAATGCCACTGATGGACTGTTTTTTTTTCTGAAAAACACAACTACAAAATCTGTCATTCGAACCAACAACAGGAAATTCTCTCTTTGTTGAATAACCATTCGCTTTTTCTGTCAAAATATTTCCACGTTTCAACTTTCTTAGCTTTTAATAATTATAGTTTCGTTTTTTCTTTCCAGTAATTCTTATTTTCAGTTATGATGAGAAGAACTGGGATGCTCATTTGTACCAACCCGAGCAAGTTTGCTAGGTTCATTCCTCAGATAAAACAAGGTATTGACACAACACTTTACATCCAGTTCTTGCCAAAAAGTCGACTGACTTCGTCCCTGAAGAAAGATGATCCTCTGTTTCTTGTTCGTGGTCCCAAGCTCAGTTCAACGATGCTGCAACTCTACAAAAACTCAATTTGTCTCAATATGGACGTGAGAGTTCTGCTTGGCGGAGTCGGAAAACATTCTGTTACGAAAATTTCCACGGTAAAAGCGGTAGAAATAGTGTATTTTGATGTAGATTTAACGATGGACGTTATGGACAATTTTATTAAAACTCGTTTGGGAAACTACTCATCGAACTGTCGACCGATTGTGTTAGTGGATGAAACAGTCGATGTCCCAACAAAATGCGAAGGAGAAGAAACTGTTGAAAACGCGTACGACTATGCTGCTCTTGGAGGGACATTCGACCGCCTTCATGTTGGTCACAAGATGCTGCTGAGTGAAGCCGCCTTGATGACTCAAAGACGTTTATTGGTTGGCTTGACTGATACCGATATGTTAAAAAGTACGTCAGTACACTGCATTTTAGTATCTTTATAAATTAATTAACATTCCACATATTTACACCTCTAACTGAAACATCACCAAGAAGCCTATTTTCCACATGCACTATAATTTATATTACCGATGTTTCTTATTAATAAGATTGTGATGTAGATATGTAGTTTAAAGTCAATACACCTTGCACGATGGGTGATGTTGGTAAGTTGAACTGTGCACATCCCAAAAATGAAGAGGCCTGGAAAGGTAGATTAGATGTTAACTCATCTTCACGAAATGCACGAAATTTGTTTGAAATAGTACGTACACAAACCACCAACTGGCTAAAGACTAGTCCACCATTTGTGAAACACCGTCAGTACAACAGTCCAGTGGTGAATTCCAATTTCATTTGGCAGCCATCACCGTTGTATACTAATGCATCTTCTCTTGCACACCTACCGTGCCCTACCGGCAGAAGGATAATTTCATGTTGCAAGGGGTGCTTTCAACTTATGTGCACATAGTTTCCATTTCTGTGTTAGACTTGAAAATTCGGTTGTGTTTTAGACGTTGGTGATTACCTTGAGTTGTCACACAGTTTTCATCCATTTGATGCGAGTTCGACTTGGTTTAAGCCTAGTCCGACTGTACGCTTCTGCTCACTGGGCACATTGCCCTCTTCAGCATGCACAAGTTTTAAAAATTTTGAGCCTCATGTGCAAACGTACAAAACAATTGTTAAGTGTATGCCTACAGGGTATAGCTGCTACCATTTTTTCTAACCTGGTTCTTACACTTCATCATATACGCACTGGCGATAGTGTAAAAACTGAAACTGGTTTCCAAATATTAAATCCCTGTGGAAATAGACTACTGATTTCACGTCTTTTTACTTTCCTTGGCTCTACGAAGTAGAAAGGAAAGTTATGTAATCGGCTGAAAAAAAATTTTGAGTTTTTTTCAGATCTTTACGTTTCAGACCCTCCTGAGTCCGAAAAACACTATTTGGGAAAATGGTCTGTGTGTATGTATGTGTGTCTGTGAACGATTTTTAGAGAAAACCACCGTACCAAATCAGCTCAAACTTGATATCTCGCCCGCAGGCCTCCATGGAACGCCAAAATAAGGGTTTGGACAAAATCCACCGAAGGTTAACTATAGTTATCATAGTGATCAAAACACCAAATATTTTTTTTCTCAAAAACGGCTCTAAAGATTTTGATTAAATTTTTTATATTGATAGCTCCCAATATGACAACTATGCCATAAAATTCCCATTTATGGGAAAATGACGAGAGCAGCACAATTAATTGCCAAAACTTTCGACGTAATCGATTTTAGAGTGGTTTTTAGAGAAAACGGCCGTACCAAATCCCCTCAAACTTGATATCTAGCCCGCAGGTTACTATGGGACGCCAAAATAAGGGTATGAGCAAAATCCACCGAAAGTTAACTATAGTCATCATAGTGATCAAAACATTAACATTTTTTCTCAAAAACGGCTCCAACGATTTTGATTAAATTTTTTATATTGGTAGCGCTTAATAAGATAATTTTACTATAAAATTCCCATTCGTGGGAAAATGACGAGAGCAGCACAAGAAATTATCAAAATTTTCGACGAAAAGCGTTTTTGCCGCGGTTTTTTCCTTATTAACTCCGCTGGAACGTTAGTAGAATGTTTTTAAAAAATTGGTATTGTAGTCCAATCCAATATCTATAGGGTGAGTGTTTAAAAACGCTCATGAGATACATGGGGCTCACTCCAGAAATTCCTGAGTTTCAACTACTGCAGTTTCGCTTAATACCAGTTCTAAAAGTTTTTACCCTATAACTCTGCAAAAGTAATTAGTATCCTTCTTCAAAAAATTTGTGTTTACAGCCTCATTGATTATCTGTGTACCAATCGCTCAATAATGGTCCTGCAATGAGTACGAGCAGCACAATAAAATCTGGAACTGTAAGCGCTACCGCTTCCTGCCGCCGTAAAGCGTTGCTTGACCAAGTTCAAATTAACTGAGTGATAAATGAATTGATTAAATAGAATTAGTCATGTGCAAAGTGAATCGTTGTAGAGCTAAGGAAAGTTGTGTGTTGCAACGCACCAGATATTTTCAGTTGATAACATCACTATCACACGTGTTTCGTCAGCAATAAATGTGTGTGTCTATCTGTATTTATTTTTTATGTATAAAATTATGTTACAAATGATCGAATATTGATCATCGGCCTTGATCTTCAGGTAAAACTTTATGGGAATTGATTCAGCCTTATGACGAGCGAGAAGCGAATTTGAAACAGTTTCTTGAAGACGTTCAGCCCCGTTTGGAAATATGTGTAGTCCCGTTAAATGATATATATGGCCCGACTAAAGACGATCCTGCAGTAGAGGTATTTTATTGACGTTTGTCATAGTGTTTAATTTTAGTGCTCCATATGTAGTTGACTTGTCGATGACCGTACATTTTCTTTTGTAGATCCTCGTTGTCAGTCCTGAAACAGTCAGGGGTGGTGATAAAATCAATGAAATGAGACAAAGAAATGGGCTTAGTCCGTTAAAAATCCGCTCGATAGACCTTGTAAACGACGAGTTTCGATGTTGGGACGTTGAAGAAGAGAAAATGAGCTCAAGTAACGGAAGGCTTCGTCTTCTTGGGACATTGTTGAAATCTCCTACGGTATAGTTGATTCGCCATTAATCTTGCCCAGTTGATTCTCTCTAAATCAGAGGGGAAGCGTTCTTGGAATTACGAGAAATCGTCGCTTTGGATTTCGATTTGTTTTAATTAAGGCTCATCAAGTTCTCCAAATACTGAAGAACATTCTTTATTCAATCAAACCGTACGCAAAAACCTTGATTGGAACATCCCCTTGATTTGGACCTTGTGCAAATGGAACATATCTAGCGACATATCTAATCAAAAGAATTAGTTTTTCTGTACGTATTCTCAATCATTCCTTATTTCTCACTTTGGCATCGTTCAGAGTAGTGAGTTGAAAAACCCTGCAAATTATTAGACGACGGTTTATTATTCGGATAATCAGCTTGACCTAGCATTAATGCTCCGAGACCCATCCTGTTCGATTCAGCATCGAAAAATATCATAATGAAACCCAAAAAAAGGGCGAAAAGAACTGAATCGTAATATTAAAATAAACAAAAAAACGAAAGTATCTAGAAAAAATTGAATTTTAATATGAAAACATGCACGCTAAATACTAATATCAAAATTTAACCAAAAATCTATGAAAAAAACCAAAATGAGAATGAAACGAAAGAATCTAAAAAAATTGAATCGTATTAAAACCAAAACGTCAGGGAAATTGGAACAGGGGCGCTCGAAGCGAAAGGCGAAAGGGGAGTTGAGTGGTCATTGGGAGGCAAGTGGGAGGCGCGCTCGCTCGCCTCGAGCGTGGTTGCTTTTTTAATGAGACGGGCGGGAGGGAGGGAGTTCAAACGACGAAACGCATTAGCTCCCGCGTTGTACTGCGTTTCGTTAATTTTTTTAACCGTTTTTTGCATATTACAACCACGGGCTTCGTCCGATCGGAATGCCGAGATGGCGGGCACAACTAGATACCAAATCGGATTTTTGGGCGAAAGAACGAATTTTTTAGACCACGTTAAAGGCACAAAACGGCCCGGACGGCGGACGGACATTGCAAATTTGGAATCTCCATGTCTTGAAACGTAAAGTATCAAATTTTGAGAGGGGGGGGGTGTAAAACATTTTTCGTGACCGAAAACATAGTGTTATTATTCAGAATGAATAATAAACCAAAACGAGCTAGATAGTGAGAAGTCTAATTGAAAGAACTTGTGAGATAATACAGCAAAAGTAATCGTTTCATCATTTGCACTTCCTCCTTCTCGTATGATTAAAACCACCCGCCATCTCGACTCACCACCTCATAACAATTCCCTACAGGCACCTGGAATATTTAGTCTCCGTCGTTCCGTTGTAGTCAGGTCATGTTTCGTGTGGTTTACTGGTATTTTTCATTGCTGAGTCGAATGGGATGGGCCTCAGGGTGTGGGACTACGCTAAGCTGTGCAAGAGAGGAATAAATCGTTGCGTAATAATTGACAGCGTGTTTTTAATGTCTTTTGCTACAGCTAAGCCATAACTGTGGAACTTTCATGCTGCAGAATCTATCATGCACCAAAATATTCATATTGTGCAGTATGCATCTCTGGCGTGTTGCTTCACTCACTATTTGTTTTAAGGGATGCATTTTTTTCGTACATCCACTCATTAAGGTGGTCACTGACGATCGTTCCTACAAGCCAAATGGCGCGGTAGCGCTCCAATGGAACGACGTGAATGGCGAAACTCGTCGGGTTTGGAGTGGAGTGACGGGACGTAATGGAATTCCAACCAGTCCTAAAGCCATCGCGCCGCGCCAAAACAGCATCACTCCAACTGCTCGTGAATGGGGAAACGCGACCCGGCAATACGGACAGATGGCATGATGGAACCAACGTGAGTGGGGAAACCGGGCACTTTCCTGTGATTCAAAATCCAACAACTCACTCGCCTTTTGCCCTGTGTTTAATCTGTCAGTTCTTTCCCCAATATGCGTTTTTTCGCCGCGAAATGAGTGTTTCCAACAAGGATTTCGTAATTTCCGTAATTGATTTATACAAGGAGCATAGCTGCTTGTGGATAACGAGTGACCCAGATTTCAGCTCTTCAAAATTCATCCCAGTTGCCAGAAATCGTTATGTAGCAGCGAGCCTCTCATGGGGAGTTATGCACAGTCTCATGACGGTGTCTTCTTTTTTAATCATTGGTGTAACCAAATGGAGTAATTGAAAGTAGGCTTCTTCATTCATTCGCAAGTAATTTCTCCAGTCAGATGGTTCTAACCGCAGCTCTTGAAGTAATTTCCGTAATTTTTTATTTTCTTCTGTTGAGAAACCATTGTTTCACCCACTTCCGTTTGGGTCTTCTTTGTTTGGCGTACAAGCATACAACTGTGGCCAAAACAAGAGATTCTTCTTCGTCCATCTTCCGGCAAGACGCTTTTCAAACTATCATTAATAAATCAAATGATAATACAGGTAATAGTCAATTTTGATACACCACTTCCTCTTCAAAAGACAGAACGGTGGATTGGAGTGGAGTGGAGCGATCATGAATGAACCCCACTTTCGACTCTTCTTTCCGTCATTCCAATATCGCCTGACTTCGCGCCGCGCCACTCCACTTGGAACGATCGTCAGTGGCCGCCTTTAGGGACGTTAATCCTTTTCCGTGTTGCTCGTGGCTTAGTATTCACATTGGTGGTTAGTGTAACATTGTATGGGGGTTACACAATTTGTTGTGGCGTTGCTGCCAGTTGATTTGCTGCTGTTTTGCTCCCTGCAGTTTCTCAAAGAGGCTGGGAGTCACTCCTCGACTTAGTGTTGCACTTTACCTCTCAAATGTAGCCCAGTCTAGGTGTCTCGCTATAAACTGACTTGTTTGGTTACATAGTCTGGCACCCCTCCCACTGGCTGAAGAAGCGGTGTACTGAATACAGTATGTCAAATATGCCCTACTATAACGCACCTCTGGCCCAATCTGCTCAACTTCTAAAAATACCATGAACATCAGACTATAATGGTGAAAATGTTAGATGGACCTAACTGTCACAATTCTAAACAGTTCTTCAGAAACGCACATAATGCACGTGTGACCTTAGGCACCTTTGGGAGAGAGGACGCAGATGTCATGTGGCAGAAAATATAATCGTTTTCTTGCTCATACATGACTCACATACATACATGAGCCACATAGCCCAACTTTCATAAAATAAAGCGTTTACTAAATTATCGAACTTTCATTTTGGTTGACATTCTGAATTCCACAAAGTCATCCCATTTTGCACGAGTTTCAGAAGTAGAGCACCATTTGTTCCTTTTCAACCAATTTTGAATAGTGTTTTCAGAAATCGAACCGTCCTCAACTGCCGTATATTATCGGATTAACTGGCGGTATTGCCAGTGGGAAAACATCTGTGAGCCTCAAACTAAGAAATTATGGCGCCGCTGTGATAGACGCTGACAAGGTTGCGCATAGCGTATATGAAAAACCCCAATCTGGTTATACTGCAGTTGTTAAGCACTTTGGAGAAGCTATTTTGGATGAGCATACTAAGGAAATAGATCGCAAGAAATTGGGAGATATGATTTTCAATGACAAGGTAAAACAATTGTGATATAAAGAGCATGTTAATATTGATATTAATGCCGTTTACCCTAAGAAGGGACGTTTCAGAACTGATAGTGTGCACTACCTGGCTTACAAAATTCATAATCTTAGCTTAATTTTGCATTAAAATACTTTCAAGTTGATTGTGTTTCAAAAATATCTGGTGCGTTGCAACACACTACTTTCCTTAGCTCTACAACAATTCACTTTGTACATGGCTAATTCTACTTATTCAATTCATTTATCGCTCAGTTCCTTTGAACTTGGTCAAACAACACGTCACAACAGCAGGAAGCGGTAGCGCTTACAGTTCCGTAATTTATTGTGCTGCTCATACTCATTATAGGACCATTGATGAGCAATTGGTACACAAAAATTAATGAGGCTGTACATGCATTTTTTGAAGAGGGATAATTATCACTTTTGCAGAGTTAATGAGTAATTACTGTTAGAACTGGCAGTAAGCGAAACGGCGGTAGTTGAAATTCAGGAATTTCTGAAGTGAGCCGTTAGTGAACTTTCTACTAACATCCCAGCAGAGTTTATAAGGAAAAAACTGCGCTAAAAACGCTTTTAGTCGTAAATTTTGATTATTTATTGTGCTGCTCTCGTTATTTTCCAACGAATGGAAATTTTATGGTGCGATTGCCATATTGGGAGCTATCTAAATCTAATTTAATCAAAATCGTTAGAGCCGTTTTTGAGAAAAAATGTTTGTATGATGACTATAGTTAACTTTCGGTGGATTTTGCTCATACCCTTATTTTGGCGTCCGATAGTAACCTGCGGGCTAGATATCAAGTTTGAGGGAATTTGGTACGGTCGTTTTCTCTAAAAACCACTCTAAATTCGATTACGTCGAAAGTTTTGGAAATTAATTGTGCTGCTCTCGTCATTTTCCCATAAATGGGATTTTTATGGTATAGTTGCCATATTGGGAGCTATCAATATAAAAAATTTAATCAAAATCGTTAGAGCCGTTTTAGAGAAAAAAAAATTTTGGTGTTTGGATCACTATGATAACTATAGTTAAATTTTGGTGAATTTTGTTCATACCCTTATTTTGGCGTCCTATGATGACCTGCGGGCGAGGTATGAAGTTTGAGCCGATTTGATACGGTCGTTTTCTCTGAAAATCGTTCACACACACACACAGACCATATCCCAAATAGTGTTTTTCGGACTCAGGAGGGTCTGAAACGTAAAGATCTGAAGAAAACTAAAAAATTTTTTTTCAGCCGATTACATAACTTTCCTTTCTACTTTGTAGAGCCAAGGAAGTAAAAATTAATCGAGGAGATGTGAACGTTTCAGCTGTTTAACTAAATGCCTGTCCAACAACAACAACAACATGTTCATCTGGTGAACATGTTCTAAACGAAATAATTTCTCTGTATTGATTTCAATATCGAGCTTGATAGCTCACGTGAACTACTTTCGTGTTTTCTTCCATAGAAAAAGCGGGAGTTGTTGAATCACATTGTGTGGCCATTGGTGCGTAACCAGTGTGAAGAATTGATAAAACGATTTTCGTCCGAGGGCTGTAACGTTATAGTTGTGGAAGCATCATTGTTAATCGAAGCTGAATGGGACAAATTTTGCCATGAAGTTTGGACTTGCCTAATTCCAGTGCCTGAGGTGACTTTTTTTAAATGCTGTCATAATTATTCAATTGTGTATAAGATAATTTAAAACATTTGAAATCTGTGAATGTAAAATTACAAAATTTGAGACCTCTACAGGTGATATTGACAGGCATTGTGTGAGTACAGTGACCTGCAGTTTCAAGGTGGATGCACAACACATACATGGAGTTTGAGGAGTTCAGGCAATCGAATAATTTCTCCCCACTCCAGCTATCCCCACCTGCTCTCCCTCTCCTCCTCCCCCCCTCTCACACACTCAGTTTGGACCATCTAAAGGCCCATTATGGGAAAAGTGGGTCTAATCCTATAACCATCTAATGTTGAGGAAGGTGGGAGTCACTGAAAATCGAAGGTGAGCCACAGATGTTGTTATTCACGTCCGTTTTTCCTATCTTTCAAGACGTTCCATCACCTAAAGGTAAGTAAGTTTCCTAATAACAATCTTTTTGTGATTATGTTTGTGTATGCCCAGTAATCAAAATTCAGTTGATTCAAGAAGTGAGTTTTCACGCTTATTTCATCTGCAATTTTTTCTTTTTTCTTGCAATCAGCAGGCAAATGCATTATAGACCTACAGGATCCATTATGCAGAGAGACGAAACAAGGATGAGAAAAAATAGCGAGCAGATGGTCTTGGTTCTGCTGCGCCGCTCTGGCCTCCAAAAAGCTCCACAGAACCACCTATCAGCAGATGTAGAAAGTGGCCTCAGGATTTGTTGGGCCTGAAGAATTGAAGATTGCACCCACTGATCCGTTTCAATTTCTCTCTGGATTGATTCTATTTGGATTTTTACTTCCCTCGGTCTGACGAAGTAAGAAGGAAAGCAGTTGGTTGAAAAAAGCACTGTGTTCATCATATTTTCAAGTTTCAAAATCTTTTGGGGGAGTACAAATAGGATGTGTGGTAGAAAAACAAAAATCGCTAAACCTTACTTAGCACTGAGGAGTGCTGTTTAGCGTCGTCAGATATTTTTCATTCCTTACGCCTGAGAAGTTGAAAGTAAAGTTTCAGAGTAGGCTGAAAACAGATTCTTCATAATTTTTCTCAGTACCAAACCCCCATTTGATTAAATGAAATGAAGAAAAAACGTAAACTTGATGTGTTTTTTGCAATGCATTAGTTTATTCATTAATATCTATTTTGTCCCCTTCAAAGTACTTCCTCTCAGGTATAATACGTTTATGGTAAAGTTTTTCCCAATCCTTGAAGCGCTTAACAAATCGTTTGGTTGGTCTTGAAGAATCGTTCGTCCTGAAGCACTATATTCATAATATGCGCTGCCAGATCCAAATGGTCACGTCCGTATTTGAAGGAACCAAAGATCAAAAAGTTAACAGATGAATGCCATATACATGCAGTCGTTGAAAATCTCGTGGAGAGGAAATTAGGCATAAGATCACACTCTACGAATGATTACTTTTTGTGATTCGGTTTTACCAAGTGGGCAGTCACTGAGAAAACGGTTCTGCGACTGTGGCTCAACAAATTATAAGAATGGGCAACCCTTTAGAGGTGGTCTCAATCAAATCGAAGAAAGTAGAAGCACTAACGCAATGCTCAGCTCATTGTGTTGGGGCGAGGAAATGGTGGCAATTGGGACACAAGGGCTCAAGTGAATTTTACGTTAACTGGTGAAGTGAAAAATAGAAGAGATCACGAAAAGGAAAAACCTGAGACGATAACTCAGTATAATACTTCTATCAGAGATACTTCACATTCATGCGTGGAGTCACGACCCACGAGGATTAATATTCTTCAAAGTTGGATAGTTTCCTGCAAGAAACAGCCAGCAACTCCCTGTACTACATAGTTGTAACTTGTTGATAAGTTGATAATCCAAATTAACAGAGAATGGGACATACCATCTAGCTAGTGGGTAGTGTGTGGATGGGTACTACTTGAGGAGCCGCTGTGAAACTTGATGGTACACATCTTGGCAGAGATGCTTGCCTTCAACGATCCCACCCACAAAACGGTTCAGTGGTGCGAAAAATGCGTTGTGCATACATACACCCCCCCTTGATTAGTATGAAGCACAAGAAGTTTGGAACAGGAAATTAGACAATGTACCTCCATAACGTCTAATTGCCCCGCCACTATTAGAAAGTGTCTCGCGTCCAATCTACATTCATCTCCCAGTTTTGACAGTAACAACAAACAACAAGAGTGGTGTAAGGAACGTATGGGGAAAATTCTCCCGAAGCATCCGGAGTCATGTTTTTGAGTTTTCATTTATACTTGTATAAATGCAATGTCAATGATTCTGTTTCTTCAGAGGAAATACTGCGTCAGTTCGAGTAGTTCTTCATCAACTTGTCAACCACTATGTATTCAATATTTGCATAATGAAGATATATAAATAACTAGTCTTGTTTCTTATATGAACTTTACCTCCTCCTTATCAAATTTGTAGCGTGTTTTGTACTGATCAACACATATCTTTTAGCTCAATAAACATCTCTGCGAACGGAGATATATGTCGAGGAAGCACAAGCATGGTTTCTTCTAATAGAATATAAGCCCAGACATGTCAGAAAGTGTGATTATTCAAACATTCAATTATTGTTTTTCTCATTTTATCGAACATCGCTGCAACGATTTTAATTAAACTTGCCGGGTACTTTCTGCTAACTAGCCATGATCAACAAGTGTCCTCAAGCGTTTTCGTAGAAATTCGTGGAATGCATGAATAAAACGACTGTATTTATTTCTGCATGCAAATTCACAGGGGTTTAAAACAGTTGTTTGATGCTTGCTCCAGATGTGTTTTTCAATGCTTGTTTCTCCACATCCAGTTTCCTGAGAGCAGTTGTTCTGTGTCAAAGTGTTGTGTTTTTTCGTTATTTCTTCGTTTGTCATTTTCATATTACTGGGCGTCAGAATCGACTGCTCAAGGAAGGTGAAACTCAGTTAGAACGGGGGACCTATGTTATACACTGTAACCACCAATCCTTTAATGTGTTAACAACTAAAGGAAATCAATCACACCTGTGGGAAATCAACTTTCAAGATCAACCCCATTTAGTATATTTAAAAACATTTTCGCTTTCGAAAAGCGGCATTACATATATTAATTGCTTTCCAGGCAATAAAGCGAGTTCAAGACCGAAATAAGTTGTCTCCAGACCAAGCAACTGCTCGCGTCAACTCACAAATTTCAAATGTGGAAAGGGTGGCCAAAGCAAACGTTGTGATTTCAACCCTTTGGTCAACTGAGTTCACTGATTTTCAAGTTGAAAAAGCGTGGAAAGCGTTGCAAGAAAGACTGCCCACGTCCAACAGCTGATAACGAACGGAACTCAGTGCAATAGTTAAGTGAACTTGTCATAGTCTGTACAAGTCTTCTGGGGTGATATTCAGGGTAATTTTCTTGGCGTTTTAATTCTCATTTGTATGTAAATATGTAATCTAATTATATCAACACTTTCATCAAGGAACATTTTCATATTCACGGCCTTTTTTCGTTTTGAATAACTACTCCAACCAAAAATATTTGGTGGGAAACAAAAAATGCAGTGGTTTGAAATTTACTCATTTGTTTCAGTGCATCTGTTTTCTCAATCTCCATACCCACGCACACATGCCAGTCACATGTGCCTCTAGGTTCTGGGATAAAGACACTAAATTTTTTTTATCACCATGATATGCCAAAATAAGGGTATGAGCAAAATCCGCCCAAAACTATCTAAACGGCTCTAATGATTTTGATTAAATGTATTTAAAGACAGCTCAAATAACACGACAATACCATAAAATTCTCATTTGTGATACAACACAATAAATTATGAAAATCAATTTTAGCGCAGTTTTCTCTTTATAAACTCCGCTGAAACGTTGTTGGAATCTTTAGAAAAATTCAGGTGGTAGTTCAATCGAGTACTTATACGATAATTATCTAATAACGCTCAAAAAGTGTGAAATGAGTGAAAAATACAAAAGCCATTTAAACCGGAACTAAGGAAAGTGATTGTGTATGATTTGGCGCACCTGATTCCCCCCTGTTATGAAAAAGGCCATTAGAGTAAAAAAAGGCAGACTGAATTATGTATGCACAAACAAAAAGTAGGCAGCAACTATGAACTTCGTAAGAGTAACAAATAATGTAATATATTCATGCTAAGGGTAAGATCTTTATATGGCTCAAGGAGATCTGAAAAGGATCAGTGCATAGTGCATTCATTAGACTAACTTCGTGTTGATGGTTTTGGAATTATCCGCTGATAACTAAGAAATGCTGGTATAGTTGTTTGAACTTCAGATTTTCTGGAATTGCTTCCAATTATTTCATGAACGTTAATAAACTCACGATTGTTCAGAGTAATAAGGGAACAAATCCAAAATTGTATTTACGAGATTATTCATAATATATTGAGCTGCTCTCGTTATTTTTTCATGAATGAGAACTCTATGGTACTGTTGCAATGTGGGAGATGCACACACAATCTATGCCGTTTTTGAAGAATTGAAAATCGCTCAATTACTATAGCAATCGTTTTGAACCAATTTAGCTCATACCTTCATTTTGACTTACTGTGGCTAACGTTGGTTATGGTTAATAATTAACAATGTGTTTATGCATAATGTTGACTAACTACTTTTAATCAATTTCTATTTTATATGGCCATTTTGCAAATTCTTGATTTGATGGAAAATTAAGTAATTCGAATGATGCGGAGAAAGGATAAAGTCTTGAAGTAGTGTGTGACTCCGAGTTGTTATGCTCGTCGCTGTAAGGCGTGGCAGGAATTACACACGCTCGATATTCGTTCGTGACAACACTGACTGAGACACATCCGAGTCGCCATTTTGTTAAAGGGAATTTTGCCATTCCATTCCTCTTGTCTTGAGATACTGACGATTAAGCCTTAAAATATTTACTCTAAAGAATGGGTAACTTAACGAAACTGGTTCCCATTTGAAGGAAAAGAGAAGTTATTGAATTTGAGAAACCAAGTCCTAATACTGCTCCAATAAAGAAAAGTTCCCCCTCCGAAGCTCATGTACTTTTCAACCCATTGACTCGGACCGAAATTCCCTGAAACGTATATAACTATCGACAACATATTTCGGCGAGCTGGAACCGAAGACCGTGCCTCTGCTCGTTGCGTTCTTAGGAACACACAACCCGCCTTGCTCATTGGTAAGTTAATTCAACGTTATTATTAAGTAAAATTCGACCACCTTGATAACACTCCGTTCCTAGTGGTCCCCATCATGGCTGCCATTTTGCTTCTACCTCCAAATTTAATGCGCTCTATTTAGTGCGGCGTACTTCATTTGTTTTATTACGAAATGCTTGTTTATTCTGATTGCCATTAGATCGTTCGTTGAACGGACAATTTTTAATACGTGCTGCATGAGGTCTTGCGCTTTAATATTCACTGCTCGGTTCCTGCCGAGGCTTGAAAATTAATTATTTGCGCACATTGTTGATACCCACTTATTTTTGGCATGCCGGTATCAATTAAATTACAAGCACTAAGGGTATCTGGTTGTCTGGGACAAGCGTTTTGAATCATTCTTGTACCTATTGCTTAAGGATTGAGTTGTTCAGTTGCCGTTCGGCGTACTTAAATTATTGGCAAATTTTCTTGACGAGCTTTCCGTGATTAAAACGTTGACTTGCAGTGAATTAAAATAACCGTCCAGAGTATGAACTAGGCAGCTCGCTATTCATGGCCATTAACGTGCTTCTCCATACGCAAGCGTCGGTTCTGATATTGCAAGTTCGTGTCAATTTGAATTCTTCTCTCGCCCCGTGACTGTTTTGGGTGCGCGGAAAATGTTTGAAAGGCTATCTATGCGCCGAATCACAAGCCAGTGTGTGATCTCTACCCTCCACGATACTCATCTATTTTGCCTCATTGTCGTGTCAGGTCGAAGTATTTTTTCTGAGCGCTCGTCGGCCTTCAGTAGCCATCAGTATGGACAGGCTGGGTCTTCGTCGTAGCCTACTTCTTCCATTATTTTTTCCATCGAGCACCACAGGGGCAAACATGCTCACCTCGTACTCTTTGTGCCTCAGCGTAGTAGTTGGGAGTAGGTCTGAATCTACCGGAAATGTGGGGTTTCACACTTTTTTGAAACTGGCTCCTCACGATTTGATTATACATGCAAAATATATGACACCACTAACTGATCGTTGGGTTGTTTTTCTCAAAAAACGGCCCCACGATTTTGATCTAATTTACTCAATATTTCAGCTAGTACCTTAGTTTTTTTTTCTCTATTGAAGTTCGCATAGAACGCATTGAACAAACGTAGTTCACTTCTATATATTGCATATCGAGTTTACTACGGTTGTAAAGGGAGGTGTTTATATTTGTTGGGGATGGTTTCTAAATGCCTCGTGCCTTGCCTGAAACTGGGTTGATGGTAGTCACACCACGATGGTTCCTCTTGACCGACCTTGCCACTTCTTGAATGTGGGTGCGTTCCCCTTCCTTTACTCGGGTATTTACACCTTATACTTCAATATTTCGTCGTTCTGCAGCCATAAGGTCAATGTCGCTGACTGTGTTATGCATGTGAAAGCTGCCTGTGAGATCTTTTTCTTTGGGTGTTGTCCTGTTTGATTATATGCCGCTTCATTCATTACCTTTAACAGTACTCAAATCAAAAAGAGTTATTATCGGCATCATAACTAGAATGTTTATGTTTGACAGTCGTTCAAACCTTTTGTTTTAGAATTTTGCCTCTTGTGTCAGTCGTTCAGAATTGGTTTCCATTAGAGGTTAATCTGTTCCAATGTGTTATTGAATTTACTGATCATAACGTCAAGTTTTCGATCAACTTTCTTCAGCTCAACAATCTTCAGTAGAGAGCGAGGGGCTGGAATGCCCTTTTGAGTATGTGATGATCCTAGTAATCTGCCTCATTAGGTAATGTGCTGTTTGTATGTAAGGTGACTCGATTGTGTTTGCATGTGTTGGGACATGCCCTTTCTATACGTGAAGATCCCCCAAGAGACTAATGGATATTTATTTTACCGAGGACTGTCAGGAAGCTGTAACAATATTCAACCTAAGTGCTTGTTAGGTAGGAATTCTTGCATAACGTTGGTTGTTCCTCAGGTTGTAATCCTTGCATAATCCCTTAGGTTGGAGACCTGCCAGGGTTTGTTTATTGCTCTCCTTTGCTTTATAGTTGTCCCTTATAGTATTGACCATACGCAGAAGGGCTCGGTTCTCCTGCAATCAGAGAGATTTACTATCTTACTTTAGAAGGTACTTAGTTATTCACTCCCCTCATTTCCTGCGAGATCAATGACTCAGAAGATTACTTATGTTCTGTGAATTCATTCAGGATTGTTCTGTATTTGGCTTGTTAGCTCAATGCTTCGAAGGTCTATTCTATCAGTACCTGAAAGCCGCTAGTGTTCATGTGGAGAGGTACTGTATTTGCTGTGAGGTTCAGAGACTGCCCTAGTTCATGTATTTTTATAAGCTTTGTCCGCTTGGTGGTTAGTAGATTTTCTGCATTATTGATGTTAGTAGTTATTGGGATATGTGTTATATTCAGTGATTTGTTTTCTCCTAGAATTTTGTGAAATTCATGGCAAAAGGCTAGATCTAAGCTCTGTGTGGACGCTTATACCAAATGTTAGTGGAAGTGAGGTGTAGGAAATAAGCTAGTGTCAGCATGCAGCACGTTGTTGTTTATACCTAAACACATAGTAATGAATTATGTAAGAATCTTTTCGTGTCTTTTGTAATATCAGTTTTGCTTATAATGCCATCCACTATGTTATGGCTTTCACATGATTATTGAAGCTCAGTTGCATTGTTAGAACATTCAAAAATTTTTAGAATATTCGATCGATCATTAGCTTGGTTTCTGAAGGAGCTAGTTTTTAGTTGTAGACACACATGTATACGTTAATTTAATTCTTACATTCGGTGCAAAGTGATAGGTCAGTGAACTGGCTCGTCCAGTGGTGTCGCCCCTCTTTCTCCTGGATTTGGGGGGAAAATCTTCTAAATCTCTATTTTAGAAGAATTGTATCTCTAGACTGTCCAGAAATCCGAGCATTGGGCTGGATCTAGTTAGCTTCTTTTATTAAGAGGTGTTCCATCGAAAAAGGGGTAGGGAACAACTTTACAGTTGGTCTTTTGAATCTGTTGAAATTGAATTAGGGCATTTTAAGTTCAGAGAAACTAGAAGCCCTTCTTATTTCAAGTGGAGCAAGCTTTGATCCAACTTAGCTCACCTTTTTTGAAGCATGTTTTGTGCACCTGCTTAGACGGTTATATTTTATTTTGTATTCATCCCCGTGCTATTTGTGTAAGGAGCTCGTTGAAAGCTAGTATCCTGGAATTGATACGGTTGTTGGAGGAGAGGAGAGTATTGTACTCCCTTGTGGTAATACGTACTGGGTGCGATCTAATGGGGAGTTCGAAAAGTAGGGGATCTTCGAAAAATAGCTCCCCTCATTGGTAAAGATTCCATGTGTGAAAATGTTTAGTTGGTAAATAACCTGAATGAGATAGTATAAACGATGAATAATAATCTAAACTCCTTTCTGTTGCATAATACTTTTAAAAATAATGTTCTCATACGATTGGTCTGCCAACTTTAAAAGCGTTGTGTGTGGTATGCTTCGCGTGTAAATTTTTAGAGAAATTAATCATTCGCTTGGAAGCAGTGGAATCCTTCGAGTTTCACTAGTACATTGATTGATAGTGTACATCCACAGATGCATACTAGTGTTTTCGTCCATATGGCGACTTCAGTGCACTTCTTTTCTTTGAAAGACTCCCATTCTGCACGTCTTGCGCCTCCAGGGCGAAGGAAACAAAGTACTCGGATTGTTGGAAGAGCAGCCAAACCTTTGACTGCTACTAAGCAAGCTTATAACAGCTTTGCCCAGATTGTGAAGAAGGTTGATTTCTTTCTTTGAAACTTGCCATCCAAAGATCAGGTGGAAAACCTCCACATGGTAACATATGGGCAGCAATTCTCCGCTGGGAGACTGGATAATTTCAACCTCCGTCAGTTAGGGTTTGGTAGATGCTTAGTGACTGTCCGTGCTCTCGCATGCGCCGAAACTGCAACTCCTATGACTTTCGACTGATCTAACTCCCTTGTGAGTGTTATGGATTAGTCAGTTTGATTTGGAAACAGATCCCCATGTATTTTTCACCAATATCTGACCTGCTCACATCACCTCACTGCATGACCAACCTGTAGGTATTTCACCTGCTGCTGAACCTTCAGTCCATGAATGAGTTCTTGCAGCACAACACTGGTTGTTGATGAATCGAACCAGACTAGTTTTATCTGGAGCTACAGGAGTTGAGGAACCCTGGCCTGTCTGGAACTGCTTGGATGGGGAGCAGGGTGGACTGTGTAACCAAGATATACTTTTATGGGATTCAGCATAAACTGATCTCCTCGTTCTCCAATGCTATAAGTATTCCTCCTAACGAACCTGAGGATGATTAGATGAACAGAAAACGATTGCAATGGACAATCCGTGACCTCAACAATCCTATAAAATTATTGAAACTGAGTATGACATGCCCAGTTCAAGGACACATGGGTTATTAGTTACTGATTGTAAGAGAATACTCAGTCAACTGCCTTTTAGAAATACGGGTTTCATGTAAGAAATCTGTTACTTTCATCTGTATACTAAATAAAATAATATTTTTGGTCTTTTCACTTTTCCTAATCACAAAAGATGCGTGTGATGACTACTTGTGACGAAAACTAGAACAAAACTTAGAAAGCAAGGTGTGTCCTACCACTTTTTTCATTTTTGTTGCACCTAGAATAGAATGCCTGTTAGTTTGCATATCTTTATAGGTTTGTAGGTCTCCTTCAGTAACAACTGAGTGTAAAAAGTTGGACGTTAGTGATCATCGAATATTGTGTCTAAAATCTCACTTTTGACTTTTGTATTTAAAGCTGAATTTTGATATTACAGGAGTTACACGTCAACGCTTAAACATGGCATTCCCTCTATTTCTTGTAAGGTCTGTCTCTTACTCTCATTTCCTAAACTGAAATCCTAATGTTTCATGCTCTGGTAGCATAATTTTAACTTGTCTCTTCCAGGCGGAATGCCAAGCAATGATGGGATTCAAAAATCGTCTTCTCATAAAAAAAAGAAAAAGCGCTACTCTTTTATGGATAAAGGAGAGAAGAAGAAGAGGGTAAAAGACCCTGACAGGAAGTCTAAGAAAAAAAAGAAGCAACGGTCCTCCGATGAAGTTCGAAATTCCATCAAAAAGTTGGTAGAATATTCTGATGTTAGCTCTGAAGAATTGTCAAGCCCCGAAGCTGGTGAAATTCAGAGTGAGGACAGCCCTTCTGTACCGCCTGACTTCCATGTGGCTCATTCGGGCTACCAGTTTCCTGGGAGATTGTCAAGTGACTCCCGGGGCAGCTATTCTAGATCACCCTCCTTAGTGCAATCACGGCCAGAGTGGGATGCCATAACTTCTAAATCCAAGAAGCACAAGACGTCTTTATCTCCTTCTGGATACATACGTACTAAGAAAGAGAAGAAGAAAAAGTCCAGTCATAAACATAGCCCTACCCACAAGAAAAAGAGAAAAAAAAAGTCCAAGAGCAAGGAAGAAAGTTCTCCAAAGTCCACTTCATCGAAAACGTTGAAGGACTCTCATGGATCAAAGGAGAGAAAGCGAAAGAGAAGTGGTTCCTTAATTTCAGAGCATGCATTTGACGATAGTAGTAAAAATGGGTCGAATCACCACCATCTTCCGATAAATGATTTGGAACTTGAGATTCCTGTTAACCGTAGTAATCCGCTACCCATTCCAGATGAGGAATATGCAAGGGATGGTTTTCACAAGGAAGCACCTCCTACGCCTCGGAGCCTTGAAGAAGGGGAAAGACCTTTACGTACGCCTAGTCCAGAGCTTCCGCTCACACATTCGCCTCCTCCAGTTGTCTACCTCAAAGAATCAAGGAGAAAATCTAGGACGCCTCGCAGGAAGATGTCAGATTCCCCCGAATCTCGGCAGCGCTCGTTGAAAAAGAGAGTTGTTACACCACCTCTGCCTTTACCTCGGCACGAACATCATTCAAGGGCTCCGAAGAGAAGAACCCGGTCACCCGTCCCCACTTCAAGAACAAGGCGCCGAACTCCTTCAATTGAGTATGAGAGAGAGGAGCGTTTGAGGTGAGGAAATGTTTTATTTTTCATACTGTTGAAATTCTGTATTCTGTACATTGGTAGCAAATTTGGACCTGTGAAGACTGGCTGCTCATGGACGCCAAACAACTGGCCTGTCTGAGGCTGCAGTAGAGGTTAACCTCAATAATGGCTTGACGAATTTGTGAAATTCTTTGTGGCGAGAGTTCTAAATAACGATATGGTAACATTACATTTTTAGCAGTGGGAGAGTGGTGAGTGCTGCATGGTAAATCATGAAAAATTTCCAGGAAGTCGATTTTTAGAGCGGTCAGGTTGCTTGAAACATCAGCTACATGATAGAAGCTTCATAATGGTTATCAAATAATTATATGCAACCTTCAAAATAGCATTCCAGACTGCAAACTATTGTCACCTCCTTGACTAGCATGTTTCACAATGTTTCCTCAACAAACCTAGAACAATATGAGCGAAGCATTTTAACTAAACACAAATCACGTTGACAGCCTCATAAATTATGTACAGATTGAATGTTCCGTGAAGTTGAGATTGGTAGTGCCAACCAAATAAATTCTGGAACGAAGCACTCACTACTGGTTGCAGCTAGCTTCTCTTTGTTAAAGTACTAATGCGATACTACTACGTGTCATTTTACAAAGAGTTTGCCAATCTTCCCTCGTTATCTTGGAACTACGGAAATATTTACATTCTTTACACAAACTGAGGAAGAATAGACAAAAAATAATATATACGCTCCCATTCCTCTTGCTAAATCTGTTTATTCATCTTAATAGTCTGTAGTTTCAGACTATGATTTAAACGTTACTGTAATTTTTAACATCTTGCTTAAGATTAGAGCAAGGAAGGTGCCTAGCCATTTGGCAGAGTTTTAACTTCTTATTTCTTGAAGTAATAGGCATTTACAGCTTGTGAAGCTGCGATGATCTTTCTTGTTAAATAACAATTTTCTACGCGATGCGACATTCATTGTTGTGTTGCTTGAAAGGTGGGGACGGGATAGCCATGATCGCCCTCTCACTCCTGTGCGACATATAAGTAGACGAGATGAGTCACCGTATCCCACATCTAAGAAACGGAAGAGACATGACAGCAGGGATAGCCACCACAAGGTCAAGGAAAAACACAAAAAACGACGACACCACAGCCGAACTAAATCACGAAGCCCACATAGGTAAATCTTTGCGTCAGTCTCATTTTTAGATATTTATGCGTTATTACTTCAGTATGTATTGACCACGACCGATTGTTTCAGATTACGTCAGTCTCCTCTTCATAGCAAGAGTTGGAGGAGAAGTCGCACGAGGACGCCACCGTCTAGGTTAAGAGAGCTTTCCCGCAGTCCTCGTCATTCTCGGTCCCCTGTGCGACATTCTCATATTTCCCCTTCGCCGTACAGGTCGCCAGTGACTTCTCACTATAGGAGTCGTTCTACCAAGAAGCTATCACCTTCTGACTCCTTATCTAGATCTCCTACTTCATCCAAGAAAATTAAAGAGCTTGCTGGACGAGCAAAGATGAGTGAAACATCCTTGTTTGCCGAGTTGGTGAAAGATAAAAATATGAGGGAACTAGCAATGAAGCGGTTGGCTGAGTTGGAGAAGAAAGTAAGTGTCTGTACAATTGGCCTAATAACTGTCATCTGTCCGGTTTTTTACTTTCCGCTAGTCTAAGGGTAAAGAAAGAAAGTATTGTAATCGTGCTAAGATGTTTTTTCCCGATTTGAGGCTGGCTGAATCGAAAAACCCTCATTTCAGTTCTTGGTCTGAGTGTGGAGGATTGTCCCTGGGTGAAGGTGAAGGTTTCAGCATTGGCGTATCCTAGGTCGTGGTTGGAGGTGACCTGGGTGGGTGGCAACTTGCAAGGCACCACTGAGGCGGAAGGCTAGTTTTTGGAGGTTGATCAAGAGACTAGTAAATGTTTATAGAACTACTCGCTGTGTGAGCTTGATCACCCCCCACCCCACCCTCCCCTCCCCTCCCCTCGAAACATCCTTGTGCACCGTTGGGTTCTATCCGAAGAACTTGATTCCGTTCTTGTACCATAGGCGTCTGCATGCTCTACAACCATCTAGCTGGTATGCTGCACACACTGTGCACTGTGGCTGGTCTTTCGTTCTAGACTAGCTTCGGTGGTTTGGCATGGTAACGCCATCTATGCCTAACCCCAGTAAGCCTTCTACGTTTATGGATGCTCTACATGGGTCGATTGTATTTACAAATTGTGCGGCTATAGGCACATATTTCAGCTCTTTTTTTTCACCTTTGGAGCACAAAACATTTCAAGCCCCACGGATTTTTCTAGGAGAAGCTGTGTGCACCATGTATTGGAAATCACTTATTTTGCACCCTTTTCTCAATTGACAATTTGTTGGCACTTCCTAAGGCTTGTCAATTGCAGCGCAGAATTCTTTCTCGTACCTATTGTAATTTAATGCTCTGTCTACCGAATCACGGCCCTGTTTAATTAAGGGTTCCTAGTGATTTCAGTCAAATGTCTGCTTTAAAACGCTGTGGTACTCAACTGAAGGTTGAGTTGCAAGTTATATGAAATCTTTTGTTTTCCTTCGCATTATTTTCGCACTGACTTGTGGTTAGTCGCTCATTCTGTGCCTCGCCAGATTAAAAGATAATATAAATTTAAAATAAAATTTTCTTCGAATTTTGTACACTAGTTGCTGAAAACAATTATTTAATAACCACTACCTAACTTTTGCTCTTCGTCAATATAAAAAATTCTCTAAACGAAAAAGTTCTTCGCTTAGCTATCTATATCAAATTGTTGACTGTATGAGTCAATAATTTTATATCGTTCTCTTAGTGTTTTTGTGGCTGTTGAATGGTGACAGCTAAAAAGTGCCAGAAATCGTGTTTTTTATCGTTTCCCCTCCTCGAGCAGCTTAAGCCCACATTTTATTCCGTGCAACTATTCGTGTTACCATTTTTTGAACAGAGATATAATCCGAGATACGTCGGGAAATCAGATTTGCTGTCCATTGAATTGATTTTACATTTTCTCAAAATAATTGTTTTAATGGTTTCGATCAAACTTATGGAGCACATTCATCTAACATTTTGTATACTTTAAACGCCTCCATTAAAATGCGTGAACAAAGATAGCCCCCTTATATATTGTGGAGGTAGGGGCCAATCGTTTTTTTTCCCAAATTTTACGAATGAAAACTCCTTGTCGTGGTCGTGGAAGGAGGCGGACAGCCAACCAGGGACAATCTCTTAGGAAAAGGGAGCGTGATACGTGAATGAGGGCCTCTCACGACACAAATGAGCATAATGGGAAACAAATCAAAATTTATATAGAAAATATAAAATAAAATTGTGTGCGGCTTACCTTGCTCCCCCTCTCAAAACGGAGCGAGATGATGTAAATTATGCTCAATAAATAGCGTGTCATCGGTTTAAACGTGGTTGGAGTTGTGTGATGCTTTGTTAATTTATAATTTTTCATTAGAAGTAATAACATTCTTTTCACTCGTGAATACATTTAGCTAACGATGTAATACTATTGTGTATCATTCTTTTTTACAGCCGGATGAACCAGAAAATCCAGATCCTGGATCAGATGGAGAGGATATGGTTGTGTGTGGCACGACAGATTCGTGTGATGGTATACCTATTCTCGAAGACTCATTGTCAATGCATAGCAAACCTTCCGTTACGTTTGCTGAGCATATGAACATTCACCCAAGTGATATACCTCCACCCCCGATTCCACATCCTGACCTGATGAGGGAAGTTCTCCACGATTCTTCTGACGCAGCTTGTTTACCTAATTCGCCTCCTCCTCTTGTACATAACCCACCTTTGCCTGCGCCAGCGCTTTCGTTTCATAAGCATCCATTGGCACCTCTTCCATTGCCTCCTGGCATGAATCAAGCTGACTTGCTGGATGGCATCGATTCTCCCCCTAGCCCTTCTCCCAGCCCAATTGTTCCTACTTCTACAAATCAGCCAACCCAACGTCCACCGTTGCCTCCAGCTCCTGAAAAGACAAATCCCCCTCGCAAGAAAGGCATCCTCTCAGCCGATCTTCCGCTGCCTCCTGGTACGTCATTCATATTTCATTAATCATTACTGCTTTATCACTTTCTCAGAAATTGGAGGTTTTTACTTTCCTCAACCCAAAGAGTTAGCCAGCAGGCAATACCTGTAAGCTATTGTTTACACAATGCAACCTGTACGCTTCATTGTGGTATTTAAAAATTGTGCAAATTCAAGAAAACGTGTAAAGTGCGATATTCTCAGAATGGTTAGCTAGAGCTATCGATGTGCAGTGGTCACATTCAATTGATCATGATTAGATTATTTTGGTTGACGTTAAAAGATGAAATTGACGAGGATAGGAGTTAATATAAGTGAGCCATATGAGCATTGAGGTTGATCAAATTCAGTAGTGCGTTTACTTAGAAAAAGCGAGGGTTGCTTTTTTTCTGGAGGCTTTGCTTCATCTTCCATTTGGTTTGAAAACTTTGTTGAACAAAAGTGGAGTGCTAGAACAACCATGTTATTTTTATCTATAGATGGATTAGTTGTGCTGTGAACCATCGTGAAAGCCATGCTAAATTGATCTGTTTAACATTTCCAACATACATTCAATTATTAATCGTAATTCACTCCTTCCATCACAGTTACTAGTGAAGACATGGCTGGCGATGAGGACTTAACGAGTACACCCCCTTATGGAAGCAATTCCTCGTCTCGAAAGTCATCTGTTACTGTGAGCCCTGCTGGACCATACCACTACAAGGTAAGCATACAGGCATGGGAGGCCAAAAGAAGGCTTTGAGCAAAATTGATCCAAAACTAAGTATAGTTATAGTGATTGGAACACCAAATAACTACTCCCCCCCCTTCCCACGGCCTATTAATGACGATTACATTTTTTGTTTAAGTTCCAAATGACCACAGTAGTACGATATTTTCATGTGTGGGAAAATGACTAGAACGCCACAATAAATTATCGGAAACAGATTTTGATGCAGTTATCAAATTCTGCTACTGATACTAGCGTTCTAAGAAAACGTGTTGGTAGTACACCTAGTTACTTTCACAACAGTACTTTAATAAATAGCGGCCATAAAATAGTTAGGAACCAAACGCAAAATTCTGGAATTCAAATAATTTTCGTTTCTTCAACTAACTTTTACGGCGCAGTCCCTATAATTGGAGAACTTTATACAAGAGCGTTTGTAACACGAATTTCAGTTTCATAAATTACCCATACAGTGGTCACTCAATGATGGCCGTGAGCGCTATGAATTTTTGTGTAGTTGAGCCGAGTTGTACCACGTTCACATAACTAATTGATTAATTGCTACAATGAGAAAAACCGCTGGATGCTTATGGGGCTGAGAAAAGTGTTGTGACGCACTACTCCAGATACATTGCCAACAAGGATGACCAGGTTTGCTCAAGAACTGTATTGAGGTTTGATAGCACCTGCTCATTCCATGTTCAAGAGGGACTGGTGTCTTTATTGAGTTCCATCGCAACTTCATGTTGTAGTTCTTTGATCTGACCTAAATCTCGCTTTGTCTTTGCGAAGGTACACTGGCTGCACCTTTCAGAGCCTGGAATTGTGACAGCCTTCCCTTCCCCTTCGATTAAGTCGTCCATGCGTTCTGTAGTTCATACTGTCTCATTGTTATCTGTGATCCTTTTCAATTCAATTGTGCCTGGAACTTCTAGTCAACAACTTCACGAATTGTCACACTTCCCAATGAAACATTGATCTTGCATTCTCTCGCTGCAAGAAAATCTATACCTAAGGTATGATTATTCATTATATTCTTAGGTCAGTTTGTTATCTTAACCGATTCCCCTATTGGCACTATTCTACGGTATATGGTTATTATCATCACACCTGAATCTGCATCAATTGCACAGGATCTACCATCAATTGATCCATCAATGGCAACACACGCTTCTGAACTGCCTCTATATGTAGCGTTGTTGCCAGGGGACAACCCACATTGAAGACCACTGTTCAATCCCCTACTCTACACGCTAAAGCTCCATAACGAAGATAAGTTGGGGTATATCCTTTTTGGTTGTATTGAAAGTGTGCTGAGGCGACAAACGTCTAGTTGACCTACTGTGTGTGCTTGCTGATCATACGGCTTGATACTGGCCCCTTCGACATTAGAACGCGAAACTTTTAGTTTCTTCTTCTGAGCATTGTTTGAGTTTGCTCTCTCTGCTGTCCATAAATGACAACTTGGCAAATTGAAACTTCTGTGCTAGTGTACCTGCAGTCTTAGCAACCAACATCTAGCAGCATGGGATGTTGGTGTGCTGGTTAGTGGTGCAGCAAAATGGAGACTTTTGCCTTATGATCCTTTCTGTCAGCTGCAACAAGTGTTTAAACGCGCTTTATGCTTGTTTCCATTTTTCGTTATAGTGATTTCCGGAACGTCATTGCCTTCAACGTGCAGTTCTTGTTGAAGATCTCGTCAGAAGACCTAAAACATCTCCTCCCTGCGCTAGTCTTACTGTATAGTACTGTTTTGCATTTCCCCTAGAGCAGGTGGCTCTTCCCCCAGTAAACTACACGACTCTTCAGGGAAAACGGGGTTGCCTCAACTCATAATTAAATCGTGTTCTTGTTTTTGAGGAATGTCCTCATTAACTCGAGGAACGCTGATTAGTTGGTGGATCAATAAACTATTCAGAATGTGAAGCGGCTGTTGAAAGTTGTGTGACGCGCTTCATCAGATATTGTTTAAGACAGACACACTCAGGTTGATTCCATATTTTTTGTTCTCAGGCGAGGAAAGCTACTGGTCGGTTGATTAGACCTAAAATCCTTTACAAAGGTAAAGCCCGGACGATACCTCCCCCAAAATCCTGGGGTGAACGGTGCGTTGATGTTTTTGAAGTTATAGCACTTATTGGAGAGGGCACTTATGGACAAGTCTACAAGGCCAAGGACCGACAAACAGGTGAGTTTTATACTGTGGTATTTCTTCTATTTTTGGGGTGGTGCTTCATGCCACCAGTTGTTGTAGGGGACGAAGGTGCCATATTTAAGAAAATGCGTTTATTGTATGAGATCTGATCTTGTTCTGCCCATCGTTCGATGCCATCAATCGTGCCGCAGCGTTGTTGTTCGTCGACAGTCTGGGGGATACAGTTGCTGCTAATACAATTATAATACTATTTTCTTGGCCTTATTAATGTTTTCGTCTGCTAGCACATCTTCTCGAGTACTCTGAGAAGATTTTTCACCACCAATAGATAGCCAGGCTTTGGCCCAAGGTAGCTTCAGCATTAGAAATACTTCCGAGCACTTGATTAGGTTTTTCACGCAACATCTGGTACAGATTCTTTGTTTCTGTTTCTGAAATTTCTCTTGTCAACATTATCTCAGTTTTTATTTCAACTCTAATTTTTTCGTGATTTGGTATTATCTTCTGTTGTTATTTGAGTGCCCATCGTTGCAGCTGAACTTGTGGCTTTGAAAAAGGTCAGGATGGAGAACGAGAAAGATGGCTTCCCAATCACTGCAGTCCGCGAAATCAAAATCTTGAGGCAGTTGAACCACAAGAACATCGTCAATCTCAGAGAAATTGTCACTGACAAGCAAAACGCTTTGGATTTCAAAAAAGTAAGTTTGGTAATTAACCGTATGTATAACTCTTTATTTGAAATGAAGTTCCTTTCAGTTTAAAGAATTTGAAATACTTGCTGCCATTTCCAGGTATCTCTTATCCCACCCCTTTAGGTTCCTTCAATTACATCCTTACTTACTTATCATTCATGCGGCTACTTTTAAAAGACAAAACCTATTTGCTGAAAATTCAGGCTCTAGCTTTTCGTAAAATTTTTGTGTTCTTGAGCTTCCTGTATTTGACGTCCTAAGATAATGATCCTAGAGCCTATTCACACGGGTGAGAAAACATCCAAAATCGGTTTGAATTTCCTATTCAACCTCTGTGTGGACTCGCCATATCATTGCAACTTTCGTTACTAAACGACTATCCCCACAAAAAGTTATGGTAATTGTGATGATTTGATTGGTGAAACTCGACTTCAGGGAATGATTTCATTGAATGAACTTTGAAGGTGCTGCATCTTCATTAGGCTGTGAATTCTAAAAATGAATGATCCTTTCCCACAAGGTTTCCTTTGCCCTTTTCTAAATCCAATATTTTGTTACAATTTTCGCTTTTTTAGTTCATAGCTACGAAATCGTTGCTCTTATTCAATACCACAGATCTTATAATAGCGTCATGGATCTGATTGATCAGGGGTTGTTAGTACTAGATGAACATCCGCCACAACTAAGAGGTGGGATCTGATTCGAGTAACACAAGGACAAGTAGATGTAGATAAGGAATATTAAGTTGTGTGGCTGTTATGTGTTAACTGTCTTCCTCCCTACGTAGCGTTAGTCGTGAAGATCCACCACGACACTAATGTGCTGGGCTCATAAGGCAGTTGTGCTGGTTTATGGCAGTTGTAGAGTGGTCAGTCACAGAGGCGATCAAAGAAACAAAGACCAACTTAACAGATTAGAAAGTTTATGGGACGGGAGGTAAATTAGGGCAGTTGGGATTATCTTCTACCACACTGCAAAAGAAAGTATGCAGGGGGCAGATCCTCCCAATGCAAGCACACGTACACAGACGTAGTTTGACTAATCTCCATTACTTTTTGTTTCACTGTGGAGGAAAGGGAGCGCTCGCAGATAAGTCCTAAGTTTACAGGCCAATATGATTAGATGGGGAACATACGAAATAGTAGCAAACCAAATCAGTCATCGCAGCATTGAACGAAGTTGAAATGAAACCGATTAAACTTGATCAAATCTTAGGCTTAGTTTTCCTATGAATATGACAAATTGAATGGGAGCCCCTCATCCATATCCTGAACTACTATGGATTCTGTGATTACGTTGGGTTGCGCCATTTTTGAGTGGCCTCCTGTATTCTTCTAAGTTAGCGTATTTGGGATAACAACGAATGGAGGAAGGTCTGCGAGATTGCTGAATTGACTTGAAAGATGACTGAAGACGAGTTGGAAGCTGATCTAACAGACAGAGGATAACAGTGGGTGTTGTGATGACAGTTCAAAACAAACAACTAGCATTCTGTTCTGTCAACAATTGGTGGATGAGAAGAAGTGATTGCAATCAAATTCAGCCTGAATACTTGTTTTCTGTGGGAAGCCAGTGGCTCGATTTGTTAACATCAACTGACTCCAAATGTATAGAACGTTTTCCGTGAGTGGCTAGTTTTCGATAATTTTTCAGCATGTGTTGGTAAAAAAGATGCTATGATTGATGGTATATGATTTTAAGTCAATTTAATCAACACTTTGAGATGATGCAACAAAACGTTAATGGCAAAATTCGTTCCTGTTATCAATACGAGGAGGAGGATAACAGGAATGCTCGGTATGGATTTCGAAAAATACAGATTTTTATAAGTAGATCTTCGTAAGAAGAGTTCGTATTGAGTTGTGCCTTTGTGTTGATTTTTGTTCAATTTTAATGTGTGAGTCTTTCATAAATTTGTTGATTGCCGACTCTTAACATATTACCATGCATTTCAATGTAATTTTATATTGTTGTGCAGCAAGCTTATGGTCAGGTAAGCCTCTTGCACCTTATTCATTGAAGTAGCGTAATCCTTTTGGTTTTTTCCTTCTTGCTTGTGTGCTTGGTCATACAGAAAACAAAACCGTGCGTTTTTTTAAGAACAGGGGCGTGTTGTGTTAATGCCTCACATGTAGTTTCTGATTTATTTGGAATATTCACTTTAGTTGAGTTGGCTAGCAGGACGATCTAATGATGTAAAGCCAATAAACAGGCACCACCAACTTGGACGCGATTTGAGTTGGTTTGGAATGGTTAGCTTCACGTAGAGTATCCAACTTCTCAAAATTTTGCGAGAACCTCTTAATGCCAGTGCTCGACGTTATTTTTCACATTCGAGTTCGTGGTTGTAGATCATTTCTATTTAAATATTTCAACTGAACATACTAACTCATGAAACAAATTATTGAAATTTATTCAAAGCTCAAATCATTTCATAAAAAGTAGGAATATTACGTTGAATATGCAAGGCTGAGTGGCCTTTTATCGTTTTCTAAACTGGTTATTTATCTTTGGAATTTCCTACCCAAATGGAAAGTATCATGAGATCGTCGGTGAGCGGTTCAGGTTTATAATTCATTACAGATCCATTATTCACGTGCTGAACATTTACTGGGGGCAGGTGTGAATAGAATTAAAATTGATTGAAGCTTCAACCACACCACTGCCAAAATGTTTTTCGCTAGTAGGAGCAGGATGGTTGAATAACAAACACAGGCTGAACTAACAACGCTTTTGACGAGATAAGAATAAATGCCACTTGGCTTTTACAAGTGGTTCAACAATGGGATTTCTTGTCCAAGGGGTATGAAAGTATCAGTTTTATCAACATTCCAGAGCATTTTAGTAGAAGTGAGTCAAACCAGATCATTGTACGACCTGTTCCTTGAAGAACGTACGATTTCAATGGGTGCCTCCCCTTTTTTTCTCTGGAAGACTCCTCAGTCTGCTTGTCTTGTACTTCCAGACTGGAGGAGAAATCACGTTCTTCATTGTAGTATAGCAGTGGTAATGGCAAATTAGACCCCAAGCAAGTCGTTTTTTATCCTTTGGGTAAGTCGTACTCATGTTATTCAATTATTGAATTGCACTTTTGCAGTGCAGAAACGCATATTGTTTATAACCCAGTCACCAGTTGGAAAAAGCTGTGTGAAACTTCCTCGGTAACGGGTTTCCTAGTAAATACGGGTCAAGCATCTATTTATTGACGAAAATATTCATTCCAAGTTGTATGTCTACTATTAGTCGTAGGGCCTACGTGTTACTTGGCACTCCTAAGTGAGTTCCTTGCTATCTGTGATGGAGTACTGCCCCAGTGTTTGCAATCTATCAAACGAAATTGATGGCCTAGTCCCAGAGAGCAGCTCATGTGCGGATCACTAACACAATGTCTACTGAGATCCTAGAAGCAATTCCCACCCCAGTTTCTGGCTGTACTGCTGAGGGGACAGTGGGAAAGTGGAGATGGAAAAAGGAACTTCCAAGAAAGTCTCTCCATTGAAGGTAAACCAGCAGCAGCACTAGACGAAATGACCGGGTTAGATGGCAAGCGAGCCAAATGGAATTTCTTGTCAAAGGGGTATGAAAGTATCAGTTTTAACAACATTCCAGAGCATTTCAGTTGAAGTTAGTCAAACCAGATCATTGTACGACCTGTTCCTTGAAGAACGTACGATTTCAATGGGTGCCTCCCCTTTTTTTCTCTGGAAGACTCCTCAGTCTGCTTGTCTTGTACTTCCAGACTGGAGGAGAAATCACGTTCTTCATTGTAGTTTGCACAGTAGTGATCAACAGTTGTTCATGGATCAGGGAAACCTGTCAGCCTAACTGCTTACAAACTAGCTCTTCCTGAGAATTGACATAATGTTAACAAAATATTCACTTGTCGTTTCAAGCTATTTGAATGTATACACAAAAGCGGATTAAAAGCATGGGAAAGTGCAGTGTTGTACCAGCCCATGTGTAAGGGTTTCATTCAAAGCAGTTGGTCAACCATCTAACCAAGTGCGCCGTAGTAATTGAAAAAGGCTTTGGAACAACCTTACGTATGCTCTGCCACTGCCATAAGAAGACGCTTCTCGTATAACGCAGAATCTAGGGTCGATTTATCCCGTTGATACCTGTGAGTCAATTGCAACCTATTCCAGAGCCAAATAATTAAGCTTCAGTTCCCCACGGCTGTGTATGGCCTGGCCCACTTTTGTGCGTCTTCGTGAATAATAGCAACGAATCAATTTGCAAAGTATTGCTGTTAATCTCCGGCCTCCAAAACTGGACGGACAAATGAGTAATTTAAATTAAGTAAGCTGACTGTACTTGTTAACAATAGGCTAGTACACCTTGTGACTGTAAAATCCAACCCTGTATGTCACTGACGTCTAATACTGGCAACCAAAAAAGGGTTGAAAAGTACGAAGGAACTCCTCCTGAAGTTTGACTTAGAAAGTATCTGTTAGATGTTTGTGTGTAAGTTGAAAGGATCTGTGCATGCGATGTCAGAACTAGATTTCAAATAGGGTTTGTCGCCCTTTTCTATGTTTCATGTGCGGCTTCCGGAATTCTCTATATTATTTTGAGCTATATTGTACTTTCAGGACAAAGGTTCTTTCTACTTGGTGTTTGAGTACATGGACCACGATCTGATGGGTCTTCTAGAGTCGGGCATTGTGGACTTCGCTGAGCAACATAATGCTAGTATTATGAAGCAGCTGCTGGAAGGCCTCAATTACTGCCACAAGAAAAATTTTCTACACCGTGACATCAAGTGCAGCAATATTCTTATGAACAACAGGTGGGCCTCTTACGTTTTCTCTATTCAGACCTACAGAGTAAAAGGGAAAGTTACATAATCAGCCGAAACTTTTGTTGTGAGTTTTCTGGAGATCGTTTCGTTTTAAAGAGCATCTGGCGCTGGAGAACACTTTTTGAGAAAATGCTCTGCGTGATTGGCAGACGGCAGAACCAATTTCGTTTAAATGTGTTATTTAGCCTACACATCAATTTAAGTGGCCAAAATCGATTCAAACCAACCATGGTTACTGCCAAATTCCAATTTTCTACCTCAAAAACATCTCTTAACGATGTTGATTGACTTTTTGTGCAGTTCTATTAAATTTTAATCCGTAAATGATGAGAGCAGTAAAATTCGTTGTGGTACATTTCAGTGCTTTTTTCTCCCATGAATCTCGATCATACGGAAATTCCGGATTTTAACCTATTTTTGAAGTTTTCCCCTTACAATGCCAGAACTCTAAACACGAACCTTTTCAAAAACATTCATGTTTGACTGCGTTCTCTATAACTCTAGAACTATACACATGAATGTCAAAAAGTAATCATCTCTACAGTCTCATAATTTACTTTTGTAGTGGTCACTAAAGAAGCAGTGACATAAAATGTGGCTAAAAATCGCTGAACGCATGTGGGGCTGAGGAAAGTTGAGTGATGCTTGTTACCGAATATTTTCTCATTGATTCCTAATGAATTAATATTGTGTAGGGGTGAAGTGAAACTTGCTGACTTCGGACTCGCTAGGTTATACAATGCTGAAGATCGGCAAAGACCGTATACCAATAAAGTTATTACTCTTTGGTATCGACCACCTGAACTGTTGTTGGGTGAGGAACGGTATGGACCTGCTATCGACGTTTGGTCTTGTGGTTGCATCCTCGGCGAGCTCTTCCTCAAAAAACCTTTGTTCCCTGTAAGTATTAGTTGTTACATTACTCAGCCTTTAGGCACATAACATCCTATTTCCTGCTGATCAGTACCTAACTTTAGTTTTTGATGTCACATCATATTGTATCACACTGTCTTCAACCAGCCAATACCTATGTATTGTTCCCCATAATTGTTCTTCTGACAGTCTGATGAATGTAGACAACGGATTTTATTTTAATCGCCAAAAATCGTGTTTGTTAGAGTTAACGTACCTGTTAGGTGAGTCCGTCTCCTCTGGCTGGTGTGTAGCTGGTGGCAAGCGCTTTCGATGTAAAGACATCATCGTCTGGCCGTTAAGTCAGTACTAGAGTCATTCAGTTGGTCGTAGTTTTTATATTCGAAGAGAGGAGACGGACTCACCTAACAGATACGTAAACTTTAATAATTTGCCTTCTGGCGGACATAACCCTATTGCTTTAATCGTGTTTGTTTTATAGGTTCCGAATTTTCCACTAGTATTGTTTGAGTGAATTTGTTCAACCTGATGGACATTGTTCTAGCCCCCTGTGACCACATTTAGTTGTGCACAATTATTTCTGTAACTATCCTTTGGACACAGATATAAAGCTGATAAATGATCATGTTTATAATTTGGTTGAAAACGGCTATAACAATTTTGATAGAAGTTACTAGGTACTCTCAACTGACTAGTACCATCGTTTGTTCTCTATCGATGTTTCTTTAAAAAAGAGTGCATATCATCTTTGTGCAGGGACCGTGCAAAGTTGTGTGGTTCTACTCACCAGATATTTTTTTTATTGTTCTTACCAATGTGATGCATTCGAGTGTAGATAAGTTACGAGGAAAGTTTGGAGATGTTTGAAGAGCTACTGACTCAGGCAAAAACTCATTTCGTTTGTTGCCCAGGTAGTCTGTGGAGTAAAAATTACGATCTAAAATGTGACTCCCTGGCTTCGTGCTTTCAAAAGTTATACATGCGCATTATTATTATTGAATATCTGTTGTAATGCGCGACACAACTTGGTTTTCACTCAGTTCATGTGAGCCTATTAGAAATTATAGTGGTAACATTCCTTACTTCATTGGTTGCTCTTAGGAAATTAGGGGTTTTTTATTCGATCCAGTAGGTCTCTTTTCTTTTTTTTTTGCACAGTTGCAATACTTATCTTACCCGATCAGTAGTGGAATATAAATTAAACAATAAAATTGCTGCAGTTCAGTCAGATTGGAAATTTAGCAGGTTGCTGCCTTGCGATGGTTGTTAAGCTCTCGTTGTAGAGATATGATATTGGACTACCAGCAGATTACATCAAATTTGAGCCAATTTGGTACTGGCCATTCTCAACACAATTTCGTTCACAGACTCGTGCTGACCATTTTCTCAAATGGCTCAAGGAGAGTAGCAAAAACTTGATTTTTATATAACTCTCAAGATCCTCCAAAATTTGGGTTTTGTTGAAATATCAAATGATGTTCCGAGACATACCTTGTTCGGCGCAGGCCGAATTAGCCGGGTGTGTTGACCCTATGAACGTCCACACTTGGCCTTAACGGGAAGTCATTGTCCCCAAACACCTACCCCTTTTGTACCAGTGTTAAGTTCAGTGACAGCGGATTTCCCTTTTTTCTGGACTTTCCAAAATATCCTTTTCCCACCCCTCAATTTACATTTCTCTATCAGCTCTCGCGAAAGTTCTCACGACAGACTCTCGTTTCCCATCTCTCGAACAACTAATTCGAGCTCCTCTGTCCAGTTCATATTGGAGTGCACCACCTTGAGGGAGCCCAGCATACGCAGTGATAGGGAACTGACATTTATATAGATAATAGCTGTTTGATAGTGGCAGCTTGATGCCTTGATATTAGTTTTACCAACTACACACGTTTCTTCACATTTTGAGTCCAAATTAGTTTTATTTATTTTTACCTATGAAATCTTGATCGTTTGATTCCTTTTCCTGTGGTTTTGGTTGCTTAAACAAATTCATTCTTTTCTTGCGTCTGAATCTGTTTACTCGTCTGCTTTAATTTATTTTTATTATACGTTTTATGTTTCGAGATTTGGAATTTGCGGTGTAAGGACAAAATAAGTACCAATATTTCAAATATATGTTAGCATTTCTCATTTGATTCCAAGGATGAATGTTATATTTTTCAGAACCAACATGAAATGATGCAATTGGAAATTATTTCACGAGTGTGTGGAACGCCTACTCCCGCTGTTTGGCCGACGGTCATTCAATTGCCCCTGTGGCATATGATTAAGGCGAAAAAAGTGTATCGAAGGAAGTTAAGGGAAGATTTTAGTTTCATGCCCAGCTCTGCTCTCGACCTTCTCGATCGCATGTTGGAATTGGATCCAAATAAACGTATTACAGCCGATGTTGCACTTAAGTCTGCATGGCTGAAGAACGTAGTTCCTGAAAAGTAAGTTCATTTAAATTTCGTCATTAGTTCTTCCTATTTCCCACATTCTACCAACGTTGAATGCATCCATTTCCTTGTGCATCAAAAGCAGTCATTGTTCGTGGTCGACACTCTCAAATTCATTTGCCAGCAACTGTTCTCTTATGACGATAGTTATTGCCTGTGTACGACCAACTCAACGAGCCCAGAGTGCAACCACGCCCTATCACTTCTTGGCCTGGTGGGCAAGTGTCAAAGGGTTAACTGTCTACATTTTTTAGCCACCACCAATCGAGTGTAATGAGCAAATTCTTGCTTTGAACTTTCTGCCGAAATTACGAAATAACTGTTGAAAAGATAAATTTTAATCTATGTATTACGTTCACGTCATCAGTTGGAAAACGGCGTTTTTTAAAGAGTACTGTAATCAAGTAATTGTAAGTATTCCTTGATACGTTTGGATACTACTTGAAAAGTGTAAGCATGTTTGTGAACGGGAACACGCTTTCCTGTAAGTTGGGAAACTGAGTAACAATGTTCTAGATTCCCCTTTCCCAAGAATTAGCGCTATTGGTGTCTTTCTTTGGGTTTACCAAATCAACTCATGTATTCGTGTTTATTCATGACGATTTCTTTCCGTCCTTTAACACTAGCCGAGTAAGTTTCTCACAGGATAAGTAATGTTTCACAGTGCTTGTATTGTCTCAATTCTGGCTAATGATGATACTAGGCAATACTGAGAAAGGGGAGGGTGACATGCTTGAATGACTCACCTCAGTTAAGATCCTGTCCTTTGTAATCTTGGCTCGCACGTTTAAATGACACTGCAGGCTGTAAGGCCAAAGGAACAACAATGTAGATATTTCAACGTTGCCTTCTTTCATTCAGTTGTTGTTCGAAGGTAGAAATACTACTACATTTACTATTCAAATAGGGTCATGGGGTTCAACTTGTCACCTTCTTTCTTTTGGGATGCTATTCTTTAGTAATCTGAAGCCTCAATTTTCTCAGCGCTCATGACTCTTTTTCAGAAATTGCGTTGTCGGGGTTTTGCATTTATTTTTCCTCGTTAACGAAAGGTCATTTTCGTACTGTATGATTATTGAATACGAAATCTATTAAGAATTACGCATAATTTAAGGCACGTAAAATGGTGATAAAGTGAGGAGGTTATCGACAGAGCCCAAAAGTATTCCTTTTCCTACCTCTCTATTTACATATAACACTTGCTACAAATGTTGTAGTTAGGGTAGGATGTTAGATTTATTTGAAACAAACAGGGTCAAAGCTCGATAAGTAAAACAAAATAATAGCAAATGGATGCACACGAGTTCGCTACGAAAACTAAAAACCGATGACTGTTTTTCACAAGCAAACATGAACCTCACCTCCAGAAACAACCACAGACATCTATTACATGTTACCGAAAAGCAGAGACCAGTTGAACGAAGAAATTTTGGCACGAAACTGCACAACAACATCTCCACCCGAAGATTTGTTTGAATTACACCCGTTCAGTTTTAGGAGTACGTATTATGTATTTGATGGTTTGTTTCATTCCCTCTGCGCGCAGCTAATCAAGAACACTTGCTCCAGCCTGGTTCTATATTTAGATAACTTGAGCTAAGGACTGAATCGTTGAAAACGCGATTGAGGACAGTTGGCAGAACATTTCTCATTGCTAAAGTACCAAAACACTACCAAAATCCATAGGCAAGCGATATAGAGCATTGCACTATGGTTGAGTCGTCTTGTGTGCAATCAGTGGGTGTCAGAGGTTGGTGGGGGGTATTTCAGCGATAGAATCTTCAAATGCAACTTGCAACTTCAAGGATAATGGAAAAATATTCTGGCAGTTCAGCTTCTAGCGGGGGGGGGGGGGGGTGTAAGCAGAATGAGAATCTGTGCTGACTGACTCCTGTTAAAGGCAACCGGTTGATCGTGGTCTAGTGGTTTAGACAGGTGATTCATAATCCTCGACGTAAGTTGAGGATTGTGGATTGAATCTCCGGCGCGATTGCCGTAATTTTTGCCTGAGTCAGCAGCTCTTCAAAGCATCTCCAAACTTACTTCGTAACATTGGCGCCCAACTAGTGGTCGAATTTCTTCTTTCCAAGAAAAAGAAGAGGCACAGAGAGAAAAAATTAAAAAATTAAGAGAGAAAATAGTGAGACGAGTTCTCGGGTCCAGGATTCGCTGACACTGTGAAAGTTCCAGCGCGAAGGTAAAATGGGCGACGCGCCTATTACAATGCGAAAGAAAGAAAACTTTCCTTGTAGCCCTCTCGTTTCTCGAATCAAAGATCGGATTTTCCGGGGATTCGCTCAACTCTCGTAAATTCTTTCCTTAAAAGAGTCCGCTCCAGGAGTAGCGGTTAACAGACGAGGGGGGAGATGTGCTGACTGACTCCCATTGAAGGCAACCGGTTGATCATGGTCTAGTGGTTTAGACAGGCGATTCATAATCCTCGACGTAAGTTGAGGATTGTGGATCGAATCTCCGGCGCGATTGCCGTAATTTTTGCCTGAGTCAGCAGCTCTTCAAAGCATCTCCAAACTTACTTCGTAACAAATCGAAATGTGAGGTGACTGGGAGACGCGCTTTTCAATTTCGATTTACAAGTTACACATCTGAACGTCTTAGCTTTGCGAATTAATGTCAGTGATGAAATAGCATCTCTAGTGCCGAGTGAATGAGCATCCTGATTGGACTGACGGTGTGAAGTTACTTTAGCAGAATCAAAGCAGGCAGTCAACCTGAAGGCGATAAGAGAGCGTCAGAAGAAAGATTGAGAAAAAGGCACAAACCCATTCAGAATTTATCTAATTATTACACATTTTTATTAGCAGCAATGTTGAAGAAACTAGTATGTACGTGTGCAGCTGTGGTTTATATACTTGACATTTTATTTTGACTTAAACCTGGTAATTTCTCATTAGAATGATGCCTCCCCAACTGCCTACTTGGCAGGATTGTCATGAGCTCTGGTTTAAGAACAAAAGACGGCAATTGAAGGAGCAAGCAGAGCTACATCAAACGATGAGAGGCGAAGACAACCCAGTGGGGTAAGTTTCAAACTTTAACTATTTCCCTTTAAACTAGTTCTTCATTTCGTCGCGTTCTTGATCCATTGCGAGATCCTTGCAATCTCATTTCGCTATTACGATTATGAAAAAGAAAAGATGATTCAGCGATGATGTTATTTCCAGATCTCTCATCAGATCAAGAATTGATCGAGTTGACAGGTACTTGGGTAATTAGATTTATTTTCATGTTATCTTGTTCCAACTGCCATGGCCAAAGTGCGCCAAGGTTACTCGGAGGGGGTACGCATACATCACTATTGGTTTCCTCACCAATATCGGCAATCACACTTCAAAAAATTGTAATTTATGGCCTCATGAGTCTGCATTGTGCCTTATTTTTCAGGCTTTATTCTTAATCTTGTAGAATTTGAGTGAAATGGTATTTTGTACAGGTCACAGACAGTAGCTGCTCTCTTTTGTCACCAATAGCAGTAAGATATGTTGTCAACGACCTTATTAAAATCTCTATATAATAGGCTCTTTAGAAAAAGGGTTCAATTGAAAATCGAGAGGATTACGCTTAAAGCACTACACGAATTTGCTTGTAGTTCGCCTATTCAGTACGTCTTGAGCCCAAGTTGCTTGTAGTCTCAGAAAAGTGTTCTGTCCAACAACTTTTCAAATAATAGTTGATCTCGCGAAATGATGAACCTAACGCTATTCCCATAAATAATGCAATACTAATACTATCGGATTAACTAAGATATTTAGTCCCTGAGATATGGTTACTCTATAGAATCGTGGTCATAAGTGTGCTCTAGCGAAACTCTGTTTCAGAAGACTCACTGACATCCGTGTTTGACCTATAGAAGAGAAATTGCTTCGCTCACTCCGCCTTTAGGTAGTATTGGCAACTGTAGAGGAAATAAAATAAAATTTAAATTAGGATCTTCAAATTCGCTGAAGTATGAATGGGTCAGGATGGAACGTGCGTGCTGTCTCATTAAACCCCGCTGGCCGCAACATTTTAATTCTTTTTTTTAATGGGTGACGATTAACCCTTGATTACTCTTTGATTTTTTTTCTTCTCCGTTCTTCATTGTGAGTTATTTGTGTGTGGCGATTTTTACCCCTAAATTGATGAAACGAGAACTTTTCCGTGTGTTTTAGTTCATCTAAATCTCTCAAGATGGAAGCAGGAAGCCTCAATTCCAGGCGGTCTTACCACAATTCAATGGCTCCTCCTGTTGACTCGCCTATCAACAACACACCCCCCGTTCCAATCCCAATTCGGCCGATCAATCACACCAAACCTAGTCACGAAGATTTGTTGAACAAACAATTGGCAAGCCTCGCTCATAGCCTCGCCAACAAGCAACCCATTCGAGTTCATCAACTCCTTGCTCTCCACGGAGACAAAGATGTAATTAGTAATTCTCTGTATTTGATCGAATTGTAGTTGCTTTGATTCTTTACATGCCTGCACGTATACGTAGCAATGCATTTACTTACCCAGCCATAATATCACGATTGTTCATTGATCATGGTATACACGGAAGACCTAGGGAGTGCCATAGATAAAATTTATTATTTGGATGGAATACTAACGGATTGAGACGAGAGAGAAGTAAGGCCCAGGAATCAGGTTATAATTGCAGGGCTTTGGCTAACGAATATGTTCCTTTTCTTAGTTTACATCATCTTATCTTCAACAGCTTAACTTCTAGAAAGTCAGAGCTAGTAAAGTCTGAGTTTACAGACACTACCCGTTGCTTCAGAACATGAGTACTAAACGCTCAGAAAACTCATCTTAGCAGTTATGAAGTTAATACTCCGTCAATAGCCCAGCATTTCTCAAAATTCAGGCCTTCGTATGGGGCATCTTCGAACTATTATGTACACAAGTTTTGCTGTCAATGCAAAACATCATAGCTGAGCGTGACTAAGGGGCGATTGGATGTTCCTTAAGTGGCATTTCTTGGCCAGACAAGTCGTTTTGCTTTTTGTTTCATGAACTAGTTTCTGGCAAAGATACAGATTACGAAGACTTGATCGAATATTCCTAGATTACACTTTGGTTCAACTCATACTGATGGACATCTGAGCGAATTGCTGCCACTTAGATGAACTTAGCATAATAACTTACCTGCATGTTTGTAAAATATTGTCGGCACAATACGAGCCATAAAGCGTGTCGTATTTTTGTAAATGTAAGTGATAATCTGCTGAAAGATCAACTCCCCCTAGACAATAATGCGAATCTCCACTAACTCCAAGCTGCCAGGTTTATAAACTATTGCTGTTGCCAGGCATTTTAAGAGTTCGATGCGCAATCAGTGCAGTCGTCGCAGAAACTGAAGTTTACCGTGACTTGAAATTAATTGAACCCGATTAGGAGTTAACCACTGGTTGTTCCATGATTTCTGATAATGCTCCAGCTTACCCTACTAGCACTGCCTCCATTCAATGTTTGGCCACTGCATGACTGTAACTTCGTGAGAGCTCCCCTTGAAGTTGTTCCTGTTGCTCGCATTACATTGTTCGTGGGACATGAAATTATGCCCGAAGAAGAGGTTGTTCCCCAGTGTGGAAGACAAATGTGCCTGGCACTCTAGTGACAATAGCAGAGCGGTTTAAATATCTTACTGGAAAAAGAAAGTGGTATGAACTGACATCGCATCTAAAAAAATTGAGTCAAAACTAAGTGCTATTCGTATATGTACTAAGTCTGTCCCAAATATATCCGACCTACCTCGTTTTCTCGGCGCATGAGTTATTCTTCGTCACCCTGGCATCCTTCGAAGTAGTTCCCATTTGATTGAACAAGACGCTCATATCGATGTTTCCACTTATTAACTTACTGTTGGCGGTCGACCAGAAAGAGAATCACTCTCAACAGATGTGCGGACGCTTTTAATCCGCCCATACCGCTTTTTTTATTTGTGTTTTGCGTATACAGCCGATGAATATTGAAATGGAGTGGGGCATTTATTGTTGTTTGATTGAGGATTGCTAATTTTATCTTGGTGCTACTGCATGTACATGTGCATGTTCGGTATGTGTGGTTGTTATTCATCATTGGTTGTGTTCGATTTCATGTTCACTGATGTTGGAGCTGTCTTTCTTAACAGCGTTTTTGGTTGTAGAGCGACGCGGCGACCTATGCTCTCGTCGATGGCCTCAGAAGTGAGCTTAAAGTAGCAGCGTCTCGAAATAGCAGTGGTAATGGCAAATTAGACCCCAAGCAAGTCGTTTTTTATCCTTTGGGTAAGTCGTACTCATGTTATTCAATTATTGAATTGCACTTTTGCAGTGCAGAAACGCATATTGTTTATAACCCAGTCACCAGTTGGAAAAAGCTGTGTGAAACTTCCTCGGTAACGGGTTTCCTAGTAAATACGGGTCAAGCATCTATTTATTGACGAAAATATTCATTCCAAGTTGTATGTCTACTATTAGTCGTAGGGCCTACGTGTTACTTGGCACTCCTAAGTGAGTTCCTTGCTATCTGTGATGGAGTACTGCCCCAGTGTTTGCAATCTATCAAACGAAATTGATGGCCTAGTCCCAGAGAGCAGCTCATGTGCGGATCACTAACACAATGTCTACTGAGATCCTAGAAGCAATTCCCACCCCAGTTTCTGGCTGTACTGCTGAGGGGACAGTGGGAAAGTGGAGATGGAAAAAGGAACTTCCAAGAAAGTCTCTCCATTGAAGGTAAACCAGCAGCAGCACTAGACGAAATGACCGGGTTAGATGGCAAGCGAGCCAAATGGAATTTCTTGTCAAAGGGGTATGAAAGTATCAGTTTTAACAACATTCCAGAGCATTTCAGTTGAAGTTAGTCAAACCAGATCATTGTACGACCTGTTCCTTGAAGAACGTACGATTTCAATGGGTGCCTCCCCTTTTTTTCTCTGGAAGACTCCTCAGTCTGCTTGTCTTGTACTTCCAGACTGGAGGAGAAATCACGTTCTTCATTGTAGTTTGCACAGTAGTGATCAACAGTTGTTCATGGATCAGGGAAACCTGTCAGCCTAACTGCTTACAAACTAGCTCTTCCTGTTCTTTCACTTTTTACGTTTTTTTGAACTAGGAAATAGGAAAGTAAAGTATGTAGTACAACATGACAAATAAATTTCGAAATCAGAAATCTATGCACCATGCTCACATTTGATATCCAGCGTGCAGATTAACACAGGTGAACTAAGTACCTATAAAGCATCGCCAGTCCCTCGCTAGGTGCTTCATTACGAGCAATTATTATCAAGGCCACTTGGGGCGTGTGTTACTGTGACACATTCCTCGTGTAGAAGGCGATTTATTAGGCGTGATTGGCTGCTGGCCTGCACTCTGGGGTAGCAAATTCAATCAATCAAATTAGAGTGCTGGCCCAATCGCAGAGAGCTGCACTCCTGTTACCAGTTGACTGACCCATTGAATGCATGGTGGACTGGAGGAAAGTTGAAAGGTAGCGTCCTTCACTCTGTATAGACTTCTCCACTGAACGAAAACTTGGCGCGCTGGATTAATGGCAAACGAGATGGGAATCCTTGTTAAAGGGGTGTGCCAGTTATTGCCCCTAACAGCCAAGAATGTCTAGGAGAAAGTGGGTTAAGCAAGACTACTAGATAGTCAGTTCCTTATGAGACATGGCGATTTCAATGTGTGGCTCCTCTTCTTTTCTCTCAAAGACTGCCCATCTTGCGCCTCCAGTGTGGAGGAAACAAGAAACCACGTGTTCTTCACTGTAGTTCTTACAACAGTTGTTGGCAGAGCAGTCAAACCTTCCAGCTTTGCTTGTCCAGTTTGTGAAGAAGGTCTGGGTTTTTGGTGGATGCTGAGCCTGGGCTCTCGCTACCTCTTTGACTTTCGACTAATATAACTCTCTTAGGAGCGTTACGAAACAGTTATTTGCTTCAATCGCTCTCCAACTTCTCTGAGCGCCTAGCGGACTTTTACTCGCTACTTCTCAGATAGTTCCAAATCGCACATACCCTGAATTGTTTTGTGCTTGATTAAATTTCCTTTAATTGGCCCTTCACTGCACTTCCGAGTTAGAATGTAACTGTCTTTAATGAAAAACTCTAGTGGCCAATTGGGAGGTGGCGTCTACTCTGAAAAATAAATTTTACTTTCCCTTAAAACTGTCCCATGAATTTTTCATCAAAGTTGTTTTTTTGCTTGTATAGCCCTGAAGGTGTTGAATAGCTTCACCAGAATGGCATAAAATAATGTTTTTTGTTTATAATACCTCAAATTGTATGTACGTTTCAACTTGGTTGCACAGTGATTGATGAAAAGGGACGAAGTATTAAGGGGATTCACTAGAGAATGATTCGCAGTCAGTTGAAGAAGCATATTGCGAAATGTTCTGTAGCGAGTTGTCCTTTTATGTTAGCGATATTCTTTCTATGCCCTCGTGACCAATTCGTAGAGCTTATTTTGCAATTAATTGATAAGAAAGCAAGTTATGAACATACATATGTACCTAGTTCGTGAAAAATGAAAAAGGTAGAGGCACAACACACGCGAGAACGAAGGAAGCATTACAAATGATTACTAAGTGCTTTGAACTACGCAGTTTCTATTTTCTGGCTGTTACAAAATAAATTCCTACTCGGCTCAGTTTCAAACCAGCAACAGTTCCTAGTCCAGTCACAATGACAATTTGATAAGGCACACTACCCGTAAGTTGAACATTTCGATCAGAAGACCCCATTTTACTTTCCCCTATCAAATCTTTAAACTTATTTTTCTTGACATTTTTTGACGACGCGAGAGTGGAGAAAACGGTACCAAATGACTACCGATTGCTTTGAGCCTGGCAGTTAATATTTTGTGGCTATGAGCAATTTGCATTGACCAAAATGTGCCAGAAACTAGGCTTTTTCGTAATTATCTCGATTTCGATTAAACTTTCAGATTATCTTCTATCAGTTAGAACCCAAATTTTTCTTTTTATAAATATCTTCTTGGAAATTCGGTGAACCGTGATATAGGCCTTCAACGATATTCGCCAAACTCATAGGATGTCTTTAAATAATTAACACCTACATATTGTTGTGAATAAATGTTCCTCTGACAGTCTTTTGAACAGAGATAAAAACCAAAATGTGTCGACAGTAATATTTTGTGAATTGTAATCTGTTGAAGTGTCACATTTGTATGTGTTCGCACTAATTTCGCAAAACTTTTACTGGTTTTTATTGCGCTCATCTATCGCTGTTGATTGCTTGATGACAATAAGTTTCGAGCTGTCCATTGCAAAAATTACCTGAAAACGACGCGTTTTGATGGAAGTCCGTAGTCATTGAAACGGGAAATGAAAGAACATTGTAAAACGGAAAGCAGTTAACGTTATTTCTGTTAAGGTGTAGGCGTCACAGCATCCCATTGAGGTTAAGCGATGGATTTTAAAAATGACTATCAACTCCCGTGCCATTGAAATATTGAAACCATGACATCGTCATGTTATCTAACATTACAATTACTGTAACTCAAACCCCCCTCAGTAGTTGGTAACTTGTGCTTTGGCACGCTGTGTCTAACTAGAACCACGTTACAATGTGTCGAGGGCGTATTGGTTTCAGGTGAGAACAGCATTCCTTCTAATCAGTTGATGGGAAGCGGAACGACACGGTGCTCTCTCGCCACTGAAGCTGTTCGAACGACTCTGGCGACACTTATGTCTAAATTCAACCAACCAGAAGCTGCCCTGGCTCTCCAACCTCTCAACAATTCGTCCCTTTATGCGCCGAAAGCTTAGCATCGGACATTCTCTTCCTTTTGAGCTCCTATTGCTCGCTACGTCTTTGATTTCTGGTAAGACAAGAACAAGACTTGAATGCGTTTATTTCCATTCCCATAACTGATCTCAGTGAAGTTAATAGTGCCAGTCTGCCAATAGTGACCGTTTCATCTGCTTGAAAATAACGGTTTGAAGAAGAATGACATTTATATCGTTGTAAATATGTGTGCTGGAGTTGTAAATAACTTGAAACAATAATTTTCCCTCGTTTCGTTTTTTCGGCCAATAGTGAATAGGATGAAGTCATTGGAGATTTTCGTTGATTTTGGTTTTGTTAGTTAATTTATTAGGTAGGGGTATTTTATTCAACAAATTGGCTGCATTTATTTAGTGCTTTGCCTGCAAATTGAGGAGCTTCAAGTTATAATGGTGGTCTTTGGACGTCTTCTACTCGAATGAACTTATAACCAGTTGTGATTTAAGACGTTTACTCGACAATTTCGATACCTTCGCTGAAACACGACGCAACGATTTTCACGCACTAAGCAATATTCGCGTGGAATTGATCTATCAATGACCTCTCCCCATTTTCGTTTTAATATACCGAATTATCAAGATTTAACTTGATATTTCTTCTCACTGTTTCTGAAAGGTGGAACTTTTCTATTGTATTGCCGTACAATTGTGTGTTTGGCGGAATGTATTATGAAAGAATTTGCTTTTAATTTTTTCCTTTTTTTATTGATTTATCGTTAATCAGTTGTCGACTCAACTTTTATTGCACCCTCGAATAAAATGATGTATATTTACTTAGCCTTTTCATTGATGACCTTCGTATTTTGTTGTATGGATCCCTTCCTCCCCTTGACAAGAGAGGATAACTTGTAATTACAGAAAGTTTTGTGATGGTCGGTCACGGTTCTACTCGAATTGGGTGGTTTTATTGTGTTAGTTGAGACTGTAATCCTGTAACGCGTTTGCTCACACCCAGTTCCCTGTTTGTGGTGGTAAATTTCCGAACTATAATCAAGAATAAAATTCCGTAAATTGCATTCGGTCGTAATTGTGAATACTTGCCCACAAGTGGACGAAGTTTCTAAACCTTTTTAGTTGGCGATAAGAATTGTTAAAGATGGGCAGGTAACTTGAACATTTATTTAATGAGAGAAATGTTTGCTCCTCCACATTCAACTTTTCTTTCCTTCTTGACGTTGACCATTCTTGATCAACACGTTTTCACTCTTTCGCCATTCATTTTTGCCCTATCTATGACAAATATCATGGGGTATGAAAGTGCCGACGTTTCCTCAAATCCATCCTGGATGCCTGAAAGATTACTTTGAAATAGACAAGCTATGTACGAATTGCCTGGCTACTTCACACACTTGTGAGCGCTCCCATTCGACATACTGGTGCGGATATTGTCAACACAGGCGTCACACGCTTCTCCATAAAATGAGTCTCAGTAGTTTCCAAGAGTGCAAATGATCAGTGCAGGATAGCCAAGCATCTTCGCAGACAACTACTGATACTGCATCTCTTGAGGGCAGGTGACCTCTGAGGTGAGGGAAGCTTCTACTCCCTAAAGTTAACGTACCTGTTTGGTGAGTCCGTCTCCTCTGGCTTGTGAGTTACTGTGGGCAAGCGCTTTCGATGTAAAGACATCCCTTAAGGAGTACTGACTTAACGGCCAGACGATGATGTCTTTACATCGAAAGCGCTTGCCCACAGTAACTCACAAGCCAGAGGAGACGGACTCACCAAACAGGTATGTTAACTTTAGTAATTTGCCTACTGGCGGATATAACCCAATTTCTTTAATACCTTCTACTCCCTGTTCTGAAAAAATTGTCTTTCTTGAGAAATGGACAGATTCTCTGAAATTTGGATATTGCAGCTGTGTGGAACGAAGACCTACAATCCTCAGAAGTTGTGTGCACCAGAGACAATATTGTCAATTGTGTGTTTATTCTTCAATCAATTTTAAATTGACTTCCACCACCAACGTGGCCATGTTTTTGGAACTTGCATAAAAATTCTCTTTGCTCAAAATTAGGTTCCATTTTGTTGGGTTGACAGTAGCGCTCTGTTTGCAATACACGACAGAACAGAAAATGAAGTGTTCATGAGCACCTGAGGACAGGCATTTCATGAAGGGCAGAGTGATGTACCAGGACGAACCAAACTGTGTCAGTCGTCTGAAGGGAGCAGTTGTCTCATTGAAGTTTCACCCTTGCATTCGCTCCCACCCTCGAGTTCTCTGTGTGTGGTTGTAATCATCCAAACTAATTTCGCATTTCATTCGGTAGATATCGTGCAAAAACTCCCATACTTAGTGCGATATTGTAACAGTTCTCTATACAGTTAGGATATCGAAGGACTTTTCGAGCTAGTAGAAACATTTGATGAAAGCGCTGAAAATGTGTTCCCCATAAGGTTTAACGTAATTAAACTTCCACTGTCCTCTACCTGGAGCAAAATTTACTTTTTTTGACGTGGCCACAATACGTAATTACCCTAAAAATGGAAGATATCATTAAAATTAGGCGTTACAATTTCAGTAGTTCGATTTGGCACGTTAAAACACTGTAATCTTTGGCAAATTATAGAAGCAGCACCTCACGTGTGGGTGTTCATCCTTCTGTGAACTCCTTGCTAATAGGTGAGGTTATTAATTTGTGTTCTCGTGGATCCGAGTTGACGTTCAGGACTTTTGTGGCTTTCTTCTCCAACTCTATTACCTGCCCCTCGCAGCGACATCCCACCTCCCATTTCATATCTGTCGTAGGCTCAACAACCTACTGTATAGATTAATGGTTCCAAGCTCATCCTGGAATATTCTTAGTTGTGCGTGCTGTTCCTGCTTTCTTTGATTAACCCCCAGTCGAGTATGACCTTCATGGTGGCGTATGATGTGAGAGTACTTGTATCGTTTAACGGAATTTATAAGGAAACAACTCTAAAACCGATTTATTGTGCTGCTCTCGTCATTTTCACACGAATGAAACTTGCGTGGCACTATCGTATTATTTGTAGCTGCACCAAATGTTTCATCAAAACTTTTATGAAAAAAAAGAGGTATTTTCATCGCTATAACTGAAGTTAGAGATTCGAGCCAACTTTTGGCGTCCTGCATATCAAATTTGAGTCGATTTGGTTCAACTATTTTGTCTCATTCGTGTTCACACACACCCTTTTCCCCAAATGGTGTTTTTCGGACCCAGTAGATTTTGAAATGTAAAGATCTGATGAACGCTAAATTTTTTTCAGCCGATTACATTACTTTCCTCTCTACTTCGTAGGGCTAAGGAAAGTATAAAGAAGAAAAGGGACTCAAATAACTCACAGGACAGGTCAGTAATCTTTCAGTCTGGTGATAGTGAGCATACTGCAGTCATAAAGATGAAATGCTTCTCCTTAACCTGTGAGCTATTTTTGTTGCTCCTTTCTTTTCATTCATAAGTAATCTTTCTATCCCCAGCGTTAATACGTAAACAAATAAACCTAAAAATACACACAAGTTGATATGTACAATATATCCTATATTCCAGATATGTGCAGATCAAGCTGAAGACACCTACATAAACTCATCCATTAGCCAGGACCCTCAGTCTTCACTGAACATTCATTTACAGCACGTCACTTCGTCCGTTTGTTATCCGGTTAAGTGAATAAAGTTAGTTTTCAACAAGTGAAACGGTGATTGATATTCATCCTACAAATTGTCGCAGTCGTTCCGGGCTATTTCGAACGTGTTTCACAGTGTTGCATCAGCCATCGCTGTATACTGGGGCCTGCGTTACTTATTAACTGTTGAAAAGTAAGTATTTTTATCCGATTTATTTTGATAACTGTTACCACGAGTGTTCGAATAATGTAATGCGTGTCTCTTTGGTTTTAAGTTAACGTTTGTTGTGTTCCTCAGCTCTAATAAGTAGAGTGGAAAATTACTTGATAATTTTCAATTTTCAACTCCAGTTATCATAGTGATTGAACGTCAATTTTCAATTCTCAAAGACGACTTATGATTTTGATGAAAATTTTTGTATTGACAGTCCTTACACGGCAGTAACAAAAACTAATTATCCGAGGGAAATAGGCCGGACTAATTCTGCTTCATTGCAAGGTTTTCCTTATAAAAGCCGCTAATGTGGTACTAGAGTTCTCAGAAGCATTTTGGGGATAATTCAATGAACAACCTATACTGCGAGGTTTTATGAACGTTCATATCCTGAGTAGCATAATAAAAATTCTTGAATTCTAACCACTTCCGTTACACTTACAACCTTATTTTTCACATTTTCTACCCTAATGATTCCACAACAGTTAACACGATCCTTCACAAAAAAATTGTGTCGGCGGGTCTCAAATGATTACTTAATAATGGTCGTGACATAAGTAGAAGCACCTCAATAAATTCTAGAACCTTAAGCGCCTCCACTTTCCACGTAAATGGTGAAGTTGTGTTTTGCCTAGTTCAAACAAATTGAGCGGAAAATAGATTGGACTAGCCGGTAAACTTTAGAAATGGTCGGACGTATGTTGTGTGACGCGTTGTATCAGATATTTTCGTAGTTCAGCCCAGCAACGCGATCGAGCGTAAAAGAGGAACGGCGCCGTTTATAAGAACCGGTTCTTGCATGTGAACGGGATGCTCGGAGCCGCTCTTCGAGGTACGCCGTTCTGGCCATTAGTGGGCTTATGTAAGAGTTTTGAAGAGTTTATTTTCAATGTGAGTGGTACAGCTGTCTTTCTGATATTGGCTATTATTGGAGATTATTTTCGTAGCAACCTTGGAGTCATGCTGTAAGATTTATTGTATTGGCCACACTGTCTCAAGAGCTTCCTCGGTTTTGATAACGTAACTAGTGTATCATAACAGTTTGAATTGACCGCTTTATCATCCCTGGCTCTAACTAAATTGATTTGGGTTGTCAATCGGCCTTTTTTTTTTAATTGTTGCTTCGTCCGGGGATGGGATCTACAGAACAGCGATGGAATCCAGAAACCTTGAAGAAAGCCTGGAATCAAATTTTCAATGACTCTTACGGTGACAGTCATTACGAGCCCGTTGATTTTCAGTGCATAGTAATTCTTTTGGAAGGAGGGATAAGTCACTTGAAACGTGAGGGATTGCATTCTCCTTGTATCGTTTTTAAGCAGATACATTATGGAGGTAAATTTTGTTCACAACCGGTTCATTTTCAGGGTTGGGGGCAGCGTTTGCGGCTTTGAAGGCATCTGAAAAAGAGTTGAAGTCTCAGCTTGAAAATAAAACTGAAGAATGCAGGTCACTGAAGAAGCAGAGAGAAAGGTTTGTGAGAATATAACGATTGATGAATCAATTCAATAACCGTCACTGCCAATGGTGAATGCGAGGTTATCGATTGGTTCTGTATACCGGTTCTTGATCGTGTAGCGCACATTGCCTGTTGCTTTGATTGGCGATATCTGTATAAACCATCTGCAATGAGTTGCAGTCTCTTCATAATTTTATTTTATACTAAGGACTGTGGATGATATTAGTTAGAAGTAGCACTGTTTTAATGGCAAAGTGACCAGGGTAAATGCCTATGATCTTCCTGAGGTTCCTGCAGGCTTGCGATTAGCAGTTGGAAGAACAGCGTTGACTGCTACTAAGCAAGCTGCCGTTTTGCCCAGTTCGCAAAGAAGGTTGTGGCTATGAAACGTGGTCACAGTTGATCTATCCCAAGTAAATAGTTAGATGAGGGTGGAAACCAGATTAAGAACTCCCTCCAGATGGTACAGGTTCCTCAGGCTAACACCTCTGTGCAATAACACACGTGCAATAGCTCTCTACTGGGAGACTGTCTAATGACAATCTGCCTTACCTCTACAGGTCTAGGTTCAGTGGAGACTGAGAGTGGCCTCTTGCATGCTAGCGAAACTCCAACCTCCGTGACAGTTGTATGGCGTAACTCTCTCTCGGGAACAGGAAGGAAACATACCTCCGTCAAGATGGATCACTATTCTGTACAAAGGAATGATAATTTGTTGTTTTGATTGTTTCTTTGCAAAGGTGATAAAATGGATCTTCCTTGGTGGTAAGATACTGGTGAATTTGAAGGTTATTAAACCGACTCTAAACGACCTGTGAAATGCCTTCAAATGAATAATTCTGAGGTGATCAGAATCTTGTGTTAGTCTGGGGTATAGTAATTTGACGAGAGGCTAGTGTTTTCAGAGGTTAGTTGGACAAAGGCAGTGAGAGACAAGGCCAAGGATTTTTTCAAACCTAGATTTTCCTACCCCCTAGACCTGATGAGGTCACGCTTCTGATAGAGTGCAAGTGTGCTTGAATGTCCATTGGTTACACAAAACTCTTCTACCTGCCAAAATCGATTACCTCCTGACAGACACGAAATTCCCACCTGGCATGCTAAAAGCAGTAGCTAGGAGCATCACTGACTTTGGTGATGACTGACAAGAATTAGTTACAATTACTGTTACCGATTGTTACCTACATGGCTGACCTTTTAAGATTTTAAGTACTGACGGAGGTGAAGAAGCTGCGAAAATTGAATTTACTTAGCTGTCAAGTGTAGGCGTGGAAGTGTAGTTAGTTGTGTCATTGTTCAACGAGTGAGAGGGCAAATCATTTCAGACCAATGAGGTTTTTTGCAACTATTCCATGCTCTAATTTCATCAATGTAAAGTTCGTGGGTGTGGTCCTCACAGCTGTGGTTACCATCACAGCTAACTCGAGGGAGAATACTCTCAAAATGATAGTGAGCATCAACGCACCTACTACGCCCAAACATGGGAGAATTGGCACCAATGACTGGAGGCGCGGGAGCCCTAGTCTACGCAATAAATTATGCACAGGTCAGGACAGGAGCATGGCCTTAGCGCTTGCAGGTTGACAAAACCTGGAATGAGTGATAGTCGAGGCCATAGCTCCACATCAGCAATGAGCTGGTAGGTCAGTATTGGCCTGGCCCATTACGCCTATTAGGTAGTATAGTGTTTTGTGTGAGCGCTTCCTATTGGCACCTTCTGTACAGATCAAAGATGTGCTCACTGCCAGTCAGTGAAGACACAGGCACACAATGGGTACTGTGGCTTTGGTTATATCCTTGGCGCATTAAACCCAGTCACATGAAGCTCTTAAGTATTCCTTGATCTCATCGCTGCAATTACTAAAAATACTATTTTCTAACGTACCATTTTTCCAAAAAATTGAATTAGGGGCCAAACAGAGTTTTGTGTAGTCATAGTAATGTTGATATGTGGCGTCGTAAAAGACGTGATCAACCATTTATTTTTCGAGGAAACTCGCCGTTTTTGTACGACAAAGTTGCCTTTGATTGGCCAGTGCTGCAAGGTTTCATGACTCTGACAGTCTTCAGTTGAGTACAAAATGTCAAGAAGTTGTGGGATGTCCCACATACTTTATTTCTCGTTAATTGAGCGGAAAAAAACTTTTTTGACCTCCGCAGAGACCTTGTTTGATCAAATTATTGGGGAGAATTTGACATTATTGTTTTCAAGCATTACATTTCGAAATAGCGATTCTTGAGTTAAACTACAGTTCCTGTTCCTATTCGAATATATATTATTATTTCTAGCAGATCCCAATTTTTAGCAAAGCGATATTTACATCAGATACTACGGGGTCAATTATTTAAATCATAGGAATACACTTCAATTTTTCAGCAATTCTTTCAGAGATGCCCATTTTTATTTTCCTGAGTACTACAACGTAGGAAGAACAGTTGGGTAGTCAGCTGAAAATGTTTTTTTAAGTTTTCTTCTGATCTTTACGTTTCAAGGGCAACTGAGTACTGAAAACAATCCCATGTTGACAGGCTCATAAATTCTCTGTGCTCTGATTGATCTATTATGGTCGCGGCATGTGTAGGACAAACTCAATGAATTCCAGAATGTTAAGCACTACCAGTTTCTTGTTATAGTTTCAACCGTCTGACAAAGCTGAGTTAATAATAAATTTGATAAGTAGCCAAAGCTATGAAAATTGCCAAACGTGCGTGGGGCTGAGGAAAGTTGTGTGTTGCGCCGCATCAGCTGTTTGTCTAAGCGCTTGTCAATGAGGTGCAATACCTGATTTGTTGGGTGTGTACATAAACCCAGTGGGAGATGATTGTACGTCACGTTTGACTCGCATGGCAGGATACTTGGTTTTACCGTTGAATTATTATAAATTAAACTAACTAATCACTGAGTGACGTATCAATATATAGGTATACGACAGACGATCTATTCGCACGCCCATTATGAGCTGTGGCTAGGTGATATCAGCCTTCTGTGCTCTCTTGTCTGCCGAAGGTTTTGGAAATGGCCGAAAATATTCGTTTTAAATTTATTTATGAACTAAAGGCTGCCTGAGAACCAAGTGGCAGACAATGCAGTGGCGTTTGCATACCGTATGAAATGACGTAAGATGATGAGGAGGGCCGATTAACTGAGATCGCGTACGACTCTCTTAAGTGCCTTATACCTGCCTTATATTAACGCATCTGCCTTATACTCGAGGGAGAATACTCTCAAAACGATAGTGAGCATCAACGCATCTACATTCTCAGTTGTGAATCCATGGATATGCTTTGATGAAAGAGACTTCGTATATGTATCGCCATATCATTGAATTTGTTGGATGGGTGCGGAAAAGTTGGCAATGCTTTGCACCACATATTTCGTTTGTAAGATCGCGATCATGAACAATTTGGTAAAGTCTTGTGTAACGTTTTAACGTGAATCGCTAGTTGTATTTGTGCGATTGTTAGGTTCTAATGTTTAATCGTGAAACATATTCATGGATGCAGGTGGGAGTGGGGGATTTGTTTCTGATAGAAAATTCGAGTTTTACCAACGTTATCTCAGCTGTGTACATCAACGCATCTTTCCGCCTAAATTTCCTTGGCACTGTGCTGACTGACTCCTGGCACCGGGTGATCGTGGTCTAGTGTTTGAGACATTGTTCATAATTCTCGACGTAAGTCGAGGATTGTGGATTGGAGCTCCGGCGCGATTGCCATAATTTTTGCCTGAGTCAGCAGCTCTTCAAAAGCATCTCCAAATTAACCTCAGTACAGCAGCTCCCTAAGGTTTTAATTTAGTAACTATTCCAATCCTATTTTTATAATGATGTTCCTTGGAGATTTCAATTCACATTTGGTGTAACCTTGTCTCTTATTGTATCATGGTCCATACTTTCAGGTTAGACAGGAGCTGTGACAAATGCGAGGTTCTGGAAATGTCACTTGTGAGTGCCAAACAAAAAGCGAAAGAGGCCCAAGCCCGTATGGATTCGATAGGTTAGTCCTTTAACTAATCCTCAGTAAGTGTGCCATAGATCATACACTATTATTGACCCCCAGGACAACATTTTCTAATTGATTGGTAGGTAATTAACAACAATTTTTTCTTTAGCCCTTTCGATGTAGATGAGGTCGTAAGATATCATGGAGTTTCTAAGCAGCTTAATGACTGTTTGCAACACATAATCGATCTGTGACGACATGTGAGACTTGTGAGGTTCTAATTGTCTTCATTGGTTTACCCAATACTCAACAGATGGCCACTCGACCTGTCTAATCTCGAAATGCCCAAAATTAAATCCCCAAGTTCAAAATTCGGGCGTTGATCGTTCCGATTAGAGGCGGCAGTTTTCTGGTTATTATTCAAAGGGTTAAATCATTGATGCGTGACAGTTGTTACGCCTTCATCGGTTGTTAATATTCGTTTCTGTGGGCAGTTTCGATTTATGTGGTGGGATTGTTCTTTAGGGTGTCAGTTTCATGCAGATACCACCTGCAATGTGTCTTGTGATTCGTTTTTTGCATGTTCATCTTCACAGCAAGGATTTACCGGGTGCAGCAATGGTTCAGTGCCTCCTGTGTTTGCTCTTAAATGGTTAGCCTTGCCTACATTGCATACCCTAATGCACTTGAAAGTGTAGTGGTTGGGTAGGTCAATACTAATTCTCGCAACCCCAAACTCATAAATTCCATCGTCAAACTGCTCGAGCTTTAGTTTCACCTCAGTCAAAGTACCTGGCAAAGCCTCACAAGCTAGTATCTCTAACTCAGCAGCAAATCCCGCTAATCCCTCATTTGGCATCTGCCTCCTCGCCAGTAACTGGCGCATGAAAAGATGTTCTTGTATCTGAATAGCATTTCTCGGAAATGATGTTTTAACAGACAGATTGGAATTGGGTACCAGTCCGGAATTGTGTGGTCATTGAGTCTGTGAAAATCTTCGCAGGGTCTCAATGAGCCATCCTTTTTGGGTGGGAGATGCAATGGGCTTGACCATGAAGAACTAGAAGGTCGTATTATGCTATGGTTTAGCATAAACTGAAATTCTTCTCTTGCTATTGCTAACTTTTTGAAATTAAGTTGTCGAGGACGAGCGTAATGTGCGGTGTACAATGTCGTGTTTTGGCTTAGAAGGAATCAAATTTGGTTTAGTGATATTTGGGTAAGCCTTCAGCAAATTTGCGAATTTATGGGATCCGGAAACAGTGCTGATCGAAGCTTGGTCGTTGACTGAAGCAATATTACCGTCTGTGACCACTTTAGTTAAACCATCCATGAGTTGTGCTTTCTTCAAATCCACCAGGAGATTAAAATGATGCAAAAAATCAGCACCCAGCATGCCTTTTTTTACGTCCGCAACAATAAATGGCCAGCTGAACTCACGACGGAGCCCTAGGTTAATGTTCATAACTCGTATACCAAATGTAGGAATCTCAGTTCCATTAGCAGCATAAAGTTCAAAATCGGCAGTCTCAAGTTTCTTATTTTGGTTTTTTGATGTATGAACGATTGACACATCAGCACCGCTGTCAACGAGAAATCGCAAACCCGTTTTTTGTCAGTCACACACAAGCGGAATCTGCGGTGGTTGTTATGGTTTCATTCTGCTGCAGGCCCAAGTTTTCCGACTGCTTCCACGCACACGGGGCTTCACATTTTTCAGGCTTACACTGCTTTCTATACTTGAAATGGGAATAACAGTATTTACCTTCTGAAACGCCTACGAGGATGGTTGCGACCACGGCTACTATCATCCCTATCCCAACAGGAAGGACTCGAATAACGACTGCGAAATTGGCGCAGTGAAGAAATTTCCATCTCTAGTCTGTTCAATTTTTCCATGATTTCTTGGACCATGTCGCCTGATGAGCTACACTGGGATTGGGCTGCACTGTTTTCGTTAGTCACGCTATAAACGTCGCGATGAGGGGCCATATTATCAAAAACCTTATCAGCCACCTCACAATTTTTCCAAATCCCCATCGACGACCGCGAGGACGTTCCGAAGGGAATCAGGGAGTTTTTCGAGCCACAATGTGCGAAGGGCCTTATTTGAAAAGTCCGTTTCAGCTAGGGCAGTCATTTTCCTGAGTAAAAGTTTAATTTGAACGTCATCACTCACCTTATAAATGCTCAACAGACGCAACTTTGCCGTAGTATATTTATTTCTGTCGAATCCAAAATATCAAGAATATCTGCAACGTACTTACGATCGAGCTGCGAAACCAAATAGTCGAATTTTGTACTCTCCTTGCGAACACCACTCAACTTGAACTGAGCCTCCACCTGTCTAAACCACACATCTGGACGTTCCAACCAGAATGGCGGTAGTTTTACAGTTACCTTGCTCAACTCCAAATCATCTTCAGTCGCATCTTCCAATTTAGAGGCATTTCCAGGTTTTATTCGGTCTTCCACATTCATTATATTTGAGGGATGAATCAGCGTCGGTGATGAAACCAGGTTAGATGGAGATCACGTTGTAGGTAATCCAAACAACCGAAACTATACTCGCGAACGATCAAATCCTGAAATCACTTCAACACCGAAATCACGTTGGCACTTATGTTAATATATAAAACTATTCAGTTTTCGGGGGAATCAATTAAAGGGCACGAGTGTGATAAAATTCAACAAGTTTTACTCTCTGAACCCAGTATAACCTCCTCGTGTCGTCAACTCAAAGTAGGAACAACGTTAGCGTTTGCCGACACATGGAATAGGTTTCTGCATGGAGTGTCACCTACAATGTTGTTCGCGCTGCCAGCGCAGACCCTTATAACGCGACTATCGACTGTATGCCTTCTCGTCCAACCTTCCTGCTTTCTGATAGGGCAAGTGGATAGAGCTCTGTGATATCATCATACAGTATGTGACCTGTTCCTTCATCTTTCTCCTTTCATTGATGCTGCCAGTGTCGTGAGGTTGGGAGGCCAACTGGAGTTAGCCACAATAAAGACATGGAGGGGAAGGAATGCTCAGGGCGTTCAGGCCGTAATTCAAAAGACTAAAGACCTGAAAATAAATTAATTTACTAAGTATCCCAGACCTCATTCCCTTGAATAAAAACGATGATTGTACTTGTCATTTAAATAGCGCTTCAACTTTGAAGATTATGAATTGTCTGTATTTATCTACAGCAAATATATTGAAGCTAGGAGAGCATCCTGAGTCAACCCAAGGGGCTGTGCGTAGTGCTGCTCTGAACATGGTATCACAAATGATTCTTGGCACCTCGCCTTCCCCGAAAAGGAGAAAAAAAACTACTATCGAGGTGAAGTACAATTTAGGATTGAAAGTTGTCAGTTAATAAGTTTTTTGAGTCGAATTTATTATGATACTCTTCGCTTTTATTTGTAGGAGTCGCCTAAAAAGAGCATCAATGATCAAGTGGAAAAAAATACTACTGATTTGAATCATTCTCCAACTTTGCTAGCTCCGCAAGTAGTGGAAGATCTCATACAACGACCTCTGACTAAGGTAGCAGCAGTTACTTGTTTTTCAATGGCAGTTCGTGTCTTTCAGATTAGGGCGGAATGGGAATAAAAATCTTTCCATTTTATCCAAACTAACTGTCCTGTGGTATTTCCATGGCTTTTGGGTAACATAACTGTGACACCCCCATTATTTCTATTCATTATTTTATTAGTTGACTGTGGTAAGAGTTGTGGTTCGGTTAATAACAAAAATCAAGTCACAAAATAAAACCGCAGAAAACTAATTATAACCAAAAGGTGCTCACGTTCTTTTGGCAGTTGTTAGCTGGAGTTGTACTAATGTTGTCTGTCTTCGTCCACAAGCCACAACTGAACTTTGAGTTTCTTCTTACAATAATCTCCCTCAAATGTATCCAAATTGTTTCTTAGTTCTTAGTTCATCTTTAACATTAAGCTAGCGTATTATTTTCCTCTGTCCAAAGTGTATCGCATAATTTACAAGACAGTTTTTTTTCTTGAGTCTACTGAACTAGGAAAAAGGAGGAGGAAAGAATGTGATTGTGAATTCACGCACCTTGTGCTGCAGACGAACAAGCTTACTCTTGTTGAGGCAGATATGTTACCAGCAGCTGAGTAGTTAAAGATGTAGTATAAGAGAGAATTTAAACAAAAATGGCTGACAGATACAACCCTCGCCAATGCCACCCTCTAGCCTCGGAGGATTTCTTTGTAACGTATTCCTCCACTTGGCCTGCCACATTCTCAGTTGTGACGTGGCTATCGAGAACCTGGATCTCCATGGTGTCCTTAGGTGTGAGCTGCTTCACTGATTTGATGATCTGTGCGATATTGATGAGGTCATCTCGCTCCCCTCTAAGTTTGATGAGGCTTTCCTCCTGGGGGGTGTGCCTAAGGGACCGAATGGTTATGTCGTTGTTTGCCAAAGGTAAGAGTTGGGCTGTATTGAAAAGAGTGATAGTCCAAATGAAAGTTTACTATTGGTTAGCCACTAACAAGGTCTGTTAGTCAAAATGGATGCCCAACCTTGCCTCTCTATTACAGTTTCCATGGCAACCCAGTGAAAACGTAGTTGACTGTAGAGAAATGCAGATGGTTCGGAGGTATTCGATTTCTGATGATAAGCGTGAATGAGTTCAATAAGAACAGACAAACCTATGTACAGAAAATCTTGTTTATACAAGGGCTCAGAGGCTAGGCTGGCTGAAGAGTCCCAAATTATGGAACATGATTACGATTACGTGCCGTTTGTTTTTCATATTTTGGTGGCAACCGAGAAAGCCCCGCTGCGGCCTCAGATGGGCCTTTTGCATGGTGTCGCATTCAGAGGGCTCAGGTTCCACTGGGATTTGTGCAGCTTGTCAGTCTCCTCATTACTGGACTTAACTCGCCCAGTTACAGTAGGCACAAAATGGCTTCGCTTATTTAATCAGTGCTATCGTCTTAACTCGTTTTTTTATTACTTAGGTCTTGAGAAGTCCCATTATTGATGCATCACGTGTAAATGTCACTATCCACAAATCATCGCTTGAGAAAAATGTGCCTCCTAAATCAATAAAAATGAGCAGCGCCAGGAAAGATCTATCTTCGAGTTTTGACAAAGAGAAAGGGAAATCAGGAGTTAGCCTCGTTGAATGCAAACCCTCCACTACAAATGAATCAACCTTTGACAATCAAATAAAGAAGAGTATGAAGGAAGACTCTCGAAAATCATCTGAGTGTGATTGGTGAGTTTCACTCGTGGATAGTCATTTTTGTGTCGTCAAAATGCTCTGTTGGGGGTCCAGAATGAAGTCGACTGGCAACCAAGGTCCTCGTGATTTTGTGCTGAAGCATTATGTAGTTTGTGTTGAGAATTTTTCTGACTATGTGTTCAATTTAGATGTTTTTGTGTAGGCTCAGTGTGTAAAGAGACGTGCGCAGAGTTCTCAGTACTACATTGTGATGAATCAAAAGCCCAAGTTAGGGGACGACAGCCGTCCAGGGCTTTTTGCTAACAGAGCACCTCTAAATCGTCAATTTAACAACTACTATTGATATTATGAATTGATACTGAGTCGTGTTCTCTTGAAATGTCTGCATGTACTTCTCAAAAGACTTATGGAAACTGGCAGTGAACTGCATGTCTATTTGGACAACCTGACTGTGATTATCAGTTCAGTCAGCCTGCCAGATCAAGACCATACCTATCACATGCCCCAAGTGGTGCAAGAATGTCAACCTGCAGGCAGAGCAAATAATCCAACTCCCCCTCTTGAAAGGCAAACTAAATAACCGGCTGTAACATGTTTTAGCGGCCTCAGGTTCTTTCTAGGGAAGCAAATCATGCGTCTTGGCATAATCTAGTTGAAAATGAAAGAAATTGGCCTTTTCCCGAGCGCATACAGTCTCTTGAAGGCACAGCACTCGCCCAGTTGCCTCACTGAGAGCTACTAGTTTGCCTTTTGGGTCGTGTGCTACTGAGTCACATTCCTCGGGTAAATGGCCTACTTCCTGCTTGAAACGATTGTCCACTGTCCCATCACTTGCAAGAAACTAGTAGTGCTTAAAGTTTCAAAGTGTATTGAGTTGTCTCTACTCATCTCACAATAGTACAGTATTAAAAGCCGTTCTCCTTAATAACTTTATTCTGTAGGTTAATGGATGAGCCGACTATCGAACATAAAAAGGAGAATCCAACACCCGCTTCTACTTTAGTTCATCTCAATGCATCTTCAGACGAAAGCATTTCTGGGCAAGTGATCGAGGAAACTCCATTTATTAAGAAAAGTAAAGCGGACTTTTGGATTATGAAAGAAAAAAGAGGACTCGGCGAAATTTCGAGAAGCTCCGGCAAAAGAATGAAACAAATGAAATTAAAATTGGGAACCAAGGTGAGTGGAAGCTCCTTTAAACACATCACCTTAACGCGTGTTTCTCTAAGAATTGATATCTAACGTTCATTTACAGAAATTTGATAAGAAAATTGACTTGAGCAAAATTGGAGGAAATGGGAAGTGTAATCTTCAAACCAAAGAATGTGACGACATTATAGTTTCCAGTCCTGATCATGACCCTACGAGGTAATATTTATGATATTTGGATAGAAAATGGCTAAAAGAATGTTTAAAGACCGAGTATAAACCTGGAACTAAACTTTCTTATTTTACAACATTTGTTATAATGTACTGAAGTAGTTTGGAGACGTTTGCAGAGCTGCTGACTCAGGCAAAAATTACGGCAAATGCGCGGACTATCGTTGAGAATTATGAACCAATGTCTTAACCACTAGACCACGGTCGCCCGGTGCCTTCTAGGGGAGTCAGTCAGTACACCTCCCCCCTCGCCTTTAGCCGCTGCTCCTGGAGCGGACTCTTTTCAAGGAACGAATTTATGAGAGTTGAGCGAATCCCGGGAAAATTCGATCTTTGATTCGAGGGGGCTACAAGGAAAGTCTTTTCTGTCACATTGTAGTAGGCTCGTCGCCCATTTTATTTCCCTTCGCGCTGGAACTTTCACAGCGTCAGGGAATCCCGGACCCGAGAATTCGTCTCATTATTTCTCTCTTAATTTTTTAATTTTTCTCTCTGGGCCTCTTCTTTTTCTTGGAATGAAGAAGTTCGACCACAAGTTGGGCGCCAATTGTACTGAGGTAAATGAACAGTACTATAACCAACTCCTAAAACAAAAACAAAAAAAACGAAGCTTTTTCAATGATTCACTTTTTCACATAAATTGTATCTTCTCGTATAGTGAACGTCAAATTACAAAATAACTGATTCGGTGTTTCATACAAAAACCTAATTTATAACTGTACTGTGTATCGTAACGCCCTTACGGCTCCTATTAAAGTACCCGGATTTGGAAGAGGTTAAAATGAGAGGTGCGGTTAAACGTTAGACATCGGGCAATTAACCAGAAAAGGAAAGTTTTCTTCGTTTACTACGGTTTCCCTTCGAATGTGCAACCTGACTTTTGGTTTTTTTGGCTGGCAGCCCCAGTAGCGCACTTGATGCGTAACGCGTAAGATTTTCCTTTTATTAACTGCGCCAAGAACCCTCCAACGAACGAATCGCCAGCTCCATTTGTGTCAATCACCTTCTCAGGTGGGATGAGGTCAACGGGATATTCAGTAGTAACTCCATTCTCAGCTAATATAACTGGCAAGTGGCCTTGAGTGATGATGGCAACACTTTGTCGTTTGGTATTTTGTTTCGGTAGCTTTTTCATTTTGAGCGCTATTTCTCTGAGGTCTTCTGTTCCAAGATTCTGCTCTTTTGCAAAGGTGGCAGCTTCAATTTCATTGCCGAAAACGATGTCAATGTAAGGGCTCAAATTTTCTTCTTTGAAAATAAAGCACAAAAACGGTGCGCTCAAATTCATGATGAATGACTTATTCCAAAGCAGGGCAGTTTCGGCGAGTTCCAGAATAGTCGGTAAACTCACCGTCAGAAAAAACGACGTAGAATAATAAAACTCTGCAGTCTTCAGAACTTAACTAACTTCAGGGTTCTGTAAATGATCAGGAGTGAAAAACTCAGCAGCAGCCAAATTAGCACATGGAGAAGGTTTTGTCCCGTTGTCAGTGACAAGCATGGCACAGGTTCGTGTTGGGCGAGCAGTTGTGTACTGATATAAAACATCTACGTGCCATCGTCTAGGATCGATATTACGTGCCATCGTTTAGGATCGATATTACGTCCTCATCTTTCGGTTGTTTTGTAATTGAATAACTGGTTTGTTCGAGCTGTACTGACTGACTCCTACTAGTGTAGGCGATCGTGGTCTAGTGGTTAAGACATTGGTTCATAATTCTCGACGACAGTGGATCAGAGCACTGCGCGATTTGCTGTCATTTTTGCCTGAGTCAGTAGCTCTTCAAACGTCTCCAAACTTACCTCAGTACAATAACTATTGGAGCTGGTTGTTTCCCTCTACTTAGATTCAATGCCCCACCTATGGTAGTTAGGGGCATTTTCATGAAACTGCCGTAACTGTAATATATCAAGTCAAGGCTAGCCTTTTCACCACGCTAACTGCGATAGCTGTGGAATATGGTTAGACAAGCCCTGATTTAAGTCACATTGAGAAGACAGTGAACTAACTAGGTTACCGCAAAGTAAGGTAATTTGGTGTGTGTTCAACATCACGTCGTGTAAACAATTGTGGAAACGCGAACAGCCCCGTAACTGTACATCCCCTTCATGATCAACCCTCAACAGACCAGATTTGAACAAATTATAATTTCTAATAATTATTAGGAGCCAAACCTGAAACTGGTGAGGATGAACTCGTGCCAATATAGTTTGATTAAATATCTAATTTCTGCTCTTGCAGGTCTACATTCGCCCGATTCGTTGCTGGAGCTGATGTCAATTCTACAGATTTTAAACCGATGGCCACGAGCACTCAGAAGCATCTGGAAGTTCATCCTGGAGAGTGTTCTAAGATCTCCAACTCTCTGGCTGACGCTTTTGATAGGTTACCTTTTTCAAAGTCTTTTACTGAACCTTCTAGTTGTACATTTCTCAGTGTAGAAGTAACTCCATTTTCTGCCAAGTTGAGATAGCAGGTTCCTGGCGTACTAAAAAGGGTGGGCAGAATTTTAGTGGGTTTGCCTTATATTGTAAATGTAACATTCTTGTACGTGCACAGCCAAATCAGATTCTCTGACTGGAACACAGTTCATAGTATTCGTACTACTAATCCCCCTAATGCTGTCACTTTTATCAAATACAGGGGCTCGCGTTTTCTGGAAGAAGATCGTGAGTAGGAGGCTACACGAGTTCCTGATATTGAATGAATCATAGTGCATACAGAGCTTCTTTGACACTATCAATTGTATAGCCTGACTCTCATTGAGGGCAACCTAGTGATTGTAGTCTAGTGGTCAAAAACGAAGATTCTCGGAGTTATTTGGCAGTCACGAGTCATGATTGGCCATTAGCCCTTTTTACAGTTCCCTCTTGTTTTTATATCTTTCAAGACTGGTGGTCCTCCACAAAGCTGGTGGTCCTCGCCGGAAATTGTTAGAAAAATCAATAATTGAGTCACTGTGCAACTATAGAGATGTATAGTAGTAAAAACTATTGAGCTGAAATGATTTCTGAACCATTTATCATGTCTGCTCCCCGTTTCAAATGTAGCGATAACTTTTAATTAGCTGATATTTGTTCAGGCTGCCGACTAAAGAGATGAGCAAGGAACCAGCCTTCCCCTATGTCAGAGATGCTGTAAGAAAGAAAGCAGAACGGAAGAAGCTTGATGGTTGGGAGTGCAAGGACTGTGCCAAGGTACTGACTTCATTTCATTCGAATGTCCACCTCTGCAACTACATTTCGTTGGGGTGTAGTGCACATTTCGCTGGTTCTAAAAAATTGTATTTATAATTTATCGAAGTATTAATAGAAAATAAGCAGGTTAGGTTAGGAAGCAGCTTATTGTTAAAATAAGACGTGTACACTACACAATTGTATGGCTTCATTTGAACCAATAACGCAGTTGGCTCTGTAACAGTCTACTTCAACCAATTTACAAATAGCTAATTTGGAATGTTTTATGGAACACGCAGGTAAGTAAGGCTCGTCAATTAAATGCAGCTATGTGCACCTGCTCTCATTTTAATAGCCTAGTTCTCTTCTGTTTCATATGACTACCACAACCTTGGTTAGTGTTTTATACCATTGTACGAAAAATGATAAAATCAAGAAGCAGAGCTTTTGTTTAAATGCAAGCGTATATATTTTCATCTAAGTGTGTTGTCCGACATATATATGGATCTTATCAGAAGGTAATTAGCAATAGTCGGGAACGGGTTATACACCCGCAACACTTCAGCTCTATCTAGGAGAAGCAACATTACAACAGTTAACATTCACGCGATAAAATTGATTTGGGGGAACCTAGTGATGACAGAAGTACCTCAACATCTATCCCACATTTGACCTTGGGAATAGAACATGAGCAAAGTCTGTGCAAAACTAACAATAGTTATCATAGTGATCGAAACACAGGTTTGTGCTGACTGACTCCAGTTAAAGGCAACCGGTTGATCGTGGTTCTAGTGGATAAGACAGACGATTCATAATTCTCGACGTAAGTTGAGGATTGTGGATCGAATCTCCGGCGCGATTGCCGTAATTTTTCGTAATAAACATCCACACTTTGGTATTACTTTAATAAACATTATTTGTTATTAAAATCAATCCAATTTTGAGAAGACAATGACAAAAAGAAATAAAAAAATATACAGAATTAAGGAACTAAAAACAGAAAGGAAGGGGGAAAGGAATATCGTCCATTCAATTGAAACTCCCTGAAGAGGCAATAAACAAATAACAATATTGAATGTACATAATGAGACGAAAGGTAAATTACCACTGACACAGCGGAACAAAATATTACTTCATAATTATAAGCCACACGGCAACCTCAAGGCTCGACAGCACCACCCAGCAGAGCATCGCGCGCCGACGGTTGCTTGATATTTGATGAGCACTAACTCAACGCATACACCTCTACAATCGATCTACAATCGATAGAAATAAATTAATCAAATCAATTTCGCCGAAAACAGACGGATGAAAAAGGTGAACACAATTCGCTCTGTTACTTGCAGCACATTTTTCTAATAAATAAAAAAGAAACAACAGTCTTGATTGAGCCATGAAAGTTTATTTTGCAGAAGCAGTCCTATCGAGCACCAGTTACACCAATATTCTGCCGTAGCCTCGACTTAATGATAATTATGTTCATATCGGAAATGTGGTAACAAATATGACTGCAGCACTACTTCAACTTAATTTTTCTCTCTGGGCCTCTTCTTTTTCTTGGAAAGAAGAAATTCGACCACTAGTTGGGCGCCAATTGTTACGAAAGGAAGGAAGTTTGGAGATGCTTTTTGAAGAGCTGCTGACTCAGGCAAAAATTACGGCAATCGCGCCGGAGATTCGATCCACAATCCTCAACTTACGTCGAGGATTATGATTCGACTGTCTTTTCCACTAGACCACAATCAACCGGTTGCCTTTAACACGAGTCAGTCAGCACAGGATATCGGCTTGGAACTGTTTGTCACACTACTTCGGGCTCGGCCGAAGATACATACCAGCATTTCCACGCAATTTCTCTACTTTTCTCACATGTTAGGTTCAAGAGGTGTCAATCTCCTGGTGCTTATCAGATTTCTACTAGTTTGACGAAGGTGGAGACTTAGATCCAGCACGCCTCTGTGTCAGGCCCAACACGTTCTCTGAGGCGCAGGTTCTCTCAGCTCCGTATCCCGTGCTTTCCACCTTCGCTATAGCAACTGAAAATCAAAACGCAGTCCAGTTGAAAACTAGTCATGGCCTTGCAGTCAAAAGGCCACAAAAGGCCCAGACGTCAAGGAACCCGACAAAGACGAGCACTGTGACGCAAAACATCTCAGAGAGAGTAGTTTCGTGCAGGAACCAACTCTTTGTGAACGTTGACAGCGAAAGAACGGAGCTGCGATGGAGGCGTCGTTATCACATGCTGTAGCCGTGCATGTTTCGTTATTGTTTTTTTTTTTTTAAATCTCACTGCGTATTCCCGTTTTTGTTAGGGTCCCTCCCAATAATTTTACGTGTGGTTCGGATCGCACTCGCGCACACAGACTCTGTCTCTCTCTTTCTCCAGTTTCCAGAAACTTTGCCTTCTCGCCGAATCCTGTCTCCAGCCGTCAACTGACAAATAGGAATAGAAGTTGCCCTTTATTTATTTTGTTCCGGTGGACGTAGAATTTGATTCTTTTGGGAAGTTGGTTTTCTTTTATATATTTTGTTCGTTTTCTGTATATTTGTGACCCTTATCAGAGAGCTAGTTTATTTCAATTAAAAGGTTGGTTTTATTTACGTTTCGATAATTGGTTTATTTCCTTTCGTTTTCATCAAGTTCAAAAATCATTATCTTTTATTTATTATTGCCGGTCAGTCGTGGGTTCATCCCCTAACACAATAGTAAATATCCGTCACAGCACTTAGAATTTGTAGAACAGAAATGTCTTTTATGCTCCCCCGCCTTCGATTATTTAAACTTTGGGTCGTGAATTGAAACTTGCTAACGTTGTCTCTGTTGCAGTACTATTCAACTGTTGGTAGAAATATGGATCCTGGTGAATTGAAAAAGCGCATGAACGAATGTTCCAAACATCGAAACAAATTCAAGCCTAGAATGGACGACACGCCTCAAGGTAGAACGATTTTGTTTTCCTCTTCCCTCAAAATCCCTACAAATCAAAGAAGATTGAGAGTGTTCCCCTTTTCGAATGAAGGCAGTGTTTTTACTTTCCTTGGCTCTACAAAGCAGAAAGGAAAGTTATGTAGTCGGCTGAGAAAAAATTTTTGAGTTCTCTCCAGATCTTTACGTTTCAGACCCCCCCCCCCCCCGAGTCCGAAAAACACTATTTGGGAAAATGATCTGTGTGTCTTTGTGTACGATTTTTAGAGAAAACAACCGTATCAAATGAGCTCAAACTTGATATCTAGCGCACAGGTTACCATGGGACGCCCAAATGAGGAAAATCCACTGAAAGTTAACCATAGTTATCATAGTGATCAAAACACCAAATATTTTTTTTCTCAAAAATGGCTCTAACGATTTTGATTAAATTGTTTATATCGGTAGCTCCCAATATGGCAACTATACCATAAAATTCCCATTCGTGGGGAAATGACAAGAGCAGTACAATAAACTACCAAAACTTTCGACGAATTCGATTTTAGCGCAGTTTAAAGAGAAAACAACCGTACCAAATCAGCTGAAACTTGATGTCTAGCTATCGTGTATTAGTTCATCAATTAGGCCGAGGAATAAAAGAGGACGCGCACACGAAGAGATGATTATATGCGGAATACAAATATCTGGTGCGTAGCAACACACAACTTTCCGCCACCCCCGTAAGTTCGAAGACCTGCTACATACGTGGGTGCTATATCATCATTCAACGCATTTCTACAGAAACATTTATGGAGAACAAAATGTAGGGACTAGTTAGCTGAGAGTACCCCGTAAGTTTGATCGACATCGTTTGAGCCGCCGTTTCTGAGAAAATTGGAATTCCGATAAATTAATATTCGACAAATCTCCTTTTCTGAGTTAACTTGGCTTATATCTCCGTTCAACATATATATATACAGAAATAACTATAGGAAACGAAAGTTGGTTTGGATGACTAAAAGACACTCCATTAGGATTTATCACATCTGGTGAAGAAGTTACCCTGGAATTTACGGAAATATTCGAAAATACGTTATTTTCGAAACATTTTGAGTTTTATCTCTGTTCAATGGACTATTAGAGGAACATTTATTGAGAACGACTGTTCGAAACCATCTCTAAAGTTTGGTGATAGTCGTTGAAGCCGTTTTGCCAAAAAGCGTAAAAAACCAATTTTTGCTTCATGGGCCTATATCTCCGTCCACCGTATTTTCATGGAGATATGTATGGAGAAGAAAAGTTAGGTATTGACTAGTAGAAGATAATGTGGAAGTTTAATCAAAATCGTTAGAGCCGTTTCCGAGAAAAATGCGAAAACCCCTGGTTTTTGTTACTTTTTCGTCCCTCACCCCCCTTCCCATCGGCCAAAATCGTCCATAACCTTATTTTGGTGTCTACAAAAAATAACGAACAAAAGAAAAAAAGAACCAGCTCAATCGGATCAGCCGTTCTCCCGCAAATCGAACTACAGACACACATACACACGGACCACGCGCCGAAATTAGGTTTTTTAGACTCAGTAGGGCCTCAAAACGTAAAGATCTGAAGAAAACCCAAATTTTTTTTGGCCCGATTACTATACTTTCCTTCCCTTCGGGTAGCGGAAAGTAACAAGGACCACAGCAACAACAGCGTAGGAAGGTTGCGCAAGAATGATAGAACACTGCAGACACAAACACATGGACACTACACTAGCCTACAGGTTACCATGGGACGCCAAAATAAGGGTATGAGCAAAATCCACTGAAAGTTAACTATAGTCATCATAGTGATCAAAACACCAAATATTTTTTTTCTCAAAAATGGCTCTAACGATTTTGTTTAAATTGTTTATATTGGTAGCTCTCAATAAGGCAATGATACCATAAAATTCCCATTCATGGGGAAATGACAAGAGCAGTACAATAAATTATCAAAATTCTTGACGAAATCAATTTTAGCCCGATTTTTTCCTTATAAACTTCGCTGGAATGTTAGTAGAATGTTAAAAAAATTGGTATTGTAGTCCAATCCAATACCTCAAGGGTGAGTGTTTAAAAACCCTCATGAGATACATGGGGCTCACTCCAGTAATTCCTGAGTTCCAACTACCACCGTTTCACTTACTACCAGTTCTAAACTTTTTTACCCAATAACTCTGCGAAAGTAATTACTATCCTTCTTCAAAAAATTTGTGTTTACAGCCTCATTAATTATCTGTGCCGATTGCTCAATATGGGTCCTGGAATGATTACGAGCAGCACAATAAAATCTGGAACTGTAAGCGCTACCGCTTCCTGCTGCCGTAAAGCATTGTTTGACCAAGTTCAAATTAACTGAGTGATAAATGAATTGATTAAATGGAATTAGCCATGTACATAGTGAATTGACGTAGAGCTAAGGAAAGTTATGTGTTGCAACGCACCAGATATTTTTGTTAATTTTGATTGGGTCAGTTTACAATGCGCCTCTTTTCAAAAGCAGGGTGGATGAGCTGTCCAGAACAAAGAGGTGAATGACCTCCTTATTCGATCAACTTAACAAGAGAGAGTATGAGGTGAGTAAGAGAAAGTTTCGCAGATCTTCCAACAATTCGGAGACAAAGCGTCAAAACCAGTTGGGGACAAATGAACCCAGTCGCTCAGGGACTTGTTGGTCTGGAGGGGATTAGGGGGTAGAAGTCACGAGAACGAAGAGAAGCTCAGAGCCTTCCACTGAAACTTATTCGTTGGGTGGAATCTCAATGATTACATGAATTGGCAGAATGGGAGAATTACCTTCCCTCACCCCCCTCTGTCCTTGAAATGACGATCACGATGTTTTGCTCTTCACTAGACTCACGTGAGAGCAGAAAACATACAGATGTGCCTTATTAAACTGTAACGTAATTATCTGCAGAGATTTCCCCAGATTCTTAATGCACATCCTGCGAGATCATGACAATCCCTGCAACATACGGCTGCCTCCAAGCCCCGCAGTGTACGAAGTTGGACATCTACGCCGCAGTAGGGGGTGGAGCCATCATCTGACATGGCCAAGACACTAATGAGAAACATCTCCACCAAAACGAAGTCGCAGCTCAATGGTGTCATCCTCTGTTGGGCGTCCCTGCTCTCGTGCTACGTGTAAACCTACCTCGACAAACAAGAATTGGCCCAACAAGTGTGCTGTGCTTGGCATGCTGCAAGTGCTAACGTTACGGCCACTTAGCAGTGGCATCCAGTAGGGCAGCACTGTGTGCCTGCTCCCTCCTGAAGAGGAGGTTGTGTTGAGCAGTATTTCCCACGTTCTGCTACCTTGGTACATTTTAGTGATATCCCATAAAAGAAGTTAAACCCACAAGTACTTGCAACACGTACGTTTGCTACTTTGATTAAATTGTGCGATTTTGGTTGTGCTTCCAGAGTTTTGGAACCCACTTTTTGATACGGGAGATGAGAAAGGATACACGTCGTTCTACGAAGGTAAACACTGAAGTTTGATATTTGTTAACTATTGACATTAACTCTGATGATGGCAATAGGAAAGCAATACTTAACGCTCAATTTCTAGTGCTCACAACAAATCGGGAGATTTTGAAAACGAAGTCAGTTATACCGCTTGTGCGTTTGTAAATGAATATTTTTTGATATTTATTTAGTATCTAAGAAATGTTAAGTATATTTTTGTTACGCATGTGATATTGCTTATTAAACTGTCCACCTGTTATTCGTCTACCTTGTTGCAAGCTCCTCCCGTGCTGGAAGGCCAATGTTGTTGTACAGTGCTCATTGAGGAACGGGGGCAGTCCTATATGCGTGCACGACCTCATGCACCTACCTGAAGAGTCCCGTTTCAATGAGCAGATGTGGGTTATGAGGATTGAGTGTATGTCGCCTTATGGTGTGGAACTGGTGAGTTGTCAACAGGGGTCTCCCTTTGATAAGATTTCCTTCTTGTTCGGCCCGTTTAGTACACTCCTGTACCTTTCTAAAGTGTTACCATCTACCACCATGAGGAAGAGATCGATGATAGCTCTGGATGTAACATCTGACAGACGGCTGCCATACAACAGTGCAATCAATAGCTGTCAGTACTGCAGGAATTATCTGGCATTCCTTAGGAAGCTAGTCACGGACCTTTCACACAGTAGGACTGACTTAATATGACTTTAGACCATCCAAATAAGGAACAGTCAGAGTTATATGATAACTATTCTTACTCCCGCTACTATTCCATTTTGTTGGAGTGTCGCATAATCTACACGACACAATCTCTCGAAACGTAATGAAATCAGATACAAATTGGGAAGCGATGTTTGTATCAAACACTCCAAAATTGGTTTGGGAGGTGGTTGAGACAACTGAGCTTAATTTGGAAGACCTCAAACAACCAAAAGTTAGTAAAATATCTGGTGACTTGCAACACACAACTTTCCTTAGCTCTACAACAATTCACTTTGTACATGGCTAATTCTATTTAATCAATTCATTTATCAGTCAGTTCATTTGAACTTGGTCAAACAACGCTTTACGGCAGCAGAAAGCGGTAGCGCTTACAGTTCCGGAATTTATTGTGCTGCTCGAACTCATTGCAGAACCAATATTGAGCAATCGGTACACAGATAATTAATGAGGCTGTAAACATAAATATTTTGAAGAAGGATAGTAATTACTTTTGCAGAGTTATTGGGTAAAAATGTTTAGAACTGGTAGTAGTTGAAATTCAGGACTTTCTGGAGTGACCCTCATGTATCTCATGACCGTTTTTAAACACTCACCCTTTAGGTATTGGATTGGACTACGATACCAATTTTGTTAAACATTCTACTTACATTCCAGCGGAGTTTATAAGGAAAAAACTGCGCTAAAAACGCTTTTGGTCGAAAATTTTGATAATTTATTGTGCTGCTCTCGTCATTTTCCCACTAATGAGAATTTTATAGTATCATTGCCTTATTGAGAGCTATCAACATAAGAAATGTAATTAAAATCGTTACAGCCGTTTTTGAGAAAAAAAATTTGGTGTTTTGATCACTATGATAACTATAGTTAACTTTCGGTAGATTTTGCCCATACCCTTATTTTTGCGTCCCATGGTAACCTGTAGGCTAGACATCAAGTTACAGCTGATTTGGCACGGTTGTTTTATCTAAAAACCGCGATAAAATCGATTTCGTTGAAAGTTTTGGTAATTTATTGTGCTGCTCTCGTCATTTTCCCACATATGGGAATTTTATGCTATAAATGCCTTATTGACAGCTACCAATGTAAACAATTTAATCAAAATCGTTAGAGCCGTTTTTGAGAAAAAAAATATTTGGTGTTTTGACCACTATGATAACTATAGTTAAATTTCGGTGGATTTTGTTCAAACCCATATTTTGGCGTCCCATGGTGACCTGCGGGCGAGTTATGAAGTTTGAGCTGATTTGGTACGGTGGTTTTCTCTAAAAATCGTTCACAGACACACACACCATTTTCCCTTATAGTGTTTTTCGGACTCAGGAGGGTCTGAAACGTAAAGATCTGAAGAAAACTCATAATCTTTTTTTCAGCCGGTTACATAACTTTCCCTTCTACTTTGTAGAGCCAAGGAAAGTAAAAAACAGTGAGCCTTACAAATAAAATGACTAAGTTCATAAAAAATGTGATTGTGGCGTAGTTGGGGCATAAATAGTAGTGAGTTAACCGTAAAATAAAATAGTCTTCTGGTTGAACCGAAAATCAAATAAATAAACTATGAAAAATATATTGTTCCGAGGTGGGCTCGAACCCGAGAGTTGAAGACGTAGCTGACATAGGCCGCCGGCAGCGGTAGGTGAGACCTCACACTGATCGTGTAGGTTCGGGAGGGCTCGGTAGAATTCGTGAAAAAACTTCAAAAAGAATCGACCTTCGCACAAACTAGTAATGAACTTTAATAAAACATCGATGTTTTTTCAATTGAATGCATCGATGAATCAAAAAGCACATCGATGTTTTCTATACATTGATTGTTTTTCTATAAGTTAAATATGTATGAGGTTAGGAAATAAAAAGCAACCATCTATTAATAAAATAACTTTACTACATTTATTTTTAATATATATCCCGATACTTTTATCTATATTTATTTTGTAAAAACCCAATTTTACCATTTAATGTATTCCTTTGTTGAGTATTACCTGCGCGAAAACAGTCTCTATGATGACACTGATGTACCCACCATTGTTAGATATTTAAAGGCAATTTTATGCAATGGAAACTGTATTTTGTAATTCTTCCAAATTTATTATGATATTAATATTACAAATAACGTGTTGTTCAGTTTAACATTTTAATTTATAAATATTGCTAACACGACACAGCAAATTATAAAATGAATTCTGAATCAAGCTGAGTAGGTATCTAATTAATACAAAAATTAAAATAATATGGTTTTTGAAGCTAGAGACTGCAACTAACTTAAGTAAGAGAGAGACGGCGGGTCAATTCAGTCGAACATTTGCATTTATATTTTTTATGGGCTGAAATGGGACGAAACACCTTGCGAGTGTTAAATAATGTAATTGAAAAAGACAAAAAAAAAAGTTATTAACCGTAGAGTGATAGGGGGCTAGATTTGATTGTTTGCCTTTTCGATGCTTCGAAAAAAACACGTTGATGTACGAGTATACTCGACGTTTAAAACTTGACAACACTTCAGTTTGATTCGATGCATCGTTACTGTACATCGATGTATATCGTTCACTCCTACTTCCGAGCCAATCTCGATCGGACTAGACAACAATAAACTTGACAAAACGTCACCTGATCGTTTGGTATAAACACAAAATGCAGGAGACAATGCATAATTCTTAGTACGAACATATTTCAAACCTGCAGTGGTCAAAAGAATACTCCTAATGCCAATTTGAGTGAAACAAAGAATATGGACCGACCGCATGATAACTTCAAGACAGATGTTCATTTCTCTATGATCTGGTAAATCTGCGGATTTTATTCGTATGTTTAGAGAAATTCTTCAAAATATTGTGTAGTCACAGTAGCGAATGAACGTACGTTCATTAATACTTTATGTTCGAAGAAATAATATAATTGCCCTCGTTACATGGAAGTGATAATAATGTCCAAGCTCCACACTTTTCTACGTTGGGTTGGTTATCCTTCCAACGATAATTGACGGGGTTCCTGTCTGTCCCAGTAGGAAGAACGCGAAAGGTCGATTGGCTGTAAATATTTCTGATTCGTCCTTCCCCAACGCCCGTGCAGCAACCGCCCCTCCTGAAATGTATAAATATTAACAGGTTAGTGATACACATTGTCGAAAATACCATGAAATAGACGCGCTATTATGTTCTTTGGTTTTTAAAAGGCAGTCAGGGTAAGGAACATGGCAACTAAATGGTGCACCACTCTGCTAAGTAGCTGGGAGGTAGAATGCGCTGTGGGGAGTATGACAGTACGATATCGTATTAATAGGAGTACACCTAATCAAGGCCACAAACACGGCTGGGATTTACTTCTAATTAGATGGAATATTCAAAATACAAACAACGCATGCATTCTGGTCAGCATGGAGCTGGCTAACTTAATGAGATGGTAGTACCCTTGAAATCCTGCAGCACCACCTTCGGTAGTTGGAGAAACCTAGTAAGGAGTTAAACAGATGTCGTGGGCATCTAATTTCCTGCCCTTTTTGTTGGCGGATTGTTTGGTCTCGATCATCCCTTATTGCCAGCGGTCGCAAAAGGTAAACTAGGTCTCGGAGACTCGAATTGCTCACCTTCTTTTTCCTCAGTTCGCTACACGACATGTTGCAAGTGATTAATACGCTTTTGTTCCGACATTCGCTTTAAACGCCAACACACGTTTTCATTCTGCTCCGTATCATTTGCCCAACCATTTGGCATTTCACCGCTCTGGCTTGGGGCAATAGGAGACTGCCGACCAACGCTGTTCAGAACCAAGAAGCCCCCCCCCCCCCTGGGAACGAGACTCTGAAGACGGAAGGTAAGCCCTTGTGCCTTTTCAAGTCCGAGCTAAGTATATTGAGTAGCTAGAGGTTGCGTATATTGAATGTAACGTCAGTAATATTCACAAGGAAACGAGCTCTTGTTGAGCAACAGAATACATTCCCGTCCCAACAGAAGAAAACTGGGAGTCGGAATGAGAACCCACTTTTTCAGGAAACTGGCACACGCAGAAGAGACCAAAACGAAACACCACGGGGAGAGAGAAGAAACCGCCTCATCAACCTCTCTAAAACCTCCCATCCGGTTATCACCTTGGAAGGCACTGTTCCCAACCTCCGCCCTGGGTCTGTTCCAGGCGCCCAACCGCGCTTGAAAAATAGTGTTCTTAAAAAGCGACCTATTCTATATAAATTTAATAAAGCTCATAAGATAATCAGGAGGGACCTCATAAATCTCAAAATTCAAACTAACTTTAAATGCACGAGTTCCCTCATAATTCCAGTAACATCAGTAATCTTCACAAGGAAACGAGCTCTTGTTGAGCAACAGGATGCATTCCCGTCCCAACAGTACTGTGGTCACTCAAAATGTTTTCCACTTCTTTAATAACCAACTGACTGGGGGTCAAACACTCACGAACGTCCGAAATCTACTTGTTGTATTAAACAAAACAACGTTAACAATTAATATTCAAAATAAGAGGAAACTGAAAGTACGATTAAAAGTTTTGCTACTCTTCGAAAAAGACACAACTTAAACAATTCGCCGCTAAAAAGGTACACGCTGTTTTTTACAGTAGAATGGTAGGTCAAGAGAGCCAACCACAACAACTCCTCAGGCGGAGAACTCCCCAATCTTCTACAAGTACAAAAGGTCAAATATCTAGAGTATGTGACTCAGATTTGATAAACAAATAATTAGACGGGAGAAGTGAAGGGAATAATAGGGAAACCTCGTGGCTGTAAACCATGCATGGCTAAATGGATTTACCAGGCTGTGCTGTGACCCGGAATAGTCATGGTAGTAGCTTACCTGGTGGCAAGGAGCTGCTACGAACTGCGCCCCAAACAAGCTAGATAGATAACTGACAATTTAGGACACTTTCTATAGTCTCTCCACTGTAATCCTGGTAGTAATATTAGGGAGCTGCTGGCCAGTGGAACGGTAAGAGAAGAAGCAAAGAGAGGGGGCTGCAGAATGCAGAAGAACTAATAGTAGACGCAGCAAATCTGGAATGGCCACGGGTAGGATCGAGGAAACCAACTTCCCCTTAGATGATAGGAAAACAATGTACTGGGACACACCAAACTCATGGATTTAACTAAGGCGTGTCCAAGGCACTCAACCTGAATAGGCACCTCAAACTTCTCAATTTCAGTCTGAATGGAGTTGTTGTCTCGTTTCGCGATCGCATTTCCATTCATCTTCTCCCACACTTTGTACAATAACGTAACAACATACCCATACTGAAATAAATTCAAGGGAGAAGTGGGGAAAACGAACAATGGTGGTAGATGAATCCAATAGTGTTCTCCACAGATGGATTCAAGGAAGACTCATGAGATAATGCTGGAGTGGGAATCCTCATTTTGGGTGAAACAAAGAACTGGGACCGCTTCCTCCGATAAGGCAATATATCGATATATCAAGACCGAGGTCAGGTTATCTATATGCCTGACATTGTAGGCTACGAACAGACCGTTCGAGGCGATAACAGAATGAGAAAGAACTATCACCGTAGTTGAGGGGGTTTCAAATTACTAGGCATCTCTATGCTTACGAATGGATTTCTGCGAATTCATTCTATTACTACTAATTTATTGCCAGTTTACTCATTTTATTCTCAATTGTTTCCCCACTTCGAAAGGTACAAAATATCTTATAATCGACGCCCATTTGAAGGATGATCAATCAGGAGTACATCCTGAAAACTTACAAAAATCTCTACAATCAGGATTCTTGATGACACCGCAATAATTTATATCTCCTAAATGCTCTGTGTTTCGCCAATCCGTTAGTTATCTCATATTTATTTCATATACCCATTCTTAATTTCATTGAATTAACTTCTTTTCATAGTCTTTGTACATTTAAAATAATTATAAAACGGGTTATTACATAATGAACATTAATAATTGACATAATCGTACAGCTGTCGTTACTTCTAATTTCAAACATGGCGCCAGAGCCTACGATGTTGGGCATATCGATAACCTGACCTCGGTTGTCATATTTCGATATATTGCCTTATCAGAGGGAGCGGTCCCTGTTCTTTCATTTTACCCTCATTTGATCAATAGAGTGAGAACAAAACATCCCATTAGGAAAATAGAGCCATGTTTCAGAGTCAACTATTGGCAGTAAACCACTGCAATAGGCTAATACAGGAACACATCGGAACAACACAATAACAGTACGCATAGACGACCAAGCTGCAATAAGGGCGCGACACCAAGTCAGAACTGTACACGCTAGTCAACTTGATGACTAATGAAAATCATGAGCCAAGACTTGTGGAAGACTATCAGCAAAGACATCAATAGCAGTGCACTGTATTGCACCAAAATGCTAAAGCAAAATACCGAATTGTCATTAGGCTAGAAAAAACGTCAAACAAGACATGAACAGTGGCTGGGTGAATACTAAACAGAATTAATTCCGCCTTAGGAGCACAATTCTCGGTAGTTGTCTAATGTCCACTTTGGTTCAGAGTCGAAAGGCTGAGCAGCCAAGCAGTACATCGGAAAAAAGAATGCGAGAGGGATCCTCAGACACGTGGATTCGTACTGGAAGCTTCCAGAACACATTCTAACATCCGAAGCCAAGCCCTTTTAACCTTGCAACAATAGGACCCACGATCAGGCCCTGAGGCCACGACTTCAGGGTTCTTTCCCTCGACATCTGCTAGTGCACGGATATCTTCTACAAATACTTTGCCACCTCCGTTACTATCCAATTACTCATTTCAATAACCATCCAGCTCCTCCTCATACGGATGTGATGGACATCCAAGTGGATAAAATATTCTTTCTACCTACTTTCAAACAAATAGACGATAGTTATAGTTCAAACGCCTATTTTCAAACAAAATAACTGAAGTATCGCGAACGATCGTAAATTCACACACTTAGGTAATTAAAATGCCACTTCGGAATATCATACACAAACATCAACCTTTAAAAGAATACCTTAAAAACCGTGAAATACTCCAGTTAGGAAAAATTAAGTGTAAAACCGAAGCATTGAGATCTACATTTATTCAACTTTCATTTGGTATAATTAACGATGACTTAATTTTATAAAATAAAATTACTACTGTGACGGAAAATCTTGAGTACAACACCAAGAGATTTCTATGGTTTCTGTAAAGAAATCTATTTAGGGAATAGAATAAAACAAAAGGAAAATAACTAAATATACTGGAAATATATATGTATTAAAATAAAATAACGGACTTCTTCCAATCAAAATTCTACCTTCTTTCTTCGTTCGAACCTGAAGCTCTTCAGAAAAACCCAAAAACAGGAATCGAAAACGGGAGTCGGAACGAGAACCCTCTTTTTCAGGAAACAGGCACACGCGGAAGAGACCAAAACGAAATACCACGGGGAAAGAGAAGAAACCGCCTCATCAACCTCTCTAAAACCTCCCATCCGGTTATCACCATGGAAGGCACTGTTCCAAGCCTCCGCCCTGGGTCTGTTCCAGGCGCCCAACCGCGCTCGAAAAATTACTCGCTACACAACATAATGGCAGTTTAGAATAATCATAATAATTAAATGAATTGTGCTACGCTGACGTCGTAGTAATACGTGTTCAATGAACATGAGCTAGTTTTTAGCGGGTCAGAGGAAAATATAGAACAGAACAGGGGATTTAAAAAGAAACAAATGTTAGCACGGAAGAGGACTAAAACAGTAGCTTAGTAGAGAATGTAAGGAGAAGAGGCCTTTGTATTTGTGAGGCTATTCTTTTGTAGGTTTCGTACAAAAGAACCGAAGAACTATACTCAGAATTGGAAGATGGAAGTTTAGGCATTCGGAGGTAAAAACGAAGACAGAAGAAAAGCTGTGGTCGTCATTCAAAGTAAGATCAAATGATGGGTTGAAGTAACATACCTGAGACCTCTCCGAAGAGTTTTGAACCATTCAGTATAATGTGTGAAAAAATATTCTTCTTAATGAATATCAGGTATGGCCTGCAAGAGCTTTCTTTGTTTCTTCACTCCTTTGCCAGTTTTGATGTTGTGCAGTAGTCCCTCAGCGCTTTGGAAGATGCTTGACTATTAGTCATTATGTTCATAGTTATATTTATCCTTCTTCACGCATCATGGCAGTGCCAGTTATGATAACATAAATCTCCGCTGAAAAGCCCGTTGGTGTGGGACCCAGGGCAATGTTTGTCCCATTCCTTCCAGAGCCTGTGCCCTCCAAGGTTCCAGACCCAAGGAGTTCTCATTAGTTTGTTGACTATAAACTCCTGACACGTTCCTTTGATACAATGTTCACATAGTGAGTCAAACCACCCAGCTCTGAGAACAAGTTTCAGTGAATGCTGAGATCAGAGCACACGATCATCGTCAATTTGGGAAGTATTCTTCATCACCTTCTCTGTTTTATTTAATTATCGTATTTCTACTTCAACAATTGACACAAAAGATGGAAGGGCCCCTGACGCAAACGCCAAAATAATGAACTAGAAGTACATTTGATACAACGCTTTACATGCCAGAGGGGTATTTGTGCCCCACCAATCCTATCTAGCTCTACAAAAAACATAACTGTCGCTTTAAGACTCTTGAATTACTCAAACGGACTTCAGTCTGAACAAACGGATTTCTGGGCATCAATCACTTTTGCACGTGTGAAACGAAAATTAACTCAAAATTTCAACATGTCTCCTACTAAAGTAAGTTTCGACCTAAATAAACGAAAGAGTCTGACGCGCCTCCGGTTAACAGGATCAAATAGCCAAGCCAAAGTAGTGCAATAGACTTATTACACTATATTTTATTGACTGTAGTTTTCACTGTTAATTATTAGCCTAACTGCCACTTTTTAACTCATGAATGTGTCTGTGATGACAGTTGGTGATCTCAATCCAATGTGAAAGTTTAAGCAACAGAAACAAGAAAGAAAGAGTATTCACGAAGATTCGTTGGTTTGAAAATGATAACTTCCAAAACATCGTGAATGACTATGGTTACAATTTCCATTTTCCAAAGCCCCACAAAATGTGTACCAACAATTTTGAACTGTGGGTGCTCCATTGTCATTTTGATCTAACTGGTGAGGAAATGCGTGCCCAAACAATTCACTATGCAGAGAACCTGGGATCCTGAATCAGCAAATCCCTAACGCAGTTGAAATCAATTGTTAAATTGCTCGATTGTACAGAGCAATGCACTAACACAACACAATGCTTAAAGAACACGATAAATATTACTTCAATGGGCGTCCAAAGACCCCAGAAAGTACTAACATCCTCCATCTCAATTTTGAGGCTATGCCACACATTCAAATGGGTGCATTAACAAGATGAGGCTGCACGCTTGATATGAAACAGTCGTCACTATGAGAAAACAATACCTGGGAAGAGTTATTTCACTGTGAGATGATAAGCAGTACCAGATCTTGAGAGGTTACCCCTAGTGGCTTACAATAGTAGGTGTGGGTTAAAATAAAGCGTTGAAGGGCTTTTGAGGGATTATGGTGAGTGACGTTACTGCATAAATAAATAAATGATTAAGCAACGTGAAGTAATAAATGTAATAATTAGCGTAATGAATTTCAATCTTTCGAAGCGGAAAAGCGCAGTTCTCCAGCGAGTACAACATGATTTCGCTCTTTGGCAGCCATTAGGATAAATGCGAATGGTCGATCTGCAATAAACGACGAGCAGTAGGAGATGCACCTCATTTGAACTGCACCTGCTGCACCAATCGAAACGACAGCAGGGTATGGTCAACTGAGCACAGGCAGCAAACCAAAATGCACACTAATTCAATTTCTGATGAGGAAGTTGACGAAACATGCAACAAATTATTGTTGGTTTCAGCACAGAAAACATGAACTACACAAATTTGTTGTTGATATAAGAGCAAATGAAACATGACAAGAACGATGAGCAAATATAAAGCACAGATATGATGAACATGCGCCATTACTCTTATTGACTCTTAATCAGAAACATTGGAAAATGTCCCAGAAACAAGTAGGTTAGTACACGTTGAGGCAGATTTACCAGACTAAACATTGTAATGAATGATGAGTGGCTAATGAGAGGGTAGTTAACCCGAAAGGGGAACTTTCAACGACGCAAATGTAATAGCTCCTTTTCCCTACCTGCAGATACTTGTGGTTTACTTGTGTTTTTTGCCGAGCACATATTTGTTGCAACCCCCCGTCAAAATTTGACACTACGTTTCAAGGCATGGAGATTCCAGTCCATCCGCCGTCCAGGACATATTTTGTCTAAGAAAATCCGTTATTTCACACGAAAATTCCAATTCTAACGTAGTTGTCGTTCAAAATGACTGGTGATCTTCGTATTTCGCGCCTACATAATGTATCGATGTCTGTATTAATTGATCGATTTATTAATCGAAGTTTCTATCATATTGAAGTAATCGATAGTATGTTTCTAACCTTTTCTATGCTATCCGTTTTTCTCGACATGTGCGCTCTACCGGTTCTTAGCTCAGTTTCGTTCGTTTGCATTCAATAAAACTTAAATCTTAACTCTGCGTAATTCAACTTAGATTTCAGCAGTCGGCTATCCCATCGAACGAAATCCATGTTTATTATGAGCAATACAATAAAAAAAAGAGATTTTGGCAGTTTGGTATCGTTTCCTAATTATTTTTCGATGCCGAGCCGAACAGTAAGGGTCTCAGTGGTTTAGGACTGCGTCTAGATGGAAAACAGAGAAATTTCAGTGAGGCAAATTCAACTACTTGCAGGAACTCGCAGAACGATATAATGAAAGTAATCGTTTCTCTCTAGTCTGCCTCTGGGCAGTTAAACTTCTTGACAACAACGTTCCCATTCCACTGCAGTGTAAATGCGGTCTTAATAACAAACTAGGCAATAAATAATTGGCATTATAACCACTGAAAAATAATCTCTTCTCTTATGAACTAAATCATTTGCAACGAGTGGAAACCCATTTCAGTTATAAAACGGAGTCAGCCGATTGCCTATTTCCACTTAATTTGTGTTACAATGTTATATCGATTTCGACAGTTAGAACGCAACCGGATAGGTCGCACAGAGAACGCAACAGTGAAAGGTAGATCTGGTTCTGTCACCAGCGACATGAGAGAGATGGCTGCAAGAGATTGTTACAATAAGGCGAACATGGTTATTACAGAAATGGAGGAACACTGAGTAATCAGTGCGTCTCATTTAACATTTGTCAGAACTGTTACTTTTGATTATTTAAAATTTTTGTAGCACATCCAACATGCATCCATTGGGGCAAAAATGAGAAAAACAAATCAATGTACTGCCTATCTGTCAATGTTGAAGGAATGACGGGATTCGTTTAGGTGATTAGGCAAAAGTAGAGTCGTCCTAGCTATACCTACAATGTCGTGTTTAACGTTTGGTTTAAGAAGAGGTATATGATTGCAGGAATTTGTAGTAGTACTAGATCAAGTTTGCTAAAATGTATTCGAACAAATACTTTACAGAATAGGAATGAGGCGCTCCCTCTAGGAAATTAAAGATCACGTCAAATACATTTATCAAACGCCCAATCTAATGTTGATCCTCCGAACGAGTCAAACATGAAAAACTTATCTTCTTGACAACCTGGCCATTCATTACATTCATTCAAAAGGAGCCATCAAATGCCTCGGTTCAAAATCCCATTATTTCAGTCTGACTCAATCGAAAAATTCAATTAGTATAACGTCAAAGTTCAATGGGACGAATTTCATTAGCTTCAGGCTGCCAAACGCCCCCGTATAAGATCGGCGCCTCCTTCGACAGTATCACGAAATTGAAAGGTCGGTCAGCCTCAAACTGCACGTTGAAGTTCAAACTTCTTTTTTGAATGCGAGCAGCTGCAACAATTCCGGCAAGAAAAAATTGAAATCGTCTCAAACGAGGGTACATGTTTATGTTAACACACAATTGCAGATTGCAACACCGTCCACCCGATTCAATAGGAGTCACTTAAGACAAGAGAGCCAGGGGATAAATGTTCAACCAGATGAGACACTTGATGGACCAACTACGAAGACACTACTCATCCCATTTTTGTCTGTCCTTGAACTGGCTGGCACGAAAGAAACTTCAACAGCGATTCCCTTCGATCCGAAATGATAATTTAATGATTCGCAACAAATAACGTACGATCAAGAGTCCCCTCATTCAAGTGCGCGATTGATGAATGAAATGAGCAAGCGGTGGAAGGGCAGCTTCTTAATTAAAAACACGATAGAAAATCAACCGCAAATCACTCGTAAATTTAACGATCTGCAATATATATGGGCACTGTATCTTCAGTCAACGCATTTCTATAAGATTAATTCCTAATAAAAGGAGGTGAGTCACTATAAGTGCTTATTCAACCCTCCATCCTTCGAGCGTTCCTATCAGCAATACACACTGAACTACCGCTGTTGCTCAACACCACAACCAAGTACCACACCAAACCTAAAACCTACTAACACAGGTGTGCCAACAATGATTTCTACGTACGCATAGGTCAAAGAAAGTTTTGCGTCCTGCTATGATCCACAGACAAGGTTTGTTTTTTTTTTCTCCCGAGGGCATACGGAACAAAGTCGCTTTGTCACTGCTGCCACGCATGGGCCTAATGTGACACTGACCACAGTAGAAGGCGTCGTACATACCCGCCCACCTTAGGAAGCCGAGTATTTCCTTCAGCGCAGATTCCGCTATGATTTGGGGTTCAATTGACCCCTCAGCCAAGTATTCAAAGCGTTTGACTGCTGTGGCGGCTGGCCACTCACACACCTACAAAAGGCGCCTCACAACTCACAGTCATCCCGACAGAGGGCACTAGCCGCGAGCCACAGACGACTCTTGGAGGGGATAGCAGGTAGCCAATGAGAGAGGGCTCCCCCCCCCCCCCAAGAGAACGTACATAAGGGCCTGCCTGCAAGGACATTCATGCATTCCTTGTTTCCGACTTCAAGGAGCCAACACCAACTGACCAGAGACTACACTTGAAGACTGCTCCAGCGGAGACGACGAGTCCCTCACCTCGAGGAGCCACTGCTCGACTGAGCCTTCGACTCAACCGAGTCCCTCAGCCGACTCAGCAGGAGAAGGAGCGCCGACTCAACCAAGTCCCTTCGCCGTGAGGATCTACCGCTCGATCGAGCCGTTCGACCTACGCTCTGACTCAACCGAGTCCCTCGCCTCACGTCTGCAGGAGAAGGAGCGCCGACTCAACTGAGTCCCTCGCCGTGAGCAACCACTGTTCGGCCGAGCCCTTCGACGCCCAAGGAACTCGTCCCTCGCCACACACTTTGCCAACTGGCAAAGACAGTACCAACAAGACTTTCGTCGGCCCTTTTTAAGGCCACACACGCCCTTGAAAAGGGGACTCCGACAAGCAGAAAGGCGTTGCGCTCAGGAAAGGAGATGACGATGAGAAGGAAGTGAGATAGCCCAGCTAATGAAACCTTGAAAAGTGGAAATTTTATAGTTTCTAACACGAATGCCGAGATTTAAAGGTAAAACTAAGAACATTCACGAAGGAGAAGGGCTCCCCCTATTGAGTAATAATGAGGCCAACACTCTTTAAAACACAGTTTCTGAGAGCAAGATGAAAAACACACAAACACAGCATGAAGTAGAAACTAGATGAATGAGCTGATTGGGTAGGCCACAATCTCACTGGCAGACAATATGGGTGTACTGAAGGATCAGTGCGCTAAGTTCGTCACAGCAGTTCTCATCGGCATAGGAGCGTTTGGCAACCTATGGTGCTCAGCGCTCCTCAATGACCTTAAACGTCGGGGAATTCTTCCTAGCCTATACTTGCTCGTAAGGAATCCCCCCACAAGTACAACCACTACGATCGAATGCAAACGCATCTCAGTCTGAGGAACACTAGAATAGAGGTGCCTGTAGGGTCTTCGATGGTCTTCTCAGGAGTCTCAGTGTGTTACCATGACACAATCCTCATGAACAAGGCCATTTACTTAAGTGTGATTGGCTACTGACCAAACTCTCAGTCTATCAAAGGAGAGTAGTGGCCCAACCCCAGAGAGACGCGTTCCTGTATATCATCAAAGTCTAAAGACAGCATCCACTGAAGCACCGCAACTGATCACGGGCCAGTTACCCACTGACTTGGCCGTTGTGCGTATAATGGACAAGAGGAGAGTGAAAATGGCCAAACTTCGTATATACTGAGCAGAAACTTGTCACGCTAGAATGAATGGCAAGAGAAATGGGAATCCTCATCAAAGGAGCATGACACGGATGAGTTTTGCCCAATGACGGGAACGTTTTCGGAGAAAGTGCGTCCAGCCAGACCATTAGACGAGCAAGTACTTTGCACCTGGTTCTGGGTTATCTTCCCAGGCATGCCCATGCTACCAGGCGCGACCACGGGTTGGGAATAGTGGAACGGCCACGGCATTGTCCCCAGGGGCATGTCTGCGGCCAGCTGTGAATAAGGTCAGCATGCTGACTGAATAAGCAGCCGCGAACAATGGGCAAAACCCAAGAGATCGCAGAAGAGATCCTGAACAAAGGGCTCAAGGGCAAGCAGATCTACATTTTCTCAGACAGCCAGGCCACCTTAAAGGCCATCGCAGACTATAGTTTTAGGTCTAAGCTGGCATGGGAATGCCTACATGCGCTCAAGCAGCTCGGCGCCCGTAACAGGCTCTCCCTCATTTGGGTGCCGGCTTACAGGGGGCATGAGGGCAATGAAAAGGCTGACCGCGAAAAGGGGTACAGAACCCCTACCCATCGGGGCTGAGCCACACGTGGGCCTGACGAAAAGTCACCTAAACCGTCTGGTTGCTCGATGGAAGATACAGAAAATGGCGCCCATTGGCATCCCCAGCCACGACTAAGACAGGCGAAAAGGCCTGTCAAAGGGCGAAGGCGATGCTGACACTCTCTAGACAAGATCTGAGAGTACTGATAAGCTTCCTCAACGGGCACTGCCCACTCAGATATCACCTCAACAAGATGGGAATCTCAGAGGCGGTGGAATGCAGACTCTGCGGTGAGGAGGACGAGACAGCAAAGCATATCCTATGTGAATGCCCTGCCTTGGCAGCAAAACGCTTTGAATACTTCGGTCAGGGGACCACTGAACCCCAAACCGTAGCGGACTCTGCGGTGAAGGACATACTCTGCTTCCTAAGGGGGGTGGGTATGTACGACGCCTTCTACTAAGAAAGGGCCAGCGTCACAATAGGCCCATGTGCGGCTGCAGTGACAAAGGGTCTTGTCCCACTCGCCCTCTGGCCAAAAAAAAAAAAGTACTTTGCAGGTTTTGGTGAATTCAATGAGCAGCTCCACATCTTTTCTCTCAAAGACTTCCCTGCACATCCACTGTGGAGGAAGCAAGAAACCATGTGCTGCTCCACTGTGATTCCTACAACAGCGAGCAACGGTTGTTGAAAGAGTAGCCAAACATTCCAGCTTTGACTGCTACTTAGCAAGCTGCACCCATTTCGACCTAGTTTGGGAAGAAGGTTATGAAGAAAACGCCAGGGTTGATCTCTCACACTGAAACTTGCCACGCAGGTTAATAGCTAGATCAGGAGGGAACCAGATTAAGAACTCAGTGTTATATTTCTACATAGTAACACATGGGCAACAACCTGCCATACCTCTACAAATCTGGTTTCTGAGGATCCTTTACAAGCCCCCCTGCTCTCCCATGCTAGTGAAACCTCAACCTTCACGACTTTTGACTGATATAACTCTCTTATGATTTTGATAGGTAAACAGACCTACGCTGGGTGATCAAGTAGTGAGACTGGACTGGCTGTAGAGACGTATTTGAATATTATCAGGTTATATCTACAAACACACAAACAAGTATAAACGCACCAATGCTTCATGCACAATCTACAAAATAATCACACCAACACCAATATACACTGCCAACCCCACTGCAACCATGTCACACCAAAATCATTCACAACGCCCCCCCCCACCCTGTAGGCTAAAATACGTGGTATGCGTTTCCGAATTTAATGCGTTGCTCCTTTTTACTTTCCCCTACCCCAAAGGGTTAGGAAAGTATAGTGATGCCTGACTGAGCCTAAAAAACCTAATTTCGGCGCGTGGTCCATTTATGTGTCTGTAGTTCGATTTGTGGGAGAACGGCTGATCTGATTGAGCTGACACTTTCTGAACGTCAGAAGCGGAAGGAAAGTTGACTATAGCCAATTATGTGGGCCCAACATTTTTTTATTTTCGACCAAGATGCAATAGTTTCTCAAGAATTATCTCCTTTACGCCGAATTGATTGATTTTGATTACAGTTTTTTCCCAGAGGTTGGCCTAAATACTGTTTTGACGGAAATATCATCAGCTCTAACAGACTTCGGTTTCATTGCTGTTAGACCGGGCACAAATAACGAACGAGTTAACTCGGCTTGTATACACGGTCTATTATGATTGGGTTGATACAAGAATATAGATGCAAGATTAATAGTTGGTGTACAGAAGCAAGAATAATGTTCGAACAGACGCGCGCGTCACAGCAAAACAAAAAACACTTGGGCCAACATGACAACACTTAAATTGCCCTAGTAGGGCCACCAACACAACACCAAACTGGATGGAAATTTTCCCTTCGAGAACAACCCTTCACTGTCAAGATGAAACTAGAGGGCTAGGGTGACCCTGAATGATTTAATTGAACTGAACTTGAAGAATACAGATTAAGAAAAAGGAAAGGGCTAAGATGGAGCAGGAGTGATTTAGGGCAGATGGCGTCACAAAGAAAGTAACAGCATGGAGTAGTCGAATACCTTCTGCTCGGCAGAACAATTGCCAATAGCCCTCTCTCAATAGTATCTGTGGCGGCTGGCCACCATTACCTACAAAAGGCGCTTCACAGGAAAGTCATCCCGACAGAGGGCGCTAGCCGCGAGCCACAAACGACTCCTGGAGGGGATAGCAGGTGGCCAACCAGAGAGGACGACTCCCTCCAAGAGTAGGTATATAAGGGCCTGCCTGCACTGACATCCAGCACCTCCCCGAAGGAAATCGTCGAAACCATCAAGGGCCTCACCAAAAACAAGGCCCCAGGCAGCGATGGCATCTCAAACAGAGTCCTGAAGACACTCCCCAGGATCCACACAGTGGCCATCTGCAACATCATCAATGCCTCCATGCGCCTCCAATACATCCCTGCAGCGTGGAAAGAGGCCACAATCATCTGCATCCCCAAGGCAGGAAAGCCTGTGAACAAAGCTACTAGCTACAGGCCCATCAGCCTTCTCTGCACCCTGAGCAAGATCGCCGAGGCCATCATTTTAACCCGCCTCATCGAGTTTATCTCCACCAACAAGGTTCTCCCTGACTTCCAACATGGCTTCAGACACCATCATGGAACCTGCCACCAGCTCCTCAGGGTGACTGAATACATAGCTGAGAGCCGAAACAAGCATTGACACACATCCATGCTTCTACTGGACGCCCGCCAAGCCTTTGACAGGGTCTGGCATGAAGGCCTGATATATAAGCTCATCCTGCTCCGCTGTCCACCCTCTCTCATTGGTCTGATTCGCTCCTTCCTCACGGACAGGACCTTCAGGGTGAGAGTTGGCAAAACTCTATCCACCACCCACCGCATCACGGCTGGCGTACCCCAAGGCTCAAAACTCTCCCCAGCCCTCTTCAACATCTTCTGCCACGATATACCTGTCCATGAGAAGATCATCACTGGACAATATGCGGACGACGTAGCTCTCCTCTACACCTCCAAAACCAAGCTGCATTGTGTCACAGTCATGAATAAGTTCCTGCCGTCCTTGCTCAGCTGGTACCACAAATGGGGACTACGACTCAACGAATCTAAATCAGAAGCAGTCTTCTTCTCCCGCCGTAACATCCCCCCCCCCTTCCAAACATCCAAGTGGGGAACCATCCAATCCCTTGGAAACACCAGGCCAAGTACCTCGGTGTCATCTGCGACAGGAAATTCAACTGGTACAGGCAGACCCTCGCAGTTCGTGCCAAAATCAACGGAGCCTTCATTGCTCTCCGGCCGTTCTTCAACAACAGAAAGGTCTCACATCCAACGAAAATCCGTGTCTTCAACGCCATCATCAGGAGCATCAGCACCTACGCTATCCCCGTCTGGGGCACGGCCTCCTCCCTTCGCCAACTCGAGGGCACCTACATGAAGTCCCTCCGAGGTGTCTTCCGCTCACCCCGCTACATCAGAAACCGGCAGCTCCTGAAGGAAACACGCCTCCCCTTGCTCAGCGCGGCCGCCTCAACCTACGCCCTCAACCTCCGCAACTCAGTGGCGGGTCACTCCAACCCGTCCAACAGCTGCCTCACACAATATGCCCCCAACACCTCGGACATCATCCATAGGCCCTGCTCCCTCATTCCACGCTAACCCCGTCCCACCCTCCCCGCATCGCATGATGCGCATGAGTCCCCCTGCATCTGCAGGCTGGCCTCCCATCCTTCTGGTTTAGAACCTCTGGGTTGGCAACCGCGGGGAGGGGTTTTAGTCGGTAAAAAACCGACACTACCCATTTGGGTGTCTTTTGAAGATTTCCCCTCCCCGGAAGTGTCCGAAAAAAAAAACTGACATCCAGCATTCATTCTTTCATTCTTACACCAATCACTTCTTCCGACAACAACCGACCACCATCAGCGGCGCCAGTGGGCACGACGAGTCCGATGAATGATTTATTAGTATTGGATCATTCATAGGTCAGTCATCATAATTAGTGTTGAAGCCCCACAGTATTGTAATTTATTGATATAATACAGTTTATTGTTCCCTGTGCCTACTTATTACTTAACATGTAAGGTTTGAATGAACTAGAGCCACGTCTCTTCCTCAAAGTCCAGTGCGATCATTACCAACCCAAGTATGAGTATAATTAAGTAATTCTGAAGATTCTAAAAACGTGCCCCCAATAGCCGTCACGTCGAAGAGATATCCTTGGCGATACCTATGATCTCATATAAGTGAGCTCCCCTTACGCTTTGAGTAGTTTATTTGATGAGACGTTTCCAAAATGAGAAGGAATGATGAAGGAGCTCAGGTGATAGGTGAAAAGGTTTCCGAAAATCGCAAGAGCCCAAAATTGTTTTAATTTTATATAGATGAGATATTGTTAGGAAAGAATTTCAATTATTAACCCAAAGGATGGTCGCGAACTTCTCCAGTGACCACCACATTGCTTTGCCTGCTGCCAGCCATAACGATAAATGCGAATGGTCGATCGGCCAAGAATGAAATGTAGCGCCGCCCAAATAGGGTGCTAGAAACCTTGCCTCCTGCTACTGGAACATGAAAACCATCACCGGAGATTGTAGACGCAAATAGCAAAATGGTATTGTGGTTAACACGTGTTAGTCTCACGAGTTTTGCAGCGTACAAAACTTAGGTTAAGGCTAAAATACGCCATTTTTAGACATAGGCAAAATCATCAATTGAAATTTTGAACTGCATGGCTCCTCATTGGCTCAATGATAATGTGGTTTGCTGTACCATGGAGGTGTGACAGTCCCACGTTAGATTGGTTCAGCAAGGGAATTGTTTGAAAAAAACCTAATTTCGGCGCGTGGTCCGTGTGTGTGTGTGTCTGTAGTTCAGTTTGGGGGAGAACGGCTGATCCGATTGAGCTGGTTCTATTTTGTTTTGTTCGTTATTTATTGTAGACACCAAAATAAGGTTTTGACGGAAATATCGTCAGCTCTAACAGACTTCGGTTTCATTGCCAACAGCCCTCTCTCAACAGTCTAGACAGTGTAGACATATCAAAGGGGTCGACTAACGGATGAATGATTTATTAGTTCTTCATACTTCCTATAAAATGCTCGTTATGTGAGTGTATGCCAGAGGATCCTCTTATGTTTTTGTGTTGGCCTCTAAGTTATATGCCTAGTTTTCCAAAAATCCCACGATCGTTTATCTTCACTGAATATGGAATAATAATATTACGCTTTGGCGTTTTGCACGGATGGTTTTACTTTATTCTTCAACCTTTCTTATTTAACGTATTTTTTTGCAGGAGCTTATATTTTTACTTTTCTTGACTCTACGAAGTAGAAAGGAAAGTTATGTAATCGGCTGAAAAAAAAAGTTTGAGTTTTCTTCAGATCTTAACGTTTCAGACCCTCCTGAGTCCGAAAAAATCTATTTGGGAAAATGGTCTGTGTGTGTCTGTGAACGATTTTTAGAGAAAACCATCATACCAAAACCAGTCAAACATGATATCTCGCCCGCAGGCTACTATGGGACGCCAAAATAAGGGTTTGGACAAAATCCATCGAAAGTTAACTATAGTTATCATAGTGATCAAAACACCAAATATTTTTTTTCTCAAAAATGGCTCTGACGATGTTGATTAAACTTTTAATATTGATAGCTGTCAAAAAGGCAATTATAGCATAAAATTCCCATATGTGGGAAAATGACGAGAGCAGCACAATAAATTATCAAAACTTTTGACGAAATCGATTTTATCGCGGTTTTTTCCTAATGCACTCCGCTGGAATGTTAGTAGAATGCTTAACAAAATTGGTATCGTAGTCCAATCCAATACCTAAAGGGTGAGTGTTTAAAAACCGTCATGAGATAGATGGGGGTCACTCCAGAAATTCCTGAATTTCAACTACCGCCGTTTCGCTTACTACCAGTTCTAAACATTTTTACCCAATAACTCTTCAAAAGTTATTACTATCGTTCTTCAAAATATTTATGTTTACAGCCTCATTAATTATCTGTGTACCGATTGCTCAATATTGGTTCTGCAATGAGTATGAGCAGCACAATAAAATCTGGAACTGTAGGCGCTACCGCTTCCTGTTGCTGTGTCCTGTTGTTTGACCAAGTTCAAAGGAACTGAGTGATAAATGAATTAAATGAATAAATGAATTGATTAAATAGAATTAGCCATGTACAAAGTGAATTGCTGTAGAGCTAAGGAAAGTTGTGTGTTGCAACGCACCAGATATTTTGATTACAACTTTCAGGTTCAGTGCATACCCCCCCCCCCGCCCCCTTCCCACTCGAGTGACCGTGGTGGATCTTAATTTCTCATCCCCTAATAGTAATTTTTGCGACTTTATTTGATTCCCAATTAAGGGAGCAATCGATAAAATCGTGTCTGGATATGCCGCTTGAGTGATATACTGTGCATAACTCGAGGCTACATAAACGTTAATAACGAAGATTAATTCCATTACTGAGCTGGAAATGGGTGAATGGTGAGTAGCGTAGCATTCATCGGTAAATATGACCATTTTAGAATTTAATATTTTCGCGAACTGCTTGCTATTTGGATCATCAATCAGCAAATTAGTGTTGAAGCCCCACAGTATTGTAATTTATTGATATAATACAGTTCATTGTTCCCTGTGATCGAGAACTACTTATTACTTAACATGTAAGGTTTGAATGAACTAGAGCCACGTCTCTTCCTCAAAGTCCAGTGCGATCATTACCAACCCAAGTATGAGTATAATTAGGTAATTCTGAAGATTCTAAAAACGTGCCCCCAATAGCCATCACGTCGAAGAGATATCCTTGGCGATACCTCTCATCTCATATAAGTGAGCTCCCCTTACGCTTCGAGTAGTTTATTTGATGAGACATTTCCAAAATGAGAAGGAATGATGAAGGAGCTCAGGTGATAGGTGAAAAGGTTTCCGAAAATCGCAAGAGCCCAAAATTGTTTTAATTTTATATAGATGAGATATTGTTAGGAAAGAATTTCAATTATTAACCCAAAGGATGGTCGCGAACTTCTCCAGTGACCACCACATTGCTTTGCCTGCTGCCAGCCATAACGATAAATGCGAATGGTCGATCGGCCAAGAATGAAATGTAGCGCCGCCCAAATAGGGTGCTAGAAACCTTGCCTCCTGCTACTGGAACATGAAAACCATCTCCGGAGATTGTAGAAGCAAATAGCAAAATGAAATTGTTGTTGGATAAACTGCCAAGCAACCTATTCGTTAATGTTCAGAAAAACGAACCTGTACATAAGTTATTTGCCAATATTGAACAGGGCACAATAAGCTCACACCGCTAAAGAAAACCGACCGATCTACCGCAAGACCACCTACTGATGCGTTAATATTCAGTAATGATTTGGGATTAGCGTAGGATTACATCAACGGTTCCTGAGTTGGTGCATCCCAGAGGAGCATTGAACGTCATGTTGTTGAAGGTTGTGCAATGTTTACTTGTGGCAGATGAATGGCTTTTATCGAGCGATGGAAAGTGATGTTAAACGATTTGGTGCAGATCACACAGTCATAACGAATCATGCGCGTCTAAACTTCAGAGTAACACCAGAGAAGTCGAGCCATGCATGAAAAATTATAATACCAACCAAAACGCAAACAAAATCGAGATGTTATATCGAGCAACGAGAAAATGTCTATCTCAAGTAGAGAACTTAATTTGAAGTAAGTAAACATCAGATATTCACTGAACAGTGATATCAATTATGTGTGATGCTGTCCAATAATGAAACATTATTACGATAAATCCAATACTCTGATACAGTAAGGATTATTAAAAATAAATAAAATTAAAACTCGAAAGAGAGTAAATACTGATTGGCCCGGGAGTTACGCAGACTTTGAAATAAAACAAACGTTTAAGGCAGTAATCTGTGTAACTCTCAGCCAAAGCCGAGTCCAGGGTTTTAATTCTTCACTGCAGCATCGCTCAAATCAGTTGTTTCAGATGATCCTGGATAAGAGTTACTGGGCAAAGTTTGTTGAGTTTGCCACCAAGCGTGTGGACCTGTCTTTTGACAAAACTATCGTCCTCGTAATTAAAGTTCACCAAAGAAGTGAGCCCTGGTACTCTCTTGTACTTCAGAACTTAAGGTAAGTTGGCTTTGTTACCATGTTGGCAGTAGTTCCTGTCATGGTGGCAATTGATCCCATTAGGTGATCTGGCCAGAGACGACGAATGAAGAGCTGCTACATACCACAGCCGAGATCGCTGTGGAGAGCCTTTACCTTCTTCTGGTAGCTCAATTAAGTTTAACGTTTTTAGACGACCGAGTAACAGCCAGTCTCCAAGTACAACTTCATTTGGCTTTGGACTTGTCTCTCGCTCACATTATTGATGATCCTTGTTTTCTGTAGGCATTATTCATATTTTTCTGTTCAATTAATTATTAGCGTTCTAATCTAGTCTGAGACAGGCCACTGACTCAACGCTTAAGTCACCTCCTCGCATTTACATGTGCGAGGAATTTGTCAATGGGTGTCTCGCTGAGCAAAATGACTGTTCCTTAACACTCATAAGAGTCGAAAGTCATGGATGCACCAGTTTCGCTATCGTGCAAGGTATGCCGAGTTCTGAGAAGGTTTGACTGCTCTTCCAACAACTCACACTCGCCGTAGGAACAACAGTGGAGCAGCAGGTGGTTTCTCGTTTCCTCTGCACTGGAGGCGCAAGACGTGCAGTGTGGAGAGCCTTTGAGAAAAACCCAGTGAAACCAGTCGCTATGTCCCTTGAGACGTTCACGAATGTTGGGAAAAAACTCGTATACGTAACGTTCCTTTGACAAGGATCCCATCTCGCTTGATATTATTTCATTCAGTGGAGAGGCCTATCCCGAGTTCAGCCCAGGCAGGGGAAGCTCTCTTTTCACTTTCCACTCGTCCACTAAGTCAAGTGCTAACTGACCAGTGATCACTTGAGAGTGCTTCAGTGAATGCTGTCTTGTAGGCCTGGGTGATCAAACAACAGGGTGGTAGCCACATACAGTCAGTCTCCACAGGGCTCGTGAAAAGATCTTCGAAGAAGGCGTTCCAAAGTGCTGGTACGAGGACTGAGCCCCAAGGGCCCCCCTTTTCTGTCGTTTTCCTTACTAATACATGACTAGCAAATACAGGTTGCCAGGGATTTCCCGACCTTTAAACCCATTGAGGAGCCCTGGCCATCATAGGTTGTCAAATCCTCCTCTGATACCAATGAGAACTGCTATGTCGTGCTTAGCCAGGGCATTTGTCAACAGCAGTGGGAAGGTGAAAAAAAAACGTTGGCCTCTTATTTTCTCAGATTTGTTGATCCTTCACGGTGGCAATTTGAATGAGTTCAAACTTCAAGACCTCTTAAACAACCAAAGCTACTCTCGCACAGTGAAAGCATTCGTAATTAATGGCTGCTGTAAAGAGAAAATTAGTATCAAACTTTTACCAAATATTCACAAAAATTACACAGTAATTCCTTACTTAACCCATTTGGATTTTACCTCAAGCACCAGCCCATCAAAATCTTTTGAAGGTCACACTGGCGGATCCAGAGAGTTGTCAAGGAGGGTGTTAAGAGGGGTGAGGGGGGGAGAGAAAAGTAGATGAATGTTTATTCTTATCATGTTTTGTTTTGTTTCTGAATATTATTATTGTTGTTATAATCTTAATAACCAGGAAAGGAAAAATTGAAGAAAAAGTATAAAAAGGTAATACTCAAAAAACTTTCATTCGAATAATTTAAAATTAGAAGTAAACAATTTTTGTACAAATTTTCGCCTCTTTCTCCGCCGTTCAAATCAATGTTTATTTTCCTAAATATGAAAGCAAATGAACGAGGTCCTCCACCCCCTCCCCTTCGATCCACCACTGGCCCAACACAAACTTAAGCAGTCACAGTGATTAAAATACCTTCACCCCATAAAACTGTATTGACTGAAGTGTCTATGTGTGAGATACCGTCATGAGAAAACGTGAGCAGGGCAATAAAATATTCTCATTTAAGACAAAATCCTGATGTTTAACATCCTTCCCCTCCCTCCACCCTTCAAATTCATCTTAAGCTGCACACAAATGTTTAAAACACTCGATTCTCCCAAAAATCGTGTCAGTAGTTCACCATGTTACATACAAGCAGATCAGATCAGTCGGCAGAACGATAAAAGTCTGCAGAGCAGAGGAAAGCTGTCACACCAGAAGTCGTTTTGACGGCAAATAAATGCATTCAAGATCAACTTGACACGAAGTATTAACATTGGAAAAAGTGTTAATCACGCGAAAATTCAAATCAGTCGTTCCCAATGTCAACCTCGCCACCTGTTATTTCACTGATTATCAAAAGTAATTTATCTTTAAGCAAATAGATTCTCCAAATTATTTTCTAAAGCTTCTTTTGTCAGTAAAAAAAGGTATCGAAAGACAACATCGAAAATAAATATGAAAAGAAAAAATAACGAAGAAAAATATGAATGTAAACAAACACGAAAACACAATGATTGCCTGATATTTGATCGAAAATCAAATAAACTTAAAAATAGACCTTTTTCATTACTTTAGAAAAATAAACGAAGAAACACTAATATATACTCGTAACTGAAGGCGAAGGGCCCCACGAGTCACCAAAGTTTCTTGAGCTAACCTAGTCACTGAATCACTGGGGCAGTTTGTGTGAAGCGAAGGCAGCAGAACATGATTTCTGATCTTATCCAGCTGTCGCTTACACAATTTTTGGCCATGAGAGTTTTTCTTACGGAAGAAAGGGAGATTAGCATTGAAAAATCTGTCTTTACAGAAACTGCTTCGTCCAATGGTCAAGGACAAAGGAAAGTGTAAATATTGAATTCTTTTCAATTTCACGATGATCTTCTAAGTCGAAGTTCTCTCTCGTAAAACGCTCAAGTTAACCATTTATTGCCAATAAATATAGTTACTCACCCGAAACGGCTGCGGCTTCTGTACCCTCTTCATTGACTTCAATCACAACCTTTTGTTTCACTTGACTTACAAATAGAGGTGGCGTAGCGCTTTCCGTGATTCCAGTAAGATTGGCTGTACCCGCGACAAACATGTCGGTTATGCCCATCTGTAACAGTAAGTAATGATGGAACATGGTATTTTCGATGTTGCAACACCTATTAGACTGGACCTTTTCCCATTATTTTTATTACTTTACAGCATTTGGTCAATCTATTGACGATATCCCTCTACATCATATCTCACAGGACAATGAGACAGTGATGAGTAGAACAAGGTGAGTCTACTCTATCCCTCATAGTTCGCAGCCTGCAATGTGCCACAGCAGCCGATTCTTTCGTTCGTTACAGACCAACGTTCAGTGTGAAAGAGCAATCTGTGGTTTTGACAGAGCTGCCTGAACCCCCATCTCTCCCAAGTGCACAAGGCAGTTTGGTTGCCGCTTTGTATTTATCAAATCATTTTTTTTTGTTTAAATACAACGGTGGATGCAGGCGATACCCTCACTGCAGCCACAAACGGGCCTATTGTAAGGGCGTCCATGATCCTCAGATCATGGCCCCCCTGCACCACCTCCAGGCCCCACGGCACTGGTCTCACTTTGTGTGACGTCACCTATGCGCCCCCATCACCCCCGCACAAAGCGGAGGATATCCACAAGTTCTGCATTTGCCAACCTCTCTACGTAGGTGGCTCCTGGTAGTCCCAACAAAGGGCTCAGGCCCAATAGGGATCTGCGCCGATCCCTTTTTAGCCAACCTATCAGCCCGTTTGTTTCCCTCTATACCCTGATGCCCTGGCACCCAACACAGTGTTACACTGTTGTCCTCTGCCAGGGCCTTCAGTCCAGTCAGACACTCCCACACCTGCCATGATGTAAGACAGTATGAGGCTAAGGCCTTGAGAGTGGCCTGACTGTCCACCATTATGTAGATTCTCTGCCGCTTCAGTCTCCTCTGCAGCAGCCGCTGCACACAGACTGTCACTGCAGCTACCTCTGCCTGGAACACCGTGGCCAGCGACCCCAATGGGATCGCTGCCCTGACTCTCGGCCCAAAGATGCCTGCCCCTGCAAGGCCACCCTGCACCGAGCCATCACTGTAGTATACCAGGGCCCCAGCTTCGAAAGTGGGAGCTCCCCCTTCCCACTTGGATCGCTCATGAATGAGTATCCGAAGGGGTAGCACGAAGTTAAACCTCGCGGGCATTGAGTCTACCACATGCAGTTCGGGCCCCCCCCCACCTTCACCTTGTCAAGGATTAAGTGACAGGAACTCCTCCTCCCCCGCATGATCAGACCCAACTCCAACATACGCACAGCCTGGAGGAACGCCATCCTTTTAACATGTATGTGGAGTGGAGCTAAATCTAGCAAGACCTCCAGTGCAGCAGTAGGGCATGTAGTCATACAGCCTGTAATGTAAGAGTAAACACAGAGAAAAAATATCAGGTGCGCTGTACTGCACAACTTTCCTTAGCTCTATGTCCATTCACTTGCGTTCATAGCTTCTGCTACCAACTCAATTAACTTCCGGAATTTATGTGCTGCTCGTACTCATGCCCAGACCATTATTGAGAATTGGTACACAGTGAATTGATGAGCTTGTAGACGCGATTGGACTACAGGGTACTTGGTAACAGGTAACATATAGTAGAGTCGTCATTATCCCACAAATGCGAGTTTTATGGTATTGTTGTCTCGTTGGAAGCTGTCCACATAGAAAAATTAATCAAAATCGTTAAAACGGTTTTCGAGAAAAAAAGTGACGTTTTGATCACTATGATAACTATGGTTAGTTTTGGGCGGATTTTGCTCATACTTTTAGTTAAGTACTTTAGTGACCTGCGAGCTAGATATCAAGTTTGAGCTGATTTTGTTCAGCCGTTGTCTCAAAAAACCCTGCAAATTATTACACAATGGTTTATTATTCTGATGAACAGCTTGGCCTGGTATTACTGCTCCGAGACCCATTCCATTCGATTCATCATCGAAAAATACTAGTAAACCATACGAAACATGACCTGACTATAATGGAACTACGGAAACTAAATGTTCCCCCGGCGCCAGGCGCCCGTAAACGTCTGTAGGCATTTATGATCCGATGTAGGGGTGTGCAGAGAAAGTGGCCCTAACCTTCCTTCGCCCCGTGGGCAAAAAGAGTGGGGGAATTTGGGACGAGACTTCCAGCGAACCCTCGGCAATTGTCACAACGTTGCGAGTCGAGCGGGCATTGCAAGGCAAGTGGGTGGGTGGTTTTAATGAGACGGGAGGGAGGGAGTACTAATGCCAAAGATTGACTTCCGCTGTAGTTCCCACGAGTTCTTTCAATTAGTAGACTCTAATAATTACTGTAATTTCCCTATACGCGGTTGTACACGTCTGATACTCATTCCATTCGACCCAGGATGTAAAAATACCTTGAAAATGATACAAAACACGGCTTATTTGCGATTATACTGCGTTTCGTTAATTTTTTAAACTATTTTTTGTCCATAGCAACCATGGGCTTCGTTCGATCGGATTGCCGAGATGGCGGGCACAACTAGATACCAAATGGGATTTTTATGCGAAAGAACGAATTTTTTAGACCACGTTAAAGGCACAAAACGTCCCGGACAGGGGACGGACATTGCAAATTTGGAATCCCCTTTGGGTGATTGTAAAAAATTTTTCGTGGCCGCAAACATAGGGTTATTATTCAGAAATGAATAATAGACCAAAATCGTTCACGGACACATACATGCGTACCATTTTCCCAAATACTGTTTTTCGGACTTGGTAGGGTCCGAAAAGTAAAGATTTGAAGAGAACTCCAAAATTTGTTTTCAGCCGATAACATAACTTTCCTTTCTACTTCGTAGAGCCTAGGAAATTAACATACTAAATATATCAAGACTAAGAGAAGGGGGGAGGGGGTAGCCCAGACCACCCGACGCCAGAGATGGAAAGATTAGGAGAGGAACAAAGAGGTTTAAGATAAAGTTCCACCCCATCCAGTTAAAATACGAATCAAGAAGTAACGCTTGAGTGGTGATAGGGCTAGGAACACCTCCTGACTCAGCCAGTCGTGACGTCATCTCAGAACTTTTGTTTCCCTCTTTTCATGCCAGGATACGGTCAATGTTGCAACCCAGATGCTATTTTCTTCCGCTCCTATTTGCCTCAAATTGGTTGGCCAAGTGAACATAAGAACCGACCTTTCAAATACTACCTGGGAATCCAGGATCACTGCAGTGAGTTCAATGGCATACCGACGCCTCATGATTCAACGACCAGAGCTGGAAACCACAATCACAATGGCAAGAATCTACAATGTTATGATATATGTACACACACAAGTACAAGAAGTCGGTTGTGCGGCATCCCAGCCAGATGTATGTACAGAGGCATTTATAGCGCTAGAATGACACAGTGGATCATTCTACTTAACCCCTTCCTTACCACTGGGGGCCACCTCATGTGGGGGGGGGGGGGTCCACCTCTTAAAAGTCAGGCCATAAATCAGATTTGAGTGCAACTATGTCCTAAGGTGGAGCAACCTCTACCGCAGCTTCAATGGAGCCTTGAAGCTTTTGAAGGTAACCACTAAGGCCCACACAACGAAAGCTACCCAAGAAACTCGACCCCAATGGAATGCCACATCTCGACGACATCTCTTGCCAAAAACATTGGATTTACCAATAACGAAACGTCCATACAACTTTCCCCCTACATTCTCGATAGGATGGGTCGTAAAAGGCAAAGCCAATTACATCCCACAAGCAACTCCCAACCCATACGTCACTTGGTAGGGGGAGAATATCATTCACAATATACCGCTGCTCAGAGAAAATAGAACGTCCTTCCTGAAGGTCCACTGAAAGAAATCTTGTACCCTCTAGGGTGTTGCCATTCCACAAGGCGATTGGTGACGGCTAGTGCTGCCAAGTCACCCCTTCAGATCAGCACTCTCACCTCGAGCCAAAAGTAGATTTTCCAAATTAAAAAGAACTCTGAATGAAATGGTATGTTGAAAGCTCTACTTTCTAGCGTAGGTTTTGTTACTAACCAAGGCTAACGAGCCTTTGAGATTCAAGTCAGATTCAATCTTGAATTTTGGCAACCGTACTTCAACGTCTTGACTCCACATAGTACTTATTGCTTTCTTCAAGTCTACTTTAGCCAGTTTGCTTTGAACTTCATCAAGGTTGCTGTCTTTATGAGGAAGGATCACCAACATGCTAAACTTGTCAGACTGAAAAGGTAAATAAGATGATCAGAAGTAAAAATGCAAGGGACAAACAGTGTCGTAAATTAACTTCATTTCAACAAAGTGCAAGCTTGCTTTTAGCTATGCTCATTGAACTATGCAACTCACCTGATACGGTAACAAAAGTAATTCAGCCTTGATTTCATTGTGACTGCTATACATGAACGTGCCTTTTACAAACATCATTGGAACTTTAATAGTGCCACTTGGACTGTGAAAGTCTGCCATATGTGTTCTTTGACGGTTGAATTGATGTTTCCAGTTGGCTTTAAAATGAAGTGCGTTTGCAACGACCATAACTGTATTTTCCAGTTCACCTGATAAAATATTAAAAATATGTTAAAACATACTTCTGGTAACGAGGATAACAGGAATTTAGTTGTAACGATAAAATACTGAGGGCCATGTTTGACCAATCTGCTTTGCTGCCCTTGTACCCAACGAATCACATGCTTTGACGCCGTCAAAAGGATGAGAAGCTACTCTGCTGTATTTATAGTAACAAGCGGTCAAATGGCCCTTACAAAGGTGTGCCAAATAGTCTGAGTCTACAATGCTTTCAGATGTAACTCATCAGCAACCTTCGCTAGCCCCCCTGGCACCAGGAGCATCCAGGTAATACTGCTAGTAAGAGTGGGTCAGGCTGCTCTTAAGGCCCTGGCTTCTTATATTACTTCGTCAGAGCTGGTTTGGAAACCAATTTTTCAACACTGGGTGGCAGCTCATATGAATAGGAGGGAATGAGGAGGCCGAGAAACTAGTGAGTAACAGATTTTCAAGGCCTTGCTGGAGTCAGTGGGGCATGTACTGTGTACTTGTGAGGAGCTGGCTGTTGAGCGCCTAAGAGTGCAAGAGGTGCCTCTGGTGTGGCCAGATGAGGTTGTAGGGATGAACCTCAAGGCAGCCTCGTGTTTCATGCGATAATGGTGGGGACGTCGCATCGAGGAACACAAGCTCCACGAGGCCTGGGGATGGAACCGAGAAGACATGAGGCTGCTCTTGGACGCCGCACGATCTGAGGCCACAGTGGGGGTTTTCTTTATTGCCAGCAGTAGAGGGAAAACAAAGGTACCAGCGTCAGCAATAAAGCTAGTAAAGAGAAGCTTCAAAGGTGCATACCACCTTCATAGTATCTGATTGTCTGTTGGAGTGTTCCAGTAGAACTTTGTAGAAGCCAACCTCCTCAGGTGAATAAGAATAGACGTTAAGGAGGGAATTCACGATAGGGTCATTGGGAACACTTATTGGGTTTACGTTTTAGATGAACTGTTGTGAGCTGCTGTAGTGATGTTCCACACAGAGCCTTATTTGGTGGTGCTGGGAGGGGATGGCAGCAACACTGACTTGATGGGGTTGAAGGAGGTAGTGTTGTTGATGTGATTTATATGTTCAATCACTCGTTCTGTGTTGTGCTCTTATTATAGTTCTATTGTCGTAATAAATAAACTCTATGGCATTCACCATTGTTATTTGTGCATACGAAGTTGGTAATTTGTTCCAAGAAACTTACAGAGTTCATAATAAATTGTTAATGTAGAAGAATTCGTAGGTTACACACTCATTAGGTATTACTCACTTGGCTCAAATATCTTTTGAATTTTTCCTTTCGTGTTTTTATCACACCAGCGATTGATAGTAGATGCAGCGACTGAACTGTCCTTAAAATTAACCTGCTCCAAAGCCGCACCCATTGAACTGACTCCTGTTTTATAACTGTTTGTGAGAGCCAGGTTTTCCATTATAAATAAGGAAGAGGCGGATGAAAACACAGGATCCTGTAATTGAAAAGAAATGTGAGTTACCTGTCGGTGTTAAGACAGAAAGCAGTGAGTTCAAATAGCAATGTACTGAGGTAAGTTTGAAGAAGCAGCTGACTCAGGCAAAAATTACTGCAATCGCGAGGAGCTCCGATCCAATTAACCGACATTCGTCAGGTTTATGAACTATCGTCTTTAAGCACTAGACAATGATCGTGAGGGTGCCTTCAATATGAGTCAGTCGGTACAGCAATTGCAAATCGAATGAGGAGCCAGTGGTATGCTTGTAGTCATAGTATCCACCACAGAGTTAAGAGGTAGATCACTCTGAGTGCCTTATCTAGTATTTGTGGGTAGCCAATCAACATTGCTGAAAGTTCACGTGACTGAGGTTAGATCCTGATTCAACTTGCCAACAGTCTCCCCCACACTCTTTGCCTCGCACAACTGATACAGCTGTAAGTCATCAGCATAAGACATATGTCTAGTACCCTCCTCGAAAATCTTGGGCAGTAAGATAAAATATAAGATGAAGGCAGTGCCGACAAGACAAAACCCTGAGAAGTACTCACGTTCAGAGACCTTTGACGTGGATGATTCGTTTTGACCCCCTGACATGTATGACTCAAACCAACCAAGAAGTTGCCAGTGATAAGGATAGACTGTGGCACTACCAGTAGAACATCCCAACGGATCAGGTTGAAAGCAACTGAAAAATCAACCTTTATCATAACTGTTTCCATCCTTTTGTCAGTCTCTGCTATTACATCAAGTACCCCGATTAACGTATTTTCAGGGCTGAAATCATTGCGACTGCGTACAGACCAGAACGTGGTGTAAATTGATGTAGGTTCAGAGCTCGGTGAAGGCGATCTTGTCCAAGATCTTACCGCAATTAGCTAGTTACCAGTAGATACGACGATTAAGTGTAGTAGTCACGTCTTCTCCTTCCTTGAGAGCTGAACTAAACCATGACCTCTCCTCTAAACACAGATCAGCAGTAATTGACTAGTAGCAACCGAAATGAAACCCCTTCTTCAAAGGAACGCGAATTGTACAAGCCTAAGAACGTCTCAGAAGAAAGTGGCTCCAGTTGGCCAATGGGACACATCTGTGACAGTACACAGTAACTTCACTATAAGAGTCCACCTTCTCCAACAAGGACCTGCAGTCTGGCAGAACACGAAGGAGTAGACTAACTAATCACATAAGGCAGTTAGATATTCACGAGAAAAGCGTAATGACAATAATTAGAAAATATTGCAAATTACCTTTAAATATTCCTGCAGCTCGCCATATGCTTTAGGCCAATCACTATTTCTGTCATCTACCATATGAAGGGCTTTTGCAAGCTGGTTTTTAGTATTTCCCTCAGCGCCCATAAGCAGCATTGCCAAAACAGGTTGGAGGCTCGCTGGCGATGCGACCACATTCCCTTTTCGATTTGTTTGTCGAACTGCCTGCCATAAACAAATATCGTGCGTCAATAAATCTTGAATGAATTGGAGGACTTAGAAGGACGTGCTTGTAACTCCCTAATAGCCAAAATAGTGCGCAAAACAATATTTATTACAATACTCCTCGAGTATATTACGGTAATCTCCAGTACAACCTCTTTGAAATAGATGGACAGGATGGGCTTGAGCCTTGCATTGCAGAATACTGAAGACAAGAGGAAGAGTGCCCACAGTCCTCCTCTGTGGGATGCAGGTCAAGGTGGTGCAGAGCAAATCAAAAGCAACTTATCTCGCTCTGACGATTGATACGAAGCTAAGTCACTGGTAACAGATTCAGGGTTCTGCCAGCAACCCAGCTGAGTGGGCTGATGGGAAAATGGTGGCATTGTACTCGGCAGAGATACAGGAAGATGCACTGCAGTATGACATGGGCCTAGGCGGAAACTATACATAACAGTAAGCACACCAGCCGTTAACAAAAAACATAAGCCAAACTATGTGGAATAGAGTGAGTGAAGAGATCAACAGTGGAAAGCTCAATCTCTCCACAATCACTGGTGCCACACTGTACAATAAGCAGAAGACTGAATGAGCATTAAACTTGAATAACACCCCCAAATAAATAGACTAATAGTCGTGGTAACTATTATGTTTGCATCTACTAAGTTGGATTCACAGACAAAACTTTGAAAACAAGCGTCCTCCTAATTATGATAATTCAAGTCTACACTGCCAAATTCTAAAAGGTTTTAGTAACACAGCATACGATTTCAAGCCATCGCGTTATTTTGGCGTTATTCCAATTAAAATGTATCGGATTTTAGGATAATCAGTACAACTCGAAATGTGTCTTACCGAAAAAAAAGAGGTGGCAAATCTTTCGCTAGAAGCTAGTAGACGGGCAAGATCCTTACCAGCAGAAGCCATAGCAAAAAGGGTCAGAAACCCTATTACTGCAAAAAACAAGAACGGTATTATGAATGGATAAAAAATATGACCACCTTACAAACGCATATTAAAATTTTTGCCACGAATCACAGCAATGTACCAATTATATTATATTACTCAGATTCCTTTAGGAGCAAAAACCTCTAAAAAGTCGGTACTTATCTTCCTCGTATCCATAATATAGTTACGTAAGCAGCCGAAATGCATTAAATATACAGGTTTGTATTAAGTTGTTATCATGAGAAACTAAAAAATGCATCACGAGCGCAATCCATGACAATCTTGGACTGATTGCTGTAATCACAGAGTTTATCTGGTTCTGCAGCTGTGCGATGTCGAGCTTGATGGTCGAAAAACGTACCAATTCAGACCACCACCTTGAAAATGGTAGCTGAACAAGACTTCAAATTTTGTCATGTGGCTTATTAGCTTATGGCGGGTCTAGTTTGGGAGTTGGTCTGTATTTTACGAGTTCTCAACACTGCTACCACTCGTCCCAGGCCATTCAGCTATAGGACCAACTAAACACAGCTCAATTAAACTTTGACCTACTAAGTGGATGGCTATGACTTTGTCGCACTACGAGAATGGAGAGAAATGATGAAAACGTGAACATGGCCAACATCAGCAGAACATATCACATGTCATCAAGTTTTTGATGCATAAACAGAAAGTAAATAAGGTGTAAACATCGATTCTGCTACAATAAAGTGGTTCTGGGCTGAGAGCGTTACCTTAATTCCTTGATTGATTCATACACTTGTAAACCTGATTCTTCTTGGCATGACAGATTATTAATTGCTTGCTACATGTGAGTGTTATATCTTCAACTGTAGATGAGAACCATCATCAAACCCTTGCCAAGATCCTGTGACTTTAAAGCAAGTTCTATGTTCTGTGCCATGAGAAAGGTATTCAACGAGCTGGTTTACACTGAGCTCAGAGTACATGTAGATTCCCGTGGGGTTCTTGACACCAGGCAGTCAGTACATCAAACTTCAGTCAGTGAGCACAGACACAGAGCTTATAGAGCTGATGTGAGACAGACAATAGACGAGGAACAGGATTGTAGTGAATTTCACAGCTGTGTTAGATGTTGTTCGTAAAGACGTCTTGATTGTGGTGCTGGAGTCTATCAGTATTGCTGGAAGCCTGTTGGACCGGTTCTTAATTCACTGCCCAAGGTGTTCTCTGAGGGCGCCAATCATGTCTTCAGTTTTATAGATCCTGCAGCCTCACAAATTTGAGCAACACGATCGACGAACTCAGCAATTACATGAACAAAGAGGCCAGGGGGTATGAAGATCATGGAATGACGATGAAACACGATTATAGTCGACTCTACACTCCAGTTCAAACTGGATTCAAGAACAGTTCTAAGTGAAAACTGAAACACCTGAGGAAACTCATTCAGAGCTTTGGAACTATCCCGGCCTTGCTCAATCCTCTGAAGTATATAATTTTTTAACTAAGAACACAAGTATTGCGTTCAGTTTGAAATGTTATTTAATTACTGCTCTATTCAAGTTTTTTTGCTACAGTTAGAACACCATTATTTCCAACGTACCCCCGTTGATCTTTTACTATTACGAGTTATCCTTACTAAACCTTCACATTCACACACATACTGCATGGGTATGTAGCAAATGGGGTTAAATCCCAGAATAGTGTACGCGGGTACATTTGTCCGGTTCTTCGGTTCGCGGTTCGGAACGTTTAGTAGCGTCACTGATACTTTCTAGCGCTAGAACTCTTTAAAATATGACTTAGATCGTTCGACTAACCCTTGAACTATGAATCATTCCGCGAATCCCACCCTTCGGCATGGATAAGCGAATTAATACGACTTTGATTCATCAACTAAGAGAAAAAGGCCCGAGGAGTGTTGTGGATTGGTGTATGAGTTACGGTTTTATCTCTGACAAGTATGAATGCGGTGGATGGATGAAATTATGTCGAACGATTTAAGTCATATTTTGAAGAATACTAGCGCTAGAAAGTTGCGACAACCTCACGAAGGCTTTCTTCGAGGCGATAAAACGAGCCTGTCCTCCGCAAAGTTCGGATACGTAAATTGAGAGGTGAGTGATTTTTATTTATTTTTGTGGTCGTCAATGTGTGTTCTGTTGTACTACGCGAGTGATATTTATTATTGTTGTGGTCATTAATGTTTGTTGCATTAGACGCGCACTGTTTTTCCACGTTGGCTCAGTTTTGCGCGCTTTCCTTTGTTTACATTCTTCCTGTTTCTTTCGCGCGCTTTGTTCACATTCACTTATACGACAAAACTTACCGCTACCGTTACGTTCACCAGTATCAGTGACACTACTAAACGTTCCGAATCGCGAACCGAAGAACCGGACAAATGTACCCGCGTACACTATTCTGGGATTTTACCGCAAATGGTATACATTCCGAGTATCTTGTCTGTCTTGATTGGAAATAGAAATGTTAAAATAAAGTGAAGAACATCAACTATAATTACATGCAAATAAGGGAAAAAAGAAGAAGAAAATGTCATAATCATGACTAACCGAGCGTTGTTAGCTTGGTGAAATGGAAAGGAGGCTAACCATGGTTCAGTGTTCTAATCTTTGTTCCTAACGTTCGTTTCTGATTACTGCTACTTTAGGTTTAGGTGAAAATTAAAGAAAAGATATCACCTGGCCGACCAGTTGTGTGTAAATAAAAAAAGGAACTTTGTCTCTTGCAGTGATCAGTAAAACGGCAGGTGGATTCGTAGATGCTGCAGAATCCGCCGGAAGACGACACGGTCGCAGAGATTTCGAGACTATCGGGATAAGTCGAGAGATATTTGAGAATCTACCAGAACGACTTGAACTTGAAATGAAGTAAAGGATCGTGGAGGAGTAGAAAGAGGACTGACTAAGAAAGTAGGGTCGTGTGATAAATCCGTCAAAGGTAATCTGATCAGATTATTTGAGGTTGAGTAGAAACCAGCAAAACGATAGTAAGCTCTATTCTTCCTTATCCACTCATCTTTGTCCAAAGGTCAGATAATTCTTGGGAAACGTCGAATTCTTAAAATGCACCATGCATGTACACAAGTGTTCTTTTCAATCAAGCCCAGTGATAAGCTGATCGGCTGGTAAGAGAATACAGGGGGCGTGTTATGTTCGACAAGACATCACTTGAAACAGGAACAGGCTCGGGGCGTTGTGGACACTGAAAGATTGGCCGACTGGCGTAATCAGTGATCCAGAACCAGCGGATGCTCAGATCCTCTTTCAAGAGAACTATCGTCAGCGTGCGGGTAATGGGACTACCAGAAGATGGCAGGAATGGGGCTGGGGCCTCCTGTACAGCAGAATCTGATAGCTGAATTTAACGAAAGGATTAGTGACAATCTTATGCGCCTGAACGCGGCCTGGTTTAATTCACTGCCGAACTACCTCTCCCATGATTCGACCTTTTAATGGCTGGAGGGCACCACATGAGCGCGGTTAGCTTGCTGAATTTAGCTCGTAGGGCACCTGCCACCAGCTTCTTTAGTAAATCTCATCAAAGGACAACTGGCCATGGGCTTGGAGCTCTTTAACTGTCTACAAGCCTCACAAACTTCAGCACTTGCCCACCTTGTACAATTTAGGAGAGTTAGAAATTAATTTTCGGGGGCATTAGTCGAATTTTGGGAGGGAGAATGAAGTAATGGATATACCTGCTGTGTAATGAGTGGATTATCCATACGTTCCTATTTGACAGTTGCTTTATTCATCTATATGCAACTTAAAGGCAGGCAGGGTATTTAGTTCGAGGCTGTTCAAAGTAAAGCACTTAATCATTATGAACCTAGTTACCACGAGAATAGCTCTAATAATTTTGACGGAGTAAAATTATGCTGTTTTGTGCAGCAATACGCACACAGAAAAGGGAGAGGCAGTATCGACAGGAGACCACACAGCCGGTGGAACAAACTGGTCAATACCTGTCGAGGTCAATAACTTTTGGCATACTGTACTCAATGCAATGACGTGTTCATTGCTTAAAAACACCCAGACAATCTTTGGCGCATTTTTTCTGGTGTAGCAATTGCTCGAAAATAGTTAGTGCTCGAATGAAATCAGTCGAAATAAGGACTGTGTGACTATTTTACTTAAGCCCTAGGCCTTAAGCAGTAGACCTCAATACGTAAAGATCTGTAGAAATCAACTTTTTACTTTCCTTGGCTCTACAAAGTAGAAAGGAAAGTTATGTAATCGACTGAAATTTTTTTTTTGAGTTTTCTTCAGATCTTTACGTTTCAGACCCTCCTGAGTCCGAAAAACACTATTTGGGAAAATGGTCTGTGTGTCTGTGAACGATTTTTCGAGAAAACCACCGTACCAAGACACCTCAAACTTGATATCTCGCCCGCAAGTTACCCTGGGACGCCAAAATAAGGGTATGAACAAAATCCACCGAAATTTAACTATAGTTATCATAGTGATCAAAACACCAAATATTTTTTTTCTCAAAAACGGCTCTAACTATTTTGATTAAATTTTTTATATTGGTAGCTCTTGATACGATAATCACACCGTTAAATTCCCTTCCGTGGGAAAATGACTAGAGCAGCACAATAAATTACCAAAATTTTCGACGAAAAGCGTTTTTAGCGCGGTTTTTAGAGAAAACCACCGTACCAAATCAGCTGAAACTTGATGTCTAGCCTACAGGTTACCATGGGACGCAAAAATAAGGGAATGGGCAAAGTACACCGAAAGTTAACTATAGTTATCATAGTGATCAAAACACCAAATATTTTTTTTCTCAAAAACGGCTGTAACTATTTTGATTAAATTTTTTATATTGGTAGCTCTCAATAAGACAATCACACCATAAAATTCCCTTCCGTGGGAAAATGACTAAAGCAGCACAATAAATTACCAAAATTTTCGACGAAAAGCGTTTTTAGCGCAGTTTTTTCCCCTTATAAACTCCGCTGGAATTCTTGTAGAATGTTGAAAAAAATTGGTATTGTAGTCCAATCCAATACCTAAAGGGTGAGTGTTTAAAAACGCACATGAGATACATGGGGCTCACTCCAGAAATTCCTGAATTTCAACTACTGCCGTTTCGCTTACTACCAGTTCTAAAGGTGTTTACCCAATAACTCTGCAAAAGTAATTACTATCCTTCTTCAAAAAATTTTTGTTTACAGCCTCATTAATTATCTGTGTACCAATTGCTCAATAATGATCCTGGAATGAGTACGAGCAGCACAATAAATTCCGGAACTGTAAGCGCCACCGCTTCCTGCTGCCGTAAAGTGTTGTTTGACGAAGTTCAAATGAACGGACTGATAAATGAATAAATTAAGTAGAATTAGCCATGTACAAAGTGAATTGACGTAGAGCTAAGTAAAGTTGTGTGTTGCAACGCACCAGATATTTTTATCTCTATTAAACGACACGATCGAGTAAGCATAAAAGTTGATTTCTACAGATCTTTACGTATTGAGGTCTAGTGAATCCAAAAAACCTTATTTCTGAACGTGGTTCGTGTGTGTGTGGCTGTAGTTCAATTTGTGGGAGAACAACTGAATCGATTGAGGTAATTCTCCTTGAGTTTTTTGTTTACTATTTTGTGATGACGCGAAAATAAGTTTATGAGCGTTTGTCATCGATTGTGAAGGGGGGGGGGGGGGGGGCGGATCGCCAAAATGTACCAAAAACTAGGGATTTTCGCATTTTTCTCGAAAATTGCTCCAACGATCCAATTGCTCTCCATTTGGCAGAACGGTTTCAACGATTTTTATCAAACCGTAGCGCTCGAGATCGAAGATGAACTTACCAACAATATATAATCTTCTGACTGTATTCCCAGTAATGGGGTGTGCACCGCGGCCATATGACCTATTGTGCCAGTCCTAGTGTCTTACAGGTCGATGCCCAGCTTCCTGTGGAAAACCAGGTAGTTCCTGAAGGAGTCCTCGTTGGTATCCATCCTGGGAGAAGTGGTGCCAAAGACCAAAAATCGCTCCCTCTCAAGTCTCCGGCACTGGGCCAGAACATGGTAGGGAGTTTCTTCATCCGTGCCACACCACCTGCATAGAGGGGTTTCGGCTATACCCATAACATACATGTGTTTGCTCATTCTGCAGTGTCCTGTTATGATCCCAACAACCTGCCTCAAGTCCTTCCTCTCCATCCTCAGAAGGTTGTGTCTTGTCTCACTTGTTTGCTCTGAGACAAATCGTTTGGAGTGTCTTACTCCTGCAGCGTTCCAGATTGTCTGATGGAGTCTTCTGGCATGTTCTCTCACAGTCCTTTTAACTAGTGACAGAGAAATCCCGCAATGCGGCGGTGGCCCAATAGGTACTGTGGATGAACCACGTCTGGCCAGATGGTCCGCCCTCTCATTTCCAATGATCCCACTGTGTCCTAGAATCCAATACACATTAACCTCTATTCGCACATGCTAAGGAGTTAAGCCACATCCTGCACTCTCACACTAGTTTTTACGTAGTACAGTAGTTCATTAGCGCCTTACAGGATGCTTGACTATCGGTCAATATATTGATAGTTCTATTGCTATAGCCTTTCTCATGCATTTGGATTGCCCCAGCAATAATAGCATAAATCTCTGCTTGAAAAACTGATGGAGTGGAGCCTAGGGCAATATACGTCCCACTCCTTCCAGAGCCACTTATCCACACCCCGGACCCTGTCCCCTCTGGGGTCTTTGATCCATCTGTGAAGATGTTGACGCAATTGGGGGGCCGAAATTGGCGGCTATCGCTGTTCCATGGACCTCCCAATGGCTGAACATTATATTTCCTCTCGAGCTCATACTTGGCTCAACTTACCAACAAACGGTGTGAACAGCATTAGAATAAGGTAAACTCACAGCCAACTTCGATTTCAACTGAGGACACGTTTGATTGTCTACTTCTTTTATACCTCTTTCCTATTCTTTCGTTGCATGAACTGAACTAATGTCGTTATGTCGGGACGTCAATTAATCACGAACATAAAACTGTTGAATGCTATTATTGCCATAAACAACGAACGATGGTAATTTATTTTTTACTGTCGAGCGAGCGGAGCTGGGAACTAGCGAAAAATAGTGCATAAAGAGAAGTTCATTGTTTCTAGCTGACTAATTCGTAGTTTACAACTGTGAGCTTGTTTTATTGTCAAGTCACGAATTCACGGCGCAAAATTTTCTAAGTAGCTTCAATGAATCATAGCTGGTTGCTAGAAATGTGATTAAAAATACAATTGTGTTCTCACAACATTTTTCGAAAACCTGCGAGAAATATCTGGTGCGTAGCAACACACAACTTTCCGCCACCCCTTTAAGTTCGAACACCAGCTACATAGGCGGGCGCTATATCTTCGTTCAACGCATTTCTACAGAAACATTTATAGAGAACAAAATGTAGAGACTAGTTAGCTGAGAGTACTCCGAAAGTTTGATCGAAATCGTTACAGCCGTTTTTGAGAAAATTGGTATACCGATCAATTAATATTCGAAAAATCTCCTTTTCTGAGTTAACTTGGCTTATATCTCCGTTCAACATATATATACAGAAATAATTACGGAGAACGAAATGTTGGTATGGGTGACTAAAAGACACTCCATTAGGATTTATCACATCTGGTGAGGAAGTTACCCTGGAATTTACACATTTTGATTTTTATCTCTGTTCAATGGACTGTCAGAGGAACATTTATTGAGAGGAATATGTAGGTATTAACTATTCGAAAACATCTTGTAAGTTTGGTGATAATCGTTGTAGCATTTTGCCAAAAAGCGTAAAAAACCTACTTTTGCTTCATAGGCCTATATCTTTGTTCACCGTGTTTTCATGGAGATATGTATGCGGAAGAAAAGTTAGGTATTGATTAGGAGAAGATAATTTGAAAGTTTAATCAAAATCGTTACAGCCGTTTTTGAGAAAAATGCGAAAAACCCTAGTTTTTGGTACATTTTCATCCCCCACCCCCTTCCCATCGGCCGAAATCGTCCATAACCTTATTTTAGTGCCTACAAAAAATAACGAACAAAACAAAAAAGAACCAGCTCAATCGGGTCAGCCGTTCTCCCGCAAATCGAACTACAGACACACACACACGGACCACGCGCCGAAATTAGGGTTTTTAGACTCAGTAGGCGTCAAAACGAAAAGATCTGAAGAAAACCCAAATTTTTTTTTGACACGATTACTATACTTTCCTTTCCCTTTGGGGGAGCGGAAAGTAAAAATGGTTGTCTTTTTGCCGGTTACTTAACTTTCCTTTTTACTTCGTAGAACTAAGGAATGTATTAAATGCCAATGGACCACTTATATAAGGTAGCAATCGTTTCAATATAATATTGTTAATTCGCGAGTGCACGAAAGAACAATGGTTTTCTAAAGCTTCTAATAAAATGGACATTCTGAAAAGGGACGGCAGGCATCAAAAATGAAGACCAGAATGGGAAACCTCCTTAGCAAATTAGTTATCAAACAAATCGTGTGAAGTGCCCTCAGGAATCTCAATAATGTTCACAATGTTCGTGCCGACATTAGAAAAAAAAATCGTTCAAACAATCGGCAACTTCTTAATCGTGCGCAACAATTGTACCAAATGTAAGTTTGGTTTTGAGGTAGGGCTACCTGCAGCTTCCTTCAGTTTCCCAAATCACCCTTAGGTCATCCCACTCTGAACCTCAGCAATCATATCAGGCGCGAGGAAAGTTGCGTGGTGCGCAGCAGTTGTTACATCCCCCCTCCCCTCGTGTCTGCTTGCCCCTTCGCCACTCGTCACTACCTGCCTCCATGTAGTTCGTGGCTCCGTTGTTTGCGTCGGACTGGTTTTATCTGTCAAGTGGCCGACCGCGTTATTGTTCGTCCCAATTAGAAGAAATGAAAAGCGCGTTGTTCTCCTTTTGAGTGAGTCCTCTGGACGTTTTTGTTTGACGAAAGGGGAAATGAAGGTCGAGTGGTGAACGACGGAACAAGAAAAGGGCCCGCGGTAACGGCAGGGGGGGGGGGGTTTGGAAATAGAGCCAATTTATTCCTCCTCCTTCTATTCTATCGCCGCTTTGTCGGTCCTTTGCGGACCCACCAACCAACCCCTTCTTTATGGGACCGAGGGGGGAGCCGGCGGGTTTTTGGGGTGATATCGACCGTAGCCGCCGCAGCTGGCGACCGTTCGGGGGTCTCCGACAGCTGCGCCGTTCCAATGCGCCCGCGACTGCCGGACACTCGTTGCCGGTCCGCCGCTTCGAAAACTGTCAACAAGTCCGTCGGTTGTCGGTCAATAAACCGCATCGCGATGTCCGTGCGTCGATTTCTCGCCAACGAAGCTTCGTCCGTTTTGTCCGTTCAAAACTACTTGAATGAAAACAATCCGTTTTTCTTGAAAATATCCAAATACTGCGACGCATCTTATTCGGTCGGCATATTATTTCCCGTGTTCGCTTCCCTCGACACCAAGCTCGGGTATCAGGTCCTTTTGGTGACGTCGATCACTGAATGGGTGAGTACGTTGATGAAATGGGGTCTTGTGGAAGATCGTCCGTATTGGTGGGTGAGGGAGGCGAGAGTTAACGTGCCGCTGCGACAGTCGGACATCACATGTGAGACAGGGCCCGGCTCTCCTTCGGGTCACGTTATGGGGACCGCCGCGCTCCTCTTCGTACTCGTCCGGTGGTTGATCGTCTGGTTCGACGGCAACGTCCCGCCCGATTGGCTCAAACTCCGTCGAGCCTTCAAGCTCTTCCTTTGGCTCGTCTACAGCGCCGTCGTCCTTCTCGTCTCCGTTTCGCGAGTCAACGTCGCCGCTCATTTCCCTCATCAGTGCGTTTTAGGAGCCGTCTGCGGGTATTTGACGGCTGTCGTTTTGGTCGGAGAGGGGCGTTGGAGCCTGTGGAACGGGATCCTCAAGGCGTCAAAGTGTCGAATGTTGACAGTCGCGTTCGCAGCCTGCGGTTTGTCGATCGGCGGTTATTTGTCGCACAAGTTCCTCGGTTTAGACGCCGGTTGGAGCATCAAATTGGCATTCAAGTGGTGTCTTCGCCCGACGACGGTGAGCGTCCAAACGACGCCCGTCTACGCCCTCGTCCGCGACTGCGGCTGCCTCGTTGGCCTCGCCGTCGCCAGTCCTGTCAAAGAGCGGAAATTTTACCCTGTCGTTGGTGCTGCGGTGACTACGCTGTTTTTCGTTGCGACCCGAATGCTTCGGCCCCTCATGCCGTCAAACGACGCTCTTCAGTTCTACGCCTTCCACTTCTTGGACCACCTCTTCGTCACCCTCTGCCTCCTCACCGTCGTCCCCTACGTCTCCTCCCTCGTCCGCTTCAAACAGAAAACTCGCTGAATTTCTCTTCCAACCAACGCTTTTCGAACCTTCGCCATTTGTTATTTATTACGGAACAATGTACAGAAAAACTCAAATCGAGTTCTCGTCGAACTTTCCAGATCTCGTTTTACTAGGCACTATGACGACAGAAACCGATTCGTATTACTTCTTTTTACAAATCTTACTGTGACTGGGACGATGGCACTCAAAAAAGGTAACTAAATTAATGGTTATGAGGAAATGGCGAGGGCGCTTAGACTACCCTACTGAGGATTGGGACAGGGAATGAAAGATGTTGCACGACACGCGGGTGGTGATTCCACGGAAAACGCCTGCTGACTCATCTCCCCAGCCCTTTTCTTGAACCACACGCCACGCTAGGACACAGTCAATGCTGCAATGCTGATGCTACCTGCCTCCATTCCACGAGCTTCCAGCACTGCCAATTCAAGATCTGTCCTGTCATATCTGCGCCTCTTGGCTTGCCAAGTTACTGACTACTAGATACCACCTGGACACCCAGGAGTAGACCGTGACGGCACTCACCAAAAGTTAAGGAGGCCATCTCTTCCTCGGGTGCCCTCTGAAGCTCACTCCACTCACACACCGAAGGGCGAGGGTGAAGTTTACATCAGTCGACTGAGCGGTGCACAGCAGCAGCTAACTCTAAAGGCTTACTGGGCACAGCACACACACACGGCCTTTCACAATTGAAAAGCTATATTCTGCGGTAAAAAAAGCATTGTTCGGGCCATAGGGTTCACAAGTACAGTTGAGGCAGTTTGACCAAATGTAAACTAACACGCGAAATCGTGTAAATCGCTGAAAGTGAAATGGACGCGAAATGTCGGGAAGCATTTGAAAGTTGCATCTCTCGACGAGTGAGCGCTATGGTCCATTAACCTAAATCCCCTTTCAAGCCTCCCCAAATTTGATCTTCTTGAGTGGGAGACAACTAAACGTCATGGTCTCAGTAATCAGTAGAACCCTTTACGGAAAGTACCGCAATTTCAAATTTGTCAGTTGTCGAAGTATGTGCTAAACATTTACGAGAATAATTATTCGAATTTCTCGAGCTAGTGGCTGAGGTAGTCAATGAGTCCAATTCGAAATCCCTCGCATTCCAGTGTCCTGAATTAGTTTTTGCGATGAGGCGTAATCAACATAAACCTCATTGAATGGCTGAATTAGGGAACGTTTGTATTTACGGCGCAAGATTCACGGGTTTGAAACGAGAGGTTATTATGTTAATCTAACGGCAGCAGTAACAGTTGAGGCGAAATTAGACCATAAAAGTGAATGTAAACTATGACAACACGCGGAAAATGGCGAGATGCGATGAAAAACAAATTTCAACCAAAAATATCTGGTGCGTAGCAACACACAACTTTCCGCCACCCCTTCAAGTTCGAACGCCACCTACATAGGCGGGCGCTATATCATCGTTCAACGCATTTCTACAGAAACATTTATGCAGAACAAAATGTAGGGACTAGTTGGCTGAGACTACTCCGTAAGTTTGATCGAAATCGTTAGAGCCGTTTTTGAGAAAATTGGAATATTGATAAATTCATATTCGACAAATTCCTTTTCTGAGTTAACATGGCTTATATATCCGTTCAACATATATATACAGAAATAACTATAGAGAACGAAATGTTGGTATGGGTGACTAAAAGACTCTCCATTAGAATTTATCACATTTGGTGAAGAAGTTACCCTGGAATTTACGGAAATGTTCGAAAAAACGTTATTTTCGACACATTTTGAATTTTATCTCTGTTCAATGGACGGTCACTGGAACATTTATTCAGAACAATATGTAGGTATTAACTATTTGAAAACATCCTGTGAGTTTGGTGAAAATCGCTGAAGCCGTTTTGCCAAAAACCGTAAAAAACCTACTTTTGCTTCATAGGCCTATATCTTTGTTCACCGTATTTTCATGGAGATATGTATGGAGAAGAAAAGTTAGGTAATGATTAGGACAAGATAATTTGAAAGTTTAATCAAAATCGTTAGAGCCGTTTTCGAGCAAAATGCGAAAAACCCTAGTTTTTGGTACATTTTCGTCCCCCCCACCCCCCTTCCCATCGGCCGAAATCGTCCATAACCTTATTTTGGTGTCTACAAAAAATAACGAACAAAACAAAAAAAGAACCAGCTCAATCGGATCAGCCGTTCTCCCGCAAATCGAACTACCGACACACACACGGACCACGCGCCAAAATTAGGTTTTTTAGACTCAGTAGGCCTCAAAACGTAAAGATCTGAAGAAAACCCAAATTTTTTTTTAGGCCGATTACTATACTTTCCTTCCCTTGGGGTAGCGGAAAGTAAAAAAATTGGTATTGTAGTCCAATCCAATACCTAAAGGGTGAGTGTTTAATAACGCTCATGAGATACATGGGGCTCACTCTAGAAATTCCTGAATTTCAACTACTGTCATTTCGCTTACTACCAGTTCTAAAGGTGTTTACCCAATAACTCTGCAAAAGTAATTACTATCCTTCTTCAAAAAATTTGTGTTTACAGCCTCATTAATTATCTGTGTACCAATTGCTCAATAATGGTCCTGCAATGAGTGCGAGCAGCACAATAAATTCCAGAACTGTAAGCGCTACCGCTTCCTGCTGCCGTAAAGAGTTGTTTGACGAAGTTCAAATTAACTGAGTGATAAATGAATTGATTAAATAGAATTAGCCATGTACAAAGTGAATTGTTGTAGAGCTAAGGAAAGTTGTGTGTTGCAACGCACCAGATATTTCCTTATAAACTCCGCTGGAATGTTAGAAAGTGAATTGACGTAGAGCTAAGGAAAGATGTGTTTTGCAACGCACCAGATATTTTAGACTCAGTAGGCCTCAAAACGTAAAAATCTGAAGAAACCCGATTTTTTACTTTCCGCTACCCGAAAGGGAAGGAAAGTATAGTAATCGGCCCAAAAAAAAAAGTTGGGTTTTCTTCAGATCTTTACGTTTCAGACCCTACTGAGTCTAAAAAACCTAATTTCGGAGAGAGGTCCGTGTGTGTGTGTGTGTGTCTGTAGTTCGATTTGCGGGCGAACGGCTGATCCGATTGAGTTGGTTCTTTTTTTGTTTTGTTCGTTATTTTTTGTAGACACCAAAATAAGGTTATGGACGATTTCGGCCGATGGGAAGGGGGGGGGTGGGGGACGAAAATGTACCAAAAACTAGGATTTTCGCATTTTTCTCGAAAACGGCTCTAACGATTTTGATTAAACTTTCAAATTATCTTTTCCTAATCAATACCTAACTTTTCTTCTCTATACGTATCTCCATGAAAATACGGTGAACGGAGATATAGGCCCCTGAAGCAAAAATAGGTTTTTTACGCTTTTTGGCAAAACGGCTTCAGCGATTTCCACCAAACTCACATGGTTTATGGAGAACAAAATGTAGGGACTAGTTAGCTGAGAGTACTCCGTAAGTTTGATCGAAATCGTTAGAGCAGTTTTTGAGAAAATTGGAAAACCAATAAATTAATATTCGAAAAATCTCCTTTTCTGAGTTAACTTGGCTTATATCTCCGTTCAACATATAACTACAGAAATAATTACGGAGAACGAAATGTTGGTATGGGTGACTAAAAGACACTACATTAGGATTTATCACATCTGGTGAGGAAGTTACCCTGGAATTTACGGAAATGTTAGAAAAAACGTTATTTTCGACACATTTTGAATTTTATCTCTGTTCAATGGAATGTCAGAGGAACATTTATTGAGAGCAATATGTAGGTATTAACTATTCGAAAACATCTTGAAAGTTTGGTGAAAATCGTTGTAGCCATTTTGCCAAAAAGCGTAAAAAACCTACTTTTGCTTCATTATCTCCGTTCACCGTATTTTCATGGAGATATGTATGGAGAAGAAAAGTTAGGTAATGATTAGGACAAGATAATTTGAAAGTTTAATCAAAATCGTTAGAGCCGTTTTCGAGAAAAATGCGAAAAACCCTAGTTTTTGGTACATTTTTGTCCACCACCCCCCCTTCCCATCGGCCGAAATCGTCCATAACCTTATTTTGGTGTCTAAAAAAAATAACGAACAAAACAAAAAAAGAACCAGCTCAATCGGATCAGCCGTTCTCCCACAAATCGAACTACAGACACACACACACGGACCACGCGCCGAAATTAGGTTTTTACTTTCCTTGGTTCTACGAAGTAGAAAGGAAAGTTGTGTAATCGGCTGAAAAAAAAATTTTGAGTTTTCTTCAGATGTTTATGTTTCAGACCCCCCTGAGTCCGAAAAACACTATTTGGGAAAATGGTCTGTGTGTCTGTGAACGATTTTTATAGAGAACCACCGTACCAAATCCACTCAAACTTCATATATCGCCCGCAAGTTACCATGGGACGCCAAAATAAGGGTATGAACAAAATCCACCGAAATTTAACTATAGTTATCATAGTGATCAAAACACCAATTTTTTTTTCTCAAAAACGGCTCTAACGATTTTGATTAAATTTTTTATATTGATAGCTCTTATTAAGGCAATTATACCATAAAATTTCCATTCGTGGGAAAATGATGAGAGCAGCACAATTAATTATCAAAGTTGTCGGTGAAAAGCATTTTTAGCTCGGTTTTTCCTTATAAACTCCGCTAAAATGTTACTGGAATGTTTAAAAAATTGGTATTGTAGTCCAATCCAATACCTATACGGTGAGTGTTTAAAAACGCTCATGAGATACATGGGGCTCACTCCAGAAATTCCTGAATTTCAACTACCGCCGTCTCGCTTACTACCAGTTCTAACAGTTATTACCCAATAGCTCTGCAAAAGTAATTACTACCCTTCTTCAACAAATTTATGTTTACAGCTTCATTAATTTTCTGTGTACCAATTGCTCAATAATGGTCCTGCAATGAGTACGAGCAGCACAATAAATTCCATAACTGTAGGCGCTCCAGCTTCCTGCTGCTGTGACGTGTTGTTTGACCAAGTTCAAAGGAACTGAGTGATAAATGAATTGATTAAATAGAATTAGCCATGTACCCGAGTGAATTGTTGTAGAGCTAAGGAAAGTTGTGTGTTGCAACGCACCAGATATTTTAGACTCAGTAGGCCTCAAAACGAAAAGATCTGAAGAAAACCCAAATTTTTTTTTTACCCGATTACTATACTTTCCTTTCCTTCGGGTGGAGGGAAGTAAAAACGCGAAATGCGCCGTGAAGTGAAAGGAATCAAATCAAAGTGTGGAGGGGGAGTTCGTTTTATGGCATCCAAAAAAGAACCCATTCCACTGTATCTTGTTGTGTCGCTGTCAGACGTGCTCATATAGATGGTTTCACTTCCCGTACACGCCCATGTATTATCTTAGGAGTTGGTGTGAGCTCAGCTTCCAGGTTTCTTGAGGAACGGGTTTTTACGTCCCACGATAATCGTCGAGGGCCGGATAAGTTGCTATCCCTCTCTCTTTGGTTTCAATAAATCTAAAAGCAGCCAAAGCACCCATTTTTCCTTGACCCTGCTACCCGTATTAAATATCCGTTTTCCGCGCTTAGATTCGTTAATGTTCATCCTCTTATCCCAATCGGCGCTGGATTGTCGAGAAATTCCAATGGTTTTGTAGGCCAGTCTCCTAAATATCTCAACCCGCCTTCCTCGCTGCTCATTCCTCTGCACATTTTTACTTTCCTTGGCTCTACGAAGTAGAAAGGAAAGTTATGTAATCGGCTGAAAAAAAAATTGAGTTCTCTTCAGATCTTTACGTTTCAGACCCCCCTGTGTCCGAAAAACACTATTTGGGAAAATGGTCTGTGTGTCTGTATACGATTTTTAGAGAAAACCACCGTACCAAAGCTCTAACTTGATATCTCGCTCGCAGGTTACCATGGGACGCCAAAAGAAGGGTATGAACAAAATCCACCGAAAGTTAACTATAGTTATCATAGTGATCAAAACAACAAATATTTTTTTCTCAAAAACCGCTCTAACGATTTTGATTAAATGTTTAATATTGATAGCTCTCAATAGGGAAATTATACCATAAAATTCCCATTCGTGGGAAAATTACGAGAGCAGCACAATAAATTACCAAAATTTTCGACCAAAAGCGTTTTTCGCGCAGTTTTTTCCTTATAAACTCCGCTGGAATTCTTGTAGAATGTTTTAAAAAAATTGGTATTGTAGTTCAATCCAATACCTAAAGGGTGAGTTTTTAATAACGCTCATGAGATACATGGGGCTCACTCCAGAAATTCCTGAATTACGACAGTATTGCGGTTACTACCAGTTCTAACAGTTATTTTCCAATAACTCTGCAAAAGTGATTACTATCCTTTTTTTAAAAAATCGCGTTTACAGCCTCATTAATTATCTGTGTAACAATTGCTCAATAATGGTCCTGCAATGAGTACGAGCAGCACAATAAATTCCGGCACTGTAAGCGCCTTAAAGCGTTGTTTGACCAAGTTCAAATTAACTGAGTGATAAATGAATCGATTAAATAGAATTAGCCATGTACAAAGTGAATTGTTGTAGAGCTAAGGAAAGTTGTGTGTTGCAACGCACCAGATATTTTCGGACGTGTCCGGGGGGGGGGGGGGGGGCTTCATAAAGACATTCTTACTGACTACACCCCCCCCCCCCCCCATACAGTTGCCAACCTGGAAGTTCTGAACCAGACTAGAGGAAGTGGGAGGCCTCCCTGCAACGTGGGCAGTTACAATGCTCGGTGTTAACTTGGGGCGAAGGAGCAGAGCTTGAGGTGGACGATATTTGAGGGGTTGCTGCGCTGTAATCTGTTGGATAGTTGATGGACTGGTTGGAGTGACTCGAGACAGAGTTATGAAGATTGAGCGTATAGGTTGTGGGAGCGTCAAGCCTCCTGGTAAGTTTCCTTGCAAAGCTGGACTTTTCTGATGTGCCAGGGGGGCTGAAGAGCGCCTCAATGGGTGGCTTCTAGTTTGTGGACGGAGAGGGGCATTCCCCAGACTGGAATGGAGTAGATTCTGATGGTGGCGTTGAAGGCATTCGCTTCGTCTGTTGGGAGAACTTTTTATTGCGCCAGTAGAGTTTCCTATCGAATTTGACTCCCAGGTACTTGCGCCAGGTAGTTGCTCCATTGTACAGTGTGATTGCCGACTCTGATAGTGATGGGGGGGGGGGGGGGTTACAGCGTGAAAATAGGATTGCCTCAGGTGTGGACTAGTTCAAGCTGCATCTCGATTGGTGGTACCAGCTGAACAGGGAAGGCTATGAATTTGTTTATAACTGTGGTAAGGCGCAGCTTGGCTTTGAAGGTGTAGAGGAGTGACACTACGTCGTCAGTGTCTTTTGCTACAAGGATGTTGTAGTCGAATATGTTCAAGAGAGAAGGCGAGAGTTTGGATTCTTGGGGGACACCAGCGGGAATGTGTTTTATGAAGCAGAGTGTTTGAGATAAAGGAGAAGAGGCTGATGAAGTAGGGGAGCCAGTGTAGCTTGATAAAAACCTTATGCCAGACCCCCTCCCCCACCCACACTGATATCACCTCCTCTCGCCCCTTAAATATCAATGATGAGGCGGCAGTTCAACTAAAAATAAAGTTATGTCCTAACTTCACGCTGTTAAAAACCCCACTCAGTGACGAGAAATGTCAACTCCTCCCTCCCACTGCCTCAGCAATTTGATTCATCGGGAAAACATTGAAGCTATTCACAACCCCCCGTGGTTAGGGGCAGCGTAGCGCATGGTTACATACCTCAGGGTTGGAGGAAGGTTCGAGTAACCTTTATACCAAAACCTGGCAGGGACTCATACGAGGAAGCCAAGGCCTCCCGACCAATATCCCTCACATCCTTCCTGCTCAAGACAGTGGAGAAAATCCTTGACAAGTACTTGAGGGACGGATGTTTTTAGACTGACCCCCCTGGTAGATGGCCAACATGCCTGCGCTGCATGCACTAGTTAGAAAACTAGAAGAGTCAATGGGTAATAGGGAGATTGCCTTAGGGGCCTTTCTAGACATAGAGGGGGCCTTTGACAATACCTCCATATGCAGCATTGAAAGGGCATTGAGGAAATTTAATGTACATAGCAATGCAATAAAGTGGATCATCGCTGTATTGGAAAGCAGAGATATCCAGACTACGCTAGGAAACTGCACGATCAGGGCGAGGACTGTGAGGGGATGCCCTCAGGGAGGGGTCCTATCTCTGCTCCTCTGGAACCTAGTGATTGACTCCCTACTGGGGAGATTTAATGCAACGGGGTTTTACGCCCAAGGACACGCAGATGATGTGGTTGTGCTCATTCGGGGCAGGGTGCAAAGCGTGCTGTCGGACCTGATGGGGGTGGCCTTGTGGATGATGTGCCTGTGGTGTGGGGAGATGGGGTTATCCATCAACCCGGCCAAGACGGCCATTGTGCCATTCACGAGGCTAAGGCAACAGGACTGAGGCCGCAGTTAGTGATGGGCAAAGAAATTCAGCTCAGCGAGCAAGTCAAGTATCTGGGTGTGATTCTAGATCAGAAACATGTCTGGAACGAGCACATCAGATACGTGACCAAGAAGGCGACAATGGCCCTTTGGACGTGTCAGAGAATGTGCGGGAGGACATGGGGCCTAAAGCCCAGTATGGCCTGCTGGTTCTACGAAGCCATAGTGAGACCAATAATCTCATATGGGTCGATAGTGTGGTGGCATAGAGCTGCCATTGAAGTGAATGGCAGCAGTCTAGCCAAAGTACAAAGGCTGGAGTGCCTACTTATAGCGGGGGTGATGAAGCCTACACCCAATGTCACCATGGAGAAACTGTTCGATCTTCTTCCCCAGGACATATATGTCAAGGCAGAGGCGATGAAGGTGGTGTACAAACTCACTAAGCTCGGAATAGCTAAGGTGCCACAGGCGACTAACCTGGCTATATTTAGCGACAAGGAGCTCAGCATGATCACAGACGCAATTGTGCCCATGAGCTCGAGAGGAAATATAATGTTCAGCTATTGGGAGCTATTGTCCATGGAACAGCGACAGCCGCCAATTTTGACCTCCCAATTGCGTCAACATCTTCACAGATGGATCGAAAACCCCAGAGGGGACAGGATCCGGGGTGTGGATAAGTGGCTCTGGAAGGAGTGGGACGTATATTGCCCTAGGCTCCACTCCATCAGTTTTTCAAGCAGAGATTTATACTATTATTGCCGGGGCAAACCAAATGCAAGAGAGAGGCTATAGCAATAGAACTATCAATATACTGACCGATAGTCATGCGTCATGTAAGGCGCTAATGAACTACTGGACGACGTCAAAACTGGTGCGAGAGTGCAGGATCTGGCTTAACTCCTTAGCATATTGGATTCCAGGACACAGTGGGATCATTGGAAATGAGAGGGCAGCCCATCTGGCCAGACGTGGTTCATCCACAGTACCTATTGGGCCACCGCCGCATTGCGGGATTTCTTTGTCACTAGTTAAAAGGACTGTGAGAGAACATGCCAGAAGACTGGATCAGACAATCTGGAACGCTGCAGGAGTAAGACACTCCAAACGTTTTGTCTCAGAGCAAACAAGTGAGACAAGACACAACCTTCTGAGGATGGAGAGGAAGGACTTGAGGCAGGTTGTTGGGATCATATCAGGACACTGCAGAATGAGCAAACACATGTATGTTATGGGTATAGCCGACACCCCTCGATGCAGGTGGTGTGGCACGGATGAAGAAACTCCCTATCATGTCCTGTCCCAGTGCCGGAGACTTGAGAGGGAGCGACTTTAGGTCTTTGGCACCACTTCTCCCAGGATGGATACCAACGAATCTCCTTCAGGAACTACCTGGCTTTCTTCAAAAAAGCTAGGCATCGACCTGTAAGACACTAGGACTGGCACAATAGGCCATCTGGCCGCAGTGCGCATCCCAACACTGGGACTACAGCCAGAAGATTATATATATATATATATATATATATATGGCTTCATTACCGCCACATCATTCCATGATGATTTGCAAAAATTGAGTCAAGGTTGTAGGAAAACACCAGGGTTTCAGATGTCTCCATTCCACATAGTAGTTTTAGCTGCATTTTGGGGCTGAGGAGTGGGCAAATTAATCAGTTCCAATTTAAAAATACTTATAAACTGCACAACGTCATACGTTGTCAAATGTTGCCATTAAACTCGTGGATGTGCGTGAGGGTAGGGCAATCGACCAAACTCTAGTCAGTTTTAATATTTATGATATAATTATTACACTTTGAAGCAAAAACAACACGACGCTCGACTATAAAGTAACGCGATTGCCCCACTAATTATGATGTTAATACAAATACGACCTGCCAGAGGCATGATGGTTTGCCGGAAGCTTAACTTTTAGTTTTTAATGCCACGAAATGATCTTGATGCGTCGCTGCAAGTGGTTCCTTCGTACTGCCGCTATTTAATTACGTGTCAAATCAATCAAATACGCTTTTAACGCTCGATATTATTAAGTTTTTGTTGTTATTAACGAAAGTCAGTCGGCAGCTGATACTACAACTTCCCTCGCTCCGGAAGTTGTCTTCCTTCCACTTACAATTGGTGCTTTTCTAAGGTGCCACCTCAGAAATTATATTTTGAGAATATTGATTTTGTCTGTTGGAAACAAAATTTATTGCATTTTTCGCTCGTGTAAACAAAGTGGGAACTGCGTTCATTGGAGCAGAGAAGCTATTAAACTAGTAAACAACTCAATTACAATAATTTGGTTGGAATTGTGGAAACACCAGTAGTTTGTTTAGTGAATAGTTAAATATTAATGTAGCGTTTTGGCGGAATTTGGTGGTTATAACTAAACTGTCGAGTAGTTTTAAAACTTAGTTGTAAATTTCATTTAGGAGGAAATTACTCTCTTTCTTTTTTCTTCAAATAGTCGATAAAGGGTGTTTTTATAGTAAAGGCGAGTTTGAAAATGGAATAAAAGTGTTTGTGAATGCGCTTAAACACATCCCTTTACAACGTTCCATTCTGATGTGCGAAAAATATATTTGCCGTAGTGTTACTCTAAGCCAAGCAACAGTGAGTAGTGCGTTTTTGAACTCGACTACCATTTGGCACCCGAATGGTGTGACAGTAGTTGAAACCAAAATCTGATCTTTTCTTTAGCGCTAGTTCGCTCGTTTTATTTCGTGTGTGTCGCAGAAATCTGTTGTCTCAAACATCCTGCTTTTTTCTTTTTTTTTCCAAATTACAACGGTGGATGCAGGCGATACTCTCACTGCAGCCACAAACGGGCCTATTGTAAGGGCGTCCATGATCCTCAGATCACGGCCCCCCTGCACCACCTCCAGGCCCCACGGCACTGGTCTCAATTGGTGTGACGTCACCTATGCGCCCCCACCACCCCCGCACAAAGCGGAGGATATCTGCAAGTTATGCATTCGCCACCTCTTCTGGCTGAAGAAAGGGCCTCCCAAACACACAACGGTGCGATGCCACGAGTCCATCGCATACGCACAGCACATCCTCTGCCGTCTCTAGCCCTACCTCGCAGAACCTGCATACCTATACCTCGCACTTGCCAATATTTGCAAGGTGGTACCTCAGTGGACAGTGACCTGTGAACAGGCCACATACGATCCTCATATCCTTCCTCCCCAGTGCAAGCACCTTCTTGGACCTCTCTCTGGAGAGCCAGATGAAGAGTTTTGACTGTCTAAGGCCGGGCAGCCCCTGCCAATGAGCAGCCCTGCACCTGTCCTCCCATTTGCCAACCTCTCTACGTAGGTGGCTCCTGGTAGTCCCAACAAAGGGCTCAGGCCCAATAGGGATCTGCGCTGATCCCTTCTTAGCCAACCTATCAGCCCGTTCGTTTCCCTCTATACCCTGATGCCCTGGCACCCAACACAGTGTTACAATGTTGTCCTCTGCCAGGGCCTTCAGTCCAGTCAGACACTCCCACACCTGCCGTGATGTAAGACAGTATGAGGCTAAGGCCTTGAGAGTGGCCTGACTGTCCACCATTATGTAGATTCTCTGCCGCTTCAGTCCCCTCTGCAGCAGCCGCTGCACACAGACCGTCACCGCAGCTACCTCTGCCCGGAACACTGTGGCCAGCAACCCCAATGGGATCGCTGCCCTGACTCTCGGCTCAAAGATGCCTGCCCCTGCAAGGCCACCCTGCACCGAGCCATCAGTGTAGTATACCAGGGCCCCAGCTTCGAAAGTGGGAGCTCCCCCTTCCCCCCCCACCTTCACCTTGTCAAGGATCAAGTGACAGGAATGGATGTGGAGTGGAGCTAAATCTAGCAAGACCTCCAGTGCAGCCGTAGGGCATGTAGTCATACAGCCTGTAATGGCCAGACACGCCCTACGCTGCAGTTTATTTAACTGCAACTGCACTGTTTTGTTTTCCACCCTAGTCCACCAGACCAGGGCTCCATAGGTGACTACAGGCCTAACAACCGCAGTGTACAGCCACCGGATCATCCCAGGCCTCAGCCCCCATGTCTTCCCCACCATTCTTTGAGCTGCCCACATCACCACCGACGCCCGCTGTAAGGCTTTTTTCACGTGTGTGGCCCAAGTGAGCTTTCCATCAAGAAAAACTCCCAAGTACTTGATCTCATGCTGGATCGTCAACACCTTGCCACCCAGCCTGAGTTCCCGCAGTGCAAGGCTGCGCCTTCTGGTGAACAGGATCAGGCTCGTTTTGTCTGGATTGACAAACAGTCCTTGCCCATTGCACCATCTCTGTAGGATATTCAGTGCATGCATTCACTGATTAAAACATCCTGCTTGAGGAGTGCTTTTGTAGTGAGGTAGCGCGTTGCTCAGTCGTCATTTGCTTCACAGCACTAATAAACAAGTGGAACAACTGTTACCTGTGTCTGCAGGAAAGGGCCCAGTCCCTCACAAGGTTTACCTCCTTCAGAGCGATTAGCAAGGCCACCTGGAGTGTGTATTTTGTGACACAATCCTCAGGTACAAAGCCATTTACTTAGGCATGATTGGTTACTGCTAAGTAGTCTAGGGTAACCAGCTCATAGTCAATAAAGAAAAGTACTGGCCCAGTCGAAGATAGCTGCGCTCCTGTGAATTGCCAAGGCCTATGAGACAGCATCCATGTATGAAAGTGACGTTAAGGACCAATAATTTCCCGTGTTTTGTATTTGGCTTTTAAATAGTAAACGCTCAGAACGACAGCTGGAGTTGATGAAAGTTCAGCGCTCCTTGTGTTGTGCCCTGCCAGGCTTCTAGTCATTAAGTTACTGTGGGGGTAAAACTGACTCACAAAAACTCAGCATATAATTTTAGAACAACGCGTCATTATAACCTGTTACTAAGGAGCCCATAGTACTTACCTTCGTTTAGCCAGGGGTTTTTGTCAATCATGGCAGTTCCTTCCCAAAATGTAGGACTTTGGGACCCAAAGAGTTACGACTGAACCCACTCAATCGATTCCGCCTCCCTAACAAAGTTTTCTCTTGACTCTTCTAATCACGTTGGTGATACACTAACCTGGGTATGCCTCTCCTGAAATGTTGTTATACTTGGAAATCGATTCTCACAACAGGAGGTGAGATACCTCGCCCTTTGTCAAACGAAAAAAAAGGGTGCCACGTACCTGCAGGTTTAATTTCTGTGACAATGCGACTTCTCTCCCAATCTTATCAGCACATGACCAACTGACTTGAAGCTAAATTAAATAGTATGCGCCGTAAGGTGGAGTGACAAATGCCAGATCTCTAGAGATTCTCGCTTTCAATGGACGAATTGTATTAGAATTTAGCCAATAATATTTATAATAAGTGGATTGGTTTTATAGTTAACTATATTATTGTCCAGAAACACATAAAAGCGATATAATGTTCACTAGAAACATTTTGCCAACTCGTCCTATTTTTCTTTCGGTGCTTGACAGCCCGGTTTACCACCAAGTTCCTCGTTGTGATTTGATTACTACGTGTTCGATTAAAACCTTTTTGGTGCTGAACTCGAGTTACTCTGTCGAATTTTCCCTTTCCACCTTCGACCCTTCGTGATTGGGCGTGGATGTCTAAAGAAATAAGTGTGACTAGTTAGTGTTTGAATGATTGGGTAATGTCCACTAGTAAGAGTATGGTCAAAGTCAAATGTACCTGTTGGGACAGTGTAAAAACTTCAACTTAGGGTTACAGTGAACCACCAACCAACGAAGTTGGACTCACCCGACCAGTATAATGGCTTTTCACATAAATTACTCTCATTATGTTTGCGCGAGAGTTTGTTATATCAATCTATTACATGCCTTCCTAGATGTTAAAAATGGTAACTACCTCATATTGAATTTAATTTAGTTAACTCGGCAGTTTTAATTGGCGATGTGATCGTGTTCCTCAATGTGGGGTGTCTGAGCATGCAAAAAGAAAGAGAGCAGTGGGAAGACAACTCAGACAATTTATATCTTGACCTAGTTAGTGGCGGGGAACAAACTTCTTGTACCCAGGAATGGGCGATAAGTGAATTCTAGCGCTGAAGCCTGTTCCACACAATGATGTGAAGATAACGATTTGATGTGAAAATCGTAGGTACGGGGTGAAAATTTACATTTTTAATTACGAAAATTCGGAAGGCGTAGTTGAGTTGGCTGTGAGAAGAGATTTTTGTGAAAGTCCAGCAGAGAATAAAAGTGAACGAACAAGCTTTGTTCCTGATCAGTGCTTGGTTGACAATGGACTAGGTACTAATGTGTACAAGGGAACATTGAGGCAGTACAAGACAGAAATATCTGGTGCGTAGCAACACACAACTTTCCGCCACCCCTTTACGTTCGAACACCACCTACATAGGCGGGCGCTATATCATCGTTCAACGCATTTCTACAGAAACATTTATGGAGAACAAAATGTAGGGACTAGTTGGCTGAGACTACTCCGTAAGTTTGATCGAAATCGTTAGAGCCGTTTTTGAGAAAATTGGAATATTGATAAATTCATATTCGACAAATTCCTTTTCTGAGTTAACATGGCTTATATATCCGTTCAACATATATATACAGAAATAACTATAGAGAACGAAATGTTGGTATGGGTGACTAAAAGACTCTCCATTAGAATTTATCACATTTGGTGAAGAAGTTACCCTGGAATTTACGGAAATGTTCGAAAAAACGTTATTTTCGACACATTTTGAATTTTATCTCTGTTCAATGGACGGTCACTGGAACATTTATTCAGAACAATATGTAGGTATTAACTATTTGAAAACATCCTGTGAGTTTGGTGAAAATCGCTGAAGCCGTTTTGCCAAAAACCGTAAAAAACCTACTTTTGCTTCATAGGCCTATATCTTTGTTCACCGTATTTTCATGGAGATATGTATGGAGAAGAAAAGTTAGGTAATGATTAGGACAAGATAATTTGAAAGTTTAATCAAAATCGTTAGAGCCGTTTTCGAGCAAAATGCGAAAAACCCTAGTTTTTGGTACATTTTCGTCCCCCCACCCCCTTCCCATCGGCCGAAATCGTCCATAACCTTATTTTGGTGTCTACAAAAAATAACGAACAAAACAAAAAAAGAACCAGCTCAATCGGATCAGCCGTTCTCCCGCAAATCGAACTACCGACACACACACGGACCACGCGCCAAAATTAGGTTTTTTAGACTCAGTAGGCCTCAAAACGTAAAGATCTGAAGAAAACCCAAATTTTTTTTTAGGCCGATTACTATACTTTCCTTCCCTTCGGGTAGCGGAAAGTAAAAAAATTGGTATTGTAGTCCAATCCAATACCTAAAGGGTGAGTGTTTAAAAACGCTCATGAGATACATGGGGGTCGCTCTAGAAATTCCTGAATTTCAACTACTGTCATTTCGCTTACTACCAGTTCTAAAGGTGTTTACCCAATAACTCTGCAAAAGTAATTACTATCCTTCTTCAAAAAATTTGTGTTTACAGCCTCATTAATTATCTGTGTACCAATTGCTCAATAATGGTCCTGCAATGAGTGCGAGCAGCACAATAAATTCCAGAACTGTAAGCGCTACCGCTTCCTGCTGCCGTAAAGAGTTGTTTGACGAAGTTCAAATTAACTGAGTGATAAATGAATTGATTAAATAGAATTAGCCATGTACAAAGTGAATTGTTGTAGAGCTAAGGAAAGTTGTGTGTTGCAACGCACCAGATATTTCCTTATAAACTCCGCTGGAATGTTAGAAAGTGAATTGACGTAGAGCTAAGGAAAGTTGTGTGTTGCAACGCACCAGATATTTTAGACTCAGTAGGCCTCAAAACGTAAAAATCTGAAGAAACCCGATTTTTTACTTTCCGCTACCCGAAAGGGAAGGAAAGTATAGTAATCGGCCCAAAAAAAAAAGTTGGGTTTTCTTCAGATCTTTACGTTTCAGACCCTACTGAGTCTAAAAAACCTAATTTCGGAGAGAGGTCCGTGTGTATGTCTGTGTGTGTGTGTGTGTGTGTATGTGTGTGTGTCTGTAGTTCGATTTGCGGGCGAACGGCTGATCCGATTGAGTTGGTTCTTTTTTTGTTTTGTTCGTTATTTTTTGTAGACACCAAAATAAGGTTATGGACGATTTCGGCCGATGGGAAGGGGGGGGGGACGAAAATGTACCAAAAACTAGGATTTTTCGCATTTTTCTCGAAAACGGCTCTAACGATTTTGATTAAACTTTCAAATTATCTTTTCCTAATCAATACCTAACTTTTCTTCTCTATACGTATCTCCATGAAAATACGGTGAACGGAGATATAGGCCTATGAAGCAAAAGTAGGTTTTTTACGGTTTTTGGCAAAACGGCTTCAGCGATTTTCACCAAACTCACAGGATGTTTTCAAATAGTTGATACCTACATATTCTTCTCAATAAATGTTCCTGTGACGGTCCATTGAACAGAGATAAAAATCAAAATGTGTCGAAAATAACGTTTTTTCTAACATTTCCGTAAATTCCAGGGTAACTTCTTTACCAGATGTGATAAATTCTAATGGAGAGTCTTTTAGTCACCCATACCAACATTTCGTTCTCTATAGTTATTTCTGTATATATATGTTGAACGGATATATAAGCCATGTTAACTCAGAAAAGGAGATTTTTCGAATATTAATTTATCGGTATTCCAATTTTCTCAAAAACGGCTCTAACGATTTCGATCAAACATTCGGAGTACTCTCAGCCAACTAGTCCCTACATTTTGTTCTCCATAAATGTTCCTGTAAAAATGCGTTGAACGAAGATATAGCGCCCGCCTATGTAGGTGGTGTTCGAACTTAAAGGGGTGGCGGAAAGTTGTGTGTTGCTACGCACCAGATATTTTTTTCTGTTCGGGTAGTGGAAAGTAATAACACCTTCCTCGGGGCCAAATGTTGGGGATTTCTACCTCTTTAGCAACTAAACCAATATGTTGTCGACTCAGCTCATGTTAGCCAGTTAGAGCTTCATGTTCTTATGCGAGAACTAGTTGTATGTAACATTGAATAATTTATTTGGTAGCTCCTACTTATGTCGTATTATGAGACTGTCGTCGTGATATTGTTGGAAAGGACGGAGGGTCTGCTCCAAGTGGTTCCATGAATTCACTCTAGTCTATTTAGAACCAACCCAGAACTGTTTAGCACATTGCATCAGGTTGGTCCTCACGCCTCTCTGAGATGGCAGCTCTTGCCCTCTTCACCCTCACAAGAATCTTGCTGCAGGAGTGGTCTTGTCTTTGTCCCTGTGAAAAACTAGCCCTGGATCAGCCAGCTCAATCCTCTTCTCAAGAACCATCCCATTGAAACCAGAACTCGCTCTCCCACTGCTTTTATCGTGTCCTCTAGCTCTTCCAATTTACCACAATGACTTCAATCGGGTCTCCAGGAAAGAACACTACAGTTAGGTTGGTTTGGGTGAACACTACCTCATCAACCATCACGTGCCCAGTCAAGTGGACCTACCTTGGCCAGATCACTCAAGTAGCAGCGTGCCTAGCTTGAAACAGTAGGCTTATGGTAGTGCTCCTTCAAGAGCAGCAGATTTACCTCCTTCTCCCACTGTGACTACGGTTTCCCATGTAGAGGATTATGTTGAGAACCTTAGGGGTTTTATTCCAAGTATTGGGTGATACATCATCACGCTTAGCAAAGGTGGAATTATTCAACAGTTATGTGTGTTCACCTGAGGACTAGGGGCAGCATTACGCAAGCTAAGGGTCCTCAGTGGGAGCAGCCACACATTCATCAGGGATGGGGCAGGGAACACTCAAAACTGCAGCATGTAAAGGCTGTATCAGTCTGATCCACTTTCATGCCTCTGGATGCCTGGTCTTCTTCTTCTTCTTCTTCGACGTGCCATCTCCATCAATGAAGGTTGGATATCACAGTGGCAAATCCCTCTCTGTCTTCAGCGGCTCTGATGAGCTCCTCGAAGCCCATGCCAGTCCACCGACGTACATTCCTCAGCCATGACATCTTCTTCCGTCCTAGGCCCCGCTTGCCCTTGATCTTTCCCTTGACGATGAGCTGTGTGTATCGGTATTTGTCGTTTCTCAGGATATGACCTAGGTATGCAGTTTTACGGACTTTTACAAGTTTGAATAGCTCTCGTTCTATTCCAATCCTGCGCAAGACTTCTTCGTTTGTGGTATGCGATGACCATGGTATTTTGAGTATTCTGCGATATGTCCACATCTCGAAAGCTTCCAGCCTGTTGATTGTTTGTGTTTTTAGGGTCCATGTTTCGACTCCGTACAAGAGAGCAGACCATACATAACATTTTGAGAGTCTTAAACGCAGGTGAGACTGATTCGCGAGTAGCAGAGGAGCTTCCTGAGTCGTACAAAACAGTTTCTATTTTGTTCTATTCTCGATCTAACTTCTACGTCTGGATCTAGTTTGTTGTCTATCCAGCATCCCAGGTATCGAAACTTGCCCACTTCTTCTAGTATCCTACCATTTATTTGGATTGGTTGTGGGACATTTTTTGACTTTTTGATTATCATTACCTTGGTTTTCTTCGCATTTATTTTCATACCAAACTCTTCGCAGGTATTGCTTACGCTGTTGAGGAGTTGCTGCAGACCTACATCCGAGTCAGCGATCAAGACAGTATCGTCAGCGTATCTGATGATGTTTATGTTCACGCCATTAACCTTGACCCCCTCTGAGATATCTGCCAGAGATCTGACAAATATTAGCTCTGAGTAAAGATTGAACAGTAATGGGGACAAGACGCAGCCCTCCCTAACTCCCCTGCCAATCCCGATTTGCTCTGACATGGATCCCTCTGTTCTGATTCTAGCGCTCTGATTCCAATATAGGTTCTGTATCAGAGTAGTGTCCTTCTCATCGAGGCCCACGCCGCGAAGCGATTCCATCAGCAGATTGTGTCTCACTCTATCAAATGCTTTTTCGAAATCTATAAAGCAGATGAAGATGTCACGTTGTTGATCATAGCATTTTGCATTTTGGGGAATGCCTGGTAAGCCCACTTAAAACAGTTACAGGGAACTGCCATCTCCTTTTGATAACCACTCTGGCCTCCTCTCAAGGTACCAGTGGCTTCCCACTACTTTGTACCAATAACACATGCTGTGTCTCCATGTTCATAAAGACGCACAGCTAAAAGGTCTTTCGTTCTATTTGTGTACATCAAACTTATGTTTTGGAACGTCTTGTAAATACCTTCATTCATCAGTAAACACCACGAGATATTTTATATTATTTGCAGTCATCTTATGAAATGAGTGTGGTATAGTGTTCAGTGATGACACAGCCTCGAAACGTGAAGTTGAAAAAAAAAAAAACTAAATTAAATATATGACATCTCACGAGAAACAGCTTTTAGTTTTTCCAATTAAATCGTTCGTCAAATAGTGTAATCTCCCTCATTTTAATTAAACGTCTCTTTTTTTATAATTCACACTCGGCTTTTATACGATGGAGCCTCTACATCTGCTTTCAATCATTTGCGAACAATTACCCTGCACAAATCCCAATTCCGCAGGTAAATGTCATAATATGACATTGTCGTAGGAGACCCAAGGTTAATTAATACGCAAGATTAAGAGGGGAATTAGAGAAGTGATGGATCAACCACATTGGGGTTTTATGGACGTCAAGATATTTTGTAGGTGGCTTACGATTTATCTCAAATGGCCGATACGCTGGAAAGGTACTTCTTTAGCATGAGCGAACCCAAACGTCTCGGGGCCACAAAGTTATTTTTAAGAAAAAAGCGATTACGTCAAACAATTCCTAATTTTAACTTCCCCGATCTTACTTTTTTACATTCCGCTACCCAACGAGCGAGGAAAGTGTAACGATCGTGTAAAAAAAGTAGGATTTCTTCAGATTTCAACGTTTCAGGGCCTACGGAATTCCAAATATCTGCTGCCACGCATCACACAACTTTCCTTGGTCCCACGTGCATTCAGTTTTTTATTTTTTTTTACTATAGCAACTAATCAAATCTGATTTTCATTCTGTTCATAACAACGTCCTACTTGAAAACTAGTGGCGTTTACATTCCGCAATTTATTGTGCTGCTCCAACTCGTGCCGTGACCATTATTGAGCAATCAGTGCACAGGAGGTTCATGCTAGGTAGTTGAAGAGAAGAACTGCCATCGCAGAGAGGCGTGAGGGCCAACCTGATGCAACGTGCTAAATGGTTCTGGGTTGGTTCATGGGGCCACTAGTAGCTAACCCAAGACCCTACCTCCTACGACCCCAAAAACAACCGAATGCTCGTCGTTTCTGGAGAGGAAGTAACTGCAGAAGACCCTTGTCGTCGTAATTTCGTTTCTCAACTTTCCTTTCAAAGAAGTGTGGCCTTGACAACTCATTATCGTTTCCTACATAGTCAACTGTTTACTGAAATGTCTCCCGTCCATTCGTATTAACACAGGGGCAATGGCCGTCGCTGGTTGTTGATATAACGCCATTCTGGAGGTTGGGTCAATTGAAGCCTCGTGGGTAAATTTGGACAAATCAAATTCATAAGAAACGGAAACTACTCGTAATAGCGTGTTAAGGCCACGACACCAATTTCTCCCTCTGACCAAATCTCTTACCCATGACTGAGTCCAAAAACTCCATTTTTACGTCGAACAGCATCCATTTTATTGCGAGAATCTTTATTTTTCTAATTCCTTTTGTAGAGTGATTTATATACAACATCTACGTCCAACTTGCTCATTTCTGATTCTTAGAAGAGGATTTAATACTTTGGCATACGACAGGGGGCAGCAGAGGACTGGAATGAGCTTGTTCTAACACGAAGTTTCTTGCCTCCTGCCGTCCCCCACACTAGTTTCTGAATTTCAGTTCATTTCTGTTTTCCGTATAAGTCGTGAACGTATTTTTACCTTTCCCACTTTACTAATGATTTTTTTGCATAGAATATCATTATGTCATCCACCAATAGGACAAAAAAAAACGTAGTCCGGGCGGACTGTAGATAAAATTCGTGAACTCTTAGATGTTAGAGACAGCGAAGGCAATAACCGCATTGACGTTATCTATACCATTCTCTGTTGATGTCACAAATGTGCAAGACATCGACTTTCATACGAAGTTTAGATCTCAGGGTCATTGTCAATCCTCGTTTGTCTTTCTCTACCCAGTGTAGCGAAATCTGTTCAGCAGCATTGGGTTTTCTTGAACGCAATAGGCGTCTTTGGTAATACAGGGTGAGCCATAACAAATGGTGCAGTTTCGAAGGGGTGCTGCATGCGTTGTAGTGGGGTTAACGACCTGGGAGGGGTCTCATTGTGCCCGGGCAGTGGTCCCGTTTTCAGTCGTTACATTGGTTTGGAGCAGAGAGCAACGAGGTTTCGTCATTCGCCCGTTTTTTGAAAGTGGCCGTTCGTTCATCGCCACCCAGCGGGCCTTCCGACTGCGTTACAACATCCCACGTCGTGATCCCGTCCCTCACCGCAATGTTATCGCACGTTGGGTTCAAGCATTGGAAGAAACTGGTTCCACAGTAAGGCGTAGAGGTGCGGGAAGACCAAGAAACGCAAGAACACCTGAAAATTTGGCTCGAGTGAGAGCAGCAGTGGAACAGTCGCCTCGGCGCTCTGCTCGGAGGCACGCAGTAGCACTGAACATCTCTAACACCTCACTAAGGAGGATTTTGCACATGGACTTGTCATTCCATCCGTACAAGATTATGATTGTGCAGGAATTGTAACCTCCAGACTACCAAACCGCTTGAATCGATGCCAAGAGATGATAAACTGCATCCCACCAACGTCCACTTTTTTCAGTTCGGACGAAGCCCACTTCCATCTCTCTGGAGCGGTTAATAAACAAAATTTCCGCTATTGGTGTGACCGCAACCCAAGACAAATTCACGAGAGACCTCTCCACTCCCCGAAAGTCACTGTCTGGTGTGCCATTTCAAAATTTGGGGTGATTGGGCCTTATTTTTTCGAAGAGGATGGAAGAACTGTTACCGTCAATGCTCAGCGTTATCTTTTCATGCTGGAAAGATTTTTTGAACCCGAAGTGAACCAGTTAGCTGAAGAAGAGGATCTGGGGGATATTTGGTTTCAGCAAGATGAGGCTACGGCCCACACAGCGCAAATCTCAATGGTGAAACTGCGGCAGATGTTCCCCGCACGCCTCGTCTCTCTCAGGGGTGACTTGGGGTGGCCGGCAAGATCGCCAGATTTGAGTGCGTGTGATTTTTTCCTGTGGGGCTACTTGAAGGAAAAGGTGTTCAAACATCGACCTCACACTTTGGAAGACCTCAAGATTCGAATCAGGGAAGAAATTGCCGCGATTCCCATCGAAATGTGCCGGAGGGCGGCTGAAAATTTCAGGAATCGCCTACATCAGTGCGTCGCTGCTGAGGGCGCCCACCTTCCTGATGTAATTTTCAGGAATTAATCTACCGAAATGGGGTGATGTAAGGCGTTCAATAAAACAAACCGTAATCTTCTAAGTTGCACCGTTTTTTTTAAATCGCCCTTTGAAACTGCACCATTTGTTATGGCTCACCCTGTACAACACAATCCTATTGTCTGTTAAAGTCTGGAATACAGCTCAATATTCTGATCTCCATTCTATGAGAAGCGTCTACACGCATTGAACGAGTGCAGCACAAGCTTCTCCGCTTTATTAGATTTAAACTGGAGGCGAATTAGTTTTTGTTTGATTTGGGGGAGACAAGATATGGGCTTAGTTAACTGCAATTTCAGTCGAACTAAATCTTCAACTAACGACAATTAGTTACTAGTTGGCATCATCAACTTCTCCAACTAAGCTAGTTGTTACAGATAACCACATGTTTCTTTTGTCTTGCTGAGATTTCTTACATCGATTGTGGAGTCTGGGTACGAACTGATATCAGTTAGTTTGAATTAAGTGTTCAGAGGGAAAACAAACAAAGTTTAGTACGAGCTCGTGTTTGAAACAAAAATTTTAAAAGAAGTTTGATGTTTTGTGCAGCATGGCTGAAAGAGATCCATTAAAAATAACTGCTGCCCTGAACCTGACCAACTGGAACGTAGAAAGCGTTTGTGTTATGTTGTTTCGCGTTTTTTAGGCAATTAAGTCTCCAGCAAAACGTTAAAATAAAATTTGATACGTTCATTATTTATATTTAGGATAGGTGAACTTCATTAGGAAAGCACTTCTTGGCAACTACCCACAATTATAAGATCTGCTAGATTCGTGAGTCGTTTGTTGGCAATTAGTTTAGGTCTCCGCTAAAAAATTGTGCGGAGTTGTTATTCGCGACTGCAACTAACAGCAATAGTTCGATTCAAAGACAATTCGGTCAATCTCACAACTACAACTAATTAAGTTGTAGCAAAAAAGTTGAATTTTCAAATAACAAGTACAGTTAGTTGTAGTTGACCAACTAATTTAGTTGAAGATGTTAGTTAATAGTTAACTAATGTTTTTGCCTTTCTCTGAGGGGAGACCTTGTCTGTGTATACAAAAGAGGATCCTCGTGATGCTATGAGTTAGGAGGACGCTAGGAGGACCTTGTCTGTGTATACAAAAGAGGATCCTCGTGATGCTATGAGTTAGGAGGACGCTTGTGTTGGAGGAGGACACAATGAGTTGATAGCCAATAAAACGTGACCAATTCGGATGTATTAGATTTTCATTAAAACTTCAGGAAAATGTCCAGCTGCGATTGCACACGTTCCACGGCTCTCAACGCTCAACAAGTAGGAATGGGTGGGGAGGGTAGGGGAATATTTACAGCGGAAGTTCCATCGGTACACAGCCAGCATACAAAACACGTATAAAGGAGGTCAAGGAAGGGTATTATGTACATTTCTTAACACTGTCGGAGTCCCAATTAATCCTCGGGGCTCATAAAGAGAGCGGAAAAGGCGAATATGAGAAAGACGACGCCTCCGATCAACGTGACGGTTCGAACGGAAATTTTCTGGGCGATGAAGCGACCGCCGAGGACGGCCATTCCGGTGCAGAGCGAATGCCCGACAACTCCTCCTAACGTAACGCCGTAAACGTCTTCGCGAGCGGCCAAAATAATCGTCGCCAGTTGCGACCTGTCTCCCCATTCTGCTAGAAACGTTAAAGTAAACGCTTGTATGACTATCCGTGATATCGCCAGGAAAATGGCTTTTCTCGCCGTTGCTCGTTTCCCTCCAGTTTCCACGTCTTCTACCAGCGTCAGCTCTTTATCCAGTTCTTCGTCCTTCTTTCTTAAATCCGCTTGAACTTCGTCGAACTCTTCTTGAGCTTCGTTCGGCGACATTTTGTATCCTTCACGAAGCATTTTCAGCCCAAAAATGGCGAAGAGAGCCGTCGAAATGTAGTAGGTGTAAGCTCGGGGAATTATAGTGGCGGCCCAACCGAAGAAGACGGACAAAACGGTCATGAATGCCAAAGCAGCCATAGCACCGAAAAAGACGGCGAGTCTAGAATGCTTCATAGCCATTATAGCAGCTATAAAGAAGGTTTTGTCGCCGATTTCAGAGACAATAATAACGGAAAACGAGGCGACGAACCCGTGAGTGAACCCGAGACGTGGTACGGTCTCTGGCTCTTTCGGGGGATCTTTGCCTTCGACTACAATTTTGTGAGGAGCTTTGGAAGATGCTATTTCTTTACGAGACATTTGTAGAGCCTCCTCGTCGACGGGCTCCTTTTCTGCGAGCACCATCGGAACGAGTAGCGCAGCGCACACCACGATCTTGATCGCGAAACACATTTCGTCAGTTTGAGTCAACAGCTTCGTGGAAGGTCACTTCAATGAAATGGCTATCGATTTGAAGGATTTGACTCAAGTGGCCGACCGCGAGACAAGCGATCGCGAAGTACCGTTCATGATGAAAACGGCGACGTCGCTCAACTGACTTGAAGTTGATCGTAATAACCTGCTCAAACGCTAACGGGAAAAGGTTACATCTCCAGGCTGTTATATTCTTCTTCTTCTTCGTCAACTTTACACAACAGGTTTGTTCGACGGAAGATTCTAAACCAGCTCAAGGCAGAAGAGGTTGAAGATGCGGCATAATGTCATTTCTGGGGCATATTCAGATGCTTTTGAGAAAAGTTCCGAACTGGTAACCTGTAGTATAAAATGAACTCGTAGAGTCCTGGATACCCAGCCACTCCATTCGTAACCCCGAAAGGGATACGAGTAAATTGGAAAAGTTTTCCACAAGCTTCAAAAGCTGTATATGGCCGGTCCTCCTCGGGAATGGGTACTTGGTGATAGGCACTTCGAAAGTCTATTGTACTGAATACGGAATAACCTGCAACTTTGTTCACGATATCACTAATTTTCGGAAGTGGGTAGGCATCAAGCTGAGTAAAACGGTTGATCGTGCGTGAATAGTCAATGCACATTCTGCGTTTATGATTCCCTCCACCAGCGACCAAGACCTGGGCTCTCCAAGGAGAGATGCTATCCTCGATAATGTTGTCATCAATTAATTTCTGAATTTCGATCTCTATGAATTGAGCATCTTCTTTATTATATGCACGGGGTTCAACTGCAGTAGGTCTAAAATCACTGGTGAGGTTTGAGAAAAGCTGTGCTGGGGCTACTTCAACGCACACTTGTAACCGAGCCTTTGGGCCACCGAAATCGAATAAGACAGTAGAATGCTGTTGCAGCAAATTCCGACCAACAATCAGTTCAAAACAGAGGTCAGGCATGACAGAAAATTCGGCTTTTGGATAGGAGTGTCCAAGCATCGTGATATCGGCCTTACATGTCCCTAGGATGTCTGCATGGTGACTTTTAGACGCTAATCCCACCTTTCCAAAAGTTGGACGAATTTTCAAACTTAATTTTTTGGCTATTCTCTCATTTATGATGCTGATGTCACTTCCTGAATCGATCATACCACAGATCTTGTGCCCATCTATCAGGACACTGGTTTTGACTTTGGATACTCCGGAAGAACATATGGGAAGTGTGACTGTAGCTGCCATGTAGGTCTTACTACTTCCTGATGATTTGACAGTGTTTGGTGAACGACATACACTCTTCCAGTGCCCGACTTCGTCACAGTAGTGGCATTTGTCTTTCAAAGCTGAACATGATGAGCGGGGATGTTTCGATTTTCCACAGAAATAGGATAATGGCTTAGATCTTAACGCATTTACACGAAGTGATTCATCAGAAGCTACAGCCTGAGATTCATCCAGTACTTCAGTTGGAGTCAAGACAGCATTGACTGTAAGGCTGGGATCGTTGTATCTTTGAGCATGAATTCCTGCTAGTTCTAGGGAGCGTGCCTGTGAGTGTGCTTCATCCAACGTTAAGGTCCTATTCTCGAGCAATCTTTGACGGATGGATTGGTTGAGTAATCCACGAATGAACGAATCGCGAACGCACTCATCCCGGTACAACTCAGCCGTAACCGCTCTGAATTGGCACTCCCTGCTCATTAATTTGAGAGATTCCATGTTTCGATCAACAGATTCATTTGGCTGTTGACCTCGAATAGAAAGCAAATGTCTCGCAACTATCTCGTTCTCGAATGTATCTTTAAGAATCTGAATTGCATCGTTGAATGTTTGTGATTGACTCACGTGCTCGAAGATTTCTGTGGATACAAAGGTGATCAGAATGCGTAACTTCTCTTCCTCGGTGACCTGCATAGTGCGCAGATAGTTCCGGAACCGTTGATGCCAGTGGCGCCATAGTGCAGAAGAGGATGGAGAATCTGGTCTGAGATCCAACACTGGAGGTCATAATACGCGTTCCATAGATGGGAATAAGGATTCTGGCAAATAAATTGTAATATAAAATGCGAAGAATGTTTGCAAGAACAAGAATCCTAGCAACTTAACAACAAACTAAACACTTGAGGTAAACTAACACAACATAACCTCCATCAGCTTTGATGGTAAGTGACTACTCAAGTGCTCGTACTTCAACTGCTAGTTGTTGAATAATACAGAATCCAATTCTGGAAAGAATTCTCAACTCCATGTAAATCTTGTGCGGCCAGAACCCTAATAACTACTAGCTACCAACTACTTAACTTCGTGACTTAACGCGCCCACTCTTTATTTCTTAACTATCGTTACTCCAATTTTCCAGTTGCTAACCCAATTTCCCAGGTATGCTACTCCAGGCCCCAAGTATTTTCACTCGATTTCATTTCCCAACGATTTGCGCTCATTTTATCTACAATCTGTCACTTCAGTTGCCTCGCAATGTGCACTCATTGTCCAACTGTGCAATAAAATCAAGCTTTGGTCTAATTTGCAAGCTTTGATGGCTCTGCCACAGACATCCCCAGTTAAGTCATGTCCCAAGAGCAGGAACCGGGTTATTTCCTGTTGCGCTCCATCACTTTTGATGGTTCTAGCGGAACGATTTAAGTATTATGTTCATCCAAGCCACCAGTTTAGTGGCAGGATAGTTTTGTTTTTCCTTCTAGAGAATCATTTGTAGGATTACCCGGGGCGGAGCACTAATTCAATGTGAGAGCACCCAAGTTGTAAGAAGAGGCGGAATATTATATCCTCACTGCCACAACGAAGGCAATAATGATCTTGAAAAGGCATGGAGATTGAACAGAAAGGCCAATTGAATCTTTGGCCCAGCTTGATGCGATATGAGAAACAGTCCCAGGCCAGTACTGCGCTGGAAGGGGTCACTTTGATGCATTTTTGTGCCTGGTATCTTGCCGACTCATACACCAAAAATATCTGGTGCGTTGCAACACACAACTTTCCTTAGCTCTACGTATATTCGCTTTGTAAATGGCTAATTCTATTTAATCGATTCATTTATCTCTCAGTTCCTTTGAACTTGGTCAAACAACACGTCACAGCAGCAGTTATGGAATTTATTGTGCTGCTCGTACTCATTGCAGGACCATTATTGAGCAATTGTTACACAGAAAATTAATGAGGCTGTAAACACAAATGTTTTGAAGAAGGATAGTAATCACTTTTGCAGAGTTATTGGGTAATAACTGTTGGAACTGGTATTAAGCGAAACGGCGGTAGTTGAAATTCAGGAATTTCTGGAGTGAGCCCCATGCACCTCATGAGCGTTTTTAAAGACTCACCCAATAGATATTGGATTGGACTACAACACGACTTTTTTTTAACATTCTAGTAACATTCCAGCGGGGTTTAAAAGGAAAAAACCGCGGCAAAAACGCTTTTCGTCGAAAATGTTGATAATTTATTGTGTTGCTCTCGTCATTTTCCCACAAATGGGAATTTTATGGTGTGATTATCTTATTAAGAGCTATCTATATAAAAAATTTAATCAAAATCGTTACAGCCGTTTTTGAGAAAAAAAATTTGGTATTTTGATCACTATGATAACTATAGTTAACTTTCGGTGGATTTTGCCCATACCCTTATTTTTGCGTCCCATGGTAACATGTAGGCTAGACATCAAGTTTCAACTGATTTGGTCCGGTTGTTTTCTTGAGAAACCACGCTAAAATCAATTTCGTCGAAAATTTTGATAATTTATTGTGCCGCTCTCGTCATTTTCCCACAAATGGGAATTTTATGGTATGATTATCTTATTAAGAGCTACCAACATAACAAAATTAATCAAAATCATTAGAGCCGTTTTCGAGAACAAAAATATTTGGTCTTTTGATCACTATGATAACTATAGTTAAATTTCGGTGGATTTTGTTCATACCCTTATTTTAGCGTCCCATGGTAACCTGCGGGCGAGATATGAAGTTTGAGCTGATTTGGTATGGTGGTTTTCTCTAAAAATCGTTCACATACACACATACCATTTTCCCAAATAGTGTTTTTCGGACTCAGGAGGGTCTGAAACGTAAAGATCTGAAGAGAACTCACAATTTTTTTTTCAGCCGATTACATAACTTTTCTTTCTACTTTGTAGAGCTAAGGAAAGTAAAAAAAGGTATAGCACAGACCAGAAATTTAATGCCATACTCGAGTATATCTCGAGGCATTCAGTTGTCAGAGAGCTGGTTGAATAATACAGTTCATCATGTGTTTCATAATTTCATTGGATTCGAACTCCTATGTTTGAGAAATTACTTGGCAGACACAGCAGTTCAAGCTCGGACATTTACAGTAATACTGACGCAGAAATGTTCTTAGCTTAAGTTAGTCTATGGAAGTTTCAAAAAGCCTGATTGTCCAACTCGAACTCAATCATTCGATTCATACGTGCAATTTTCTGCCTGTAGCTGCTTAGAATGTTCTGGTCAAGCCCTGTACACCAGCACATACTTTCAGGTTAGTACCTTTTGAGTAATCAGAAAGTTGATTGATCTTTCTTCTACTAACGTGCAGCTTGTCGACTTTGAGTAAAGAAGGCACTAAAGCAACATTTTGGAGTCAGTGGCAGAACTTTGGCAACACAGTCGTTACATGCATGATTGGAGCCTGTGGGATCTACGGTATGAAACAAGATGGCAAGCTCCACTCCTGGGACACGCTCACGTCATATCCCCAAAGCCCGGAGATGAACCATGTGAGGAAGGTTACAAGGGCTTGCAGGGGCCATGCAGGCTGTCTTAGAGAGGATATATCTCCTAGAAATTAAGATTATTATCAAACGAGAGTCTTTTATATTATTTCTGACTTATTGTTATACGTCGGTTCCTCAGCTTAAATAATATAAAAGGCACTTGCTCGATGACAGTCATAATTTCAAGAAGAAAACACTCCACTCGTTAGACTCTTTAAACACAGATGTGTGGCCCTGGATGTCCTCGCAACATCCCTCGAATGATTCATCTCTTGGCTGCATTGACATGACGTTACCAGGAGCAGAGCCTACCGTCTCATTCCAACGTTTGTATAAGTCGTATCAGAACCCTATTCCCAATGGGCATGTACTCCAGGGCCAATGAAGCCTGGTTCCCGCGTATGACGTTCATCCATATTACAACTATGTGCCCTTTAAAGTAAAGTCGGACTGAGGATATTTTAGAAATATTGAAGTTTGAAAGGTTTAAGATAAGCTATTAAAGAATATGATTTAATACAAACATGTTACAATACAAAGAGTTGCCTAAATCGAAGTAACCTATAACCAACAATGTACTGATTAGGAGGGCAGTGACGATCAGTTGATGAACTAATGTCCAAAAAATGTCCAAATCTCAAACACAATTAACACGAAGTGAACACATTAACTAACGAACGACATCCACACTTAAATGGTTCAAAACTCATCAAGCCCCCAACTTACCATTTTTCGACAACATTTCATCATAAACTTCGGCTAGTTCTGGATCAATCCGCACGAAATCATCTTTTGAATTCACGATATTTTCATTCATCGTTTTAGACATACTCAAGTCCAATTGCTTTCTGTCTTCCAGGTCTTCTTCGTCGTCAGAATCCTTTTGGGGCCGCATGTTGTTGTACGGCTGCAGTTCGGACATGTCGATCTTCCAATGTTGAGAGATAAGGCGATTAACGAGCACTCGGACACCTTCGCTGGAAGGAGTATACTTGCTGTCCTGGATCAACTGAATTTTACTGATTACAGACAACTGGACAATGTCATCTGACTCCTCGTGTTCCCCAAAAGGGTTCCCTTCATTTTGTAAAATAGCTCGACTAGTGTCCATCATTTTTCGTAAAAATTCGTTCAACTGTTGACAGCTGAAAACCTGGAAGAAAACAAGAGTTTATCTAGTAAATCATGTTTATATTGAATAAGAGATTTTGGGGTTATAGAAACTAAATTGTTATCCAAATCAATGGCTAAATTCTTTACTTCATTTTCCTCTGTGCATTGACCTGCCTCCTGCTCGATTACCAAGCAGTGGAATGATAGCTGGCATACTGCTTTGAGCACATAAGCACACACTATTTTACCTCATTTTCTCGCCCCCTACCTTTTCTAAATTCGTTTTGAGTTCGTTTTGTTTTAATTGGTTTTAGCGTTTCGTTTTATTTTATTATTTTTCTTGTGCGCGATACCCCTACACCTATCCCTATCCTTGTTTTGCCAATTGGGTGAAGCCATGCCTGTTTAGGCCTTGTGCGATTTCAAACATAAACCACTCACGTGATGATGAACCCACGTCCACAAATAAGTAAATAATAACAGAAGCATAAAAGGAAACGAAAAGAAATTCAGCTTATATTGTGTTCGGTTCTGTTTGGGTCGGAGTTATTTCCCGCTTGCGGAGTGCCGCCACGGTGGCGCAGGTTACAGTCTGTTTCCTTCGTCCTCTCCTCCGTTCCCGCCTCATTGAGCCCCCCTCCTTTTCCATTCATTCAGTTAGACCGATGCGACGTGTTACGAGCGCGCTCCCTAAAATTGCTCCCCTTTTCCTCTTAATTTGTGTTCCCCTTTTCCCACCTACGGCCCCATCTGCGTTACGTGAGCTCGTCGCCGAAAAGGACATATTGAACAAAAAAAACTTTATAATGAGAGAAAATAAAATATACGCAATTGAAACTAAAACTTGACCTCTCAGGGGATCGTACAAGTAAACTTAAGTGACGGAAATTAAAAATAATAAGGCGAAATAAAAGGAAAAACTAAAATGTGGCAGTTGAGCGATCGGAATATCTTCAGAGTTCAGGGGAAGAGTCTCAAACTGAAAACAATAGACCGGCCAGAATGAGAAGTGGGTGTGCAAGGGGAACGGAACAATGGGGATTTAGTGGAAAACGTGACATACCGGTCCAGAAAAATGGTGAAGTTTCTTCAGAAGAAATATTTTTTGGTAGACATTACGGCAGACGAACGATGAATGGGCAGAATGACGAGTTGCAGTTTACTCGCAACAACAAGGAGCTCACGTCTCTCAGCGGATAGTGGCACACGAGGAAAGGAGATGCTTAAACCGCTTCCGCCCTAATTATTCATGCCACAGCCTGCCAGCTTGTTGGAACCTGGTAGCTGTGTTCTTACAAGGCCTTATGCTATGGACCTCCACCCCAATCCTTGGCATGGGAGGTGCGAAGGAGGGTGAGTGGCATTTCTACCTGTTAGCCTACAAGGCTGATCTAATTACAATATTCCTATACTGGCACTTACCTTGTAATACCTCGTGGATTCATCCATCAACAAAACAGCAAGATCCATGGCCTCATTGTACATCTCCATCGTGTGCAAAGTTTTATGAAGAAGCATACATATCTGAAAAGAGAACCTGACATGAATATTGTCTCAACAAAACACTGTGAACATTTCATTTTTCAGAGTAAAAGACTCAGTTCATCACCTCAGGGATGCATCGACTTTGGAGCCGCTCAAGATGAGACTTTCTCGGCTCTTCGTCAACCGCAGTGTCCACGAGCCAGCCGCCCGGGAAAACGATTATGTTGTTGAATTGCTTCTGAAGGCGCTGAAATATTCAAAAGTGAACAATCAAATTAATCAACTATGGCTCTATTTTAAAAGATACGTGCTTCATAAGCTGTCAATAGTTTTGATTTTACCACTTTCCCAACGGCAGTCTCAGTGGGAGGTGGAGTTCGATCTACTGGTCCTGAGTGAGTGGCATCATAACTAGCGAGCCGACTGGTGGCTGGTTGGCCAGTAATCGCCGCCTCCAGACCACTCCTGAATACGGGAATGGCGGCATGCCGCAAGATTCTTGTGAGGGTGAAGAGGTCAAGGGCTGGCTCTCAAAACGCAGGAGTAAATTCGTGGGACCACTAAGAGCAGACCCTCCCTCCTACGTCCCCAAAACAAACGATATAGTAATAAATAATACTGTACCAACCTTGGTCTGATGCAGCATCGTACTTTTCCATCTTTCCATTTCATCGATGTACCTTTTTTCTCTGTGCTCATAAGCGATACTTTCAGTGAAATCGTTACTATTTGTAGGTTTTGCGGGAGCGGAGGGCTTCGTGTTGTGAAACTGGTGGAACCAAAATGAGAAACTTTCTTGAGCATCTATGTAAGCGTTGAGGCACAGGTATTCTTTGATGGCCGAATTCACTTTGGGCGGCAATTTGAAAGTTCTCACTGCTTCGTCCTCATCTATAGTGCAATTGTATTGCAGAAGTATTATATCGATCGAATTCGGAGGCACTTTGTTCAAAGCACGCCTGACAATAAGCAAAGAAAATGAATCATGTGAGCGAACGAGCAAATGAAAAATTAACGAGTAAAACATTTTATAAATTGAAATATTTTTACTCTGAAGTTCAAATACGAGTATCGATAATTCTCCCAAGAATAGCCGTCCAGAGGATTTTGCTCGTCTGCTGAAATGAGGTTGACATAATGGGAGCAGCAAGCACATGGAGTGCTGTTTACAAGGAGTGCACTGGGTATCAAATTACACAGGGTGCAGCATAAAGGTCAGACGTTTTTGAAATGGCCAGTACTTCCCTCCTAATGGGTCCACCAACTTGGGGAAAGAACCATTGTAATCGGGAGGTCTTAGCATTATTTTACTTTCCTTGGCTCTACGAAGTAGAAAGGAAAGTTATGTAATCGGCTGAAAAAAAAATTTTGAGTTTTCTTCAGATCTTTACGTTTCAGACCCTCCTGAGTCCGAAAAACACTATTTGAGAAAATGGTCTGTGTGTCTGTGAACGATTTTTAGAAAAAACCACCGTACCAAATCAGCTCAAACTTGATATCTCGCCCGCAGGCCTCCATGGGACGCCAAAATAAGGGTTTGAACAAAATCCACCGTGAGTTAACTATAGTTATCATAGTGATCAAAACAGCAAATTTTTTTTTCTTAAAAACGGCTCTAACGATTTTGATTACATTTTTTAATCAAAAATGTACTCAATGTTCTCAATGAGAAAATTATACCATAAAATTCCCATTCGTGGGAAAATGACGAGAGCAGCACAATAAATTATCAAAATTTTTGACGAAATCGATTTTAGCGCGGTTTTTAGAGAAAACGACCGTACTAAATCAACTGAAACTTGATGTCCAGCCCGCAGGTTACCATGGGACGCAAAAATAAGGGTAAGGGCCAAATCCACCGAAAGTTAACTATAGTTATCATAGTGATCAAAACACCAATTTTTTTTCTCAAAAACGGCTCTAACGATTTTGATTAAATTTTTTATATTGGTAGCTCTTAATAAGATAATTTTACTATGAAATTCCCATTTGAGGGAAAATGACGAGAGCGGCACAATAAATTATCAAAATTTTCGACGAAAAGCGTTTTTGCTGCGGTTTTTACTTTCCGCTACCCGAAGGGAAGGAAAGTATAGTAATCGGCCCAAAAAAAAAAAATTTGGGTTTTCTTCAGATCTTTACGTTTTGAGGCCTACTGAGTCTAAAAAACCTAATTTCGGCGCGTGGTCCGTGTGTGTGTCTGTAGTTCGATTTGCGGGAGAACGGCTGATCCGATTGAGCTGGTTCTTTTTTTGTTTTGTTCGTTATTTTTGTAGACACCAAAATAAGGTTATGGACGATTTCGGCCGATGGGAAGGGGGTGGGGGACGAAAATGTTCCAAAAACTAGGGTTTTTCGTATTTTTCTCAAAAACGGCTCTAACGATTTTGATTAAACTTCCAAATTATCTTCTACTGATCAATACCTAACTTTTCTTCTCTATACATATCTCCATGAAAATACGGTGAACGGAGATATAGGCCCATGAAGCAAAAATAGGTTTTTTACGCTTTTTGGAAAAACGGCGTCAGCGATTTTCACTAAACTCACAGGATGTTTTCAAATAGTTAATACCTACATATTCTTCTCAATAAATGTTCCTGTGGCGGTCCATTAAACAGAGATAAAAATCAAAATGTGTCAAAAATAACGTTTTTTCTTTTAGTCACCCATAGCCACATTTCGTTCTCCATAATTATTTCTGTATATATATGTTGAACGGAGATATAAGCCAAGTTAACTCAGAAAAGGAGATTTGTCGAATATGAATTTATCGGTATTCCAATTTTCTCAAAAACGGCTCTAACGATTTCGATCACACTTTCGGAGTACTCTCAGCTAACTAGTCCCTACATTTAGTTCTCCATAAATGTTCCTGTAAAAATGCGTTGAACGAAGATATAGCGCCCGCCTATGTAGGTGGTGTTCGAACTTAAAGGGGTGGCGGAAAGTCGTGTGTTGCTACGCACCAGATATTTTTTCCTTATAAACTCCGCTGGAATGTTAGTAGAATGTTTTAAAAAAATTGGTACTGTAGTCCAATCCAATATCTATAGGGTGAGTGTTTAAAAACGCTCATGAGATACATGGGGCTCACTCCAGAAATTCCTGAGTTTCAACTACCGCCGTTTCGCTTAATACCAGTTCTAAACGTTTTTACCCAATAACTCTGCAAAAGTAATTACTATCCTTCTTCAAAAAATTTGTGTTTACAGCCTCATTGATTATCTGTGTACCAATCGTTCAATAATGGTCCTGCAATGAGTACGAGCAGCACAATAAAATCTGGAACTGTAAGCGCTACCGCTTGCTGCTGCCGTAAAGTGTTGCTTGACCAAGTTCAAATTAACTGAGTGATAAATGAATCGATTAAATAGAATTAGCCATGTGCAAAGTGAATTGTTGTAGAGCTAAGGAAAGTTGTGTGTTGCAACGCACCAGATATTTACCAGTTGAAGTCATGGACCTGTGGACAGTAGAGCACCGTGTTTTTGCTTACGACAGTTTCCTTCGTAATAATGAGTCCGTCACGGCAGTCCAGCGTGAGTTTCGTCGTAATTTTAATATCCACCGAAATTGGGCTGTTCCCTCTAGAAACACCATTCTTCGTTGGGTTGACGGATTTGGCACACGAGGTTCATTGATGAGGAACAGACCACCAGGAGCTCCAAGATCGTTTCGAACACAGAGAACATTGAAAGTGTGCAAGCACTAATTCGCAGCCTGAGTCGATCAGCTCGCCTGAATGCTGCCTAACTTCGCCTCAGTGATCGATCGGTTAGGCGTATTTTGCATCTAGAGTTGAGGTTTCACCGCTATAAGTTGTCCATTGTGCAACAATTACACCCAGGGGATTATGCACCACGAATGACCTTCGCCCGTGAGATGGAAGCACTTATTGAACAAAATGAGATCCCCATTTTGTTCATGAGCGATGAGGCTCACTTCCACCTCAATGGATGGTGAATCAGCAAAATTGTCGTTATTAGGCTGATGAAAATCCCCGACAATTACACGAATAACCGCTGCATAGCCCAAAAGTTACTGTTTGGTGCGCCATATCCCAAACTTGCATCATCGACCTTTACTTCTTTGAAGACGACAATGGCGATGCTGTTACCTTCAACTCAGAACGCTATGTCGAAATGATAACCGGCTTCTTTACACCTGAATTGAGACAAAAACGTATTGCAATCCGGCGTATGTGGTTCCAACAGGATGGGGCAACCGCTCACACAGCTAGGGCAACAATGAGCGTTATTCGTCCTCTTTCCCCTGGCCGCCTTATTTCCAGGTTCGGTGAAGTTCGTTGGCCTCCTCGGTCCCCAGATTTGTCTACATGCGACTTTGTTCTGTGGGGAGACCTCAAAGGACGTGTTTACCAGCACAAGCCCCGAACATTGGAGGAATTGAAGGATGCTATTCGCGTGGAAATCGTTGCAGTTGAGAAAGCAACGTTGGAAAGAGTTTTCAGAAATTTCCAAGAAAGACTCCAGCAGTGTATCACGAACGAGGGACGCCACTTGACTAATGTGATTTTCCACACATGAATTTCTAAAATGCTTTTAAATTGTGAATCTAAATATGCCAATAAAAATTTTTTTTTGAGTAAAAATTACCGAAGTTATGATTTTTTCAAAAATGTCTGACCTTTATACCGCACCCAGTATTTCTTGTAACGATCACGTAAGAAATAGAAGGGATTAAGAAGAAGGAGAGGGGGAATCAATCTTATCACTGCATGTCATAGTAGACTGTGGCCTCAGATATCGATATTGGGGTTTACAGGGTCAACTTTGACTATCACAAGTGAATCAATGTCCTTTTTTTAAACTGTGCCTGCACCTTTTGGGATAAAAGTACCTCAACTCAAGTGCTGTTGTGTAATGTCTCTCAGGCCCATGCCTAGCTTCCTGAGAAATGCCAGTCATTTCCTGCATTTTGATGTCCACCCTTGAAGAAGTTGTACCAAAGACCAAACATCGCTCCCTTTCAAGTCTCTAGCACTGGACCAGAACATGAGTCTTCTCATCTGCGCCACACCACCTGCACCTTAGGGAATCGCTTATACCCATAATATACACGTGTTGTTCAAATTACAGTGTCCCGTGATTAAGTTTGCTATCTGCCTCAGGTCCTTCCTCTCCTGGCATATTCTTTCACTGTCCTCTTGACTAACGACAGATGACTGAGATGCCCCACAATGGGGAAGTGGAGCACAGTAAACAAACCGAGTCTGGCACGATGGTCTCTCTTCCTTCCCTAATTTCCACTGTCCTTGTTAAGCCCAGAAATTCAGTAAACATAAACTCCATTAGTTTGCTGAAAAGTTAATCCCTCACTAGTTTTGACATTGTGCAGTAGTTTTTCAGCGCCTTTCAGGGCCCTTGACTATCAGTCATTATGTCGATAGCTTTATTGTTGTGATGGCCCCAGCGATGCTTGAAAACCCATTGGAGTGGGGTCCAGGGCAACGTACCACTCGTCCAGAGCCACTTATCCATACCTTCCAGGATTTTAGATCCATCTGGTAGACGTTGATACCATTCAGAGGTCCAAACAGACAACTTTCATCGTGCTTCCTCCTGGTCAAATGTACTCTCAAAATTTGAGAGTGCTGGGAGATTTGTAGAATCTCATTGTTATAGGAACTGATCGCTTCAATAGTTTTAAATATAGTCAACTAAAAGTCCTGCCACTGAATGAACCCAGTAGCCAAAAGGTAACAAAATGTACGCGCATGAATCGAAAAAATCGTAATATACCTTGAATAGTAATTTAAAGAACTGCAAAGTAACTGGCTAAAACATTTGGCGGATTAGTACCACATATTTTCGTATTAAAATTTGAATACAGCGTGACAAAAATTAGTGAACCAAACAGTTAAACTTAGCAATGTCGCAGTCTCTGCTTCAACAGCTCAGTTTATGGGTAAAGTTGGTAAAATGATGCAGATACTTGACTCTTCAGAAAAAGAGGTTACCTCTAATTACTTGAAATTTGTCTACGTCAATTCGTTCGTGGCAAACTGGCATTCGTTCCAGTATCAATTCACAGTTAATTCCATACATACACATTGCAATAAGTGAAGAAGCTATAGAGTACCGTAGAGTATAAGGCAAGTTGCCACACTCTTTACTTTCCTTATGTAGTAGAAAAGAAAGTTCTACAATTTCTGCTTTGACAACAAAATTGAGTTTTCTTCAGATCTTTACGTTTCAAGGGACGTTCTTTCTACGTATGTTTGCGAATGGGATTGAGAGAGAATGGCTGTACTGAATTGGCACAAATTTGATAGCGGAACTTTAAACGCCTGTACGTAAAAGTGTGAAGTTAAGTTTTAACAAATTCGTATGAACTGAGTTAGATTAGTAATGGAGTCACTCAACGTGCGAAGTCACTACTGAGGGTGGCCAGTGCTGCCAGTAATTTGTCTTTTTTTTCCGAGGGCATGTGGGACAAGTCCCTTTGTCACTGCGGCCACGTGTGGGCCTATTGTGACACTAGCCCTTTCTTAGTAAAAGGCGTCGTACATACCCGCCTCCTTTATGAAGCCAAGTATGTCCTTCACCGCAGCTTCCGCTATGATATGGGGCTCAATAATCCCCTGGGCAAAGTATCCAAAGCGTTTGACTGCTAAGGCAAGGCACTCACATAGGATGGGCTCCGCCGTCTCGTCCTCCTCACCACAGAGTCTGCATTCCACCGCCTCTGAGATGCCCATCTTGTTGAGGTGATACCTGAGTGGGCAGTGTCTGGTGAGGAAGCTAATCAAGACCCTCAGATCCCTCCTGGAGAGTGTCAGCATCGCCTTTGCCCTTTGACCAGAAGGCGTAACAAGCCTTTTTGATTGTCTAAGTCGTGGCTGGCGATGCCAATGGGCGCTATTTTCCTGTGTCTCCCATTGAGCCACCAAACGGTTCAGGTGACTTTTGGTCATACCTACGTGAGGTTCAGGCCCAATGGGTAGGGCTTCTGTGCCCTTCTTCGCAAGGTGGTCAGCCTTTCCATTGCCCTCATGCCCCTTGTGAGCCGGCACCCAGATGAGGGAAAGCTTATTGTGGGCGCCAAGCTGCTTGAGAGCATGAAGGCATTCCCATGCCAGCCTGGACCTAAAACTATAGGCTGCGATGGCCTTTAATGCGGCCTGGCTGTCTGAGAATATGTAGATCTGCTTGCCCTTGAGTCCTTTAGACAGGATCTCTTTCGCGCAGATCTTTATAGCTAGGATTTCAGCTTGGAAAATCGTGGCGTACTCTCCCAGCGACTTGGCCAGACTGTAGTTGGGCCCAACAATGCCCAGTCCAGCTCTGCCTCCCATGACTGAACCATCGGTGTACCACTGCAGGGCACCCACCTCGGTCCGAAACGTCTCCTGTTCCCGCGAGTAGATACTTACCCTGAATGGCAGCCGAAAGTTCTTTCGCTCTGACATAACGTCGGTAGCAAGGACCACTGCCTCTTCCAGTTTGAACTGTCTAGTTGTTCTTTGGAGGCTTGCCTTAACCCTGGTGGAGATGTTCCCTGTCTAAAAAAAGCCTTACTGCTCCCAGGTAAGCAGCCCTCTGAATATGTATATGGAGAGGTGAGATGTCTAAAAGGACTTCCATTGCAGCAGTAGGGCACATATTCATTGCCCCTGTTATAGCTAGGCATGCCTGTCACTGCAGTTTTTGGAGTTTCCCTTGAGCTGCTAGCCGGCATGTTGCCTTCCACCACACCATGGAGGCGTAGGTGATGCGAGGTCTTATTATCCCCTTATAGAGCCACTCCATCATTTTTGGAGTTATGCCCCATGATTTGCTGCACAGCCTCCTGCATGCCCACAGTAAGTAATTTGTCTTAAAAATGTGCAAAACGAAATGAAAATTACCTCGCAGCCACAAGTTTGTTGTGAATGATAAAGTGACGAACAATCGCGTTAGTTTCCCACATGGCCTCAGCCCTTTGGTGCTCATAGAACATCATCCACTCCAAAGCTGAGATTTTATTTTCATCTTCTTCAGTCACCTCTTGTGAGAGTTCACTGGGCTCTTCCAACGCCTGGCTTTCTTTGTTGCGCACTCTTTGGACTACTCGTTCGGTAATTAGAGAAACTTTCAAATCAAATTTTTCGGCAGCTTGCAAGCAGACCTGCCTTTCTCCCGAGTCCAGAATCGTTTCCATGTAGAGCGAGAACAATTCGATTTGGTCTTCGTCGGGAAGCTTGGTGCAATAGAAGGCGATTAGCTCGGGATCCGGATCATCAAACATCGACTATAAAATCAAAATTTTAAAAATAGTCCCGAAACACAGCATAACAGAAAAAAAAAGTCAACAGCAGGAAGACAATTTGAATTTTCAAACAATTTATGATTACCTTAACATACGCTTTGATAATGTCATCCCCAAGGTGTTCTGGCTCAGAGTGGCCAATCATACGAAGAACAAGAACAACGTGGGTGAGAAATCTCAAGAATTGAGGTTGGCATTTGTTTTCCACCCACGTAGCGCATCTAGAGAGCAGTTCAGACGTGAGGCCGATAATCAGAAGCTCCTGAATAGTGCGTATTGGAAACCGCCCTTCATTAGAGCTTCCAATTTCCAATAGGACATCCTCGAGTTTCCGCCTATCAAAAACATGGTACTTTAGAAAAATCAGAAGCAATTTTATTTGAACAAAAAACGAAAACTCCACTCACTCTTGATTCCAATATTGAGAAGGCAAGGGAAGGAAGTCTTTCAACGAATTGTCCCTGATGTTTTGTTCAACGGCTACGTCAACACAAACCCTCGTATGTGCCCACAGCAGATCTTCCCAACTTGAACAGTATGGAAGGACAGAAGGAAGGTGACCGCAAAGAGCTCCCATCACAGCTTTGTCTTCAGGTGGCACAGCTTGGTCTTCACACATTTTCCAAGCACACGCTTTCCATATGTCCCTGCATAGAGAAATTCTCACATCAAAATCTATAAAAGAACGGTTAATGGACGGATAAAACATGTTGCCACACTGAGCTGTGAAATCCGTTGTATATTAGTACTGTATATCACTTTGTACTAACAGTAGATCTGCGACTGAACACGAATGCTGCTCAACGTTTTGTTGTGTCTCACCACTCGCATTGATTAACGTTACTTATAGAGCTAAGTAAAATAAGAATGGGAAATCATGAGTATTAAAGAAATTGGGTTATGTCCGCCAGTAGGCAAATTACTAAAGTTAACGTACCTGTTAGTGAGTCCGTCTCCTCTGGCTTGTGAGTTACTGTGGGCAAGCGCTTTCGATGTAAAGACATCATCGTCTGGCCGTTAAGTCAGTACTGGAGTCAGTCAGTTGGTCGTGGTCTTTATATACAAAGAGAAAGGTGAAAGGGGTGATGGAGCGTCGGGGAAGGGGCGGGGAGAGGTCTTGTTGGCCTTCCCCGACGCTCCATCACCCCTTTCACCTTTCTCTTTGTATATAAAGACCACGACCAACTGACTGACTCCAGTACTGACTTAACGGCCAGACGATTATGTCTTTACATCGAAAGCGCTTGCCCACAGTAACTCACAAGCCAGAGGAGACGGACTCACTAACAGGTACGTTAACTTTAGTAAATCATGAGTATGCTGCTTTAATTTTCGCTGTTCAATCAAACAAGTAGGTTTTTTTTCGTCTTGTTTTCAGACTAGAAGTTATCGGAAAGTCAGTTTTCTTCTAGTTCCTACAACAGTAAGCGATGGTTGTTCTATGAGGGGTCAAACCTTCCACCTCTAACTGCTTCTAATCAATTATGGTTAAACACGCCCACAGTTGATCCAACTCTCTTTGACACTCGCTACCCAAGTAAACAATTAGAGCAGGTGGAAACCAGATCAAGCCCCAAAATAAGGTAGGGGATTCCCCAGGGTCAAGCCTCAACGATGCTACCCACGGGTTAACAGCCGGGAGACTCGCTAAATGACACGACTCGCCCTACCACCACAGCAACGGGTTCAATTGAACCTAAGCGAGTGCCTGGGCATGTTAACAAAACCATGACCTGCTTGATTTTGATAAATGACTGATATAACAATCTTTATGGGTCTCAAGATACCTTTTAAAGGGTTCAAGAACGGTCATTTGGAGAGAAATAGACCTACATAATTGTGCGGCTGCTGAATGAAACAGCTAAGCTCATCTCCCAAACCCAACCCTTAGACTTCATATTAACTGAATATACGCCTCTACAGAAAACGACTACCTGAATCTTCGCAGCCTCCCTCTGCTTTCTCTGCCAGCTCAACCAGATCCCAACTGAATGTGAGTCATTCGTCGCTCTTCTGTGTCCCCCATCCACCCCATTTTTTATTTTCCACGGGGTCTCAGTATCATCAACGCAAGGGAAAGGGCTTGAAAGGATAGCTTTCAGTAACGATGTTCATTCAAGTGCTCATGTTCACCCATCATCGAACCTATTTTACTCTTTCTTCGGCAACGATAATTAGGAATACTCAAGAGGAAAGAACTCTACCTTACTTCCAATTACTATCTCCTAATAGAAATAGTCTTACGACTTCCAGCCACATCTTTCTTTTTAGTTCATATTTCGTATGTATGTTTTATATTCGGACTTGGCTCAAACAGTTCCTCATTTTGTAAATTCTCACTTGTTAAGAGCTCTATTTTTACTTTCTTTGGCTCTTGAAAGTAGAAAGGAAAGTTATGTAATCGGCTGAAAAAAAATTTTCTTTTCAGAAAAGAGTGCTCTTCAGATCTTTACGTTTCAGACACTCCTGAGTCCGAAAAACACTATTTGGGAAAATGGTCTGTGTGTCTGTGAACGGATTTTAAAGAAAACAACCGTACCAAATCAGCTCAAACTTGATATCTAGCCCGCAGGTTACCATGGGACGCCAAAATAAGGGTATGAGCAAAATCCACCCAAAGTTAACTATAGTTATCGTAGTGATCGAAACGCCAACTTTTTTTCTCAACAACGGCTCAAACGATATTGATTAAATTTTTTATATTGATGGCTCGTAATAAGACAATTATACCATAAAATTCCCATTCGTGGAAAAATTACGAGAGCACCACAATAAATTATCAAAAGTTTTGACGAAAATCGGTTTTAGCGCGGGTTTTCCTTATAAACTCCGCTGAAATGTTACAAGAATGTTAAAAAAAAAAAATTGGTGTAGTAGTCCAATCCAATACTTATAAGGTGAGCGTTTGAAAACGCTTATAAGATATAAGGTCACTCCAGAAATTCCGGAATTTCAACTACCACAGTTTCGCTTACTACCAGTTTTAAAGGTTTTTATCTGATAACTCTGCAAAAGTGATTACTATCCTCTTTAAAAAAAATCGTGTTTACAGTCTCATCAATTCTCTGTGTACCAATCGTCCAATAATGGTCCTGGAATGCGTACGAGCAGCACAATAAATTCCGAAACTGTAAGCGCTACCGCTTTCTGCTGTTGTAAAGCGTTGTTTGACCGAGTTCATATGAATTGATCAAGTAGAAAAAAACCATGTAGAAGTGAATTGACATAAAGCTAAGGACAGTTGTGTGTTGCAACGCACCAGATATTTATCCTTAATTTTGATTTATCCAGTTCGTTAAGTTGATTCTTAACTTCATTTTACTTTTTAGCATAACACAGTCCAAATCTTTCTCTTCTATCAAGTTCGTTTCAGTTTCACCCCCCCCCCCCCTCAAAATCAGAGTTTCTTCTTTTCAGCGAGTTTTATTCGTTATCTAGTGAGATATTTGCCTTTATTTTCCACTCCGAATAAAAATGAAAGTTAGTGCAATGCGAATAAGGCTTGCCACTGTTAGTGACAATATTAGAGCCATTCATGGTCAAGGTAAAGCAGCTATTTTGAAAGCTTATGTTACAATGTTCAACGCCATGTTTGGCGATCCACTGACATATTTATCCAAGTTTGAGTCCGTTTGGGACGAATTGATTGATGCCTGTAAAATGGAAACAACATATCTGAAATTTCCTAATTCTCTAAATACTAAGGGCAGAGATAAAATAAGTGGTAAAGGGGCTGACGAGTGAGTTGCAATGAAGCGGGGGGGGGGAGCATAGTGGGCGAGCATGTTCATGCTATTGACTCCATAACCGCATTACAACCGAAACAAGTTCAAATGAATTGAGTAAATAGAAAAAAAGCCATGTACGCGAGTGAATTGACGTAGAGCTAAGGAAAGTTGTGAGTAGCAACGCACTAGATATTTTGAACAAGGATAGTAATTACTTTTGCACAGTTATTGGGTAAAAACGTTTAGAACTGGTAGAAGCGAAACGGCAGTAGTTGAAATTCAGAAATTTCTGGAGTGAGCCCCATGTATCTCATGAGCGTTTTTAAACATTCGCCCTTTAGGTATAGGATTGGACTACGATACCAATTTTTACTTTCCTTGTTTTAACATTCTACTAACATTCCAGCGAAATTTATAAGGAAAAAACTGCGGTAAAACCGCTTTTCGTCGAAAATGTTGACGAATTTATTGTGCTGCTCTCGTCATTTTCCATTAATGGGAATTTTATGGTATGATTGCGTTATTTAGAGCTATCAATATAAAGATTTCTATCAAAATCGTAAGAGCCATTTTTGAGAAACAAAATTTGATGTTTTGATCACTATGGTAAGTATAGTTAACTTTCGGTGGATTTTGCCTATACCCGTATTTTGGCGTCCCATGGTAACCTGTGGGCTAGGCATGAAGTTTCACCTGATTTGGTACGGTTGTTTTCTCTAAAAACCGCGCTCAAATCGAATTCGTCGAAAGTTTTGGTAATTTATTGTGCTGCTCTCGTCCTTTTCCCATGAATAATAATTTTATGGTATAGTTGGCATATTGGGAGCTACCAATATAATAAATTTAATCATAATCGTTAGAGCCGTTTTTGAGAAAAAAAAACTTTGGTGTTTTGATCACTATGATAACTATAGTTAACTTTCTAATTTTGTTCATACCCTTATTTTGGCGTCCCATGGTAACCTGCGGGCTAGATATCAAGTTTGAGAGATTTGGTACGGTGGTTTTCTCTAAAAACCGTTCACAGACACACATACACACACAGACCATTTTCCCAAATAGTGTTTTTCGGACTCAGGAGGGTATGAAACGTAAAGATCTGAAGAAAACTCAAAAAAAAAATTTTCAGTTTCAGCCGATAACTTTCCTTTCTACTTTGTACAGCCAAGGAAAGTAGAAAGAATGATAACCATTACAGGTTAGAGTGGGTGTTTCAAGCAGAATGTTAACAAGAGGCGTCAATTAGGAGACGAGCCTGAGTCAATAATGCCAACCTGACTGATATTTCTCAAGGATAGAACTGACTCCCATTTGTCCTCCTCGATATTTCTCAATATTGTCAGGCACCTTCGTATATTTGATGAGATTCCTATCCTACCATCCCTTCCACCTTTTCAGGCCCTGAGTGGCAAGCATGTAACGTCGGAGTTTAGAGACCGTTCACTAGCTAAATCCTTCACAATCAGACTCTGATAAATGAGTCTCCCTTTCCATTTGATGAGTAGGAAATGAAGCAATGGGTTTCGCTTGACTATTCTTAGGATGTGTGTCACAACAGTTTTAGGAACGAACATGAGGGTGGTATTGTGATGCGAGGGGAAGAGAGTTCCGCCAGTAGGCAAATTATTAAAGTTAACGTACCTGTTAGGTGAGTCCGTCTCCTCTGGCTGGTGGGTTGCTGTGGGCGATGTGGGGTGTAAAGACGATGTCTTTACATCGAAAGCGCTTGCCCACAGCAACCCACCAGCCAGAGGAGACGGACTCACCTAACAGGTACGTTAACTCTAAATCCTTCACAATCAGACTCTGATTAATGAGAGTCTCCCTTTCCATTTGATGAGTGGGAAATGAAGCAATGGGTTTCGCTTGACTATTCTTAGGACGTGTGTCACAACAGTTTTAGGAACGAACATGAGGGTATTGTGATGCGAGGGGAAGAGAGATCCACCTGTGAGCAGCATCAAAATCTACAAGAACTAATGCACAGAACCCCTTCCCTATAGACCACTAGCATTGTGACATCCCAATGGAACCATCAGAATGCTACTTAAGTTTCAAATCCGTAGTTAGAATTAATTATATATTTTAATCTCACCTGTGTGGATTGCCCTCAGTGGGTAACTTGGAGCGACTGTCCGTCAACGCATAATTGGGATCATGGAAAAGTCGCCAGCCATCGAGGGTTGCAGCTCGCCACGCTTGCCCACAGTGGATGCAGATTTCTTGGGCTTTGTTAATATTTCCTTTCCTGATCTCGGCAAACACCTTTAAAACCACATAATTGAAAGTTGTGAAAAGACCAAAAGGAATCAATTAGCGATTTTGAATAGCTTTACCTGTTTCAAAAGCCTTTTTTCGTCGTCAGCGTCCAAGTCATGTAGTGGTAGCCCTTCGCGCCGGGGGGCATCCGGGTCCAAACCACTAACGATCTCGCGAGAGCTTTCATAAGGTATTCTGTTGTTTTGAAGTTGAAATAGGGTGTTCTCCCACGCAACAGTTTTGTCAGTGTAGAAGGCCACTTCTTCTTGGTGCAAAAGTTTCCATTCGTCTCTGGCATTGTGTTCTAGCCAATCTATCACCAACTGAGCCTATAGAAACAAGATAATTGTATAGTGGCTACCAACTGTATCCCCAACTTCGTACTAAGCAATGACTGCAATAATTGTGTACCTCTCGAACAGATCGAACCATGAGGTAAAAATTGTCCACGATCTCTTTCTCACTTAAAGGATGAGGTTCTCCCATCGGTGAATCCACATTTGAATCTTCGTTGAATAAAGCTCTATCTTTGTAAAGTGCAAGTATTAACCGCCACGTATTCTTTTCATTCACAAGCCACGACAAATCCTAAAAGTGGGTACAAAAGAAAAATGAATGCTTAGTGAAGTTCAAAGCGTCGAAGTATCCACAGGTAACCTTAACTCCAGAAACAATAGTTCTACAATATTAAACAACACATAACATCAGAACGAAACCAACAAGACTGGAGAACAATCGGCAAGAAAAAACACGTCGATCCACCAAATCGAGGAAAAAACTCAGTGCTCTGAATCTTCACTCAATGGTCAGGCTGCAGGTGGCTGAGGAAACAACCGAGCTCATTTTCTTGAAAGGGAAATTAAAAAGCCAATCGTCAATACGTTGGGCGTGCCCGTGGACTCCTCAAGTCAGTGCACAGAAGCAAGCCAAGTGCTTGAGAGTCAATACAGGTGAGAGGTGGCGTTTCACCCAACACTTCCAGTCTATCGAAGGCCCGCTGCCTCATCACGAGCAATTAGTAAGGCCACTTAAAGTGCGTATTAACTTGGCACAATCCCCATGTACAAGGCCATTTACATTTTACAAAGGCGTGTTTGGCTACAGCGTCATTGTATGGGGTAGCAAACTCACATTAAATCAAAGGAAAGTATTGGCCCAGTAACAGCAGAGAGCTGCGCTCCTATGGATCACCAAGGCCTACAAGACAACACTGAAGCACTCCAAGTGAATACTGGCCAGTTATGTAGTTGACTTATTGAGTTTGCTGTGGACAAGTTAAGTGCATGGTGGACAAACGGATAGTGGAAAGGCCACTCTGGGCCGAACTCTGTACAGACCTCTCCACTGAACGATAACTTGCCACGCTAGATGAACAGGCATTAGATAAATGGCACGCAGGATGAACAAGCACTAGATAAATGGCACGCTAGATGGGAATTCCCGATTAGTTTGCAACGTTCAAGTGCAAGTGCAAGTTCAAACGGAGCTTCAGGTGGGAAACCTGATTCCTGATTTTTTTTCCACTCCTGATACTCCTCCCAGATGGTACAGATTCCCCAGGGTTGTACCTCCAGACAGGGAACAATATGAGGATCAAGCTGAACATCATGGGAAACTATCGACAAACCAGCTCATATATCATTGATCGTTTTATAAATAAAGGTTGACTGGTCAATCTACACTGGGTGTACATAAAGCTTGTCTGCCTTATGATTCTCTCCTGAGAATACTGCTGCACACTTGTTTGTAAATGGGAGCCAGCCACTATACCTTATTAGCTCACGTAAGATCACATATAAACTTATTTGAAATTACTTACGTTTCCTTCCTTGTCTTTTAAGGTACCATTTTTGCAGGACAAATCAATGATGGCTTCACATTCATTTATGAAAGACTGAATAGCATCGAAAACGCTGTACGTTGAAGAGAAAGTCATACAAATTCTTTGAAACTCTTTGTACAAATCGTTAACAGCTAAAACAAAAAGAAAAGCTTGGTATCACTATTGAACTTTGTACACAAAATGATCACTCTTCACACTCTTGTAATAATTTGTGCTAATAGTAGGGCTCAACACATTGGGATAGTTAGGAATCAGAGTAATTGCAGACAGGGTGTGGTGCAGCAGTGGTCTATAAGCATCTGCAGGCAATAACTATTGTTAGTGACTACATCAATAATATTTGGAGTTCCGTAGCAGGATCTTCCATTTTCGAGGCAAACAGAGGTTTTCCGTTCCTAGAAGACATGAAAAGACCTGCTTGAACTACGTAGAATGTTTTGAGAAATTGCTTCAAGACAGTTATCTTTCATATTGTTTTCATTTAGTTTTAATTAGATAAAAAGATCCTTGAGAACTATAGAAATCCAATAAACTGAGTATCTCTCATATCAAAATTGAGATCATTAAAGGATTCGGTGGTAAGGGAAGAGATGTGCAACGCACTTGCCTAGCAGACCACCCAGCCTAATCTTCTACAAGAAAAGTTAACATAAAGCAGGTGTTAGACGCACAGCACTCTGACATAGACTGGTACTGTAAGGATCGAGGGTTCTCTCTGGAAACTCCTTTCAAAGATGTTTCCTAACGTCCTTCTAGAATTAGATACACAAGCCTAGGCAAGGGAATCTAATCATAAATCCTCTGGGTGAGGCGACATCCCATAGTATCAAATAGGCGACCCAGATAGGGGCCTTGCGACCTTAAAGCTCAACATAGTTCCTAGGCCAGATAAGATGGAGAGTAATGTGTTAAAGAAAGCTGGGTGGAATTTCTGCCTTGGGCTTCTTCATTTATTTAATGACTGCCTGCAGCTCAGACAGTTTCTCACTCAGACCAACGTATCTGGGCTGCAAAAATATAAATTTTTTTTCAGATCTTTACGTTTGTAAGGGCTGCGTTTATCTCGTTTAGAGTCGATTAACAGCAACTAACCCGCTCCCGCCACAAAAACGGTCTCCACCAGACTAGGTTGAGCTCTAGTCCTGATCAAGCCTTAACCCCAAAAAATTGGGCAGTTAGGTCCGGTTAGCTCTTATCTTTCTTTATCATGTTCTGATACTTGCCCGCCATTACCTTGCACTGCCGAGTATTCGCTTCTATTATTGTGAATAATTTACGTATATTTTGGAATAATGATAATAAACGAAGATACTGTTTACTAGTGCGCAGTTATTTCAGTTACTATTCCACTACGATGATAATCTAATATGTTGGGTTATCGTCATCTCACTCAGCGCCTCATATGGCTATGAGCGGGGTCCAACGACTTGTAGAAGTATGAATTTAAATTCTGTTGCTAACAAAAGTATTACGATCGTCGAAAACAAGTTGTTGTTTGTGTAAAATGTGTGCTGAGCAGTTTCTGAAAAACCCAGTCGTCATATTGCCGTGTTAGAAAACCCAAACGGCTTACCTGGGTGGATTTAGTAGCAGATAAGTAGGAAATATTAAATAATACCACGCTTTTACACAAACTTTAGTGTATTAAACACGACAATTCTCCCTTCCTTGTTAAAGTTCCTTTAAACCTCATAATTAGGGTTTTTATTATTTCTTGCTCAGTTCTCATTTTCTTGTAGCGCCTCCGATTTTCCCTACACGCACAAAGCACTTTCCCGGACTAATTTTGCTTTTTCCTGTAGCTCTTGCAGTTGTAGTACGCGTATTTTCACTTTAAGCTCCTCACCAGTTTCAGCTTCGACAGAGGTTAATGCTGCGGTCACTTTGGTGTATGACGATAATTAGAAACAATAATTTGGTCAAATCCGGATTATTGAGCATTGGGCATCTACGGGATACACGGTTTCGCGGCTGTTTACGTTTACATGCCACTTGTTTAAGGGACGGGATGTCAAACAGATGCCCAATTTCCTTACTTTACTGTAACCTCATTAGTCCACTGCCTTCTCGATATGGCTTAATCCCAGCGTAATCACGTGTATGCTAACCGCATCCCACAGTGATCTCGGCTAGCGTGTTGGGCGCTAAAATGACTAGCCTTGATCTACTTATCTAGCCCTGATCAGTTGGATCACGATCAGCGGCGTTTTGGTGAATGCGGCCCTACAGCTCCTGAGTTCGAAAACGCCAATTGAGAAAATGGTATGTGTGTCTGTAGTCAATTGAGTCAAATTTGTTAGCCTGCAAATCAACATGGAACGACAATAGAAGGTAATGAAAAACCTGCTACATGTGACAGAGGAAAGTTGTGAGATGCGCCACACCAAATATCTTTTCATTATTCTGACAGTTCAACGTGTTCAAATATGTGATAGTTAAAAGGTGAACTGTGACGAAAGGGCCATGTGAAGGGGGGGGGGTGTCCTGAATTGAGCATGAATCCTCTCTAACGAGATTTCATTTAGTTGACCCTTAGCATAACAAAAGAAGTACAAACTTACGAGTTGCAAAAGCACTAGTCATCCCAGTGGCTGACAAATCGCAAAGATCCGAAATTTCGTTGGCTCCAATAGAAATTGACAAATCTTCAACAAACGACTTCCTAATTTTAGACTTTCGCTGAGGCTTTCTGAAAGAGGTGTACTGTGTTCTGAATAGCGTCAATACGTTGGGCGTGCCCGTGGACTCCTCAAGTCAGTGCACAGAAGCAAGCCAAGTGCTTGAGAGTCAATACAGGTGAGAGGTGGCGTTTCACCCAACACTTCCAGTCTATCGAAGGCCCGCTGCCTCATCACGAGCAATTAGTAAGGCCACTTAAAGTGCGTATTAACTTGGCACAATCCCCATGTACAAGGCCATTTACATTTTACAAAGGCGTGTTTGGCTACAGCGTCATTGTATGGGGTAGCAAACTCACATTAAATCAAAGGAAAGTATTGGCCCAGTAACAGCAGAGAGCTGCGCTCCTATGGATCACCAAGGCCTACAAGACAACACTGAAGCACTCCAAGTGAATACTGGCCAGTTATGTAGTTGACTTATTGAGTTTGCTGTGGACAAGTTAAGTGCATGGTGGACAAACGGATAGTGGAAAGGCCACTCTGGGCCGAACTCTGTACAGACCTCTCCACTGAACGATAACTTGCCACGCTAGATGAACAGGCATTAGATAAATGGCACGCAGGATGAACAAGCACTAGATAAATGGCACGCTAGATGGGAATTCCCGATTAGTTTGCAACGTTCAAGTGCAAGTGCAAGTTCAAACGGAGCTTCAGGTGGGAAACCTGATTCCTGATTTTTTTTCCACTCCTGATACTCCTCCCAGATGGTACAGATTCCCCAGGGTTGTACCTCCAGACAGGGAACAATATGAGGATCAAGCTGAACATCATGGGAAACTATCGACAAACCAGCTCATATATCATTGATCGTTTTATAAATAAAGGTTGACTGGTCAATCTACACTGGGTGTACATAAAGCTTGTCTGCCTTATGATTCTCTCCTGAGAATACTGCTGCACACTTGTTTGTAAATGGGAGCCAGCCACTATACCTTATTAGCTCACGTAAGATCACATATAAACTTATTTGAAATTACTTACGTTTCCTTCCTTGTCTTTTAAGGTACCATTTTTGCAGGACAAATCAATGATGGCTTCACATTCATTTATGAAAGACTGAATAGCATCGAAAACGCTGTACGTTGAAGAGAAAGTCATACAAATTCTTTGAAACTCTTATCTTTGAAACTCTTATCTTTCTTTATCATGTTCTGATACTTGCCCGCCATTACCTTGCACTGCCGAGTATTCGCTTCTATTATTGTGAATAATTTACGTATATTTTGGAATAATGATAATAAACGAAGATACTGTTTACTAGTGCGCAGTTATTTCAGTTACTATTCCACTACGATGATAATCTAATATGTTGGGTTATCGTCATCTCACTCGGCGCCTCATATGGCCCAACGGCGCGGGGTCCAACGACTTGTAGAAGTATGAATTTAAATTCTGTTGCTAAAAAAAGTATTACGATCGTCGAAAACAAGTTGTTGTTTGTGTAAAATGTGTGCTGAGCAGTTTCTGAAAAAACCAGACGTCATATTGCCGTGTTAGAAAACCCAAACGGCTTACCTGGGTGGATTTAGTAGCAGATAAGTAGGAAATATTAAATAATACCACGCTTTTACACAAACATTAGTGTATTAAACACGACAATTCTCCCTTCCTTGTTAAAGTTCCTTTAAACCTCATAATTTGGGTTTTTATTATTTCTTGCTCAGTTCTCATTTTCTTGTAGCGCTTCCGATTTTCCCTACACGCACAAAGCACTTTCCCGGACTAATTTTGCTTTTTCCTGCAGCTCTTGCAGTTGGAGTACGCGTATTTTCACTTTAAGTTCCTCACCAGTTTCAGCTTTGGCAGAGGTTAATGCTGCGGTCACTTTGGTGTATGACGATAATTAGAAACAATAATTTGGTCAAATCCGGATTATTGAGCATTGGGCATCTACGGGATACACGGTTTCACGGCTGTTTACGTTTACATGCCACTTGTTTAAGGGACGGGATGTCAAACAGATGCACAATTTCCTTACTTTACTGTAACCTCATTAGTCCACTGCCTTCTCGATATGGCTTAATCCCAGCGTAATCACGTGTATGCTAACCGCATCCCACAGTGATCTCGGCTAGCGTGGTGGGCGCTAAAATGACTAGCCTTGATCTACTTATCTAGCCCTGATCAGTTGGATCACGATCAGCGGTGTTTTGGTGAATGCGGCCCTACGGCTCCTGAGTTCGAAAACGCCAATTGAGGAAATGGTATGTGTGTCTGTAGTCAATTGAGTCAAATTTGTTAGCCTGCAAATCAACATGGAACGACAATAGAAGGTAATGAAAAACCTGCTACATGTGACAGAGGAAAGTTGTGAGATGCGCCACACCAAATATCTTTTCATTATTCTGACAGTTCAACGTGTTCAAATATGTGATAGTTAAAAGGTGAACTGTGACGAAAGGGCCATGTGAAGGGGGGGGGGTGTCCTGAATTGAGCATGAATCCTCTCTAACGAGATTTCATTTAGTTGACCCTTAGCATAACAAAAGAAGTACAAACTTACGAGTTGCAAAAGCACTAGTCATCCCAGTGGCTGACAAATCGCAAAGATCCGAAATTTCGTTGGCTCCAATAGAAATTGACAAATCTTCAACAAACGACTTCCTAATTTTAGACTTTCGCTGAGGCTTTCTGAAAGAGGTGTACTGTGTTCTGAATAGCGTCGTGTCCCCAGGTTCACCTGAAGCAATACGAAGGAATTGGTAACATACTTTTCCATTAACTGCAGATAAAGACAGATAAGATAAGACATTGAATTGTGGGACAAGAGTACTTGGATATTCAAGTAGTGACTGAGAACTCAAGAGTACTCGGCTTTTGACCCCTCACTTTAAAGCTGAGTACTTTCTTAACTTTCGTTTATTGGCTGAATCCCAATCTCAGGGCCGTTACTCGATAGCTGCTACTGACAAACTGTTACAGTGGCTGCCATCTAGGGCTAGTGTCTTTCCAATTTGAATTGAATCCCTGGAATAACAAGTAAACTACTAGTTGCACTATGAAATTTGTTATCTTTTTTCCGACCAGCCCAATTACGTAAATTTTGGGTTTCGTCTGTTGTGGGCTCACGAAGTGTTGAGGATTGGTGTATGCATTTGGGTTTGATATTTCACAAACGTGTAGGCCCTGAATGTGCATTAAGTTTACCGGGAAGAAGGTAAGCCACAAGATGGTTTTCAGTGGTCAGACGTAGGATGTCCAATTTTCAGCGATAGAAGATTGGGCATGTAGTTCCATTCCAGACACAGATTTCTAGTTAAAAGTAATTTTCTGTTGCATTCCACAACTCAAAACGTTCCATTCGTAAAAGGTCGTGGTTCTGCCCTTTTAGCTGATTAAGCCTAAATCAGCTCGCATTTGTGTTCATATCTCCAGCCTGTGGCATTCCACGCGCATTGTTTGTTTACATTCCCTTTTCGTTACCAATACTAAATGTCGTGAGTCTTCGATGCTCACGTTCGTTCCTGCTAGTTTCTCGAGTTGTTAATGTTAACCTTACAGTTACCACTACTACAATACCCGTCTCTTATCTAACTTTGATGTCGCGGCCCGATCATTGAGATTTGACCGATGCTACTGCACATTGACAACTTCGAACATGATGAGACGTTCGAAGTTACCCGTACTTGGTACAGTCCATCTAGGGAAGCTATCATTGCCTAATTTAAGGGATCCAGAACTTTACACTGTCACTAATTGATGGTAGCGGAAAGCGAATTACCTGCGGCACCTGAAGCATGAGTTTTCGTCAGAAACGTATCTTTCATCTCGGATTCCTTAGTATTGCCTACCGCATCAGTGTATTCCATCAAATCCTCGTCATCAAAATACTCTCCCGGAGGAGGCAATTTGTTCAGCTGACGGGTGAAGAGCTGGCGTGAGTTCATGACGAAAAAATTAATACTCGAAACGAGGCAGCATCCAAAGGTACAAACGCATACGCAACACAGAACTATAAATCACGTTTGAACCAATACTTTAGATTTGAAGTACACACAACAAGCGCCACAGGGAACCGGCAAAGAGGTTTTCAGTTCAGGAACCAATCATTCATACAGGCTACGAAAACAATGCCTGAAATCGCGGATATATAAGGCTTATTTCCTATTCCCAAAAACTTCACCCGTACAATACTTTCCAGTCAGGTATTAAAGAAATTGGGTTATATCCGCCAGTAGGCAAATTACTAAAGTTAACGTACCTGTTAGGTGAGTCCGTCTCCTCTGGCTTGTGAGTTACTGTGGGCAAGCGCTTTCGATGTAAAGACATCATCGTCTGGCCGTTAAGTCAGTACTGATGATGATGTCTTTACATCGAAAGCGCTTGCCCACAGTAACTCACAAGCCAGAGGAGACGGACTCACCTAACAGGTACGTTAACTTTAGCTTTCCAGTCAGCATTGGCAATGGTAGTGTGCTGTACCAATTACTTCAATAAACACAACTGCAGCGCTTATATCATTTATATCATGGCAGTGTGACTGAATTGTTCTGAGGACGCCAGTAAATTGTTCTAAGCTCTGAACAAGAACTGCACACAAACGCCTCAAGTGGCGAAAACGGTTTTTTACTTTCCTTGCTCTACGAAGTAGAAAGGAAAGTTATGTAATCAGCTGAAAAAAATATTTTGAGTTCTCTTCAGATCTTTACGTTTCAGACCCCCCTGAGTCCAAAAACACTATTTGGGAAAATGGCCTGTGTGTGCGTGCGTGTGTGTGTCACTAAAGTTTGTCTGTGAACGATTTGTATATATTGATAGCTCTCAATAAGGCAATTATACCATGAAATTCCCATTTGTGGGAAAATGACGAGAGCAGCACAATAAATTACCAAAACTTTAGACGAAATCGATTTTAGCGCAGTTTTTAGAGAAAACCACCGTACCAAATCCCCTCAAACTTGATGTCTAGCCTACAGGTTACCATGAGACGCAATAATGAGGGTATGGGCCAAATCCACCGAAAGTTAACTATAGTCATCATAGTGATCAAAACACCAAATTTTTTTCTCAAAAACGGCTCCAACGATTTTAATTACATTTTTTATATTGATAGCTCTCAATAAGCCAATGATACTATAAAATTCTCATTCGTGGGAAAATGACGAGAGCAGCACAATAAATTATCAAACTTTTCGACGAAAAGCGTTTTTCGCGCAGTTTTTTCCTTATAAACTCCGCTGGAATTCTTGTAGAATGTTTAAAAAAATTGGTATTGTAGTCCAATTCAATACCTAAAGGGTGACTGTTTAAAAACGCTCATGAGATACATGAGGGTCACTCCAGAAATTCCTGAATTTCAACTACTGCCGTTTCGCTTACTAACAGTTCTAACAGTTATTTTCCAATAACTCTGCAAAAGTGATTACTATCCTTTTTTTTTACAGCCTCATTAATTATCTGTGTACCAATTGCTCAATAATGGTCCTGCAATGAGTACGAGCAGCACAATAAATTCTGGAACTGTAAGCGCTACCGCTTCCTGCTGCCATAAAGTGTTGTTTGACCAAGTTCAAATGAACTGAGTGATAAATGAATTGATTAAATTTAGCCATGTACAAAGTGAATTGACGTAGAGCTAAGGAAAGTCGTGTGTTGCAACGCACCAGATATTTGATTTGATGAACAAGCTGACTAGTGCCTTCTCAGTATTTGGCGAAAGGGTTAAGAATGAGATTGGCATGTATAAGACAAAATTGTCGAACAAGAGAGATATGAACTAAGTCAAATTATCTTTTCCATACTTTTGATAAGGGTATATACCATTTTGGATTATCGAATATCATCACTACTACTAACACTGTAATGAATTGAGACTGGGGTTTCCTGTACGATATGTGTGTTTCTGATGAGCTAGACCTCGTTCCGTTCCTTTGTCACTGCAGATTGCAATCGTGCCAGTAAGAACATATTAACTGTTTTCGCTATTGTTGGTTATAAGTTCTCCAGAACTGTTTCAGAGTGAAGTGGAGTTGTTTCTAGACATCAAGTCAACAGTAGAAACCTAAGTGTTCCTATCTTGCCAATTTAGAAGGTCCATAACAAGTTACACATCAACTCTGCTGAGCCTGAATAAATGGGCATGGGAAAAGCAACTGGATAGGTACAGGAATAATGCAACTTCTTACCTTTTTTTATGCTCTGTCTAGTAGGGAGGTTGTTTGCGTATCAAATAAGAGCTAGATCGGCTAAAAGGCCACATTCAATCTTTAAATATGATTAAGAAACTTAGTGAAGTTCCCTCCAACCTTTCGTTTCTACTTAACGCGCCACTAACTGAATGATTTGGCTCAATAAATTGTATTCGTTTGCAAAAGGCCTTAATCCTACGTTGTTTGCAAATATCTTGTAGTTAGCAGGGAGTTTTTTCCGTGGAGGAAAGGAAAGGCGCGTGAAATTTCACCCAGTGCCCTGCTTCAAACAAGTATCATGCACCTCCTTGAAAACCATCGGTGGACATAAGGTATAATATTTATGCTGGATTTGGTTGTTGACTAAAGGGGAGAATTGAGAGGAGAAGAAATCTGGCCCTCTCTCATTAGCCATTCGCAACTCAAGAGAGACACAGTCCACTTTGATTAGGTTTGGCAAGTGTGATCAAGGTTCCGGTAAAAGCAAAGAATATGGACCGCTCCCTTTGAAAAGGCAATGTTTTTGCGTTAACCTGAAACGGGAGTTAAATTCTCGATACGTCCCAGACAAGCATTTTAATATTTGTAACAAGGCGAGCAACAATTGATAATAACGCGCACTGGTAAAGTACTATTGTTCTGGTTCGCTGGGTTGGACGAGATGAAGGCGTGATGCGCAAATAGAAATTCTCGCCTTACCTGGCACCGAAGTAGTAGAGTTTTAGGTACCGGGAAGTAAGATTGACTCGATTTAAGTTGAATTGTCGGCTCAGTTTGACGTTCTCGATGTCGTACGACGCGAAGTTCCAACGAGCATATATACGTGACCAACTTTATGGAAACGAGGAATCTGGGATCCTCGAGACAAAACGTGGTGCACAAAAGAGAAAAATGGTAGAGTAGAAAAACGGCTATGAAGCGGCGAACGACGAAACAGGAATGAATAAAATAAAGCTGCGTCTTCAAAGTGGAGCGGAGGAGGTGAGGTCCCCCTTCTTCAGGTAAGGTGATGCACTCTGCTCTTGTCTTCTCTCAGGTGAGACACTGCACTTCAACCTCAGATAATGACTCGACTCGCGATAAAGTTGCAACGATTGGGAGTTGAATGAAAGAAAGTAAATAAAAGATCTCATGAAAAGAAATAGTTCACTGCTCTGTGTAAACAGTCCGCCCACCAAAATTTGAAAGAAAATAAGGAGGAACTGAAAATTTTAGGATTCATGGGTAGTGGAAGTTTGGGAAAGGATAGGAACCAGCTGCACTACAGGCCGTTGGTAGGTTGCCTTAGACGTCCGGATGGTGACCACCCGAACAACACCGTCAGATCCTGGGAAAACCTCTACAACCCTTGTTGTGGGCCAGCTCTGCACTGGTTGAGATGGTATTTTCTGGAGTACCAAGTCGCCTACTTGAATGTTAGGGACTGAGGACGTCCATTTGACACGTTTCTGGAGTGTGCTGAGATATTCCCTGTGCCATCGCTTCCAGAATTCTTGGTAGGATCGTTGTACCACCTGCCAACGAGTTAGAAGACTTTCCTTATGATCAAGCAGTGACTGGTCAGGGTAGGCAAGCAGAGGGCCGCCCACCAAAAAATGTCCAGGGGATAAATATTCAAGGTCTTCTGGATCTGTAGAAACTGGGCATAGAGGGCGAGAGTTTAGTATTGCTTCGTAACGTGCAAACAGTGTCGTAAATTCTTCATACGTCATTGGTGTATCTGAAGCGGACGTGCGGATGAGTCGCTTCACAGAACGTACTCCCGCCTCCCACAGACCCCCAAAATGTGGAGCATACGGAGGATTGAAATGCCAGGTGATCTCTTTTCGAGTAGCGAATCGTGTAATGTGCTCGTGCATTGATTTGTCATTGAACCATTTGTAGAGTTCCTTCAGTTTGTTGGCAGCACCAATGAAATTGGTTCCTGAGTCTGAATATACATTCTCAGGTAACCCTCTTCTAGAAACAAACCTATCAAATGATGCAAGGAACCCCTCAGTTGTCAAACTGGTAACTGGTTCAAGATGGAGAGCCTTAGTCTCCATGCACACAAAGAGACATAAATAAATTTTCGAGACCTGGGCCTTTCTTCGTAAGGACTCCCGCATGAAGAATGGACCGGCAAAGTCGATTCCAACATGGCTGAAGGTGAGTTTACCTTGGACTCGAAATGAAGGTAGATCTGCCATAACTGGAGTGGGTGATTGGGCAGCTTGTTTAATGCAGCGTATACATTTTCTGAGCTGCCTTCTTATCACACGACGTATACCTGAAACCCAAAATCTGGTTTGGATAATAGATTGGAGTAACGTGGGTCCTGCATGTGCGTATTCCTTGTGGAAACAGTCAACTAATATATTGATAATAGTAGCTGGTAATAGTATTGGGTGTTTGTGGTCGTAACTCAATGCAGAATTTTTTAATCTCCCTCCAACTCTCCAGACCTCATTGCTATCAAGGAATGGCATCAAATTACCCCACTTTTTCTTCATAAGTTGATGGTTCTGCCTGTCTCCATTAAGAAAGTAATGAGTTTGGTTCAAGCGAACACAACAGTTCAGACTAGCTTTCATGTGTTTGGGGAGAGGAGGACCTCTTTCACAGTTAGTGCCTTTGTTCTGATAGTTGTAGATGCCACGAAGAAGTACGGCTACAACACGGAGCAGCTGATGGAAATCTGAGAAGCGAGTAATCCACATCAGGAAGGGGTTCAGTATCAATGGTGGAAACTAGAGAGGCGTACTTCTCTTTAACTTCAGGTAGATCTGACAAGATACTGAATGATGGTTGAGGCCAGTTCTGTTGGGGCTGAAGAAGCCAGTCAGGCCCATTCCACCACAATGAATGACAAAGAAGCTCTTCGGGTTTGATGCCACGTGAACCACTTTTAGTTTTAGCACTTCCGTCAAAAACTACTCTCAATTTTGATTGATCTCGATCACACTTCACAACAGCATGGTGAGGTATTACATAGAGAGAACGTGACAGTGCTACTTCAGTGTGATCAAGACTTATATATTCCTGTATGAAGGAATGGTACTGCATCTTCAGGGTGTTATCTTTCCTGAGTTTAGACTCCAGGTTGTAAAATCGCTTCGTTGCAGCAAAGGTTGAATCATCAAGAGACGGCACTGGACATTTGAATGGAAGGCACCATGTATTGACCATTAGGCAGGCGTGAATGGGTTTTCAGAAAATGCTCTTCACATCATCAGGGTGTGCACTGACCTTGGAAGTGGGTTCTTCCAAATGCCAGAAGCGTTGCAGCTCCTGATGTAGTTCATGATTTGAGAGAGTGAACAGGGAGGTAATGCCTTCTGGGGATTTGGGATCGTTGTACGCACCCATCACTATTTGACCAAAAATTGAAGAGAAGAGTTTTGGACAACCTTCCCTAACTTCAGTAATTTGGCCTGTCCAAATGCTGCTGAATAATTCTGCACCAAGTAAGAAATCGACATGTGCGGATTTCCAAAAGGTTGGATCAGCAAGTTCAAACCCAAGGTACTGAGAGTACAGTTCTGGGGGGAGAGAGGCATTTGGAAGAAAGGTTGTGATATTCTTCCCGATAACAGCCCTGGTATTCAAACCAATATTTCCGTTTACTGGGCGCAAGTGGCAAGGTACCTGACTCTTAGCGTCAGCGAAAGGAGTGTTACCAATGCCTGAAATTGTACGTGGAAATTTGGTTGTGGGTAAATTGAGCCTGCGAAGGCATGCCAAAGTCATGAAACTGTGTTGACTCCCACAGTCTACTACCAGGCGAATTTTTTGATAAATTCCACGAGAGTCCCTTATCTCGGCGAATGCCGTCCCTAAGACAGTAGTAGTCGATGTAGACATCGTCACGGAATTTAGTGACGTTGATGCCTTTGGAGGCTGCGAGGAACTGGGAATGAGAGTACAATCCTCACTAGTTCGGGCGGAATGTGTATCTAATTCCTTGTGTAGAAGGGAATGATGTCGCTCAGGACAGTGTCTGCAAATGTACTTGGATGTGCACCCACTTAAGTTGTGCGCATATGACAGACAGTTCAGACAGCCCTTCCAACCTCTTAAATACTGGCAGCGTTGTTCAACAGTACTTTCGAGAAATTTCAAACAGTTTTTCACTTGATGAGACCCTTTTGCACAAATCTTGCAAGAGAGATCATCAGTTCTTCGAGAATGTGATTTATCTGCACCTGAAATCAAAGCATTGGACTTCCAGTGTCTCGGTTTTCCTTTGATATCGTTAGAAGACGAATATGATGTGGTGGCGTATAAACTACTTGCAAGTTGCATAGCAATGAGCCCTTCCCGAATGTATTTGGTCAAGTCTGTGAACTTGGAGAAATCAACATTTTTGTGAGCCAGCTCAAATTGCTCTCTTGTGACATGATCAAGTGACCTAATGGCTAGATGAAACAAGAGAAAGTCTTTTTCGTCGTCAATAGACAGCTTTAGGAAGGACTCAACATTATCTACCACATTAGAAATATAATGTTTCAAGTTGTCAATAGAGGGCTTCCCTTGGATGGGCTTGAAGTCCACTACCTGATTCAAGTAAGAGCTTGCAAGGAGTCTATCATTTTGATAGGCCTTGCAAAGAGCCTTCCATGCGAGTTCATAATTTTTCTCCTCTCTCTTGAACCCAGAAATGAGATTGGCTGCTGGCCCACTTACACTAGACACCAAATAATGAAATTTTTTAATAGTTGGTAATGACTTTTCATCATGTACAATGGCCACAAAATCGTCGCGATAAGTGGGCCAATTTAATATGTTACCATCGAACCTAGGTAAGTGGATGACAGGTAAATGAGAGCTGGCATCCACAGTAGTGGTAGTGATGTTGCTCATTGGTACCTGTGATACATCTGCCTTTGCTAACTCAGTTTCTTTTGCAAGAATTTTCTCGTAAGTAGACTGTATTTCAAAATAATAACCTTCTACTTGACTGAAAAGTTGTGAATCGCTTTTCTCTGGAAAATCAGGCAGAGTTTCAGAAAGTTCCTCGTACAAGGATTCATACTTATTATAATATTTATCTATAGTTCTATAAGCACCCTTGAATTTTAGAGCTGTGTCAGGATTTGTCAACGCTGTTCTGCCTTGTTCTAATATCCAACGCACATTTTTTGCTGCACCAATCATTCTTTCGTGCCTTAGATCCTTGGATTTTACAGGAGGGCTTTCTTGAGTTCTGGAAGAAGTCCCTGCACCCCCACTTGGAGCACCCTTCCCCTTTTTGTCAGAAGGTTCACTATCGCTAGGCATTTGTGAGGTGTAGTGAAGCCTTAAACAAAGGAATGTGTAAGATGGGAAAAGTTGAAAGGACTTGAATTAAAATGCAATTGCGGGACTTCTTTGAAATAATAAAGAAAAACTAAAAACGGGAGAACGCGAAATTGCGGAAACACTGAACAAAGTACGCGTGAATGAATAAAATGCGACCGTTTGCTGCTCACGCTTGAAAAGGGAACCACGCTCTGCTACCAAATGTTTTTGCGTTAACCTGAAACGGGAGTTAAATTCTCGATACGTCCCAGACAAGCATTTTAATATTTGTAACAAGGCGAGCAACAATTGATAATAACGCGCACTGGTAAAGTACTATTGTTCTGTTTAGCTGGGTTGGACGAGATGAAGGCGTGATGCGCAAATAGAAATTCTCGCCTTACCTGGCACCGAAGTAGTAGAGTTTTAGGTACCGGGAAGTAAGATTGACTCGATTTAAGTTGAATTGTCGGCTCAGTTTGACGTTCTCGATGTCGTACGACGCGAAGTTCCAACGAGCATATAAGTTATGTAGGCGTAATAAGAGGGAGATTTAATAATAAAAGGGGCTGCATTTGCAGAAATCCCTTCTCCCAACTTCCATCAAACTGCACCTCGCTCCTCCAGGAGAGTAGCTCAGTGCAGTCGTCTACCACCCTCAGCTTTCGCTGGTTGTCTTTAGCAAACTCCCCCGTTTCACCCCGTATTAGCTCAGTCCATACTTGGGATATTTTCCACGTGTTACCCCGCACATCTTTCTGTATTATAAAATCTTACAATTGTTCACCAAAGATAAAATAAAGTTTTTTTAAAAACTAAATCTCTGGAATAAAGAACATAACTTATATACGTGACCAACTTTATGGAAACGAGGAATCTGGGATCCACGAGACAAAACGTGGTGCACAAAAGAGAAAGATGGTAGAGTAGAAAAACGGCTATGAAGCGGCGAACGACGAAACAGGAATGAATAAAATAAAGCTGCGCCTTCAAAGTGGAGCGGAGGAGGTGAGGTCCCCCTTCTTCAGGTAAGGTGATGCACTCTGCTCTTGTCTTCTCTCAGGTGAGACACTGCACTTCAACCTCAGATAATGACTCGACTCGCGATAAAGTTGCAACGATTGGGAGTTGAATGAAAGAAAGTAAATAAAAGATCTCATGAAAAGAAATAGTTCACTGCTCTGTGTAAACAGGCAATATATCGATATATCACGGCCGAGCTCAGGTTATCGATATGCCCGACATCGCAGGCTCTGGCGCCATGTTTGAAATTCGAAATAACGACAGCTGAACGATTATGCCAATTATTTAATGTTCATTATGCAATACCCCGTTATATAATTATTTTAAATGTACAAAGACTATGAAAAGGAGTTAATTCAATGAAATTAAGAACGGGTATGTGGAAGAAATATGTGTTAACTAACGGATTGATATCGATACATGCAGTCGTAGGCGTTATCAAGCGACCTATCGATATTCTTTGTTTCACCCAAGGTTCCCAATCGTGTTTGTTAGACTAGACTAAGCGTGAAAATGTTATGAAACCTATCGTTTCCATTTCTGTATAATTTGTGCTCTTACTGCATAGGGCTAAGGCAAGTCAAAATAGACTACTAGACAAAGAGCTGAAATAATAACAGCTCATCAGTTCTGTATGTTGAAGAAACTATTGAATGGGGGCCGGTTGACTTCTTCTACCTCTGCTTTATTTACGTGCTCGGTGACAAGAAGGTGTGATAGCATTATCTCAGATCATTAAAACTGTAGCTACTGCGCTTGTAGTCTCAATTTCTCTTTAGAATTTATTGTCTTCCCGTTGTATTTCGAATCTTCATTTCTTTTCCGAAATGTCTACAGTTAAAGATGAAGTGCCATCAAACGAAGAAATAGTAGATGGACTCGTAAATGATTTGAAAAGTTCGTGTGACCTGAAAGACAGTACGTCTGAGCATCCAGATTCCGACGAGTTTCTGGATTGTTTAGAAGGTGCTGATGAGCTCGAAAATGTTTCTATCGCTGGTAGTAAACAACGAGTCGCCGATGATTATGTTGACGAAGAAGAGTTGAAAGATAAAGAAGTAACATATTCTGAAGAGGAAAAACAGGTGGGTTTCAAATTAAAGAACTTGAAGGCTTGTGGGATAACTTAATATTTTATTTTTCTAAATTAGTTAACTCTTCTCAAACCTTGTCGGGGATATACATCGCAGTTCTCCTCGGCCTCGCGTAATCAGTGGAACTTTTATCAAATTCCAACCCACGATGTGTTTGTGAATCATCTTAGTTGTGTTTTATCTTGATAGCGATTCGAGCTTCGTTGTAGCCAATGCTGAGAATTACTTGTAAAATGTTACAACTACCAGGTGTACTTCTGCAGTACTCGAACGAGGAATAAAGTTAAGTACTTTTACGTGCAATTCAAAACGCCAAGTGTACGTCATTGTAGTTTCAACGTGCCAATTACTCACTTAATGCTTGAACTTGACTTATGAAACCACTTTTCGTTATGATGTGGTTAAAGGGAGCCTTGTTTGTTTTGTGTGTGTGTAGATGAACAATAAATTATAAAAAACAATCTTAGTTTTGCGACGAGTATTACAAAAGGGAGGTCTAGCCATAATGCTAGATTTTCTGTCCATTATTAAGGGTTATGCTTGGAAACAAACATTATTGCAGCACCTCATCTAATTGTTCAGTTGTTTGAAGTTCCTAGAACAGCTTTTATACCCCTGTGAACCTTATTGACTTTCCGGTAATACCAAGAGCGCAGTATTGTTGTTTTAATGGTGGGTGCCTATCCCCTTCTCCTTTCACGACTTTTATCTCAAAATGAATTAGTAATTGCGTACTTTCAAATAAATTACTAAACATATTTCTAATTGTGATATGAATAGTAATTGTAAACGATTTGTTTAATAGAGGTTGAAAGAAGAATGTGAAGCTCTTAAAAACGAAGGAAACAGTTTGTTTAAAAATGAATTATTTACGGAATGCATTAACAAGTACACGATAGCATTGAAAACCTGCCCTCTTGCATACAGTAAACTTAGGGCGGTTCTATATGCTAATCGAGCTGCAGCAAAAGTTCATGAGGTAAGTGGAATTTACATCAAGTGTCTATCTTTATATTTCTAGTTCTCTCGTTCTGTCCAAGTTTTGAGATGTTGAGTGATGTGCTCTGGGTGTAGTACTTTTTTTGTTTACTTCTTTTGTCAAAGGAAGTCATGCACTCATGCAAAAAATATTTAAAAATAGGCTCTAATTTATAACTTACCACTTGTATTTCAATAAGCAAATATGTTCAGTGCCCTTCTATCCTTGTGGTTGTGTTCATTTATGTTAATATGCCACCATTTTCATCTGATTTAGTTGAAACTCAGTGATTTGGAGGGCTGTCTTGGATGGCCCCATGTGACATTCATTAAAGTCTTACTGGCACTTGGAAAATGTCCTTGCTCTACCCTCATTTTCATCATATTTTGTGGAAATGTCAAGCATTATGTGGCCAAGATTTCATTAAAATTGGGCTAAAAGCGGAGAGAGTTTGTGGGCAACGAGAATATCAGTACAGTACCCTCGAATTTTCATCTGATCATTTGGGTATATTTGTACATTGCACATTCATAGTGATCACACTGATAACAGTTTCTATGTTCGTTAGATTCTTGCAAAACATAAGTTACACTCTATTGTTGACACTTAAAGAAAATATGAAGAATTAACAACACAAAGCTCTGAATTGTTTGTCGACATATCCATTGTGCCCTGCCTGAGCCCCTCACTGCAGCTTTGGTGGTCATCCTAGTTTCCCCCTACATTGGGGATCTTATGTTTCGAGATCACCACCTTCTTGGCCCAGTGAGCCCATTATGTTCATTTGGGCCTGGGTGCTGCGCATTGCCATGGTTAGGATCTCCTGGGCTGCCTGTGTGGTATGTACCCTCATAATGACTATCACATCATCAACATAGCACCCTATACACACCCCATTACCCCTCCACTGAGCCAGCCTCCTGCAGGATATTGGCTCTTCTTGAAGAATTGAAGGCATTTCAGACGTCCAATGTGACTACAAGGTCCACGTCCTTATGTCTAGATGTGGCTGAGGCTGCCACAGTGGTGGGGCATCGTAGCTGAAAGCCATACTGGTGCGATGAGAGACCTCCAACTGTACTGCCATATGCAGAGGCGACTGAAGCAGCTTGCTCCTAGCATCCAACATGCACATTACTGCTGATATTGGTTGCAAAAGGTGAACTGTTTTCACAGCTTGCATGCTCTCAGGATGTTTGCAACAGTAGCATTACTTGCTTCTCTTAAACCACATGTAATGTGTTTCAGGATAGTTACCATTGGTTTCTTCTCACGTACATACCCCTGGAGAACATGACAATGGTCGCGGATGATCTGTTTTTGAGGCCATGGTTCTTAAGATCCTCCCACCTGCCTTAATTCTGGCTCTTGCCTTCTTTCTAACGTTTTCATTCTTGTGTCTTTCACCCTCATTTTATACATCTCCCAGTCAGAGGTAATTGTCGACCAGCAGTAGGGTCTTATTTTCCGTTCATGCAGCAGTTGTGCTTGGGTCACGCCTGATGCTACTGGCCCTTATTTTTCGTCTATTTTTCTTACAATTTGGGCCTTTTTTGATTCACCATTTGACGGTAGGATCGTTGTTTTGTTGTATCAATGGTAGCTACCGGCCACTGAGTGATGAAAAGTAATTTTGTGAGGCCGAACGTTCACTGGATTTACACTGAGCTTAAGTGTTGATATGAGCAGGTAACAGTGGTATTTTAGGAACGAGATAGAAGAGCTTGGGGAACAATTTGGCTGATCAACAAGCGGGGTACTGATCAGTTTAAAATCGGCTCATAGTGAAGGATATGAAGGAAAAGAGGTCATTGTAAGGCCGCCACAGAGCACAGGGTGCCTCATTCTCAACAAAAGGTGCACTGTCGTCAAAATCAACATATAATTTTCCCCACAGTTTAATAATAACATTTGTTGAAGGGTAGGGAAGCACTACTTAAGTGTTACACCTAAAAGGGCTAATGCAAACCAGTTGGTTGGCAGCTACTACTTACACTTATGACTTAATTAGTGAGAATTATACAAAAAAACATTTTTTAGCGTGTTTCAATAAGAAGTGATGCCTCATAAGATATAATTTACTTTTCCTGTTAATTGCAGTATATTGTTGTTATGAAATTGAATACAGGGAAGGACGGAATTAGCCATAGAAGATTGCTCTAAAGCCATTGAAATTGATGAAGCGTATCTCAAAGCGTACCTCAGACGAGCTAAGTTGTACGAGGAGAGTGATAAATTGGACGACGCCTTAGCTGACTTCAATAAAGTTTTGGAGCTGGATAGAACCAATTCTGAAGCTCTTCAGGCAGCTGTTGTAAGTGTTTCATACGTATCGGCTGCAAAGGTCATTTTTAGTCAATGAAACTTGGAGTCAATAGGGCTGTGTTCTTGCATGTCTGTTGAGTAATAGATATCTTAACACATTCAACGCTGGCATGATTATTAGGTCTGTCCCCCCAGACGGTAAATACGCCGTATTTAATTACTTGAAAGAAATCATTAATTACCCCAATCTTCATTGGGGAAGTATTTTAAAACATATTAAATGGAAAATCGGAAATTCTAGTAGTTTTTTGTAATGTGGCCTATAGGTCACGTCAGTCTGGGGTAATGGCTCAGTTATGCTAACCCGCAACAACCCTCCCACGCTTCACACAAATGCCTATTTTTTATTCTAAATGTTGCTTTGGGATATCGTTTAAAAAATCAAACAGAAACTCTGTTACCCATCATTATGATTATTTTTATAAAAAAGGGGAAAAAAAGAAACATCTAGAAAGTACGACTAATAAAAGACGATTAAAGACGAAGTAGTCTATTTCCACGGGTAAAAATAAAGACAATGATAACTTGTAGACGCGTTTCGGTTTACTAGACCATCATCAGTACAATACTAAATGAGGAAGTTGTGAGAAGTTTCTTTTATACAAAAGTGAAAGGTGCCTTCTGATGGGCCTGGCATTAGAAAGGTGGCATGAAAGGGAATGTGAAAGGCAAAAAGGTGAAAGGCAAAGGGGGTGTGTATATATTAAAATGTGACTGCGGAATCCAGTATGTAGGACAAACCGGTAGGAAATTTAATATTAGAATGAAGGAACACAGTGATGATCTTAGGTTAGGAAGGGGTAGGGAAGCTTTTGAAAAGCATTTGTCAGAAGAAGACCATAGAATCAGTTATGAGATAGGTAGTAATAATCCAGCCATTGGGATAGCTCATGTTTACCAAAAAGGTCCAAAATTGGATGCTTTAGAATCTTTGGAAATTCAAAAAATTCATAATTTAGGAATATCAGTCAACGACCTGGATGTAATTAGGCGCTCCCCTCTAATTGACATTTTCTTGTGAATTCTCATCTCCTTTCACATTCCCATTCATGCCACCTTTCTAATGCCAGGCCCATCAGAAGGCACCTTTCACTTTTGTATAAAAGAAACTTCTCACAACTTCCTCACTCTGTATTGTACTGATGATGGTCTAGTAAACCGAAACGCGTCTACAAGTTATCATTGTCTTCGTCATAAATCGTCTTTTATAAGATGGATTTCCACTATCTCGCCGCACCCACCTTACATTAAGTACTACTAAGAACATTTTATAGTTATTTCAAAAACAAGTTTCATAATATTTAGTTAGCAAAATTGATCTTTTATATCATTGTAATTAATTTGAAAACAGGTATTGAAATAGTTGGAGACAATTAGGCGGTTGGAGACAATGACGCGGGGAAGTCCGAGGTCAAAGACTAATCACTTAGGGTTTTCCCCCAAAAAATAAGGTTTTTAGAGACTTTCAGAATAGAAGTGAAGATATCAATACCATAATTAATTTTAAACTTCACGGAGACAGTAACAATAAAATAAAATGAAAATTACCGGCAACAATCGTCCTTCAAGGTAAAAAATTGAGGGTGTCAGAAATGCGTCTGTCCAACTGGTCTGGAGAGGGCTACGTACAAACGGAAAAATTCCTCAAGCAACTGAGACATTACTGAAGTCACTTTTACCTCCTGCGGACCTTCGAGTGGCTTGAGTCCTCCTCTACTAATTTGGGAAAACCCCGAGTGGTGCTCTGAGGACACGGCAGTCAGGATGAATGGGAAGGTACGTGACCTATCGGTCACAGCCGCGCTGACTGAGTTAATCTTCAGTGTGTTTCTTCCTTCTGTCGATTTAGTACTGACAGTTTTTGTTTTCTATTGAAGCTAGTCCCTCAGAACCATTAAATTTTTTATTGCCGACTTTTGACTCATCAGTCAGGTTTATTTTTTGCTTTTGGGACGTAGGAGGTAGGGTTTGCTCCTAGTGGCCCAGTTAATTATTTTGTATTGAGACCTAACTCAGAACTGTTTAGCACATTGCATGGGGCTGACTCTCACGCCTCTCTGCAATGGTAGCTCTTCGACATCATGAGAATCTTGCAGCGTGCCGCCAATCCAATACTGCCGAGCATCACCTCTGCACAAATATAAAAGGAAAGAGTTTAGAACGCTCGTAAGAACCTGCCTCGTGCTTGCCCACAGCCTGCTCATGTTGGCATCAGACAGGAAAGAGCCGTAGAAACTGTGGCAGCTACATCTGGTGCTTGCCAGATTCGAAGTCCACACAATAACATGGTATCCCCCATTGTACCCAAATATCAAATTGCAGAATGGCCAGATTGGTACATACACAGTCACCATATCACCACCAATCATCATCTGATCAGTCTAAAAAATATCAGGTGCGCCGCATCTCACAATTTTCCTTCGCTCCATTTAATTTTTAAGCAGTCCATTTGGAAACATCAATGTTGGTGGTTTGACCATTATGATAACTATAGTTTTGGGTGACGTTCTGTACAGTAAATGGTTATTTTTCTTCCTTTTTTACAGAGACTACCACCCTTGATTGAGCAAAGAAATGAGAAAATGAAGGCTGAAATGCTGGGTAAGTCTTGATTATTCGAATTGACACTGAAAGGTTCGTGTGTATTACCTTCACACTTTTGTGATTAATACACGATGATACAAACAGTTACACAAACTATGGAATGGAAGAGTATAAGGTTGATTGATAATAAAATAAAAATAAATAAAATTCAGTGTTATCAGTTTTTTACTAATTAGTTCTTACATTTTACATGTGTTCAGTTGAATGTTGAGAGTTGTGTTAGCTGGTACACCTGTGTTGATAACCCTGAGCCAAGACGCTGTCAATGCTGCAACCTTCATGATATCTGTCTCCACTCTTTTAGCTTTCAATCCGTTACATTAAGTATTACGAGGGACGTCCCAAAAGTAAGTTCCAATCATTTGTAAATCCGTGGGAAAAAATTCCAATGAGGATACTTCGTGTTACATCTGGTGGCAACACTGAATTTTTCTTGTGTTGCTTATCACTTGTTGCGGCTTATCAGAACCAGTGTAAACATGGCTGCTACATTGAAAAACCCGTCAAATTGTGAAATCCGTTCGGTGATCCGTTTTTTAGTTTTTGAGGATGTTTCTGAGCCCGAAATTCACCGCAGACTCTCTTCAGCGTATGGAGAAGGGGTCATGAGCATCGAAATGGTCCGTAAGTGGAAGAGAAGTTTCCTAGAAGGGCGGGAAAGTGTGCACGATGAACAGCGAAGTGGGCGCCCTTCCACTTTTGTGGAGAGGACACAGTTTCTGCAGTTTGCAAGCTTTTGGAGGATAAATGCCGAAAGGTATTGCCAGGTGCTCAGAGAAAAATGCCATAAGGCGCAAAAGGCTGGGCATGTTGTGGAAAAAAGTGTTGCTGTTCCACGACAATGCGCGACCCCATTCAGCAAAAATCACCCAACATTTGCTTGGAACATTTGATTGGGATGTTTATCCCCACCCCCCATACTCTCCAGACCTTGTACCGAGTGACTTTTTCCTTTTCCCCCCTCCTCAAAGTCCACCTGGGCAGAAGAAAGTTCCGTACAAACGCCGAACTCGAAGCCGCGGTCTCGGAATTCTTCAAACAAAATGACGCAGAATGGTACGACAAGAGGTTACGTAAACTGGCACCACGGTACCAAAAATGCATCGAATGGAATGGCGAATACGTCGAAAAATAAAGTAGACCCGTACCTTTAACCCATCCAGTGCGGGTGTGGTAATATTACTACAGCGGGGGTTGCGTGCCGTACGGGTGTAGTAATATTACCACGTCCCTCTCATTGAGACATGTCACAAAAACTACTTCAGGATGGGAGGTTGTTCCCCATTTTGCGGTCCACGCTGAATGGGTTAAGAATAATTTTTTTTTTTTTTCAAATTGGTTGAGTTTTCGATTTTTCCCAGCACTTCAGAACTTACTTTTGGGACGTCCCTCGTAATTGCAATATTGAAGCGGTGAGGCAGAGTTCTCCTGTTAAATGCCATGCACTATTTACGTGTTCCGGCATCTGAAGGGGAGGGTGAGCCTCTCTCTCCATCCTGCACATCTTGCGCATCCAGTGTGGAGGAAACAAGAAACCACCTGCTGCTCCAGTGGAGTTCCTACAACAGTGAGCGACAGTTTTTGGTTGAGCAGCCAAACCTTCCAGCTTTCACTGCTACTAAGCAAGCTTACGAGCCTCGTATAGCCATTTCACGTGGTTTGTGAAGATTATGACAAAAAGACATGGCCACAGTTAGATGGACATGGCCAATTTACTTCAGATGGGAAACCAGACTAAAAACTCCTCCCAGATGTTACAGATTCCCCTGGGTCATATTTCTGGGTGCCAGCACATGGACAATACCTCTCGTCTGGGAGATTGGATAAATGACAATCTGCAGTGCCTCCACAACCTCCATGACTTTCGACTGATATAATTCTCTTATGAGTGTTAAGAAAGTCATTTTGATAAGAAACACAGACCTGTTCCCGACATCCCGCCACCAACCTGCAGGGCTGACACTCCTTCATAGTACAAAGAGATCATACATTCAAAAATTCAATTAGGAGGCCCCAATTACTTTGTTTGGATCCGTTTAAATTACCTGTCCTCGGGTGCTCCTGAAAATTGCAGTTACCAGACAGACAGCGTATTGATAATTAATCTTCATTCTCGCAAAATAAAACTGAACTTAATCTGTTCATTAGGAGATTTAGTGATCCTAAAAGGTGCCACCGTTTGTGGTGGAAGTGTACGTAAATAACTTATAAAATTGAAACAAAATTCACAACCTTGTTTCTGGTGTGTGATCCAGTGGCAGCATTCAAAGTTCAGATAATACGTCCAATTTTAGGTTAAAGTTTTTCCATCTGTTGGTGTTGGGGCTTCGCTTCTCCTTAGAGGATATTTGCCTCCAGGTGATGTAGAAGTGATACTTGAATGCAGGGTTGCTCTTAACGATCATTTTTTGTTGGAGTTATTTCGTGGGTGGCGTGTGTTGATTATTGTGTCCTTCCAACGTAGAAGCTTTTGTATAGGCCAGTGTTATACTCGAACTGATTGTGTAGTCCTAGGGCATTTACCTCATGTTATTATCATTAGTAAGTGCTACACAGGGCAGCGATGAGTGGACTTGTGAATGGTTTGGTGATTTCATTCTGCACAGACCCAATAATAATTATGTCGCCTTGAACTCGTTGCAGATAAACTCAAGGACTTAGGGAACACTATTTTGAGACCATTCGGCCTTTCAACAGAGAACTTCCAAATGGTGCAAGACCCCAACAGCGGAGGATACTCCATAAATTTCAAGTCGTAAGGAATACATCTTCACAAAACCACCAAACAGGATCACCGACTTTGTGTTCCTTTATTTCACGGCTTGCATTTGTTTTCCCATTTGTACGAGTATAGTTTTGTTGGGTTAAAAAAAAAATAAATCCGTTTTTTCTGGCTTTTAACTTTCCGTTTCATTATTTTTGTTTATCTTCACGAGTCTGAATTCGAGCTATTAAACAAATTGTTTCGACAATACTAAGCTAACATTTGGTCGCCACTAGTAATAGAACGAGATGAGAGCCTGATTATACATTCCACATAGTCCATCTTCCTTTTATGCATTGGCCCTTTCTCTGGGTCTAAAATAACTTGCAGTGGATCATGGCTCTGGGCCGTGGTGACAGTCAGTACAGTTAACCATCACCGCAGCACAAAGCCTTTGTAGCAATTTGACGAGTGGCAAGGCCGTGATTTGACGTGATACACTACAAGGGCACAAAGTAAGAGAAATATTGTTATCCAAAATCGATAAAAAGAGCTGGGAATACACATTTTTAAAACGCGACCATAATGAAGTGAAGTGCTTCATAACTAGGAAGCTAGCGTTCAAACACATAATAATAATGTAGCCACGCTACATATTTTTACCCTTTGCATAAATGAGTAGCTTTCGTTGGTAACAACAGTTGCTCAAAGTATTACAGAATATCTGGTGCGTTGCAACACACAACTTTCCTTAGCTCTACAACAATTCACTTTGTACATGGCTAATTCTATTCAATCAATTCATTTATCACTCAGTTAATTTGAACTTGGTCAAACAACGCTTTACAGCAGCAGGAAGCGGTAGCGATTACAGTTCCAGATTTTATTGTGCTGCTCGTATTCATTGCAGGACCATTATTGAGAAACTGGTACACAGATAATTAATGAGGCTGTAAACACAAATTTTTTTGAGAAGGATAGTAATTACTTTTGCCAGTTACCTTTAGAACTGGTAGAAACGGCAAAAGTTGAAATTCAGGAATTTCTGGAGTGAGCCCCATGCATCTCATGAGCGTTTTTAAACACTCAATCTTTAGGTTTTGGATTGGACTACAATACTAATTTATTTTAGCATTCTACAAAAATTCCAGCGAAGTTTATAAGAAAAAAACTGCGCTAAAAACGCTTTTCGTCGAGAATTTTGATAATTTATTGTGCTGCTCTCGTCATTTTCCCACAAATGGGAATTTTATGGTATAATTGCCTTATTGATAGCTATCTATATAAAAAATTTAATCAAAATCGTTAGAGCAGTTTTTGAGAAAAAAAAAATTGGTGTTTTGATCACTATGATAACTATAGTTAACTTTCGGTAATTTTGTCCATACCCTTATTTTGGCGTCCCATGGTAACCTGTAGGCTAGACATCATGTTTCAGCTGATTTGGTACGGTTGTTTTCTCTAAAAACCGCGCTAAAACCGATTTCGTCCAAAGTTTTGGTAATTTATTGTGCTGCTCTCGTCATTTTCCCATAGATGGGAATTTTATGGTATAGTTGCCATATTTGGAGCTACCAATATAAAAAATTTAATCAAAATCGTTAGAGCCGTTTTTGAGAAAAAAAATATTTGGTGTTTTGATCACTATGATAACTATAGTTAACTTTCGGTGGATTTTGTTCATACCCTTATTTTGGCGTCCCATGGTAACCTGCGGGCGAGATATAAAGTTTGAGCTGATTTGGTACGGTGGTTTTCTCCAAAAATCGTTCACAGACAGACCATTTTCCCAAATAGTGTTTTTCAGACTCAGGAGGGTATGAAACGTAAAGATCTGAAGAGAACTCAACAATTTTTTTTCAGCCGATTACATAACTTTCCTTTCTACTTCGTAGAGCCAAGGAAAGTAAAAAGTACTCAACAATTGAAGATCATCCAACTGCTGTCTTATTACTGTGTTGACAAATGGCCTTTAGAAAGTAAAATATGGTCGCCTTAGACACAGAAATACTGTACTTCAGAAGTTTAGAAGGCCATAAACACGAACGTTTAATGAGTGATTTTGTAACTCACGAATAACGTAAATTTACCATAAAACTACTATAATATCGATTTGATCAACAAACATCAACTGCTGTACAAATAATCACATTTTCGTTGATACACAATTAATTATTTTTCGATTTAGGCCCAATAACGCACGAGCCGACGATTGACGAATCTAGAAGTTTAGACACTTGCTGAACGTCTTGTTTAGACACCCTCATTATTTGTCTTCTGTGCTTTTGGAGAACATCATCAGACAGTCCGTAAAGAAAAGTTCTCAATCCTTTGTCACTAGGCGCCACTGGTGCGTCAATACTTTGAAACACCCCCAATTTAGCTTCTTCTATGTCCTTGTCATCGTATTCACTTCCAGAGGCCAACCAATCCTTACAAGAGCTAAACGTCGTTAGAGTTTTCTGCGGTTGAGGGTCGCGGTAAGAGTAAAAACTAAACGTTCCGCTCGAGCTTAATCGTGCGCCAGCTCCGTAGGCCCCTCCTTTTTCTCTAACATTAGGTAGAAGATATTTCGACGTTAACAGTTTGGCACTGATCCTCAGAGCAGGATGAGTTGAAGACACGTAAGGTACAGTCGGCAAGCTCAAACCAACGTAACTGACTTGAAACGGCATTTCGTAGAAAAATTTACCGCCTTTGTTGCTCCCTTGCTCTGAGCTCCTTTCCATTCCCTTGACGCAATCGCCGTCAATTTCGTCGAGAAAACGTCCTACGTCTCCCAAAACCTCGTCACTGTCTGAATTAACTGCAACCCTCAAAACATTTTTATTTAGCAGCGACTTTCTTATAACTTTCATGGCTTCGCGAGCTTCCTTCAAATTCGTGGACGAAGCAAGTTTCTTCATTGTTTCGATGTAAGATAAACCTCCCTGCTTTTCAGCTAGCTCATTTTTAGTGGACGTGAATGAGGCGGATTTGCATATTGCATAATGATGCCCTGATTGAGCGATGCTTTGAATCGCATCATCAGCAATCATTTTAACTAACGTTTCAAAACGCTGTTCATCGTTAAAATTTACTTCATTAAAAATCTGACTCCACAATGACATCATTTTGTTGATGTTGCGGTTAAGGCACATTGACGAAAACAAAATGGCTTCCTCGTAGAATTGGTTATCAAATAGATTCCCCGAGATTAGTGAAGACACTGAAAGTCCACCCGTTGAGAGCAAAACTTGTTTATCAAACTCTTTGTAATCATGCTTGTCCGTTCCCATTTTTGTCACGACTGAACAGAAAAGAGGCAAATACGGCCTCACTTCTTCAGGAAGATGAGAGGAATTGATCACTCCTCTGACGTAGGAGACTCCATTTGTTGGTACAGAACAAAATTGAATTGGTACTTTTTTAAGCACAATTTTGCTCAACTGGGTTCTTTCGACGTCTTTACTCAAATCTGCCACTTTCAAAGTGGGCAAAACGTCAACATTCTGTTTGGTATCTTGGTCTTTTTTGAGTTTTAAGCCAAAATCGAAAACCCCCTTTTTCTCGTCAGGCGTCAACGCGCTGAGTTTACTCTTCAAAATGTCTTTCTCCTTATCATCCAATTTCTGAACGTAAGACTCATCTGGTGACATGGTGAGAACTAATCGGTGGTTAGTGTCCAACAAATGTTGTTGCACTAGACCCTGAAGGTAATTTTTGTTGGACTTCAGTTTAGTTTTGAGAGTTTCTACTTTACTGTTGACTTGAATGGCTTTAGCGACGTCCCCTCTATGGTTCATAACGGAAAAAAGAGAAAACAACAGGCTCAACCCGAAACTTGCGCTTTGGTGTTTGACGTTTAGCTCGATGTTGTGCAAGATACCATTTATGTTATCTTCTTCAAATCCTTCATTAATGACCTGAAAACGAAAACGTGAACAATTAATTGTTTTGTTTTATAAACAAAATACTGAGCGCTTATTTTTCCAATCAACAAACCCATTCCTTTTGTAGCGCTCTACTAAAGTACCCCCCAGTTGGTATACAACTTTAAGGAATCAATGCAGTTGTCCTCCTCTCCCCAAACACTAGAAACTCTGGTGGTGAACTACCTGGTTGTATAGGTAACCCCATAACACACTCTTCATAATCATTTGAGAAAGTAAAACAAATGTCCTCAGCCACTGAGTAAGTTTGCTTATAACCTGCCACAACACTCGTAGGTAACTGACTTGAAATTCATACTAGTGTACCTCTTGACTCCCATTGTAGGCATCCAAGTGAGTGTAGGTGGGAAGGAAAAACGCCACCTGCGCCTCTTCCTCGGGCTCGCCAAGCTCGACCCCTCCCTCTTCGGACGATGAACAACCTACTCGTCGTCCAAACAAACAAGGGCGGAAAGAACCGGGCAAACCGCGTTCTCCCCCTTCTCCCCCTAGTAGCCCGGCTACTACATGCACTCGACACACCGTTGACCATAATCTGTCGGACATGGAGCAAATTTGCGCGTATGTCCAAATCATCCACGGCCAGCTGGCACGGATGAGGGTTAACGCGACAGGACCTATGCGGGACCTCGTCACTAGTTGCCTCTTCGAAATTTCGAAGCTGGCTATAAAAGCTAATGCCCCCCCAACGACATCGCCCCCTGCCACTCCCCCCCTGCGGGAAACTGTGGCGGCTGTCGTGAGGGAAGAGCTGCGTAGGGCAATTGCCCAGCAGCCAGTGCCACCAGCCCCCCAAACTCAAGGACCTTCAACGAGCCAGGGTAGTACCCCAGGCCCCTCATATGCGGCAGTAGCCGCTACTGCGCCTTCCTCCCCCCCTCATGGAGCTGAGGCGGAATGGCAGTCTGCCAGGGCCAGGAAGCGCAGGGGGAAGAACAAAAAGGCCCCAACTAAAAGGGACGTGCAGGCCGAGGGCAGCGCCCCGCCTACGCCTCCGCCCAAAAACAAGGGCAAAAGTAAAAATAAAAATAAAAAGCCTCCACCGCCTACCAAACTCCCCCCTAAAAACCCACGACAAAACGTGGTAGTGGTTAGGCGCACTTGTGAAGAAGGAGAGGCTGGTCCCTCCAACCCTGATGCAATGGAAGCACTGATGCGAGGCGTCCCTGCTACGGACCTCCAAGCTCTAAGCGTCCGAGTGCTAGACATCCGCACCGCAGTAGGAGGTGGCGCCGTCATTGTGACGGAAACGCCAGAAATGGCCAAGGCGCTCACGAGCCACATTTCCACAAAAAAGGAGTTGAAGCTCCAAGCGTCAGCCCCCCTGGGTCGTTTCCCACGCCTGCTATTGTGCGACGTGCGGACTGACCTTCAAAAAGAGGACTTGGCCCAACAAGTTGTTGAGCACAACCCTGCGTTAGGCTTGCAGCCGCAGGACGTCAGGCCTCTCTTCACCAAAAAGCGTGGCAGACAGAAGGATTGGGTGATTGAGGTATCACCCAGCCTATACAAAAAACTGGAGGGGGCAAGGCACCTCCAAATAGCCTGGCAGCGGTGCGCCATACGAAAGTACCAAGCCCCCACTCAGTGCTACAAATGCCAGCGCTATGGCCACCTGGCAGTGGCCTGTACAAGACCTGTTGTGTGCGCCTGGTGCGCCTTGCCACATCTGAGTAAGGAATGCAAGCGTGATGCTCCCCTCAAGTGTGCCAATTGCGTCGAACGCAAAATCCAACAGGTTGCACACTCTACACGAGACGCACGCTGTACCATTCGTCAGCGAGCGATTGCCCTCCAGGAGTCACGAGTGGATTATGAATAGGTCAAAAACAGTTCGAATCCTTCAGCACAACACCAATAAGAGTTGCCCAGTTATGGCTGAGTTGCTGCAAAATGCACTCAAAAAACGCTGCAGTGTTCTCGCCATACAGGAACCATACATAGGATCCAAAACTCTTGGTCTGGGATCGCAGGCACGAGTGGTGGCTGGAGCAAGAACGGGAGCCAAGGCAGCAGTGGCCTGCATCGACCCGTCCATTGACATGCTCGCACTCACTCACCTGAACAGCCAGCACTTGGCCGCTGTGCTCATCCGAGCCGGTGGCTTTGAGCTGGTTGTAATATCATTTTACAGGCAATTTAGCGCACCAGTTGCCAACAGCCTTGAACCACTCGAGCGGGCTCTAGCAGGCCTATCAGGACGACCCTGCATAGTCTGTGCCGATGCAAATGCCAGATCACCATTGTGGGGATCCCCAACCCTGGATGGGGCGGGCGAGGCGTATATAGAGCTGCTCACCAGGTACAACTTGATTGTTGCCAACGACCCCATGACTGAGGCGACCTATGATGGCCCGGGAGGAAGGTCGTGTATAGACGTCACAGCCGTGTCTCACACCCTGCTACTCAAATTGCAGGGTTGGCGAGTCGTACCAGGTGCAACGCAGAGCGATCACATGGTTATTGACTTTGCCATCACGGATGACAACATCCTCTGCAAAGACACGCGTGAAAAGCGATTCTGCACAAAAAATGCTGACTGGCCACAATTCTGTAGGGTACTGGAAGGTGAACTGCGTGCCGCGGACACCGACCTAATAGCGCAAGCATACACACCTGAAGAGGTGGACAGCAAAGTGGACATATTTACCACAGCACTGCACTCTGCTGGGCTCTCTGTACTTGGCCAACAGAAGCACAGGGCGATCAAAGTCCCATGGTGGACTGAGGAACTAAATCCCCTCAAGCAAAGTGCAAATAGAGCCAGAAGGATGAACCAAAACACTCGTGACCCTGATGCCAGAGCAACACTCCGAACTGCCTTCATCCAAGAGAAGAAGGCCTTCCACCGCGCCATCAAACGAGCCAAACGGCAAGGCTGGCGAAACTTTGTGGAAGCGGAGAGCTCTGAGAACCCCTGGGGCAGACACTACAAGTCCTCCATAGGAAAAGCAAATGTAGAGCAGGTCTTAGCTGCGATGCAAAATGAGTCAGGCTGGGCCTGCAGCATCGAACGTTCACTGGAAACCCTCCTTAAGAAGGCGTTCCCAGATGACAAAGTAGCTCGAGACACTGAAGCCCAAAGGGCAGCAAGGGAGCTGATCATGGACCCTCCGAACGAGCCCGACATCCCACTGTGGACAACAGGCGACCTCGGCAGGGCCCTTGCGACCTTAAAGCCCAACAAATCTCCTGGGCCAGATAAAATAGAAAGCAATATGCTAAGGAAGGCTGAGCGGACAATCTCCAGCGGTCTCCTTAATTTATTTAATGACTGTCTGCAGGTCGGACAGTTCCCCACTCAGTGGAAGACTGCGCGCGTTGTCACTCTTCAAAAGGGAGGCGACCGCAATCAGTCAGACCCGCGATCATGGAGACCACTCAGCCTTCTTTCCATATTAGGCAAAACACTAGAAATCTTGATGTTGCAGTCCCTCGAAGGAGTCTTTGGCCGCAACCTCACAGGCAGGCAATACGGGTGTACCAAAGGAAGGTCCACGCAGGATGTCATTGTCGAGATTCGGCGTGTTTCCCTGCTGGCACCGACTAAGTACGTCGTAGCAGTTCTGATTGACATCAGAGGAGCGTTTGACAACCTTTGGTGGCCAGCGCTCCTTAATGAGCTCAAAGGTAGGGGAATCCCCCGCAACCTGTACTCGCTCGTCAGAAGTTATCTGACAGACAGAACTGCTACGATCGAAAGCAGGCATGTCTCCGTCCGGAGAAAGATTGAGAAGGGGTGCCCACAGGGCTCGGTCCTTGGACCAGCACTCTGGAATGCCTTCTTCGAAGGTCTTCTCAGGAAACTCATGGAGACTGACTGCGAGCCGTACGCCTATGTGGATGACTTGACTGTGCTGATCTTTGCAGAGTCAGTTCGCCAAATTGAAGAAAAAACCCACCACGTGCTCCGCACTGTCAACCAATGGTGCGAGCACGTCAAGATGCAGGTGGCTGAGGAAAAACCCAGCTAATCCTCTTGAAGGGAAAGTGAATAATCCACCCACAATACGCTTTGGCGGCCACAGGCTTCTTCTTGAAAAGCACGTCAAGTATTTAGGAGTGAATATAGGTGAGAGGTGGGGTTTCAACCAACACCTCCAGTCCCTTAAAGGCACTACCATTGCAAGGTTTGCCTCACTGCGTGCCATTACTAAGGCCACTTGGGGTGTGTGTTACCATGACACCATCCTCATGTATAAGGCCATCTATTTAGGTGTGATTGGCTACTGCCCCGTTGTCTGGAGTAGCAAACTAACAGTCAATAAAAAGAGAGTATTGGCCCAATCCCAGAGAGCCGCGCTCCTGTGGATCACCAAGGCCTACAAGACTGTATCAACGGAAGCACTCCAGGTGATCACTGGTCAGTTACCAGTTGATTTGGCTGTTGAGTGCATGATTGACAAGTGGAGAGTGAAACGGGAGCTTCCCCCGCTTTGGGCTGAACTCCGTGCGGAGCTCACCACAGAACAGAAACTTGCCGCTATCGATGAATGGGCTCTAGAGAAATGGCAAGCGAGATGGGAATCCTCGTCAAAGGGACGTGATACGTACGAGTTCTTCCCCAACATCCGTGAACGTCTTTCTAGAAAATGGGTTGAGCCAGACCACTGGACGAGCCAGTTCCTCACGGGACATGGTGACTTCAATGCGCGGCTTCACTTCTTTTCTCTGAAAGACTCTCCATTATGCACGTCTTGTGCCTCCAGTGCGGAGGAAACAAGAAACCATGTGCTGCTCCACTGTAGTTTCTACAACAGTGAGCGACGGTTGTTGGGAGGGCAAACGAACTTAACAGCATTGACTGCTACAAAGGAAGCCTATAACCATTTTGCAAAGTTCGCAAAGAAGGTGATGGCTAAGAAACGTGGTTATAGTTGATCTGTCCTTTTGAAACTTGCCACCCAAGTAAAAAGTAACATCAGGTAGGGAACCAGATTAAGAATTACTCCCAGATGGTACGGGATTCCTCAGGTGGTCACCTCCGCGCGGTAACACACGGGCAACAGCTCTCTACGGTGAGACTGGCTAACGACCACATACCTGCCGTACCTCCACAGGTCTGAGTTCGGTGGATGCTGCAGGGGCCGGCCTCTTGCATATTAGCGAAACCGCAACTTCTATGACTGATATAACCCTCGTCGAGGGTTTAGGTACAGTCATGAAATAAAGAAACAGATCTGTAGGTGGGAAGGGGAAGTTCCCGCCCATTCTGCACTGATGGCTTGGTGCAGGGTGGCCTTGCAGGGTCAGGCATCTTTGGGCTGAGGATCAGAGCGGCGATCCCATTGGAGTCGCTGGCCACAGTGTTCCAGGCAGAGGTGGCTGCGATGACGGTCTGCGTGCAGTGGTTGCTGCAGAGGGGACTGAAGCGGCAGCGGATCTACATCATGGTGAACAGTCAGGCCACTCTCAAAGCCTTAGCCTCATACTGTCTTACATCGTGGCAGGTGTGGGAGTGCCTGAGTCTGGCTGAGGACAACAGTGTAACACTTTGTTGGGTGCCAGGGCATCAGGATATAGAGGGAAACGAACGGACTGATGGGTTGGCAAATCCCTATCAGCCCTGAGCCCTTTGTTGGGACTATACCAGGAGCCACCTACATAGAGAGGTTGGCAAATGGGAGGATAGGTGTAGGATTGCCCATTAACAGAGGTTACCCGGCTTTTGACAGTCAAAACTGTTCATCTGACTCTCCAGAGGGAGGGCCAAGGAGGTACTTGCACTGGGGAGGAAGGATGTGAGGTCGTATGTGGCCTGTTCACAGGTCACTGTCCACTGAGGTACCACCTTGCAAATATTGGCAAGTGCGAGGTACAGGTATGCAGGTTCTGCAAGGTAGGGCTAGAGACGGCAGAGCATGTGCTGTGCGTATGCGATGGAATTGTGGCATCGCGCCGTTGTGTGTTTGGGAGGCCCTTTCTTCAGCCAGAAGAGGTGGCGAATGCAGAACTTGCAGATATGACATAGGTGACCTCACACCAAGTGAGACCAGTGCTGTGGTGCAGGGGGGGGGGGCACGATCTGAGTATCATGGGACACCCTTACAATAGGCCCGTTTGTGGCTGCAGCGAAGGTACCACCTGCATCCACTGTCTTGGGAAAAAAAGTGATCGTAGTCACTGACGAAAACAAAGATTCAATCTTTGATCTGATTTCCCAGGGATTTGCTCAAAGATCTGTTCATTGAAGTCGTCCAATCCAGGAGTAGTGGCTAATAGTGAGCGGGAGATGTTTACCACCTGACTCCCGTTGTAGGTACCCCAGTGGCCGTATTCTAGATGGTATTCTGAGAAAACTTCCACCCACCACTCCTTGTTCCTCACTCTCCCACAGCAACAGCAAACCATGGTATACAAGCGCATGTAATTAAGCCATCACAGGATGGTTTAGTTACCTCACGTATCATGTTAATTAGTGAATGCAAATATGTGTTTGAAACTTGATAGTGATACACTCACAATAAAGTTCATTTCTTCAAACAAATCAAAAACTCAAAGGAAGCATTCGCAATTAACCAGCCAATTGTTCTAGAAAGATCTAACAAGACTGGGTTAATCCACAAATCCTTCCATTACTCTGTAGTACCAACAAAAATGATCAATAATTCAGGTACACATTTCATTCCAAGACGACAAATGGGGCAAGGCCAAACTTCGGACTAAGAAAGGTGTAACGACCAACCAGAATACTCGCTCAGATGTTGACGTACCACTTCTTAAGTCACACTTATGACACACAGCAGTGGTTAGGTCCAAAAATGAGCCGAGAAAATAGGTGCAAAAAGTTTTGTGACATCATGTATGAGAATAATTGGACAAGTGAACCTGTAAAAGTCAGAGTAAAAGAGGGACATTTGAGAGTGCTCTTACACCAAGAGAAAGAAAAATGAGTATAAGTACCTTTTTCAGTGTGCTGTGATAAATCTCTTCCACTCTATCGAAATCGCTACTTTTAACTGCGGATAATCCAACTGCAAAAAGAGCGTCTCTAGTTGAAGAATCGTAACCAGTTACAGGTGCGTAGCCAGAACCAATGTTAGGTTCAACGAGAGTTTTATAATACGACGAATTAGGCCCACTGACGAGCAACTCTCCCAAAACTTGCATTTCAAATGTTTCCTGAATGTTCATAACATCGTTACATAGTGTTGAAACTGCTATAGTTGACTGCTTATCAGGGTGGGGAGCCATTGGGTCAGGACGGCAGGTAACATGTTGTTTTCTAGGAGATGACCAGCGAGGCTCAGGAGGTACCTGGGTTTTGAAAATAATTGAGTTATGAGGAAATAATGACTAAAGCAACATTAGAAAGTGTAACTAATCAATGTCACTAGTTCACAATAATTTAAACTCATCTAAGTTGAGAAGTCAGGTGTTAGGAGTAGCAGTTACAAATTCATTCAATAACGTGCTTTGATTCCTACCATATAATACAATAGGTCCCAGAACACCCAGTGAGTGCCAAATTCCACTCTAGTCGAGTCTAACCACGTAATAGAACAATGCCGTTCCGTCTCTCACTCCAATCACAAAGTGGAACCTCAAAAGAGATAAGGTAGGCCAATTATGGCGATCGTCAGTGCTAGTTCGTTAGCCAAACTGGGCAAAACACACCAAGTGCCTTGAACCACCACCTAATGATGCGAGCACGTCAAGCTGCAAGTGACAGAGGAAAAAAATCCCGCTCATCCTCTTAAAGGGAAACTTAAATGGCCAACTGTCAATACGTTTTGGCAACTATACGCTCCTCGAGAAGCAAGTCAAGTACTTAGGTGAGAGGTGGAGTTTCAGTCAACACCTTCAGTCCCTCAAAGGCCCTCACAAAGTTTGCCTCATTACGAGCAATTAGCATCGCGATTTGGGGTGTGTATTATATTAACACAATCCCCATGTACAAGGCCATCGTGCTTCATTGTCTGGCATAGCAAACTCACATTCAATCAAGGGAAAGTACTGGCCCAATACCAGAGAGTTGCGCTCCTGTGGATCACAAGACAGCATCCACCGAACCACACCAAGTGATCACTGCTCAGTTACCCATTGAATTGGTTTTGAGTTCATTAGGGACAAGTGATGAGTGGAAAGGGAGCTTCCACCAATCTGGGCCGAACTCTGCACAGACCTCTCCTCTGAATCAAAACTTGCCACACTAGATGAATCCTCGTCAAAGGGACGTGACAGGTATGAGTTTTCTCCCAACATCCGCGAACGTCTTAAAGTGGGTTGAGCCAGACCACTCGACAAGCCAGTTGCTTACTGGACATGGCGACTTCAACACGGGGTCTACTTCTTTTTTTTTTCCATTGACTCTCCATCCTGCACGTCTTGTGCATTCGGTCGGAGAAAACAAGAAACCACAAGCTGCTCTACTTCAGTTCCAACAACAATGAGCGATGGTTGTTGGATGAGCAACCGTACCTTCCACTTGGCTTCTACCAAGCAAGCTTATAACGGTTTTGCCCAGTATGGCAAACATACATGACCTCCCTCTCTTGAAACAGTTCAAGTGGGAAACCAGATAAAGAACTCTTCCCAGATGGTACAGATTTCCCCTCGTGGAAACAGCTCTCAACTGGGATACAGGCTAAATGACCACCTACCTTACAATAGGACCTTACAATTGTACTGAGGTAGTTTGGAAATGCTTTTGAAGAGCTGCTGACTCAGGCAAAAATTACGGCAATCGCGCCGGAGCTCCAATCCACAATCCCTGACTTACGCCAAGAATTATGAACCAATGTCTTAACCACTAGACCACGATCGCCCAGTGCCTTTAATAGAAGTCAGTCAGCACACAATGACCACCTACAGTTTGTACGTGCAAGGAGGTTATCGCCAGCATCCACCGTTTCAAAAAAAAAAGAAAAGAAAAAAAGACCACCTGCCGTACCTCCATGGGTCTGGGTTCAATGGATGCCAAGCGAATGCACAATAGCGAAATACCAACCTCCTTGGACTGATATCTCTCTTATGAGTATCAAGGAACAGTCCACCAAACAGACCTGGCTGTTGGTTTGTTGTAGTGATGATGTTTTAATTACTGAAACTGGTCATTTTTAAAACATTCTGTGTGTAAAAGATCATTTCTCTCAGTTATCATCTCTTTTGATACCGACATTTCACAATTTCCTCCATGAGTGATATAAATCATAAAATAATTTTGAACGTAAAAGATGTAAAAAGCATTGATTGATTTAAGTACATGGGAACCCAGCATAGTTGATTATTTGTGATACATAATGCCACACATCTAAGCTTCGTGTTACCTGCGAGCCTGCAGAATAATCCGAAAGGTCTTGAATGTGAGCCAAATAGTTGGAGTTAATGAAAGTTAGAGTATCGCTCAAAGGAAAGTTGCCATAACTGTAAATAGTACAGTTGCTCGGATGGTAATATTTTCTATGGAACGCAATGAAGTCTTCATACGTCAGATTGGGTATTACCTATGAATAAAAATGACAAAATCATTTCATATCGCGCCGAAAATTGCAAGTTCCTGCAGATTCCATAGGAAGGTCAAATCAAATCGAGACTTGGTGTTTTTCTTACCAAAGGATCACCACCGGAAACTACACCATATGTATGCGACGGGAGAAGACCGTTCATTAAAGCTTCTTGAAAGATCGAACGATTATCCGAAAACACTCCCTTCATTTCGTTGTACACGACGCCTTTCAGTACAATCGGAGAATTGGGATCTTCTACATTTTCGTGCTCCAACCTCCAACCCTCCTGGCGAAAATCGATTTCCCTTAATAACGGTCTGAAGACTGCGTCCATGTAAACCGACATCAAATTGGCGTAATCAGTTCTGTAAAATAGCAAAATTGCTATTAAGAATTTTATTCGTCTTTTTTTCGATTACTCAACTCATTATACCGTGCAACTAGCCTGTTTTGCGTAGAAAAAGGGTAGAAGGTGAAGTCTGGTGCAGTCATAGCGTTCATGAACGTGGCCATAGACCTGTTGAGGCAATGAAATGATCAGTTATAAGATTTATTCATTAGGTTGACACATGTGCGAAGCGAAAATATACGTATCCACATCTGTTTCTAGTTCATTTCCAACTATTATGTCAGGGCATGGAGTTCTACGATCTTCCCAGCCTCGCTTTGTAACGGATTCCAAATCTAAAAAGTACATGAACTCGTCTAAGTACCAGATCTTTACGCATAAAAATTCAGTTTTCATATATTTGTATTCACAGAACCTGAAAAGTGTGTTTTTGGAACATTTTGGTTTCGTTTCCCTCGAGCAGAAGTCAGAGTGAGCAGAGTGCAGAGTGAGTTAGAAATTAAGTTAAAGCCATTTTGGCAAAACGTTAATGGCTGTCCCAGCTCAACTGAGAAGGCAGATGCACAATGGAACGCACGAATAGAGACACTAGACATTGAGACGCATCCTTCTCCAATATAAAATATTTGGTGCGTTGCAACACACAACTTTCCTTAGCTCTACAACAATTCACTTTGTACATGGCTAATTGTATTTAATCAATTCATTTATCACTCAGTTAATTTGAACTTGGTCAAACAACGCTTTACGGCAGCAGGGAGCGGTAGCGATTACAGTTCCGGAATTTATTGTGCTGCTCGTACTCATTCCAGGATCATTATTGAGCAATTGGTACACAGATAATTAATGAGGCTGTAAACAAAAATTTTTTGAAGAAGGATAGTAAATACTTTTGCAGAGTTATTGGGTAATAACTGTTAGAACTGGTATTAAGCGAAACGGCGGTAGTTGAAATTCAGGAACTTCTGGAGTGAGCCCCATGTATCTCATGAGCGTTTTTAAACACTCACCCATTAGGTATTGGATTGGAGTACAATACAAATTTTTTTTAGCATTCTACTAACATACCAGCGGAGTTTATAAGGAAAAAACTTCGCTAAAAACGCTTTTCGTCGAAAATTTTGACAATTTATTGTGCTGCTCTCGTCATTTTCCCACAAATGGGAATTTTATGGTATAATTGCGTTATTTAGAGCTATCAACATAAAAAATGTAATCAAAATCGTTAGAGCCGTTTTTGAGAAACAAAATTTGGTGTTTTGATCACTATGATAGCTATAGTTAACTTTCGGTGGATTTTGCCCATACCCTTATTTTGGCGTCCCATGGTAACCTCTAGGCTAGACATCAAGTTCCAGCTGATTTGGTACGGTCGTTTTCTCTGTAAACCGCGCTAAAATCGAATTCGTAAAAAGTTTTGGTATTTTATTGTGCTGCTCTCGTCATTTTCCCACAAATGAGAATTTTATGGTATAGTTGGCATATTGGGAGCTACCAATATAAAAAATTTAATCAAAAACGTTATAGCCATTTTTGAGGAAAAAAAAATTGGTGTTTTGATCACTATGATAACTATAGTTAACTTTCGGTGGATTTTGTTCATACCCTTATTTTGGCGTCCCATGGTAACCTGCGGGCGAGAGATCAAGTTTGAGCTGATTTGGTACCGTTGTTTTCTCTAAAAATCGTTCACAGACACACAGACCATTTTCCCAAATAGTGTTTTTCGGACTCAGGAGGGTCTGAAACGTAAAGATCTGAAGAAAACTCAACAATTTTTTCAGCCGATTACATAACTTTCCTTTCTACTTTGTAGAGCCAAGGAAAGTAAAAATTGCTCATTTATCAAAGTTACATATCAACTGCTTAGAGAAATCCTTGAATTTAAATTCTCCAGTTTTACAAAAAGTCAGAATCGATAGACAGAAGTATATTTCCCTATAAAACTCCATTCTCTACCGTATTCTGAGTCCCAGTTAACTTCCCTTGAGAGACATGCAGTATTCCAAAGAACTGTAAAAGAGGCAGCAGTCCTTGCTACTGTTGTGACGCCAGTGGAAGAATCTGTAGCTGCCATTGAGTTTCAGCATCCAATCACAGGTACAGTGTGAAATTAGGCCATTCCCAATTGAGGTGGGCGTGTTGTTATGGGGAGAAAGGCTGCCAAGCCACTGGGGAAATGCGCCAGAAATGCTAGCCATAAACATCTGAGGGCAAGAGATCCTGGATCACTCAAACGATGCAGGGCCCAAATAGCCTTTCCCTATTTGGACACTGGTCCGTATACGGCAATGAAAAGGCAGACAACCTTGTGAAAAGAGCACAGAATCCCTACCCAAAGAGCTCAAGCTTCGCATAGCGACGAAAAGTCATTTAAATTGGTAGGTAACTCGGTGAGAGACACAGGAAAAACATGCCCATCGGCATGGCCAGCCTCGTCTAAGACAGGAGAAGAGGCTCATAGCACCTTCCCGTTCAAGAGCAAAGGGAAAGCTCACTCTTAGTAAACCTCCCTAGCTTCCTCACTTATGCACCACATCAATAAGATGGACAAATCAAACGCAGTTGATTGCAGATTGTGCAGCTAAGAGGATGCAATGGCAGAGCACATCAGCATGAGAACTTCGTTTCCGCAGCCAGGTGCTTCTAACTCTTTTCCCATGGCTCATTGAACCTCAAACAATAGTGGTGTCTGCGGTGAAAGACACAGTGCCACGATTTTTCGCTTGCAGCTCTGAGCCGCTCTACTCCTGTCACGCCTCATGAGTGTTGTGCTCCATCACTTTGAGCTGCAACACACATTCAATTTGATAATCGCCCTTTTCCGATTCCACAATTATAGAGCGCTAGATCCAGTCGGATTCAACAAGATGGAAAAACCATTTGTGGCATTTAAAGTTAACAAGTAATTTTCAAAAGGACACAGAGGGATTAGGCGGGTAACTTGTTGACTTTGACTGGTTTACTTTATTCCTTGAGAGAAGCGCAGTATTGTCTCGATCTAACTACTGCATCACCTTTGGGATGTCAAATTCGTAGGATCCTACGTAGAAACATTTCCTTTACATCTTCACCTATTCTGCCAAATCTGATCTTACGATAAGTTCTGATTGCATTTTTTGCTGCCCGTCTGCCATTCATACCTTTTTTTTTTTAAATTAATGAAAACTTTATTGTTAATATGTAACATTATAATTTAGATCAATATATATCTTATATAGTAGGCGACAATGCCTAATTAACAGGAAACATGATTGTAGGTATCAATCCATCGATTGTCCTACATTTCGACAGTATAATTAATATAACAAAACACGAGGAATAATAATTTATAACCATTCAATCCTCGCAAAGGAAGTTCTGGAGAGTTTGGATGCGATTGATGTGGGTGTCAGCCGCGGAACCCCATATACCGCATGAATACATCCAAATGGGGCGAATTAACGAAGGTATATGAGGCGTTTCGTTGATAGGCTAAGAGCAGAGTTCGTTTGTAGGAGGCTTTTAAGTTGACGGAGTCTATTTCTCAACTTGCCGACCAGTGTGTCAACGTGCTCTTTCCACAGAAGCTTTTGTCCAAGGTAAGTCCCAAATAACGTACCGAATCTTCCGTTGGTATCGGTCGACCGCTGAGAAGTACAATACTGTGGCTTGGTCTAGTTCGGAGAGTAAAGTTAACCAGGACTGACTTATTGGGATTCATAGTAACCCTCCATTTGCGACACCAATCTTCTACTTGTTCCATGAATATTTGCGTGTATTGTTCGGCTTGTGCGGAGTCATTGGCCTAGCATAATGCAGCGACATCGTCAGCATAGTGTGCGAGGGTCAAATGTCCAGGAGAAGGGAAGTCACTAGTGTACAGTATGTACAGCAAAGGACCCCAGATGCTAACTTGAGGAACGGATGACCCTACGCTTGCAGAGTTCGAGACAGCACCCATGCAGCTCACCGAGAAAGTTCGCCCTGATAAATATGTCTGCAGCAATCGGAAATATGTGTCGGGAAGATAGGGTTTTACTTTTGCCAGCAATCCAGGATGCCAAACCTTATCAAACGCCATTTCTGTATCTAAAAACGCCCCAAGGCATACCTTACGTTCTTTGTAAGATTCCAAGATTTTTTCAATCACCCTATGGAGTTGCTGGGGACACGAGTGTCCTTTACGAAATCCAAATTGAGTGTCAGGAATGAGCTCAGAAAGGGAACTCATACATTTTGGGAGGAGAAGTCGTTCAATGACTTTTGCTAGCAGAGGGAGCAAACTAATCGGGCGGTAGCTCTTGGGGTGCTTCTGAGGCTTATTAGGCTTTTTAATCATCACTATCCGGGCATGTTTAAATGAGTGAGGAATATGGGTGGTTCTTAGAATTCCATTCATTATTTGAGTAAGGAAGACCTTGCTTTTTCTCGGAAGAGCCTTTAACAGCGGTTGAGTTATGCCATCATGACCTGGAGCTTTTTTGGTTGGAGACCTTCGAATCATATTTCGGACTTGCACTGGGATGACAAAATCCTCGAAAGGGCTTAAGAGAAGGGGTTCTACCAGAGTATGTAGGATTTCTTGAGAGAAAGTGGGATCAAGATCATCACCTTATGTTTATAATTTTATTTTCGTGCCCCCAAAACATAACAAATAAAACAAAAAAGAACGCGCTCAATCGGTACAGCTGTTTTCCCGCAAGGTTCATAATTAGGGTTTTCACACTCAGGCAGCCTTATATCATGAAGGTATAATTTAAACCCACTTTTTTATAAACAAATGACAATACTTTTTTCTTCTTTAGGTAGCAAACAGTAAAAATACGAGTATTGCATTTAACATTGTACTTACCTGTTGAGCATTTTAAAAAACGGATCCCTGCAAGGGTATGCTTTAGATCCACAGAGCACAGTATGTTCGAGTATGTGTGGAATGCCTGTAGAGTCGAAGGGTGTTGTGCGGAATCCAACAGAGAACACGTTGTTTGGATCATCACGAGCAAGATGCAAATACTCGCAGCTAGTTTTAAGGTGTTTTAGTCGTATGAGAGTGATTTTAAATTCTGGTATTTCTTGAACTTGATTAACAACGAATCTGGAAAATCAACCGTAAAAAATTATTGTAGCAACATGTTGTTAAATAAAAGCAACAGCTATTTACAGATACTTAGATGTAGACAAATTCATGTGTTTTGAGGCTTAATTTTGGGGACACACAGGAGACCCCCCCATTACGTCCTAGCAAACGTCCTTAAAGGGTGTCCCGATCCACGTTTTGGCAGCCATTAGGAGCAACGGTACCCATCAAGGGGACAACCAAGGGATAGCTACCAGATGAAAAGAAGATGCATGTGGCAATGTGGCAAGATGGGTGGGACACAGCACAGAAGGGGTAGTAAGCCAGGTATCTGATTCCAGCAGTTGGTCCATGGATCAAGTAGTGCGAGAGGGAAGTGGATTTCTACTTAACCCAGCTCCTCACAAGACGTGGAGCATTTAGGGCTTAGCTGCGCTGAAATGCTAAGGCTGCAAGCCCGAATTGCCATCACTGCAGGGCATTCTGGTGATGCACATTGGATGCCCACTCATGCCAAAGGGATTCGTCAACACCATGTTTAATTCTGATGGAAACTGTAGGTGTATTGCTTAATTTGCCCTGGCAGTGATCTGCCAGAAGATGATGGAGGTTGCTGATCAGGTCTGTTTCCTTATTTGATGACTACCTAAACCCTCGACGAAGATTATATCAGTCTTAGAAGTTGCGGTTTCGCTAATATGCTAAGGCCGGCCCCTGCACCATCCACCGAACTCAGACCTGTGGAGGTACAGCAGGTATTTGGTCGTTAGCCAGTCTCACCGTAGAGAGCTGTTGCCCGTGTGTTACCGCGCGGAGGTGACCACCTGAGGAATCCCGTACCATCTGGGAGAAGTTCTTAATCTGGTTTCCTACCTGATCTAACCATTTACTTGGGTGGCAAGTTTCAAAAGGACAGATCAACTATGACCATGTTTCTTAGCCATCACCTTCTTCGCGAACTTTGCAAAATGGTTATAGGCTTGCTTTGTAGCAGTCAATGCTGCTAAGTTCGTTTGCCCTCCCAACAACCGTCGCTCACTGTTGTAGAAACTACAGTGGAGCAGCACATGGTTTCTTGTTTCCTCCGCACTGGAGCCGCACATTGAAGTCACCATGTCCCGCGAGGAACTGGCTCGTCCAGTGGTCTGGCTCAACCCATTTTCTTGAAAGACGTTCACGGATGTTGGGGAAGAACTCATACGTATCACGTCCCTTTGACGAGGATTCCCATCTCGCTTGCCATTTCTCTAGAGCCCTTTCATCGATGGCGGCAAGTTTCTGTTCTGTAGTGAGATCTGCACGGAGTTCAGCCCAAAGCGGGGGAAGCTCCCGTTTCACTCTCCACTTGTCAATCATGCACTCAACAGCCAAATCAACTGGTAACTGACCAGTGATCACCTGGAGTGCTTCTGTTGATACAGTCTTGTAGGCCTTGGTGATCCACAGGAGCGCAGCTCTCAGGGATTGGGCCAATACTCTCTTTTGATTGACTGTAAGTTTGCTACCCCAGACAACGGGGGAAGTAGCCAATCACGCCTAGATATATACACGCCTTATACATGAGGATAGTGTCGTGGTAACACACACCCCAAGTGGCCTTAGTAATGGCACGCAGTGAGGAAAACCTTGCAATGGTAGTGCCTTTAAGGGACTGGAGGTGTTGGTTGAAACCCCACCTCTCACCTATATTCACCCCTAAATGCTTGACGTGCTTTTCAAGAAAGAGCCTGTGGCTACCAAAGCGTATTGTGGGTGGATTATTCACTTTCCCTTTCATTAGGATTAGCTGGGTTTTTTCTTTAGCCACCTGCATCTTGACATGCTCGCACCATTGGGTGATGGTGCGGAGCACGTGGTGGGTTTTTTCTTCAATTTGGCGAACTGACTCTGCAAAGATCAGCACAGTTAAGTCATCCACATAGGCGTACGGCTCGCAGTCAGTCTCCATGAGTTTCCTGAGAAGACCTTCGAAGAAGTCATTCCAGAGTGCTGGTCCTAGGACCGAGCCCTGTGGGCACCCCTTCTCAATCCTTCTCCGGATGGAGACATGCCTGCTTTCGATCATAGCAGTTCTGTCTGTCAGGTAACTTCTGACGAGCGAGTACAGGTTGCGGGGGATTCCCCTACCTTTGAGCTCATTAAGGAGCGCTGGCCACCAAAGGTTGTCAAACGCTCCTCTGATGTCAATCAGAACTGCTACGACGTACTTAGCCGGTGCCAGCAGGGAAACACGCCGAATCTCGACAATGACATCCTGCATGGACCTTCCTTTGGTACACCCGTATTGCCTGCCTGTGAGGTTGCGGCCAAAGACTCCTTCGAGGGACTGCAACATCAAGATTTCTAGTGTTTTGCCTAATATGGAAGGACGGCTGAGTGGTCTCCATGATCGCGGGTCTGACTGATTGCGGCCGCCTCCCTTTTGAAGAGTGACAACACGCGCAGACTTCCACTGAGTGGGGAACTGTCCAACCTGCAGACAGTCATTAAATAAATTAAGGAGGCCGTTGGAGATTGTCTGCTCAGCCTTCCTTAGCATATTGCTTTCTATTTTATCTGGCCCAGGAGATTTGTTGGGCTTTAAGGTCGCAAGGGCCCTGCCGAGGTCGCCTGTTGTCCACAATGGGATGTCGGGCTCGTTCGGAGGGTCCATGATCAGCTCCCCTGCTGCCCTCTGGGCTTCAGTGTCTCGAGCTACTTAGTCATCTGGGAACGCCTTCTCAAGGAGGGTTTCCAGTGAACTTTCGATGCTGCAGGCCCCGCCTGACTCATTTCGCATCGCAGCTTAAGACCTGCTCTACGTTTGCTTTTCCTATGGAGGACTTGTAATGTCTGCCCCAGGGGTTCTCGGAGCTCTCCGGAGGTTCCTGATCAATATCTGCTGCCAGTATCTCGCAGAGATGAATAATTAAGACATGGAGGAAACGCCATTTCTGAACCTCCTAAACTGCTGGGTAGTATAAGAGGATGTATGGGAATGGTGGCAGGCTGTGAGATTCTTGTGAGGGTGAAGATGACAAGAATAAAGAGCTGCTGCTATAGCAGAGAGGCTAGAGGACGAACCTGGTGTAATGCGCTAAACAATTATCAGTTGTTTCTTAAATTGTGGGAGTACATTCATGGAATCACTAGGACCAAACCTCCCTGCTACATCCCAACAACACAACAAGGGTTTTTACCAAAAGATTGAGATATTAGACCTCAGTGAAGGGAGGTGGAATGGATTTGGCCAGGTAAAGACCAGGAATGGCCTCACTTTTACCTAATGCAGTGAACAGGGGGGACTGCCAACCACTGAAATGGTTCATCATGTAAGGAATGTTTCCATTGTCTAATGCTATGCTGGATATTGCACAGCTGAGAAGGATTAGTTCCACCACGGAGTAAGGAGAGGGGTCGTTACAAAACTGAGTCGAGACAAATTGAGGAATTGAATGCCTAAGGTGGGTCAGAAGATTAAACGCTGGAGCCAATGGTGTTGGAGAGATCTACGAAAATTGCGAGTTTTCTTGAATATAGTGTTAAATACGAGCTTGGAATACAAGGAACTATCATCTACCAAAAAAAGTGATACAAAATAACACGGATTTCCTCGCAATGGCAAGGTTATTACTCACCCTTCGATTTCGGAGCCTTCCTTCAAATGTTGAGTGTCAAGTTTACTTTTTTGTTTTAGTTTACTGCTTAGAAATCGACGCGGTAAGCCCCGCAGAGGAGAAGCAAATTTCAGAGTTCTCCACATCCTAAAATAAAAAACCATACTTGTCAAAAAATTGGCCAGGCGTTATGAAGAGGTGGCCAAAGAGGAGTGCTTGAGGTAGTGCACAACACAGAGAATTCGAATTTGAGTTCATTTAATCATCAAGGTACAAATAGGGTTATAAAGCACTCTCTTACTTTGACCCTGGAAGAGCCATCACAGGTTTATCCTCCTCATAAATAAAAACGTACTCGTGAACATGAACTTCTTACAATACTTACTTCGACAAATTAAAAAAAACCAATAAATAAAAATACTTCATGGGACTCAAAAAAAAAAAAACTAACTATACTTCATGGGACTTGTAAAACCTACATGAAAATTAGCATTTGCGTGCATATACAACACACTAGTCCTTCCATAAATTGTTTCCACAAGGTCCTAAATATCTTCTTCATATTTCGAAAGTAAAAGATCTTTGAAATTGGTTTTAAACGCTTTGACTGAAAAAGTGGTGTTGAAAATTTCGGGGTTCTCATTATACAGTCTGATGCTGTTTGCTGTGAATGATTTATTAAATATACTTGTTCTATGATGAGGGATGTGAAATTGTTGCCTGGCATTACGGGTACGACTAAAATGGATGTCACCCATTGTGACATAGAAGTTTCTAAGATAAGTTGGAGTAGAAAACTTTAGAGATAGAGAATACAAGAAAAATCTGTACACGAAATTTTTAAGACTAGGCTTGACTGACTAATAGTACACAGAGCTACTACATTGAACGTTCTTCTTAGTTATTGATACTATTTGTTAGTTGAAGATTTACAGCAACATAACTAATAGACATGAAACTCATTCCCCACCGTATACTGAGATGACCCCCACTCACTGCAGGGATCATTTGTGTGACACAGGAGCATTGTGGACAGCGAAAATGCTTGTAAGGGCTGTTTTGAACTTCTCGCCTGTCTGTCAAGCCCATGATAGGCTTTATCTAGCAAAGAAAACCCCCAAACCAGAGGATCATGGAGGGAACTGGTGGTTGGGTATGAACAAGAATTTGCCAACCACTGCTGAAGCTCAGCGATACCAGGCAGGTGAAATGTTTCAGCTCCCTATGGTTTCCATCTCCAATATATAGCAGTGACAAATGATTTAACACCTAGCCGGCTGAGGGATGGGAGGACTTCACAAGTTTGTTGACTGACAAGTATTGTCTGCATGCAGATTCCTCTACACTGAACAACGAAGTAAGGAGTTAGGGGTCTTTGACTAGATGTTAGACACAGGAAGGACAATGGATCCTACAGTCTGCAGCGTCTAGGGCATTCTAGTCGTACAATACTCGAATTAATCAATACTTGCACATCCTTATCATCAAATTTCGATACGTTTGCTGCCTGCAATGTTTCTCTGAGCACCTTGTTGCTACAATCTGATGATGATGATTCCCATTTCGTACATACCACAGGGTGCTAAACAAACTGTTAATCGTTGCATACAACTTAACTAAGTTTCACTGTAAATCTAATGTGTACAAGGCAATACACAGTATTTTACCAGTGCCACTGAATTCATGGCCTCAGCATGTACCTAAATTAAAAACTGCCAACAAAACGAAAAATTAATAGCAGCCCAACGTACCTGAGAAATTACTGCTGATGCTTGGGAAACTAAGACGGTGCTCCAAACAGAAAATTATGAGAACATAATAATTTCTAGAAGTTGGCGTTAATTACTTTAAATATTAACAGACAAATTTGTTTACTGTCTTAAATAAATCTACAATTTCATCATTCGGTTTGCACAAGCGTTGCTGTTATCAAACCGGTATCGAAGAACTCGATATTCGGTATCGCCCGGAAACACTTCCACGGACGATGATATCCTTGACATTGGAGACGCGACCAACTAGTTCGCCTCATTGAACGATGGACGAGTTGTTCGATCTTGAATGAGCTAGTTCGTGGTAAAAGCAAAGAACATGGACCGCTCCCACTGGTAAGGCAATATATCGATATATCACGACCGAGGTAGGTTATCGATATGCCAGGCATCGCTCATAGGCTCTTCCCCACCAGCTGCGCCGGTGACGCATATCGATACTTGCAGTCGTAGCGTTCACGCGAACTATCGATACATGCAGTCGCAGCGTTATCAAGCGGTCGGTCCATGTTCTTTAGTTCACCCTAGTTCGTTCTCGTTCCATTGTAATTCCGGAGCTGTTAACACCAAGCCTCCCAGAAAAATCGTGTTGACAGTCTCTTTAATTACCTCTGTTATCGTGACGTAAGTAGCGGCAGTTAAATACATTCCAGAACTGCAAGCTCCACCAATTTCTACGAAGAAAGTTATATTTTACAAGTTCCTATGCACTATGCATGTAGTTTCTAGGATCTACATAGAGCAATCGTAGAAGACCCAAAAAATGTAGAGCCTCCTTTCTAATCAGCCTGCTGAGTGCCAAAGGTGAATGGCTGTAAAATACTCTATACTCTCGTGAAATCATATTCACCAACCACATCTGTCCCGTATTTGGAATGAGCACTTTGGCCTAAAGCCCTATTCTGCCCGTCCTAATGTCTCACAGCCTCATGTCTAGCTTCCTAAAGAATGCCAGCTACCTCCTGCAAGCGGTGCCTGATTTACAACGCGGCCGACTGGTGCAGCAAGCCTGGGGAGGAAGGCTGAATTTTCGTTGTACTAGTAAATTAACGATATTGAAAAGTGGAATTCCGATAAATAATTATTCGACAAATCTCCTTTTCTGAGTTAACTTGGCTTATATCTCCGTTCAACATATATATATATATATATATACAGAAATAATTATGGAGAACGAAATGTGGCTATGGGTGACTAAAAGACACTCCATCAGAATTTATTACATCTGGTGAAGAAGTTACCGTGGAATTTACGGAAATGTTCGAAAAAACGTTATTTTCGACACATTTTGATTTTTATATCTGTTCAATGGACCGTCACAGAACATTTATTGAGAAGAATATGTAGGTATTAACTATTTGAAAACATCCTGTGAGTTTGGTGAGAATTGCTGGAGCCGTTTTGCCAAAAAGCGTTAAAAACCTATTTTTGCTTCATGGGCCTATATCTCCGTTCACCGTGTTTTCATGGAGATATGTATGGAGAAGAAAAGTTAGGTATTGATTATTAGAAGATAATTTGAATGTTTAATCAAAATCGTTAGAGAAAAGTGCGAAAAACCCTAGTTTTTGGTAAATTTTCGTCCCCCACCCCCCATTTTCATCAGCCGAAATCATCCATAACCTTATTTTGGTGTCTACAAAAAATAACGAACAAAACAAAAAAAGAACCAGCTCAATCGGATCAGCCGTTCTCCCGCAAATCGAACTACAGACACACACTTACACGGACCACGCGCCGAAATTAGGTTTGTTAGGCTCAGTAGGCCTCAAAACGTAAAGATCTGAAGAAAACCCAAATTTTTTTTTGTTGACCCGATTACTATACTTTCCTTCCCTTCGGGTAGCGGAAAGTAAAAATTAATACTCTTTCACGAATAGGGTAGTAAGTGTAATTTATATATTATGTGGGTATGAATGATAAAAGATCAGTTACTAATGCCATTTATTTTTTTACTTCAACGTTGATAGAAATGTAAAATAATTCAATTTATTACACCTAGGGTGCCGTTTACAAGAATATGGTCATGGCCACAATCAACCTAAATCCAGCGCTGTAAGGACCTTCTTTGTTGTCTACCCTTAGAGAAGTTGTACGAAAGCCCGAAAATCTCTGACACTGGTCCTCATCTATTCCACACAACCTGCACCAAGGGGTATCGACGATGTCCATATCACACATGTGTTTGTTTATTTTACAGCGTTCCATAATAATTCCCACTGGCTGCATCAAGTCCTTCTTCTCCAAGTGTTCCAGACTTCTGATGGATACTCTCTCACTGTCCTCTTGACTAGGGACAGAGATGCCCCACAGTGGGGAAGTGGCTCTGTAGGTACTGTAGATGAACAAAGTCTGGCCAGTTGAACGTGTCATTGGCAGAATGCTTCCCAAGGTACTATGGCTGGAGCCCTTCTGAGTAGGTGGATAGCTGGTTGAACTCGTTCTTGCCACTCTCTAACACCACGTTTACCCTAACTTCCATTGTCACAAGAGAAGTGTGCAGAGTTCAACATTGCAGCATGGCTGCTACTTACTTTCCCACTGGGACGTTTCTCTGAGATCCCACTCTGGATCCTGCCCCCCCCCCCTCCCCCCTGGTTAAATGACAAATGATATACCTCCTACTGTACGTATTTGGTTGATACTAACTTCTTTTGTGGATCGCAAGGTTACTGTTAGAGGGTTTGGAAACGGTAGCTAAGAAAGAAAATAGAACTACCTCTATTCACTACGTGCCATTTATAAATAATTGTCATTTTGCGATGAGCGCAGGTTTTTGAAAAATGTTGTGAGATCACAATCGTATTTTTAATCACATTTCTAGCAACCAGCTATGATTCATTGAAGCTACTTCGAACATTTTGCGCCGTGAATTCGTGACTTGACAATAAAACAAGCTCACAGTTGTAAACTACGAATTAGTCAGCTAGATAGAATGAACTTCTCGCTATGCATTAGTTTTCGCTAGTTCCCAGCTCCGCTCGCTCGACAGTAAAAAGTAAATTACCATCGTTCGTTGTTTATGGCAATAATAGCATTCAACAGTTTTATGTTCGTGATTCATTGACGTCCCGACATAACGACATTAGTTCAGTTCATGCAACGAAAGAATAAGAAAGAGGTATAAAAGAAGTAGACAATCAAACGTGTCCTCAGTTGAAATCGAAGTTGGCTGTGAGTTTACCTTATTCTAATGCTGCTCACACCGGTTGGTAAGTTCATCTTCGATCTCGAGCGCCACTGTAAGTTTGATAAAAATCGTTGAAACCGTTTTGCCAAATGGAGAACCCCCCCTAATTCTGCTTTATGGGACTATATAGACCATTTATCGAATTTTCATGGAGATATTTATGCAGAATAAAAGTTGGTGTAGTATAATTTGAAAGTTTTATCAAAATCGTTGGAGCAATTTTCGAGAAAAATGCGAAAACCCTAGTTTTTGGTACATTTTGGCGATCCACCCCCCCCCCCCCTTCACAATCGATGACAAACGCTCATAAACTTATTTTCGCGTCATCACAAAATAGTAAACTCAATCGATTCAGTTGTTCTCCCACAAATTGAACTACAGCCACACACACACACACACACACACACACACACACACACACACACACACACACACACACACACACACACACACACACACACACACACGAACCACGTTCAGAAATAAGGTTTTTTGGATTCACTAGACCTCAATACGTAAAGATCTGTAGAAATCAACTTTTATACTTACTCGATCCCAATACTTTCCTTGCTATTCGTATAGCCGAAAGTTAAAAAAAAAAACGATATTCTCTTTGAAGGTCGTTTAATAGAGGTAAAAATATCTGGTGCGTTGCAACACACAACTTTCCTTAGCTCTACAACAATTCACTTTGCACATGGCTAATTCTATTTAATCAATTCATTTATCACTCAGTTAATTTGAACTTCGTCAAACAACGCTTTACGGCAGCTGGAAGCGGTGGTGCTTACAGTTCCGGAATTTATTGTGCTGCTCGTACTCATTCCAGGACCATTATTGAGAAATCGGTACACAGGGAATTAATGGGGCTGTAAACAAGAAATTTTTGAAGAAGGATAGTAATTACTTTTGCAGAGTTATTGGGTAAACACCTTTAGAACTGGTAGTAAGCGAAATGACAGTAGTTGAAATTCAGGAATTTCTGGAGTAACCCCCATGTATCTCAAGAGCGTTTTTAAACACTCACCCTTTAGGTATTGGATTGGACTACAATACCAATTTTTTTTAACATTCTACAAGAATTCCAGCGGAGTTTATAAGGGAAAAAAACTGCGCTAAAAACGCTTTTGGCCGAACATTTTCCCACGAATGAGAATTTTATACTATCATTTCCTTATTGAGAGCTACCAATATAAAAAATTTAATTAAAATCGTTAGAGCCGTTTTTGAGAAAAAAATATTTGGTGTTTTGATCACTATGATAACTATAGTTAACTTTCGGTGGATTTTGTTCAAACCCTTATTTTGGCGTCCCATGGTAACCTGCGGACGAGATATGAAGTTTGAGCTGATTTGATACGGTGGTTTTCTCTAAAAATCGTTCACAGACACACAGACCATTTTCCCAAATAGTGTTTTTCGGACTCAGGGGGGTCTGAAACGTAAAGATCTGAAGAGAACTCAAAAAATTTTTTTCAGCCGATTACATAACTCTCCTTTCTACTTCGTAGAGCAAAGAAAGTAAAATATCTGGTGCGTTGCAACACACAACTTTCCTTAGCTCTAAACAATTCACTTTGTACATGGCTAATTCTATTCAATCAATTCATTTATCACTCAGTTAATTTGAACTTGGTCAAACAACGCTTTACGGCAGCAGAAAGCGGTAGCGCTTACAGTTCCAGAATTTATTGTGCTGCTCGTATTCATTTCAGGACCATTATTGAGCAATCGGTACACAGAGAATTAATGGGGCTGTAAACAAGAAATTTTTGAAGAAGGATAGTCATTACTTTTGCAGAGTTATTGGGTAAAAGTGTTTAGAGCTGGTAGGAAGCGAAATGACAGTAGTTGAAATTCAGGAATTTCTGGAGTGAGCCCCATGTATCTCATGAGCGTTTTTAAACACTCACCCTTTAGGTATTGGATTGGACTACAATACCAATTTTTTTCAACATTCAACAAATATTCCAGCGGGGTTTATAAGGAAAAAAAAACTGCGCTAAAAACGCTTTTCGTCGAAAATTTTGGTAATTTATTGTGCTGCTCTAGTCATTTTCCCACAAAGGGGAATTTTATAGTGTGATTGCCTTATTGAGAGCTATCAATATAAAAAGTTTAATCAAAATCGTTAAAGCTGTTTTTGAGAAAAAAAATTGGTGTTTTGATCACTATGATAACTATAGTTAACTTTCGGTGGATTCTGCCCATACCCTCATTTTTGCGTCCTATGGTGACCTGCGGACGAGATATCAAGTTTGAGCTGATTTGGTACGGCGGTTTTCTCTAAAAATCGTTCACAGACACACAGACCATTTTCCCAAATAGTGTTTTTCAGACTCAGGGGGGGTCTGAAACGTAAAGATCTGAAGAGAACTCAAAAAATTTTTTTCAGCCGATTACATAACTCTCCTTTCTACTTCGTAGAGCAAAGAAAGTAAAATATCTGGTGCGTTGCAACACACAACTTTCCTTAGCTCTAAACAATTCACTTTGTACATGGCTAATTCTATTCAATCAATTCATTTATCACTCAGTTAATTTGAACTTGGTCAAACAACGCTTTACGGCAGCAGAAAGCGGTAGCGCTTACAGTTCCAGAATTTATTGTGCTGCTCGTATTCATTTCAGGACCATTATTGAGCAATCGGTACACAGAGAATTAATGGGGCTGTAAACAAGAAATTTTTGAAGAAGGATAGTCATTACTTTTGCAGAGTTATTGGGTAAAAGTGTTTAGAGCTGGTAGGAAGCGAAATGACAGTAGTTGAAATTCAGGAATTTCTGGAGTGAGCCCCATGTATCTCATGAGCGTTTTTAAACACTCACCCTTTAGGTATTGGATTGGACTACAATACCAATTTTTTTCAACATTCAACAAATATTCCAGCGGGGTTTATAAGGAAAAAAAAACTGCGCTAAAAACGCTTTTCGTCGAAAATTTTGGTAATTTATTGTGCTGCTCTAGTCATTTTCCCACAAAGGGGAATTTTATAGTGTGATTGCCTTATTGAGAGCTATCAATATAAAAAGTTTAATCAAAATCGTTAAAGCTGTTTTTGAGAAAAAAAATTGGTGTTTTGATCACTATGATAACTATAGTTAACTTTCGGTGGATTCTGCCCATACCCTCATTTTTGCGTCCTATGGTGACCTGCGGACGAGATATCAAGTTTGAGCTGATTTGGTACGGCGGTTTTCTCTAAAAATCGTTCACAGACACACAGACCATTTTCCCAAATAGTGTTTTTCAGACTCAGGGGGGGTCTGAAACGTAAAGATCTGAAGAGAACTCAAAAAAAATTTTTAGCCGATTACATAACTTTCCTTTCTACTTCGTAGAGCCAAGGAAAGGAAAAAGGATGGTACGGAAATTTTAGATCTCCTTACGAACACAACTGCAACGATATGACTCAAACGTGCACATTGTTTAATACCAGCCCGTACAACTATTTATGGCGCCATGGTCTTCCTTCTTACAGTTCATTGAATGGTGACCAAAAAATTGCATTATAAGCAACATCCTTAAACGTTTTTGTGGAAAGATAAAAAATTAAATTTTTATAGATTTTCCTTGCTATTCGTATAGCCTGAAGTATTGGGATCGAGTAAAAAAAGTTGATTTCTACAGATCTTTACGTATTGAGGTCGCCTGCTGATATTTGGTGAGATTTTGTCATTTCTTGACGTTTTCCCTAGAAATATGGAAGCCAATTCAGTTCGTTGCTATGGATGGATTACTACGCAGAACTCGTATTGCTATTTCAAGTTTCAACGGCTCTATTAATCGCGTTGCCATTGGTTTTGTGGGTATCGCGAGTGAAGAGGTTTTTTGTGACACAAACTTTGCATTAAAAATGTGCAGTTAGTAACGTAGGAGTTCAGGCGCGGCTGTTGGGTAAATATCTAATTGGGAGAAGGTCCCGCGCATGCGCTTCAACTTTCACTAAGACGACGGCCCCTCACTGGCAGAGCGTCATAGAATGCTCGAAGGCCGAACCGTTGACCGGCCACACAGAACGGCGTCGATATTTCGTGAGTCGTCAATGAATTAAACTTCGCAACTAAAAGACACGCTTAAGTAAAATAGTCACACAGTTCGTATTTCGACTGATTTCATTCGAGTACTAACTATTTTCGAGCTATCGCTACACCAGAAAAAATGCGCCAAAGACTGGGTGTTTTAAAGCAATGAACACGTCATTGCATTGAGTACAGCATGCCAAAAGTTATTGACCTCGACAGGTATTGACCAGTTTGTTCCACCGGCTGTGTGGTCTCCTGTCGATACTGCCTCTCCCTTTGCTGTGTGCGTATTGCTGCACTAAACAGCATAATTTTACTCCGTCAAAATTATTAGAGCTATTCTCGTGGTAACTAGGTTCATAATGATTAAGTACTTTACTTTGAACAGCCTCGAACTCAATACCCTGCCTGCCTTTAAGTTGCATATAGATGAATAAAGCAACTGTCAAATAGGAACGTATGGATAATTCACTCATTACACAGCAGGTATATCCATTACTTCATTCTCCCTCCCAAAATTCGACTAATGCCCCCGAATGTTAATTTCTAACTCTCCTAAATTGTACCAGGTGAGCAAGTGCTGAAGTTTGTGAGGCTTGTATCTAGTTCAAGAGCTCCAAGCCGATGGCCAGTTGTCCTTTGATGCCTTGGTCTATTCCTGCCATCTTCTGGTAGTCCCATTACCCGCACACTGACGATAGTTCTCTTGAAAGAGGATCTGAGCATCCGCTGGTTCTGGATCACTGATTACGCCAGTCGGCCACCCTATCAGTGTCCACAACGCCCCGAGCCTGTTCCTGTTTCAAGTGATGTCTTGTTGAACATAACACGCCCCCTGTATTATCTTACCAGTCGATCGGCTTATCGCTGGGCTTGATTGAAAAGAACACTTGTGTATATGCACGGTTTCCCAAGAATTATCTGACCTTTGGACAAAGATGAGTGGATAAGGAAGGATCGAGCTTATCGTTTTGCTGGTTTCTACTCAACCTCAAATAATCTGATTAGATTACCTTCGACGGATTTATCACACGACCCTACTTTCTTAGTCAGTCCTCTTTCTACTCCTCCATGATCCTTTACTTCATTTCAAGTTCAAGTCGTTCTGGTAGATTCTCAAATATCTCACGACTTATCCCGATAGTCTCGAAATCTCTGCGACCGTGTCGTCTTCTGGCGGATTCTGCAGCATCTACGAATCCACCTGCCGTTTTACTGATCACTGCAAGAGACAAAGTTCCTTTTTTTATTTACCCACAACTGGTCGGCCAGGTGATATCTTTTCTTTAATTTTCACCTAAAGTAGCAGTAATCAGAAACGAACGTTAGGAACAAAGATTAGAACACTGAACCATGGCCTCCTTTCCATTTCACCAAGCTAACAACGCTCGGTTAGTCATGATTATGACATTTTCTTCTTCTTTTTCCCTTATTTGCATGTAATTATAGTTGATGTTCTTCACTTTATTTTAACATTTCTATTTCCAATCAAGACATACAAGATACTCGGAATGTATACCATTTGCTACATACCCATGCAGTATGTGTGTGAATGTGAAGGTTTAGTAAGGATAACTCGTAATAGTAAAAGATCAACGGGGGTACGTTGGAAATAATGGTGTTCTAACTGTAGCAAAAAACTAGAATAGAGCAGTCATTAAATAACATTTCAAACTGAACGCAATACTTGTGTTCTTAGTTACAAAATTATATACTTCAGAGGATTGAGCAAGGCCGGATAGTTCCAACACTCTGAATGGGGTTCCTCGGGTTTTTCAGTTTTCACTTAGAACTGTTCTTGAATCCAGTTTGAACTGAAGTTTAGAGTAGACTATGATCGTGTTTCATCGTCATTCCATGATCTTCATACCCCCTGGCCTCTTTGTTCATCTAATTGCTGACTTCATCGATCGTGTTGCTCAAATTTGTGAGGCTGCAGGATCTATAAAACTGAAGACATGATTTGCGCCCTCAGAGAACACCTTGGGCAGTGAATTAAGAACCGGTCCAACAGGCTTCCAGCAATACTGATAGACTCCAGCACCACAATCAAGACGTCTTTACGAACAACATCTAACACAGCTGTGAAGATCACTACAATCCTGTTCCTCGTCTATTGTCTGTCTCACATCAGCTCGATAAGCTCTGTGTCTGTGCTCACTGACTGAAGTTTGATGTACTGACTGCCTGGTGTCAAGAACCCCACGGGAATCTACATGTACTCTGAGCTCAGTGTAAACCAGCTCGTTGAATACCTTTCTCATGGCAGAGAACATAGAAATTGCTTTAAAGTCAGTGGATCTTGGCAAGGATTTGATGATGGTTCTCATCTACAGTTGAAGATATAACACTCACATGTAGCAAGCAATTAATAATCTGTCATGCCAAGAAGAATCAGGTTTACAAGTGTATGAATCAATCAAGGAATTAAGGTGACGCTCTCAGCCCAGAACCACTTTATTGTAGCAGAATCGATGTTTACACCTTATTTACTTTCTGTTTATGCATCAAAAACTTGATGACATGTGATATGTTCTGCTGATGTTGGCCATGTTCACGTTTTCATCATTTCTCTCCATTCTCGTAGTGCGACGAAGTCATAGCCATCCACTTAGTAAGTCAAAGTTAAATTGAGCTGCGTTTAGTTGGTCCTATAGCTGAATGGCCTGGGACGAGTGGTAGCAGTGTTGAGAACTCGTAAAATACAGACCAACTCCCAAACTAGACCCGCCACGTTATGAAGTCTTGTTCAGCTACCATTTTCAAGGTGGTGGTCTGAATTGATACGTTTTTCGACCACCAAGCTCGACGTCGCACAGCTACAGAACCAGATAAACTCTGTGATTACAGCAATCAGTCCAAGATTGTCATGGATTGCGCTCGTGATGCATTTTTACTTTCCGCTACCCGAAGGGAAGGAACGTATAGTAATCGGGTAAAAAAAAAAAAATTGGGTTTTCTTCAGATCTTTACGTTTTGAGGCTTACTGAGTCTAAAAAACCTAATTTCGGTGCGTGGTCCGTGTGTATGTGTGTGTGTGTCTGTAGTTCGATTTGCGGGAGAACTGCTGATCCGATTGAGCTGGTTCTTTTTTTGTTTTGTTCGTTATTTTTTGTAGACACCAAAATAAGGTTATGGACGATTTCGGTCGATGGAAAGGGGGGGGGGGGACGAAAATGTACCAAAAACTAGGGTTTTTCGCATTTTTCTCAAAAACGGCTCTAACGATTTTGAATTAAACTTTCAAATTATCTTCTACTAATCAATACCTAACTTATCTTCTCCACACATATCTCCATGAAAATACGGTGAACGGAGATATGGGCCCATGAAGCAAAAATAGGTTTTTTACGCTTTTTGGCAAAACGACTTCAGCAATTTTCACCAAACTCACAGGATGTTTTCAAATAGTTAATACCTACATATTCTTTTCAATAAATATTCCTGTGACGGTCCATTGAACAGAGATAAAAATCAAAATGTGTCAAAAATAACGTTTTTTCGAACATTTCCGTAAATTCCAGGGTAACTTTTTCACCAGATGTGATAAATCCTAATGGAGTGTCTTTTAGTCACCCATACCAACATTTGGTTCTCTATAATTATTTCTGTATATATATGTTGAACGGAGATACAAGCCATGTTAACTCAGAAAAGGAGATTTGTCGAATATTAATTTATCGGTATTCCAAGTTTCTCAAAAACGGCTCTAACGATTTCGATCAAACTTTCGGAGTACTCTCAGCTAACTAGTCCCTACATTTTGTTCTCCATAAATGTTCCTGTAAAAATGCGTTGAACGAAGATATAGCGCCTGCCTATGTAGGTGGTGTTCGAACTTAAAGGGGTGGCGGAAAGTTGTGTGTTGCTACGCACCAGATATTTTACTTTCTCATGATAACAACTTAATACAAACCTGTATATTTAATGCATTTCGGCTGCTTACGTAACTATATTATGGATACGAGGAAGATAAGTACCGACTTTTTAGAGGTTTTTGCTCCTAAAGGAAACTGAGTAATATAATATAATTGGTACATTGTTGGGATTCGTGGCAAAAATTTTAATATGCGTTTGTAAGGTGGTCATATTTTTTATCCATTCATAATACCGTTCTTGTTTTTTTGCAGTAATAGGGTTTCTGACCCTTTTTGCTATGGCTTCTGCTGGTAAGGATCTTGACCGTCTACTAGCTTCTAGCGAAAGATTTGCCATCTCTTTTTTTTCGGTAAGACACATTTCGAGTTGTACTGATTATCCTAAAATCCGATACATTTTAATTGGAATAACGCCAAAATAACGCGATGGCTTGAAATCGTATGCTGTGTTACTAAAACCTTTTAGAATTTGGCAGTGTAGACTTGAATTATCATAATTAGGAGGACACTTATTTTCAAAGTTTTGTCTGTGAATCCAACTTAGTAGATGCAAACATAATAGTTACCACGACTATTAGTCTATTTATTTGGGGGTGTTATTCAAGTTTAATGCTCATTCAGTCTTCTGCTTATTGTACAGTGTGGCACCAGTGATTGTGGAGAGATTGAGCTTTCCACTGTTGATCTCTTCACTCACTCTATTCCACATAGTTTGGCTTATGTTTTTTGTTAACAGCTGGTGTGCTTACTGTTATGTATGGTTTCCGCCTAGGCCCATGTCATACTGCAGAGCATCTTCCCGTATCTCTGCCGAGTACAATGCCCTCATTTTCCCATCAGCCCACTCAGCTGGGAGGCTGGCAGAACCCTGAATCTGTTGCCAGTGACTTAGCTTCGTATAAATCGTCAGAGCGAGATAAGTTGCTTTTGGTTTGCTCTCCACCACCTTGACCTGCATCCCACAGAGGAGGACTGTGGACACTCTTCCTCTTGTCTTCAGTATTCTGCAATGCAAGGCTCAAGCCCATCCTGTCCGTTGACACTCGTCGACCATCTATTTCAAAGAGGTCGTACTGGAGATTACCGTAATATGCTCGAGGAGTATTGTAATAAATATTGTTTTGCGCACTATTTTGGCTATTAGGGAGTTACAAGCACGTCCTTCTAAGTCCTCCAATTCATTCAAGATTTATTGACGCACGATATTTGTTTATGGCAGGCAGTTCGACAAACAAATGGAAAAGGGAATGTGGTCGCATCGCCAGCGAGCCTCCAACCTGTTTTGGCAATGCTGCTTATGGGCGCTGAGGGAAATACCAAAAACCAGCTTGCAAAAGCCCTTCATATGGTAGATGACGGAAATAGTGATTGGCCTAAAGCATATGGCGAGCTGCAGGAATATTTAAAGGTAATTTGCAATATTTTCTAATTATTGTCATTAGGCTTTTCTCGTGAATATCTAACTGCCTTATGTGATTAGTTAGTCTACTCCTTCGTGTTCTGCCAGACTGCAGGTCCTTGTTGGAGAAGGTGGAGTCTTATAGTGAAGTTACTGTGTACTGTCACAGATGTGTCCCATTGGCCAACTGGAGCCACTTTCTTCTAAGACGTTCTTCGGCTTGTACAATTCGCGTTCCTTTGAAGAAGGGGTTTCATTTCGGTTGCTACTAGTCAATTACTGCTGGTCTGTGTTTAGAGGAGAGGTCATGGTTTAGTTCAGCTCTCAAGGAAGGAGAAGACGTGACTACTACACTTAATAATCGTCGTATCTACTGGTAACTAGCTAATTGCGGTAAGATCTTGGACAAAATCGCCTTCACCGAGCTCTGAACCCACATCAATTTACACCACGTTCTGGTCTGTACGCAGTCGCAATGATTTCAGCCCTGAAAATACGTTAATCGGGGTACTTGATGTAATAGCAGAGACTGACGAAAGGATGGAAACAGTTATGATAAAGGTTGATTTTTCAGTTGCTTTCAACCTGATCCGTTGGGATGTTCTACTGGTAGTGCCACAGTCTATCCTTATCACTGGCAACTTCTTGGTTGGTTTGTGTCATACATGTCAGGGGGTCAAAACGAATCATCCACGTCAAAGGTCTCTGAACGTGAGTACTTCTCAGGGTTTTGTCTTGTCGGCACTGCCTTCATCTTATATTTTATCTTACTGCCCAAGATTTTCGAGGAGGGTAATAGACACATGTCTTATGCTGATGACTTAAAGCTGTTAGTCGTGCGAGGCAAAGAGTGTGGGGGAGACTGTTGGCAAGTTGAATCAGGATCTAACCTCAGTCACGTGAACTTTCAGCAATGTTGATTGGCTACCCACAAATACTAAATAAGGCACTCAGAGTGATCTACCTCTTAACTCTGTGGTGGATACTATGAGTACAAGCATACCACGGGCTCCTCATTCGATTTGCTATTGCTGTGCAGACTGACTCGTATTGAAGGCACCCTCATGATTGATGTCCAAGTCTTTGACCTCGGACTTCCCCACGTCAATGTCTCCGACTGCCTAATTGTCTCCAACTATTTCAATACCTGCCCCTCACCCGCGGGAATCCCTCAGCTGCGGGTCCTCCAGCCCCTTTCTTTATTTCTTTCTCCCAATGTCATCTTCCTATCGACGACAGAGCTCTTCCAATATCATTCTGCTTCCAACTATCACCCCAGTAACTTCTCACTTTCTCATAAAGTTGCCCGCGCCAGTTCATGCGTTCCGAGTACTGCCCTTGTGTCGCCCAGTTGTACTCCATCTCACCTCATTTTCAATTCTACTCAATTCCAAACGCACGTACATTACAGTCCTCCTCACGCTCACCGAGTTTCAGTTTCGTTGCGATCCTCAGCTCCCCCATTCTTGCACCTAACATTTGGTCCTCCGGGCCAGATTTCGTTAACTTTCGAGCATCCAGGACCGAACGTTAACGCCACAATGCCCACTACTCGTTTCAACCGGTGAAAAGAAGTGACACGATAATCGTGTCTGCGCCTTCTCGTCTTCCGACGCCCGCCGCAACTCCTCTGTCTCTTCCACTCGCGTCAACATCGAAACTCACAACCAGCCTCTCGCCGACACCATCCGTTGTGACAACTCACCACCGACACTGTCGCTCGCCGCTCCCCTGACGATCTCTTCGCTGGGCTCATCACTAAATTGCCCCGTCACTCAAGCGCCAATTAGCTGCTAGCAACGGGGGCCGGAACTCCCTCTCCTTGGTGGTCCTTGCGAACTTCCAACCACCTTTATCCAAGTGAAGCCCCACATCACTCGAAATGGTCGCATCGCCGCCGGCCAACCGCCTACCTCTGCTTCTTCCAACTTCAGATCGCCGCTGACCAATGTAACACAAGGTAAGTCTCGGAATAGCGTGAACTGGCTTCCCATAGTAAATTATAGGAGCGAGTCTTCAGCTCCTCCTCTTCAGAGGCACAGCCCTCAGCTCCTCTTGGTTCCCGCTTTTCTTTATGCAACCTGCAATCATTTTCTCCCAAGTCGCTAACCCACATTAAAAGTTCCACAGAGCCCAAGCACACAGCTCAATCGGTTCTACAAGGCCCTCAGAACAAACCCTTCCTCGCAGCTCCTTGTCCCTACAACCCGCATTCGAAGTGTTGTCCTCCAGCCCCTTTTCTTAGGTTTTCCCCTTTCTTTATTTCTTTCTCCCAATGTCATCTTCCTATCGACGACAGAGCTCTTCCAATATCATTCTGCTTCCAACTATCACCCCAGTAACTTCTCACTTTCTCATAAAGTTGCCCGCGCCAGTTCATGCGTTCCGAGTACTGCCCTTGTGTCGCCCAGTTGTACTCCATCTCACCTCAATTTCAATTCTACTCAATTCCAAACGCACGTACATTACAGTCCTCCTCACGCTCACCGAGTTTCAGTTTCGTTGCGATCCTCAGCTCCCCCATTCTTGCACCTAACAGATGTCTAGTGCTTTAAGACAATAGTTCATAAACCTGACGAATGTCGGTTAATTGGATCGGAGCTCCTCGCGATTGCAGTAATTTTTGCCTGAGTCAGCAGCTTCTTCAAACTCACCTCAGTACATTGCTATTTGAACTCACTGCTTTTTGTCTTAACGCCGACAGGAAACTCACATTTCTTTTCAATTACAGGATCCTGTGTTTTCATCCGCCTCTTCCTTATTTATAATGGAAAACCTGGCTCTCACAAACAGTTATAAAACAGGAGTCAGTTCAATGGGTGCGGCTTTGGAGCAGGTCAATTTTAAGGACAGTTCAGTCGCTGCATCTACTATCAATGGCTGGTGTGATAAAAACACGAAAGGAAAAATTCAAAAGATATTTGAGCCAAGTGAGTAATACCTAATGAGTGTGTAACCCACGAATTCTTCTGCATTAACAATTTATTATGAACTCTGTAAGTTTCTTGGAACAAGTTACCAACTTCGTATGCACAAATAACAATGGTGAACGCCATAGAGTTTATTTATTACGACAATAGAACTATAATAAGAGCACAACACAGAACGAGTGATTGAACATATAAATCACATCAACAACACTACCTCCTTCAACCCCATCAAGTCAGTGTTGCTGCCATCCCCTCCCAGCACCACCAAATAAGGCTCTGTGTGGAACATTACAACAGCAGCTCACAACAGTTCATCTAAAACGTAAACCCAATAAGTGTACCCAATGACCCTGTCGTGAATTCCCTTCTTAACGTCTATTCTTATTCGCCTGAGGAGGTTGGCTTCTACAAAGTTCTACTGGAACACTCCAACAGACAATCAGATACTATGAAGGTGGTATGTACCTTTGAAGCTTTTCTTTACTAGCTTTATTGCTGACGCTGGTACCTTTGTTTTCCCTCTACTGCTGGCAATCAAGAAAACCCCCACTGTGGCCTCAGATTGTGTGGCGTCCAAGAGCAGCCTCATGTCTTCTCGGTTCCATCCCCAGGCCTCGTGGAGCTTGTGTTCCTCGATGCGACGTCCCCACCATTATCGCACGAAACACGAGGCTGCCTTGAGGTTCATCCCTACAACCTCATCTGGCCACACCAGAGGCACCTCTTGCACTCTTAGGCGCTCAACAGCCAGCTCCTCACAAGTACACAGTACATGCAACACTGACTCCAGCAAGGCCTTGAAAATCTGTTTCTCGGCCACCTCATTCCCTCCTATTCATATGAGCTGGCACCCAGTGTTGAAAAATTCGTTCCAAACCAGGTCTGACGAAGTAATATAAGAAGCCAGGGCCTTAAGAGCAGCCTGACCCACTCTTACCAGCAGTATTACCTGGATGCTCCTGGTGCCAGGGGGGCTAGCGAAGGTTGCTGATGAGTTACATCTGAAAGCATTGTAGACTCAGACTATTTGGCACACCTTTGTAAGGGCCATTTGACCGCTTGTTACTATAAATACAGCAGAGTAGCTTCTCATCCTTTTGACGGCGTCAAAGCGTGTACGTGCGTGTGATTCGTTGGGTACAAGGGCAGCAAAGCAGATTGGTCAAACATGGCCCTCAGTATTTTATCGTTACAACTAAATTCCCGTTATCCTCGTTACCAGAAGTAAGTTCTAACATATTTTTAATATTTTATCAGGTGACCTGGAAAATACAGTTATGGTCGTTGCGAACGCACTTCATTTTAAAGCCAACTGGAAACATCAATTCAACCGTGAAAGAACACATATGGCAGACTTTCACAGTCCGAGTGGCACTATTAAAGTTCCAATGATGTTTGTAAAAGGCATGTTCAAGTATAGCAATCACAATGAAATCAAGGCTGAATTACTTTTGTTACCGTATCAGGTGAGTTGCATAGTTCAATAAACATAGCTAAAAGCAAGCTTGCACTTTGTTTAAATGAAGTTAATTTACGACACTGTTTGTCCCTTGCATTTTTACTTCTGATCATCTTATTTACCTTTTCAGTCTGACAAGTTTAGCATGTTGGTGATCCTTCCTCATAAAGACAGCAACCTTGATGAAGTTCAAAGCAAACTGGCTAAAGTAGACTTGAAAGAAGCAATAAGTACTATGTGGAGTCAAGAAGTTGAAGTACGGTTGCCGAAATTCAAGATTGAATCTGACTTGGATCTCAAAGGCTCGTTAGCCTTGGTTAGTAACAAAACCTACGCTAGAAAGTAGAGCTTTCAACATACCATTTCATTCAGAGGTCTTTTTAATTTGGAAAATCTACTTTTGGCTCGAGGTGAGAGTGCTGATCTGAAGGGGTGACTTGGCAGCACTAGCCGTCACCAATCGCCTTGTGGAATGGCAACACCCTAGAGGGTACAAGATTTCTTTCAGGTGGACCTTCAGAAAGGACGTTCTATTTTCTCTGAGCAGCGGTATATTGTGAATGATATTCTCCCCCTACCAAGTGATGTATGGGTTGGGAGTTGATTGTGGGATGTAATTGGCTTTGCCTTTTACGACCCATCCTATCGAGAATGTAGGGGGAAAGTTGTATGGACGTTTCGTTATTGGTAAATCCAATGTTTTTGGCAAGAGATGTCGTCGAGATGTGGCATTCCAGTGAGGTCGAGTTTCTTGGGTAGCTTTCATTGTGTGGACCTTAGTGGTTACCTTCAGAAGCTTCAAGGCTCCATTGAAGCTGCGGTAGAGGTTGCTCCACCTTAGGACATAGTTGCACTCAAATCTAATTTATGGCCTGACTTTTAAGAGGTGGACCCCCCCCACCGTTAGGTGGCCCCCAGTGGTAAGGAAGGGGTTAAGTAGAATGATCCGCTGTGTCATTCTAGCGCTATAAATGCCTCTGTACATACATCTGGCTGGGATGCCGCACAACCGACTTCTTGTACTTGTGTGTGTGTGTACATATATCATAACATTGTAGATTCTCGCCATTGTGATTGTGGTTTCCAGCTCTGGTCGTTGAATCATGAGGCGTCGGTATGCCATTGAACTCACTGCAGTGATCCTGGATTCCCAGGTAGTATTTGAAAGGTCGGTTCTTATGTTCACTTGGCCAAACAATTTGAGGCAAATAGGAGCGGAAGAAAATAGCAACTGGGTTGCAACATTGACCGTATCCTGGCATGAAAAGGGGGAAACAAAAGTTCTGAGATGACGTCACGACTGGCTGAGTCAGGAGGTGTTCCTAGCCCTATCACCACTCAAGCGTTACTTCTTCATTCGTATTTTAACTGGATGGGGTGGAACTTTATCTTAAACCTCTTTGTTCCTCTCCTAATCCTTCCATCTCTGGGCAACCCCCTCCCCCCTTCTCTTAGTCTTGATATATTTAGTATGTTAATTTCCTAGGCTCTACGAAGTAGAAAGGAAAGTTATGTTATCGGCTGAAAACAAAGTTTGGAGTTCTCTTCAAATCTTTACTTTTCGAACCCTACCAAGTCCGAAAAACAGTATTTGGGAAAATGGTACGCATGTATGTGTCCGTGAACGATTTTGGTTTATTATTCATTTCTGAATAATAACCCTATGTTTGCGGCCACGAAAAACTTTTTACAATCACCCAAAGGGGATTCCAAATTTGCAATGTCCGTCCCCTGTCTGGGACGTTTTGTGCCTTTAACGTAGTCTAAAAAATTCGTTCTTTCGCATAAAAATCCCATTTGGTATCTAGTTGTGCCCGCCATCTCGGCAATCCGATCGGACGAAGCCCATGGTTGCTATGGACAAAAAATAGTTTAAAAAATTAACGAAACGCAGTATAATCGCAAAGAAGCCGTGTTTCGTATCATTTTCAAGGTATTTTTACATCCTGGGTTGAATGGAATGAGTATCAGACGTGTACAACCGCATATAGGGAAATTACAGTAATTATTAGAGTCTACTAATTGAAAGAACTCGTGGGAACTACAGCAGAAGTCAACGTTTTGTCGTTAGTACTCCCTCCCTCCCGTCTCATTAAAACCACCCACCCACTTGCGTTGCAATGCCCGCTCGACTCGCAACGTTGTGACAATTGCCGAGCGTTCGCTGGAAGTGTCGTCCCAAATTCCCCCACTCTTTTTGCCCACGGGGCGGAGGAAGGTTAGGGCCACTTTCTCTGCACACCCCTACATCGGATCATAAATGCCTACAGACGTTTACGGGCGCCTGGCGCCGGGGGAACATTTAGTTTCCGTAGTTCCATTATAGTCAGGTCATGTTTCGTATGGTTTACTAGTATTTTTCGATGCTGAATCGAATGGAATGGGTCTCGGAGCAGTAATACTAGGTCAAGCTGTTCATGAGAATAATAAACCATTGTGTAATAATTTGCAGGGTTTTTTGAGACAACGGCTGAACAAAATCAGCTCAAACTTGATATCTAGCGCGCAGGTCACCATGGTACGCCAAACTAAAAGTATGAGCAAAATCCGCCCAAAACTAACCATAGTTATCATAGTGATCAAAACGTCACTTTTTTTCTCGAAAACCGTTTTAACGATTTTGATTAATTTTTTTATGTGGACAGCTCCCAACGAGACAACAATACCATAAAACTAGCATTTGTGGGATAATGACGACTCTACTATATGTTACCTGTTACCAAGTACCCTGTAGTCCAACCAAGTACATAGTACATATAGGGGCCACTCCAGATATTCCAGAATTTGTTAAAGTTTGGAAAAGCGATTATTAAACACGGCATGAATCAAAGGAGTCTTCAATAACGCCTATAATATAAATACAGGAGCTACTCCAGATATTCAGCAATTTCAACCACCGCCGTTTCACTTACCACTTATTTCTAAACGTTTTTACCGGATAACTCTGGAAAAGTGATTATTAACCTTTTGAATAAAGTTGCGTCTACAAGCTCATCAATTCGCTGTGTACCATTTCTCAATAATGGTCAGGGCATGAGTACGAGCAGCGCAATAAATTCTGGAAGTTAATTGAGTTAGTAGCAGAAGCTATGAACGCAAGTGAATGGACATAGAGCTAAGGAAAGTTGTGCAGTGCAGCGCACCTGATATTTTTTCTCTGTGTTTACTCTACGACTTTGGAACAATATGCAAAACCTTCCCAAAGAAATCACACCTTCACGTACCATTGATGTACATGCTGGTCACTTGATAAATGTCTTGGCGTAGATAGGAGCAAGCAATAAATTGCAGGCAATTAAGGTCTACTAATGTGTTCATGAATTGAACGATAATGATTTGATAAAAACAAAGTGGCAACCAAACTGCCTTGTGCACTTGGGAGACATGGGAGTTCAGGCAGCTCTGTCAAAACCATAGATTGCTCTTTCACACTGAACGTTGGTCTGTAACGAACGTTAGAATCGGCTGCTGTGGCACATTGCAGGCTGCGAACTATGAGGGATAGAGTAGACTCACCTTGTTCTACTCATCACTGTCTCATTGTCCTGTGAGATATGATGTTGAGGGATATCGTCAATAGATTGACCAAATGCTATAAAGTAATAAAAATAATGGGAAAAGGTCCAGTCTAATAGGTGTTGCAACATCGAAAATACCATGTTCCATCATTACTTACTGTTACAGATGGGCATAACCGACATGTTTGACGCGGGTACAGCCAATCTTAGTAGAATCACGGAAAGCGCTACGCCACCTCTATTTGTAGGTCAAGCAAAACAAAAGGTTGTGATTGAAGTCAATGAAGAGGGCACAGAAGCCGCAGCCGTTTCGGGTGAGTAACTATATTTATTGGCAATAAATTGTTAACTTGAGCGTTTTACGAGAGAGAACTTCGACTTAGAAGATCATCGTGAAATTGAAAAGAATTCAATATTTACACTTTCCTTTGTCCTTGACCATTGGACGAAGCAGTTTCTGTAAAGACAGATTTTTCAATGCTAATCTCCCTTTCTTCCATAAGAAAAACTCTCATGGCCGAAAATTGTGTAAGCGACAGCTGGATAAGATCAGAAATCATGTTCTGCTGCCTTCGCTTCACACAAACTGCACCAGTGATTCAGTGACTAGGTTAGCTCAAGAAACTTTGGTGACTCGTGGGGCCCTTCGCCTTCAGTTACGAGTATATATTAGTGTTTCTTCGTTTATTTTTCTAAAGTAATGAAAAAGGTCTATTTTTAAGTTTATTTGATTTTCTATCAAATATCAGGCAATCATTGTGTTTTCGTGTTTGTTTACATTCATATTTTTCTTCGTTATTTTTTCTTTTCATATTTATTTTCGATGTTGTCTTTCGATACCTTTTTTTACTGACAAAAGAAGCTTTAGAAAATAATTTGGAGAATCAATTTGCTTAAAGATAAATTACTTTTGATAATCAGTGAAATAACAGGTGGCGAGGTTGACATTGGGAACGACTGATTTGAATTTTCGCGTGATTAACACTTTTTCCAATGTTAATACTTCGTGTCAAGTTGATCTTGAATGCATTTATTTGCCGTCAAAACGACTTCTGGTGTGACAGCTTTCCTTTGCTCTGCAGTCTTTTATCGTTCTGCCGACTGACCTGATCTGCTTGTATGTAAAATGGTGAGCTACTGACACGAGTTTTGGGAGAATCGAGTGTTTTAAACATTTGTGTGCAGCTTAAGATGAATTTGAAGGGTGGAGGGAGAGGAAGGATGTTAAACATCAGGGGTTTGTCTTAAATGAGAATATTTTATTGCCCTGCTCACGTTTTCTCATGACGGTATCTCACACATAGACACTTCAGTCAATACAGTTTTATGGGGTGAAGGTATTTTAATCACTGTGACTGCTTAAGTTAGTGTTGGGCCAGTGGTGGATCGAAGGGGAGGGGGTGGAGGACCTCGTTCATTTGCTTTCATATTTAGGAAAATAAACATTGATTTGAACGGCGGAGGAAGAGGCGAAAATTTGTACAAAAATTGTTTACTTCTAATTTTAAATTATTCGAATGAAAGTTTTTTGAGTATTACCTTTTTATACTTTTTCTTCAATTTTTCCTTTCCTGGTTATTAAGATTATAACAACAATAATAATATTCAGAAACAAAACAAAACATGATAAGAATAAACATTCATTTACTTTTCTCTGCCCCCTCCCCCCTCCTTGACAACCCTCTGGATCCTCCAGTGTGACCTTCAAAAGATTTTGATGGGCTGGTGCTTGAGGTAAATTCCAAATGGCTTAAGTAAGGAATTACTGTGTAATTTTTGTGAATATTTGGTAAAAGTTTGATACTAATTTTCTCTTTACAGCAGCCATTAATTACGAATGCTTTCACTGTGCGAGAGTAGCTTTGGTTGTTTAAGAGATCTTAAAGTTTGAACTCATTCAAATTGCCACCGTGAAGGATCAACAAATCTGAGAAAATAAGAGGCTAACGTTTTTTTTCACCTTTCCACTGCTGTTGACAAATGCCCTGGCTAAGCACGACATAGCAGTTCTCATTGGTATCAGAGGAGGATTTGACAACCTATGATGGCCAGGGCTCCTCAATGGGTTTAAAGGTCGGGAAATCCCTGGCAACCTGTCATGTATCAGGGTAAGGAAAACGACAGAAAAGGGGGGCCCTTGGGGCTCAGTCCTCGTACCAGCACTTTGGAACGCCTTTTTCGAAGATCTTTTCACGAGCCCTGTGGAGACTGACTGTATGTGGCTACCACCCCATTGTTTGATCACCCAGGCCTACAAGACAGCATCTCAGTATTCAGCATATCTCAAGTGATCACTGGTCAGTTAGCACTTGACTTAGTGGACGAGTGGAAAGTGAAAAGAGAGCTTCCTCTGCCTGGGCTGAACTCGGGATAGGCCTCTCCACTGAATGAAATAATATCAAGCGAGATGGGATCCTTGTCAAAGGAACGTTACGTGTACGAGTTTTTTCCCAACATTCGTGAACGTCTCAAGGGACACAGCGACTGGTTTCACTGGGTTTTTCTCAAAGGCTCTCCACACTGCACGTCTTGCGCCTCCAGTGCAGAGGAAACGAGAAACCACCTGCTGCTCCACTGTGTGTTCCTACGGCGAGTGAGAGTTGTTGGAAGAGCTGTCAAACCTTCTCAGAACTCGGCATACCTTGTACGATAGCGAAACTGGTGCATCCATGACTTTCGACTCTTATGAGTGTTAAGGAACAGTCATTCTGCTCAGCAAGCACACCCATTGACAAATTCCTCGCACATGTAAATGCGAGGAGGTGACTTAAGCGTTGAGTCAGTGGCCTGTCTCAGACTAGATTAGAACGCTAATAATTAATTGAACAGAAAAATATGAATAATGCCTACAGAAAACAAGGATCATCAATAATGTGAGCGAGAGACAAGTCCAAAGCCAAATGAAGTTGTACTTGGAGACTCGCTGTTACTCGGTCGTCTAAAAACGTTAAACTTAATTGAGCTACCAGAAGAAGGTAAAGGCTCTCCACAGCGATCTCGGCTGTGGTATGTAGCAGCTCTTCATTCGTCGTCTCTGGCCAGATCGCCTAATGGGATCAATTACCACCTTGACAGGAACTACTGCCAACATGGTAACAAAGCCAACTTACCTTAAGTTCCAAAGTACAAGAGAGTACCAGGGCTCACTTCTTTGGTGAACTTTAATTACGAGGACGATAGTTTTGTCAAAAGACAGGTCCACGCGCTTGGTGGCAAACTCATCAAACTTTGCTCAGTAACTCTTATCCAGGATCATCTGAAACAACTGATTTGAGCGATGCTGCAGTGAGGAATTAAAACCCTGGACTCGGCTTTGGCTGAGAGTTACACAGATTACTGCCTTAAACGTTTGTTTTATTTCGAAGTCTACGTAACTCCCGGGCAAATCAGTATTTACTCACTTTCAAGTTTTAATTTTATTTATTTTTAATAATCCTTACTGTATCAGAGTATTGGATTTATTCTAATAATGTTTCATTATTGGACAGCACCACACATAATTGATATCACTGTTCAGTGAATATCTGATGTTTACTTACTTCAAATTAAGTTCTCTACTTGAGATAGACATTTTCTTGTTGCTCGTAATAACATCTCGATTTTGTTTGCGTTTTGGTTGGTATTATACTTTTTCATGCATGACTCGACTTCTCTGGTGTTACTCTGAAGTTTAGACGCGCATGATTCGTTATGACTGTGAGATCTGCACCAAATCGTTAAACATCACTTTCCATTGCTCGATACAGCCATTCATCTGCCACTAGTAAACATTGCACAACCTTCAACAACATGACGTTCAATGCTCCTCTGGGATGCACCAACTCAGGAACCGTTGATGTAATCCTACGCTAATCCCAAATCATTACTGAATATTAACGCATCAGTAGGTGGTCTTGCGGTAGATCGGTCGTTTTTCTTTAGCGGTGTGAGCTTATTGTGCCCTGTTCAATATTGGCAAATAACTTATGTACAGGTTCGTTTTTCTGAACATTAACGAATAGGTTGCTTGGCAGTTTATCCAACAACAATTTCATTCTGCTATTTGCTTCTACAATCTCCGGTGATGGTTTTCATGTTCCAGTAGGAGGACCCATTCCTACTAGCGCCGTAGATAAGATTTCATTCTTGGCAGATCGACCATTCGCATTTATCGTTATGGCTGGCAGCAGGCAAAGCAATGTGGTGGTCACTGGAGAAGTTCGTGACCATCCTTTGGGAAAATAATTGAAATTCTTTCCTAACAATATCACATCAATATAAAATTAAAACAATTTTGGGCTCTAGCGATTTTCGGAAACCTTTTCACCTATCACCTCAGCTTCTTCATCATTCCTTCTCATTTTGGAAACGGCTCATCAAATAAACTACAATAAACAAATACACAGTTCGTTCGTCGAAAATAAAACGAGCGGTGCGTAGCAACACACAACATTCCGCCACCCCCGTAAGTTGGAACACCAGCTACATATGCGAGCGCATTTCTTCATTCAACGCATTTCTACAGAAACATTTATAGAGAACAAAATTAGAGACTAGTTAGTCGAAGGTACTCGGTAAGTTTGATCGAAATCGTTAGAGCCGTTTTCCAGAAAAATGCGAAAAACCCTAGTTTTTGGTACATTTTCGTCCCCACCCCCCTTCCAATCGCCCGAAATCGCCCATAACCTTATTTTGGTGTCTACAAAAAATAACGAACAAAACAAAAAAGAACCAGCTCAATCGGATCAGCCGTTCTCCCCCAAACCGAACTACAGACACACGGACCACGCGCCGAAATTAGGTTTTTTTCAAACAATTCCCTTGCTGAACCAATCTAACGTGGGACTGTCACACCCCGATGGTACAGCAAACCACATTATCATTGAGCCAATGAGGAGCCATGCAGTTCAAAATTTCAATTGATGATTTTGCCTATGTTTACAGGGTTGTCTAAAAATGGCGTATTTTTGCCTTAACCTAAGTTTTGTACGCTGCAAAACTCGTGAGACTAGCACGTGTTAACCACAATTCCATTTTGCTATTTGCTTCTACAATCTCCGCTGATGGTTTTCATGTTCCAGTAGGAGGACTCATTCCTTTTAGCCCCGTACGTAAGATTTCATTCTTGGCCGATCGACCATTCGCATTTATCGTTATGGCTGGCAGCAGGCAGAGCAATTTGGTGGTCACTGGAGAAGTTCGCGACCATCCTTTGGGAAAATAATTGAAATTCTTTCCTATCAATATCTCATCTATATAAAATTAAAACTATTTTGGGCTCTAGCGATTTTCGGAAACCTTTTCACCTATCACCTCAGCTCCTTCATCATTCCTTCTCATTTTGGAAACGTCTCATCAAATAAACTACTCACAGCGTAGGGATAGCTCACTTATATGAGATCAGAGGTATCGCCAAGGATATCTCTTCGATGTGACAGAATTACCTAATTATACTCATACTTGGGTTGGTAATCATCGCACTGGACTTGGAGGAAGAGACATGGCTCTAGTTCATTCAAACCTTACATGTAAAGTAATAAGTAGATCTCGATCACAGGGAACAATAAACTGTATTATATCATCAAATTACAATACTGTAGGACTTCAACACTAATTTGCTGATTAATGATCCAAATAGCAAGCAGTTCGCGAAAATATTAAATTCTAAAATGGTCATATTTATCGATGAATGCTACGCTACTCACCATTCACCCATTTCCCTCTCAGTAATGGAATTAACCTTCGTTAATAACGCTTATGTAGCCTCGAGTTATGCACAGTATCTCACTCAAGCGGCATATCCAGACACGATTTGATCGATTGCTCTCTTAATTGGGAATCAAATAAAGTCGTAAAAATACTATTAGGGGATGAGAAATTAAGATCCACCACGGTCACTCGGGGTGCTGTATGCAGTGAACCTGAATTGAACAAAAATGTAAAACACCTCAATGACGCAATCTTGAAACTGTACGAAAAGCATTGTCCGTTGCAACAAATAACAAATCCAGCCCATGGTTTAACGAAGAAATAAGGAACGTAATGAAAGGCAGAGATAAATATCTGGTGCGTTGCAACACACAACTTTCCTTAGCTCTACAACAATTCACTTTGTACATGGCTAATTCTATTTAATCATCAATTCATTTATTCATTTAATTCATTTATCACTCAGTTAATTTGAACTTGGTCAAACAACGCTTTACGGCAGCAGGAAGCGGTAGCGCTTACAGTTCCAGATTTTATTGTGCTGCTCGTACTCATTGCAGAACCATTATTGAGCAATCGGTACACAGATAATTAATGAGGCTGTAAACATAAATATTTTGAAGAAGGATAGTTATTACTTTTGCAGAGTTATTGGGTAAAAACGTTTAGAACTGGTAGTAAGCGAAACGGCAGTAGTTGAAATTCAGGAATTTCTGGAGTGACTCTCATGTATCTCATGAGCGTTTTTAAACACTCACCCTTTAGGTATGGGATTGGACTACAATACCAATTTTTTTAAACATTCTACTATTATTCCAGCGGAGTTTATAAGGAAAAAACTGCGCTAAAAACGCTTTTGGTCGAAAATTTTGATAATTTATTGTGCTGCTCTCGACATTTTCCCACGAATGGAAATTTTATGGTATAATTACCTTATTGAGAGCTATCAATATATAAATTTTAATCAAAATCGTTAGAGCCGTTTTTGAGAAAAAAAATTGTTGTTTTGATCACTATGATAACTATAGTTAACTTTCGGTAGATTTTTCTCATACCCTTATTTTGGCGTCCCATGGTAACCTGCGGGCTAGATATCAAGTTTGAGGGGATTTGGTACGGTCGTTTTCTCTAAAAACCACTCTAAAATAGATTACGTCGACAGTTTTGGAAATTTATTGTGCTGCTCTCGTCATTTTCCCATAAATGGGAAGTTTATGGTATAGTTGCCATATTGGGAGCTATCAATATAAAAAATTTAATCAAAATCTTTATAGCCGTTTTTGAGAAAAAAAATGTTTGGTGTTTTGATCACTATGATAACTATAGTTAACTTTCGGTGGATTTTGTTCAAACCCTTATTTTGGCGTCCCATGGTAACCTGCGGGCGAGAGATCAAGTTTGAGCTGATTTGGTACCGTTGTTTTCTCTAAAAATCGTTCACAGACACACAGACCATTTTCCCAAATAGTGTTTTTCGGACTCAGGAGGGTCTGAAACGTTAAGATCTGAAGAACACTCAGAATTTTTTTTTCAGCCGATTACATAACTTTCCTTTCTACTTCGTAGAGCCAAGGAAAGTAAAAATATAAGTTCCTGCAAAAAATACAGTAAATAAGAAAGGTTGAAGAATAAAGTAAAACCATTCGTGCAAAACGCCAAAGCGTAATATTATTATTCCATATTCAGTGAAGATAAAGGATCGTGGGATTTTTGGAAAACTAGGCATATAACTTAGAGGCCAACACAAGAACATAAGAGGATCCTCTGGCATACACTCACATAACGACCATTTTATAGAAAGAATGAAGATCTAATCAAACACTAATTATGATGACTGACCTATGAATGATCCAAAACTAATAAATCATTCATCCGTTAGTTGACTCCTTTGATATGTCTACACTTCACGAGACACAATTAAGAGAGGGCTGTTGGCAATGAAACCGAAGTCTGTTAGAGCTGATGGTATTTCCGTCAAAACAGTATTTAGGCCAACCTCTGGGAAAAAAACTGTAATCAAAATCAATCAATTCGGCGTAAACCATATAATATTCTTGAGAAATTCTTGCATCTTCAGCTGAGTTCGTTTGTCGAAAATAAAACGAGCGGTGCGTAGCGGCACAACTTTCCGCCACCCCTGTAAGTTGGAATACCAGCTACATATGCGGGCGCTATATCTTCGTTCAACGCATTTCTACAGAAACATTTATAGAGAACAAAATTAGGGACTAGTTAGCCGAGGGTATCGTTAGAGCCGTTTTTGAGAAAACTGGAATACCTATAAATTAATATTCGACAACTCTCCTTTTCTGAGTTAACTTGGCCTATATCTCCGTTCAACATATATATACAGGAATCATTATGGAGAACGAAATGTGGGTATGGTCGACTAAAATACACTGTGTAAGATTGATCACATCTCGTGAAGCAGTTACCCTGGAATTTACGGAGATGTTCGAAAAAACGTTATTTTCGATACATTTTCATGTTTATCTCTGTTCAATGGACTATCAGAGGAACATTTATCGAGAACAATATGTAGGTATTAACTATTCGGAAACATCTTGAAAGTTTGGTGCTAATCGTTCAAGCCGTTTTGCCAAAAACAGTAAAAACCCTATTTTTGGTTTATTATTCATTCTGAATAATAACCCTGTTTTCGGTCACGAAAAATTTATTACAACCCCGCCCCCCCTCAAAATTTGATACTTTACGTTTCAATACATGAAGATTCCAAATTTGCAATGTCCGTCCGCCGTCCCCTGTCTGCAATCCGGACCGTTTTGTGCCTTTGACATGGTCTAAAAAATCTGTTCTTTCGCACAAAAATCCCATCTGGTATCTAGTTGTGCCCGCCATCTCGGCAATCCGATCGGACAAAGCCCATGGTTGTTATGGACAAAAAATGGTTGAAACAATTAACAAAACGCAGTATAATCGCAAATAAGCCGTGTTTTGTATTGTTTTCAAGGTATTTTTACATCCCGGGTTTAATGAAATGAGTATCAGACGTGTACAACCGCGTATAGGGAAATTACAGTAATTATTAGAGTCTACTAATTGAAAGAACTCGTGGGAACTACAGCGGAAGTCAACGTTTCGTCGTTAGTACTCCCGCCCCCCTCCTGTCTCATCAAAACCACCCGCTCGCTCGACTCGCAACGTCATGCCAACTGCTGAGGGTTCGCTGGAAGTCCCGTCCCAATTTCCCCAACTCCTTTTGCCCGACGGGACGGAGGAAGGTTAGGCCACTTTCTCCGCACACCCCTCCATTGGATCATAAATGCCTACAGTGGTTTACGGGCGCCGGGGGAATATTTGATTTCCGTAGTTCCATTGTAGTCAGGTCATGTTTCGTATGGTTTACTAGTATTTTTCGATGATGAATCGAATGGAATGGGTCTCGGAGCAGTAATACTAGGTCAAGCTGTTCATGAGAATTCTAAACCGTTGTCTAATAATTTGCAGGGTTTTGCTATATAGGCCTATATCTCCGTTCACCATATTTTCATGGAGATACGTATGAAAGAAAACTTTGATCAAATTTGAAAGTTTAATCAAAATCGTTATAGCCGTTTTCGAGCAAAATGCGAAAAACACTAGTTTTTGGTACCTTTTCGTCCCCCACCCCCCTTCCAATCGCCCGAAATCGCCCATAACCTTATTTTGGTGTCTACAAAAAATAACGAACAAAACAAAAAAGAACCAGCTCAATCGGATCAGCCGTTCTCCCGAAAATCGAACTACAGACACACACGGACCACGCGCTGAAATTAGGTTTTTTAGGCTCAGTAGGCTTCAAAACGTAAAGATCTGAAGAAAACTCCAATTTTTTTTGACCCGATTACTATACTTTCCTTTTCCTATGGGGTAGCAGAAAGTAAAAATGCACAGTTTTAAAATAATTTACAAAATGTTGGATTGATGTTTTCATTCATCATTACGAATGATCTCTACATCTCGCTAGATGGGTCGTTTTTCTTTAGCGGTGTGAGCTTATTGTGCCGTGTTCAATATTGGCAAATAACTTATGTACAGGTTCGTTTTTCTGAACATTAACGAATAGGTTGCTTGGCAGTTTATCCAACACAGGAAGGAGTTGTACATGGATAGGTATGGGAGAGATAACATAAGAAAACATGTGGTAATACCAGTATCCACACAACTTCTCTCCATAAATGACATTGAGGAGGGCACTTGTAAGGGGAACCCACCAAAAGTAAAGCCTCTGTTTGTTCAATAATCCCCTTGCTGAACATCTAACGTGGGACTGTAACACCTCCATGGTACAGCAAACCACATTATCATTGAGCCAATGAGGAGCCATGCAGTTCACAATTTCAATTGACAATTCCATTTTGCTATTTGCTTCTACAATCTCCTCTGATGGTTTTCATGTTCCAGTAGGAGGACTCATTCCTACTAGCGCCGTAGATAAGATTTCATTCTTGGCAGATCGACCATTCGCATTTATCGTTATGGCTGGCAGCAGGCAAAGCAATGTGGTGGTCACTGGAGAAGTTCGCGAACATCCTTTGGGAAAATAATTGAAATTCTTTCCTATCAATATCTCATCTATATAAAATTAAAACAATTTTGGGCTCTAGCGATTTTTGGAAACCTTTTCACCTATCACCTGAGCTCCTTCATCATTCCTTCTCATTTTGGAAACGTCTCATCAAGTAAACTACTCAAAACGTAGGGGTAGCTCACTTATATGAGATGAGAGGTATCGCCAAGGATATCTCTTCGACGTGATGGCTATTGGGGGCACTTTTTTGGAATCTTCAGAATTACCTAATTATACTCATACTTGGGTTGGTAATCATCGCACTGGACTTGGAGGAAGAGACATGGCTCTAGTTCATTCAAACCTTACATGTAAAGTAATAAGTAGATCTCGATCACAGGGAACAATAAACTGTATTATATCATCAAATTACAATACTGTAGGACTTCAACACTAATTTGCTGATTAATGATCCAAATAGCAAGCAGTTCGCGAAAATATTAAATTCTAAAATGGTCATATTTATCGATGAATGCTACGCTACTCACCATTCACCCATTTCCCTCTCAGTAATGGAATTAACCTTCGTTAATAACGCTTATGTAGCCTCGAGTTATGCACAGTATCTCACTCAAGCGGCATATCCAGACACGATTTGATCGATTGCTCCCTTAATTGGGAATCAAATAAAGTCGTAAAAAATACTATTAGGGGATGAGAAATTAAGATCCACCACGGTCACTCGGGGTGCTGTATGCAGTGAACCTGAATTGAACAAAAATGTAAAACACCTCAATGACGCAATCTTGAAACTGTACGAAAAGCATTGTCCGTTGCAACAAATAACAAATCCAGCCCATGGTTTAACGAAGAAATAAGGAACGTAATGAAAGGCAGAGATAAATATCTGGTGCGTTGCAACACACAACTTTCCTTAGCTCTACAACAATTCACTTTGTACATGGCTAATTCTATTTAATCATCAATTCATTTATTCATTTAATTCATTTATCACTCAGTTAATTTGAACTTGGTCAAACAACGCTTTACGGCAGCAGGAAGCGGTAGCGCTTACAGTTCCAGATTTTATTGTGCTGCTCGTACTCATTGCAGAACCATTATTGAGCAATCGGTACACAGATAATTAATGAGGCTGTAAACATAAATATTTTGAAGAAGGATAGTTATTACTTTTGCAGAGTTATTGGGTAAAAACGTTTAGAACTGGTAGTAAGCGAAACGGCAGTAGTTGAAATTCAGGAATTTCTGGAGTGACTCTCATGTATCTCATGAGCGTTTTTAAACACTCACCCTTTAGGTATGGGATTGGACTACAATACCAATTTTTTTAAACATTCTAGTATTATTCCAGCGGAGTTTATAAGGAAAAAACTGCGCTAAAAACGCTTTTGGTCGAAAATTTTGATAATTTATTGTGCTGCTCTCGACATTTTCCCACGAATGGAAATTTTATGGTATAATTACCTTATTGAGAGCTATCAATATATAAATTTTAATCAAAATCGTTAGAGCCGTTTTTGAGAAAAAAAATTGTTGTTTTGATCACTATGATAACTATAGTTAACTTTCGGTAGATTTTTCTCATACCCTTATTTTGGCGTCCCATGGTAACCTGCGGGCTAGATATCAAGTTTGAGGGGATTTGGTACGGTCGTTTTCTCTAAAAACCACTCTAAAATAGATTACGTCGACAGTTTTGGAAATTTATTGTGCTGCTCTCGTCATTTTCCCATAAATGGGAAGTTTATGGTATAGTTGCCATATTGGGAGCTATCAATATAAAAAATTTAATCAAAATCTTTATAGCCGTTTTTGAGAAAAAAAATGTTTGGTGTTTTGATCACTATGATAACTATAGTTAACTTTCGGTGGATTTTGGGCTCTAGCGATTTTTGGAAACCTTTTCACCTATCACCTGAGCTCCTTCATCATTCCTTCTCATTTTGGAAACGGCTCATCAAATAAACTACAATAAACCAATACACAGTTCGTTCGTCGAAAATAAAACGAGCGGTGCGTAGCAACACACAACTTTCCGCCACCCCCGTAAGTTGGAACACCAGCTACATAGGCGGGCGCTATTTCTTCATTCAACGCATTTCTACAGAAACATTTATAGAGAACAAAATTAGAGACTAGTTAGTCGAAGGTACTCCGTAAGTTTGATCGAAATCGTTAGAGCCGTTTTCCAGAAAAATGCGAAAAACCCTAGTTTTTGGTACATTTTCGTCCCCCACCCCCCTTCCAATCGCCCGAAATCGCCCATAACCTTATTTTGGTGTCTACAAAAAATAACGAACAAAACAAAAAAGAACCAGCTCAATCGGATCAGCCGTTCTCCCCCAAACCGAACTACAGACACACGGACCACGCGCCGAAATTAGTTTTTTTTCAAACAATTCCCTTGCTGAACCAATCTAACGTGGGACTGTAACACCTCCATGGTACAGCAAACCACATTATCATTGAGCCAATGAGGAGCCATGCAGTTCAAAATTTCAATTGATGATTTTGCCTATGTCTACAGGGTTGTCAAAAAATGGCGTATTTTTGCCTTAACCTAAGTTTTGTACGCTGCACAACTCGTGAGACTAGCACATGTTAACCACAATGCCAATTTGCTATTTGCTTCTACAATCTCCAATGATGGTTTTCATGTTCCAGTAGGAGGACTCATTCCTTATAGCCCCGTACGTAAGATTTCATTCTTGGCCGATCGACCACGCGCCGAAATTAGGTTTTTTTCACACAATACCATTGCTGTACTAATCTAACGGAGGACTGCCACACCTCCATGGTACAGAAAACCACATTATCATTGAGGCAATGAGGAGACATGCAGTTCAAAATTTCAATTAATGGTTTTTGCCTATGTCCACAAATTCATTTTGCTATTTGCTTCTACAATCTCCTCTGATGGTTTTCATGTTCCAGTAGGAGGACCCATTCCTACTAGCGCCATAGATAAGATTTCATTCTTGGCAGATCGACCATTCGCATTTATCGTTATGGCTGGCAGCAAGCAAAGCAATTTGGTGGTCACTGGAGAAGTTCGCGAACATCCTTTGGGAAAATAATTGAAATTCTTTCCTATCAATATCTCATCTATATAAAATTAAAACGATTTTGGGCTCTAGCGATTTTCGGAAACCTTTTCACCTATCACCTGAGCTCCTTCATAATTCCTTCTCATTTTGGAAACGTCTCATCAAATAAACTACTCAAAGCGTAGGGGTAGCTCACTACCAGGAGCCACCTACGTAGAGAGGTTGGCAAATGGGAGGACAGGTGCAGGGCTGCTCATTGGCAGGGGCTGCCCGGCCTTAGACAGTCAAAACTCTTCGTCCGGCTCTCCAGAGAGAGGTCCAAGGAGGTACTTGCACTGGGGAGGAAGGATATGAGGATCATATGTGGCCTGTTCACAGGTCACTGTCCGCTGAGGTACCACCTTGCAAATATTGGCAAGTGCGAGGTATAGGTATGCAGGTTCTGCGAGGTAGGGCTAGAGACAGCAAAGCATGTGCTGTGCGTATGCGATGGAATTGTGGCATCGCGCCGTTGTGTGTTTGGGAGGCTCTTTCTTCAGCAAGAAGAGGTGGCAAATGCAGAACTTGCGGATATCCTCCGCTTTGTGCGAGGGTGGTGGGGGCGCATAGGTGACCAATCTATATACCAATCTAACGTGGGACTGTCACACCTCCGTGGTACAGCAAACCACATTATCATTGAGGCAATGAGGAGCCATGCAGTTCAAAATTTCAATTAATGGTTTTTGCCTATGTCCACAAATTCATTTTGCTATTTGCTTCTACAATCTCCGCTGATTGTTTTCATGTTCCAGTAGGAGGCATCACTTTTTTTAGCCTCGAACCTGAGATTTCATTCTTGGCCGATCGACCATTCGCATTTATCGTTATGGCTGGCAGCAAGCAAAGCAATTTGGTGGTCACTGGAGAAGTTCGCGACCATCCTTTGGGAAAATAATTGAAATTCTTTCCTATCAATATCTCATCTATATAAAATTAAAACTATTTTGGGCTCTAGCGATTTTCGGAAACCTTTTCACCTATCACCTCAGCTCCTTCATCATTCCTTCTCATTTTGGAAACGTCTCATCAAGTAAACTACTCAAAACGTAGGGGTAGCTCACTTATATGAGATGAGAGGTATCGCCAAGGATATCTCTTCGACGTGATGGCTATTGGGGGCACTTTTTTGGAATCTTCAGAATTACCTAATTATACTCATACTTGGGTTGGTAATCATCGCACTGGACTTGGAGGAAGATACGTGGCTCTAGTTCATTCAAACCTTACATGTTAAGTAATAAGTAGGTCTCGATCACAGGGAACAATAAACTGTATTATATCAATAAATTACAATACTGTGGGACTTCAACACTAATTATGATGACTGACCTATGAATGATCCAATACTAATAAATCATTCATCCGTTAGTTGACCCTTTTGATGTGTCTACACTTTGGGAGATACTGTCGGGGCCCCCTTTTCAGGTGCTTGCGTGGCCTTAAAAAGGGCCGACGAAATATTGTTGTTGTGTGGGTAGGTCCTGTCTGCTGGTTGAGAGAGTGTGAGGCGAAGAACAGGTTTCTCGGGCGTCATTGCGTAGGACGAAGGGCTCGGTTGAGCGGTAGCTCTTCACGGCGAGGGACTCAGTTGAGTCGTCGCTCCTTCTACTTCAGACACGAGAGGGCAGACTCGTCGTCCCCACTGGCGCCACTGATGGTGGTCGGTTGTTGTCGGAAGAAGTGATTGGTGTAAGAATGGAAGAATGAATGCTGGATGTCAGTTTTTTTTTTCGGACGCTTCCGGGGAGGTGAAATCCTCAAAAGACACCCAAATGGGTAGTGTCGGTTTTTTACCGACTAAAACCCCTCCCCCGCGGTGTCCAACCCGGAGGTTCTAAACCAGAAGGATGGGAGGCCAGCCTGCAGATGCAGGGGGACTCATACGCATCATGCGATGCGGGGAGGGCGGGACGGGGTTAGCGTGGAATGAGGGAGCAGGGCCTATGGATGATGTCCGAGGGGTTGGGGGCATATTGTGTGAGGCAGCTGATGCAGGTTGGGGTGACCCGCCACTGAGTTGCGGAGGTTGAGGGCGTAGGTTGAGGCGGCCGCGCTGAGCGAGGGGAGGCCTGTTTCCTTCAGGAGCTGCCGGTTTCTGATGTAGCGGGGTGAGCGGAAGACACCTCGGAGGGACTTCATGTAGGTGCCCTCGAGTTGGTGAGGGAGGAGGCCGTGCCCCAGACGGGGAAAGCGAAGGGAGGAGGCTGTGCCCCAGACGAGGAAAGCGTAGGTGCTGATGCTCCTGATGATGGCGTTGAAGACACGGATTTTCGTTGGATGTGAAACCTAACTGTTGTTGAAGAACGGCCAGAGAGCAATGAAGGCTCCGTTGATTTTGGCACGAACTGCGAGGGTCTGCCTGTACCAGTTGAGTTTCCTGTCGCAGATGACACCGAGGTACTTGGCCTGGTGTTTCCAAGGGATTGGATGGTTCCCCACTTGGATGTTGGGGGGTGGGGGGATGTTACGGCGGGAAAAGAAGACTGCTTCTGATTTGGATTCGTTGAGGCGTAGTCCCCATTTGTGGTACCAGCTGAGCAAGGACGGCAGGAACTTATTCATGACTGTGGCACAATGCAGCTTGGTTTTGGAGGTGTAGAGGAGAGCTACGTCGTCCGCATATTGTGCAGTGATGATCTTCTCATGGACAGGTATATCGTGGCAGAAGATATTGAAGAGGGCTGGGGAGAGTTTTGAGCCTTGGGGTACGCTAGCCGTGATGTGGTGGGTGGTGGATAGAGTTTTGCCAACTCTCACCTTGAAGGTCCTGTCGGTGAGGAAGGAGCGAATCAGACCAATGAGAGAGGGTGGACAGCGGAGCAGGATGAGCTTGTATATCAGGCCTTCATGCCAGACCCTGTCAAAGGCTTGGCGGGCGTCCAGTAGAAGCATGGATGTGTGTCGATGCTTGTTTCGGCTCTCAGCTATGTATTCAGTCACCCTGAGGAGCTGGTGGCAGGTTCCATGACGGTGTCTGAAGCCATGTTGGAAGTCAGGGAGAACCTTGTTGGTGGAGATAAACTCGATGAGGCGGGTTAAAATGATAGCCTCAGCGATCTTGCTCAGGGCGCAGAGAAGGCTGATGGGCCTGTAGCTAGTAGCTTTGTTCAGAGGCTTTCCTGCCTTGGGGATGTAGATGATTGTGGCTCTTTCCACGCTGCAGGGAAGTATTGGAGGCGCATGGAGGCATTGATGATGTTGCAGATGGCCACTGTGTGGATCCTGGGGAATGTCTTCAGGACTCCGTTTGAGATGCCATCGCTGCCTGGGGCCTTGTTTTTGGTGAGGCCTTTAATGGTTTCGCTGATTTCCTTCGGGGAGGTGCTGGATGTCAGTGCAGGCAGGCCCTTATATACCTACTCTTGGAAGGAGTCGTCCTTTCTGGTTGGCCACCTGCTATCCCCTCCAGGAGTCGTTTGTGGCTCGCGGCTAGTGCCCTCTGTCGGGATGACTTTCCTGTGAAGCGCCTTATGTAGGTAATGGTGGCCAGCCGCCACAGATACTATTGAGAGAGGGCTGTTGGCAATGAAACCGAAGTCTGTTAGAGCTGATGGTATTTCCGTCAAAACAGTATTTAGGCCAACCTCTGGGAAAAAACTGTAATCAAAATCAATCAATTCGGCGTAAAGGAGATAATATTCTTGAGAAACTCTTGCATCTTGGTCGAAAATAAAAAAATGTTGGGCCCACATAATTGGCTATAGTCGACTTTTCTTCCGCTTCTGACGTTCAGAAAGTGTCAGCTCAATAAGATCAGCCGTTCTCCCACAAATCGAACTACAGACACATAAATGGACCACGCGCCGAAATTAGGTTTTTAGGCTCAGTCAGGCATCACTATACTTTCCTAACCCTTTGGGGTAGCGGAAGGTAAAAAGGAGCAACGCATTAAATTCGGAAACGCATACCACGTATTTTAGCCTACAGGGTGGGGGGGGGGGCGTTGTGAATGATTTTTGTGTGACATGGTTGCAGTGGGGTTGGCAGTGTATATTGGTGTTGGTGTGATTATTTTGTAGATTGTGCATGAAGCATTGGTGCGTTTATACTTGTTTGTGTGTTTGTAGATATAACCTGATAATATTCAAATACTCTACAGCCAGTCCAGTCTCACTACATGATCACCCAGCGTAGGTCTGTTTACCTATGAAAATCATAAGAGCGTTATATCAGTCAAAAGTCGTGAAGGTTGAGGTTTCACTAGCATGGGAGAGCAGGGGAGCTTGTAAAGGATCCTCAGAACCCCGATTTGTAGAGGTATAGCAGGTTGTTGCCCATGTGTTACTATGTAGAAATATAACACTGAGTTCTTAGTCTGGTTCCCTCCAGATCTAACTATTAACCTGCGTGGCAAGTTTCAGTGTGAGAGATCAACCGTGGCGTTTTCTTCATAACCTTCTTCCCAAACTAGGTCGAAATGGGTACAGCTTGCTAAGCAGCAGTCTCAGCTGGAATGTTTGGCTACTCTTTCAACAACCGTTGCTCGCTGTTGTAGGAATCACAGTGGAGCAGCACATGGTTTCTTGCTTCCTCCACAGTGGATGTGCAGGGATGTCTTTGAGAGAAAAGATGTGGAGCTGCTCATTGAATTCACCAAAACCTGCAAAGTACTTTTTTTTTTTGACCCGAGGGCGAGTGGGACAAGACCCTTTGTCACTGCGGCCACATATGGGCCTATTGTGACGCTGGCCCTTTCTTAGTAGAAGGTGTCGTACATAGCCACCCCCCTTAGGAAGCAGAGTATGTCCTTCACCGCAGAGTCCCCTACGGTTTGGGGTTCAGTGGTCCCCTGACCGAAGTATTCCAAGCGTTTTGCAGCCAAGGCAGGGCACTCACACAGGATATGCTCTGCTGCCTCGTCCTCCTCACCGCAGAGTCTGCATTCCACTCCCTCTGAGATGCCCATCTTGTTGAGGTGATATCTGAGTGGGCAGTGCCCGGTGAGGAAGCTTATCAGTACTCTCAGATCTTGTCTAGAGAGTGTCAGCATCGCCTTCGCCCTTTTACAGGAAGGCGTGACAAGCCTTTTCGCCTGTCTTAGTCGTGACTGGCGATGCCAATGGGTGCCATTTTCCTGTATCTCCCATCGAGCCACCAGACGGTTCAGGTGACTTTTCGTCAGGCCCACATGTGGCTCAGCCCCGATGGGTAGGGATTCTGTACCCCTTTTCGCGAGGCGGTCAGCCTTTTCATTGCCCTTGCCCCCTGTGAGCTGGAACCCAAATCAGGGAGAGCCTGTTACGGGCGCCGAGCTGCTTGAGCGCACGGAGGCAATCCCATGCCAGCTTAGACCTAAAACTATAGTCTGCGATGGCCTTTAAGGCGGCCTTGCTGTCTGAGAAAATGTAGATCCGCTTGCCCTTGAGTCCTTTGTTCAGGATCTCTTCTGCGATTTCTTGGGTTTTGCCCATTGTTCGCGGCTGCTTATTCAGTCAGCATGCTGACCATATTCACAGCTGGCCGCAGACATGCCCCTGGGGACAATGCCGTGGCCGATCCACTATCCACAACCCGTGGTCGCGCCTGGTAGCATGGACATGCTCCTGGGAAGATAACCCAGAACCAGGTACAAAGTACTTGCACGTCTAATGGTCTGGCTGGACCCACTTTCTCCGAAAACGTTCCCGTTGTTGGGCAAAACTCATCCGTGTCATGCTCCTTTGATGAGGATTCCCATTTCCCTTGCCATTCATTCTAGCGTGACAAGTTTCTGCTCAGTATATACGAAGTTTGGCCATTTTCACTCTCCTCTTGTCCATTATACGCACAACGGCCAAGTCAGTGGGTAACTGGCCCGTGATCAGTTGCGGTGCTTCAGTGGATGCTGTCTTTAGACTTTGATGATATACAGGAACGCGTCTCTCTGTGGTTGGGCCACTACTCTCCTTTGATAGACTAAGAGTTTGGTCATTAGCCAATCACACTTAAGTAAATGGCCTTGTTCATGAGGACAGGAGGGAGGGGATTGTGTCATGGTTACACACACTGAGACTCCTGAGAATACCATCGAAGACCCTACTGGCACCTCTATTCTAGTGTTCCTCGGACTGAGATGCGTTTGCATTCGATCGTAGTGGTTGTACTTGTGCGGGGATTCCTTACGAGCAAGTATAGGCTAGGAAGAATTCCCCGACGTTTAAGGTCATTGAGGAGCGCTGAGCACCATAGGTTGCCAAACGCTCCTATGCCGATAAGAACTGATTTCGATGAGAACTGCTGTGACGAACTTAGCGCACTGATCCTTCAGTACACCCATATTGTCTGCCAGTGAGATTGTGGCCTACCCAATCAGCTCATTCATCTAGTGTCTACTTCATGTTGTGTTTTTCATCTTGCTCTCAGAAACTGTGTTTTAAAGAGTGTTGGCCTCATTATTACTCAAAAGGGGGAGTCCTTCTCCTTCATGAATGTTCTTAGTTTTACCTTTAAATCTCGGCATTCGTGTCAGAAACTATAAAATTTCCACTTTTCAAGGTTTCATTAGCTGGGCTATCGCACTTCCTTCTCATCGTCATCTCCTTTCCTGAGCACAACGCCTTTCTGCTTGTCGGAGTCCCCTTTTCAAGGGCGTGTGTGGCCTTAAAAGGGCCGACGAAAGTCTTGTTAGTACTGTCTCTGCCAGTTGGCAAAGTGTGTGGCGAGGGACTCAGTTGAGTCGGCGCTCCTTCTCCTGCAGACGCGAGGCGAGGGACTCGGTTGAGTCGGAGCGTAGGTTGAAGGGCTCGGTTGAGCTGCAGCTCCTCACGGCGAAGGGACTCGGTTGAGTCGGCGCTCCTTCTCCTGCTGAGTCGGCTGAGGTACACGATTGAGTCGAAGGCTCAGTCGAGCAGTGGCTCCTCGAGGTGAGGGACTCGTCATCTCCACTGGCGCAGTCTTCAAGTGTAGTCTCTGGTCAGTTGGTGTTGGCTCCTTGAAGTCGGAAGAAGGAATGCATGAATGTCCTTGCAGGCAGGCCCTTATGTACGTTTTCTTGGGGGGTGTAGCCCTCTCTCATTGGCTACCTGGTATCCCCTCCAAGAGTCGTCTGTGGCTCGCGGCTAGTGCCCTCTGTCGGGATGACTGTGAGTTGTGAGGCGCCTTTTGTAGGTGTATGAGTGGCCAGCTGCCACAGCAGTCAAACGCTTTGAATACTTTGCTCAGGGGTCAATCGAACCCCAAATCATAGCGGAATCTGCGCTGAAGGACATACTCGGCTTCCTAAGGTGGGTGGGTATGTAGGACGCCTTCTACTGTGGTCAGTGTCACATTAGGCCCATGCGTGGCAGCAGTCACAAAGCGACTTTGTCCCGTATGCCCTCGGGAGAAAAAAAAAACAAACCTTGTCTGTGAATCATAGTAGGCCGCAAAACTTTCTTTGACCTATGCGTACGTAGAAATCATTGTTGGCACACCTGTGTTAGTAGGTTTTAGGTTTGGTGTGGTACTTGGTTGTGGTGTTGAGCAACAGCGGTAGTTCAGTGTGTATTGCTGATAGGAACGCTCGAAGGATGGAGGGTTGAATAAGCACTTATAGTGGACTCACCTCCTTTTATTAGGAATTATTCTTATAGAAATGCGTTGACCGAAGATACAGTGCCCATATATATTGCAGATCGTTAAATTTACGAGTGATTTGCGGTTGATTTTCTATCGTGTTTTTAATTAAGAAGCTGCCCTTCCACCGCTTGCTCATTTCATTCATCAATCGTGCTCTTGAACGAGGGGACTCTTGATCGTACGTTATTTGTTGCGAATCATTAAATTATCATTTCGAATCGAAGGGAATCGCTGTTGAAGTTTCTTTTGTGCCAGCCAGTTCAAGGACAGACAAAAATGGGATGAGTAGTGTCTTCGTAGTTGGTCCATCAAGTGTCTCATCTGGTTGAACATTTATCCCCTGGCTCTCTTGTCTTAAGTGACTCCTACTGAATCGTGTGGACGGTGTTGCAATCTGCAATTGTGTGTTAACATAAACATGTACGCTCGTATGAGACGATTTCAATTTTTTCTTGCCGGAATTGTTGCAGCTGCTCGCATTCAAAAAAGAAGTTTGAACTTCAACGTGCAGTTTGAGGCTGACCGACCTTTCAATTTCGTGATACTGTCGAAGGAGGCGCCGATCTTATACGGGGGCGTTTGGCAGCCTGAAGCTAATGAAATTCGTCACATTGAACTTTGACGTTATACTAATTGAATTTTTCGATTGAGTCAGACTGAAATAATGGGATTTTGAACTGAGGCATTTGATGGCTCCTTTTGAATGAATGTAATGAATGGCCAGGTTGTCAAGAAGATAAGTTTTTCATGTTTGACTCGTTTGGAGGATCAACATTAGATTGGGTGTTTGATAAATGTATTTGACGTGATCTTTAATTTCCTAGAGGGAGCGCCTCATTCCTATTCTGTAAAGTGTTTGTTCGAATACATTTTAGCAAACTTGATCTAGTACTACTACAATTTCCTGCAATCATATACCTCTTCTCAAACCAAACGTTAAACACGACATTGTAGGTATAGCTAGGACGACTCTACTTTTGCCTAATCACCTTAACGAATCCCGTCATTCCTTCAACATTGACAGATAGGCAGTACATTGATTTGTTTTTCTCATTTTTGCCGCAAGGGATGCATGTTGGATGTGCTACAAAAATTTTAAATAATCAAAAGTAACAGTTCTGACAAATGTTAAATGAGACGCACTGATTACTCAGTGTTCCTCCATTTCTGTAATAACTATGTTCGCCTTATTGTAACAATCTCTTCCGGCCACCTCTCTCTCATGTCGCTGGTGACAGAACCAGATCTACCTTTCACTGCCGCATTCTCTGTGCGACCTATTCAGTTGCATACTTGTTATTTATGATGCCTAACTGTCGAAATCGATATAACGTTGTAACACAAATTTAGTGGCAATAGGCAATCGGCCAACTCCGTTTTATAACTGAAATGGGTTTCCACTCGTTGCAAATGATTTAGTTCATAAGAGAAGAGATTATTTTTCAGTGGTTATAATGCCAGTTATTTATTGCCTACTTTGTTATTAAGACCGCATTTACATTGCAGTGGGACGGGAACGTTGTTGTCAAGGAGTTTAACTGCCCGGTTTTTGGAGGCAGACTAGAGAGAAACGATTACTTTCGTTATATCGTTCTGCAAGTTCCTGCAAGTAGTTGAATTTGCCTCATTGAAATTTCTCTGTTTTCCATCTAGACGCAGTCCTAAACCACTGAGACCCTTGCTGTTCGACTCGGCATCGAAAAATAATTAGGAAACGATACCTAACTGCCAAAATCTCGTTTTTTAAAAATTGTATTGCTCATAATAAACATGGGGGCTAATTCCCAATACAATGGCAAAGAGTACATTCGCGTGGAACTTCGGTTCGCGATTCGGAACGTTGAAGAGCGTCACTGATACTGATGCTAGTTACAACTTTCATCACTGGCAACTTTCTAGAGCTAGTATTATTCAAAATATGACTTTAATCGTTCGACTAACCGTTGAACTATGGAATCATTCCGCGAATCCCACCCTTCGGTAAATTTCCGTTGTAACCGAAATATTGTCCTTCAGTTGTCGAGTTGCCGCCACCGCATGCGCCTTTTTCCGGTCTTTTTTGGTTACGTATCCAATTTTTTTCGCGCCCGTCCGGATTCTCTTGCTTTAGTGCTTTCCCCACTGCCCTCTTCGCGGTTATGTTTTGGTTATATTATTCGACCAGCCATAGATGGGCCAATTAATACCAATTTGATCCATCGATTGAGAGTGGAAGGCTTACGGAGTGTTGTGCATTGGTGTATGAGTGTCGGTTTTATCTCAGAGAAGTATGAATGTCCTGAATGTGGTGGGTGGATGAAATTGTCTCCAAAGGCTGGTTCCTTGGATGGTTTGAATGGAGGTGTAGACGGGATGGCCACAACTCCAAACGGTCAATTCGTAAGGGGTCGTGGTTCAGCCTGAGTAAGTTGAGTATGGCTGACATCATGCTTCTCACCCTTAATTGGGTAATGAGATAACCGGCAGAGATGAGAGCGATAGATCGGAATGTTTCCAGGAACACCGTTACCGACTGGAAGAAGCCTATTCTCCTCAAAGTTCGGATACGTAACTTAAGAGGTGAGTGATATTTTTTGTTATTTTTGTGGTCGTCAATGTCTGTTCTGTTGCATTACGCGAGTGATATTTATTATATTTGTGGTCTTCAATGTCTGTTGCATTAGGCGCGCACTTCATGTTTTTTTGTTCACTTCGACTCAGTTTCGCGCGCTCTCAATTGTTTACATCCCGTTTCTTTCGCGCGCGTTGTTTACATCCATTTATACAACAAAACTTTGCTCAACTCTTACTGCTACTGTTACGCTCACCAGTATCAGTGACGCCAGTAAACCGTTCCGAATCGCGAACCGAAGTTCCACGCGAATGTAACCGTGGCCATTGTACTGGGAATTTACCCTAAGTTGAATTACGCAGAGTATTAGATTTAAGAGTTTTATTGAATGAAAACGAACGAGACAGAGATAAGAACCGGTGGAGCGCACATGTCGAGAAAAACGAATAGCATAGAAAAGGTTAGGAACATACTATCGATTACTTCAATATGATAGAAACTTCGATTAATATATCGATCGATTAAAACAGACATCGATACATTATGAAGGCGCGAAATACGAAGATCACCAGTCATTTTCAACACCGATAACTACGTTAGAAATGGAATTTTCGTGCGAACTAACGGATTTTCTTAGACAAAATATGTCCTGGACAGCGGATGGACAGGAATCTCCATGCCTTGAAACGTAGTGTCAAATTTTGTCGGGGGGTTGCAACAAATATGTGCTCGGCAAAAAACACAAGTATCTGCAGGTAGGGAAAAGGAGCTATTACATTTGCGTCGTTGAAAGTTCCCCTTCGGGTTTGAGAATTATATTTAACTACCCTCTCATTAGCCACTCATCATTCATTACAATGTTTAGTCTGGTAAATCTGCCTCAACGTGTACTAACCTACTTGTTTCTGGGACATTTTCCAATGTTTCTGATTAAGAGTCAATAAGAGTAATGGCGCATGTTCATCATATCAGTGCTTTATATTTGCTCATCGTTCTTGTCATGTTTCATTTGCTCTTATATCAACAACAAATTTGTGTAGTTCATGTTTTCTGTGCTCAAACCAACAATAATTTGTTGCATGTTTCGTCAACTTCCTCATCAGAAATTGAATTAGTGTGCATTTTGGTTTGCTGCCTGTGCTCAGTTGACAATACCCTGTTGTCGTTTCGATTGTTGCAGCAGGTGCAGTTCAAATGAGGTGCATCTCCTACTGCTCGTCGTTTATTGCAGATCGACCATTCGCATTTATCCTAATGGCTGCCAAAGAGCGAAATCATGTACTCGCTGGAGAACTGCGCTTTCCCGCTTCGAAAGATTGAAATTCATTACGCTAATTATTACATTTATTACTTCACGTTGCTTAATCATTTATTTATTTATGCAGTAACGTCACTCACCATAATCCCTCAAAAGCCCTTCAACGCTTTATTTTAACCCACACCTACCATTGTAAGCCGCTAGGGGTAACCTCTCAGGATCTGGTACCGCTTATCATCTCACAGTGAAATCACTCTTCCCAGGTATTGTTTTCTCATAGTGACGACTGTTTCATATCAAGCGTGCAGCCTCATCTTGTTAATGCACCCATTTGAATATCTGGCGTAGCCTCAAAATTGAGATGGGGGATGTAAGTACTTTCTGGGGTCTTTGGACACCCATTGAAGTAATATTTACCATGCTGTGTTAGTGCATTGCTCTGAAGAATCGAGCTATTTAATAATTGATTTCAACTGCGTTAGGGATTTGTAGATTCATGATCCCAGGTTCTCTGCATAGTGAATTGTTTGGGCACGCATTTCCTCACCAGTTAGATCAAAATGACAATGAAGCACCCACAGTTCAAAATTGTTGGTACACATTTTGTGGGGCTTTGGAAAATGGAAATTGTAACCATAGTCATTCACGATGTTTTGGAAGTTATCATTTTCAAACCAACGAATCTTCGTGAATACTCTTTCTTCCGTGTTTCTGTTGCTAAAACTTTCACATTGGATTGAGATCACCGACTGTCATCACAGACACGTTCATGAGTTAAAAAGTGGCAGTTAGGCTAATAATTAACAGTGAAAACTACATTGTAATAACTCAATAAAATATTGACTTATTGCACTACTTTGGTTTGGCTATTTGATCCTGTTAACCGGAGGCGCGTCTGACTCTTTCGTTTATTTAGGTCGAAACTTACTTTAGTAGGAGACTTGTTGAAATTTTGAGTTAATTTTCGTTTCACACGTGCAAAAGTGATTGATGCTCGGAAATCCGTTTGTTCAGACTGAAGTCCGTTTGAGTAATTCAAGAGTTTTAAAGCGACAGTTATGTTTTTTGTAGAGGTAGATAGGATTGGTGGGGCACAAATACCCCTCTGGCATGTAAAGCTTTGTATCAAATGTACTTCTAGTTCATTATTTTGGCGTTTGTGTCAGGGGCCCTTCCATCTTTGTTTTTGTGTCAATTGTTGAAGTAGAAGTACGATAATTAAATAAAACAGAGAAGGTGACGAAGAATACTTCCCAAATTGACGATGATCGTGTGCTCTGATCTCAGCATTCACTGAAACATGTTCTTAGAGCTGGGTGGTTTGACTCACTATGTGAACAATGCATCAAAGGAACGTGTCAGGAGTTTGTGGTCAAACTAATGAGAACTCCTTGGGTCTGGAACCTTAGAGGGCACAGGCTCTGGGAGGAATGGGACAAACATTGCCCTGGGTCCCACACCAACGGGCTTTTCAGCGGAGATTTATGTTATCATAACTGGCACTGCCATGATGCGTGAAGAAGGATATAGCAATATAACTATGAACATAATGACTAATAGTCAAGCATCTTCCAAAGCGCTGAGGGACTACTGCACAACATCAAAACTGGCAAAGGAGTGAAGAAAGAAAGCTCTTGCAGGCCATACCTGATATTCATTAAGAAGAATATTTTTTCACACATTATACTGAATGGTCCAAAACTCTTCAGAGAGTTCTCAGGTATGTTACTTCAACCCATCATTTGATCTTACTTTGAATGACGACCACAGCTTTTCTTCTGTCTTCGTTTTTACCTCCGAATGCCTAAACTTCTATCTTCCAATTCTGAGTATAGTTCTTCGGTTCTTTTGTACGAAACCTACAAAAGAATAGCCTCACAAATACAAAGGCCTCTTCTCCTTACATTCTCTACTAAGCTTCTGTTTTAGTCCTCTTCCGTGCTAACATTTGTTTCTTTTTAAATCCCCTGTTCTGTTCTATATTTTCCTCTGACCAACTTAAAAACTAGCTCATGTTCATTGAACACGTACTACTACGACGTCAGCGTAGCACAATTTATTTAATTATTATGATTATTCTAAACTGCCATTATGTTGTGTAACGAGTTATTTTTCGAGCGCGGTTGGGCGCCTGGAACTGACCCAGGGCGGAGGTTTGGAACAGTGCCTTCCAAGGTGATAACCGGATGGGAGGTTTTAGAGAGGTTGGTGAGGCGGTTTCTTCTCTCCCCCCGTAGTGTTTCGTTTTGGTCTCTTCCGCGTGTGCCTGTTTCCTGAAAAAGAGGGTTCTCGTTCCGACTCCCGTTTTCGCGTTTCGATTCGTTTTTGGGTTCTTCTGAAGAGCTTCAGGTTCGAACGAAGAAAGAAGATACCTTGTCGCAAGTTTCGTTTATTGTCTTCCGTTTTGACATTTTATACTACTTTGCTACATAAACTCGAAAATGTAACGCAGGAGGCGTTACGCGGGAGATGTAACGGAGAAGCGTCACGAAATATCGAATGGTTGAAGTGTAACGCTTGGTAACATCACACGTTTTAATAACCTAAGTGATGATTTCAATTGCAATTGACGCGGCTATTATATCGAAACCATCAACGAGCACAATCAAACGTAGTTATCATTGCATAAAAACAAAAATAAAAGACAAACTGTCCCTAGTGGTTGCGTACTTGTACGAAAGCTGTACCCACCGTTTGTGTTTCTCAAAAATTGTGACATTTTATGTCTTTACTTTGCTACATAAACTCGAAAATATAACGCGAGAGTCTTTTGTTTGGCATGCCATAAGTAGGGTAGAAAGTCGTTTTAATTTAATTCTTATTTTCTTAAATACCTTTCGGTTGGAATTTTGATTGGATGAAGTTCGTTATTTTATTTTAATTCATAAATATTTCCAGTATTTTTAGTTATTTCCCTTTTGTTTTATTCTATTCCCTAAATAGATTTCTTTACAGAAACCATAGAAATCTCTTGGTGTTGTCGGCTTCATCCCCACGTGGGGTTGTACTCAAGATTTTCCGTCACAGTAGTAATTTTATTTTATAAAATTAAGTCATCGTTAATTATACCAAATGAAAGTTGAATAAATGTAGATCTGGATGCTTCGGTTTTACACTTGATTTTTCCTAACTGGAGTATTTTACGGTTTTTAAGGTATTCTTTTAAAGGTTGATGTTTGTGTATGTTATTCCGAAGTGACATTTTAATTTTTTTTTTTTTTTATCTGAGGGCGTGTGGGACAAGTCCCTTTGTCACTACGGCTGCATATGGGCCTATTATGACGCAGGCCCTTTCTTAGTAGAAGGCGTCTTACATACCCACCCCCCTTAGGAAGCCGAGTATGTTCTTTACCGCAGAGTCCGCCATTATATGGGGTTCAGTGGTCCCCTGACCGAAGTATTCAAAGCGTTTTGCTGCCAAGGCAGGGCATTCACATAGGATATGCTCTGCTGTCTCGTCCTCCTCACCGCAGTCTGCATTCCACCGCCTCTAAGATGCCCATCTTGTTGAGGTGATATCTGAGTGGGCAGTGCCCGGTGAGCAGGCTTATCAGTACTCTCAGATCTTGTCTAGAGAGTGTCAGCATCGCCTTCGCCCTTTGACAGGAAGGCGTGACAAGCCGTTTCGCCTGTCTTAGTTGTGGCTGGTGATGCCAATGAGCGCCATTTTCTGTATCTCCCATCGAGCAACCAGACAGTTCAGGTGACTTTTCTTCAGACCCGATGGGTAGGGATTCTGTACCCCTTTTCACGAGGCGGTCAGCCTTTTCATTGCCCTTATGTCCCTGTGAGCCGGCACCCAAATGAGGGAGAGCCTGTTACGGGCGCCGAGCTGCTTGAGTGCATGGAGGCATTCCCATGCCAGCTTAGACCTAAAACTATGGGCTGCGATGGCCTTTAAGGCGGCCTGGCTGTATGAGAAAATGTAGATCCGCTTGCCCTTGAGCCTTTCGTTCAGGATCTCCTCTGTAATCTCTTGGGTTTTGCCCATTGTTCGCAGCTGCTTATTCAGTCAGCATGCTGACCTTATTCACAGCTGGCCGCAGACATGCCCCTGGGGACAATGCCGTGGCCGATCCACTATCCACAACCCGTGGTCGCGCCTGGTAGCATGGGCATGCTCACTGGAAGATAACCCAGAACCAGGGACATTTTAATTACCTACATGGCAAAGTGTGTGAATTTACGAACGTTCGCGATACTTCAGTTATTGATTTTGTTTGAAAATAGGCGTTTGAACTATTTGTTTGAAAGTAGGTAGAAAGAATATTTTATCCACTTGGATGTCCATCACTTCCGTATGAGGCGGAGCTGGAGGGTTATTGAAATGAGTAATTGGATAGTAACGAAGGTGGCAAAGTACTTGTAGAAGATATCCGTGCACTAGCAGGTGTCGAGGGAAAGATGACTGAAGTCGTGGCCTCAGGGCCTGATCGTGGGTCCTATTGTTGCAAGGTTAAAAGGGCTTGGCTTCGGATGTTAGAATGTGTTCTGGAAGCTTCCAGTACGAATCCACGTGTCTGAGGATCACTCTCACATTCTTGTTTCCGATGTACTGCTTGGCTGCTCAGCCTTTCGACTCTGAACCAAAGTGGACATTAGACAACTACCGAGAATTGTGCTCCTAAGGCGGAATTAATTCTGTTTAGTATTCACCCAGCCACTGTTCATGTCTTGTTTGACGTTTTTTCTAGCCTAATGACAATTCGGTCTTTTGCTTTAGCATTTTGGTGCAATACTGCTATCGATGTCTTCGCTGATTGTGTTCCACATGTCTTGGCTTATGATTTTCATTAGTCATCACGTTGACTAGCGTGTACAGTTCTGACCTGGTGTCGTGCCCTTATTGCTGCTTGGTCGTCTATGCGTACTGTTATTGTGTTGTTCCGATGTGTTCCTGTATTAGCTTATTGCAGTGGTTTACTGCCAGGAGTTGACTCTGAAACATGGCTGTCTATTTTCCTAATGGAATGTTTTTTTCTCACTCTAGTGTTGAAATGAGGGTAAAATGAAAGAACAGGGACCGCTCCCTCTGATAAGGCAATATATCGATATATCACGACCGAGGTCAGGTTATCTATATGCCCGACATCGTAGGCTCTGGCGCCATGTTTGAAATTAGAAATAACGACAGCTGATCGATTATGCCAATTATTTAATGTTCATTATGTAATAACCCGTTATATAATTATTTTAAATGTACAAAAACAATGAAAAGGAGTTAATTCAATGAAATTAAGAATGGGTATATGAAGTAAATATTAGATAACTAACGGATTGGCGAAACACAGAGCATTTAGGAGAAATAAATTATTGCGGTGTCATCAAGAATCCTGATTGTAGAGATTTTTGTAAGTTTTCAGGACAAACTCCTGATTGATCATCCTTCAATTGGGCGTCAATTATAAGATATTTTCTACCTTTCAAAGTGGGAAAACAATTGAGAATAAAATGAGTAAACTGGCAATAAATGAGTAGTAATAGAATGAATTCGCAGAAATCCATTCGTAAGCATAGAGATGTCTAGTAATTTGAAACCCCCTCAACTACGGTGATAGTTCTTTCTCATTCTGTTATCACCTCGAACGGTCTGTTCGTAGCCTACAATGTCGGGCATATCGATAACCTGACTTCGGCCGTGATATATCGATATATTGCCTTATCGGAGGAAGCGGTCCCTGTTCTTTGTTTCACCCAAAATGAGGATTCCCACTATATTATCTCATGAGTCTTCCTTGAATCCATCTGTGGAGAACACTGTTGGATTCGTCTACGACCATTGTTCGTTTTCCCCACTTCTCCCTTGAATTTATTTCAGCATGGGTATGTTGTTACGTTATTGTACAAAGTGTGGGAGAAGATGAATGGAAATGCGATCGCGAAACGAGACAACAACTCCATTCAGACTGAAATTGAGAAGTTTGAGGTGCCTATTCAGGTTGAGTGCCCTGGACACGCCTTAGTTAAATCCATGAGTTTGGTGTGTCCCAGTACATTGTTTTCCTATCATCTATGGGGAAGTTGGTTTCCTCGATCCTACCCATGGCCATTCCAGATTTGCTGCGTCTACTATTAGTTCTTCTGCATTCTGCAGCTCCCTCTCTTTGCTTCTTCTCTTACCGTTCCACTGGACCAGCAGCTCCCTAATATTACTACCAGGATTACAGTGGAGAGACTATAGAAAGTGTCCTAAATTGTCAGTTATCAATCTATCTAGCTTGTTTGGGGCGCAGTTCGTAGCAGCTCCTTGCCACCAGGTAAGCTACTACCATGACTATTCCAGGTCACAGCACAGCCTGGTAAATCCGTTTGGCCATGCATGGTTTACAGCCACGAGGTTTCCCTATTATACCCTTCACTTCTCTCATCTAATTATTTGTTTATCAAATCTGAGTCACATACTCTAGATATTTGACCTTTTGCACTGTTGGGACGGGAATGCATCCTGTTGCTCAACAAGAGCTCGTTTCCTTGTGAAGATTACTGATGTTACTGGAATTATGAGGGAACTCGTGCATTTAAAGTTAGTTTGAATTTTGAGATTTATGAGGTTCCTCCTGAGCTTTATTAAATTTATATCGAATAGGTCGCTTTTTAAGAACACTATTTTTCAAACGCGGTTGGGCGCCTGGAACAGACCCAGGGCGGAGGTTTGGAACAGTGCCTTCCAAGGTGATAACCGGATGGGAGGTTTTAGAGAGGTTGATGAAGCGGTTTCTTCTCTCTCCCCGTAGTGTTTCGTTTTGGTCTCTTCCGCGTGTGCCTGTTTCCTGAAAAAGAGGGTTCTCGTTCCGACTCCCGTTTTCGCGTTCCGATTGCTGTTTTTGGGTTCTTCTGTTGGGACAGGAATGTATCCTGTTGCTCAACAAGAGTTCGTTTCCTTGTGAATATTACTGACGTTACATTCAATATACGCAACCTCTAGCAACTCAATTTACTTAGCTCGGACTTGAAAAGGCAAAACGTTGCGTCGTTGTAGTCCCGTTCTTGGGGGGGGGGGGGCTTCTTGGTTCCGAAAAGCGTTGGTCGGCAGTCTCCTATTGCCCCAAGCCAGAGCGGTGAAATGCCAATTGGTTTGGCAAATGATTAGGAGCAGAATGAAAACGTGTGTGGGTGTTTAAAGCGAATGTCGGAACAAAAGCGTATTAATCGCTTGCAACGCGTCGTGTAGCGAACTGAGGAAAAAGAAGGTGAGCAATTCGAGTCTCCGAGACCTAGTTTATCTTTTGCGATCGCTAGCGATAAGGGATGATCGAGACCAAACAATTCGCCGACAAAAAGGGCAGGAAATTAGATGCCCACGACATCTGTTCAACTCCTTACTATGTTTCTCCAACTACCGAAGGTGGTGCTGCAGGATTTCAAGGGTACTACCATCTCATTAAGTTAGCCAGCTCCATGCTGACCAGAATGAATGCGTTGTTTGTATTTTGAATATTCCATCTAATTAGAAGTAAATCCCAGCCGTGTGTTGTGGCCTTGATTAGGTGTACTCCTACTAATACGATATCGTACTGTCATACTCCCCACAGCGCATTCTACCTCCTAGCTACTTAGCAGGGTGGTGCACCATTTAGTTGCCATGTTCCTTACCCTGACTGCCTTTTGAAACCAAAGAACATAATAGCGCGTCTATTTCATTGTATTTTCGACAATTTGTATCACTAACCTGTTTATATTTATACATTTCAGGAGGGGCGGTCGCTGCACGGGCGTTGGGGAAGGACGAATCAAAAATATTTACAGCCAATCGACCTTTCGCGTTCTTCGTACTGGGACAGAAAGGAACCTCGTCAATTATCGTTGGAAGGATAACCAACCCAACGTAGAAAAGTGTGGAGCTTGGACATTATTATCACTTCCATGTAACGAGGGCAATTCTATTATTTCTTCGAACATAAAGTATTAATGAACGTACGTTCATTCGCTACTGTGACTACACAATATTTTGAAGAATTTCCCTAAATATACGAATAAAATCCGCAGATTTACCAGATCATAGAGAAATGAACATCTGTCTTGAAGTTATCATGCGGTCGGTCCATATTCTTTGTTTCACTCAAATTGGCATTAGGAGTATTCTTTTGACCACTGCAGGTTTGAAATATGTTCGTACTAAGAATTATACATTTTCTCCTGCATTTTGTGTTTATACCAAACGATCAGGTGGCGTTTTGTCAAGTTTATTGTTGTCTAGTCCGATCGAGATTGGCTCGGAAGTAGGAGTGGACGATATACATCGATGTACAGTAACGATGCATCGAATCAAACCGAAGTGTTGTCAAGTTTTAAACATCGAGTATACTCGTACATCGACGTGTTTTTTTCGAAGCATCGAAAAGGCAAACAATCAAATCTAGCCCCCTATCACTCTACGGTTAATTTTTTTTTTTTGTCTTTTTCAATTACATTATTTAACACTCGCAAGGGGTGTTTCGTCCCATTTCAGCCCATAAAAAATATAAATGCAAATGTTCGACTGAATTGACCCGCCGTCTCTCTCTTACTTACAGTTAGTTGCAGTCTCTGGCTTCAAAAACCGTATTATTTTAATTTTTGTATTAATTAGATACCAATCAGCTTGATTCAGAATTCATTTTAAAATTTGCTGCGTCGTGTTAGCAATATTTATAAATTAAAATGTTGAACTGAACAACACGTTATTTGTAATATTAATATCATAATAAATTTGGAAGAATTACGAAATACAGTTTCCAACATTGCATAAAATTGCCTTTAAATATCTAACACTGGTGGGCACATCAGTGTCATCATAGAGACTGTTTTCGGGAGCGGCACAGGTAATACTCAACAAAGGAATACATTAAATGGTGAAATTTGGTTTTTACAAAATATAGATAGAAGTATCGGGATATATATTAAAAATAAATGTAAAGGTAATAAAGTTATTTTAATAGATGCTTGCTTTTTATTTACAAACCACATACATCGATGTATTTTTTGATACATCGATGCAACAATCTGATGCATTCAATCGAAAATATCTGGTGCGTTGCAACACACAACTTTCCTTAGCTCTTCGTCAATTCACTTTTCACAAGGCTTTTTCTACTTAATCAATTCATTTATCACTCAGTTCATTTGAATTTGGTCAAACAACACTCCACGGCAGCAGGAAGCGGTTGCGCTTACAGTTCCGGAATTTATTGTGCTGCTCGTACTCATTTCAGAACCATTATTGAGAAATTGGTACACAGAGAATTAATGGGGCTGTAAACAAGAAATTTTTGAAGAAAGATAGTAATTACTTTTGCAGCGTTATTGGGTAAACACCTTTAGGACTGGTAGGAAGCGAAATGACAGTAGTTGAAATTCAGGAATTTCTGGAGTGAGCCCCATGTATCTCATGAGCGTTTTTAAACACTCGCCCTTTAGGTATTGAATTGGACTACAATACCAATTTTTTGCAACATTCAATAAATATTCCAGCAGAGTTTATAAGGGAAAAAACTGCGCTAAAAACGCTTTTCGTCGAAAAGTTTGGTAATTTATTGTGCTGCTCTCGTCATTTTCCCACGAATGGAAATTTCATGGTATAATTGTCTTATTGAGAGCTTGCTATATAAGAAATTTAATCAAAATCGTTAGAGCAGTTTTTGAGAAAACAAATATTTGGTGTTTTGATCACTATGATAACTATAGTTAAATTTCGGTGGATTTTGCCCATACCCTTATTTTGGCGTCTCATGGTAACCTGCAGGCTAGACTTCATTTTACAGCTGATTTGGCACGGTTGTTTTCTCTAAAAACCGCGCTAAAATCGATTTCGTCGAAAGTTTTGGTAATTTATTGTGCTGCTCCCGTCATTTTCCCGTATATGGGAATTTTATGGTATAGTTAACATATTAGGAGCTATCAATATAAAAAATTTAATCAAAATCGTTAGAGCCGTTTTTAAGAAAAAAAAAATTTGGTGATTTGATCACTATGATAACTATAGTTAACTTTCAGTGGATTTTGCCCATACTCTTATTTTGGCGTCCCATGGTGACCTGTGAGCAAGATATAAAGTTTGAGCTAATTTGGTACGGTGGTTTTTACTAAAAACCGTTCAGAGACCCGCAGACCATTTTCCCAAATAGTGTTTTTCGGACTCAGTAGGGTCTGAAACGTAAAGATCTGAAGAAAACTCAAAATTTTTTTTTCAGCCGATTACATAACTTTCCTTTCTACTTCGTAGAGCCAAGGAAAGTAAAAACATCACTAGTTTGTGCGAGGGTCGATTCGTTTGCGAAGTTTTTTCACGAATTCTACCGAGCCCTCCCGAACCTACACGAGCAGTACGAGGTCTCTCCTACCGCTGCCGGCGGCCTATCTGTCAGCTACATGCACCGATCAACATACGTCTTCAACTCTCGGAGCCCACCTCGGAACAATATATTTTTCATAGTTTATTTATTTGATTTTCGGTTCAACCAGAAGACTATTTTATTTTACGGTCAACTCACTACTATTTATGCCCCAACTACGCCACAATCACATTTTTTATGAACTTACAGTCATTTTATTTGTAAGGCTCACTGTTTTTACTTTCCGCAACCGAAGGGAAGGAACGTATAGTAATCGGCCCAAAAAAAAATTTGGGTTTTCTTCAGATCTTTACGTTTCAGACCCTACTGAGTCTAAAAAACCTAATTTCAGCGCGTGGTCCGTGTGTGTGTGTGTGTCTGTAGTTCGATTTGCGGGAGAACGGCTGACCCGATTGAGCTGGTTCCTGTTTTGTTTTGTTCGTTATTTTTTGTAGACACCAAAATAAGGTTATGGACGATTTCGGCCGATGGGAAGGGGGGGGGGGGGGACGAAAATGTACCAAAAACTAGGGTTATTCACATTTTTCTCGAAAGCGGCTCTAACGATTTTGATTAAACTTTCAAATTATCTTCTCCTAATCAATACCTAACTTTTCTTCTTCCTACATATCTCCATGAAAATACGGTGAACGGAGATATAGGCCCATGAAGCAAAAATAGGTTTTTTACGCTTTTTGGCAAAACGACTTCAGCGATTTTCACCAAACTCACAGGATGGTTTCAAATATTTAATATCTACATATTGTTCTGAATAAACGTTCCTGTGACTGTTCATTGAACAGAGATAAAATTCAAAATGTGTCGAAAACAACGTTTTTTCGAACATTTCCGTAAATTCCAGGGTAACTTCCTCATCAGATGTGATAAATTCTAATGGAGTGTCTTACATTTACCCATACCAACATTTTGTTTTCCATAATTATTTCTGTATATATATGTTGAATGGAGATATAAGCCAAGTTAACTCAGAAAAGGAGATTTGTCGAATATTAATTTATCGGTATTCCAATTTTCTCAAAAACGGCTCTAACGATTTCGATCAAACTTACGGAGTACTCTCAGCTAACTAGTCCCTACATTTTGTTCTCCATAAATGTTTCTGGAGAAATGCGTTGAACAATGATATAGCACCCGCATATGTAGGTGATGTTTGAACTCACGGGAGTGGCGGAGCGTTGTGTGTTGCTACGCACCCCTCGTTTTAGTTACAAAATTCCAAATGGAATCTAATCAATTCATTTTCGAGGTTTCAACTAATTCCTTAGTCCCCAAGTAAATTAATACTTTTATCTTCAACCTTTTCAGTCCCACGGGTATGGATGAGTTAAATAGAAACTGGCACTGCAGGATCTTCAGTAGAATAGGCTACGATTTGGTTAGCTACATAAGGAATGTTCTTAGGCTAAGCTACCATTAACCCATTCAATACGTTGGCCATATTGAGATCCCTATGCAGTATACTGCTTAGTTTTTCATAAACGGCCGTCACTGACGGCACAACTTTTTCTACGTATATGGCTTAGTTAATTTTTGTATGGGCTTGAAAAAATAGTTTCAAAATTCTAATGTGTCTAATTAGTGTATAAATTGACGAGCGCCTCGGGGCGCTCGCAGTCATAGCTAATGTGTAGGTAGGCTATCATGCAAAATACAAACAGCTATGACTTCAAGCGCCTCGAGGCGCTCGTCATTTTATACACGAATTGGGCTATTGGAATTTCGAAACAATTATTTCAAGCCAAAAATAATAAACTAATCCATAACCTACTTTCAGAAGGTAAGTTGTATTGAATAAGGTGTAATTATAAAGAGAGGAAAACAATTTTTTGTCAACTTTTTCAATAAAATAAGTATTTATACAGTGAATAACATAGAAATCGTTCGTAAATTTTTAAATAGGCAGTAAATAGTACTTGTAAACATTAAGCAATTAATTTCCATTAACGGTCATATTTTTGTGGAAATTTACAAAACAATTTTCGATACATAAAGCAGGTGTATCAGGACAAGCTGGACAGGATACGAAGAAGTTCCTCGTCAGTCATCACTTTTCTTTGCATTGGCTCACCAACTTTGGGTTGTTTGGTGCTGAAAAAATCATTATTACAATGATTATTATTAAAAATCAATACAAATTCATCATTGTAATTTTAATGTTAGTGGAACGTAAAAAATATGCAAACCTTGAAGTTGAGGGTTGTGGCACCTCACTCGCCCTCTTTTTACTTTCCGCTACCCGAAGGGAAGGAACGTATAGTAATCGGCCCAAAAAAAAAAAATTTGGGTTTTCTTCAGATCTTTACGTTTCAGACCCTACTGAGTCTAAAAAACCTAATTTCAGCGCGTGGTCCGTGTGTGTGTGTGTGTGTCTGTAGTTCGATTTGCGGGAGAACGGCTGACCCGATTGAGCTGGTTCCTGTTTTGTTTTGTTCCTTATTTTTTGTAGACACCAAAATAAGGTTATGGACGATTTCGGCCGATGGGAAGGGGGTGGGGGAAAGTTGTGTGTTGCTACGCACCAGATATTTTCCTCCTCGAGTACGAACCATCTGCTAAAAAATAGGTATATATTAGCTTATTATTAAGTAATAAGTTTAAATTATACGTCCAAATGTAAAGATAATGGAGTCTTACTTACCCTAATTTGGGAACTATGCAGTTTCTGAAGGAACCGTCAGATTAAGAAACGGCTAACTGCAGAATGTTCAGAATGTTGTTAGGAGTGACTGCCAGTAACGGGCTTCCACAAGTGACTGGAACGGTCTGAAGCACATTTGAAACTAAAGAAAACCGATCGTCTCGGGGCGCTCGCCGTCATTGGGTAAGGGTCGGCAGAGCGCCTCGAGGCGCTTGCCATCACCAGGTATAACATTGGAGAGCGCCCCAGGGCGCTCTCCGTATTGAATGGGTTAACTTGGGTTGCCAGTTTCAAAGGGAGAGAACAATTGTGGCCACCTTTTTCGTGAACTGGGCTTAGGATGGCGAGTTTTAGTTCAGTTGAGAGGTCTAACCAGAGTGAAGGAAGCTCCCTTTTCACTCTCCACTCGTCCAGTATGCACTCATTGATCAAGTCTACGTGTTACTGAGCAGCGATCACTTGGAGTGCCTCAGTGGTTGATGTCTTGCAGGCCTTGGCGATCGACAGAGTGTAGCTCTCTAGAATTGGCCCAGTACTCGACTTTGATTGACTGCGAGTTTGCTAACTAAAAGACACGTACATGAGTGTGTCACGGTAACAAACACCCCAAGTGGTCTTGCTAATTGCTGGTAGTGAGGGAAACCAGCCTATTGACAATCTTGGGGATACAGCCCGGGTTTATTGGTGAAAACTAACTATAAGTTGGGATTGATGTCTTGAACATTTATAAAAGACGAGTTAAGACGAAGTAGTCTATTTCCACGGGTAAAATACAAGACAGTGATAACTTGTAGACGCGTTTCGGTTTATTAGACCATCATCAGTACAATACAGAGTGAGGAAGTTGTGAGAAGTTTTTTTTATACAAAAGTGAAATACGTGAAAGTGAAATTCTCACTGATTCTGTCCTTCATACACAAAGATCCATTACAACGGGCCGTGCAGGAATGGAGCTAAGTTCGTCAAGGAAGTGCAAAGAAAAATGATCAACGGGGAAATCAGGAGGTTCTACTGCGAAAGGGACAGAATCAGTGAGAAGGCATACTTCGTCTATCAAGAGCTCACCGCCAGATATCAGGACGTCACAAATATTGTCGCTACCGAGGTTACTGAGAAGGTATGGTCATTTGGACAGAATAAAAAGAAGACGATGGAGAGAAAGCTCTGGTGGATGAAACGACGCCAACAAACGCTCATCCCTCCAGCAACAGGAGCATCAACATTCTACAATAAAGTAGATAACCAAGCAGGTATACCTCTCTCGTCACAAGAAGAGCTTTTCTTATCCAAAGGATTGAAACACAATCCAATCACCAAAATGACATCGTGGACCTCGCAATGAGCACTGAAGCGGTAATAGCCAATGACGACGAAGGCAGAGTTACTAAGTCCCTTTGTGCGCAATTCATTCAAGGAGAACAGCCTTCAACAAGGCCAACAGAAGAAGAAAAATGTCTAAGGATTCTACGGAGGAAGTTAAAGGAGGAGAAAGTGACTGTACTAAAAGCTGATAAGGGAAATACTACTGTTTTGATGAAGAAGAATGTATGTGAGGAGAAAACGTTGGAATTTATATGTAAAAATGATTGTAAAAAGTTAAGATGTGACCCAACAAGTAAATTTCAGGCTGATGTGAGAAGGGTTGTTAACAATACCAGTAGTATTTTTCAAGGAGTTTGGAAACGTGGTATGTTTGAAATGAACCCTAGACCTCCTCTCTTAACTTGTCACCCTAAGATCCACAAAGAAGGCATACCTATGCGACCTGTTGTATCCTACATAAATGCGCCTGCTTATAAACTAGCTAAACAACTGAATACTATTTTTTAAAATTCTGTTGATTTTAATCCGAAATTCGCTGTTAAAAATTCTTTGGACCTTATCAGTAAAATTAAAGATGTCCATGTACCACATAATTCAAAGTTAGTATCGTTTGATGTTACAAGTTTATTTACTAATATTCCAGTTGAACGTTGTAAAGATGTTGTTAATAGATTAATTTTAAATTCACAACTAGATTTTAATAAGAAAGATGAGCTGTCCCAATTGATGAATTTATGTATAGATCAAAATTATTTTAAGTTCAATGGGGATTGTTTCACTCAACCAGAATGCAATAAAGTGGATCATCGCTGTATTGGAAAGCAGAGATATCCAGACTACGCTAGGAAACTGTACAATCAGGGCGAGGACTGTGAGGGGATGCCCTCAGGAAGGGGTCCTATCTCCGCTCCTCTGGAACCTAGTGATTGACTCCCTACTGGGGAGACTAAATGCGGCGGGGTTTTACGCCCAAGGATACGCTGATGATGTGGTTGTGCTCATTCGGGGCAGGGTGCAAAGCGTGCTGTCGGACCTGATGGGGGCGGCCTTGCGGATGGTGTGGGGAGATGGGGTTATCCATCAACCCAGCCAAGACGGTCATCGTGCCGTTCACAAGGCTTAGGCAACTGTCAGGACTGAGGCCGCAGTTAGTGATGGGCAAAGAAATTCAGCTCAGCGAGCAAGTCAAATATCTGGGTGTGATTCTGGATCGGAAATTAGCCTGGAACAACCACATCAGATACGTGACCAAGAAGGCGACAATGGCCCTTTGGACATGTCAGAGAATGTGCGGGAGGACATGGGGTGTAAAGCCCAGAATGGCCTGCTGGTTTTACGAAGCCATAGTGAGACCAATAATCTCATATGGGTCAATCGTGTGGTGGCATAGAGCTGCCATTGGAGTGAATGGCAGCAGTCTAGCCAAAGTACAAAGGCTGGGTTGCCTACTTATAGCGGGGGTGATGAAGCCTACACCCACTGTCACCATGGAGAAACTGATCTTCTTCCTCTGGACATTTATGTCAAAGCAGAGGCGATGAAGGTGGCTTACAGACTCACTAAGCTCGGAATAGCTAAGGTGCCACAGGCGACTAATGGACACCTGGCTATATTTAGGGACTTGGAGACCTTCGGGGAGCTCAGCATGATCACAGACGCAATTGTGCCCATGTATGAGCTCGAGAGGAAATATAATGTTCAGCTATTGGGAGGTCCATGGAATAGCGTTAGCCGCCAGTTTCGGCCTCCCAGTGGCGTCAACATCTACACAGATGGATCAAAGACCCCAGAGGGGACAGGATCCGGGGTGTGGATAAGTGGCTCTGGACGGAGTGGGACTTATATTGCCCTAGGCTCCACTCCATCAGTTTTTCAAGCAGAGATTTATGCTATTATTGCTATACGACGTCAAAACTGGTGCAAGAGTGCAGGATGTGGCTTAACTCCCTAGCAAGCGCGAATAGAGTTAATGTGTATTGGATTCCAGGACACAGTGGGATCATTGGAAATGAGAGTGCGGACCATCTGGCCAGACGTGGTTCATCCACAATACCTATTGGGCCACCGCCGCATTGCGGGATTTCTCTGTCACTGGTCAAAAGGACTGTGAGAGAACACGCCAGAAGACTGCATCAGACAATCTGGAACGCTGGAGGAGTAAGACACTCCAAACGTTTTGTCTCAGAGCAAACAAGTGAGACAAGACACAACCTTCTGAGGATGGAGAGGAAGGACTTAAGGCAGGTTGTTGGGATCATAACAGGACACTGCAGAATGAACAAACACATGTATGTTATGGGTATAGCCGAATCCCCTCTATGCAGGTGGTGTGGCACGGATGAAGAAACTCCCTATCATGTCCTGTCCCAGTGCCGGAGACTTGAGAGGGAGCGATTTTTGGTCTTTGGCACCACTTCTCCTAGGATGGATACCAACGAGGACTCCTTCAGGAACTACCTGGTTTTCCACAGGAAGCTAGGCATAGACCTGTAAGACACTAGGACTGGCACAAAAGGCCATCTGGCCGCAGTGCACACCCCATTACTGGGAATACAGTCAGAAGATTATATATTCACTCAACCAGGGGTAGCTATGGAATCACCATTGTCTCCGCTATTAGCAGATGTTTATATGGATCACTTAGAAGGCATCATCGAAACTAAATTCAAAAACAATGTTATATATGGTATCGATATGTTGATGATGTAATTGTCCTCTTCAATGGGACTGATAGGCAACTAGCTAACTTCTTTAATCAGCTCAACTCTATAGATCAGAACATTCAGTTCACTAAGGAAGTGGGAGGTAGTGAGCTGAATTTTCCGGATTTAACCATAAAATTGGAGGGGGATGAACATAAATTTACAGTGTATAGGAAACCAACTTATACGGACGTGGTTATCCATAATAGTTCCAATCACCCAACATTTTATAAATTTGCGGCATTTTATAGTATGATTAATAGGGCACTATCGGTCCCAATGAATCAAGTAGCTTTTCAAAAAGAAAAAGAAATAATTTACTCTATAGCGGTGAGTAATGGTTATCCGAGAGCTACAATAAATAGGATTTGGGGAAAGATTAGCAGGAAGAAATCCCAGTTAGCAGTCACAAATTTGGAAAGGGAAGATAGGGAACCAGATCATAGGAAATGGGTTAGCTTACCCTTTTATGGAAATATAACCCAGAAAGTAGGCCGTTTATTAGAAAATAGGGGCTTCAGAGTTGGTTTTTATTCACAAAATTCCACAAAGAAAATATTAGGGAGTGAAAAAGATAACATTCCTTTAGAGGACAAAGGGGGTGTATATATATTAAAATGTGACTGCGGAATCCAGTATGTAGGACAAACCGGTAGGAAATTTAAAATTAGAATGAAGGAACACAGTGATGATCTTAGGTTAGGAAGGGGTAGGGAAGCATAGCATAGCAGCGAGTAATGGATATGGAGGAGAGCTCATCGACTTTATTTGGAATAGGGTTCTTAGGAAAAAAAGTATTGAAGGGGTCTCAAATTTAGTGAGGGAAAATGTGGCAGAAGAGAAAAAATGGATAGGAATACCTTACTATGGGAAAATTTCGGATAAACTTGGCAAAATTCTATCATCTAGAGGGTTCAAAGTAGGTTTTATTAATAAAAATAGTCTTAAAGCTTTATTGGGTTCTGTTAAGGATAAAATTAACGTCCAAGATAAAAGTGGGGTCTATAAACTGAAATGTTCATGTGGACTTGAGTATTGTGGTCAAACTGGTAGGAAATTTAGGGAACGAATAAAAGAGCATGAAAAGGATTTTAGGGACAACAAAGGTGATTCTGCGTTTGCAAGTCATCTGAGGGAATCCAATCATGACTTTAGTTTTGATTTAACAAATAAACAGTATATAGAATTTCTTCACTTTGTCCCAAAAGGAGGTATGTTAGATGTTCTGGAAAAGTTCGAAATTATTAAAAGTGATAGGCGTGGGAAGTCTCTAAATGAAGTAATCCCTCAAAACATTTTTACCGCTAATAGGTTCTTTTTTACAATAGCTTGGGTTTTTCCCTCCACCATTGTCTTGAGTTGATTGACATCGGGTTTTTCCGATGTTACTGCTCTGGTTTCCCCCTGCCCCGCCCCCTTTCACTTCTCTGAGCCAATAGGACTCAATATCTCCGTTCACCTAACTATATAAGATGTTCTTTCTATGAGGTACCTTCAGTTCATGTTTGTTACTGATGATGACCTAACCGTCGAAATCGATTTAACAATTGTGCTCGTTATTTCAGTGGAAATATAGACAATTTACTGTTTATTCTGTTTTTTAATGGGTAGGGAAGCTTTTGAAAAGCATTTGTCAGAAGAAGACCATAGAATCAGTTATGAGATAGGTAGTAATAATCCAGCCATTGGGATAGCTCATGTTTGCCAAAAGGTCCAAAATTGGATGCTTTAGAATCTTTGGAAATTCAAAAAATTCATAATTTAGGAATATCAGTCAACGACCTGGATGTAATTAGGCGCTCCCCTCTAATTGACATTTTCTTGTGAATTCTCATCTCCTTTCACCTTTTTGCCTTTCACATTCCCTTTCATGCCACCTTTCTAATGCTAGGTCCATCAGAAGGCACCTTTCACTTTTGTATAAAAGAAACTTCTCACAACTTCCTCACTCTGTATTGTACTGATGATGGTCTAATAAACCGAAACGCGTTTACAAGTTATCATTGTCTTGTATTTTACCCGTGTAAATAGACTACTTCGTCTTAACTCGTCTTTTATAAATGTTCAAGACATCAATCCCAACTTATAGTTAGTTTTCACCAATAAACCCGGGCTGTATCCCCAAGATTGTCAATAGGCTGGTTTGCCTCACTACTAGCAATTAGCAAGACCACTTGGGGCGTTTGTTACGGTGACACACTCATGTACGTGTCTTTTAGTTAGCAAACTCGCAGTCAATCAAAGCCGAGTACTGGGCCAATTCTAGAGAGCTACACTCCTGTCGATCGCCAAGGCCTGCAAGACATCAACCACTGAGGCACTCCAAGTGATCGCTGCTCAGTAACACGTAGACTTGATCAATGAGTGCATACTGGACGAGTGGAGAGTGAAAAGGGAGCTTCCCTCACTCTGGTTAGACCTCTCAACTGAACTAAAACTCGCCATCCTAAGCCCAGGTCACGAAAAAGGTGGCCACAGTTGTTCTCTCCCTTTGAAACTGGCAACCCAAGTAAATGGTAGCTTAGCCTAAGAACATTCCTTATGTAGCTAACCAAATCGTAGCCTATTCTACTGTAGATCCTGCAGTGCCAGTTTATAAGTTATCATTGTCTTGTATTTTACCCGTGGAAATAGACTACTTCGTCTTAACTCGTCTTTTATAAGATGGATTTCCACTATCTCGCCGCACCCACCTTACATTATGTCTTGAACATTTATTTTTTAGCTCTAAATCTTGACTGGAATCCAGGATATTAAATCAATCTTCCTGGAGTGGCCCTAAGAACAATGACTTGTCCACAGCAGTTATCGCTGAATCCACTTAATTCATAGGGGTGCCTATAGTATACACTTTAACATCAATTCAGATCAATTAATCAGCCCAAGAAAACTGGCCAAATGAAATGTATTTGCCTTAAAACCTAATAGCAACGGAGTTACAGGTAAGGACGCAAAAAGACGTTCGGTGTTTCAAAAGGAAAGTATTAAAGGAAATAATTACATACACACAGTAATATTAAATGTAACACATTACAATTCACTCAGCTATAAAAGTTATTGACTCGTTCACGACGACGATCGTAGTCACGGTCATGTTTGTCATAATCCCTATTGTGCCTATCGTATTCCCTCTTCTTGTCGTCTCTTCTGTCACGAATCCTTTCTTCTTTGACTCGCTCTCGGTCTTCCCTGGGCCGATCTCTGCCTCTTTCTCTTTCCACTCGACGTTCCGGCGAATTAGACCTGCGTCGCCTATCGCGGCTTCTACTCCGTTGCCGAATTTTTTCCCTTTCTCGCTCTCTCTCTCGCACTTTGTCTCGAACGTCTCTTTCTCTATCCCTGAAAAAATAAATAAAATAAACTGGTTTATTCATAATGAAGATTGGTTCTTTATAAAGTGAACTCCAACAGAAGTAATGTGAGGAGATAAAGCCTCTCAGTATTGAGTGGATGTTTATATCATTGCATAAAACACACAGGCAACTATGCAAAGCAACCCAAAATGTCTGGTGCGTTGCAACACACAACTTTCCTTAGCTCTACGTCAATTCACTTTGTACATGGCCTTTGAACTTGGTCAAACAACACGTCACAGCAGCAGGAAACGGTAGCGCCTACAGTTCAGGAATTAATTGTGCTGCTCGTACTCATTCCAGGACCATTATTGAGCAATTGGTACACAGATAATTAATGAGGCTGTAAACACGAATTTTTTGAAGAAGGATAGTAATTACTTTTGCAGAGCTATTGGGTAATAACAGTTAGAACTGGTAGTAAGCGAAACGGCAGTAGTTGAAATTCAGGAATTTCTGGAGTGAGCCCCATGTATCTCATGAGCGTTTTTAAACACTCACCCTTTACGTATTGGATTGGACTACAATACCAATCTTTTAAAAACATTCTACTAACATTCCAGCGGAGTTTATAAGGAAAAAACTGCGCTAAAAACACTTTTGGTCGATCATTTTGATAATTTATTGTGCTACTCTCGTAATTTTCCCAAGAATGGGAATTTTATGGTATAATTCCCTTATTGAGAGCTATCAATATAAAAAATGTAATCAAAATCGTTAGAGCCGTTTTTGAGAAAAAAAATTTGGTGTTTTGATCACTATGATAACTATAGTTAACTTTCGGTGGATTTTTCCCATACCCTCATGTTTGCGTTCCATGGTAACCTGTAGGCTAGACATCAAGTTTCAGCTGATTTGGTACGGTGGTTTTCTCTAAAAACCGCGCTAAAATCGATTTCGTCGAAAGTTTTGGTAATTTATTGTGCTGCTCCCGTCATTTTCCCGTATATGGTATAGTTAACATATTAGGAGCTATCAATACAAAAATTTAATCAAAATCGTTAGAGCCGTTTTGGAGAAAAAAAATATTTGGTGTTTTGATCACTATGATAACTATAGTTAACTTTCGGTGGATTTTGTTCAAACCCTTATTTTGGCGTCCCATGGTGACCTGCGGGCGAGATATGAAGTTTGAGCTGATTTGGTACGGTGGTTTTCTCTAAAAATCGTTCACAGACCCGCAGACCATTTTGCCAAATAGTGTTTTTCGGACTCAGGGGGGTCTGAAACGTAAAGATCTGAAGAGAACTCAAATTTTTTTTTCAGCCGATTACATAACTTTCCTTTCTACTTCGTAGAGCCAAGGAAAGTAAAAACAAATTATCCCTCGAATGGACAAATTAATTGAAAGGTTATTGGGAAGTGAGCAATTTTAACAGCATTGAAGGGTATCTTGTGATTGTGAGCTCAGCTGCTCAAGATAGAATGTTTAGTTCCACCTGAATTAGGGAGTTAGTTGCATTTCATAGAGCGAACTCAGAAATATTGTGGAGTTGTAAACGAGCTGTTCTTTATTCACAGTTGTGCGTTGTTGTTGACTTTCCTGAACCCAAAGAATAATGAAAAAAATACTAGTTTTGCTTCTTATGCCTACATTTTTAAAGCCGTATTTTCACAAAAGTATTTAGAGTAAATAATATTTGTTGGAAACGTACGCTGCTTCCTATCGATTCACCCAGGCCCTTATCGTTTTCCCCTCCAAGGTGTCAGCTTCACCTCTCACTGGCACCATCCCTTCCCTCTCGCCATCCACTTCTTTTCATTGAAGGGTCGATCGAGATGGAGCCCTTAATTTTTCGGGTTTAATTGCACAAACTTATAATCTTTTCTACCCCTTTTACGATGTAGAAGTGAAGCTACTGCTACATGTCTTTCTGAACGACCAAGCAGTTCCCGTCGCTATTTCCAGTGCATCCCAACCGAGTAGGTTAAAAATTACTGTCGCGTTAAAAAAGGACGCTGAGTCCTGTGATTTGTTTAATTTATCATTCCTGCTTTTATTCCCTTTCAGGTCAGTGAAATTTCTGCATCTGCGGACTGCGCACTTTTCAACAAACGGGTGAGAAATTAATTTGGTTGGATCCGGGGTGAAATTCTTGGGTCTAATTCAGGAGGACCAACGGTTGGCTACCCCAGTATGTTTTCAACAATATTTTGATACTGATAAGTATAAGTTTCGAAATAGTTAGACTACAGTCACTCATACACACACACACTACAAGCCTCAAAACATAAATATCTGAAAAAATCTCCCATTTTTGGCACCACCCGTTTTACTCAGCGAAAGTAAAAAACTGTTATAATGGTTTAATCGGGAACAGAATATGCAAGTTGTGTCTTACCAAAACAGCCGCCCCCGGAACGACCTTCTGTGCCACAGTAGACCAACTTACCTGTACTAGCAGGTATCCCTTTTACGTCCCTGCTGTCCGCCCAAGGCTCCTGCAGTAGAGCCACATCACAGCCCCACCAGACAAAGCTCTTAAAACAACTGACAGGCCTTAGACAGTCAAAACTCTTCATCCTTGCACTGGGGAGGAAGGATATGAGGATCATATGTGGCCTGTTCACAGGTCACTGTCCGCTGAGGTACCACCTTGCAAATATTGGCAAGTGCGAGGTACAGATATGCAAGTTCTGCGAGGTAGGGCTAGAGACGGCAGAGCATGTGCTGTGTGTATGCGATGGACTCGCGGCATCGCGCCCTTGTTTGTTTGGGAGGCCCTTAATTCAGCCCGAAGAGGTGGCAAATGCAGAACTTGCGGATATCCTGTGCAGGGGTGGTGGGGGCGCATAGGTGACGTCACACCAAGTGAGACCAGTGCCGTGGGGCCTAGAGGTGGTGAAAAAAAAAACCCGGGAACAGGGTCAATAATCAATTACGTCTCCATGCGATCGATAGTAATGTACCAACCAAACAGTCAACCCACGTCACTGTCGTAATAGCTCAATATTGCAGTTATTGGCCTTTGTGGAAGAGAAGAAGTCCTCTTGCCAGCGACAGGTTGGGGCCTTGGAGAGGTTTACACTCCATCAGGAATTGAATCACAGTGTCAGTTGAGCCAGTCTGGTCAGTGGGATTGAGGTAGAGTGGAGCCTGAACGTCACACCATTCAACTTAGGAAGGTGTGGGGAATGCTCACTATGCAATATCCATGAACGGGAAGGTGTCTTTCACTTGCAATTCCCTAATCCTGCCAGAGCACAGATGTGTTGACTTCAGCCTGGGTAGTTTGATGATCGATGAAGCCATACATATCCTGAATCTTCCACTTGTGACGTTCTGTCACCTGGCTTGGAGCTACTGCTTAATGCTCGTGTAATTATTAACTTCTAGCTATGGTGTTACTTTTCTCTTACAGCGATTAAGTTCTGAACAGCTCGTAACTCTTCCTCTTTTTTACTTTCCTTGGCTCTACGAAGTAAAAAGGAAAGTTATGTAATCGGCTGAAAAAAAAATTTTGAGTTTTCTTCAGATCTTTACGTTTCAGACCCTCCTGAGTCCGAAAAACCCTATTTGGGAAAATGGTCTGTGTGTCTGTAAACGATTTTTAGAGAAAACCACCGTACCCAATCAGCTCAAACTTGATATCTCGCCCGCAGGTTACCATGGGACGCCAAAATAAGGGTATGAACAAAATCCATCGAAAGTTTACTATAGTTATCATAGTGATCAAAATACCAAATATTTTTTTTCTCAAAAACGGCTCTAACGATTTTGATTAAATTTATTATATTGGTAGCTCCCAATATGGCAACTATACCATAAAATTCCCATTTGTGGGAAAATTACGAGAGCAGCACAATAAATTACCAAAACTTTCGACGAAATCGATTTTAGCGCGGTTTTTAGAGAAAACCCCCGTACCCAATCAGCTCAAACTTGATATCTCGCTCGCAGGTTACCATGGGGCGCCAAAATAAGGATATCAGCAAAATCCACCGAAAGTTAACTATAGTTATCATAGTGATCAAAACACCAAATTTTTTTCTCAAAAGCGGCTCTAACGAGTTTGATTAAATTTTTTATATCGATAGCTCTCAATAAGGCAACTATACCATAAAATTTTCATCCGTGGGAAAATGACGAGAGCAGCACAATAAATTATCAAAATTTTCGACGAAAAGCGTTTTTAGCGCGGTTTTTTCCTTATAAACTCCGCTGGAATGTTAGAAAGTGAATTGACGTAGAGCTAAGGAAAGTTGTGTGTTGCAACGCACCAGATATTTTCTCATGAACCTTACCTCTAGCAGACGGTTTTGAATATAACCATACCTTGCAGTTTTTTACTTGGAAGAAATCTTCATTTATTCTATTCTTGGTTATATTAAATGCACTTTTTATACCCAAGTTGACCTAGCAGATATTCTAAGAGGGAGAATGTGAGAAGAACAGAGCCAGGGGTGCCGGCTACACCCAACAGGCAGACCATTGAAAGTGCCCACCAGTACCTCCACAACCAGATTGCAAATGACCCATGGCAGAAGTACTGCAGGAAATTAAGAGTACACATGAAACTGCCATGGTCTTTACAGTAGTCTTTGGGGAGTTAATTCTCGGGAAGACTGCTCATGCTGATGGCACACTAATGACGAAATATTGGACTTACTTTCAAATACGCGTTTTTGATTCCCACACGACTACAATAAAATGAGAAGGGGTTCTTAACACAACTGAATGATTATTGTACGCACATTTCAGAGTTGAAGGTGTAACAAATGTCAACTCACCTCTCACGATGTTTGCGTTCCCTTTCTTTACTCCTCTCGCGCTCTTTAGGCCGCGGAGAAGCCGCTCTTTTCCTCTCCTCTCTTCTCGGCGGCTTTTCCGGTGGTACGTCCTCTTCGTCTCCTGATGAGTCGACGTTGTCATCTGCGTCGTCGTCGAGTGCCGAAATCCTGGTCTCTAGCTCATTAGCTTCCTCCAAAACGTGTCTCTTTTGAATCCGAGGGAGGATCACGTCGTACATCCGCTCTTCGTGCATCAGCTGATCGATGAAATCGTCCATGTGAACCATCATGAAAGTCCCATCTCTCGACTGATACCTCAATTTGCGACCGTCGTTCAAAAGCGGCTCCAAATATTTGTAGCACTCGATGGATGTACCGACGAGTCTCATGTACATAGCTCCCAACGCCCTCACGTATTTGAACTCTTCGTTTTTAATAAACTCAACGATAATGTCCTTTTCTGGTTGGATTTGAAGCATTTTAAGGGTCAAGCAGAGGAAAGGCGAAGGTTTGATATTGCCACCATAAACGCCCCCCAAATACCTCAGCTCCATCGCTTTGTCAACAATCAGCTCTGCTGAGAGAGCAAAACATTCTTCCTTCCAGTACTTACATTCGTAAATTCGTGACCGGATGATTTTTTCAACCAAAAACTGAGGATTAGTACCTCGAACAGATTTGGCATCTTTGACGGTTCGATTAGCCATCCCGTCAAGTTAATACTTCTACTCCACACAAACAGAAAGCGAAGTTGGATTTTTTACAGCTCAAGAATACATTACTATCCGTCAAAAACCACATAGATAAACATGGGCACACACTAGTTCGATCAAAACAATGCAGAAGTTGAGATAGTAAATCGATACAATGCATCGATAATAGTCGGTCGACTATCGATAGTATACATAGATATTATACAGCCGATGTTTGTCACCGGTAATTACTTTTAAAAATATTATCGGTTATTAGGAATAAGATTATTAAACCGAAAAGAGTTTAACCCATAGGGTGAGAGAATGCAATGGATAGAAATAAAGTTAAGTTTCCAACAGAACTTTCCATTACAAGGCACTCTGGGCCTTTGAGTGTCTGTAGTAAACTTTTGCGATAAAATCTCTTGAACTGAATATTTTTTTGTGGAAACCAGTGTCAGTAGCAATTTACACGGTTCACCATAACTCAATTTTGATGTGACCGTAGGCGCCGATGAAAATTCGTCACAACAACAACAATCGAGGAGGTTCTGCAGGAAGTAATGCATCGAGTATTTTCTTTTCAAGTTGTGTCGCTTGCTGTTCGCTAACGCTCTCTGATAAGAGTAGTGTTGTTGAAGTAACGGCATAACTGTCTTACTCCTTGAAAGCGGCTTTTTTTGAGTCGTTTGCAGGTATTTTCTCAAGTTCTATCTGCATTGGACATTCCTGTGAAGTATTTTTCGTTATGAATCGTAACCCATTAACATACAGTTTTACTTACAATTCACGTCCATTGGTTGTTTCAGGAATGCATCGTAAAGTTCTAATGAATGCGATATCAAGTATATTACTTGAACATGGGTTCGATTCTGCGGAGTGTTTGGTTTTGGAAACATTAAGTGAGATGCTAATTGCACGTAAGTTATACTGTTATGGTTAATGGTTCAGTTTTAGCCTAGAATGTGTGTGATGCACGTTACGGAGGAGTTTAGGCGTTGAATAGGCTGAGCTGAAATGCAGTGTCGGGGCTGTCACTTCGACTGCCGAGGGCGCAAGAAGTCATTTTGATAAGGAAACAGACCTGTCATGTCACTCGTGGATAAGGCTATGATAATTTGAAACTAGTAAATGATATGTGCTAGTTACAACTGTAATATTTCGATCTCATATGGGCAAGTGGCAGCGCCAAGACGGGACCTACCAGTGTGGAATGCAGTGCATCGACCATTGCGTTCACTTCTGTTCCCTAGCGAGTTCAACCATCGTTTTAAAGTCTAAATTAATCTCACTAACTGTTGAGCTATTGCACTATGGAAATCAAATGGTCTGAAAATAGTATCATTCCTCGCTTCGTCAAATACTCGAGTTGCTGCCAAGGTGTTCACCCATCTCAGTAGTTTTACAGCTCTGTGTTTTTGTGCTATATGGCCAACTCTGCTGAGTGCTTTCTCTACTGCCCTCTTCGTGTTCTTTGAGGTTGTTCAACAACCCATGGATACATTATGTGCCCGCACCTATGTGTTAGGGATTATGTGCCATTCATACATTCAGATTTTATGAACGTAATGTTCTAGGTTGGTGTAAGAATACCCGTTTGATCTCTGCAAGTATTTATGTCCTGAATGTGTGAGAGAAGTGGTTTGCAAGAGGGGTTTGAATGGAGATGTATTGAGAGTGGCTGCAACTTCAAACGTTCCGTGCGTACAGGTTGGTGTTTATCCACAGTCTTTTGAACAGGAGTTTTGATAAGGAAACAGACCTGTGTTTAGCCTTAGTACATGCAACATTCAACTTGTCATCCTTTATTGGTTCATGAGTCTGCCGGCAGAATATGATTGCTTTGAAAGTGAAAGTTCCCAATCTCATTGTCACTGATTGGGTGAGGTTCTGCTGAAAAGTATGCGCTACCTACTCCCCACAAAATACGTACGTTTAGAAACAAATGCCGCACTATCAGTAGCTAGTTAATATAATAATCAAAGCAGTTTTCAGCTATTGTGTATTGAATGAAAAAAGTGTTGAGCACGTTCTCTTGAATATTTTATTGAAGTAGAAAATACATCGAAAGTTGATTGTCTTCTGATCCGCCGGATTCACATTCGTTCTTTTCCTTGATTGGAGGTTCTTTTCTTGTTATCTACCAGTGTAGACACTACATCAGCTTACTGTGATGAATCAGTTATTAACAACTATTGCTCATATGCTGCGGTACATCTGGTTCACACTTATTACTTTTAGTTCTACTCTTGCTCTAGGATGTATAGCACATATTTGTTATTTCGTATCCCAAGTTTACCTACATCCCTGATTCTCTTTACTTTTATCTTCTGTCTGCCTGTGTTGTTTTCACTATTATCCAGAACTACCTCCATTGATGCCTTTTATTTTATAGTGTACAATCTTGTTTAATATTGGGGCGAACATTTCTGAGGCCCTCGAACTCTGCGCTCTCCTCATTACTGACCCCCTGCTTCTTTGACTAACAACAGAAAGGAGCTGCAAACAAACGTGGTCCTGAAAACTTTGCTCATCTAATCCCATCAAGACACACCAAAACTGGCATCACCCCACCAACTTTCCTCCGCCTACTGAGCTGCTCATGCGATCAGTGCGTTTCCACATCTACTGCAGTACAACCGCGTTCCATCCAACTCTTTAAGACGCGATCCATCAAACACCTTTTTTACGTGTCGCTTTACTTTTGTCCCATCTCTTCCCTTCATCATCTCCGTTACATCGGTAAGATCTTTCCAATTTTCTTCATACATCACGTCGCCACATTCACCGTATTTTCATCCACCTCATCAAGGGCCCCAACGAAAATCAAATTCATTTATTTATTTCTTTGCTCGAGCCTTCTTTGTATTTTCATTTTCTCAGCAGAATTTCTTATTTTAATACAAACCCCTTTAATTTCGAATTATTTTCCTCATTGTTTCTTTTCACCAAGCTTTCCCTTCTTACACCATTTGTTTCGCTAATAAATTCTCGGTATTTTACCGTGGTCGTCCAAGCCAGCCCTATGTGTTGAGGTCACGAAATTCCCATCGTAGCACCTTAACAAATCTCAAGATCTGACCACCAGCTCCTTCCTCAATATAATCAGATTCCAAGTTCTTGTGTGTAAAATGGAAAAGTGTAAACCTAAAGAGGGGCGTGGCAGTCAAATAGGCAGATAATATCCCTGAGCCACGCATATCTAACCACATTGGATATCCATGGACATAGATTTGCTGCCTTTTGAAAGTCATATTTGGTCGTTCTTCCTCAACTTGCAAAAGCTTGTTAGTTTTAACAGTGAGCTGCTGTAGTTGTTGTTTTATTTTAAAGTTGAACGTAATTAGTTTGAGCAATACGTTTCTATTTTCGAATCAGGGAATCGTGTCTTGTCTTTCCATTCGTTCTAGTTGACGAGGTGGGCTGATTCGGAAGTATAATTTCAATCTCCCAACGTTCCTCAGGATGTCATTTCGTTTGGTCATGGGTAAAGTGTGTTTGTATACTTCTCTTGGCTTGACCGGAACTTCCATGTGACGTTCCCAAGTACGTTACAAAGGGTAGTTCCTACACCCCATATCAAGAGAATCACTTCCCTAATGCGTCACATCAGTAATTTAGCATTCTGGCAATTTCTGGATAAATATGTCTTCTTAAGTTCACAAAACTCATATGCGCGAACAGATTTTGCTTTATATTTCAATTGACTCAATTGTTCATATTTTTCAGTGCTTTTTGAAATCGGCAAGAGCAGCAGGTCGTATTCAGAATTAGCTGGGAGATCAGAACCTCTGGCTGGCGACGTTATTTTAGCATTGGTCAACCTGGGGCTCAAAGTGAACGATCTTGAAGCTTACGCCAAACGACCCAACAAAACAATTGTTGCTCCTCCCGTTCCATCTGTCCAGCCCAAACAGCTGTCTATACTTCAAGCTGGAAGCAAAGCTGTTCATCCTTCGTATATTCCCAATCACCTCCCCGTTTTTCCAGATCCTCACGCTTACATTCGTACACCCACTCACAAACAACCAGTTACTGAGTACGAGGCCATTAGAGAGAAATCAGCAGTTCAGAAGAGGGACATTGAGAGAGCGCTGAATAGGTTCGCCGCACGAACCAGTGATACGGACAGTTTGTTTCTATGTCAAGACAATCTTTTCCCTCTTATTACCTGCAAGCCTCAACCCAACACTCCGCCGTACCTCCTCGCCCTGCTGCCTAAAGATCAAGTTTTTGAGCAAGAAGACAGAGATATTAGGTCGAGTCCTCAGAGAAAGCGGCCGTTGCCTTCTAAAGAAATCGAAGAATCTCAAAAAGAAGTGGAAATTGACAGCCCCTATTTACTTCCAGTGAAAATGCCTCCTCCTAAAATCAAAATCAAAGACTTGTTGGTCCCGCCGCTTTCTGCCCAACCCAGCTCCCCGACGTTGCTTCCTCAACCAACTGCAATGTGAATTCGAGGCATTTATACCTTGTTATGCCAGTATATGTCTCATGTGATCTACATATTCTATTACTTTCTTGTACAGTACTAATTCGTTTCACTCTGTGGCTTTTCGTGTTAATTAAACATTCACTTATTGTTTGAATTCACAAATCCCTACTTGCTTACCAATCTATTTGTCTCATCGTCGGAGTGAACTGTGGCATGAAAGTTGAATGATGGACGACGACGATGACGAGCAAAGACGAAATATTTCACGATGCTTTTGCACCAAAGTTGGATGAGGGGAAAACACGCATCCATACTCTTGAAGTCTCCTGAACAAGCAAAGCTCTTGCATTTGTTGTTCGTGAGCCTTTAACTTGTGGTACAAAAACCACTCATGAGCGAGAAGATGCAAATTTGGACGGAGTGTGGCAAGGACAAACACGGAGCGCTGAGGAAACTCTCTAAATTCTCATTCCACAGGCTACTTTATGAGAGTCTTGAATGACCTTTAGACTGGTACCTGACATTGCTACCATCGTAGGAAATTCAATGGAGCAACATTTGATTTCTTGTTTCCCCAATGTCTGGGGGTGCAAGACACGGATGGGAGAAAAGAAGTGAAGCCATGCATTGAAGTCGCTATGTTCTGTAAAGGCGGCCACTGACGATCGTTCCAAGTGGAGTGGCGTGGCGCGAAGTCAGGCGATATTGGAATGACGGAAAGAAGAGTCGAAAGTGGGGTTCATTCACGATCGCTCCACTCCACTCCAATCCACCAGTGCCGTTCTGTCTTTTGTGGTGTATCAAAATTGCCTATTACCTGTATTATCATTTGATTTATTAATGATAGTTTGAAAAGCGTCCTGCCGCAAGATGGGCGAAGAAGAATTTCTCCTTTTGGCCACGGTTGTATGCTTGTACGCCAAACAAAGAAGACCCAAACGGAAGTGGGTGAAACAATGGTTTCTCAACAGAAGACAGCACACACACGTAAATTTACTTCAAGAGCTGCGGTTAGAACCATCTGACTGGAGAAATTACTTGCGAATGAATGAAGAGGCCTACTTTCAATTACTCCATTTGGTTACACCAATGATTAAATATCTGGTGCGTTGCAACATTCCTTAGCTCTACAACAATTCACTTTGTACATGGCTAATTCTATTTAATCAATTCATTTATCTCTCAGTTAATTTGAACTTGGTCAAACAACGCTTTACGGCAGCAGGAAGCGGTAGCGCTTACAGTTCCGGAATTTATTGTGCTGCTCCAACTCATTGCAGGACCATTATTGAGCAATTGGTACGCAGATAATTAATGAGGCTGTAAACACACATTTTTTGAAGGAGGATAGTAATTACTTTTGCAGAGTTATTGGGTAAACACCTTAAGAACTGGTAGAAAGCGAAATGACAGTAGTTGAAGTTCAGGAATTTCTGGTGTAACCCCCATGTATTTCATGAGCGTTTTTAAACACTCACCCTTTGGATTGGACTACAATACCAATTTATTTCAAAATTCAACAAAAACTCCAGCGGAGTTAATAAGGAAAAAAAACTGCGCTAAAAACGCTTTTCGTCGAAAATGTTGGTAATTTATTGTGCTGCTCTAGTCATTTTCCCACAAATGGGAATTTTATGCTATAATTGCCATATTGAGAGCTATCATTATAAAAAAATTAATCAAAATCGTTAGAGCCGTTTTTAAGAAAAAAAAAATTTGGTGTTTTGATCACTATGATAACTATAGTTAACTTTCGGTGGATTTTGTTCAAACCCTTATTTTGGCGTCCCATGGTGACCTGCGGACGAGATATCAAGTTTGAGCTGATTTGGTACGTTGGTTTTCTCTAAAAATCGTTCACAGACACACAGACCATTTTCCCAAATAGTGTTTTTCGGACTCAGGGGGGTGTGAAACGTAAAAATCTGAAGAAAACTCCAAATTTTTTTTCAGACGATTACATAACTTTCCTTTTTACTTCGTAGAGCCAAGGAGAGTAAAAAAAAGACACAGTCATGAGACAGTGCATTACTCCCCAGGAGAGGCTCGCTGCTACATTACGATTTCTGGCAACTGGGATGAATTTTGAAGAGCTGAAATTCGTCACTGCAATATCTGTGGTGGGATCTACAGTTTTGAAAAGATCCACGAGGCTTTGTAGAGCGAGGTTTCTTTTCACCTTGTTGTGGTAATTTGGGTCACTCGTTTTCCACGAGCAGCTATGTGCCTTGTATAAATCAATTACGGAAATTACGAAATTCTTATTGGAAACACTCATTTTGCGGCGAAAAAACGTATATTGTGGAAAGAACTGACAGATTAAACACAGGGCAAAAGGCGACAAGTGAGTTGTTCGATTGTGAATCACAGGAAAGTGCCCGGTTCCCCCACTCACGTTCGTTCCATCGCGCCATCTGTCCGGTTGCGTTTCCCCATTCACGAGCAGTTGGAGTGATGCTGTTTTGGCGCGGCGTGATGGCTTTTGTACCAGTTGGAATTCCATCACGTCCCGTCACTCCACTCCAAACCCTACGAGTTTTGCCATTCACATCGTTCCATTGGAGCGCTACCGCGCCATTTGGCTTGTTGGAACGATCGTCAGTGGCCACCTTAAGGAACTGGTGTGACTCGCCAGAACACCCTAAAGACATTCCCGTGTCAGGTTCTCTTGCAACCTATCCAACTAGTTAGACCTAGTTGGCGGAGGTGAGGTCGTTGCGCAGTTCAGCCGATGAGGGAAAAAGCCCTTTTCACTCTCCACCACTCACTGAGTGACCCAGTAACTGTCCAACTTTATCGAACGTGCTCTGGGGGAGTGTGGATTCTTTGCTAGTCCCACTTTGGTGAATAAGCACCGCAAGAGTCTGGAGGGGGGGGGGGATAACTCCTAGATTTTTGATAGTGAACGAGCAAAACGAAATGTAAATAATGGCAGCGTTCTAGGGACGTGGATATTACATTTTGAGTCTGACATTTTATTAGGCCCTTTAAAATCTGTGGCTCACATCGACTGTGGCGAAAACAAGGAAGCGTTACAAAAAGAAACGATTCTACAAAGGAAATGTACGTTATTAAAAAATTCGTTGCAAAATTATGTTACAATCGACATGAGTAGATAAACTAGCACAGAGTTAAAACTAGTGCACAAAACAGAAATCAGCCTCAGTGAGATTCAAACCGTATTAAAACACGTTAATTCGTCGTTTGAAATGTATCAAGCCTTATAAATTGTTAGAAACTAAAAGTACAACTTTTCCTTGAGCATATGATTGCTTGAGCAAATCGTCAATCAGTCAAATCTCTTGATACAGACTAAGTGCTTACAAACCTATGGAACTTCAAAGAGAGGGACAGGGAGGTCATGGAAGTTAGATCAGCCTTTGCTGCCTGAAATGCGCCTCTTCAATAGTTAAATAACCAATTAATAGTTTACACATCACAGTGGAAGCATTGCACTTCACTTTACCTGCCAGGTAAGTGAACCGCTGTGCCCCACACTATACTGGAAAGCGCCAGTTAAATATTGATTACGTAGTAGTATAAGTTGAGTTAATCCAAGCTGTTTTTCCAAAATCATGTTCAAACCTCAGCTAAAACACTATTTGAACTCGTAAGCCTTGCAGGAACAGTCAATGACGCCTCTGTTCCACTAAAGCAAGATCAATGTATCAGGGCGTAGTACCCCAAGCCATGAAATGGACTATATCCATCCTCAGTGTGGTCCAACTAGGGGAGAACAGCAGGTCTGTTTCCTTATTTTATGACTGTACCTAAACCCTCGACGAGGGTTATATCAGTCATGGAAGTTGCAGTTTCGCTAATATGCAAGAGGTCGGCCCCTGCAGCATCCACCGAACTCAGACCTGTGGAGGTATTTGGACCCGCAGGTATTTGGTCGTTAGCCAGTCTTCCGGTAGAGAGCTGTTGCCCGTGTGTGACCACCTGAGGAATCCCGTACCATCTGGGAGGAGTTCTTAATCTGGTTTCCTACCTGATCTAACTATTTACTTGGGTGGCAAGGGAGGACAGCAGCACAGTGGTCCCTACTCAAGGCTGCCTTGCAATCACAGGTGCCATGAACACTCGCCCCACTGCTGCAATACAGGTCTATTGAACAATGGCTGCATATCTGGGAGTGGTGAGGCTTTTGCAGACCAGTACTATCACTACCAGGGCATAGGCAAGCCTACGAGGAACTGAAATGAAAGAGCCAACAGTCCTTGCTACTGGCATCATGCCAGAAGTCAGCATCCACTAACCCGTACAGTGGGGGACACCATCCCAAATGAAGGGATGGGAGGGGTGTGCTATTACGGTATGGGGCTGGTATGGGTATTGCAGGACACAATTTCAGCCTTCCCAAACAACTGGGAAAGTGTTCCACGACATATGCCAAAATTCCAGCCATGAACATTTGCACACAAGTAACCTTGACAAAATGACTCAAGGGTAAGTGGATCTATGCAATTCTCTGACAGACAGTATGCCTTAAAAGCCATCTTGGCCGAAAATTTCAGTTCCAGGCGGACATAAGAATGTCTTCTAGCGCTCAAATGGCACAGTGTCCATAATAGGCTTTCCCTTATTTGGATATCGGCTTATAGAGGCCACACGAGCAATGAAAAGGCAGATACTTGGTGAAAAGGGGCACAGAATCCCTACCTAAAGCGCAAGGCTCACATGAGTGATATAAAGTCACCTTAATCAGCAGATGACCTGCTGGAAGACAGGAAAACATACAGGCCTATTGGCATGGGTATGGCCAGTGACGAGAAAGAGTGTACTCCCCAAGATGTGTGACGAGGATTGTCCTAGGGCTTGCCTTTCTGTTCAAGAGCCAAGGCAATGCTTACTATTACTAGGCAGTCCTCACTAGGCACTGCATGGGAGCCCTGGATGCAGGCGCAACTCCTGAGTTTCTACGTTGGAGATCCCTACACAGCTGTCTGTTCCTATTCGCACATCCATCTCAGTTTTCCTTTACTCTCCGTGCCCCCTACTCTTCCCATTCAGTTGTCACTAGGAAGGACTCAACGTCATTCTTAGCAGTTGCCCCCCTGTAACCTCTCCATACATTGTCTCATAGATGGAGTGAGATTTTCACCTTTCAAGAGTTTAGTATGTGGGACATGAATGAGACCTAGTAGGGAGAGTCGTCACAGTCGAGGTCACTCACTCTTCATAGAAATAATGCCCCTTTAATAATCGCGTTGCTTCAAACATTCATTAATTCTGAACTCTACCCTCGTCTGACTAGTTAGGGCGAACAAATAAGGCCAACAAGATGAGACGGGTCTGTCCCAATACATTCTCCTGGTTGCCAAATAAACTGCCTCTTACAATTTCAGCCCTAAGAGTGTTGTGGCGTCAGGTATATTACAGATCATTGGTTGCTGCTATCAAGACAGTTGAGGAAATAAGCAGTGTATACTGATGTATATTAGGAACGGAAGATAACATGGGAATGCGACACTAGATTAGAATGAAAGGCAGTTCCAATGGTGCCAACTTCAGACATTTTGACACATGTCTTCTGTGGCAGCGCTAATCTCAAGTTCATTGGCGTTGAAGATGATTTGAAATACTTCAGAATAATACTTAGTAGTGTCTTAAAGCTATAATACACAATTATTTTGTAAAATATATCACAGAAATTGCATTAATCCGCAACTAGTGTACACTATTTAATTATGACGCAGTGTAAGCCAAATACAAAAGTTGGAAGACAAATTTTTCCTTATGACTACACGATGCGAACGTACCCTAAATCAGAAATCAAGCGAACTTTGGGTTTATGCACAGAAGGAGATGAAATAGTACAAGGATACCGTGAGGGCGGGCTAAAATTGCCTATTTTAAGACTGAAAGAAATCGATCTGGTATGGGCTTATTAAGCAGTGATGTGCCAAGAGCTCAGGTCTATTAGGCTGACTGGGCACCTAAAAGAGGAGTGGAGCCAGGACTCAGCAACCAATTGGGTAGTGAATCCCAGCTCAGGCAGCAACTCGCCTTGAATAGGTGTGGCAATGTCTCTACTTCAAAGGAGGAATGAGTGTGGAGAATATCCTTTTCAATAATTCAACTGGAGGACAATTCAGAACTTACTTTCCAATGACGCATAACTAGTTCAAACACATTTTGACGCAAATAAGAGAAAAGAAAGGATGACAGCGAGGGACAAGTCATTTGGCTGTATGGCAGTGGTAAGAGTAGCTCCTGTAACCAAACTCAACTTCCGAATCTGGAAGCTGCCCTTCCATTAATAACGTTTTGATTCGGTTTAACAGCGAAATTCGTAGTAATATTTCACGTGGACATCAATCTTGACTTTCATTTTTAAATGAAATGCTAAGTCAGACTCTGTATTCATAATCGTTTGGCTACAAAAGGTGGAGTACTAGCGCGTACAGAAGTTGTGGAGTAGGAATCTGGGTCGAGTCACATCCCTCATCCCTGAAGAGTGCGATGCGCCTCACTACCTATTGCCCACGCGCGAACATTCTCTTGGAGCACCCAAATCATCGTGTGCTTTTGACATATCCTCAGTTTGCTTAGCTGACGGGGGCTACTTGGTAATTGTGGTATACTTAACGAACTACAACCTTAGGTATTGGGGCTCACACATTGTTTCATATGCTTCTATTATTGCAACTTTCGGTGTGATTTACAGACTGGAGCAAGTTGTGCATGCAAAACGCGAAATCAGCACCCCAATAATAAAAGTGACCAGATCAGTATCAAAATATAAGTTTATGTAATATAAAAAATATATGGTGCGTTGCAACACACAACTTTCCTTAGCTCTACGTCAATTCACTTTGTACATGGCTAATTCTATTTAATCAATTCATTTATCACTCAGTTAATTTGAACTTGGTCAAACAACACTTTACAGCAGCATGAAGCGGTAGCGCTTACAGTGCCGGAATTTATTGTGCTGCTCGTACTCATTGCAGGACCATTATTGAGCAATTGGTACACAGATAATTAATGAGGCTGTAAACGCGATTTTTTAAAAAAGGATAGTAATCACTTTTGCAGAGTTATTGGAAAATAACTGTTAGAACTGGTAGTAACCGCAACGACAGTAGTTGAAATTCAGGAATTTCTGGAGTGAGCCCCTTGTATCTCATGAGCGTTTTTAAACACTCACCCTTTAGGTATTAGATTGGACTACAATACCAATTTTTTTTAACATTCTACAAGAATTCCAGCGGAGTTTATAAGGAAAAAACTGCGCGAAAAACGCTTTTGGTCGAAAATTTTGATTATTTATTGTGCTGCTCTCGTCATTTTCCCACGAATGAGAATTTTATAGTATCATTGCCTGATTGAGAGCTATCAATATACAACATGTAATTAGAATCGTTAGAGCCGTTTTTGAGAAAAAAATTTGGTGTTTTGATCACTATGATGACTATAGTTAACTTTCGGTGGATTTTGCCCATACCCTTATTTTGGCGTCCCATGGTAACCTGTAGGCTAGACATCAAGTTTCAGTTGATTTGGTACGGTTGTTTTCTCTAAAAACCGCGCTAAAACCGATTTCGTCTAAAGTTTTGGTAATTTATTGTGCTGCTCTCGTCATTTTCCCACAAATGGGAATTTTATGCTATAATTATCATGTGAAGAGCTATCAATATAAAAAATTTAATCAAAATCGTTAGAGCCGTTTTTGAGAAAAAAAATATTTGGTGTTTTGATCACTATGATAACTATAGTTAAATTTCGGTGAATTTTGTTCATACCTTTATTTTGGCGTCCCATGATGACCTGCGGGCGAGATATGAAGTTTGAGCTGATTTGGTTCAGTGGTTTTCTCTAAAAATCGTATACAGACACACAGACCATTTTCCCAAATAGGGTTTTTCGGACTCAGGAGGGTCTGAAACGTAAAGATCTGAAGAAAACTCAAAATTGTTTTTTCAGCCGATTACATAACTTTCCTTTCTACTTCGTAGAGCCAAGGAAAGTAAAAAGAGATAAAACGAGAGAGTGGGAGTTCAGAACCACTATCGACTGGCTCACAGACATCGTTTCGTGAAAAGGCGAACATTAACTGTGAAAAGCCCTTATTGGCTCTGGTATAGTTAAGCGTTACTGACAATAGTGTCAATAATTCATTACTTCACTAATTTAGTAAAATACGAGAGAAAGCGTGAGGCAGGCACTTATAAGCGTTGTACAATACATCCTCTTACACAGGGCCGAGGTGTGTATTGATACACGGAGCATTGCTTACTACAGGAAGCGGATGGAAGCAGCATCCTGAGGTGCGCCCTCTGCATGGCTTGATCGTACTGCACAGTTTCTCAGCAGGCAGTGTCAGTGGTAGTGGGTGTTATCCCAATCCACCTTTCAGGAACTGAGTGGGAAGAGGGCAACCAGAGTACAGTTATCAGAAGAAAATAAGAAAGGGAGGTGGCAAGAAGAGTGGGACACAGCCCAGAAGGGGCAGTGAACCAGGCAGCTGATTACAGCACTTTGTCCAAGGCTCAGACAAAGCCATGCCCAACCCAGTTCTTCACAGAGCCATCAGCCCATACGCAATAACCAGTCTACAATTTGGTGGTTTTACACATCAACTTGGAGGTTTTCCATTTCAAATTGGAGGATGACTGAAATGGTTCGTTTCAAATTAGTTTTAAACGCCGCAACGCTAGTCCGCGTAGAAGGTGGAAACACCCGGTGATTCTAAAAATACCTACTCCGCGGAACACAACATGACGAAGACATTCCATCCGTCCCTTCCAAATGCCATTCTTTTGAAGGTGCCTGTCTAACTGCCGCCATTAGCTACGACTTGCTTTATTTTTGTGACACGGGTTCGAACGACGAAAGAAATGAGACCGCGTTTCGTTCGCCGATCGAACCATGCGATAAGAAGTAGTGAGAGTGACGAAGATGCTGAATATGAGGGGATTCCTTCCACTACCCAACGACGTCGAGGACAGTACGGTAGGTAGACTATGAAACAAAGAAAAATGTTTCTTAGAATGCGCGAAGAAGGACATTCTACTAAACATGCGGCTTCTATAATCGGCATCAAAGAGAGTACGGCTTACATGTTCTTGGAAAAGTATAAGGAAAACGAAAATGAGCTGGTTTGCCGAAACAGAGGAGGAAAACGGTGTTAAAAGCTTACCACCAAGGTTTTGGAAGCGATTGAGGCAGCAGTGGAAGGAAATCCTGACAGGACTCTGAAGGAGATAAAACGCGTTCTTTTCGAGAAAAACATTGACTTGGCCGTGAGTACCGTTGATAAAGGTTTGCGTCTTTTGAAAATAACCTTGAAATTAGCTAACAAAGAGCTGGATCGGATGAATCTTGTAGAAACGAAAGAGAGAAGAAAAATTTACGAGCGGAATTCAGAACATGGGCGCCAGAAAACCGTGAAAATATGGTATTCCGTGACGAATCTGGTTTTAATTTGCACCTTTGAAGAAGTCATGCGAGGTCCAGGAGGAATACACGTGCTGTTTCCACAGCACCCACGGTAAGAGGAAGAAATGTTTCCCTCGTCCTGTGTTGTTCATTATAAGATAATATTACGAGGCAAGTGCAATGGAGAGACGTTTAAGGAATTTATCGCAAAGCTGCACGAAAAAGTGGCGAACCCAACTGTCACGTACCTGATAATGGATAATGCAGCGATTCACCGAGCTGGACAAGTTACCAGTGTGTGACACGATAACCCGAAGCGTTGCAACTGTCACCACATCGGACTGCACAAATTATGTTATGATAATGATGATAGACCTGACAGCCACTACTGCAGGGAGAGACGTTGAAAACTTTGTTCTTTCTTTTCCGTTCATTATGTTCATTCTTACGTTTCACTCGCTAATTTGTTATTACTTTCCTAGAATTAAATCATGTATTTCTGTCATCCACCAAATTGATGTGTAAAACCTCTAATTTGAAATGGAAAACCTCCAATTTGACGTGAAAATGCTAGAGAAATGGTTCAGTAGGCTGCAAACACTCCTATCAGGATGTCCCTCTGCAGAGTATGCCCGTTGTGAGGTGCCAATCTAACACTCAGTCACGATATAAGTGATACATAGGACTAAGTTAGGACTATGAATTCTGTTTTTAGAAGCTGGCTCAGCTTCACTCGTCTCCTCTGTCAGTGACCAGTCAGCCAAATTCAAGTTAATATAACGTTTAGAGCTCATGAGCCTCGACATTTTTCCTGTTAGTATCATAAATTATACCTTAGAAGCCACGAACATGCAGAAATAATCTTCAATCTTCGGGATCATTCAGCAATGATTGCAAGTTTGGTTTACCACAGTTTAAGTACGGGAGTTTATCCATCATACGATCATACGTGCTATCGAGTGCTGGATAAGTTACATTTGACTTCTGGTTGCTTCATCTGTTACATACTTCACATCCAAGTTCCATATCATCTGTGAAAGAGTTGTCACTATGGACAGAATGAACAGGTAACGGTCCTTGATTGAAAACTTCATCCTGCTGCAACGGTGAAATGCCTTATCATCTCCAAGGTACTTGTTCAAAGGACCAGCTCTGGGATGCACTCTTTTTGTCACATTTGCTCAACGTGAGGCCACTTTCTATTGTGCCATCCTCGGGTAGACTCAAACAAAGACCAGTTGAAACGTGTTCAATCCATTTTTCCTAAAACACGAACGTAAAATATTAATAGAAAACCGTTTGTAAATATCTGGGCCCTGTTTCACAATGATTTACTAACCATTATTACGAGTAAATGCGCTGGTAACTTGTAAATTCTGATTCACAATAACATTTTACAAGTGCCGGAAATATTAGTGAATTCTCTTGTTATATTAGTGGTTTTACAAGGAGGCTGTTTCACAATCCTGTCTTGTAAAATCAAACCTCCAATAATATAAGCAAGTCCTTGTAAATATTTTACCAGCTCTTGGTAACCTATATATTTGTTGAATTCAATGTTCAATCGTGTTACCGTATTTTGGAATTCAATTGTCCTAGGGACAAAATGCTCGAAGATTTGTTATTTGGTGATTCTGAGTCCGACGAAGATCTTCAACTAGGCAGAGAGAATCATTTGCGTCGTAGAGGACAAGAGTGAACTTTAGTTTTTTGAGTGAATTAGAGTGCAATGAAAGATTCCGTATGACTCCCGACAAAATCGCATTCTTAGTTGAACAAATCGGACAACTCATTGCGCACTGCACTGGAAAAAGTGGTTCTCTATCCGTGCACCAGCAGGTGTGCGTGGCACATTACTGACTGGGAAGTGGTGCCCAGTTCCACGTCGTAGCAGACTTGCATGGTGTCAGCAAAGCAACCGTTTCTCGCTGTGTGAAGAAAGTTGTGGTTGCAGTTAACGTTCGGCTATTCAACATAATGGTGACTTGGCCACAAAACATTGAAGAAGAAGTGATCAATTTTTTTTAGCATAGCTGGTTTTCCTCGCGTCTGTGGGGCTATTGATGGCAGTCTAATCCAGCTCGACGCACCCACGAGGCATGAGGCAGCATTCGTTGACCGCAATGGGAACCACTCATTGAACTGCATGTTCGTTTGAGGAGCGTCAGGTCAGTTTTTTTTCGTGAATGCGAATTGGCCCAGAAGTGTGCACGACAATCGAGTGCCGAGGAACAGTCGATTGCCAGCCATCATGGACGACGGAACGTTTGGCAATTTCGTATTGCTTGGGGACTCCGGCTATAATATTCGCACTTGGTTGATGCCACCTCTACGAAATGATCCTCGGAATAAATCAGAGATTTTATACAACAGATCACACATACAACATATAAAAACTCGGCGTATCATCGAATGTGCACTTGGTATCTTAAAAGAAAAATTCCCATGTCTCAATAAACTGAGAGTGAACCCAGTACTTGCAGGGGAGATTGTCAAGTGCTGCGCGGCGTTGTGCAACAACGCGAGATGGAAAGAAGTTGAACCATTACATGTTCCTCACGAGGATGTTAGGCCACCAAGTGTCTCGCATATATTGCGGGTCTTTCCTGACAATGACACCAAGGGACTGGGCGTAGTCGAGGAGTTCCCTCCAAGCAGCAGTCTTGTCGGCTTTTGTTAGCTTATCGCTGAATGCACCAAAAAGCACTAATCTTCTTTGCTTCACCTTTTCGAGAACACACAGTTGTAATCGCCGCTTGTCCTCTCTTTTGCGCATCTTCAATAGGTAGGTATAGCGAAAAATTTAGGGGCGCGACGACGAATGAAGGGACGCGATAAAGCTGCATGAGCGGGAGCGGCGGCGGGCAGGCGGGAATGGTGAGTTCACATTTGTTTGACCAGCTGACTTGTAGATCCTCATCAGCTGGGCTAGTTGGTTTCAGTTTAAGTTACCGGTGAAATTATTCTTGTAATACCAGTTGGAGGCATCTCATTGTGAAACAAAAATTACAAGTACTAATAATACTACCACTTGTAAACTTGTAAATTTCACTAACATTACAAGCTTATTGTGAAACAGGTCCCTAGTGTGACTCATCACACTTGGGGGCACAGGTTCCAGAATTGAATCAGCTGAGTTGCTCCTACTTACGCCACAATCACTAAGAGTAAAAACCGTGAGAAGTGGTAGTGACATGGCGGTTTTTCGAATTCTGGAATGGCTAATAATTATCTTGTATTTATAATTTATTGAACCCATGGTTGTTCGGGCAAAAAAGGTTAAAAAATTATCAAAAACGCCTTTCAGGCAGTTGTAACCCAATTACGTTGCGTTTGGTTTCGATGCTAGGTCGAATGGAACAAGTCTAGATCGAAAACAGTGAAATCACAGAAAAGATAGTGAGCCAAATTCTACTAATTGAAGAACCTGCGGGATAATACAGCGAAAGTTGTCTTTTCTTCCCTGCCTGCTCTCATTTCTTGCGCCACCTCCCATCTCACTGTAAGCTCGACTCGTCACATAGCCCTAATCGTCTACAGGCAATTTTCGTCGTTGCATTGTAGTCAGATCACGTTCTGTATGGTTTACTGCTATTTTTCGATGTTGAATTGAATGGGATGGCTCTCGGAGGTGTGAGACTACGTTACCCTGTGCAAGGGAATAATAATAATGCGTAATAATTTGATGCACTTTTCATTCAAGAAGTGATTCTACAGGCGCCTGCTGGTTCTCTGGCATTGACATTGAACCTTCTACATCAAACAATAACTGACACAAACACTCCTCTACGAAGGCTCTACAAACTAATGACTCTGTCAAAGTCTTGACCAGTGTCTCTTACCCCCTGAGGTATTCCCCTCATCCACTCTGTGGTCACAGCCGAAAGATAGTGCTACTTACAGCAACTGTTACAAAAAGGTATTTATTTATAATGGTAATCCGCCAGAACCAATTGTGAATAATTGGAGCGTACCTGTGGTAGGTATCGCCAGAGCTGACGTTTTTGTCCAGAGCAAGCCATTATTTTAACCCTCGGAGTAGTGCTTGGGTCATCATTGTTGGGAGCATCCAAACATACAGCTTCATCTGTCATCAGTGGCCCGTACATACTTTTTGACTCAGCACTGATCCCTTTTTGGAAAGGGATAACAAACATCTGAGAGAGGGGAGGTGGATTGGCGGAAGAGCAAGTGGTTAGCGATGCAACGCCCATTGGTTGATTCAACGACCCCTTTCCAGTCGGCTTTTCCAAACATTCTTTTCTCATGACCGATTTAACCTGAAACCAGATAACAACAAACAAAAATTAGCTGATGAAATAAGTTCCTATGCCCGTAGCCGGCAGGGGGCACGTTTCATTAAGCTGGGAGGGGGGGAGGGAGTAAAGAATGATGTAAAATTCTGCGTCTGTTAAGACTACCTGCTATTTCCATGAACGTAATGGAAAATGTATGCTTTCCAGGTAATTGGGAGGTTTCTAAAGGGTAAGGAAAGTATTGCAACTTCTCAAAACAGCTGTCTTTTAACCGGGTTTTTAATGTTTTGACGCCTTTTGATTATAAAAAACTTAATTATTGTGCGTGGCCTATGCATTTGTTTGTATTAAACTTTGCGGGAAAAACAACCTAACTGATGAAACCTGTTTTGGTTTATTATTAATTCTGAATAATAACCCTATGTTTTCAGTCACGAAAAAATACCTCCCCTCAAAATTTGATACTTTACGCTTCAAGACACGGGAATTCCAAATCTGCAATGTCCGTCCGCCGTCCGGGCCGTTTTGTGCCTTTAACGTGGTCTAAAAAATTCGTTCTTTCGCCCAAAAATCCGATTTGGTATCTAGTTGTGCCCGCCATCTCGGCAATACGATCGGACTAAGCCCATGGTTGTTATGGACAAAAAACGGTTAAAAAAATTAACGAAACGTAGTACAATCGCAAATAAGCCGTGTTTCGTATCGTTTTCTAGGCCCGCTCGACTCGCAATGCCCTGCCAGCCAATTGCCGAGCGAGGGTTCGCTGGAAGCCCCCGTCCCAATTTCCCCGACTCTTTTGCCTGACGGGGCGGAGGAAGGTTAAGGCCATTTCCTCCGCACACCCCTCCATCGGATCATAAATGCCTACAGACGTTTACGGGCGCCTGGCGCTGGGGGAATATATAGTTTCCGTAGTTCCATTGTAGTCAGGTCATGTTTCATATGGTTTACTAGTATTCGATGCTGAATTGAATGGGATGGGTTTCGGAGTAGTAATACTAGGTCAAGCTGCTCATGACAATAATAAACCATTGCGTAATAATTTGCAAGGTTTTTTTTTTTTGTTATGTCCGTTTGGTAATTATCGGGTTTGGAACACAGATCTGTTTCCTCAAAATGACAGTTAGTTAACACTCATAAGAGAGTTAGCCCACTCTGATTCTAATAAAATGTAATCAAAAAGCTGGTACAGAAAGAAAAGCTACTGAATGTATATTTCCTATGGTTAGGAAAGTTGTGTGGTACGTCTCACCTGATATCTAACACTTACCCTTCCAAAGAAGCGGTCGTCAGTGGGGAAGAAATGTTGAGGCCAAACATGGTCCAAGTACCACTTGAAGCTCTTGCAATCTAATTGTTTTCTAAGTTCCAAACGAGTTCTGATTTGTTGTTGGTCTCTCAACCGGTCAGCTTCTGCAAATGAACTGTCTGTTAGGTACATCAACATTCAGAAGCTTGTACGGCTATTCGTAATTGTTTACCTGGGGGAGGGGGGGACCAAACTCACTGATTTAGTGAACAGCCGCCTGGGACGTAAGTGCAGACCCCCAAGGCCTCGATTTACTTGTAACTTTCACGAACTTAATTAGTTAGCTTCCCCTGTTCCTGAATCACTGCCCTATCTGTGACAAACATGATGGGGTAAGAAAGTGCCCATGTCTCATGAAATCCAGTCTGCATGATCGGCAGATTTACCATAGAAATGCCCAATCTATGTTCGAGTTGCCGAGCGTCTTCGCTACCACTCAATGCATATTTCCACGGTGGGCCAGGCAGCTGATTCCTACATTTGGTTAAACGGCTCAGGTGGCGCCACAGTGAGGTGGATGGACATGGAGCACCGAATTGGTAAGGCTGTGAGACTACCAGTGGCATGGTGGATACTTCCCGTGCCATCTTGTCTCAAACGTGGGCAGACTGGTGGCCCACAATGGAGGACACAGTCGGCCAGCTCACAAAAGAGGCTTTCGTTCGATCTAGGGCCAATATCTTGCTGGAATGAAGAAAGAAGATGCGGATACAGACTGCTCCTAAAGCTCCAAAACTTCTGGTCCGTATGGACGGATGTATGGGAATAGCAGCACGCTGCAAGAGGGGGAAGAGGACAGGGAAGAAGAGATACCATCTCAGGGCCAACCTGATGCAAGGAAAACTCAATTTGTAGTTCTAAGTCCCACAAGGATTGCCTCATACCAAAACCACCTCCTGTTGTAGGCAACCGTCCATGTTTTAGATGGGAGATCACAATACTTAATAACAGGGTCTGTGGTTTAAAGTCACAGTGGATCGATGGAGGGTTCAACAAACACGAATGCACTCTCGATCTGCTCGCGTTACAGGGCATGAAATTGTTTCAGGTGTAGGAAATGAAAATATTAAATCACTAGATGAGCGATGAGCTACAACACAAACCTGGGTTGTGCTTGAAGAAAAAATCCTTCCATTCGTCCATCCAAACGAGAGCCACTCTTGCAAGGTTGCCGTACAGAACTTCAGTGACCCCCCCAGGAAAAGAGTAGGGCGAAGATTTTCTGAACAGATGACCAACGTGGGAACAAGGCGCTATTTCAACACTTCCACCACACTGCCACACCTTGTAACAACAAAAAGTAAATTCAGCAACTTCATAAACATCTATAAACGACAGTGTTCTCGACTAAATGTTCACCCTAAACGACAGCTCCAAATTTTCTCCACCCCAAACTTCCATTTTCTCGTCATACGCGCCAATTTCGAAGAAGTAGTTTTTGTCGACTGCAAACAAACCTCCAGCCATAGCAGGAGTTCTGAAAACAAATTTGTATTACTTTCAAATTCAATTTTACCAAAATCAAATAACAATAAATTTGGTTTAGTCACCGAAATGGCTGAGTTCGGTCGATTTTCCTTTTTTCCAGTTCTTCGCCAAACATTGAATACCATCTGAAATGTAGATCCCAATTGAAAGCCCCCCAATGAAGCTCGAAGCTCCTGACGTATGCGAAGGTTTGGTCAGAGATTATGTCAATGACTGGACAGACTATGCGAGTTCTATCTTCAGCTACTCGTGCCACTAGAGCTTCAAGCCAACCTGGATGACACACGAATTTACACGATTCAGCAAAGAAAAATATTATTACAGAGTTCATTAATAATAGTAAACTTAGTTCTGTCGCTTCCAACAGAGATGACCTAACAGATTTTGGGCGTGGTGTAGGAATATGCACAGCCAGTGACTCTCTTGATAACTCGAACCGTCTTAAAGGTGGTCTAGGTGTTGGTGGACATGGGATGAGGCGAATGACTTGTAAATCAATACAAAACTATCAGGTGCAACGTATCATAATTTCAACCATGGCTGAAGCGGCACCTCTCGCCTATATTGACTTCTAATTCCTTGATTTGCTCCTCAAAAAGGAGCCCTTGGCCGCCAAAGCATGGTGTTACGGGACGAACCAAACCCTTCGATTCAGCGGAGGCTCGTCCGGGGCATTTATGATCATTAGGCACCTAAAATGCCCCAATTCGCTCGAGACTTCGCTGCAGTCAGTTGAATCCGAGCCGGTTCCCTCGTCACCGTGTTGCCCGCACACGCGTTCGCTCCCACTCAGTTCCCCTGTCTGTGGTGGTAAAACTCCGAATGTAATTCTCGAATAAAACTCTGTTCCAATTGCATTCGGCTTGATATCGTACTAACTTCCCGACTCTCTTAGTGCGATATCGCCTCCACTGAATCGAAGGGTTTGGTTCGTCCCGTAACAATATTGTGGGCTGGCTATGTACTACTATTTCCCTTGAGAGTATGAGGGAGTTTTTTCTTCAGACACTTGCAGCTTGATGTGCTCTCACCACTGGGAGCACATGAGGGATTTTTGCCTGGATTTGATGGACCAGCACAGTCAGATCAACCAAGTAGGCGTACAGCTCGCAACCAGTCTCCGTGAGCCTCCTGAGAAGATCTTCAAGAAGGGCGTTCTCAGAGCAGTGTTGGTCCGAGGACTGAGCCTAATGAGCACCTGTTCTCAATCGATCTTCCGATAGAGACATGCCTCCATTCGATCATAGCAGTTCTATCTGCCAGGTAACTCCTGACGAGCAAGTATAGGTTACGGAGGATCCCCCTACGTTTAAGCTGATTGAGGAGCGCTCGCCTCCAAAGCTTGTCAAATGCTTCTCTGAAGTCAATCAGAACTGCTACGACGTACATAACCCGTGGATCCAGGGCAAAATTGCAGATTTTTCCTTTAGTACTCCCGCACTGTCTGCCTGTGAGGTTGCTGCCAAAGACTCCTTCGAGGGGAAAATCTCTCAAGTTTTGCGAGTCTGACTAATTGCTGTCCCTTCCTTTTGAAGAGCGACGAGACACGCAGACTTCCACTGAATGGGGAACTGTCTGACCCACAAATTAAGGAGGCCGCTGGGGATTGCCCACTCAGCCTGCCTTAGCAAATATGCGCTATTCTATCTGGCCCAGGACATTTGCTAGGGGTTAAGGTCACAAGCGCCCTGCCCAGGTTGGCATTGCTCACAATGGGACGTCTGGCTCAGCTCCCTTGGCCCTCTCTGGGCTTCTGTATCTAGAGCTACTTGGGTGAGGGTTTCCAGCAAACCTTCAATGCTATAGGCTCAGCCTAAACCTGTTTCCATCGCAGCTAATACCTGCTCTATTTTCACTTTCCCTACCGAGGTCTTGTAATGTAACGTATCTGTGAGTGTACACTAATGAGTCATGGGGCATGAACACAAAGGGGAAAACACTGAACACCCTTTGCCTCCCCACTGTTTTTATGGGCAAACTGTGTACTCACCCGTAGTACATTCACAGTGGGCATCTAAAAAAACTAAAATTTGCCCTTTAGCTTGCTGCGCGCCAATCAGACGAGCTCGTATTAGGCCAATCCTCTCTTTGCTTCGAATAACTTTCGTTGGAACTCCCAAGCTTTTGACATGCTCGTCCAGGTCCCAGCCAAGAAACTCTAAAAAAAGGAAAGAAAAAGAGGAAATTAACAGATATTATTTCCATACACATGATTCTGCACGTACATATGGGTACATATTAATAAAAACTGGGCGCTCTTATCTAGTTAAATCACACTATAATAACGCTATGTAATAACTAACCTCTTAGACGTTGGTGGCCTAAAGTTATTAACATGGGAATCTGTTTCTGTTAGTTGAAGTGCAAGTGAACACTCCTGTACAAAGACGGTTAATTTATCGATTTTTCGAAAGGTGTTTTCATGTCGTTGAGACACTCATCTGCTAAAAAGACAAATATGAATTCCGATACTTGAGGAATGTTTGATTATTTGAAGGCGGACGTGTCAGAAATTTGGGATAAAAGTGATTGTGGGTTTGCCTTGCGTAGTCTTTAAGGAAAGAAGCTTGTTCACGTAGAGCCCCGAAAGCATTCTTTTATTGTCTAATGAAACGATGAACGCCCGCCATACTATTTTGTATTGTGCTTCTTCAATCGGAAGGTGGCAACTTAAGGACCTAGCGGTCCCAGCGAGGGAAGATAAAAGATAGTGCGACATTTTTACGACAGATAATGTGGCGACATTACGTACGATTGAAGTGTCCCTGAATTTGGGCCATTGGCGTAATTCACCATTACATTTTGGGAGAGATAATTTCTGTAGGTGACATGACGAACGTGCGTCCAAAGCAAAATAGTATTTTTCCAGAACCCCGTAGTGGCCAGTGGGTTCATACGCTAATTTCAGATCGCGTTGAGCTTCCGCACGATTGTACCTCAAGAATGGTGGAAGACCATTGGCACAGACAGAGGAGGTCGCAGGCATGCGCCAAGTTGTTGGGTTGGTATAGAGGAAAGTAGCGAGGAATCATCAGTCCTACTCGAGGGTTACTATTTTGACTAAATCGCAGCACAAGCGACTATCTCATGAAAACTATTCAAACTAGTGCAAATATCATACTTATACTGAGCGAGTCGAAGATATGTGAGAAAACGACGTGTGACTGTTCACTATTATGTGATACCAAACGATCGAAAAAAGTTAATCACGTTTGAACTCCGACGACAAAAAATAAATATCTGGTGTGTTGCAACACACAACTTTCCTAAGCTCTATGTCTATTCACTCAGGTACGCTTCCTGCTGCCGTAAAGTGTTGTTTGACCAAGTTCAAATGAACTGAGTGATAAATGAATTGAGTAAGTAGAAAAAGCCATGTACACGAGTGAATTGACATAGAGCTTAGGAAAGCTGCAACACACCAGATATTTTTTTTTTAACATTCTAGTGACATTTCAGCGGAGTTTAAAAGGAAAAAAACCGCGCTAAAACCGATTTTCGTGGAAAATGTTGATAATTTATTGTGCTGCTCTCGTCATTTTCCCACGAATGGGAATTTTATGGTATGATTGCCTTATTGAGAGCTATCAATATAAACAATTTAATCAAAATATTTGGTGTTTTGATCACTATGATAACTATAGTTAACTTTCGGTGGATTTTGTTCATACCCTTATTTCGGCGTCCCATGGTAACCTGCGGGCTGGATATCAAGTTTGAGCTGATTTGATACGGTCGTTTTCTCTAAAAATCGTTTACAGGCACACACACACACACACACACACACAGACCACTTTCCCAAAGTGTTTTTGGACTCAGGAGGGTCTAAAATGTAATGATCCTGAAGAAAACTTAACTTTTTTTCAGGCGATTACATAAATTTCCTCTCTACTTTGTAGAGCCAAGGAAAGTAAAAATATTGCTTATTCAAAAGGATAAATAGAGTAGATGTTGGAAGCGAAGCAACACGAGACGAAAATAATATGATCCACACTCTCCTACCAGTAATTATGCTCGCGCAAAAATAATAGAAAACTGACAGAACAGCGAGACAAATAAATAAATGGGAAATCAAAATGTTCCGTCCCGCACCTTTCTTATGAGAGGTAGTTGTCATAGTCGTCATGAAGTGGCTGAACTCTGGCCGCAATCGTAGCTCTAATTCTGGTTTAATAGTCTTTGGAAACGCGCAAAGGTTGGCTCGATCGCTTTGCTCACAATAGCTGGCTCAGATGGAGATAACACCAGAAGAAAACAAAAAGAACTCCTCCTGACAATAATTAACAGCCATTTTGGCCTCAACAGGCGTTATTCTATTTACGCTTGAACATCTTTGAACACAAAAGTCGTATTAAATAAATTCTTGTAAAACTCCGTCTTTTACTATCAACAATTACAATACGAACAGCACAAATGCTGATGTGGAAAGCCTCCAAGCAAGCTGTGGGGGGGGGGGGATGTAAAGATGACAGTGTCGGAATAAAGTCCCCAAAGTGAGGCATAGTCCGAATTTTGAGAACCACCAGGGCTGCTGGTCCCATGAAAAATCGATCTGAGTGACTAGTACTTTAGGCCTGCTGGCTCTTTTTGCATTGGATTACTATTTGCTCATTCTAATAATTGACCCTGGATGTTTGTTTATTGCAGTGGTTAGGGATATAGTCCTTATGCACAACTTGACTCGCATAAGGAATGTGTGGCGCACCCTACCATCCAATTACCAAATATTCAGGTGGATTTAGTACCCTTTTTGGTTACTCTGTCTCGGCTTCGCCTCGTCCGCCATTCCTGTTCTCGCTTCGCTTGGGTTTGGTATTGCGTCGTGTCGTAAACTGATCTTGCTGTTACGAGTACAAATGTTATTTTTATTTCTTGTCTTAATTTACACTAAACCTTTTATCATTACAAAAAGGTCTTCGAATCGGTAAGTGTACTTTAAAGTATTTTGACTCGGCTTTGAGTCAAATGATAGTCTCATTCACCTCTGAAGTAGCCTAGTTTGAACCGTTTAGCTGGCAGACAGTGTGTATGGACGTGTACATTAAGGTGATACTACACTGTAACAGTGCAGTTCAAGACTCCACACGCTGGAAGAATGATCGAATGGTTTTCAAATTGCTGAATGAAAATGCAATAGATTTTCGATTTGAACTATTTCATATCTGGCGTTCAAAAATGAGCCGAATCGTAAAAATTGACTGTAAAAGAGTACACTGGAATCGAGTCATATCTTACAGGCACGAGCAGGACAGAGCAGCTACGATTAAAACAGTTCTAAAGAAGTAGTTCATCTAGAACAGCTGCAACACAAAGGGCTGTTGCCATACTGCATCAAGGGGTAGGCACAGTTGTGCGCCTAGATAGTCTAAAACCATGATGTGCCAGTCAAGTGCATCACGTGGAATCCTCTGTTCAGCTATTGATTTGTGTTATGCGGTTGGCAGCAGCAACATCTTAGAATCGTTTCATTACAAAGGAAACAGTTTTGTTACTTCCGAAGGAACTCACTTCTGGTGCTTGCATCATCCACTAGAATGATCTCTTCCAGAAGAGATCTTGGAGATCTGTTCATAGCAGACCATACCGTTCTCAATAACGTGGACCAGGCTTCGTTGTGAAAAACTATTATGATCGATGACTTAGGAAGACCATAAACGTAGTCATATTTGCCAATACACCTGCAAGGGAAAAATTTGTCATTCTCGAAATACTGGAAATAATTATTGGTCGTCGATGATCTAAATTCCAAATTAACAACAGGCGTGGATTTGTCACTAATTCTTCATAATGACCACAGATACAATTTTGATAATTTTTTTTAAGCATACAACTAAGAATGGCCACTGATTTTTAAATGCTAATGCCAACATGACGGTTTCGATCACTTAAAATCTCATAATTTTAGCAGATGTGGAAACTAAGGCGTTTCTGACAAACTCTCAAATGAGGGAGCAACGAAGAGACATTGCTCTCCAGGGCAGCCGCAAGGTTTGCACCCTCCAGTGCGAGAACGAGGGCAATCTGCTGCTCTTGAATGAGCACTACCATAAGCCCACTGGTTGAAGGACGAATTGGCATCTGGCTGGCCCAGCCAAGTCAAGTAGGCTGAGGCTATGTACGGGCAGAAGCTGATGGCCTAACGTTTTTCAGTGTTTACCTTACCCCTAGAGACCCGACTGGAGTCATTGTGGGATCTTACAGGAGCTAGAGGACGCCATAAGAGCAGTGGGGGAACGAGTCCTGGTTTGCAGTGATATCTTGCAAGGATGAAGAATGAAGAAAAGGAGGAAAGACTACTCTCAAACCTTCCAAACTGCAGTGCAGTATGGAAGAATGTATGAGAATGGTGGCACGCTCCAAGCCCTGTAAGGGCAAAGAGGACCAGAAATAAGAGTTATCATTGCAGAGGCATGAGGCCGACCTGATGCAACAAGCTTAACGATTCCGGGTTGTTTCTTTATTTGCAATAGTAAATTCGCGGAATCACTTGGAGCAGACCCTCCCTCCTATGTCCCAAAAAAAAACAAAAGTTCAAGTACAACAGTATTTATTTCTATGATTAAGTTTAGTTCAGTTAGTCCACCACCTGCAATGACTGACCTATGACCCTACAGGCCAGACCCAGCCTGTTAAGCTACTACTAATGAATACGACCAAGTACAATACTTTTTTCAAGATATTTTTTACGAATTTGTTCAACTAGAACATTCCTGAAACTTTCGTTAGCACTGTAGTTTATTTAGGGCAGTAAGTAATGTATTATGCAAAAAATGCCCAATTCTAATCGGTTGAGTCAGAGCCCAGTTTGCATTGAATCATCTAGCGCATCTCGTCAGAGATTACTGCAACTGTTTCGTGACTATGACGATGCTGAAAACTCACTTCTTTTTTCGAACATCTGGAAGAGTTCTATTCAAAGGGATTCGATCACTGGCCATAAGATTGAAACGATTGATGAGATAAAGTTGATGCATCTTTCCGCTCAAGTGAGGTGGGATGACGACTGGCATTCCATCTTTACCTTCTCCAGGGAAGGGGGCGAAATTATTAGAGTTTATCAGTTCTGTAAAGAAAAGAACACGTGAAGATGTACTAAGAAGTTATGATTAATACATTTTGACAATACTGAGTTCTTGACAAATTGATTCTGATTTTACACTGTTTTTGACTATGAAAAATGTATTTGTGTTTCTGTTTGTGTAGCAAAGTAAACGTGATTCCTAAACTATTGTATTTAGTCACTGCTGGATGCTAAATATACAATAATCTGTGTAAGTTGCACCAGTTAACGTGAGTTTTGTTTTGATGTCAAGTGTCATGCAGTCTCCTCTTTGAGCAGTACTTAAAAACCTGCAAATTATTACACAACGGTTTATTATTTTCATGAACTACTTGACCTAGTGTTACTGCTCCGAGACCTATCCCATTCGATTCAGCATCGAAAAATACTAGTAAACCATACGAAACATGACCTGACTACAATACACACTAAATATTTCCCAGGCTCCAGGCGCCCGTAACTGCCTGCCTCCGCCCCATCGGGCAAATCAAGAGGGAAAAGGGACAGGGACTACTTCCAGCGACCCCTCGACCACTGCGATATCTGCTAGAGCCCATAAATGGGTACTAGGGATCGACAGGTTATCCACCTTTACCCTAGATGCCTGCAGACCTGGCGTGGACCTTCCCATGGTGCACCGGCTTGCGCCGCGAGAAATATCCCTTAAGGCTAGAATGGTCACTAGCCCACCCAGACTTACAGCTCCGGGGGCCTGTAGGCAATTGGCACGACGTGACGAGTTGAGCGGGCGGGTGGTTTTGATGAGACGGGAGGGAGGGAGTACTAACGACGAAACGTTTACTTCTGCTGTAGTTCCCGCGAGTTCATTCAATTAGTTGACTTTGGCTCACTATAATTTCTGCAATTTCACTATACGCAGTTGTACACGTCTGATACTCATTCCATTCGACAAAGGATGTATAATGACCTTGAAAACGATACGAAACACGGCGTATTTGCGATTAGATTGCGTTTTGTTAATTTTTTAAACCATTTTTTGTCCATAACAACCATGGGCTTCGTCCTAACGGATTGCCGAGATGGCGGGCACAACTAGATACCAAATGGGATTTTTTTGCGAAAGAACAGATTTCATAGACCACGTTAAAGGCACAAAACGGCCCAGACGGCGGACGGACATTGCAGATTTGGAATCCCCACGTCTTGAAACGTAAAGTATCAAATTTTGAGGGGGGGTTGTAAAAAATTTTTCCTGACCGAAAACATAGGGTTATTATTCAGAATGAATAATAAACCAACAGGCCGGGTAACAAATTTATTCAGTTCGTTATTAAAACTTAACGAGTTAAATAACTTTAAAACTGCTTCGTTTCATTGCCTCATGTAGAGACGCTCATCTGTACTTTCTACTCTTCTCTTGTTCTTACTTTCAAGTTTAGCCTTCCCCATGTACTCTACCTATTTTTCACTATCTAATGTCACATCTTCTTTCTTCTATCTATCCTTGTACTACATCTCTCACCTATCATTGTACCACATCACATGTATTTGTCTTTAGGGGGGATAGTCCGTTTCCGTTACTGTTCCCTTGCTCGATACCAGGTCTGTTTCCTTATTTGATGACTGTACCTAAACCCTCGACGAGGGTTATATCAGTCATGGAGTTGCGGTTTCGCTAATATGCAAGAGGCCGGCCCCTGCAGCATCCATCGAACTCAGTCCTGTGGAGGTACGGCAGGTATTTGGTCGTTAGCCAGTCTCCCGATAGAGAGCTGTTGCCCGTGTGTGACTGCCCGGAGTTGACCACCAAAGGAATCCCGTACCATCTGGGAGGAGTTCTTAATCTGGTTTCCTACCTGATCTAACTATTTACTTGGGTGGCAAGTTTCAAAAGGACAGATCAACTATGACCACGTTTCTTAGCCATCACCTTCTTTGCGAACTTTGCAAAATGGTTATAGGTTTGCTTTGAAGCAGTCAATGCTGCTAAGTTCGTTTGCCCCCCCCCCCCCTCCAACAACTGTTGCTCACTGTTGTAGAAACTACAGTGGAGCAGCACATGGTTTCTTGTTTCCTCCACAATGGAGGCGCAAGACGTGCATAATGGAGAGTCTTTCAGAGAGAAGAAGTGGAGCCGCGCATTGAAGTCACCATGTCCCATGAGGAACTGGCTCGTCCAGTGGTCTGGCTCAACCCATTTTCTTGAAAGACGTTCACAGATGTTTGGGAAGAACTCACACGTATCACGTCCCTCTGACGAGGATTCCCATCTCGCTTGCCATTTTTCTAGAGCCCATTCATCGATGGTGGCAAGTTTCTGTTTTGTGGTGAGATCCGCACGGAGTTCAGCCCAAAGCGGGGGAAGCTCCCGTTTCACTCTCCACTTGTCAACCATGCACTCAACAGCCAAATCAACTGGTAACTGACCAGTGATCACCTGGAGTGCTTCTGTTGATACAGTCTTGTAGGCCTTGGTGATCCACAGGAGCGCGGCTCTCTGGGATTGGGCCAATACTCTCTTTTGATTGACTGTTAGTTTGCTACCCCAGACAACGGGGCAGTAGCCAATCACACCTAGATAGATGGCCTTATACATGAGGATAGTGTCATGGTAACACACACCCCAAGTGGCCTTAGTCCTTGCTCGATACCAACCCTCAACCCCCCCACCTGCAGCTTACCTCCTCCGGCCTATGTGGCCTACACTCGCCATGGACGCTAAACTACTGCTGCCATCACAGGCCCTACCCTCAGTGGCCTACGCCCTTTCTGGATGCCCAAAATCTGCTTCGTGGGCCTACTGTCTCACGTTCCTGAATCCCACAACTACCCGCACACCAGATTTCTCTGTGTCATGTAACCACCAGCGTGATCTTCTCGCTTACCCACACAGCCGCCGAACAAGTTCCCTCATCTTCAACACTCCTAAGAGACTAAGAGGATTTCCCTCAAGAAGATGCACAACCTCCGTGAAGCCTTGTATTCATGAGGACATGATCTTTCTACAGGGGAGTGATGTTACGAGCAAGATTGGAACCTGCATTGATAAAGGAATGGAACGAGGTTTAGCTCATCAGGAACCGCTTCTGATTACTTCGGACGCCAAGACCAGAAGGTGGAAGGTAAAGTCGGCCAAGTAAGCCACTCAAATTCGATCCAATTACGGGGCTTGAGAGCAGCTACTTGTATATGAAACTGATCTTGTGGAATTCGTCTATTACAAAGGAAGAGGCCTAATTCTTGCCTTAGACCTCATTAGAACTGAGTTCAGATTTACGGATCAACGCAAATTTCTCAACTGATTGCAATGCTGACCATTTGGTTCAGAACTCAACAGTCTATTCGTACCACTACCCTAATTGCTGTACCATCAAAAGGCTTCGCTACACTTCAAACTTTAACACTCACCTTCAGTTAAATTCGGTGTCGCGATGTCTCCGTCTCCCATGTAGTGGCCAACAACTACATGAACACCCCTCGTGTCAACGTATTCTCTCTGTTCAGGGCCAAGCCTACAAGGAAAGAATTAAACAGATTCAAGCAGAAAAATGCACAACCGATTCACATTCCGGAAATGAGTTAAGAAGCTGTTCTCACCTGACGGATACCCAGTCATCTCTGACGTTCCCAGGAAGATAGTTGGAACCTAGTTGAAGAATAGTTATAGTAACTGTGAAAATTACTAGAACCGATAGGAAACATAGCCGTTTCAATATTTTTCTCGACATTGTCGTATTTCATTCTTGATTCTTCGATGAGCACATAAAGTGGAACAGACACTAAAACACACTAAAAATATTACAAATACGAGCAAGTGAACTGCGGCCAATCACGTTTCCTTGAACATGACTGTTTCATGGAGAACAGCCTACGGTGCAAACGCTGAAATAACTGGCAGAATTAAAACGGTTTACCTACATAAACAAAAAAACCTCTGTACTTGACCAAATAAACAAGAACGTAAGATAAGGCGGCGTTATCGGTACCTTCTTCTTCGTTTTCGTTAGTTATTTCGGTTCCCAGCATTGTTAAGAGATGTTTACATCTTTGCAGGCACTGGCAGTATCGAAATCAAAAGATCATTCCATACTCCTTCAATCAAACTAGTTAGTTTTTATTACAGTAGAAGTAGAATATAGCGTTACGTAATCTGCTGACAATTCAAAAAGTATTGTCTTCCGATCTTTACGTTCTTAAGGCTTTTGAGTCTGAAAACCACTGTGTAAGAAAATGGTCTAAGAGGCTCTGTGAACGAAATGCTAGATGAGAGCATACCAAATTAACTCAAATTTGTGCTAGTCCATGGATTAACATTTACGAATTTTGTTGCATCTACAAGAAATAAGCAGTTTGGGACAATAATGAGTATGGACCATTGCCATCAATGCTGATGAGTTCACCTTTATTTAGCCTCCATGATCACAAATTTACTTACCCCTTTCCTATTGCCAAGGGACTACAAAAGAAAAATCGCGGGTATGGAGGATTTTTATGGTGAGTCATTCTCAAATTATCAGACATGTGACTACATGTTCATGTCCCGGTGGAGGGTATTATTGCCTATGTACGATAGCAGTGGTTAATTGCTGCGCTTAGTTTTGGGTAACTTGAATTTTGTGAGTGTGTGATGCTGTTCACTGCCCTAAAGGCCACGTAAGTATGTTCTGATTGGACAGATAAGGAACAGGTAGAGTAGGCGTTTTATTTTGAGAGACAGCGTGGGGTTGTGGCCCCAGCCCTACCATGAGTTAATGGACCCTACACATTACTTTTCAAACTAAATACTTAACATAGCATGTCCAGATTACACTCTCTGTGGTGCCCACTAGGGGGCGCCCACGGAGGGGTGGGGGGGGGGGGGGTGCTCTCCCCTCTCCACTGGTTACTAGTAGCTGATACCCTTCTCAAGCTGCTGGAGGAGGAGGGCTACAAGGTAATAGGATACGCGGATGACCTGGTAATTATAGTCAGGGGTAAATTCGCGAGTGTAATCAGTGAATGCATGCTGCATGCACTGAATACCCTACAGCGGTAGTGCAATGGTGCAAGCAGGTGGTGCAATGGGCAAGGACTGTTTATCAATCCAGACAAAACGAGCCTGATCCCGTTCACCAGAAGGCGCAGCCTTGCACGGAGGGAACTCAGGCAGGGTGGCAAGGTGTTGAAGATCCAGCATGAGATCAAGTACTTGGGGGTTTTTCTTGATGGAAAGCTCACTTGGGCCACACACGTGAAAAAAGCCTTACAGGGGCGTCAGTGGTGATGTGGGCAGCTCAAAGAATGGGGGGCTGAGGCCTGGGATGATTCGGTGGCTGTACACTGCGGTTGTTAGGCCTGTAGTCACATATGGAGCCCTGGTCTGGTGGACTAGGGTGGAAAATAAAACAGTACAGTTGCAGTTAAATAAACTGCAGAGTAGAGCGTGTCTGGCCATTACAGGCTGTATGACTACATGCCCTACGGCTGCACTGGAGGTCTTGCTAGATTTAGCTCCACTCCACATCCATGTTAAAAGGATGGCGTTCCTCCAGGCTGTGCGTATGTTGGAGTTGGGTCTGATCATGCGGGGGAGGAGGAGTTCCTGTCACTTGATCCTTGACAAGGTGAAGGTGGGGGGGGGGGCGAACTGCCTGTGGTAGACTCAATGCCCGCGAGGTTTAACTTTGTGCTACCCTTTTGGATACTCATTCATGAGCGATCCAGGTGGGAAGGGGGAGCTACCACTTTCGAAGCTGGGGCCCTGGTATACTACACTGATGGCTCGGTGCAGGGTGGCCTTGCAGGGGCAGGCATCTTTGGGCTGAGAGTGAGGGCAGCGATCCCATTGGGGTCGCTGGCCACGGTGTTCCAGGCAGAGGTAGCTGCGGTGACAGTCTGTGTGCAGCGGCTGCTGCAGAGAGGACTGAAGCAGCAGAGAATCTACCTAATGGTGGACAGTCAGGCCACTCTCAAGGCCTTAGCCTCATACTGTCTTACATCACGGCAGGTGTGGGAGTGTCTGACTGGACTGAAGGCCCTGGCAGAGGACAACAGTGTCCTGTGTTGGGTGCCAGGGCATCAGGGTATAGAGGGAAACGAACGGGCTGATAGGTTGGCTAAGAAGGGATCAGCACAGATCCCTATTGGGCCTGAGCCCTTTGTTGGGACTACCAGGAGCCACCTATGTAGAGAGGTTGGACCAGTGCAGGGCTGCTCATGTTTGCTAACGATCTCAGCTCCTCCACGTCAGTTGTGTTGTAAATTATCGACAAACTCCTTCTACCTCCGACCATACTTAAGACCAACGGGTTCTGGCATTGCAGGGCATTGTGCGATCCAGTTTCCCGAAAAACTCATCTCAAATGTCATTAAAATCAATTCAATAACGCTCATAAGATATAAAGGTGCTCCTCCAGAAATTCCGCAATTGCAACCACCTGCTACATATTTCTAAACGTTTTTCTTCGATTTCTCTAGAAAAGGTATTATTATCCTTTTCAAAAACAAGTGTCTACAGGCTCCTTAATTCGCTGTGTACGAATTAATGGTCAGGTCAATAATGGTCAGGGCGTGAGTACGAGCAGCACAATCAATTACAGAACTGTACGCGTACCGTTTCTATTCTATAGTTTTTTCCGATTTTCTCAAAAACCGCTCTAGTGGGTTCGATCAAACTTACGGAATACTCTCAACTAACTAGCACCTACATTTTGTCCCTGTAGAATTGCGGTTAACGAAGATGTAGTGCCGCAGGTAGATGTGTGTGTAGCAGGTCGTCGAATGTACGGGGGTTGCGGACAGTTGTGTGTGAAATGAGGTTTTTCGGACTCAGTAGGCCTCAAAATATGAAGATCTGAAGAAACCCCAATTTTTTACTTTCCGCTACCCGAAGGGAAGGAAAGTATAGTAACCGGCCCAAAAAAAAATTTGGGTTTTCTTCAGATCTTTACGTTTCAGACCCTACTGAGTCTAAAAAACCTAATTTCGGCGCGTGGTCCGTGTGTGTGTGTGTGTGTGTGTCTGTAGTTCGATTTGCGGGAGAACGGCTAATCCGATTGAGCTGGTTCTTTTTTTGTGTTGTTCATTATTTTTTTTAGACACCAAAATAAGGTTATGAACGATTCCGGCCGATGGGAAGGGGTGGTGGGGGGTGGGTGGGGACGAAAATGTACCAACAACTAGGGTTTTTCGCATTTTTCTCGAAAACGTCTCTAACGATTTTGATTAAACTTTCAAATTATCTCTGACTAATCAATACCTAACTTTTCTTCTCCATACATATCTCCATGAAAATACGGTGAACGGAGATATAGGCCTATGAAGCAAAAATAGGTTTTTTACGCTTTTTGGCAAAACGGCTTTAGCGATTTTCACCAAACTCACAGGATGTTTTCAAATAGTTAATACCTACATATTGTTCTCAATAAATGTTCCTGTGACGGTCCATTGAACAGAGATAAAATCAAAATGTGTCGAAAATAACGTTTTTTCTAACATTTCCGTAAATTCCAGGGTAACTTCTTCACCAAATGTGATAAATTCTAATGGAGTGTCTTTTAGTCATCCATACCAACATTTCGTTCTGCATAATTATTTCTGTATATATATGTTGAACGGAGATATAAGGCAAGTTAACTCAGAAAAGGAGATTTGTCGAATATTAATTTATCGGAATTCGAATTTTCTCAAAAACGGCTCTAACGATTTTGATCAAACTTACGGAGCACTCTCAGCTAACTAATTCCTACATTTTGTTTTGTATAAATGTTTCTGTAGGAATGCGTTGAACGAAGATATAGCACCCGCATATGTAGGTGGTCTTCGAAATTACGGCGGTGGCGGAAAGTTGTGTGTTGCTACGCACCAGATATTTTTTTGACCCGATCATAATACTTTCCGTACACTTCGGGTTGCGGAAAGTAAAAATGGGTCTGCCTGCTCCAGTGCGATTTCTTCACGCGAATTTCAAATCTCGTTTGAGAGTTTTCATAGCCTCAAGTTTGCGGATATTCGGTTCGTTGCACGAAATTTAGCGCCAAATGGAAATGTGGGCACGCAGACGTACGGCAAGACATGACACTTTGAGCATACCCGGAGTTACATACTTTCTCGAGTCGAATAAAGTAGCAACGCAGATTCATCATGGAAACGATTTCATTATTATTCCGGCGGTTAAAAGTTTGTTGCGGTCTGTTAATTCTGGACATCCGGGCGTCCTTGGTTGAGAGGGGGGGGGGATATTAATTTGGATTATAGGCACAAAATATTTAAATGTTGCGAAGATTACGAGCAGACACCTCCTCGAAACGAAGATCGCAAAGCACCAGCGGCTGACGGGTAAGATGAACCAATGTGAACGACCACACAACAGTGAGGTGTCGCTCGTAGTGGCATTTCAAGCCTCTGGATGGGATATTTTCACTATGGCCTTAAGATATATTACTTTACGTAACACAATTTGTTTATGCGCTGTGTTTATCTCTGAAGAAAGCCAATTGGAAAAGAAAACTCCGTAAATGATTTCAGTTTTATTTTTACGACAAATGGATTCGACCAGAATGGCTGGATTTGGTCGAATCCACCGACTTATTACAAAACTCGTAAGACTAACACATTTCCGAAATTACAATAATACTGTTAGACGCTACTATTTACAACATGCCAATCAAGTACAACTACTATTCAGAACCTCCTGCTATGGCTGAAACAGGGCGCTCTGAGGCGTGAAGAAATATTCACCAAGACTACCAACAATTAATAGTGAATTACATATATCTTTTTGGTCTATGTACACAATCTTAAGAAGTGATTTGATAGAAGTACGTCTAATTATTAGGTAGAGATAGGAGGAAAAGGGGAAATTTCAATAATTTACTTTTGAATAAATATATTTCCCGACAATTTGTCACGAGGGGTTTATGGTTCTACCAGTAAACATCGCTCACTACTTAATAAGTCTCCTAGCAACTACTAAAAATGTTCCAGCTGTCTAATTCGTTACGACAAATTTGCGTCCTTTATCCCACCTGTTAAAAACATCGTAATCGGATTCTGAAAAGCTTCAGAGAGAAAACGTTTCGGTACGACAAAAGACAGCAGCCGCAAGTGGCCGGGCCCAACGAAAAGCCGCTTAAAAATGACAGGAAAAAAGGGCCTTTCGAAGCTCACGGCGAATTAAGTTGCTCTCTTCCGTACTCTCCCATCACGCTCGAGCAATAAAGGACCTAAAGTGATAGCCGAGAACTGTACAACTGTAAGAAAAACTACCCTAAACGCGTCGACCTCAATACGAGGTATCGTTACTGTTTGGTGAACTCTACAAGGAGTTTCTGTATTCCAATTGTCCAGTTCAAATTAACAGCAGTGAAATGGAGAGTCGCGAACAGCCAGATTAGTAGGTCCCTTCAGACAAGACATGTCTTTTCTCTTCCAGTTCTCTTCACAAGACTTCCATTTTCTTCGCCAGTTTTATTAGTTTCTGCAAAGGTGCCTTCAGATTTGCGATGACTATTTCTACCTACTTTTCTCATAACAGCAACCTGCTCAAATATGAACACATCTGACCCTCAAAATTGAAACCTATAAAACTGTTGCTATTCGAACAAAAGATTACCACGACGTTCAAACGAAGCGCTAAACTAATGAATTCTAAATAAATATTTCTTTATTGTGAAAAGAGCGGCCCACAACTGCTCATTTTTGTAATTTTACACATCAAACTCATCTAGGCTGGTTAGAGCTGGCCATCGCCCTTGAGAGTACTTTGTTTGATTCAGCCAGTCAAAAAATCATTAAATAGGAATAAATAACAGACTGGCAATGGGCAAGGACTCTCCAATGGGATGTACTTCTAGCTGTACTCCCGGCCTACAGGACCACCGTGCATCTTGCCTTACAGGCATTAGCTGGAGCCCTTCCTTTCTCCTCGACTTGGAGATACTGTGGTTCTACATAAAGAAGTATATACTGGCGTCGTATGAAGGCGAGCTTTGCTCCCTGCTCCTTACACTGACAGGGGTGGACACTGTGGAGAGTCAGCTGTAGTTGGCTTGTTCAATGGACCGAGCAGACCTGCCACCTGCATACACTGGTGTTTTCCATTCAGAAATACCTGCAATATGGATGGTGGCACCCCTGAGTGGTTGCAGCTACTCTCGGGCCATAGTGCGTTCAACCCCAGGCATTTGTCAAGCGGCGTGAGTTCGACGCCCGCCCGTGCAACACTGGAGCAGCCCACATCCTCTTCGGTGGCCAGTTCTACGAAACCACTCGTGCATGGGTTCGCCTACCAGGGTATGCACTAGCTTGCCAGATTGTTGCGTCCAAAGCGGCCATCCGCCTCGGAGGCGACGATGCTGGGAGATTCGTGGCAGAACATGAATGCTGAAGGGCAGGCTGTCCTGCCAACCACCCTCGACACGCAGGCATTGTTGACAGGTGCACCCTAAACTCTAGGGTCCAGGCCAGTCACACATGTTGCTGATCAAAGTGGTGAGAAGGGAGGACTGCTACCACCAGGCTTTCCTACCCCCTCCCCACCGAATAGATGAGCCCATGGGCCATTCACTCAGCCACAACACCCATTAGGAATAAATAGTTGAATGACCAACCTACAATTCTAGGATTGATGATGTTCTAAATGTGAACTAAAAAGCTAAAAACCTTCAACGCGTCTAAGTGAAACACAATCGGCTTTGTGCGTGTGGACTCAATTGGAATTATGTTCAGAATTACGAAATTTAAGGTCACCGAACCATGAAGCATTCTTAACAGAACGTTGTATATGGAGTAACGCTAACAATTAAGTAAACTAGCGATTTTGGGATTGGTACATCTTCGAATTGTGCGTTGATACCCTGGTCTGTCCGCTCAGAAACCGTAATGCTATATTTAGCTAGTCAGGTTTTCAAAGTTCAAACTTCACAGAGTTCCCGTGTGTAAATTTGGGTAGGAGACTTTATGTGTCAGTGGTAAGCGGATGCAGTGGACACTTTTTGCAGAAGCTAACGAAAAATGGCGATGACACTAAGGAACGCAATACCGGATTGAGAAAGAACATTCAAACCTGCCCACTCGACCCTCTGAAGAAATTTCTGTTTTGAAATGAATACTCTGATAGCCACGTTACAATTTAGCACTAAAATGGGACCAATCTTAATTGTTGTATAATTTGATACTGTGTACACTTGAAGCAACGACTACAACGTTATTTGTATATATTATATGGGTCTATAAAGACGCATAAAGTTGCCTATTCTGTGAGCGCCTTATTGCAATCTTAATATAATAGGAACCTGGAACTAAGGAATTTTTATTTATTGTTACTAAAATTACTTTGATTTTCATGAACAGCATTAATACCTAACATTTCTTGTCAATAGCTTTACTTACACAAAATATACTCGTTCATTTCAAAATTCCCTCAGAACGCAGAAGATTCGCAGAATGCAAGAACCTTCTCTCATTTGTATCATGTGGTTTTAATAAAAACAGCTGACGACGAGATCAGAGTAAAATACCTATATAACTGAAGTAATAAATCGAAATGCGAACGAAAATAATAAGATTTTTCGCGATATTCTTTTAAACGTACACCCAATGGCGCAGTTCCAAGCGCGATGCCTCTCCCGTAGTGCGAATGTCGTTGTGCTCGTCTACTGGAGATATTCCAATGGCGAATTTCTGAAAATAAGACGGGAGGTTTTCAGTTCAACTGGCGATGATAAGATCAATGGTCTGGTCATGATCAACGTTTCTCTGGCATGCGTCTACTGCATTATTATTGTCCCAGTTGTTGCTACGCAAGAGGCCATTTGATTAACCTTACTGGCGTATCTTATGACTTGTCTTAGAACTAGTTTATCAATGTCATTTGCAGGCCCGAAAAAAGTCGAATAAGTCCAATCTTCGAATAACTCCCAATAACACGTTCATCGCTTTGACGAGTCAGTCATCCGCGTGATACTCCCGCTATTTTCACTCACCAAATATCGTTGACCGACGGCTGCCAGTTCGACGTTTTAGCTGGAGAATTGATTTGACGGGCCCTTATTCTGCCTCTAAATGTTGACTGCCCACTATTTAGACGGTTGCTTTAATTCGAATGTATCGTCCAACCTCCAAAAGTAGCAAACCTCACGTGTAGGAGCAATTCCACCTCTAAGACCTTAAGAGGTCGATGAGTTATGAAATCAATAGTCTGGTCACGATTGATGTTTCTACATGGTGGCAGCATGAGTCCTAGGAGATGATATTGAGTTCAGGGAACCTCAACAGAACGCATCGGCCGTTCTCCGATTGTCCTTACACCTAACTAGAGCATTCTGTGGAGTTCTGATTTCCCCTGATTTTTGGGTGACACACACTCAAGAATGTTCTGAGTCTGGACAAAAATAGCACGGATGTTGGAGGGCCCCACGGTATTCTCCGAAAAGAAGAAGGTGGTGGAAAACGTGGAACCTAGATGCTTCGGCCAATATGTACGATGGTACTTCCAGAATCTACCTCAACAACTTCATCTGGGTGCCCTACAGACTGAACTTATGAATCGGGCGAAGGTAGACGTGGCATGCGTTAACTGCGCGTAATTATTGTGCAAGTTGTTGCTACGCAAGACTGGCTAATCTTACCGACGTGTCTTATTATTATATTTTATCCTATTGTTTTGGTTTATTATTCATTCTAAACCCTGTTTTCGGTCACGAAAAATTGTTTAGTACCCCCCCCCCCCCTCTCAAAATTTGATACTTTACATTTCAAGACATGGGGATTCCAAATATGCAATGTCCGACCCCCGTCCCTCGTCCAGGCCGCTTTGTGCCTTTAACGTGGTCTAAAAAATCCGTTCTTTCGCACAAAAATCCCATTTGGTGTCTAGTTGTGCCCGCCATCTCGGCAATCCGATCGGACGAAGCCCATGGTTGTTATGGACAAAAAATGGTTTTAAAAATCAACAAAACGCAGTATAATCGAAAATAAGCCGTGTTTCCTATCGTTTTCAAGGTATTTTTACATCCTGGGTCGAACGGAATGAGTATCAGACGTGTACAACTGCGTACAGGGAAATTACTGTAATTATTAGAGTCAACTAATTGAAAGAAATTGCGGGAACTACAGCGGAAGTCAACGTTTCGTCGTTTGTCCTCCCTCCCGTCTCATCAAACCACCCAGCCACTAACCTCGCAACATCGTACAATAGCCGAGGGTTCACTGGAAGTCCCCGTCCCATTTCCCCGACTCTTTTTGCCTGATGGGGCGAAGGAAGGGCCACTTTCTCCGCACACCGCTACATCGGATCATAAATGCCTACAGACGTTTATGGGCGCCTGGCGCTGGGGGAATATTTAGTTTCCGTAATTCCATTGTAGTCAGGTCATGTTTCGTATACTAGTATTTTTCGATGCTGAATCGAATGGAATAGGTCTCGGAGCAGTAATACTAGGTCAAGCTGTTCATGAGAATAATAAATCGTTGTGTAATAATTTGCAGGGTTTTTAATATTCACCTCACTATACCATTTCATTATTCTACAGTTTTGAAGTCCATGATAATCTATTCATTCCAATTCAGATCCCTAGCTCAAACTAATTCGAAAATAAGGTGCCCAACTTCTGAGACCAACTTCGTGCAGAGAATTCAGCCAATGAAGTTAAACACCGTCAACAACTCTCATTTCGCGCTTCGATAGATCTAAATCGGAAAGGATAGTGTCATGCCATTCTTTTCTCAATATTAGTCCCATCCTTGACTGACACTTTCATGTGTACCGCAGCAATCAAATCACGTGCAAATGTATTCAGCGAAAGGATCATGAAACTAGGAGATTCCGACGAACCCATGAGTGTAGATTGGAATTTGGGGAGGTGATGGAGTTATAGTTTAGCCAGAGAAATGGGGCAGGCCACCCCATGGGGTCTGCTCTATCTTCCTTTAATTCAACTAACCCTCCAGTGTCGTAGGGGATTTTATTAGGCGTACAAGTGTTAAGTTCTATTGAATTTCCGTGTGAAATTCAATCAGTTGACCCCACACTATTCTTCCTTTCACATTCTCAACCTAAGTTTTGACCCCTCATATGACTGGCACCACAAAAGCTTTTTAACGAATGCGTAAATTCATACTGGCGAGTAGGAGGTATTCATAGTGACATATATCAATATGCAGCGTCTAGTTTATGGTAATAGTTTATTCGGAGTTTGACCTCTCTTAGCGTTCCAGGTGTTCTGAACAATTGCAGAAGAGCCATTCCGGGGATCATGAGAAACGATGTCAATCCCAGAGCTCGTCCCACTCCGACAGCCCATGGCGGGTACACATATTCTTTGTAACTTAGAGTTCCTGAGTCGAAGAGAGATGCAAGAATCACAGACTGTAAAGTAAAAATAACCCACGAGATCATACTAAGTTATTACTTAATTTTATTCACGAGATCAAACGCTAACATTACTTAATCTATTCTTACCGTCAATAGCAAGGGCGAAACGAACTTCCACAGGATTCGCCAGCAAATTCCTGGTCGCCATCCAAGCATCTCGTGGACATCTTGGCAAAACCTTTCCATCCCTGATAATCAGAAGAAATTTTGTCCCTCGATTTACAAGCCATACAAAGGGAAACAAGCATTTCCGCTTTTTCCTAGGTCTGTATAAAATAGTAACTATACCCACCGTAAAACCAAGCTACAGCAATAGCTTCGAAGAGTGCAGAACAAAGGAGGGAAAGACCACCAGCGTAAGTGTCCATCAGATGGAAGAAATACATGCCACCCTAGAACAAAATCTTTTCAGTTGTTGTACATTCATTATTCACAAATATAAATGGGCGACATATTGGTGCATTGAAAGCAGGTGTTCCCTGTCATGCAAGACCTTTGGAAGTACGGCTGGTTGTCGTTTAGGACCATGAGGCTCCTGAGATCTGCGAAGAAGGCGTTCCAAAGCGCTGGTCCGAGGATGGAGCCCTGTGGGCACCCTTCTTTATCATTCTCTGTACTGAGACACGTCTGCATTTAATCATAACAGTTGAACGTTTGTCAGGTACGACACGCGCAAATTTCCACCCGTAAACCCGTATTCAATAAATTAAGAAGGCCACTGGAGATTGTCCGCCCAGCGCAAGGGATTTGTTGGGCTTTAAGCTCGCAAAGGCCCTGTCGAGGTCGACTGTTGTCCTCAATGGAATGCCAGATACGTCCAGCAGGTCCAACATCAGCTCCCTTGCGCCCACAGGGCTTGTGTATCTAGAGCTACTTGGTCGCTGGGGAACGCCTTCGAAAGCCAGCGCACCTTCGATGCTACAGCCCCAGCCTGAGTCACATTGCATCGCAATTAAAACCTGCTCTATGTTTCCTTTTCCTATCGAGGTGTTGTAATGTTTGCTCCAGGGCTTCCCACAGCGACGTTGTCTCAAATACTAAATACTTGTAACTAGAGAAACATGAACCGTACATCGGGATGTACATCGATTTCACTAAAGTGTTTTTTGCACGGGATCTCCTTATTTGTTCTGGGTTTGATGCGTACGGTTTGAATTACAGCGTGTCACCAGACGTTGAAAATGATTGTTTCAACTTGTCATAAATATTTTTCACGCGTTGAATAATTTGTTGGACCCCCTCTGGTGGCTGGTGTACAAATAAATACAACAAATAATTGAATTGCTGGTAATTCAGAATCGTAATCTTACAGGTGTCACGTTGAGGAGAGCTACCAAAAATGAGGTGCCCACTAGAGCCGCCGTGAATATTTCCCTCGTGTATTTGTAGTACTTAGTTCTTCTGAGGTATCCTCCGTACTCGTCTATAACTCCAGTTATGATGCACTCCAACCCTCCCATCTGAAACAGAAATGACGTGAATGCTCACAACACGAAAGCCGAAAGATAGAGGAATGAAATGGTACAAAAACTGCAAGCATGGGCGTCTGCTGTAATCAAGTTCACAGGGAAACGATCTGAGTGGAAGTACTTACACCGCTGTCCAGCCCCAACATTATCAACATGAAAAAGAACAGGACGGACCAAAAATGAGAGCCCGGAAGGGTCGCAACTGCTTCTGGATAAACTTGGAAGACGAGCCCTGGCCCTGAAAAAAGAGTAAAAGCAAAATCAAGGACGTCAAAATACTCAACTTGAACGTGTTAGTTTCAAAACGAATAACGTTCATGTAGATCAAGTGACGACTAAGTTCTTTATGCATGACTAAGCTAGAGGCGCTATATTGACTTTGGACATTTCTTAGGAGCATGTAAATGGTAAATGGGGCCTGGGAGTTGTACGCAGCGTGTTTCGCACTCTAAGTAACAAAACCCTGCAAATTATTACACAACGGTTTATTATTCGGATAATCAGCTTGACCTAGCATTAATGCTCCGAGATCCATCCTGTTCGATTCAGCATCGAAAAATATCATAATTAAACCCAAAAAAAGGTCGAAAAAACTGAATCGTAATATTAAAAAAAAACAAAAAAAAAACACGAAAGTATCTAGAAAAAACTGAATTTTAATATGAAAACATGCACGCTAAATACTAATATCAAAATTTAACCAAAAATCTATGAAAAAAAAACAAAATGAGAATGAAACGAAAGAATCTAAAAAAATTGAATCGTATGAAAACCAAAACGTCGGGGAAATTGGAACGGGGGCGCTCGAAGCGAAAGGCGAGTTGAGTGGAGAGCGGGAGGCGGAGTCGTTGGGAGGGAAGCGAGCGGGAGGCGCGCTGCTCGCTCGCCTCGAGTTTTTTAATGAGACGGGCGGGGCGGGAGGAATTCAAACGACGAAACGCTTGTAGCTCCCGCGTTGTACTGCGTTTCGTTAATTTTTTTAACCGTTTTTTGCCCATTACAACCACGGGCTTCGTCCGATCGGATTGCTGAGATGGCGGGCACAACTAGATACCAAATCGGATTTTCGGGCGAAAGAACGAATTTTTTAGACCACGTTAAAGGCACAAAACGGCCCGGACGGCGGACGGGGGACGGGGGACGGTGGACGGGGGACGGGGGACGGGAGACGGGGGACGGCGGATGGACATTGCAAATTTGGAATCTCCATGTCTTGAAACGTAATTTGATACTTAACGTTTCAAGACATCGGGAATCTAAATCTGCAATGTCCGTCCGCCGTTTTGAGCTTTACGCTGTCTCAAAAATCCGTTCTTTCGCACGAAAATCCCATTTGGTGTCTAGTTGTGCCCGCCTGCTCGGCAATCCGATCGGACGAAGCCCAAAGTTGTTATGGGCAAAAAACCATTAACAAAATAATAAAAAGGCCATTTTGGTAGTTTTATCGCAAATATCCCGCGTTTGGTAACGTGTTCAAGGTATGTTTAGATCCTGGATCGAATGGAATGAGTATCAGACGTGTACAACTGCGAATAGTGAGATTACAGTCACTATAGTGAGCCAAAGTCTACTAATTGAAAGAACTCGCGGGAAACTACATCAGAAGTAAACGTTTCGTCGATTGTAGTTCCTCCCTCCCGTCTGCGCCACCCACCCGCTCCGCTCCCACGTCGTGCCAATTGCCTACAGGCGCTTACGGGCGACTGGAATATTTAGTTCTCGTCGTCCCATTGTAGTCAGGTCATGTTACGTATGGTTTACTGGTATTTTTCGATGCTGAATCCAATGGGATGGGTATCGGAGCTGTCAGACTCCGTCAAGCTGTTCAAGATAATAATAAACTGCTGTAATTTGCAGCGTTATTTAAAATTTAGAAAATCACAGTTTTTGTTATGAAAATCCACGTTCATCTACTTCGAAATAACGTTCAGATTCGGCGTTAAATCTCGTACACACTTAGATGTACATTCATAGTCAGACGCGAACGCCTCAAATCAGTTGAGCCTCCATCGCAGTACAAACATTGAACACAAAATATTAGAAAATAGTTGTACGCCAACTGCATTTCAAAAAAAACGTACTGGAAGCTGTTAAAGTTCAGAAACGCTAACAAATTTGATCAGCTTTCCATTAGTAAGGCCAACTTTGCGAGTCTTAATCGATTTCATGGAGAAATTCGAGGTTAAACGCGAATTCGTTAGAGACTTGCACTTGCCTGACGCCCTACGCCGAAAACCAGCAGAACAACCACACGAACGGTCCACGTCTAATGCCTTTTTACTACGAGAGACTCTGCAGCTTATTCCCAACATCATGATAGAAGAGCGAAGATATCAGCGTTCAAGGAGAATTATTAGGCGCGCGTACATCACCCTAAAAGAGTTCGAAGAAAGCGTCCCAAACTACAGCCCCTATGAACTGAGATGAAAAATGATGTTGTCTTTCATCCCTGAATGGCCTCCTACATGCCAACCGACTCAACCGTGCACACAACGGAAGCTGAATCACGTTTGAAACCATCGGAAAATTGACGCAACAATAAAATACAAGACAAAACTTTTCCTCACACAAAATGTTCGTGGGTCTCGTACCTGTCAAACATTTAATGTTCATCCCGTCAATGCGGTACACTTTCCCCTCAAATTGAAGAACGTATTTAAATAAAGGTATAAAATAGTGTCAGTTGAAACGGGATTGAGATATTTATTGGCTGTCAAATATTTATGCGTGCGTTCAGAAATGTTTATCAAGCTCCTTGAATACATAACAAATGTCAGAATTAAAAACAAAGAAGAAAAGTAAAATCGATAGGTCTCTTTTACTTCTTGAAAGTTGTCTGTGAGTTGTTTTAAAAATTGAAGGGTCAGGGGGAAAAACGATGAATGTCAATTTTTCGGCCATTTGGAGATTTCAGCGCTATTTTAGCTGTTAGCTTTGGAGGAGTACTAATAGCCTGCCAAAACGTGAGGGGGGAAAACAATGAGAATCAACCCAAAATCGCATAGAAAAATTGGTTATACGGGGGGGAAAAACGATGAGTGTCCGAGCGCAGCGGTAATAACGATGAATGTACAAGGCGTACAAGGGGAGTGACGATGTATGTTCAATGCTCGACAGTTTTCTAGCCGATTTTTTGCCTAGTACGGTACGCCATTTGGTATTGTTTTGCGATTCGTGTGCGGGGCAGAACAAGAATTATACCGTCATCCGATACCTCCGCCATTTAGCGGCCGAGAAGAATCGATTTGACAGTGTTGAAGTATTCTTTCCTGTCAGAGACCACTCATATCTGGAATGTGACAAAAATATGAGCTTCGTCAACCAAGATTCTTACGTTGAATTTCCTGATGAATGGAGAGAGATGTTATAAGGCATTGCAGAGAAAAACCATCACCCTTTGCTGTGGTTAATTGCTAACAGGATCTTTTCAAGGGTTTGTCCGCTCTCTTGAAGCCAATTTATCAACCAAAATGCCCTTTTCCGACAAGGCCATGTTGCTTGAAGTTTGAGGCAGAGCGCCCCACCAAAGTCTTCTACCGCAACAACTTTTTACTTTCCTTGCTCTACGAAGTAGAAAGGAAAGTTATGTAATCGGCTGAAAAAAAAAGAACAAAAAAAAAGAGTTCTCTTCAGATCTTTACGTTTCAGACCCCCCTGAGTCCGAAAAACACTATTTGGGAAAATGGTCTGTGTGTCTGTGTGTGTGTGTGTATGTGTGACTGTGAACGATTTTTAGAGAAAACCACCGTACCAAATCAGCTCAAACTTGATATCTAGCCCGGAAGTTACTATGAAACGCCAAAATAAGGGTATGAACAAAATCCACCGAAAGTTAACTATAGTTATCATAGTGATCAAAACACCAAATATTTTTTTTCTCAAAAACGGCTCTAATGATTTTGATTAAATTTTTTATATTGATAGCTCTCAATGAGAAAATCATACCATAAAATTCCCATTTGTGGGAAAATGACGAGAGCAGCACAATAAATTATCAACATTTTCGACGAAATCGGTTTTAGCGCGGTTTTTAGAGAAAACAACCGTACCAAATCAACTGAAACTTGATGTCTAGCCTACAGGTTACCATTGGACGTAAAAATTAGGGTATGGGCAAAATCCACCGAAAGTTAACTATAGTTATCATAGTGATCAAAACACCAAATTTTTTTTCTCAAACACGGCTCCAACGATTTTGATTAAATTTTGTATATAGATAGCTCTCAATAAGACAATTATACCATAAAATTCCCATTTGTGGGAAAATGACGAGAGCAGCACAATAAATTATCAAAGTTTTCGACAAAAAGCGTTTTTTGCGCAGTTTTTTTCTTGTAAACTCCGCTGGAATTTTTGTAGAATGTCAAAAAAATTCGGTATTGTAGTCCAATCATATATCTAAAGGGTGAGTGTTTAAAAACGCTCATGAGATACACGGGGCTCACTCCAGAAATTCCTTATTTTCAACTTTTGCCGTTTCGCTTACTACCAGTTCTAAACATTTTTACCCAATAGCTCTGCAAAAGTAATTACTATCCTTCTCAAAAAAATTTGTGTTTACAGCCTCATTAATTATCTGTGTACCAATTGCTCATTAATGGTGTTGCAATGAGTACGAACAGCACAATAAAATCTGGAACTGTAAGCGCTACCGCTTCCTGCTGCCGTAAAGCGTTGTGTTACCAAGTTCAAATGAACTGACTGATAAATGAATTGATTAAATAGAATTAGCCATGTACAAAGTGAATTGACGTAGAGCTAAGGGAAGTTGTGTGTTGCAACGCACCAGATATTTTGGTCCATATATGAGCTCTGCCATCCTATGTACCCCCGCAAAAAGAGGTAAAAACAAAGACAAATCAGCTCCACCACGGGAAACTCTTAAAAATCTTTAAAATGGGTCAGTGCCAATCCCTCAACCCAAGTTCAACGATTTGCAACATTTGAAGCAATTTTTGATTAACCCACACGCGGAAACCTTTTACGAGAACTTGCCAAGAACGTCTGCCACAGGAGAAAACACTGAAGATTCATACATAGACCACCTACTTGATGATGAGTGCCTGTTTTTTTGTCAACTTTTCTATTAATTTTTTATGGCAAAATAAACGTTTTTTTTCCAGATTTGTCTCTTAATGGACATATTTGCCCCTGGAATCCGTCCAAAAAATTACATTGATCGATTGTTGATACCCGTTGGAGTAAAATGCTAGAAAAGCTCTGTTAGAATTGTGCACAAACGAAATTCGGGACAGGAAACTTTGTTTTCCATTTTTCTCAAAATTAATATTTCTTGACTTTCATCGTTTTCCCCCCTGGCCCTTCAATTGTTTTTTGGAGGAGATTCAATCTTTCAACGCGGAGCCGTAATTCAATTAGGTTACAGAACGTTGCGAATCAAGTGATGTAGAACGACACATTGCGCGAGAAGAGCCCCACGTTGCTATGAGTAAGATTCCTCAACGCACCTCAATGATAGCAATTAAACCGATTGACATAGTTGATTAATGTTAATTTTTGTGTGTCTTCATCATCTTAATAAATCACTGAACGTAACTTGTATTACTTCCATAAAATCATAAATTTTAAGTAACACGACATCATTGACTGTTAGGCTGTACGAAGTTTGTCAATTTGGGAGTTGTTTCTTAATCTAAAATCTTGGAAATGTGAATCCAAGCCGAAATCGTCCGCCAATGAGAATCCAGCGGTCCACAGTACACGTAAGCGTAATATTTGAAATTCTGGAAGCGTAGCTGATTTCATAGGGATGTCATTTTTAATTAGCGATATCCACAAAAATCTCTTCATTCAAACAATTGTGAATAATGCGAGGTTATTACTAAAACACATTCTCTTACCCTCAGCTGCAACTTCGTCAATGGGGATGCCTTGCTTATGAGACATGAAGCCGAGGTAAGTGAAGATCACAAAACCGGAGAAGAAACTTGTAAAGCTGTTTACTGCCGATGTGATTATGCAGTCACTATAATGCAGAAAAACAAAATAACTCAAATTCAGACATATTTTGATACATTTATAGCGTCCGGCTTTCAAGAAGGTAGGTAAAAAATAAATAATAAACTACGGTAAATAATCCATCCTGAGCTCGACTTCCACGATAATGGCAAGCGAGCAATGTGCACAGCAAGTTGAAACGTGCAGGAGACGTTTCATTCACCGTGGCTATCAATCAATCTGCATCAAGTTCTCCCACGATTCACGATAAAATTGATGTCCAATCTTTAATGTTAGTCCTTCAAACAATCACGAGAGACTGATCAAAATGTTGCCATATTTTCGGTATGATGTGGCGGTGACCACTAATAGGGAAAAGTTGAAGCTGAAGCTACTTTTCTTCGTGCTCATACAAGTGCAGGTACATAAAGTCTTCACGGACTGTGCAGAAGCTCAAGGCTATTGCAATGGTGTCGAAACTATGAGAATACGAATTTTTGGAAAAAGCGTTACAAAGCCTTGGCGGTCAACAATATATAAAGCTTCTCATTCTGCGCAATTCTCCCTAATTAGAAAATGTTCTTGAGCGGGCATTTAACTGAGTTTGTACTCAAGAAAACTCCAATCAAGGTAACCTTATCTTGACATGTCAGCGTGTTCGTGCTGGGCGACAGCGACATGCTGACTAGCGACCGAAGCAATGAGCTGACCGACCTTCCGAATAGGTTGAAGTTTACATACTTCCCTGGGGATGCCACGTATCACACTGCGACCACAAACACCTTACTTTATTCAATATTGGTTAACGTTGAGGATGTAATGAATAAGTATGGGTGTTACGGCCAAGAGATTGTCTCACGGCTAAGGAGCATCCGTTACTTTTGGTTTATTATTCATTCTGAATAATAACCCTATGTTTTCGGTCACGAAAAATTTTTTACAACCCCCCCTCAAAATTTGATACTTTACGTTTCAAGACATGGAGATTCCAAATTTGCAATGTCCGTCCGCTGTCCCCCGTCCGCCGTCTGGGCCGTTTTGTGCCTTTAACGTGGTCTAAAAAATTCGTTCTTTCGCCCAAAAATCCGATTTGGTATCTAGTTGTGCCTGCCATCTCGGCAATCCGATCGGACGAAGCCCATGGTTGTAATGGGCAAAAAACGGTTAAAAAAAATAACGAAACGCAGTACAACGCGGGAGCTACAGCATTTCGTCGTTTGAACTCCCTCGCTCCCGCCCATCTCATTAAAAAAGCAACCGCGCTCGAGGCTCGCTTGCCTCCCAACGACGCCTGCCACCACCCAACTCCCCTTTCGCCTTTCGCTTCGAGCTCCCCCGTTCCAATTTCCCCGACGTTTTGGTTTTAATACGATTCAATTTTTTTAGATTCTTTCGTTTCATTCTCATTTTGGTTTTTTTCATAGATTTTTGGTTAAATTTTGATATTAGTATTTAGCGTGCATGTTTTCATATTAAAATTCAGTTTTTTCTAGATACTTTCGTTTTTTTTGTTTATTTTAATATTACGATTCTGTTCTTTTCGACCTTTTCTTGGGTTTCATTATGATATTTTTCGATGCTGAATCGAACAGGATGGGTCTCGGAGCATTAATGCCCCTCCTCTCGAGGACGTTTGCCAGCCTGGTGGGCCTGAAGTCTCAGGCCAAGTGCGCTTGAGAGCCAACAGTAAGAGGTTGATCAGCATCGCCTTTTCTGTTTTTAACGCGAACGAATAGTGCTCCGAAGAGACATCTACGTTTGGTAGGGCACTCCTTCGTTGTCATCATCCAACAAGGTCAGAGCTGGCCGATTTGTACGTTCCTTGCCGAAGAAGATTTTTAATTTATTTATTTACGGACAGTCATTTTCCAGTAATAATTTTCTAGTATTATTTCATCAGTATAGCAGCATTAATTTCATTTTAATTTTCATCATCCAATGTCACATTTTCAACACGAGCCCCTCGTTTATCGTGCTCACCCAAATTAATTGGTGTCGATTTCCTCACTCTTATTTGTGCGCGAATAATGGGCCAGCTACAGTTATAGGCCTGTCTAAGCTTCTGTTTGGTGAATTTCAAATCTAGCAAGATCTGAGGTGTTCAGGCCAGATAATTCTCAGGAGCTCTTGGGTGTAAATACATTTATTGATATTTACTGAACTTATCCTGAGTTTACAAAATGTACGTCGTCTGGAAGTTGAGATCAAAAAGGAACGTGCCTGCGCTCCTTGAATTACGCAACCCTTTCGTAAACTCCTAAATGATCATTAGAAGCAGACGAAGACGTTGGATAAGAACAGTTTCTTTTTCCAAATGGCCATTACACAACTTACACCGCATATAGATTTCCTAGAAAAACCTATATACTAAGATGAGTACAATTATCCCTAACCTCCCCCAGTACTGAAGTTAACGTACCTGTTAGGTGAGTCCGTCTCCTCTGGCGGGTGAGATACTATGGGCGAGAGCTTTCGATGTAAAGACATCATCGTCTGGCCGTTAATTCAGTACTCACCTAACAGCTACGTTAACTTTAGTATAATAGAATTAATGCCTACTAGATTCCTGGGCACAAGGGGTCACTGAGAATGAGAATGTGTACCACCTGGGCAGACTCGGTTTGTCTACTGTCCATACAGGGGCACTCCGTCACTAATCAAGACGACAGTGCGAGAATATGGCAGGAGAATGCTTAAGATGCATAAGACTTTGGGCCATGGTGCTTATCACAAAAGGGATAAGAGTTCGAAAACAACCAGCAGATGGTGAAATGATGCTTTCGTACCTTCCCTGTGTTCGGCTAAGGAAAGTAACGGCAATACGCAGACGAGTTAAGAAGGGAGTTGTCGGTGTTCCATGAAAGTGTCCAGGAAACGTGACACAAAGTACTAAGTGATCGTGAAGAGAACAACACCACAGCGAGACCAAGGCTTTTCATGCGAAACAGACTGCTACCAAAGCTACAGCGAAGCTGTGAAAGGCCTCGCGCAGTAGTAGAATTCCTTCATGACGCATTGAGATGAGGACAACGGAATGTGGTGCACCGCGTTGACATTGGAGAAAAAGATGAAAAATTGTTTTTTTTTTTGTTTTTTTTCCCGAGGGCATCGGGACAAGTCCCTTTGTCACTGCGGCCACATGTGGGCCTATTGTGACTCTAGCCCTTCCTTAGTAAAAGGCGTCGTACATACCCGCCCCCTTTATGAAGCCGAGTATGTCCTTCACCGCAGCTTCTGCTATGATGTGGGGCTCAATAATCCCCTGGGCAAAGAATTCAAAGCGTTTCGCTGCTAAGGCAGGGCACTCACATAGGATGTGCTCCGCCGTCTCGTCCTCCTCACCACAGAGTCTGCATTCCACCGCCTCTGAGATGCCCATCTTGTTGAGGTGATACCTAAGTGGGCAGTGTCCGGTGAGGAAGCTTGTTGTTACGTCTAACGAAGAATTGTTAGAATACTGAGTTCTCAATGCTGGTGCAAGAAGTTACCTGTTACTTGTCATTTGTCTTGTCACTTCTTACGCTTTTGTAAATATAATTTTTAGGGGTGCCCAGGCGTGAAATAGGAAGGAGGAACTTTACAAGCTCCTGGTTATCCTAGTGCCCTTCTTTAATTGGTAGATGGTCAAATTAGGTAAGACAGACAAGTTCGTGTGGTAGGTTTAATTGTATTCAGAACTATAGACAAGGAAATGACAGTGGAAGCACGCGGTAGAAATATGTGACTAAGGGTCAGTATCCAGATTTGAAATTGGTAGACGAGTGGATGTGGTGGTTGGAGATTGAAACGGACTGACCTCGAAACTTCTCCTGGGGTAGTAAAGCAGTGGGGTAGATGTGGTAGCTTGACGGGGAAGTATTTGGCCAAAGATGTCAAATTTTCAATCGAGCAGCAAGGCTGAATTCGATACTTAGCGGTCGAATAGCGTAACGCGGCGTAGATGGCGGAACGTAGCCGTGCGTATTGCACGTGAAAAAAATAGGAAGCAAAATGGCAAAGGTTTCGGAAGGCAGTCTAACTCGCGACTGAATCATCGGTTGAATCATTCATCGAGATAAAAGGGAGCTTGAAGCAGGTTGTAGAGGTAGGCGTAGACCTAAGAAGGGATCAGTAGACGCGGCGCTTGGGTTTGACCTCCTCTGCAGTCCGTTGTTTACCATTTGGTGTAAATAAGGGGTACTTAATCGTTTCCCTTGCTCGTTAGCGACACTGAATCTCCCCCGCAATAGCTGTTGCACCATGGCCTACTCTCATCACCAAGTCCTTAAACTCCATTAGTACCCAATTCCTTCGTGCCACATAATTACCAATGCTATCTTCTCACTAACCAGTGTGCTGCCACCTACACTAAGGGACTAAAAGGATTGCCCACGTGAAGACGCGCAGCACCCTGCAGGACGATTGGTGCCTTTGGGGACTGCAGCACGGAAACAAGACGGTGGGGTTCTGGGGTTCACTCCATGGAACGTCACATCTGCGAAGCTGAAGTAGGGAGATGAACAATGGGAGGGGGGTTGCTAGGGCACCCCAGGGCCCAGGCGGGCTGTCTGAGGGAGGCTATCGAGCAGAGCAGATCGGTACTAATTGGAATTACAACTATTAGCAAGCAAGAGCATTTTATGTTATTCGACCTGATAGAACTCGAATCGACGGTAGTGTAATTAGTATCATAAATTGTAATACTCACTCCAGCTTGGGGAAGATTGAGAACAGTGGAAAGAAAATACTGCAATATTTTACTTCACTTTTCATGGTTCAAACGAAGCTCATATATTATATGTTACATGTTATGTTGAATGTTAGTACAACATTCCAAGATACCGATTTGATAACTGGTTTGCTTACTCACTTGAAACAGTTGTTGTTAAAATTATTGTAACTGGCGTAACTCAAGTGAACTCCAAAACCTGCGCCAACAGAAAAAAAAATCTGCACAGCGGCATCGACCCACACCTGGAATTACAAAAGGTTAACAAACGTAATAGTGATGCGTAGTACCCATGTAAACTAAATTCTCCGATAATCGAAGCTATAATTCCTTGCTCCTCAAATTGTAATAAAAAAGTGTGTAAAACTTACTTTCTCTCAACCTCTGTATATGTAACGATCCTGTGTGTGCGGGTTTGGAGAACAAAACGTTGGTACTATTTAACGGGAAGTGCTCATTGTATCGTTAGAAATATCTTTTGGAAAAAAGTGAAAAACTGTCTATTAGTGCTCGGCGAGTCTCATATGGTGCTGTATTTTGGCTTATATCTCCCTTCGAAGGTTGATTACAGAAATAACTGCTCGGAACAAAAAGTGGACAGGTTGCTAAAACACACTCAGTCAAGTTGGACAAGTTCCCGCCTGTCAACCGAACCACGCAGAGCAGACACAATCTCAGAAGCCTGACAGGGCCAACCAAGCGCAATGTGACGTCCCATCCAGGTGTCTGCAAATCAAACGGGGCACTTAATCGTACGACTCAAGAACGGAATAGTGTTGAAGAGAGAACCCTGAGCCATCGAGATCGAAGTGGAGTGTGATTGTTCGCACATAGGGCGCTATGTGGGAGGCCTAGACTGGCGCGCAACAAAGCTAACCATTACGTCAAGACTTACGAGCCTCTAGACGACAGGCCGTAGGTCAGCTTTGGGAGCAAGTACTTTCCTCCTCAATAGGGCCCTTCACACGTGCACTCTAGAGTCGACGACTGAACGGGACACTCATGAGTGGAAGTTTGAGTGCGGTTAAAACTCCACGCTCCAATTTTTTGTCCTCCCGCTCTTGCGTGAGCTCAGAAATGTCGTTCAGGCGTCTGCCATTCAAGAGTGGGACACGCAAGTTCGTCCACTCAAAAGTTTAAATGTAAACGCAGAACTTTCAGTTTTAACCTCACTCCTGAGTGGCGTGTGGAATGAGGAAAAATTGGAAAATTTTCACCGCACGCCCAAGCCTCTCTTATCTCTCAGCAGTGCTAACTGCTACCTGATTGGATTAGGTATCATGGCTCTCGTAGAGAGCAACAGTCAGGCCACAGTCTTAGCTGCTGCCTGTTGTTTTGTGATATATGTGCGGGAGAAATTTGGTAGAAAACGGAGTATTTGGGTGAAGAGGTACAGGGAAGAGTTCAGTCATACACCGCTTGTTCAAGAACTAAGGGAAAATTACCCGGATGATTTTCGGAATTACCTGAGAGAATTGACGGTCCAACATTCGACTTACTTGTCGATCTAGTAAAAGAAAAAATCGCTAAAAAGGATACAGTTATGCGAGCAAGCATATCTGCAGAGCAACGCGTTGTGGCCACTTTGACGTATTTGGCAACTCGGCGCTCCTATGAAGATCTGAAATTCACGACTGGCATCTCAGTTTCATTGCTGTCAGCAGTTATTCCAGAAACCTGCAGGGCATTGTACGAGGTTCTATGTTTCTACGAGGCTTTGCACTTTTTTGTATACGAAATCGCGGTTAGCACTTGGAAAGATAGGCTTACAAAATTCAACAAGCTTGTCGTAGGCTTCGTTTTTCAGATTCTTATTTAGGTCCTCCTTTGATTTGATTTTCCACAGGCATGGAAAATCTCTATAAAGTTCTATAAAGTTTGTGAGAACTTCCCTACTCGAGCATCTGCTATCTGCCATGTTTGGGCACTAAAAAACAGGTTTTATCACAGAAAGAACGGGTAAAACCCGCGAGAACGACGACGAGGACGTTCCTAACTCCACTCCAACCCTCACGCAAAACTGTGATGATGTGATTACACAACTGTATTCACACTCACACTCTTGACTTTCGCCAGGAGTGCGTTCAAAACCGTCGACGCTTCGGCAAGCTAGCCCCGTTCCTAAGTCCACGCAGAATTGCCGTTTACACTTACACTTTTGACTCGAGACTTGAGTGTCCCGTTCAGTCGTCGACTCTAGAGTGTACGTGTGAAGGGCCTCAATGTACTCGGCCCCACATCTCCAGAACGCCAGAGGCTGGTTTTGGTTGTGACTCGTGGCATAGGAAGGGCTAATATGATGGCGGAGAACTCCCTCGTTCGCCAGAGCACCTATCTAGAGGGAAGCCAGGGCCTCCTGGACACTCGCACACACAGACCATTGAGGAGCTACTACTTATCTTAATGTACTGATATAAAAATTCTGTAATAACCTGACAGTAAAATGAACAGTTCACTAACCCCAGTTTCTTTCAGCTTTGACATTTCAGGCTGCAAGTAATACTTAATTCCTGAAAGAGCTCCTGGTAACATCAAACCTGGAAATAAAAGTAGAGGGACCGTACAATAGTTAATTTGATAATAATTACTGTAAACTAAAATTATTGATACTGAGCAGGGCTGTAATAATAAGAGCTACCCTTTTTTATACGAGGAGAGGAGGGTAAATCGCCTTGTTCAGATAGTATTACAGCAGAAGCTTGCCACATACTAGCCCAGAATGTGTTTCAGCAGATTAATGTCACTGCCTAAAAAATAGTCCGCCTTGTCATATTAGATGTATATACAGGCCCTTAAACGTTAGTAGTAGGCGACACGCCACAGAGAGTTACGATCCTGTTTTTGGGGAGGTCTGGGGGAGTACTGAGCACGTGGCCCTCCACTTCCCCGAGATCCCGCAGGTTAAAAATAGATTGGCACGGGAGAACTACCTTCCAGCGACCACAATGCCCACAGTGCAAGCGCATTGCTCAGCTTTTTCAGGCCTTGCCCTGGGTAGGGATTGGATTGCTCCGTTCTACCAACCCGTACCAACGTTGACCTGCAGAGGCAGCCTATCGTGTTCCTAACCCATAATTCCGCGGGCTGTGCATTCCCCTGGTACCATATTTGGGTCAAACAACCATTAAGGCCAGAATGGTCGCTGGCCCGCACCATCTTTCGACGGCACTTACGGCTTTTCTTCATCCCAGATCAAGACAGTTTGGCTTCTCTGCCTTCCCTGAGGTTTGGAAGGACCCCAGTAAGCCTCGGCAGAGGTCACCCAAGCTACCAACAAACGCCACAGACAAAAATTAAAGTAGAATCAAGTTGAGGGAAGGTAGTTAGAGGTTGGGGGTTGAACGTGGTTGGGTTGGTGGGGTGGGGAGGGTTTCTAAGGGCAGCCAGGGTCCACAGAACGACTGATAAACAGCTTGCTTTGAGAGATCATGCGCCAGCCATGGTGGCAGAACGTATAGGAAGTTAGCTCAAAACAAACTCTTCATGTACTAGTAGATTTCGGATCTTTACATATTTAAACGATGGATATAAGAGTTAGGTAACTCTAAACTACTGTTCTAATTCTATAAAACTCCTACGTAAGGTCCCCTCAGGCGCCAACTGTTGACACAGGGACTAATCTGTTACTAAAGGAGAATGGAGCCTCGGTTCTTCAATTATCTTCAAGCCCTGTTTCTCGTGTCTATGAATAAACCAACAGTCGTTTTTAAAAAGCTAAGTTCACCAGCATACAACGTAAAAGGTACAATCGAGACGGAACCACCTCGGACGTACTCGACATGGAACGAGTGGAACCTATTTCTTCCAGTACCTGGAGACGATTTTGAAGAGGCTCTTCACAGCACAGTGTGGCGCTTCAGACGTGAATAATTTGAGACATATGACAAAGCAAGTTTCTCATCTTCGAGGTGGGACAAGATTCTGACAACTACATCATTTCCATCAACTTAAAGAGCGATTTCGAGCGCCTCAACCTGCAGTCTGTTTAATAGGTCTTCGTAAAATTAAATGAAAGTAGTGAGAGAGTTGAGCCGGTGCCAAATATAACTCTTACAAGAAATACTAGTTGTAAAGGGTTCCGATGGAATGTAGCAAAGGCGTTCCTGCATTCTAAACTTACAACGTTCTACTACATTAACCTACAAGGGGGTTCGCGTGTTTAGTTATCTTGGTGGGCCCATAACACCACACTAAGCCTCATTTCTTTCGGGACAGATGTGTATCATCAACAAACGTCCCGATTTTGCGAACAGTCGTCAGAGTGCATGCTTTTGATTAGTCACCTCAAACTGATTAGTCAAACTCTTTAGTTATTTCGTCTCCTCTCACGTGCGTCACACTATAACCGTATAATCCCGAACAAACCTGCTCCTCGTCGTTTTCCCCTCAATTTGTGACTTCTGGAGGGCAATTGCTCGCTGAAGGATAGTGCAGCGCGCGTCTCGTGTAGAACGCGCCCCTCCCAGTTGATGCATTTAAGGGGAGAAAGACGTTCCCTTAAGAGATGGGGGGTGGCTCACCAGGCATACTTCTGTTCTAGTGCAGGCTAGTCCCTGCCACCTGGCACATGCAGCACGCGTTGGGGCCCGATATTTCATAACATTGCATCATTGCATACTTCTTATGAAGACTGGGCGACATTTCAATGACCTAATCCTTCCGCCTCTCCCGTTTTTTGATAAACATGGGCCTAACGTCTATTTTTTTCAAGTTGAACGCAGAGTTGTTCTCAGTGAAGTAGCTGTTGGACCAGGTCGTAGTTTTCGAAGTCAGTTTCCAAGTCGTCGCATAACAGTAGGCGTGGGAAGCGACCGAGGGAGCTGACGCTTGGATATTCAACTGCTGTTTGGTGGAGGTGTGGCTCATGAACGCATTGGCAAGCACTTTGGCTCGTGTGCCACCTGCATTTATTTTTTGGATTGAAGGAAAAAAGGCTGAATGGCATAGTGTACCCTTGCGAGCTTAATTGTTGTGTGTGTTAGTGCTATCATCAAAAGATGCTCACGGCAGCTTCTTGGGAGCTCTCCCTAAGGCGTATTGATTTTAGCCCTTTTCGCTGGTCAGGCGAGGGTTGATGGGAGGCCTCCACATGAGCCATAGCTGCCAGTCTAGCCACTCACTGGGACTATTCAGCTGATTAACTGTCAGCTGCCGTGACTCCCCACACAGTCACCCCATTCAGTCGTAAATATATTTTTGTATCTTTCGATCAAAATGCACTATTTCTTCGGCTCGACGAAGATCACCTACCAGTACGCATGTTTATATCAATCAATCGCACTACTTAATTTAGGGGGCAGAATACTAAGAAACAATGATGTATGTACTGAACTTACCACGAACTAAAAGGATAGCCAGCACCACGTAGGGCATTGTTGCAGTTAACCAAACGACTTTGCCTGAAATAAAAGAGGAATGTTTGAGCAAATTGTAGGTCTGCGTAATTAAAAATACACTCAGTAATGTGCAATTCAGAAAGTTGTGAATATGATATACCAGTTGATTTTACGCCTTTAAAGAGGGATAGATATAGCATGACGTACACCACAAAGACGCAAGTGACAAGCTGCCATTTGGGGACTCCAAGATCGTGTAGCCCATCGGATTTGTCAAGTTCTAACACCCCTCGGCTGAAAATGAACGGATAAGTCGTTAGATGCAGATGAAGGCGGTTGGTTAGAGTAGTGCACGGGACATTGTTGTAACCAACTGGAAGTTTTGGCCTCTGAACGTGCGATATCAACTTCTACACAGATGGATCTGAAACCTAGGAAGGTACAGGCTCTGGGGTGTGGATAAGTGGAGATGGAAGGAATTGGAAGTACATTGGTCCCACACCAACGATTTTTCAAACAGAGATTTATGATATTGCACTGGGACGAACCAAACCCTCACTCATACCAGGGAGGCAGCTGTGGGCCATACGACTCCGCCAGAGCTGCAGGACCAATGGCATTTCGCCGTGGTACACATTGGGCCCATGTCCTAACTCCCCAGCAAGCCTGTTGAGCCAGGCCTCACCCCCATGGGTTTGGAGGAGGGGGTGCCTGGTCGGGGATCGAACCAGAGTCCGCTGGTTCTATCCTCGCCTGACTCGGAAGGCCTTGCGCTCCAACGTGTTTGGCCACCGCGCCCCCCGAACCAAACCCTTCCATTGAGCGGAGGTTCGTCCGGGGCATTTGTGTTGACTGGGCACCTCAAATGTCCCGATTCGCTCGAAACTTCGCTGCCGTCAGTTGAAACCGAGCGGTTCCCTCGTTCGCTCCCACCCAGTTCCCTGTTTGTGGTGGTTAAACTTACCCGACTGTAATTAAGAATAAAACTCCTTGTTCGAATTGCATTCGGTTGATACTGTACTAATTCCCCGACTCTCTTAGTCGCCTTAATTGCCTCAATATTAATCCCCCCTGTAACACTATCATCCCTCAAGCCGTCATAATGCATGAATAAACGAACGTTACGTTTGGTATAACGATCAAACTATGAACATAATGACTGATATTCAAGCCGAAGAACTACTGTGCGATTTCCAGAAGTGATGAGCGTGTGCAGGGTGCGGTTAATGCCTACTGGATTCCTGGGCACAAAGGGATCACTGAGAATGAGAGTGTGTACCACCTGGGCAGACTCCGCTTGTCTACTGTCCATACAGACGCACTTCCCCATTGCAGGACATCTCCGTCACTAATCAAGACGACAGTGCGAGAATATGGCAGGAGAATGCATATGATGGGTAGGACTTAGGACCATGGTGCTTATCACAAAAGGGATAGTCAGAGTTCGAAAAACCCTGCATATTATTACACAACGGTTTATTATTCTCGTGAACAGCTTGACCTAGTATTACTGCTCCGAGACCCATTCCATTCGATTCAGCATCGAAAAATACTAGTAAACCATACAAAACATGACCTGACTACAGTGGAACTACGGAAACTAAATATTCCCCTGGTGCCAGGCGCCCATAAACGTCTGTAGGCATTTATGATCCGATGTAGGGGTGTGCGGAGACAGTGGACCTTCCTCCGCCCCATCGGGCAAAAAGATTCGGGGAAATTGGGACGGGGACTATCAGCGAACCCTCGGCAGTTGACAAGACGTTGCGAGGCGAGCGGGCGGGTGGTTTTGATGAGACGGAAGGGAGGGAGGGAGTACTAATGGCCGAAACCTTGACTTCCGCTGTAGTTCCCACGAGTTTTTTCAATTAGTAGATTTTAATAATTACTGTAATTTCCCTATACGCAGTTGTACACGTCTGATACTCATTCCATTCGACCCAGGATGTAAAAATACCTTGAAAACGATAGGAAACACGGCTTTTGAAACTGCGTTTTGTTGATTTTTTAAAACCATTTTTTGTCCATAACAACCGTGGGCTTGGTCCGATCGGATTGCCGAGATGGCGGGCACAACTAAACACCAAATGAGATTTTTGTGCGAAAGAACGGATTTTTTAGACCATGTTAAAGGCACAAAACGGCCTGGACGGCGGACGGACTTTGCGAATTTGGAATCCCCATGTCTTGAAACGTAAAGTATCACATTTTGAGGGGGGGTTGTAAAAAATTGTTCGTGGCCGAAAACATAGGGTTATTATTCAGAATGAATAATATTATAAATATGTGTGGGCGAATAAATTTGCTAATACACCTTAACGCGCCAATCAGTAAGAGCTTTAGACGCATTGCTTAGAACCGGGACAAGAACCACACTTATTTGGGTTACATCAAGCCCACCCAAGACTGTAGGCATACATGTTGAGGCTCTAAATGAGTGCTTACATGTTCTATAATCTGTGCTATTCCTTCTCAAATTCGAGACACTACGCAACTACTGCAAATGTTTCTTATGGGAAGTCATCGTAGGACACCATTGAGCAGCGTGACGTAGCCACACAAATTATCGATGTCAAAATGATGGTTTCGATATTACTACTTTATCCTCGGAGCGCGTATCAAATCATCAGCCTAGAGCTAGGGCCGCTTTAGCAACTGGTCCACAGATGGGAATTCAAGTCTCCTTCGCTAGTAAAAAACGCAAATTTAGTTGATAGCCAATGTGCGTCCACTCAAAACTGTTTCCATTGAATTCATGGTAGACAAGAGTTGATTGAGAATTTAATACTTCGATACGTTCGTTTTTGGCTGCTGTAGGTTATTTCATCCCTCCAAGAGCGGGCAAAGCACAAGTATTGTTTGAGCGGATTTGTATTGAAAAGACCAACTTGAAATATTCGGCAGCCGGTGTTTCTTCCCCTCTTCTTGAAACGTTCCAGTCCTGACCAGTTCCATTCCTCCACGGATTCGCTCGGCAGTCTAACGAATTCCACGTGTTGTTGCAAAACATCCAGGGGAGCTGAGGCGCCAAACTTTCAGCCAGGAAGTATAAAGCCCAAGCTGTGATCAAAAACTCAATTGTTAACACAGTAACTTCAAGTGAAATATGTCTTTTTTTTAGTAAAATGGTTAAACTGAGTCGTAAAAACTCCCGTAATTATTGCGGTTTCACGAAGTTCCGTAATTTATTCATTTAACTGGGAGTACTTTTGTATTATGTTCCGTTCTGTCTAGTCCTTTTGTTTAACTTTTTTAAATAAATCGCGTAGAACCAAATTACGGAACACAATACCAAAGTAAGTGATCGCCCTACCTACCAGTAGAATATTTAGATAACATTATTTGCAGATAATTGTGTTATAACAATAGCTTATAATTAGCATCGGTATCACAGACACGCGAAATAGCTTTTATTGTCTAATTAGTAACGACGTACCTTATTTATAATACCACAGGCATGCAGGGTAGTTTTTTAAATTAATGGGATTGAGAGCACCATGGGTCGTTTTCTTTTTAGACGAAGGTGAGATGGTGGCGGAGGAGGTTGTTGGGGCATTCCTTGTATTAAAGTATTACGATGGCGAGTCGCTGGTAGTTTATGATGAAACGTTCTTATGCCTGTCGGATATAAACATCTGAGAGTAGGACTCTGCACTAAACGTACCAAGGTAACATTCTGATGACTCTTATTTTGTGTAGTTTCCACACTATTGACGATTGTTTTTGCAGCAGACACCAGTTCGCGTAGTTGACCGATTCAAGTTAGTTTTGGACCAAGAAAGATTTTTAGATATCTCACGATCACCATTAGCGATGGAGGTGTAGTTGAATTGACAGTTTTCCGGTACGTGAATGTCAATAGTGCTGATTTGCCTGCAGTCGTCGTAACTCGCCATTTGTTGCAACAGTAACTAGCTTCACGTAAAAACACTTGCAGGTTGTACTCTGCCTCATCACAAGTTTCAGAGGGCAGTTACGTAGGGCCATAGTAATTCCTGCTGGTGATGGGAAGTCACCCTTCATATATCAGATACAGAATGAGCCTCAAGACAGTGCTGTGCGGCACTATAGTTCCAATAGTCTTGTAAGAAGACAATTAATTGCCGCATTTCACTGAGAACGACCGGTCTGTTAGATGAAATTGGATCAGCCGATAATACTTGTCAGGTAAGTTGGGAACAACGGAAGTGTCTAGCTGCCATTATCACGTAGGCAAGTTTTTCAGATCGTGGGAAAAGATATTGTACATCGCTCAGGAAATTCTTCGGACACTATTCTACGTGAGGCCATACGAGTATCATTGATAACGTTGAGCGTCTGTTGGTGGATATGTTTATATGTGATTGCTTGGGCATGTCCCGTGCTAGTTTCTGTACCTTTGACCCCGTTGAGGAGTTTAACGCGCTAGCTATTCAGATATTGTTAAAAATGTGAAGCTTCTAAGGAGATGTGAACAAGATTATTCTGTGCGTCTGACACAACCGTACGAAAGTCCGCCCTGTCACATTTGCGCTTCTTGTCTTACCAAGTGAGGGCCAGGTCTCAGCTTCCATATACCTGTGGTCATACAGAATTATTGCAGACTAGTCGGGACCAGCTGCGAAGAAACTGAAATCATGCGAAAAAGTTCAGGTAGTTGGGGTCACAACGAGATTGGATAAAGATCGATTTCAACTACCGACCTGGCTTCTGCTTCCTGATTGTCGTGTACAGGAGCGCAATCCCTTTATTCCGAGCCTTTATTTGTTCGGCCTCAGGGAAGAATTTCGACATGATCAAAGGAAAAGATCAAGATGCTGCCCAATAGATTGAAAGCTTCCTTCCTTTCCCTATTCCTCTTTCTCTCCTCCCAGTCAACTTCATTTTCTACAGATTAATCGATGTCAGAACGAAATCTATATCAACCCGGGTAATTATTCAGCAACTTTTAATTGGATTTCTTAAGGCATTCTACGATTCTATCTGCCAAAGGGGAAATGAGCTCCATTTCTTTCTTCTTTTTTAGCCCTTCGAACTTCTAAGTCGAATCTTTGCCTTCACCCTCAAGGTTAGGGTCTGGTAAAACGACCAACTCTCACCAGCGAATGATCTATTAACGACTAGTTTTTGCTCTTGCTTATTTTTTATCTAAGGAAACTAGGCTACATTTATTGATTTCGTAGCGTGTTCTAGTACATCTTTATGAATTTACTTAGTTCTTCGACAAGAATCTTAACGTTTTAGAACCCATTGAGCTCATTTTGAGCTCATTAGGCACCATTTGAGAGACCTTGTGAGTAGGCTTCTGATATGAGGCCCTGGAGGAGGTATTTGAGGGCGACTTGCAACTGAAGTACTGGTGGGTGAAGGGGATAGCAGAGTTAACAAACTTATCAGGGATTTGTGACGATTCGGGAACCTCTACTTAAGTGCTTCCAATTACACGCCTGAGAAGCATGAAGGCCCCTAGCTCATATCAGGGAGTTCTTGGTCTTTTCTCTTTCTAAACGACGAGTTACTTGCCAGGAGAAAAAAGTGGCCATTGCGCATTTTTCCTGATGGTTGGGGGAGGGGGTGTTGCTTTCGACAAACCAGACCTTGCCCAATTTCTTTCCCGGTGGGGAGGAAACGCGTCCGGTATGCCATGCAGCACTTTATACTGAGCAGGAGATGGTCCTGTCAGAGGGCGTGGCATTTGACAGTGGGGCCCATTGTCTCCTACGCAAATTAAATCGAGTAAGCACTTACCGATGATGACGTTGTAATAAAAAGATACGAAAAAAGCCACAACTACAGCGCACACTCCAACACCTGTAACATAAAGTAACACACAGTCAGGTAGCGTAAAATATGTATAAATACAACCTCTGATACAATAGTTCTATTTCTGTGCAGCTCTAATTGGTTTGATAATCGAAAGACCAGTTATTAAACAAAGACAGACAACAAGTAGCAAAAATGAACAAGAAGAAAAACATTTGAAACAGTCTACTAGTTATAACTTTAAAAAAACGTCGCCGTCTAATGGAGCACATGATATTCTGCTGGCTAACACACCATCATTTGACGTGTCGAAAGAAACAACAAGTTCGTTTGCTTGAGAAATTTGCTGGCTGAATGTACAGGGAAAGGGAGCATCAAAAGGCTAATTTGAGCTGATAAAATCGTGGAGCAGGCTGATAAGTGGAGCTTATGGAAGGGTTCACTTTCGCAACGAACCTTCGGACATTCAGAGAGGAGAAGCGGCATATCTTACCCCGCTTAAATACTGACTGCCACGTTTTTCCACTAGAGCATTCAGCTGTCCTAGAGAAATAGCGTTGCACAAAATGAATAGTTATTTCAAAATATTTCATAACTGAACTTCAGAGGAGGGAGCGGAACGAAGGTAGTAGACGACAAAAGGGTTGGAGGGATAGCTGACAGAATAGGAAATGGAAGGAATAGTAAGAGGTAGGAAGGCTTCTACTTCCAATTAAGTATTACCACCCCGACTTAATCTTCTTTTACCAAATCTAACCGAACCTGGCCGCGTGGCTAGGTACACTCTCAAACAGCCAATACGCTTCTTGCCGCACTGTCTATCCAATGTACCTGATGATTGAGGGACATGTTATGATCTTTGGCGGAATCTGTTTGAAACGGGTATGCATAAGCTTCGGCTGTTCGTTAAGGATGACCCAACTACTGAGATAATTATTTTCGAATGAGTCCACAAGTTCTGCCACGCTTGAGGCACAACAGACTAAATAAATCCCAAAAATAACCGCTAGAGATCGTCCTTAACCGATTCCTGAAGAATTGGTTGCATGGTTGCTTATACAACCATGAGTACATCACTACGAAATCTTCTCTCTAAAAGTTATCGACAAACCACCACTTGTTAAACCCATGAGAAATAAACCTGTGTGAACTAATTTCCTTTTTGATTCACTGAACGTTTTTGAAATTGATTGACGGTTTACTTACCTTTGAACAAAGGGCAAATTTTCCATACGGATATAGGGCCGAGCTTATTGTACTGACCGAGGACTAACTCCATGTAGAAAAGGGGGATGGCACCGAAAACCAACATCAGTGTGTATGGAATGAGAAAAGCACCTGAAATACAAGATTAGGCAGTTAACGACAAAAAGGAAATACGACCGAACAGTAATATCTGACAACACAGAGGCCAAAACGTCTTTCCGAAGAGAGTGCTAAGCATGTTCATTTTGTTGGCAAGTATCGCATAATTTTCCTCAACCCCTGCGAATCCGATGATACGCTATGAATGACGTTCGCTTCCATGACAGCCTTCTGTGCATCGGCTGCGCTGTGAGAATGATAACCTGCGATTACTTGGAATAAGGTTAAGAATGTAACCACTGACATAATTATCATCACCCATGCGTCATGTTGTTTATCCGTTACTACAGACTTTTTCCCCTTGGATTCTCAATTTATTCTTTTCAGTTGCTTTTGACGAATAAAGCTATAGTGTAGCGAAACATTCACTTTGAAACGGCCCCGTTTGAACGTTAATATGGATTTCAAAGGACCTTTACCCACAACCTCGAGCTACGGGAATCGCTTCCTGCTTGCAATTATAGACGAGTATTCCAGATTTCCATTAGCATTTGCTTGCCGAGATGTCAGCTCTGATACTCCGGCAGCTATTCGCCATGTTTGGAGCGCCTGCGTATGTCCATACTGACCGAGGGGCATCGTTCATGTCACAGGACTTAAAGCATTCCTGGCAGAGTACGGAACTGCCACTAGTCGAACTACTTCATATAACCCGCAAGGCAATGGACAAATAGAGCGGCTAAAGGGTACATTATGGGAAAACAATTGAACCTGCAATTAAGGAAAATGGCATGTCTATCCACCAATGGGAAACAGTCCTTCAGGACGCATTGCATGCTATTCGGTCAATTCTCTGTACACCCATAAACTGCACCCCACATGAACGGATGTTCAACCACCTACGTCGTGCTAGTAATGGGAAGTCTACGCCGTCTTGGCTATTGAACCCTGGGCAAGTTCTATTGAAGAACTTCGACCGCCGTTCCAAATTCGACCCTCTCGTTCAGGAGGTTACTCTACTGGATGGAGGACATGATTATGCTCGGATACGGTACCCAAATGGTCGGGACGACTTGTTTCTTCCAGACACCTAGCACCACTGGGAGCAGAAGGATCCGATGATTCCGGTGTTGAACATGGAAGTACTGACACACAAGCTGAAGACCCGCAACCATCAACACCAACTTTATTGCCTAGGCATCTGTCACCCCCTACATCGTCACAACTCTCACCTCCAACCTCTCCTACGCCTATAGAACAAGATGGGGATGTTGACGAGGCACCTCTCCGAAGAAGCACCCGAACTCGGAAGCCACCAGCTTACCTGGCTGATTTTGTTTAAAGGCGGGGTGAATGACAATTATTACCACCCATGTGTCATGTTGTTTATCCGTTACTACAGACTTTTCCCCCTTGGATTCTCGATTTATTATTTAAGTTGCTTTTGACGAATAAAGCTATAGTCTAGCGAAACATTCACTTTATTCTACTACAACCACCGCATTATTTCTTGGTCTCGATCCGTCTCACGGTTGTCGTCCCGCTAAGTATGATTTCCTTCCTTGACTTTTTGCCTGGACGTCGATACGATTACAACTATCTTCTGTGTACAGAGCAAGGACTGTGTTGCCCTCCTATAATGGGAGGCCTGTGTCGACCCGCCTCTCGTTAACCTTGTGATCTGTTGTTATCATCTACTGTCAATAGTTACTAAATAACCAAAGTGTCTGTCCGTGCTTCCACTATGACGTGATAATTTAAGCGTTAGTGATAATGTGAAGTCTACAAGAACGATCGAAGACAAAGTACCCGGTAGGTGAGGTCTTATCCTCATTCCTCCTAATCTAAGGATAGCTGGAGCAGATATCTATCCTCCTCAAGCTTTACTTGTTTCCGAGGCTAACCGAACGGTTGGTTGTGTGATCCGAAGGAAGCTTACATGTGTTGCAGAATAATTTGTTGAGTGTGCTTCACTTGGCCTACATTCTGGATCTGGAATGATTGAATTAAGATACTTGATACGACTTCAATTCCGCGCTTGCTAGTGATGTACAGTGGGAAACTGCTCGATGTGGAAACTCTAAATTCAGGCCGTACGATATTTAAGACACAGGCCGGTTAAGCTATTTCCAGTCCCAAGATGGCATGTTTCTGATATATAGGTACGTATGTGCGATGATTTGGATGAGAGTTTCGACTTAATGGTTCTAAAATAGACTAATAGGAGGTGTTCCATGTTGAAAGAGGAAGAATAAGCCGTTGATTTGAAAAATTCACCACCGACTCATAAAACCCCAGTCACAATAAAAGATAGAGGGGTTAACTTGGGAAACTGGCCTCCTCCGTTCTTGTAGCAGAGGTAAGGGAATCTCCAGACGTTGGCCAAATCGACGGCGAACCCGATGATGGAAAGAAGGAAGTCAGCGTTCCTGCCCCATGTTTCTCGTTCAGGAAGTTCGTCTTCATCGGGACACACTACCTGAAAAGCATCGGCTTTAATTTGGCGATGTAAGAAACATGTTTTCCGTATTCACAAACCAACAGAGGGTAAAGGTTTAAAATCACAAATTCCTACGGAATTTAGCTAAGAAAGTGTCTTACTTTGGTTTTCAAAACTCCATCGATTAGCCGCATTTCCAGAGAACCTAAAATCAACAAATTTCTTAGAAACGAACTAGAGTCCAAAGGTATAGGTAACAGACTCCAACGGAAAGGTAAATTCACTTGTAATCGAATGTTTAACAATTCGATCAGGGTTTGCTTGACGGCAATGAACATCCTGCCCTGGGTTCTGTTTGTCAGGAATAGAGAGCTGAAAGGAGTGATATGAAAGTGGAACCGAATGTCTGACATGGACGTAAGTGATGCGACGAGTTCTGGTGCGATGTTAAGCAGCCTTATCGTATATGTAATGATGCTGCTTAGGTTCGGTATCACATCACTAATTGCACATTCTGACGATCACTATGGAGAATGAGTAGAGCTGAGGAGGTGTGCCTATTTGCTAGTGGCTGCTGGTTACCACACCATTGGCCTGTCACGAAAGAGGCTCAGTAATTAAGACTGTGAGGCTTCAGACAGATGACGATTATGGACACGGAAAGTCAGCCGAATCTGTCTGTGTATCGGGACAGTGGCATTAGTCATGGGCCATTTCCTACCTTAACGGGAGTAGACGCGTTCGGAACCCCCACCCCTAGACTCCAGTCCCCCAGCTGCATTGCTGGTACCCAGTACCTCGCCCTCCTGGCCACGACTCATGAACATAAATCAAGTTTTATGTTTACGAGTAGCTCAGATGAAGCATTTATTGTTTCTCCTAGTTGCGTAGTTCGTTGCACAATGGTTCCATGGCACAGCGGAATTAAGTTAAATCTCAGGGTCAGCGCAGTGATCCCATTGGGGTCGCTGGCCACTGTTCTAGGCAGAGGTAGCTGCAGTGACAGTCTGTGTGCAGCGGCTGCTGCAGAGGGGACTGAAGCGGCAGAGAATCTACATAATGGTGGACAGTCAGGCCACTCTCAAGGCCTTAGCCTCATACTGTCTTACATCACGGCAGGTGTGGGAGTGCTGACTGGACTGAAGGCCCTGGCAGAGGACAACAGTGTAACACTGTGTTGGGTGCCAGGGCATCAGGGTATAGAGGGAAACGAACGGGCTGATAGGTTGGCTAAGAAGAGCAGATCCCTATTGGGCCTGAGCCCTTTGTTGGGACTACCAGGAGCCACCTACGTAGAGAGGTTGGCAAATGGGAGGACCAGTGCAGGGCTGCTCATTGGCAGGGGTTGCCCGGCCTTAGACAGTCAAAACTCTTCATCCGGCTCTCCAGAGAGAGGTCCAAGGAGGTGCTTGCACTGGGGAGGAAAAATATGATGATCATATGTGACCTGTTCACAGGTCACTGTCCGCTGAGGTACCACCTTGCAAATATTGGCAAGTGCGAGGTAGAGATCCGCAGGTTCTGCGAGGTAGGGCTAGAGACGGCAGAGCATGTGCTGTGCGTATGCGATGGACTCGTGGCATCCCAAACGCCGTTGTGTGTTTGGGAGGCCCTTTCTTCAGCCCGAAGAGGTGGCAAATGCAGAACTTGTGGATATCCTCCGCTTTGTGCGGGAGTGGTGGGGGCGCATAGGTGACGTCACACCAAGTGAGACCAGTGCCGTGGGGCCTGGAGGTGGTGCAGGGGGGCCATGATCTGAGGATCTTGGATGCCCTTACAATAGGCCCGTTTGTGGCTGCAGTGAGGGTATCGCGTGCATCCACCGTTGTATTAAAAAAAAAAAAAGTTAAATCTGAATGAAGTATATAACAGTATATAAATTGATGAATTGATATCGGTGCTGCAAATGGTAGTCAATCATTATACTGACATACGATTCCACTTACGCCTGTCGGTGTCATCCTCGAGCGCCAGGGAAGGGTAGTCTTTTTTCCCTTTTTTGCCGGGTCCACAATACTGTGCCAGCACACAACCTAAATTGACAAAGAAGCACAAAAATATTCAATGCATTTTTTACACCATTTTTTAATGATATATACATAACGCCTGCTTTGGGCGTCCGCCTTATACCGAGTTACATTCACAGTAGCGTCTGTATGTGGACATAATTTAGGCAGTTGTCAGCAATGACTGTATGTATTCAGTTCACTGAATTTCCCCTTCTGCGCCAGCGTCAGTTTGTATGTTATCGCCCGAAACTGAACAGTGCGCACCATTGGGGGCTTGGCGTTCTTCTCCCGCGACAAAGATTCTGGTACTTGAGCAATTCGTCCTCCAGTTAGTCATTGGAGCTGTAATTATGTTCGGTTCGTTACACCATCTTTCAATAATGTAACGTGCATCCAATAGTGTGTTTATCAATTTAGTTTTCTAATAGTATTTTGAATTAGACAACATATCACAAATACGCAAGCCGACAAATACTTGAAGCCGAGCGTAACTTGACATTATATAATGCGGAGCGTACAATATAGTACGTACCATGTTCGTTTCCTTTTTTACGTGCATATTCTTATTTTATTTACCGCTATACCTTTTCCCAACTTGGGTTAATACCAAACTGAAACCGTTCTTCTTGTTAATCTTTAACTGATCTGCTCGTAAATAGGAGGAAACAAATTCGAATGGGAAACGAGTTTTGACATTTTATGTCTTTACTTTGCTACATAAACTCGAAAATGTAACGCGGGAGATGTTACGGAGAAGTGTCACGAAATATTTGTGTTGGATAAGCTTGGTAACGTATGTTACAAAATGTAACGCTTGGTAACATCTCACATTTATAAAAATAAAAGACATAAAATGTCCCTAGTGGTTACGCTCTTGTATGAAAGCTGCACCCACCGTTTGTGTTTAATAAAACACGAAAATAATCCGTTTAAGCGAACGAGAAGGGAAGGTCTCAGAGCAAATACATGAAAGTTGGCAATTTCTTTAAAATCCTGACACCTCTTTCCTCTCAGAATTATTTTTGTACACACCAAAATTAGGTTATGGGCGATTTTAGTCGATGGGGAGGGGGTGGGGGACGAAAATGTACCAAAAACTAGGGTTTTTCGAATTTTTCTCAAAAACGGCTCCACGATTTTGATTAAACTTTCAAATTATCTTCTACTGGTTGATACCTAACTTTTGTTTTCTATACATATCTCCATGAAAATTCCGTGAACGGAGATATAGGCCTACGAAGCAAAATTAGGTTTTTTACGTTTCATTTTTTCTGTAAATACCCCCGTTGATTGGTATTTTGATCCCGCTGGACCAGCCTAGCCCTCTTTCAGCGTCTAGGGGAAATGTTTTTATGGCACGTGGCAACTTGTAATTAGTGGCTCTTTTGTTTCCCAAATAATGTTACCACGTGTTTCCAAAAGGAGGCTAAGCTCATTTTTCAGTTTCATCTGCCTCGAGGCGCTCTTCCGACCCTTCCCAATGACGGCGAGCGCCCCGAGACGCTCGGTTTTCTTTGGTTTCAAATGTGCTTCAGACCGTTCCAATCACTTGTGGAAGCCCGTTATTTACTGGCAGTCACTCCTAACAACATTCTGAACATTCTGCAGTTTGCCGTTTCTGAATCTGACGCTTCCTTCAGAAACTGCATAGTTCCCAAATTAGGGTAAGTAAAACTCCATTATCTTTACATTTGGACGTATAATTTAAACTTATTACTTAATAATAAGCTAATACATACCTATTTTTTAGCAGATGGTTCGTACTCGAGGAGGAAAAAAGAGGGCGAGTGAGGAGCCACAACCCTCAACTTCGAGGTTTGCATATTTTTTACTTTTCACTAACATTAAAATTACGATGATGAATTTGTATTGATTTTTAATAATGATAATCATTGTAATAACGATTTTTTCAGGACCAAACAACCCAAAGTTGGTGAGCCAATGCTAAGAAAAGTGATGACTGACGAGGAACTTCTTCGTATCCTGTCCAGCTTGTCTTGATACACCTGCTTTATGTATCGAAAATTGTTTTGTAAATTTCCACAAAAATATGACCGTTGATGGAAATTAATTGCTTAATGTTTACAAGTACTATTTACTGCCTATTTAAAAATTTACGAACGATTTCTATGTTATTCTCTGTATAAATACTTGTAATTTTATTGAAAAAGTTGACAAAAAATTGTTTTCCTCTCTTTATAATTACACCTTATTCAATACAATTTACCTTCTGAAAGTACGTTATGGATTAGTTTATTATTTTTGGCTTGAAATAATTGTTTCGAAATTCCAATGGCCCAATTCGTGTATAAAATGACGAGCGCCTCGAGGCTGTTTGTGTTTTGCATGATAGCCTACCTACACATTAGCTATGACTGCGAGCGCCTCGGGGCGCTCGTCAATTTATACACTAATTAGACACATTAGAATTTTGAAACTATTTTTCAAGCCCATACAAAAATTAACTAAGCCATATACGTAGAAAAAGTTGTGCCGTCAGTGACGGCCGTTTATGAAAAACTAAGCAGTATACTGCATAGGGATCTCAATATGGCCGCCGTATTGAATGGGTTACTCTCTCCAGACAGGATCTAAGAGTCCTTACATGATTCGTCACCAGACACTGTCCACTTAGGTATCACCTCAACAAGATGGGCTTTTCAGAGGTAGTTGACTGCAGATTGTGCGGAGAAAAGGATGAAATGGCACACCCTATGTGACTGCCCTAGCTAGGTGCTTCAAACCTTTTCCCAGGGCGGCGAAAGACATACTTGGCTTCTTAAAAGGGACACTGGTGTGTACGAGGTCTTTTATTAAGTAAGGCACATTGTTACAACAGAGCCATGTGTGGCCACAGTGACAAAAGGACTCGGTCCCGTGTGCCCGCGGATAACAACGCATAATACGCCTATGTTTCGGTTAGGATTTTTTTTCTCCAAAATCCCCGTCAAAATTCGACGCTTCACGTTTTGAAGCATGAGGATTCCATATTACGCTCGACGAACCCCACGGTAGCTATGGGCAAAATATCTGGTGCGTAGCAACACACAACTTTCCTCCACCCCTTTAAGTTCGAACACCACCTACATAGGCGGGCGCTATATCTTCGTTCAACGCATTTTTACAGGAACATTTATGGAGAACAAAATGTAGGGACTAGTTAGCTGAGAGTACTCCGAAAGTTTGATCGAAATCCCTAGAGCCGTTTTTGAGAAAATTGGAATACCGATAAATTAATATTCGACAAATTTCCTTTTCTGAGTTAACTTGGCTAATATCTCCGTTCAACATATATATACTGAAATAATTATAGAGAACGAAATGCTGGTATGGGTGACTAAAAGACACTCGATTAGGATTTATCACATCTGGTGAAAAAGTTACCCTGGAATTTACGGAAATGTTAGAAAAAACGTTATTTTCGACACATTTTGATTTTTATCTCTGTTCAATGGACCGTCACAGGAACATTTATTGAAAAGAATATGTAGGTATTAACTATTGAAAAACATCCTGTGAGTCCATAACCTTATTTTGGTGTTTACAAAAAATAACGAACAAAACAAAAAAAGAACCAGCTCAATCGGATCAGCCGTTCTCCCGCAAATCGAACTACAGACACACACACACGGACCACGCGCCGAAATTAGGTTTTTTAGACTCAGTAGGGTCTGAAACGTAAAGATCTGAAGAAAACCCAAATTTTTTTTTGGGCCGATTACTATACTTTCCTTCCCTTCGGGTAGCGGAAAGTAAAAATGAGAGTGAATATAGCTAGGTGAATTCTACTACTTGAAGGAACCCGCGGAACAGCATAGCGAAAGTTATCATTCCTCCCTGGCCTGCTCTTATTTCCTCTCACTGCCTTCCCTCGGCTGTCCAACAACCCATCAGTTCGACTCGTCAGGTCGGGCCGATTGCCTAGCGTCGCCAAGAAAATGTCAATTTTCGTTATTTCGTTGTAGTCCACTAGTATTTTTCGATGCTGAATTGAATTGGATGTCTCGGAGGTTGAAGCTGCGTATAACAATACAGAATTCTAATCACTTTCCTTAATCAAAGTTGTCTTGAGCGTTCTATCTTAAATCTGTCTTAGGTTTCAGTATAGTCAATGAAAGACAAAATTCATATCTCAGACCTTTTCCTTTTTGTTTGAATCGAATATTTTAGTTTTGGCTTTGATAATTTTGAAATTAATTTGCTTGAGTAGTTTGTATTCGAATATTCGTCTCCGGCAATTGACATGAAATTAATTCGTTTAGTTTCGAGAGTTTCAAAACTACAAGCTCTTCGTTGATTCATTAAGAGTTGATGCTGCCGGGTTTTCCGGGAGCACAATGAGTCTTTCATAGTCCACACTAAATCTGGACGTAACTGATGATTTATCCCTGGATGGCGAGACCCAAACCTTCGTTACTTACCTCAGCAAGTGGAACTTGTAGTTTATTAAATGTAGGCTTAGAAAAGTGGGACAATGCGTGAGAATCGCAATAATGTCACCTCGACTAGCTTTTTGTATAATGAAACACAGTCAAGTTTGTGCTGTTCGCCAAGTTTGTGCTCCCTTATCCAATACTCTCCAATGAGCAAATATAGATGCAAACAAGAGGCACAGCGCGCTCGAGATTTCCTCATCAACGATCCGTTCTCTTGGTAAGCACACAAGCTTTTCATTAGGCTTGCCATTAAATGGAAAAAACAGGTCACACAGGAAGGACTTCCGCTTCACTATCAACAGAGTTGTGGTGAGCTCAAACCCCTTGCAAGCCTCCAAGTCGGCTAAGTCAAGTTGAATTGTAACGCAGTTTAGCATAGGGTGGAGAAGAGTCAGGGATAGCGTGCCCCAAGGCTCTCAATCTCCTTTGTCGATCATGAGATCGTTCTCTACTCAACACTTTCCCACTCGAACCGTTCGAATACTCTACCTCGAGTCATTTTCTCTTTCCCGATTTATCTTGGCGATGGGTCGAAAAAATCTACGTTATTTCTTCGTAGGCTTTTTCAATACCAAACTGAGTAAAAAGATATTTATGTCGTACGAAAGACAACTTTTGACAGGCTTCAAAATCTTTGTGTTTTACAAACTTTTAGTAGCTTTTTGTATCTTTCTTTTCTTCTATTGAGTCCATAATTTTGCTCAGTGTGGAAGCGTAAAAAGTAGAAGGATTAGTGGGATCACTAATTGCAATGACAGCTCGGAAAATCCCCCTCGTCGAGGACAAAAGCTCTTATCAACAATAGAAACGCTGTCGGTTGAAAATTCCCGCCGACTAAACCGAAAGATAAAACCGCTCTACAGCTCCCATAGAAATTCGATTTAAATCCCAGAACTTGGAGAGGGGTGACTTTACCTGGAAGGAAGTCTCAATGGGTTGGTCACTATAGACGGCTGGAGCTGCGGTGAAAGGATGGCTTTAGCGCATCACAAGGAAAAGTTTATAACTTGGGGGCGCTTAATACCTAACTGTGGCCTCATGGCCTAAGTCACCATGATTTCAGTGTATTTCTTTCTGGTACCTCAACATTAAATTCATTTTCGGCATCCTCAACCTATTCCAAATCGCGAAGTACTCGAGGGAGTTGAAAAACCAGACACAAAATTATGGGAGCTTGATCACACATTTAGGCTTCAAATGGGCCTATTATGCGGCGGCCCTCTCAGCTCTATTCTGAGGCTCCTTGGGGCTGGTATTCCCTGATGCGACCTCCCCAATACATCGCCACCACTCTCGCACGAAACGCAACCTATGGGGAGTGAGTGTGCTGGAGGAAAGGGTGCATGGAGGTTTAGGTGTTTGATCGCGGAGCACTAACTTGGCTGTGTTTCAGTACAAAACAGTTGAGCAGAGGTGGCGTTATTACGGAACTCAAATGTACTGTTTTACTTTTCTATGTTCGCACGTACGACTATAGGAAATGCGAAACGTCCAGCAACTTGCCATCTAATCGTTGATAACGTGCATTCCTTGTGGGATATACCTACATTGCCGCCATTTCTAGAACGGACTTTTTTAAAGTAGAGCTATTGGTATGGTGCGGGAAGGGGAAGGGATATTAATCCAAATGATTAATCGTAACTATAAGCACGCCAATGTCCTCTAGATCGGCTCGAAAGGACTACGTATCTCTCCTTTTTACTCCTGATTAACACGCCTCTAAATTACTATGCTGATTAATTTGACCCGTTTTTTTAATAACTGAAGGGCACTGGGGAAAAACGACTTCAGTCCACTTTTTCTTCAAAACGAGTCTGAGGTGCCATCGAGTAGCATTTTGGAAGTACTATAATATGATTGAATCGAAAAATGACAAGAGTGACTTGAGTCCATAGAAATAAGCGTAAGAACATCCGCCCTGCTAGGGAAAAACGACATGAGTCCGAGCGCGCCATGGGAAAAACGGCTTCAGTCCTTTTTTAACCTCTCTCGTTTGTGTGAACTACAGTGATCGGCGATTGCATCACCCAACGCGTTCTTATCTTCTTATCAATCTTGTGTTCTCTTGCTAGTTGTTCATACGTATCGTACATCAAGTATATTACTTTCTCTGGAAACATGTGTGATTGTGCAGTATTACAGTGCAATGGACAGTGACTTTTCTGCCTCTAGTGAAGAACCACCCACGAACTTGGGCCTGACTGCCAGTGTAATCGATTTCACTGTTTCACTTCGATTTGTGAGCCAGAACGCCGAAGAATAATACGAGAATTTAACGATTTGGGGGACACCAATGCTCAAAATGCTTACCTTGCTGGTCTTATTACTGTTTTCCCAGTCATGCGTCGACGTCCACGAAAGAACGAAGATGAGGCACGAATTAATTCAGCTTCATTCAGCTATCGAGTCAGGATTAGTGAGAATGAAAAAATCCGCGATCTAACAGTTTGTATAAAGGCTTTCATATCCTTACACGGAATTACAGATCGACGAGTCAGGTATGTGAGAGATTCCCTTGTTTCTGATGGAAAATCGCCAACTGACAAACGCGGAAAACAAGAAGTACGTCCACATAAACTGAGCGACGAGACCAAGGGAAAGGCGATTGACTTCATCAAAAGTCTGAAGGGCCGTAAATCCCATTATTCATTGAAGGATTCGAGGAAAGTATATTTACCTGATACACTAAATATATCTAAGCTACACAGAATGTATATTGAGCAAAACCCCGATCATAAAATGCAGTATGAATCGTTCCTCTGCATATTTGAAAATAATGTCAACATTTCATTTGGTTATCCGCGCAAGGATACATGCAGCACCTGCGATACTTTGAAGGCTGACATTTTTTCTCTAACTGAGAAATCGAAATCAAATTTGGATGGTCCCGTGAGTGAGAAGGCACAGAAAGAGCTCGACATTAAGTTACGAGAAAAAGAACTTCATCTGAGGAGAAGTGAGCGCTTCTATCAGCTGAAGAGATCCTATCGCAAACGCTCTATGAAATCCAGAACCATGGAAGCGATCACAACGGACTACCAGAAAAACCTACCAACACCTAACATAACAACAAATGACGAATACTATAAACGTCAACTGAATTTTATTAGCTTCAACGTCCATGTTTTATCGAGTTCGCAAGCCGTATTCTACACTTACGACGAATCTATTGCTCGAAAAGGAGCTGACGAAGTTTGTTCAATGATGCACCACTTCTTTTGCCACATTTTGCCAATGGAGGTTAGGGAGCTGGCAATTTTTTGTGACTCATGTTCTAGGCAAAACAAGAACAGTGAAAGTTATATTTCCGATACGTGGTCATTCCTACCTTGAATGCGATCGGAACATGAGTCTTATTAATCAAAAAACGTACACAGAGATGCCAGCTGACTGGAGGGAAGAATTCAAAAGCTGTCGTGTAACCAAAACCAAACCCATTCCAAGTAATCGACTGAGGACAAAATTTTGAATTCCAAAACTGGACTGCCTTTCTTTCTCCACTATACGCTGCAAAATGCCCCTTCCCTAGCCGGCCGGTCAGAATACTGAAATTCGGAAATGAAAATCCCAGTAAGGTGTTGCACAAGGCAGCATTCACAGGTATGTACCAACAATCTCCGCTATTTGCGAAGAAGTCCACAAAAACCACATCAAGAAAGAGGACGTCAAACGGCGCGGAGGTGTTAACCAAATTGTACACCGGTCAGATATCTATCAAGAAAGCAAAGTGGGACGATTTACAAGCGCTTACATCATTCCTTGTAAAACCAGAAGCTAAGGACTTCTACCGACGTTTGACATATGTCAACCAACCAGAAGAAAGTGAGGACGAATACGTTGATAATCCACCGATTGACGCCTAATGCCAGGGAAAAGTGACATCAGTCCGTATATTCCTGAGAATATTTTCAAAATTTGAAAATATTTCATTTAATGATTGTGGAAAATCTTATCAAAAACTTATTTTGCTTGATACGAGTTTTAATAAACATATTTCTGATCAAATGCTGATTTTTGCGTATTTTTTATTTGAGTCTGAAGTATTGTTTTTAGTTGGGAAACTTTGAATTTGATTTTCCTCAAATTCCGTCTGACGGGGCTTAGGTCATTCTTCCCTAGTGCCCTTCAACTCTGACAATCCCTTAGTGGGATAAGCACTGTGGCCTCAAGTCCTAATGTTTTAGTAGTTCCTAAGGAATGCCAGTTATTTCCAGCAAGAGTTTTCTTTAATGTTCACCCGTGGGAAAGTTGTGCCAAAGTCTCTGGCGCTGGGTCAGGACATGGTAAGGAGTCTCCTCATCACGCCACCTGCACCGTGCGTAGGGTGTCGCTTATAATAATTTACGTGTATTTGTTCATTTCTCAGCGTCCTCTAATGATTCCCACGACCTGCCTCAAGTCCCTCCTTTCCATTACCAGAACCTTGGGAGGTTGCCCTTATCTCGTGCGTTGGTCCTGAGATAAAGCGTTTGAAGCGCCTCACTCCCACAGAGTTCCAAACAGTCTGATGCGTTCTCTTGGCACATTATCTTCTGTCTAGTGACGTAGGTGCCATACAGTAGCCCTATATGTAGAGTTGACGAACTGAGTCTGGCCAGATGTTTCGCCTATTTGGTTTCTCACATTACGTTTTGTACAACAAAGATATTTGCAAAAGACACAACTCACAACAATGTTAGGAACAAAATTGAAAACTGGGTTCCTCGGGCTTTGTCGAAATTCTTATAAAACGCCGATTAAAGGTGCGTGCTGCTTTGAAGGTGAGCCGTAAACAAATCTTCTGTAGCACAAGAGCGTTCTATTCTTACTAAGGCGTCTGCCGTGACAGTGCTGGTCGATGTAAGCTGCCTTTAAATGCGTCACCAAAGCCACGATGCACGAACAACTCTGCAAGAGTGGTTTTATTAAAAGAACGTGTCAGTTGCAGGCCCGAAAGCCCGATGAACATCTCTAATAAACCACACTCGTTTCTTCCGTTTTGGAACTTGCCAATTTTACGGGTTTAAGGCTTAATCCATTAGTTCGCTCGACAATTTGTGCGAAGAAGATGCGGCTGATGCGGCAAACAGGGGTGGGGCCGTCATTTCATTTGCTCCCAACTCGTTGATGTCCTCTTAGTTAGGTTGTGATGACCCGGCGGCCGCCCTTTCTAATTAATTGTCACCTAAGCCTTCAAACCGCGTTTTCGAAAGGAAGTTGAACGAGGAGATGTTACGCAAATTTCTCGAGAGGTACGAACGAGATTTGGAAGAGGTTTCTCAGTTACGTCGTTTGCTCTTGTTACTGGGCAGTCTCTGTCGAATCTGTGGTTCCACGAAACAAGGATTAGTGCAGGATGGATCACTTGTTGGTTGTTCCCTAGCGCTAGACGAGTATTGTATTACTGTGCTGCACTCATGTCGTGCACTCCCGTAATTTAAAGGTTTCCTAGTTTTGACTAGTTCTACCAATTTTAGTTTTAGTTAACCTTTTTTTACTTTCCTAGCTCTACGAAGTAGAAAGGAAAGTTATCTAATCGTCTGAAAAAAAAAATTTTTCGGTTCTCTTCAGATCTTTACGTTTCAGACCCCCCTGAGGCCGAAAAACACTATTTGGGAAAATGGTCTGTGTCTGTGTGTGTGTGTCAGTGAACGATTTTTAGAGAAAACCACCGAACCAAATCAGCTCAAACATCATATCTCGCCCGCAGGTCATCATGGGACGCCAAAATAAGGGTATGAACAAAATCCACCGAAAGTTAACTATAGTTATCATAGTGATCAAAACACCAAACATTTTTTTTCTCAAAAACGGCTCTAACGATTTTGATTAAATTTTTTATATTGATAGCTCCCAATATGGCAACTATACCATAAAATTCCCATTAATGGGAAAATGACGAGTGCAGCACAATAAATTACCAAAACTATCGACGAAATCGATTTTACCGCGGTTTTTAGAGAAAACAACCGTACCAAATCAGCTGAAACTTGATGCCTAGACTACAGGTTACCATGGGACGCAAAAATGAGGGTATGGGCAAAATCCACCGAAAGTTAACTATCATTTGGTCATCATAGTGATCAAAACACCAAATTAGTTTCTCAAAAACAGCTCTAACGATTTTGATTAAATTGTTTATATTGATAGCTCTCAATGAGGCAACTATACCATAAAATTCCCATTTGTGGGAAAATGACGAGAGCAGCACAATAAATTATCAAAATTTTCGACGAAAAGCGTTTTTGCCGTGGTTTTTTCCTTTTAAACTCCGCTGGAATGTTAGTAGAATGTTAAAGAAAATTGGTACTGTAGTCCAATCCAATACCTAACGGGTGAGTGTTTAAAAACACTCATGAAATACATGGTGCTCACTCCAGAAATTCCTGAATTTCAACTACCGCCGTTTCGCTTACTACCAGTTCTAAATGTTTTTACCCAATAACTCTGCAAAAGTAATTACTATCCTTCTTCAAAAAATTCGTGTTTACAGCCCCATTAATTCTCTGTGTACCAATTGCTCAATAATGGTCCTGAAATGAGTACGAGCAGCTCAATAAAATCTGGAACTGTAAGCGCTACCGCTTCCTGCTGCTGCGAAGTGTTGTTCGACCAAGATTCAAATTAACTGAGTGATAAATGAATTGATTAAATAGAATTAGCCATGTACAAAGTGAATTGTTGTAGAGCTAAGGAAAGTTGTGTGTTGCAACGCACCAGATATTTATCGAGACGAATCTCACGTACTTGTTTGCTAAAAGGTACGGCGTTACGTCGAGGTGTACCTGATGTACTAACCGTACCTGGGAAGATGGCAAGAATAAGAAGAGAGGGGGTTTTGAGTGAATAATGAACCAGAGCCAGGTATGCAGCATGGTGAGTCGGGGGAGTGACTTCCTATACGCGGGTTTTAAATTGAGGTCTCCTCTTTTCTTCTTACCCACCGTTAGCGGAAGAGTGGATTTTTCCCACTGTCGATGAACCTTTAGAGAATACTCCGTCATTTTCCCACTTCGTATGAAATGAATACGGATGTACTGTGCAGGCTGGGAGCGATCTCTAAGCAGAACCCAATATCCCTCGAATTACTAATTATTAGGCCTATCTAATTACAACACGGTTAGTTTCTGACTATATTGCTCTAATAGGGCAACAGAACGCCGCGGATTCCTGTTCATTACGGCGTAACGTCGTAAATTCAGCAACCACTTAGTAAGGGGTGTTCCAGATGTTGGGAATTTTAATTTAAGTCGCGTCCGACCGCGAACTCTATTTTATTAAATAGTTCAATCAGAAGATGGCACATCAATTTGATAATTGGTATGGTCTATTGGAGCAGTTCGAGGATTGGGACACAGTAGAAAGAAAATAAAATAAAAAGTAATATCTGGTGCGTAGCAACACACAACTTTCCGCCACCCCTTTAAGTTCGAACACCATCTACATAGGCGGGCGCTATATCTTCGTTCAACGCATTTTTACAGGAACATTTATACGGAACAAAATGTAGGGACTAGTTAGCTGAGAGCACTCCGAAAGTTTGATCGAAATCGTTGGAGCCGTTTTTGAGAAAATACGAATACCGATAAATTAATATTCGACAAATCTCCTTTTCTGAGTTAACGTGGCTTATATCTCCGTTCAACATATATATACAGAAATAGTTATGGAAAACAAAATGTTGGTATGGGTGACTAAAAGACACTTCATTAGAATTTATCACATCTGGTGAAAAATTACCCTGGAACTTTCGGAAATGTTCGAAAAAACGTTATTTTCAACACATTTTCATTTTTATCTCTGCTCAATGGACTTTCAGAGGAACATTTATTGAGAACAATATGTAGGTATTAACTATTCGAAAATATCCTGAGAGTTTGATGATAATCGTTGAAGTCCATTTTGCCAAAAGCTTAAAAACCTATTTTTGCTTCATAGGTCATTATCTCCGTTCACCGTATTTTCATGGAGATATGTATAGAGAAGAAAAGTTAGGTATTGATTAGAGAAGATAATTTGAAAGTTTAATCAAAATCGTTAGAGCCGTTTTCGAGAAAATGCGAAAAACCCTAGTTTTTGGTACATTTTCGTCCCCACCCCCTTCCCATCGGCCGAAATCGTCCATAACCTTATTTTGGTGTCTACAAAAAATAACGAACAAAACAAAAAAAGAACCAGCTCAATCGGATCAGCCGTTCTCCCGCAAATCGAACTACAGACACACACACACACAGACATACACACAGACATACACACAGACATACACACGGACCTCTCTCCGAAATTAGGTTTTTAGACTCAGTAGGGTCTGAAACGTAAAGATCTGAAGAAAACCCAACTTTTTTTTTTGGGCCGATTACTATACTTTCCTTCCCTTCGGGTAGCGGAAAGTAAAAAAGTAAAAGATCGTGGATATATATTGAGTTAGGTGATGAGGAAACGGACAGGATAGTTGCAGAGTGTACTGGTGAGAAATGAGACTGTGCGAACTGAATTCTCTAGGTGGACAACCATCGAGTGATAAAATTCACGAAGATCCTTGTTGTGTTTGAACAGTGGTGCAACGCAGCTTCTAATATTGTGATGCCTTACGATTGATGGTCGCTCTGACAGTAATATGCCAGAAAAACGTAAGGTTATTGCCGGCCAATCAGCACCCGTTGCCGTGGGGCAGGTTCTTCCAAATCATCCTTATCCCCACAGTCATCAGCTACCTGAGCTCGTGAGCTATCTGAACTGTCCAGTATTCCTTAGCAACGTGACACGTTTCAACTTCAGTCAAAGGCAGGTCCTTCGATGGAGATAGAATACACCCAAATATTAACAAATACATTCAAAATCCATAGCAATCGGTTTGGACAGTTTCGGAGTGTTGATGTTGTGCGAACGTGAGCAGTGAGCTGAAATGTGGAAAAGAACATCTAAGAACTAGACCCACGATCAGTTTAAGGTCCATCAACATCGGCTGGGCAGTTATGAGAGTGCGCACGTAGCAACTACGCGGGCAACACGAAACAAAAGCAGTTGAAGGCCTCTTAAACGCACAATGCTAGTGTGTATTTGTTTATAACGGCGTAGTTGTTTAATGAATAGTGGGCACGCCAGGTGGGGCGCGGTGGCCAAGCGCTTTGGGGCACGAGGCCTTCCGAGTCAGGCGGGGATAGAACCAGCGGACTCTGGTGCTGGCGGCGGCTGGGACACTGAGGGCCGGTGTATCAATGTCATTTGCTAGCTTGACTAAAGGTTGACTAAGTCAAATCGTTCGTTAACTCCCGAAGACGCGTTCATCAATTCACTTTGACACCGCGTTAGCGCTAGCTGTTAGTTATGTTTTAACTCGTCTCTTCGCTCTTTAGTTATCGGATAACTAACCCTTATCGGTTGGTTTGTTGGCAGCCATTTTCGGTTGTGTTTCGCTAGCCTCGTTCTGTTTTCGTTTGCGCTTTCACGATTTTATTACTTTTCTATTCTATTGGGTTTTCGTCACCTAAATTTTAAATCATTGCATTAACAATGGACTTCGACGACGATCTGTCTGACTCTGATTTCTCCGACGAAGAGGTATACGGGTTTCTTGAGTGGGAGAGAAGGCCGTACCAGGTCCGTCCGAGAATTGAATATTTTGACACACTCGACGACGTAGATTTCCATTCTAGGTTCCGGTTGTCGAAAGAAACAACGGATTTTGTACTTTCGCTAATTCGAACGCGAGTAGAATCGCCAAGCAATCGCAATCACGCAATTACGCCTATGACGAAACTCCTCTTAATGCTCAGGTTCTACGGTCTCGGTAAGTACAGACCTAATATTTTATCGACCTACCACGTTACTTATGTGCATGATATAACTTACGTCAAGTTCGAAAAGTAATTAAGAGCTTTCATCGAATGTTAACGTTTCAATTCTTTTAGTCCAAATGTCTGGGTTCGACTAATCACGAGTTCTCTAGTCCCCTCGTACGTTCAGCGCAATGCACTAATAATGCAGCATAGTGCAATGGTGTTCACAATGTGTACGTATAAACTGATAAAGAAGAACGTCGAGGAATCTATAGTTATCCCTAATTACGTTATGTCATTGTTTGAGTTACCAATAATGAGTCACGTTTGCCGAGACTATGCCAAGATGATTATGTTGTGGGAAGTTGTTTTGATTCTTTTGGAATTAGCTGTTTGAATGCCGTAATTTGGTTGTTGCTGATTATGATTGAAATTCTATTTCGTACCTTATTGGATTCCCAACACGAATTTGACGCGAACGATGGCGGTGATAATTATGCGTTTGGACCACAATGAAAACTATAATTTTGTGTCACCGTCTAATGTGGGTGTGGGATCGTGAATATCAAGCGTGAGTTGACTGGGTTCAGTCATTCTCTCTCAATCGTGTCCACAATCGCACACACCATGTTTTGAAATGGGGGCTTTGAAAAAGTTTGAAACGTAAATATCTGAAGAAAACTCAATCAAATTGTCTTTGTGGCCAATCACGTAGCTCTCATCCTACTTTAATGAGGCTGTATAAAGAAAATGGGCATTACAATTCAATGCGATTATTCGTATACATTTTAGAATTATTTGGTAGTAGAGCACGTAAATAACCATTTTTGTTTTCTCTTTGCAGGTTCGATGCTAATAGCTGTAGGCGACTTTTGTGGCGTTAGTAAAACTCCTGGCTCCCTCATTGTGAAACTAGTTTCCCAGACCACTGTTCATTTGCCCCTACATTCTTAAAGACGATATTCGGAGAAGAAAAAATCTCAAAAGCCCAAAGAGCGTTTTACCACTGGTGTTATCGACTGTACACACGTGAAAATGTCAATTTGAGTGAAACACACCGCACATTTGGTGTTGAGAAGCATCATGCATCGTTTTTCAAATTTTTTGAAGTTGCTTGGTGTATGATTAATTTTGAATAATACACGTGACGTTTTCAGTAAGGAACATTTTTTTACTTATGCTTGCCCCACTCACGACGGAAAGTTATAAAATCGACGGAAAAAATCACGACAAACACTTACCAAAAATAATCACAATACGAAAAATGAGCTACACAATAAGTAGAGGAGTAAGAAAAGAATGAGAAGTAAGAAGATAAGAAAAGAATTGGAAAAAAGAGAAAAGTATCAAGTAAGATCACAAATATATTATTTAACAATTCCGCCACTGATATTTTGGGTATTCGAATGAAAATGACAAATAATGAAATCGACAGGCGGCAAATGAAGGCGGCCCAATGGTACCAACTCTCCAACACATTGTTTTAGAGGAAAACTCGCCAAGTCGCCTCTTCGTTCGAGGGATTCTCGTTTGAGCATAGTGGCAGCCCTTTTTCCAGGCGTTAAAACTCTCGCTAGCTAACTATTAGTCAATTGCCGATTGATGAACGCGATCCGAGCTCAAGAATTATTTCACTCCATGATTATCGTTAACAGATCGCTACCTAATCAACGATTTAACTAAAGAATTGATAAACCGGCCCTAAGCAGGCCCCCCCAACAGGCTCGCTGGGGAGATAGGACGTGGGTCCAATGTGTGCCACGACAAAATGCCATTGGTCCTGCAGCTCTAGCGGAGTCGTATGGCCCGCAGCTGCCTCCCTGGTATGAGTGAGTGAGTAGTGGGCACGCCTTCCTTTACTCTTCTTTCACTCAGCTGAATTAGGACAGCTTCCACACTGCCTACTATCAGGCGTGAAATGGGACCATCGTTTTGTAGATTTCTTCTTATAAACCTGATAGTTTACGGTTTTGTCACTTGTTTTGACACAATTTTCCGCTTGTTAATGGAGGGAAGGAATGGAATTCGGTTCATTAGTCAACCATTTAATCTTCACGTAAATTCATTCGGACCAACTAATTTGTCAATCTGGTCCGAATTCTTTTCTTTTATGTACCCCACTATGGAAGAAGTCGATCATTTCGAAGTGTTATAAGTGTTATTGAACAGGGGATTGACGAAGTCATACAAAGTCAACAATTTGGCCTCGGTTTACACAACTGAGATAATTGCCGTAGATAAGGCTCTGGAATATGTACAGCAGATGGTAACTTCCCCACGAACGGTTCTCATTATCTCAGACTCCAAGACCTTGATGCAGAATTTACAAAACCCCAAAGCGATATCGAACTGTTCCTACCTAATTTTTAAACTTAAGCGGCGCGTCTACGAACTAAGCAATGCGAATAGAGCAATAAAATTTGTGTGGGTTAAGGCACACATAGGAGTAAGGGGCAATGAGAAAGTAGACCAAGCGGCGAAGCGGGGATGTTTCTGCGAAGAGGAAAGCAATGCCTTAATCCCATACAAGGATTTGAATTCCCTCTTTAAAAAGACCATGGCGAGGAGGTGGCAAGAATACCATGATATGCATCCTGCGGGAAATAAATATAAATTCATGTTTCCTAATACCTCACTGAGACCATGGCGAGCAGAAATGACAGGGCACGGAAAGCCTTTTTATTCAAGCATTTCAAGACTTAGAACGGGTCACGGAGTCTGCCGAGCTTATCTGCACAAAATCCATCTAGAGGAGTCTGACCAATGTGACGTGTGCGGTGAGGTGGATGACTTGGAGCTTTGCATGTGCTTTTAACATGCAAAAAGTTCGAAAGACGAAGAACAATACTCTTAGACGATCTTGGGGAACATTTAAGTAGGCCATTTAACGTCACATCTATATTGGTTAGACCAGATGTACTCGTATATGGAAAAATAACGAAATTTTTTAATGACGTTGGACATTACTTATAACGATATCGATAATTATGTTAAAAGAAAATAGTTAAGTTGCTGTAATATTGTATAATACTAAATGATGTAGTGCTGTATTAATATATCTGTAAATATGGCTGTATGGAGAAATCTAATGCCAAAAAAAAAATTAAAAAAAAGAAAAAAGTGTTATTCGAAGCACACTAACGGTCTCGCAAAATGAACTTAATTTTTTCGTCACGTCATCCGAATAAAGCGGCCTGAACTAAAAGAAAATTTAAGTTAAGGTTCCTAACGACCATTTTTTCCGCTTCGATAGAACTGCTGTGATGGATGACTGTTTTGAGGCTCAGTTTGAAACCTGGAAAGAGGTAATGGTCCTGTTGTTACTTTCAAGTGGAAAGCTTGTTTTATGTTCGAGGAAAATATCTTCGATCGTTTTACAGGTTAGAAGCACTCCTTTACCACGACTTTATTTATATAATTGGAAAAGCGCGATTTATAGTCAGCCTACCAGTTTAGATTTCGGCAACAGTACTGAACTGTTGTGAAAGTGCATCGAATCATAACGCCGCAGGCGTCATCCGCCTAATAAGAAAATTGCGAGGGGCTTCTTTTTACTTCGCCCTCCTCAAGTTTCGTATTACAATAAAATGGCTACTGTAAACCTGAGACCGCAACCTGCTAAACGTCCAAACCGGCTCCTTGGCTCGCTTCATCTAATAGCACTGGCAACGGTTCTACAAAACACTCCACGCTCGTCAAAAGCGTTGAGTCAAACTCGTTATATTTTCCAATCGAGATACTTCCTTCCATTTCTTACATCGTGCAACCACCAATGACTGATCAACACCGTGTAGCGCTCACAGATTAAACCACACCAAAATACGTGACTAAAGCGTGACGAATAATAAGAAATTTTGTCACTTGTTTATCTGCAGTGATCTCCCATTTCATCACCACTCTCACTATACCAGTAAATTATTGGACGATATGAGTCGGGAAATATTTTCAGGGAAAGTCGCCAGCAACTTTCAATGGTCAGTTACACTCGAAACGAGCGTTTCCAGCTACTAATACGATCTATTCTTCTCTCAGTTCATATGAAATTGTATAACAACTTAACGTTACACGAAGAAACATTTAGCGCTTTAAGTTCCACAATTTATTGGGCTGCTGGTACTCCCGCCGCGGCCTTAATTAAAAAGTCTACGTATAAGTGATAAACTGTCAACATGATTTCTTTGTAGTGGTTTGAGTACATGATTCTGGAGTTATATTGTAAACACTGCGAGTAAAATAAGAAAACGAGGTTAGTTTGCATTTCGTTAAAACAACAGAAACAGGGACATGCAACTTTCCCACAAAAACCGTCGTCAAAATCTGCGAGGGAGGACAACCCAAAAGGGGTTAATAGAGGCATTAATGCAAGGAGTTCCAGAAAAAGAACCCCTAACCCCCTTGACTTGCCGGACATTCATACTACCGTGGGGTGAGGGTCCAAAGTAAGAAAGGGAAGTTACAGCACGAGAACTCATAGAAATATACCGGGTGGCTGGCTTAATGATACTACCAGCCACACCTCCGCTGGACTGGGATTGGTGGATGCTCGCAAAGCTGCAACCTGGATGATATTCATGAACGATTGAGGATCCTCTTAATGGACGCATGAGGATGCATAATTCCTAGTCGATGGGTCACAAACAGTCAATATGAGAAGAAACCTGATCGCGTTATCTACCACGTTGTTTGAGAGGCCTGACAAATAATTTTGCGGGGAATCCCAAACTTCCAAATTTGGATGGGCTTGGTCCGGATATCATAAAAAGGTAGAACGCCTTACCTTGCCTACCAATACCGTTATGTGCCTTCATAATCGCTCTATTCTGAGCTGGGTACCTTTCTTCATTTCACCTCTTGTTCGAAGGCGCTGGCGAGTGGAATGCAATGAAGGGAATTCAAGGCAATAGCCCGTCGTTTTCTCTCTATCTCACACTCTCTCTCAATCTCTCTCTCTCTCTCGCCCTTTCCTCCTCCTCCCCCCCTCCCCCCTCACTATCTAAGGCAATAGCTGCAGCCCTACTCCAAGAATGTGATGTGGAAGGAGCAAGTGAGGGCAAATTACGAAGTCCTTAAGTCTTTATTGGGAGGGTAGGTGCCTCCGCACCTCGTCGTCCCTCCGCCTGGCCCATTGAGTGAGGTTCGGAATTGAAGTTGGAAGTACAAGGCGTTGAAAGCGGGGAGGTTTTAGCTTAACTCTTTGCAACGACGGATTTCAAGACTCAAACCTTCTTTTCCACTAAAATCTTTGAATCCTTCAAACAACATCAACTTCGAATTTCATTACCTCGACGATCTTTCAGGCCATCGGCACTTTGTTGTTCCGATTTTCTACATGACTTCGTTTAAAGTCGTTGACTTTTCGTCGCATGCACTGTTTAAAGCCAATACAGCGTGTGTAATTTCCCGCTGCATAACCGAAAGGTTACTTACACAGTGGGAAAAAATCGAGATGCAAATCCCGGATATGTTGACTATGGTTGAGCGGTCAACCAGGGTGGGATTTCCAACGTATAGCAACATATAAGGGGCATCTCTAGGGGCATGGTGGAGGACACAGTCTGCTGGTGCATGGTTGAATTTGCGTTGTCAGTGTTCCATCCAGGAGAGGATGGAACATGCTGATGTGGGGCCAGTATCCAGCAGGGATGCAGAATAGACGCCCCCAGGAACTACCAAAGTGCTGGACGGTATGGGAGGATGTATGGGGGTAGGCAGCACGCTGCAGGATGAGAAGGACAAGAAAGAAGAGCTACCATTGCAGAGAGGCAACCTTATGCAATGTGCTGAACAGTATCCATGTCGGTTCTCAATACGCAGGAGTAAATTCAAGGGGTCACTAGGAGCAGACCCTCCTTTCTAAGTGCTTAAGAAGAAAAAAAACAAACAAAACAAACAAACAAAAAAACCAGGCACCTATCCAGTAGACAAAGGGTCTGTCATGTGTGAGTCCTGTGTCTCAGGTAGAGGTGTTCTTGAAATGTGGTGGTATCTTGCAGTCGATTTTCTCAATGCCGACCTTCAATGTCAAAACAGATCTGTGTGTCTGATATAACAATGCCATCTGCATAAAATCTGTGTTGGTAGCTGTAATGCATGCTTTGGTTGATGAACTGAAACTCAACCCAATGGGGAAGCGAGCCAGGCCTCGGCAGCCCTGCCGGCTCGTTGAGCCGCAATGTGCATGGGACTCTACGCCGCCATAGTGATCGATGATCGCACAGGGCGGGGTCACGGTGCAGTGTTTTCATCATGAGGTCGCAGAATTCGTCCCTCAGACCTCAGTCTCATTAGAGGAGGGGCTCCATGACTCCAGATCCTTCCGCCGATTCGCCCACGCTTGAAAGAAACTCAACCATTTTGCTGACTTTCCCCACTCTTTTGTGTGCTAGAGCGGGATAGAAAACTGGCGCGTTCACGTCATTCGCCTGTATCCACTAATTACCATGATGAGGTGCACTACAAAGCAGGATTGCAATGCACTTTCTCTTCAGATGTTCCCCTCCTACTCATGTCTTTGTATATGGCATCAAAGGTGCCCTCTCAAATTCTTTTAATTTTATTGTGTTCGTTTTTCCTTTCCTCAGACCTACAGAAGTAGAAGAGGAAGTAATGAATTGCCTGAGAACAATTGAAAATATTTGGCTCCCTACGCGATATGAACTACCATAACGGTTATAAAATTAATTATGAACAACCCACCTAATTCTGGCGTGCAGTCTATGTCTTCTCTTTGAATAACTTTTTTCTGCAAACTCAGAACAGTAAACACGCACTCACTTTCCCGATAAAATCATTTCAACAGTCCCCATTAATAAATAAATTACCTGCAAGTTGGTTACTTTTTAAAGGCCGTGAATAGGGTCAACCCAATAAATTCTGGAATGTTATGAGTAAAATTGAGAACATCTTGCAATGTAGGGCTAAAGAAAGCTGTGGAATGTACAGCTAAAGGAGGCTGTGGAATGTACGGCTAAAGGAAGCTGTGGAATGCACGGCTAAAGGAGGCTGTGGAATGTAGGGCTAAAGAAGGTTGTGAGGCCATGGAATGTACGGCTAAAGGAGGCCATGGAATGTACGGCTAAAGGAGGTCGTGAGGCCGTGGAATGTATGGCTAAAGGAAGCCGTGGAATGCACGGCTAAAGGAGGCTGTGGAATGTAGGACTAAAGAAGGCCGTGGAATATACAGCTAAAGGAGGCGGTGGAATGTATGGCTAAAGGAAGCCATGGAATGTACGGCTAAAGGAGGTTGTGAGGCCGTGGAATGTATGGCTAAAGGAAGCTGTGGAATGTACAGCTAAAGGAGGCCGTGGAATGTATGGCTAAAGGAGGCTGTGTAATGTACGGCTAAAGGAGGCCGTGGAATGTACAGCTAAAGGAGGCCATGGAATGTATGGCTAAAGGAGGTCGTGAGGCCGTGGAATGTACAGATAAAGGAGGCCATGGAATGTACGGCTAAAGGAGGTCGTGAGGCCATGGAATATATGGCTAAAGGAAGCTGTGGAATGTATGGCTAAAGGAGGCTGTGTAATGTACGGCTAAAGGAGGCCATGGAATGTCTGGCTAAAGGAGGCCGTGGAATATACAGCTAAAGGAGGCCATGGAATGTACGGCTAAAGGAGGCTGTGTAATGTACTGCTAAAGGAGGCTGTGGAATGTATGGCTAAAGGAGGCCGTGGAATGTATGGCTAATGGAGGCTGTGGAATTTCGGGCACCTGATGTTTTCTTCAGAAGGAGAAAATTGCCAATTGCTGAGTATTGAAAGTTCTCCAAACGCTTTGACATTGCCTTTTTTTTGGGGTCTGCTCCTAGTGGCCCCATGAACGTCTGCCTATTGAGAACCAGTCTGAGAGCGTTTAGCACATTGTATGAGCTGGGTCCTCATGCCTCTTCACGATGGCAGTTCTTCTTTCGTGTCCTCTTCAAGCCGCCTGAATCTAGCACTGTGCCGCCATGTACAAGCATCCTCCCATACAGCTCACTGGAGCGGTCTTTATTCCGTCTCATCATTTTTTGTTCCCGAAAAGAAAAAACCTTTGAACCAAGCAGGACGGGAATTGGAAGATCGGGTATTAGTTTTTGGGCATGGCGGTCAGTATTCGTCTCTCCAATTTCTACGCGAACGTTGCTAAATTTCTTTCGACCTCAGCAAGAATTACGAATTTCATTGCCCAAGGGCTGAGCATCACTTTTCTTTGATTCTAGAAAATTTGCCCATTAGGCGCCTGCACGACTGGAGCTTCTTCACAACCTGTTATTTTTTCGTTCTGGATGTTTTCTCCCACCGTAGCTCAGATCTAAGTCGGGTATAACTTTTTTTACGGCTGGAGGCTCTGTTATGAGCCCTTCAAATGCAGACGTCAAGCTGAAAAGAAACGTCATAATTGGAGCTAGAGGGTGAAAACCGAGCTCACGGCAACCGAACGATTCCCCCGATAGAGGATTCGAAGGCTAGTAAAATGCGAGCTAACGAACGCTTTTCGCCTTTCAATTTTCTCTTCTCTCTTTCTAGAAGAGCTGGATTAGATTTAATGGTCTCTTCGAGTCATAAACCTTGAGAGAAACGGGCGTAGAAAAGTGTTGGGATCATTTGATGGTGAATGCGATTGATCAGGGTGGTCAAGGATACAGGTCCTCTCGTCATTAGGTAGTTCTGACGGAGACCTGTTGTTGATATTACATCTGGTGAACTACTATGCTCTGCCCTTCTTATCCACAGCAGGCTACCCGATTCATGGCGAAACTCATTAATTTTAATCTCCAGGTTTCTCTATCAATTTGAATTTATATCGATGGTTTTGCTACCTTTGGCCAATAAAGACGTAATTAATGAAGCTCCAGATTCAGCTGGGCTTACGAAAAGCATTCTCGTTAATTGCCAACTCTTAAATAAACGATGTTCACGTGTTATTATCATTATGGCAACATCTGGATTTTGGTTCTTGGTCACGATTCATTCAGCCCGTGTCTGATAAATATCGGGCGCGTGTCACCGCACGACGTTCTGCCATCCTTGTAAATTACCACGTTTCTACGGAGACGGTCAAGGATAAAAAGTAGTAAGTTGAGAGTTCTCTGTTAATTCGATTCAACTCACGATTCAATCAACCAACCAACCAACAACAATCATACGTTCGGCAAACCTAATTTTTGGCGTGTGTTGGCTTATATCTATAGTCAACGGATGATTGCAGAAATACTTGTGAGTAATGATATGCGGGTTGCTAAAAGATGCTCTGGGAGGAAGATCATGGTTAGTGATGAAATTGCTGTGGAAAATTAGAGAACGTTAAAAACCCACGGTTTTTGGCCCTTTCTGGTTCCTACATTCATACAATAAGGACATTTAACACAAACGATACATAGATAATGACTAGTTGAACACACAATGCGAGTTTGATGCGCGTTAAAACGTTAAGATCGGATTTTCGGAGCGGACAAATTGAAAGTGGAAATTAGATGTTGCTTAGTGTGCTCTCGTCCGTACTGAGGATGGCTACAAATGCTACAAAACGAGGTCGACTGATATAACTCTGTTGTAAGTGTTAAGGAACAGTCATTTTGATAAGGAAACAGACCTGCCGCAGAATAAGGTGGTGTACGGTAAATCAGTGGAATGTGATCGTTTGATTCTTTATGCCACACAGATTTTTCTCCCAATCCCACAGCATAACGCTGACTCTCAAGCAAATTAATAGAGGATTCTTCGGTCTCGGTCGATAGCTAGTCGAGTTCAATTAGCTCCAGCCGTCCGATGCAGTTAAAGGCCCCCTAAATCTGCCACTTTTCTGTAGCTGAGTTCAGCTCATCATCGCTCGGTTACAAAAACTCAGCCTTCCGTTAAATATCCACCTACTTCCTCTATTTCGCTTCTCGCGGTTATTATATCATGAAAAGAAGGGCGGGGGTGTCGCCAGCAAATGGAAATAGGAAGGAATCGTGTTCAGGTCAAACGGCCCGTGAAACTAACGAATTTAAACTGAGCCAAAGGAGAGAGAAAAAGAAAAGCTACAGTATGGCGTCCCGAGTCAAAAGCACAATGAAAAGAAATGCGGCTTTATTCATTTACATTGGTCTGACGGAAATGTGAAGAAATTCCTTTGTGTACGTGGTTTAGATATTAGTTTTTGGGAAACTCTCAGGTCGCATTCTAGCGAAAACAAGTTGTACAAAATCGAATGTATGGTACGATTCCGATCAAGTCTTCAACCGGAAGCACCTGCGTGGAGCGGGGCAGCAGAGAAACATATCTGGTGCGACGCATTACACAACTTTCCTCAGATCTGGCACACATTCGGCGACTTGCATGGATTTAGCTACTAATCCAATATATTTTTCACAACCCACGCTAAATAATAATTTTCAGCCAATTTTATTCAGCCATTTTATCTACCCCCCCCCCCTCTCCCTCATAATAAGTGTTATAAACGGACCCCTTCTGCTTTATATTGCAGAGACTGGCCACTAAGTAGCCGAAGGAGGAATTTTCAAACCAAAGTTTCGAAGCCAAATCAATACCTATTCAATACGGACATTGAATCATATCAACTTCCCCAAACCTTGGAAAATCACTATGAAGAACATGCACTAATACTCATCTGGAAGGTGTTGTGATAAGGAAATAACTACAGACTTTGAGTACACACCTTTTTTTCTACTCGTCGCGCTCGGGCAAGTCAAACTATAATGGTATCATATAGTTAGGCGGTTTTCAGCATTAATCAACTATGCGACACGATACGACGTGAAGTGAGAGATTATGTCTTTCTTTAGAAGTGTCGGCTGAAAATATTCGTTTTCCATGGTCACTGAACACTGTGCAGCTTTTTCAGAAATAAAATTAGGAAATCCAATTGGCCCCATTTGCTCAGGCAGCTCGCAGAAACAAATCGTATCGAAGGTTTTTATATTGAAGTCGAGGCTACCCTACAGAACCAAAAGGCGTCGAAAATAGTTGAATTTATCGACAGAGGACGAGGAATAACAAAAGCAAAACGTAGTTTACGTAAGTTAGTAATTTTATATACCGCTACCCAAACGCGGAAGGAGAGTATAGCACTCACGCAAAAAAGGTGGCGGTTCTTCACGTCTTTACGGCAACTCAATTAAATACAGAAAAAAATTGATTCGGCTCGTGGTCTGTGTGTGAGTGTGCTGGGCGCTCAATACAGGTTTGTAATCTAGCTTGGCGTGTGTGGATAAGGAATGGGTCGATAACGACTTATTCAGGCTTCGTCTTTGGCTAATCCTGGATCTCGGCCCAAATGTTTATCAGGAAGTCGCGTAGACCTTGGTTGTTATCTTCGAAAAGTGGCTAAGGCACCACTGAGGCCAGAGCAGAAGCTTTGCCTCCTACATTAAGCGCCCTCTAAGTTTGCTGCTACTGTGCATGGTTCCATTGGAGACCACGGGAACTCGTTCAGTATTCTGACTTCCCTCACTCATTGGCGTTCAGAGGACATCCATTGAAGACATTACAGGCACTTTCACGCCGTTAGTGTACTGTCAGTGTTTACAGCGATCAGGTGTACAAGAGGCCGGTATCGTAACATAGGGGATGCTCATTGTTGCGCCTGTGGTAACCAGTTCGAGTTGCAGGGGTGTCCACATACTCGGCAGCTCTGCGTCAAGCATCAGGATGCAGGTGCATTAGCATTGTCGGGGTGGGAGAGGGAGAGAGCCCAATATCCTTGTCAATTTTTCTGGACCAGTCTGCTGTGATCCTTGGAGAACAGGTAACGTTTGGAAGTCGGGATCTTGCTCTCACTTGGCAAGCCATGTGGCACAAATGACAGGACGGACGTGTATGGAGTGGAGATGGATAATATTAGGACTGCAGTAGTGACTGTGTGTGACCCAAAAGAATAGGAAGGCTCTTGGGCCGGACAAGATTCATGTTGAAGTCAGCTCAGCTGCTGATCAGGGTGGTGAAGGTATGGATTTGTTGACATTGCTCTTTAATGACATCTACCGTTCTGGTGAAATCCCATCAGACTGGCTCAGGTCGACTTTCTTGCCGTTACCAAAGAAGCCGAGTTCATCTCGATGTGATGAGTATCGGATCATAAGCCTCATGTCACACGTGCTGAAGATTTTCTTGAGGATCCTTCACACCAGAATTTATAAAAAGTGTGAATTCTTACTAGATGAGACACAATTTGGGTTTTTGGGGGCCTCAGTGTTGGCACTCGAGAGGCCCTTTTTTCATTGAATGTCCTGTTGCAGAGATGCCGCGACATGAATGTCGATGTCTACGCAGCGTTTATCGACTATCAGAAGGCGTTTGACAGTGTACAGCATGAGAAGCTGATTGAAGTGCTCAAATCGACTGGGATAGATAAGCAGGAGATAACCATTATTTCGAATTTGTATTGGCGTCAGTGTGCAGAGATTAGGGTGGAGCAGACAACAACAGAACAAATTAGTATTGAAAAAGGTGTCCGTCAGGGTTGTATCCTCTCTCCTTTGCTTTTTAACCTCTACTCCGAAGCAGTTTTTCGGGAGGCTCTAGACGAGGTGCCAGAGAGGGGGGTTGGGGTGAACGATCACCTTCGATATGCTGACGACACTGTGTTGATTGCTGAGAGCCCAGAGGATCTTCAAGCGATTATGGATGCTGTGGTGCATCATAGCGAGAGTAATGGGTTGTCCCTGAATGTAGCCAAGACTAAGGTCCTCGTTTTTTCTAAGCAACGAAAAACGGTCAGTGTGGCTATCAATGGAACTCGGGTCGAACAAGTTTCTTCATATAAATACCTCGGTGTGCAAGTAAATGAGCAAGGCGACTGCAAAAAAGAAATTCGAGCGCGTATTGAAATGGCTAGGAGCGCATTTTTTCAGATGAGGAACTTCTTCACGCGCAGAGATCTTTCCTTGGTCCTTCGGATGCGGATGGTTCGGTGCTATGTGTTCTCGGTGCTTCTGTATGGCTGCGAAAGTTGGACACTAGATTCCGGGATCGAAAGGAACATCGAAGCTTTCGAGATGTATATATACCGGCGCATGTTGCGGATACCGTGGGTCGACAGGATCACAAACGTAGAGGTGCTCCAACGGATGTCTAAATCTGTTGAGCTTTTACTCACGCTGAAAGAGAGGAAGACTCGATACTTTGGTCATGTGATGCGTGGTGATCGATACAGCCTCCTCAGATTGATTATTGAGGGTAGAATTCCTGGAGGGCGCTCGGTTGGAAGGAGGAAGAATTCGTGGCTGAAGGACTTGCGAAGGTGGTATATTTGCTCGACCATAGACATATTTAGAGCAGCTACAGATAGGGAGGAGCTAGCCATTTGGATCGCCAATCTTCGATCGGAGACGGCGAATTAAGAAGAAGAAGTGACTGTGTCATGGCGAGGCATGTGGTGTAAGAACACTACTGAGGAGATCCGTCGGCTGGGGTTCTGGTTGTCTAAGTGATAAAAACTCCTTGTGATTTACAAGAAGGGGCGGGGAGAGGAGGTCATGTACCTCAGGGGGAAACCCCCTAGAGGTGAATGCAACGTCTTGAATGATCTGTCAATTGTGGAATTCACGTCTTTTTTGTGTAGGGTGGTCTGTAAATCCGTCAGTTGGTTGTTTTCGTTTGTGTAGTGTTTTGAGTGGTGTGAATATGGTGTCGCATTCTGTGTTGATTTGTTCATTTATGATCTGTCCATTGAAGTTTTTTTGTTTATAAATTTCCATGTGTTTTGAGTGACGATTTATCGTGGTACTTAGTTGGCGGAGATACGAGCAGATTCCTCCCGTTTCGAGATTTATTCTCTCGCGAACAGTTGTACAGGAGGCTGTCTGGGTCGTGTACAAGGAATAGTGCTGGTGATGCCACTTGTTCACTATAGAATGAAAAGAGATACGTCTATAAAAAGACAGTGTTGTCTTGGCGAGGGTTAGGCTTTGGAAAGAAGGAAAGCTCAACGACATAATTGTGAAGGCAGCTAAGTGGTTGAACGTTTGAGGGTGAACGGTTAGGGAGGTTAGTATGAAGGGGTTCAGGGAATTGTTTACGGCTGAGCATTCTTCAGTGAGGGAAGTGGGAAGGGGTGGTTTAAAGTAGTTGAAAAACGAAGCACACAATTTTCAGACGACTCGAGTGAACTTTCACTCGAAGAGCTTAGGAAGGGGCGAACTAACACCTGTTGACAGGGGTTTGTCGCGGAGTCTGAGTAGGCTTAATGTGCACTTTTGCAAAGGAAAGTCATTTTTGGGAACTAGTACACATTTTCATCGGGTTTTAGCTATTGTTGGCGGCTTTCCGCTCTTGAAAATTGTACACTAGTTGAACAGCAACGTTACCATTGAACCTTCTCTCTCCCACTGCCCCCCCCCCTCCCCCACCATAGCCTGACTAAGCAATCTCAATCTTCATAATGAGAGGAAGCTGAGGTGGTACGGTTTTCGCTGTTTAAGAGCCGGTATTTCTGAGCTCTCTCGATAATTGTCAGCTATCGATCGCTGGAGACTCGGTATTTTTCGGAGGAAAAAGGAGCAGATTCGACTTTTGTTTAGACCGCTCCCACTCCTATACAACCCATTGTCGGCCCCAAATTTTGCGGTTCTCGGAAGTTGGAGCGATGAAGTGAAAATGTTGCGACTTGATAACGCAAAGGCCGACACAAAAGACCCTCCACTTGGTCAAATAAAGGCAGCAGAGGCCGCAACACGCGTTCCGATAAGTTGAAGCGGAGAGGGGATCCGCCTATTGTTATTTCCGGATGTTAAAAAGTTGAAACCAAACTCGAATTGAAGTGTTTAAAGGCGGCAAACAAGTAAAAATCAATAGCGAAAAATGTCGGGGTTGCTATTCTGCAGTTTTCCCGGTGAGTTCACACTTTTTTCCCGAGGGCAAACCAACCAATGAATTGATTGATCCGTTCTGCTATAGTGTTATGATATTTCACCAACCATAGAATGCGCGATAACAAACTTATCAAATCTGATTTTAGGAAATACTCCTTAGGACAATCGCGGGATGGTCCAGGATATCAATTGAAATCATTAGTTAACGCGTATGAAACCCTCCGTTTTGTTTAGCGACTACGCGTGCGGAGATTATTCAATTTTTGGGTGATTGAAATAAGGCCACTTAACGCTTATGAGGTTTTTGTAGTTAAGAGCTCTAATGCGTCCCACAGACGATCAATATTATTGTGCAATTTGGATACAATAAGTTTGTTTGTGCAATAAATTGTATCGTGTGGGGGCGATATTGACGGTTGTACAATATTTGGCACAATCACAAGCACAGACGATCAATTTGCTTGGCAGCAGGTTGTGCAGTCTTCGCCAGAACTTCATTCGGTGAAGATGTTGAGTGAAACTGAGTTGTGTGCTGTTGCAATTTCTGTAGCGGTTAGTGCAAAGAAGAGAAAAAAAGAACAGAGCTCGCGAAAAGGGAGAAAATGGGCCAAACAGTGGTTCATTGACAGGGAGAAACACACCCACGAAACATTACTGAATGAACTGAGAGTTGCTGAACCAAATGATTTTCGCAACTTTTTACGGGTGGACCGAGTATTATTCGACGAACTTCTTCGCTTTGGTGACTCCTCAAATCGAGAAAATCAACACTACCACGCTCGATGCTATTCCTGCAAGCCAACAGTTGTCCATAACACAGAGTAGAGGTTTCTTGACATGCGTCCATCGTGCTGATTGAAGGAGTAGGTGTTTCTTGTGCCTGAAGAAACCCCATTTCTTCGAAATACCACAGTACAAGTTCGACATCTTCCGCTCCTGCACCACTTTTCTCTGCTTCGCGAATCCGTTTTAATTCTTTACGAAAGTTCCCAAAGAGCGGTAAGGCCGCGATAAACTTCAATAAACTCACAAATAAATTGTTTATCCGCTCTCTTGTCAACCATGACAACGCGTTCACCACTACTACATGAGACAAACTGACGGGATATTGCGCGATGTTGCCTACAGACGGCACAATTCTTTCCCGTTTGCACAATATATTTTCACGGATTTGAATTTCACGCAATATATTGCACAACCTTTCAATGCCGTCTACATGTACTGAGGAAGTTTGGAGATGCTTTTGAAGAGCTGCTGACTAAGGCAAAAATTACGGCAATCGTGCCGGAGATTCGATCCACAATCCTCAACTTACGTCGAGAATTATGAATCGTCTGTCTTAACCACTAGACCATGATCAACCGCTTGCCTTCAACAGGAGTCAGTCAGCACATCTCCCCCCTCGTCTTTTTAACCGCTGCTCCTGGAGCGGACTCTTTTAAGGAAAGAATTTACGAGAGTTGAGCGAATCCCCGGAAAATCCGATCTTTGATTCGAGAAACGAGAGGGCTACAAGGAAAGTCTTTTTTCTTTCGCATTGTAGTGGGCGCGTCGCCCATTTTACCTTCGCGCTGGAACTTTCACAGCGTCAGCGAATCCCGGACCTGAGAACTCGTCTCATTATTTTCTCTCTTAATTTTTTTAAATTTTTCTCTCGGGGCCTCTTATTTTTCTTGGATAGAAGAAATTCGACTACTAGTTGGGCGCCAATTGTACTGAGGAAGTTTGGAGATGCTTTTGAAGAGCTGCTGACTAAGGCAAAAATTACGGCAATCGCGCCGGAGATTCGATCCACAATCCTCAACTTACGTCGAGAATTATGAATCGTCTGTCTTAACCACTAGACCACGATCAACCACTTGCCTTCGACAGGAGTCAGTCAGCACATACACACGATCAGTTCTATTGTACAACCCGGGATATTGCACAGTAATATTGATCGTCTATGGGCCGCTTAAGGGAAAGCCTGCTCTAGCGATATGAACCAGAATTCTGCCACTAAAGCCACCACAAGGAGTCACTACCACTTGTATGTAATAAAGTAAAAGTCGTTGACAACAATTAATGTATTTATGTAATGATAAGAATATTTAATAGCGAGTGCACATTCCGGAACTTGATGGGTTGTTGCTAATGGTTTTATGTAATTTATTAAACGTTCTTAGTATAAATTAGTTATTCGACTACCAGTGTAGTTTTCGAGACTGTTAGTGAATTGATAACAAATAAATGTGAATTAGATAACAATAATCCTTTTTTGGTCGTTTTGTCTTCTATCATTGGTTCTTCAGTGGAACTCGAAATTACGATGTGCATGGATAATACGCGCGATGCGTGGATACGTTGATTACAAGTGAAGTAATGTTCTAAATCGTCAAAGAACGTTGTAAAAGTAAGAAGCGAAATGGAATCGGTCAGGGGTGGGTTCGTGAAGTGCAAACACTTTTTCATCTGCGCCTCCACACGTTTCAGGATTCAAGTTTGGAATTTTCCATTCGAACACACAGAAATTTACACTTCAAATGAGCAAATTGCTGTTAATGAAAAGAAAACGCTACAAATTATTACACAACGGTTTATTATTCTTTTGCTGATTGTGACCTTTCCTACTCAACCGAAAAGTATTAAGAATATAGCATGGTTATGTCGACAATTCAGGAAACGACAATGTTTCCTGATAGAAAACTCCTCTCAACTCCGAGTACATGCAGCGGTATTTTATCTGCTAATCCAATCGATTTTAACTTGTTCATTTGATCTTGCTGAAGGATAACTTCACGATCTATTTAGGACCTAGATCCTTACATGTCAGTAATTCATTGGGCTACTTCCACGAACTTCACGGCGTTCATTGAAATACTACAGTATAGATAATTGTTGCGACTGTTGACGCAATATTTTTGTAGGAAGCTTTTTGCTTATAGTCTTGAAATTAAAAGAAAAAACTAGAAACTTTAATCACGATTTGAGGAAATTAGCTTACTTTGATTAAACATTGAAAGGAGTTCGCTTCATTTCTATTCATTCGATTACATTCAAAGAGGGCCTTATTACGTTCTCAATTTCACGTCCTTATTTTCTCCTCATGAAGAATTATTTATTTTATATCTGAGGTGAGTTTCATGAGTTCTCGGCTGATTATGTATATTGGGCCCAGATACGAATTATTATACTACAAAACCACTAAACGCAACACATATTCAAATTCCATTACCAAATTTGTACGTTTTTGTGAAATGTTCCGTGGTATAATGTTGATTGTCGTCTAAACCTCGATTTCCTCCGATGCGATTCCTTATGAGTGATTGGAAACGTTGAGGCTGGCGGGCGCGAAAGAAACCTTTATACAAACGGTGAATACAGCTTTCGTACAAGTACGCAACCACTAGGAACATTTTATGTCTTTTATTTATTTTTTTTTTTATGCAATGATAACTACGTTAGATTGTGCTCGTTGATGGTTTCGATATAGTGGCCGCGTAAATTGCAATTCACATCATCACTTTGTCACTGAGGTTATTAAAAGTGCGATGTTACCAAGCGTTAGATTTTGTAACAGACGTTACCATGCACCTAAGCCAACACAAATTTCGTGAAGCTTCTCCGTTACATATCCCGCGTTACATTTTCGAGTTTATGTAGCAAAGTAAAGACATAAAATGTCAAAATAACTGAATGGTGTCATTCAAAAAGAGTGAAGAAATTCAACCAAAACAAAATCACACAAGATTTTAATTTTGAATACGTGTAATACGTGATGTTTCAATCAGTATTCCAGATAGTTCCCTGGTCATACTAATAAACGATACGAAACGTGACCTCACTTCAACGGAACAACGCAAATTTACGTGTGATCTCGGCGCTCTAGGCAACGGGCACGGTGTAGCGAATGGAATTAACGGGTAGTTGAAGTGAGACGCGAGAAATAAGCTCAGGCCAGGGAGGAATGATAAGAAATAGTGTCCCGCGAGTTCCTTCAAGCAGTAGAATCTGTCTCACTATATTTACTATGATTTCACTATTTGCCATCGATGAGACGTTAAAGTAAGGGTGTGGAGAAAATCTGTCTAGGACTAACCATATTTGTCATAATGATCAAAACACCAAGCGTGTTTCCTGCCACGATATTTGTAGATGATAAGCACCTTCAAACGTTTTGTGAAGGCTGGGCGACATCTCGATGATCACAATCTGTTCTTCCACAAATTTTCCAACTTTGAAAAGTGTTGGTACAGGAGAAGTATTATGAAAACACCTGCCAATTGCTTTTCAAAATTAATTTCGTAAAAATAACTTCGAAGGAAGTAGCAGTGTTTTTCAAGTCTCGGGCCTTTGAGGGGAGACCCAAAGGAAAGAGGATCGTTCTTCCATGTCAACTTAGATTGACTTTTCGTGTGGCTTGATTGAGAGCTGAGAGCACCCATTGAAATCTCTACTTGAAGTGTTGTTTTTTCTTCGGCAGAAGAACCTCTTCTGCAGAATAAACGAATTCCCAACTGGATTTTTTTTCTTTTGCTGAAGAGGTTCTCCTGTCTTTATTACTCTATAACGGATAATTAAATACTCTTTCGGAAGTTGGGCTCTCACTTGGCGTCTTCATAGTTTGTAGATTCTAGAAGAAGACAATGGCTCTTCGAAAGAAGGTGAACTTGTGTCGAGAATGTAGTTGAATAAGTAACTGATGAAACCCTGGTTTTAAGGTCTCTTTTCAGCACCGCCGTCAGACGTACGGCCATGTTTATGAATTCAGTACCTTCGAGAAGGCAAACAAAAGGTAAAGAAACCTGTAGGCCGATCGATATCCGTCACTTTCAAACTTCACAGTTCCCAACTCCCACCGAAACGTTTCAAATTTATCGCAGATTTCACACGAGGCAGTTGAAGATTAGGCCGAGCAAATATCGGTGGTAGCTGGGCTCGACACACGAGTTACGAGAAGCTACGCCAAACCCAGCTCATCCTCTTAACGAGAAAATTGAATAGCCAACCGATCCAGACCACTGGATGAGCCAGTTCCTTGCGGTATATGGCGACTTCAATGCTTGGCTTCAATTCTTTTCTCTCAAAGATGCTGGTCTTGGGCTTCCGCTCGGGAAGAAAGAAGAAACCACGCGCATTTCCTACAACAGTGGCGAACGGGTGTTGGAAGAGGAACAACAAACCTTTCAGCTTTGACTGCTACTAGGCAAGCTTATAACAATTTTGCCCGGTTCGCGGAAGGTTAAATCAATGAAAAGTGGTCACAGTTGATCTCTCCCATCGAAACTTGTCACACAAGTGAATAGTTGGATCAGATTAAGAACTGATCCCAGATGGAACGGGTTCCCCTGGGTGATACCTCCGCGTTGTAACAGATGGGCTACCAGAGACTGGCTATATGACAACCTGTCGTGCCTCCATAGCTCTTGGTTCGCTGGATGCTGAGCGAATGCCCGTGCTCGATTAATGTAACTTTCTTGTGAGTGTTAACGAACAGTTATTTTGATAAGAAAACAGACTTGTGAAGCTATGCCCTTTATTCTTATCACTTCCGTTTTCACCCTTTTTTACTTTCCGCTACCCGAAGGGAAGGAAAGTATAGTAATCGGCAAAAAAAATTTGGGTTTCAAACTATCTTTTACTGAACAATATCAAACTTTTCTTCTGCATAAATATCTCCATGAAAATACGGTGAACGGAGATATGGGCCCCTGAAGCAAAAATAGGTTTTTTACGCTTTTTGGCAAAACGGCTTCAGCGATTTTCTCCAAACTCACAGGATGTTTTCAAATAGTTAATACCTACATATTCTTTTCAATAAATGTTCCTGTGACGGTCCATTGAACAGAGATAAAAATCAAAATGTGTCGAAAATAACGTTTTTTCTAACATCCCGTAAATTCCAGGGTAACTTCCTCACCAGATGTGATAAATCCTAACGTAGTGTCTTTTAGTCTCCCATACCAACATTTCGTTCTCCATAATTATTTCTGTATATATATGTTGAACGGAGATATAAGCCAAGTTAACTCAGAGAAGGAGATTTGTCGAATATTAATTTATCGGTATTCCAATTTTCTCAAAAACGGCTCTAATGATTTCGATCAAACTTACGGAGTACTCTCAGCAAACTAGTCCCTACATTTTGTTCTCGATAAATGTTCCTGTAAAAATGCGTTGAAAGCAGATATAGCGCCCGCCTATGTAGGTGGTGTTCGAACTTAAAGGGGTGGCGGAAAGTTGTGTGTTGCTACGCACCAGATATTTAATGTGAGTGAGCGCTCTCATCAGTTCGGTGTCCTCCTTTTGCTGATGAAAAGATGTCTTATATATGGTCAAGTTTTCCCTTCCCTCATGTTATTTCCAGCGAACACTTGGTCTCAGTATTTACACATCGGCCTCTACGACCGGCTAATCAGAAGTATGAACATTTGGTTTACAGTTCAGTGGTAAATGATTCGGCCTGTCCTGCCAGGTCTTTTCTTCGTTATCGTAGCTCTCGATGTTTGTTCTGTCATTTCAATTCATTTCAATTCAGCCGTAGATATATTTAAATCACGAACTCTCTCTTATAGGCGGCATAACCATGCCATACATAGTACACAAGTAAATTGTAATATTTCGCTAAATTATTTATGAAAAATGATGAATAGTTTTCATTGTACTGACGGCGAGGAGATTAATCCGTAAAATGTCGTGAATCGCACTCGCACATCTCATTTTTCTCGCATCATTTCCTAGCCTAGAAACCCTTTCACGTCTTGTAAGGGGTAACCAAGAACAATAGTGTCGTCACCGTAAGCAGCATAGGGAGGGGACTGAGGACATGATGATCACATTTCTGTATTGCAAAAAAGGAGTTCCAAGATGAAGATTCCTTGCTTGTTAACGTAAACTTACAAGGGCTATTGCTATTGCTCCATTGAAGCGTTGATGTTGGTGGGAACCTTTTCCCATGAGCTCTTGAGCCTTTTCAATTCATTTGACTCGTTACTTATTGTGATTTGCGAGTCAAATAGTATTAGGTGCACATTAGGTGCATTAGCCCATAGATCTAGTAACTGCTGAGAGATTATTCGATTCTCGTCGCCTGGAAAGATGATTGACAGAGCCAACTATAAGTTGTTTGCTTCGACGTTGCTGTTAAATCCAAATTCTCACGTGCGAGTAGTTGAAAAAACGTATTGTACGGTCGAAACAAGAACGCAATTCATGTCTACTAGGACGTTAATTATTAGCTTACTGTGGGGCGAGCTGTTGGAGGAGCCATATCCATCGTCCAAGTTGTAGTGGACTAGCGTTGACGTCACTTCCTCTTTCTTCAGTGCCGTCTCCTCCCCCTCCTCCATGTAGTCCGCCCCTCTATGATTGAAAAAATAAAGATAATTAATGGAATGACGATTTACGTAGAATGATGAAATGTGGCAATGCCGAAGGGCATCTGATGTGTTGCGAAATATAAATTAAACTGTTAGAATCAGAAAATTCATGCTATAAAACCAATGGCATCAATTTGCACTGGTGTGTTACATTGAAAAGTGTCCTCTCCAGAAAACGACTCACTATCGTGCGGAGAGGGTCTTCTATCCCAACTTCTTACTGTCCCATTAGTGACTGTGATTAACAATAATAGGCAATATCAATATCTCGACCGCTCATTCGGCGTTCAGATAGAGTGATTGTTGGGATGGCACTGTACGTCCTAATAGTATTGCTGGAAGATACAATGGAGTTAGCGGAAACTGCACGCAGCAGTATCCAGGACGTTGGAATGGGCATCACGTCTGTTTCCAATGCATTTCAATGCATCAGTAGAAAGGAAGTGAACTCTTTTAAAAAGAAAACTATTTTGATTAGGAGTGTGGGGGGGGGGGATCGAGACCGAGCCCGTGGAGTCTTCCAAGGACGAAGTACTTTTGGCGTAGTTAATATTCTTCTGAATTACTCGATTTATTGAAAAAAGAATATCTGGTGCGTTGCAACACACAACTTTCCTTAGCTCTACGTCAATTCACTTTCTACATGGCTTTTTCTTCTTACTCAATTCATTTACCACTCATTTCATTTGAACTTGGTCAAACAACGCATTACGGCAGAAGGAAGCGGTAGCGCTTACAGTTCCGGAATTTATTGTGCTGCTCGTACTCCTTGCAGGACCATTATTGAGCAATTGGTACACAGATAATTAATGAGGCTGTAAACACGATTTTTCAAAAAAAGGATAGTAATCACTTTTGCAGAGTTATTGGAAAAAAACTGTTAGAACTGGTAGTAAGCGCAACGGCAGTAGTTGAAGTTCAGGAATTTCTGGAGTGAGCCCCATGTAACTCATGAGTGTTTTTAAACACTCACCCTTTAGGTATTAGATTGGACTACAATACCAACTTTTTTTTAACATTCTACAAGAATTCCAGCGGAGTTCATAAGGAAAAAAACTGCGCGAAAAACGCTTTTGGTCGAAAATTTTGATAATTTATTGTGCTGCTCTCATCATTTTCCCACGAATGAGAAGTTTATAGTATCATTGCCTGATTGAGAGCTATCAATATAAAAAATGTAATTAAAATTGTTAGAGCAGTTTTTGAGAAAAAATTTGGTATTTTGATCACTATGATGACTATAGTTAACTTTCGGTGGATTTTGCCCATACCCTCATTATTGCGTCCCATGGTAACCTGTAGGCTAGACGTCAAGTTTCAGCTGATTTGGTACGGTGGTTTTCTCTAAAAACTGCGCTAAAATCGATTTCGTCGAAAGTTTTGGTAATTTATTGTGCTGCTCTCGTCATTTTCCCACAAATGGGAATTTTATGGTATAATTGCCTTATTGAGAGCTATCAATTTAAACAATTTAATCAAAGTCGTTAGAGCCGTTTTTGAGAAAAAAAATATTTGGTGTTTTGATCACTATGATAACTATAGTTAGCTTTCGGTGGATTTTGCCCATACCCTCATTATTGCGTCCCATGGTAACCTGTAGGCTAGACGTCAAGTTTCAGCTGATTTGGTACGGTGGTTTTCTCTAAAAACTGCGCTAAAATAGATTTCGTCGAAAGTTTTGGTAATTTATTGTGCTGCTCTCGTCATTTTCCCACAAATGGGAATTTTATGGTATAATTGCCTTATTGAGAGCTATCAATTTAAACAATTTAATCAAAGTCGTTAGAGCCGTTTTTGGGAAAAAAAATATTTGGTGTTTTGATCACTATGATAACTATAGTTAGCTTTCGGTGGATTTTGTCAAACCCTTATTTTGGCGTCCCATGTGACCTGCGGGCGAGATATCAAGTTTGCGCTGATTTGGTACGGTGGTTTTCTCTAAAAATCGTTCACAGACACACATACACACACAGACCATTTTCCCAAATAATGTTTTTCGGACTCAGGGGGGTCTGAAACGTAAAGATCTGAAGAGAACTCAAATTTTTTTTTTTTTAGCCGATCACATAAACTTTCCTTTCTACTTCGTAGAGCAAGGAAAGTAACAAGTTAGAACTGTTGCTCTCGTGGATCATGAAACTCGATAATGTGATACCGCTATTCGTTCATCTTCCTCCAGGTTCTATGCTAAAGAGTTTTTCCGGAAACTTATGGAAATTGGAAACCTTCATTCATCAGGATTTTTCATTGTTATGTGAATTGCAAATCCATTTCCACTGTAATTGATGTTTTTTGTCTTTGAGTGCCCAAGTCAGCTCACTAATGGCTTGTTAAATTCAGACAATTCGCTTAAGAGGGAGCTTTTAAGAAATCAATAGAGGCAACGGAGCTTTTGTGTTTCTTTCAAACTAGGCTTCTTCTAGTGGCATCAGTAACAACAGAATAATTGACCAATTTGTTGAACAAGTCTAGTTAAGGCACCCGCAGTACGTCGCCGCTCTAACTCTCTAATTTCCGTGCAGACGTCAACTCTAGCGAACCGTTTCTTTGCGTAGTGCTTCTGCATAGACGAAATAAAGAGTAAGATAAGTTAATAAATTAATAGAATTCGCGATAAACAGTAGTTGGAAGTACTTAAGAGAACCACAGCAGGATGAGAGAACATGTAAGTGCAGCCTGATTCCTCGAGGAACAGTCAAGGAGCGAGAGAAGTTTTGGGTACATGGCTCGACTCTCCCATTCAGCTTCCTGGTTGGCGCCTTACTAAATGTGACTCTTCATGCAGGCGATAGCTGTTCATTCTTGTGTAACCACGCGAAGATATGACCTTGGGGATTCCTCTACCGTACTTAAGGGCTTAATCTGGTTCTCCACCAAATTTAACTGCTAACAGTTACTTGTGACAAGTGTCAATGGTAGAGATAAAAAAAAGCTTATAAGCTTGCTTAATAGGAGCAAGAGCGGGGAGGTTTGACTGCCTCATTGTTGGAGCAACTACAGTGGAGGCGCGAGTGATTTCTTGTTTCATCCACACCGGAGACGCAAGACGTGCAGAATTGAAAGTATTTGAGAGAAATGAAGTGAAGCTGCAAGGGACTGGCTTGTGCAATGGTGACATTGAAGAAACACTCGTGCATGTCGCGCAGTTTGTCAATTTTTCCAATCTCGCTCGTCTTTGTCCAAATCCTATTCGTTTAGCGCTACTAACTTTCGTTCAGTGGAGAGGTCGTCACGGAACCTAACTCATAATAAGGGAGGCTCTCTTTCCGCTCTTCACTTTTCCACCATGAATTCAACGTCCAAGAGTGATGACTCTAATTTTTTAGTAGATATGGCCTCGCAGGCTTGATCCTGGTGATCCTGCGCAGTTCTCTGGGTTTGCGGCTGTATTTTCTTTTGATTTACTGTAAGTTTGCTACCTCAGACAACGGGCCAGTGCCAATTGCCTCTAATAATTGGCCTAGTACGTGAAACTGGTGTTTCAGTAATACATCCCACGTGATCATTGGAGGTGTGTTGCCCTCAATGAGGCAAAACTTGTCAAACGGGGGTGTCTGAAATGCTACCTCGCACTTGCAATCATGCAAGTTCTTTACTTGCTTCACAAGAGGTAGACTGAGCAGAAGAGATGGTCCGCTCAGCCTTCCTTAGCATATTACTTTCTACTTTATCTCACACAGGAGCATTGTCGGGCTTCAAGGTCACAAGGGCCTGTTATACACATCGGGATGTTCGGTCTGTGATTAGCTATCTAGTTCTATAATCCTCGGAGAATTATTCGGTAAGAAGATTTTGTGAGAACCCTCGATGCTTCAAGACCAGCCTGTGTCGGATGCTTCTGCTGCTCCCAGGTGCTCTCAGAGCTCTCCTCTCAAAATTTTGCCAGCCTCGTATTTCGGCACTTTTCACGGAATTTTCCTGGGGGTCAAGCATCAGGATCACGAGTGCGCTGGCTGATACATATCTATTAACACTCTGTTGAGGGGATTAAGTTCCTCAGTTCTCCTGCTACCTTCGCAGCCGAGCCCTTGTCCCTAAGACAGCCGAGTGAAGTGCAGTGATAGTCACCACTTGGTTGTCTGAGTTTTCGGGCAAGTGTACTTGCACTATTAGGTCGGTTTCGGCTTCTCGCATTTCACCTTGGAGTACTTTAGAAAATTGAGGTCCGGCAGCATTTTGGGTGGGGAATCGTTTGTCGCGTGTGTCTCTGCGATGGCAAAGTCAACCACCAGGTGACCTTTTGTCCACTTTTTTTTTTTTTCAAGACGGCGGATGCAGGTGATATCCTCACTGCAGCCACAAACGGGCCTATTGTAAGGGCGACCATGATCCTCAAAGGTCCTGCACTGGTCTCACTTGGTGTGAGGTCACCTATGTGCCCCTCCACCCCCGCACAAAGCGGAAGGTATCTGCAAGTTCTGCATTCGCCTCCTCTTCTGGCTGAAGAAAGGGCCGTGCGGCACGAGGGACTACGAGGACGCAGCCCATGTCCTCTTCTCGTGTCCCATCTACAGAGACGTGCGGGAGAGGGCGCTACTTCCCCTGCCACAGAGCGCTACCCTCCTTATCGCTACCAAAGCCACGGCTCGCCGTTTTCGCGCATTTGCGCAGGCATGGGCCAATCGTAGGCAGAGTCTTGAAACCTGGAGTCCTCCTCCCTCGCCAGGTGAAGACGTTTGAAGGTACCTGAGGCGAGGAGATGTGAACCATTCAAGGCTCGCTTTGTAGGCCAACGAGCCTATAGGTCCTCTCGGGCCTGGCTCGTTTCCCCATTTGGCTGAAGAAAGGGCCTCCCAAACACACAATGGCGCGATGCCGCGAGTCCATCGCATACGCACAGCACATGCTCTGCCGTCGCTAGCCTTACCTCGCAGAACTTCCTTATCTGTACCTCACACTTGCCAATATTTGCAAGGTGGTACCTCAGCACACAGTGGCTTATAAACAGGCCACATACGATCCTCATATCCTTCCTCCTCAGTGCAAGCACCTCCTTGGCCATCCCTCTGGAGAGTCAGATGAAGAGTTTTGACTGTCTAAGGCCGGGCAGCCCTGCACCGGTCCTCCCATTTGCCAACCTCTCTACGTGGGTGGCAAGGCTTCCCTTCATCAGTGTAGAATACCAGGGCCCCAGCTTCAAAAGCGGGAACTCCCCCTTCCCACCTCGATCGCTCATGAATGAGTATCCGAAAGAGTAACGCGAAGTTGAACCTCACGGGCATTGAGTCTGCAACATGCAGTTTGGGCCCCTCCACCTTCAGCTTGTCAAGGATCAAGCGACAGAAACTCCTCCTCCTCCGCATGATCAGACCCAAGTCCAACATATTGTCTACACAGTTCTCAATATTGTTCACAAATGATCATTTATTATGATTTTTACGATTTACGAATTTTTTGCGAAATTCAACTTGTCACTCTGATCCCCGACTACCGACACCCACAAACATTTTTTAGGAAATGCTCAACAATTTTTATCCGATTCACAACACGTTTTGCGTGAGGTTTCGTTATCTTCACTTGATTTCCTCACTCTCTGTGTTCACTTTCTCATCAATTTTTCTAACAGGTTCGCTCATTTCCTAAACACCGAACTTTTCATGATTTTTACGTTCTTTTCAAGCTCTTAGTGAACTTCCCAACAGCCATATTTCATTTCCTCACTCTACAAATATCGGGTCCATTCAATTCACACACCTGCACGTTTTAATTCACAATGTAAACGCTGACTAATAATCAAACATTTCGAGTCAATTCCTCGACACGAACTACTCAAATGTCGGTGACAAGTGATCGACTTTGTTGAACTATCGAACCGTATCGTTCGGATTAATTTGAAACCCTCGTCGCTTGGGAATGCAAAATTAGCTCTTTAGGAGTAGGCCTACGAGGCCACTTCACTCACCGCCTATAATAAAGCGGTAGACGGAGCGACAGCCATCAAGTTACCACTCGCCATTGTGCCCCTTCTAATTTGTTCCAAATTCATTCGGTCATTAGTTCTCTCCGAAGGATTCCTATTTGGCAGTGAGTGAAGCTTTGGCGACTCTACTGGTTCCTAATGCTGCAAATCCGATCCTCGAAAACACAATTATTAACGACCATTTGTCGGCAAAGATTTGGACTTCTACGTTATCATTTGTTCAGGAACTAAGAATCAGCTGCGTAGCGCTTAACAGCCTGAGGTTTAGTATTTAGCAGTGTTCAGGCAGCTACACCGTGCGTATTTTATTTTGTCTCATTTAGTGTCGCTGAGAAGTGTCGTGCGCACAACGTTATCGCTATAACTGTATCTCCATTCGTCTACTCGTTTCAGCTGCTGTTCTGCGTATTTATTCGCACAGACCTTCCCTTAGATCCATTTGTTTGCACGGCCAACCTTTCATGGTCCGAGAATTTGCCATTCCATTCGGGTCTCAGTGTAACGGAGGTCCCTGGGAAGAACCCACAATTGGACACCGTCACCTTTATTCGTTCTACAAATCTGCCGGGGCTATACCAGGAAGACTATAACATTTTAATTGTCGTACTTGGTGGAGAGGTGCACAGGCAACAACTTTACTGCATTACTGATTTATTTTCTCTTTCTACCAAATTTTATTACGCGTGGTTCCTTTTATTATTATTTTTTGCACGCTTGAGCGCAACAATTACTTAATTTTCCTTTATGTATAAATTCAGTGTGCAAAACTAATAATTCCGGGTTTTATCAATTGAAATTAATTAGGGTTATAACCATTCTCCGAATGTTACAATTTCAAGGAAACAAACAGGTAGCTGCGTGAACCTCTAACCGCATTGAGGTCGTTTTCTAATCAGTTCGTGCTAAGTCGTTTAAAGTACATACCAGACCGGTACACCACCAGCCGTGAAAGCCTTCGACGCGTTGTTTATGATGTCCACCTCTGGATCAGTCAAAGATATTTGTAAAACCGGACGGAACCAGATCATCGCCTCTCTAGAAGGATACTTGAGTTTGAGCTCAACGGTTAGGTTCTTTTTCTTTACAGATTGTTAGGTGAGCACAATTTGGTTTTGATAACTACGTCAACCTCTTTGCTACAACCTTGCGGGACTCAACAAAAAATGTGGTAAGCCTGTTGACGCTACGCACAGTGTCTTCGTATTCTGAATCATATTTACAATTAACCCACCTCCCGGGATCCTCTTGGATGCGCATCCGGAATTTCGGATAACAGACATTAAAATTAATTGTCTATTAGTTGGTTTTTAAACGCCCGAAACGTTTGGAGGTAATTACAACTGAATTTCACTCAAATATGTACACGCAACGCTCTGTGTTTGACAGTGCGTCAAATACGATATTCCCTAGGGGTTTTTTTCGAATGTGGATTATCCACCTTGCTTTCTTCATTCTCAAAGGTTTTTGACGGAAAACAAGTGAAGTGTGGCGTTCGAATACCACAGAGATAAGACCAGGAAAAGGTAAACTTACTCGTCTGTGCAAATCTGCACCAATACCGAAAAGGAACATGTGTTCAGGTTATATAAATAAACCAGGAGAGCCCGTCTCACTGGATAGAGAGAATCTTTGAAGGGCGAAAGCAATCGGTGACTAAGAGATCTACCGCCCTCGTAGGCGTCATCAGAGCACCGCTTGAGTCGTTCTGATCATCTTTGAGTAAATACGTATCGAGGCGTGATCGAATAAACTATTGGTTGAGTAAAACCCTTTCGGCAGCTGTTACATTCGACGTTTTAACTTGAAGCGCCTAAACGTGCAATTCAACTCTCGCCGCGTTACGTCAATTTTAACTTCGGCAAGCTCTTAATTCTGTAACTTTCAAGTTGATATAAAGCCGTTGGTCGGACAACCAAAAATAATGCAAGGTGCATGAACACCGCTTGATATGGCGATTTCTCGGACAGTTTCCGTGAGCTTTCAATATGCTCAAACGTGTCAGTTTAATTAAAGGTCTTCATTGAATCGGAAAAATGGGAAAAATGAAATAGTACACCGTACGGCGTACCGTATGGCTTTTGATTGCCTGATCGCTGGGTGCAGTATGAACTCTGCCATCAACTTCCCAACTGTATCGAATTTTTAATTGGCTCATTTACACCGGGTTCCTTTTGAATTGCTATAGTTGAATCGACAATTGGATTTTGGTGTAGACTATTGCAAAAAAATGTGCGACCCAACATTGGCTGCGTGTTAACGTCTCGCTTTTGGATTTTGATAAGAACCGATTGAGCTGGGCTTCCTGGATTTGTCCAAAGGGCGAAAAGACGATTTTTATTAAAAAATATCTGGTGCGTAGCAACACACAACTTTCCGCCACCCCTTTAAGTTCGAACACCACCTACATAGGCGAGCGCTATATCTTCGTTCAACGCATTTTTACAGGAACATTTATGGAGAACTAAATGTAGGGACTAGTTAGCTGAGAGTGCTCCGAAAGTTTGATCGAAATCGTTAGAGCCGTTTTTGAGAAAATTGGAATACCGATAAATTAATATTCGAAAAATCTCCTTTTCTGAGTTAACTTGGCTTATATCTCCGTTCAACATATGAATACAGTAATGAGTACGCAAAACGAAATGTGGGTATAGGTGTCTAAAAGACACTCCATTAGAATTTATCACATCTGGTGAAGAAGCTACCCTGGAATTTACGGAAATGTTCGAAAAAACGTTATTTTCGACACATTTTGATTTTTATCTCTGTTCAAGGGACCGTCACAGGAACATTTATTGAGAATAATAATATTATTCTGCTATTTGAAAACACCCTGTGAGTTTGGTGAAAATCGCTGAAGTCGTTTTGCCAAAAAGCGTAAAAAACCTATTTTTGCTTCATAGGCCTATAGCTCCGTTCACCGTATTTTCATGGAGATATGTGTGGAGAAGAAAAGGTATTGATTAGTAGAAGATAATTTGAAAAATGCGAAAAACCTTAGTTTTTGGTACATTTTTGTCCCCCCACCCCCCTTCCCACCGGCCGAAATCGTCCATAACCTTATTTTGGTGTCTACAAAACATACCAAACAAAACCAAAAAAGAACCAGCTCAATCGGATCAGCCGTTCTCCCGCAAATCGAACTACAGACACCCACACACGGACCCTCAGCAAAATTAGGTTTTTTAGACTCAGTAGGCCTCAAAACGTAACGATCTGAAGAAAACCCAAATTTTTTTTTGGGCCGATTACTATAATTTCCTTTCCTTCGGGTAGCGGAAAGTAATTAGCTTCTGTTAATGAGTAAATATTATTTGTTTTCTATTAATGTCACTGCGAACATTTCATAACCGAAAGTACAAAGCAAAAAGGTTTTTTAAATTTTACTTTTTGGAAAAAATTCTGCAACTACCTTGACCAAATTCACAAGGCGTTTTTAAGCCGTTAACTCCACATTTTTCGTCTTAAATCCTCTCCTGACAGTCCATTCAAAATAATTTGTTGAAACCCGTCTTTTTTTAACGCTTTCGAAATTTCCTCAGTAACCTCCTGACTTTATTCGATCTGAAGGTGTGCCTTCTAGTAATCTTTACTCGTGTTGCAAGATGGCATTGTATATTTGGGTTGAACTATTCAAACTTCTACCAGAGAGATGAGCAAGCGTTGGTAGCGTAATTTGGTCAAGTCCAGGTGATTCTTCACGAACTGACAATGACATCGGTGCCTGCTACTGTGTGGGCTCACTACGAGAAAACAGGCGAGGAGCAACCAGAGAGGTACGAAGCTGTAACCCCTTGGAAAGACGGCTAGGACGCAGCTCAAAAGGAGTGGTGGACCAGACAACTAATCCCAGCACTTGGTCCATGTGGCGAGGTGTATTTCTACAGTACCCAGTTCCTCACCTGTACGCACCTGTACCGAATTGGTAAGGTTGGTAGCCTAACCTGCCGGCACTGCAGGGCAATGATGGACCCATGTCATCTTTTTGTGCAAAAGGTGAGCCAGCTGGCGGCGCACAATGCAGGACACAGTTGGGTTGCAATGGGGGCTGAAGGTGTATTGCTTGATTTGCCTGGGCGGGGCTCAGCCAGAAGAGAATCGAATAGAAGAAAAAGAACTGCTATCTTAGAGAGGTGTAAGGGGCAGCTTGATGCAATGTTCTACACGGTTCCGAGGCGGTTCTCAACGCGCGGAGTAAATTCATGGAGCCACTAGGAGTAGACCCTCCCTCCTGCATCCCTACAAAAATTTACGAGAAAATATTAACACTTCAGAGGTACCTCCTACTTAAATAAACGCTAGGTGAAACCTTAGGGGATACCTTTCGCAATGCAAGACTTCAGCGCCCCAATGCCTTTGGTCCCCGCGATGGTCCAATGGCTCGGTGAGTTGGATAGCTCCCAATACCTCCACAGCCTGAATTGAATGAATGCAACTTATTGTGACATTTCTAACCATGAACCAAGATGAATTAGCACAACATGCTATTGATGTTCCCAGCTTTACAATCCATGGGTATTTAGAAGCTGGAAGATGAGACATCTCTCGTCACCAAGACGTGCAACTGATGTAATCGAAGGCAATCAATACAATTTTTTGATGGGTTATCGGCGGTCCAACATCAATTTCAGAGGAAACTACCTCTGATGAAACCACTGCCTTGCTCACATGCTGTGAACAATTGGATGCAAGTATCAGGAGTTTTTGGGAAATCGAGGAGGTACCCGCTCCTCGACTGCAAAATCCCAACGATGTCTTTTGCGAAAATCACTTTGTGAAAACCCATTCGAGAGACAAAGCTGGTAGGTTCACTGTTAGGCTGCCCTTCGTCACAAAGGTGTTTGAACTTCCAAGCACACACAACGTCACCCTGAGAAGTTTGGAAGGTTTGGAGAAAAGGTTAAAACGCAGTCCTGCAATATACCAAGAGTATCATCGCTACATGAGTGAATTCATTGAGCAAGGATATATATCTCCTGCTTACAAAATGTAGAATAGGTCATTCCCCATCACTGTGTGCTCAAGGAGAGCAGTACCACCACCAAAGTGCGAGCAGTATTTAATGCTTCATTCAACAACCATGACCAGTCTCAATGAAGTCTTGCTGAGTGGTCCCAAATTGCAAAAGGACTTGTCACATCTTGACCGATATGCGGATCGGTGACGTCGTGATATGTTGCGATTTACGTGCCATGTATCTCCAAGTCAACGTTCATTCTGATGAACGCAAGTACCAACACATTTTTTATCGACCACAAGGTGACGGACGACGAAATGAATACGCTAGTATTTGGGGTGAAACCTAGCGCCTTTTTGGCACAGCGATGTCCCAGGCAATTAGTCATTGATGATGGCCATGCTTATCCACTAGCCGCTGAAGCTATTATGAACCATATATTTTTATTAAACTCTACGATTGGATAAAACGCTTCCATTTAACAAATGGTGGTTGGCTGGGTGGTTGTCAAGGGAATCCAGTATTATCATTCTCACCTCCCGTACTCACGTACACAACTTAAAGAGCATAGGTCAGATTAGTTAGGTCGCTAAATATCATAAAAGTGGATGGAGTGAAGAACAAAATTAAATAAAAATGGCGTGTGAATTGATCCTGCGCTCAATGTTATCCTACCGAGCTAACCCCCAAAAGCCGTCTTCCGCACAAAGCGACGAGTAACGTAAACAGAAAACCTGGAAGAATGGAGGAAAGGCAATCTTTTGTCGTGGAAAATGAAAAAAGGGTGAGGTTAGTGATCGATGTAGCACAATATAGAAAGCTGAATCGTGGTGAGTGGTGATGGCGGGGGGGATCTTGAATAAACCAATGATATCCCTCAGCCAAGTGCGATAACTATGCACCCAACACTGTATTAATCCCAACGTATGGGTTTTCAGCGCAATTGTTCATTTCTGGTGGTTTACTAGTCAGCATGATATTTCCAGCCACCTAGTCAAATATTGGTATACAAATATACAAAACTTGCGACATTTTCAAATTGTTTCCCACTCAGTTGTGTTGGAACGCGTTACGTAAACATTTTCGAACAACTTTTGTTTTGTGTCGGCCGATTTTATTTCCAATTTTTGGTGATTACCCAGAAAAGCCAAGCTTGATGTAGTTTAATCAGTACGTTGCTGATGGTCACAAAGTTGCGCCCCTAAAAAATAAATATTTAAGGCGACGCACCACACAACTTTCCTGAGCGCCACGTGCACGATGCCATTTTTATCACAACAGCAATTGATTAAATCTATTTTTCATTGAGTTCATTTGTACTTGGCAAAGCATAACTTGACGTTTAACGTAGAATGCGATGGAGCTTAAAACGGCGGAGTTTATTCAGTCGCTCCTTTTCACTCCGCGACAATTATTGAATAGTCAGTGTACAGGTGGTTCATGAGACTACGAACGAGATTTTTATGAGAGTTATATCGTTTATTATTTTGGAATGATCAGGTAAAAACTGTGGCAGATGGCAGAAAATGGCAGCACTGGTTTGAATTCCGGGATTTCTTTGGGTCGCTTCTAATTATCTCGTGATCATATTATCTAAACCGTGTAGGAGGTTTATTGTACTATCACCCTGATTTTTATGAGCGGAAAAACTGGGTTAAAATCTATCTTAGGTAGAGATATCTGGCTCGTTAGTGCCTTGGTCATGTCAGGGATTGCCATCACGATGATTGCCCCACAGCAGTCCGAATCTCCCATCACTGGGACGCCGAGGGCTTAGAAGTCTTTTGTACATCCTTTTCTCATAAATGCCCCCATCGTCGAATTGTGAGAACTACCAGCCTCTTCTTCCTCGTCAACTCCATGTTTTGGAGAGGTTTTTTGAGGGGAGGTTCAAAAATTGGCAATTCCTTCTTTTGGTTTGTTATTCATTCTGAATAATAACCCTATGTTTTCGGTCACGAAAATTTTTTTACAACCCCCCCTCAAAATTCGATACTTCACGTTTCAAGACATCGGGATTCCAAATCTGCGATGTCCGTCCGCCATCCCCAATCTCGTGGGAACTACAGCGGAAGTCAACGTTTCATCTTCAGTAGTCCCTCCCTCCCTCCCTCCCATCTCTGATCATGTCACGCCGTATTTCAAGAGATTAAAGTGGTTAAAGGTTAGGGAGCGATTCGAACTCTCTCGTGCGGTTCTGGTATGGAAACTGGTAAAGCTCCGTACCCCCTCTAATTTAGCCCGTAAAATAATCCGGAGAGAAGAAGTCCATGGGTTAACCACGAGAAATGCCAGCGTCCACCTTCAAATTCCGAAATGCAAAACATCAGCCCTCAGTAACTCATTCATAGTACAAGCCACAAAAATGTATAACGCTAATCCCAAAATATTTACCCATTCAGTGAACGAATTTAAAAAGTTGTTTAAATTGCAGTTGTTGGAAAGGTATAATTAAGTTGATAATGTTTTCATCCTTTTTACTTGTTATTTCAAGAAACACCTATGTCAGTTGTCAATGTTAAAATTTTCGTTTGTTACCTGTTTTTATTCTTTTGTGTAAATAATTATGTTTTCTATTATTTGACTTATTTGATTGTAATTGTAATTTGATTGTATTATTTAAACGTAATGTGTAATCTATGTATTCAGATAAAATGGAAGAGAGGACCACAGGTCCTAATTTTGTCTGATCAATAAAGAAAGAAAGTCAGTCTCATCTAAACCACCCACCCGTTCGACTCGCAACGTCGTCGTGTCAATTACCCCGTCCCAATTTCCCCGACTCTTTTTGCCCGGCAGGTCGGAGGAAGGTTAGGGCCACTTCCTCCACACACCCCTACATCGGATCATAAATGCCTACAGGCGTTTACGGGCTCCTGGCGCCGGGGGAATATTTAGTTTCCATAGTTCTATTGTAGCCAGGTCATGTTTCGTATGGTTTACTAGTATTTTTCGATGCTGAATTGAATGGAATGGGTCTCGGTAATACTAGGTCAAGCTGTTCATGAGAATAATAAACCATTGTGTAATAATTTGCAGGGTTTTATCGTTGTCATGGCCAGTGGTGGGAGAGGGCCCTTGTGGGCAATGGTCTCAGCACCGCTGTCCCACTTCTTGTCCCTATCTGTCTTAACACTTTCCGTAGCCTTGCGTTGTAGGAAGGAAAGTTTAATAGACTTAGGCTGCTGTTTGAAGGTCGTGAATGCGGGTTTCATTATGGGCTAGAGGCGACCTCGAAATGTGAGGGTACCTTTCTCAATGCAAACTTCTTGGCTGGAAGCAGTGTGGACCTTGGTGGTGCGCCTTATATGGTCGGATCTGCTCTCAAAGTTTTGGAAGGTTAGCTGTCAGGAGGATGACAATTCTTGTTTGAATTGTCCGCTCTGCTGTGTGTGAATACCTTGTAAAACTACGATTCTCGATCGGACGGCGTCATAATTCTACCTCATACTCACGTCTATCTTTGACGCTTGAGAGAATCGTTCCCTGGGAGCGCCATCGTCTAGGATGTCTGAACCCACCATCCATACTCACTTTGTGCCATTTTACACACTAATACTCATTCCACTCATTTGCCATTTCTAAATCCTTTGAGGGGTGAGGGCAGGTGTCCTTGAGGAGGAGGAGGGAACCTCCAACTCCTGGTGTTTAGGGAATAACCTTTCAGAGGGACGTGGACAGTCTGCGAAGGTGTGAGCACCAGCGGATAAGAAGCGAATGTTGTTGTAAAATAAATAGAAGGGAACACATCGATCCAGCGGAAGTCGTCTAGGGCGCTTCCTTACAAGGCATCTCAAACTCTTCAATGTTCCAAATACTAAAATTGCTCGGTATTCTCCCTCACCTAACTCCTGTTTGTGGAGGTTAATCCTTTCTGTATTGTAGTTGTGAGTAAACAATGCATTCCAGTTGCATCTGAAAGGTCATTGTGTTATGCTTATACTTCTCTTCCTGCATGTAGTAGTACATTACAGTATTTATTGGAGCAATGCAAAGGTAACCGAATCTCCATGGCAGGTATATAATACAGCAACTGCTCCTATAAAAGTTTCATTTTTGCGGCCATTCATTGTTAAGCTGGGGCACGTCGCCCTCACCACGTTCTTTGATCGCAGGCTATTTGTACTAGCGAGGCAACCGGTGATGAGGATCCACCGCGACATCACTTATCCGTCTGGTTCGGGCGCTCCATAACACAATCTCCCTGATGGACTTTATTTAGGGTCACCATTAAATAGGTAGTTCGAGACACGTTATAGCGAGTTTCCTACCAACCCCAGACCTCGTTTGAATATGTTACACTCAAGGTATGAAAATGCACCTCGCTCTATAGCTACCCCCTCCCCATAATATATACGTCGTTAATCTAAGATAACAATAAGCCCAACTTACTTTACACAAGGGCAGCAAGGGCGAAAAAAGGTAGAAAATTGATAAAATAGTTATTTGAATTGATTTGGAGCTGCTGCCCACTGGCGGATCCTCCACTACTTCTGCTTTGGCAGGCAGAAGGCCACATTTGCGAATATATCGAGAGCCACCAACTACCCTTCTTTGGACAAGGAGGTTCTGTCGACCAGGAAAACTGTGTAATGAATAAGTTTATCATGTAGCGGTAGGACTCAGAAGAGACGGCTGGAGTTGCTACTCAATAGAGCAGCTCCTCCTAGCTGGAAGGGATCGCAGTTCAGGTCCCTCGCAACCAGACTGAACTGACCACCAATGTGAGCGACGGGGACAAGTCCAATCCACAGAATTGACGTGAGAAAGGATCGTAGGTGCTCGGAGAACGCCTCTTGGAACGTCCTGCTCTGGGGCCTGCCACCCATTCAGGTCCTTAGGCTGCTCCAGTCTTAAATAGCCCTGGCACAACAACTTCAGGCTAAGTGGTACCGGCTGTGAAGCCAAGGTATTGGATTCGTGGAGGTCGTGGTTAGGAAAACGACTCAACAACCGGTGGTGGGCGGAAAACCTCTCAATTAAATAAGTGTGTTGGCAGGAAAGGGGTAAAGGCCGCTTGGCTAGCCATTCTCTCCAACTGCCAAGGGCCTTCGGATCACAAACCCTCATACCCACGCCTTGGCATTCCTCTCTAATTAACGTCCCACCCTTGGTTTTTACTTCCCGCTACCCGAAGGGAAGGAAAGTATAGTAATCGGCCCAAAAAAAAAATTTGGGTTTTCTTCAGATCTTCACGTTTCAGACCCTACTGAGTCTAAAAAACCTAATTTCGGCGCGTGGTCCGTGTGTATGTGTGTGTGTGTCTGTAGTTCGATTTGCGGGAGAACGGATGATCCGATTGAGGTGGTTCTTTTTTTGTTTTGTTCGTTGTTTTTTGTAGACACCAAAATAAGGTTATGGACGATTTCGGCCGATGGGAAGGGGGGGGGGACGAAAATGTACCAAAAACTAGGGTTTTTCGCATTTTTATCAAAAACGGCTCTAACGATTTTGATTAAACTTTCAAATTATATTTTCCTAATCAATACCTAACTTTTCTTCTCCATACATATCTCCATGAAAATACGTTGAACGGAGATATGGGCCCCTGAAGCAAAAATGGGTTTTTTGGCAAAACAGCTTCAGCGATTTTCACCAAACTCACAGGATGTTTTCGAATAGTTAATACCTACATATTCTTTCCAATAAATGTTCCTGTGACGGTCCATTGAACAGAGATAAAAATCAAAATGTGTCGAAAATAACGTTTTTTTGAACATTTCCGTAAATTCCAGGGTAACTTTTTCACCAGATGTGATAAATCCTAATGAAGTGTCTTTTAGTCACTCATACAACATTCCGTTCTGTATAGTTATTTCTGTATATATATGTTTAACGGAGATATAAGCCAAGTTAACTCAGAAAAGGAGATTTTTCGAATATTAATTTATTGGTTTTCCAATTTTCTCAAAAACTGCTCTAACGATTTCGATCAAACTTACGGAGTACTCTCAGCTAACTAGTCCCTACATTTTGTTCTCGATAAATGTTCCTGTAAAAATGCGTTGAACGAAGATATAGCGCCCGCCTATGTAGGTGGTGTTCGAACTTAAAGGGGTGGCGGAAAGTTGTGTGTTGCTACGCACCAGATATTTTGTTTTGTAGAAGAAACTGAGAAACGCTATTCACTGTTGAGGCTTCAAGAGTCATCTCTGACGCTAACAATCCTTCTGGACTCTACTCCAGGTCTATCAAACCCAACAATCTTTAAATGTCTTTTCTTGATATATTGATTTACTTACCAAACGCTGTTGTCTAGAATTTTTTCTTCCATATGTTGTTCAAGTAGAACATTTTTATGGCCAGCCTGCAAAATAACGAGTTAAGATAAAACTCATAATTCAAATAATATTAGGGAAACGTGAATACTCGTAAGTACCAATTTCCGCTTGTATTTAGCGCGTATTTTCACTCTCTACTCTCACGGTTCAAGTTTGAAAAGGTTCGTCCTTCTGTCTCCTGTTAAGAAATCGTTACTAGCCGTTAGAAGTATGCTTCTTTGAGCTTCAAATGTATTGGATTACAGGAGGTTGAATTATTTGACGTGTTCGCTTTGATTTCGACCGAAGGCAGTTTTCCCCTTTCATCATCAACGTACAAAGTAAATTGTTCGGCCGAACAAATTGCATCATATTTGGTGAAAGACAGCAAGTGCAAAGGGAAGCGTGAGAGGCGAAAAAGAAGTTTTTTAAAAAGGGGTTCAAGAGAATCAGGAAAGGCGCAGCAATCAGAGCTCAAATGAAACGCAAACGTCTCAAGGGGAAAGGGCTCAGTTTCCCGGATAGAAGTAAATGCTTATTTGTCGAAGATATAAAATCGTAGAGAGAGGAAAGACGAAGAAATAGAACTCAAATCCACGCAATCAAAAAACTTTAGTTTCATTTACTCTTCAAAGCCGTCACTCATTCAAGATTGTTTATGAGGATGGGGCGCGAACCTCTTTGGCGCTATGAGTACAGTTTGATTCATTATCAACCTACTTGAACGGATTTTTGATTGGTTTTGTAGAAAATAAAGCTATTGAAACCACCAAGCTATGGGACGAAGACGAAAGGCTGCAGTACAATCTTAATAAGTAACGTTGAATGCCTCAACAGCAACTGTTATAATAAAATATGCTTTCTCCCCCCCCCCCCCGCCATACACCTATTATTACAGTTACGCTCACAAGTACACCACAGAATCGTCATGCGAAAGATGACCAATCCCGCCAGGACAAGTTGAGCACAAAACTGGGACAAACGTCTTCCCAACGGAGTTCGCCTCCGGATCTCAAGGTTTTATGACTCGTTTAATGTTTAAGCCACCAAAACTGACCCCTTTGCCTCAACTGTGAATTAGCCTTTCTTCCACTATTATAAGTACAGACCGAGTAGAAAGGTAGGTATTTCGGATGATATTTCCGGGGTCGACCTACTTTTCCGAAGTAACACATGTTACTTGGAAACATGCCCATATAATAACGATCCACAAACCAAACAAACCCTAAGACAATCCTGAAAGTTATAGACAAATTAGTCTTGGTGTCTATATTTTCTAAGATCTTTGAAAGATTGCTACTTGCTCGCCTCCGCCCACATCTTGACACCCTAATCCCAGACACACAGTTCGGGTTCCGCGAGTCACACTCTTGCCCACAGCAACTGCATAGAGTAGTAGATATGATAATGAGCGCGTTTGAAGAAAAGACTACCTGCCTAGGACTTTTCCTAGACGCCTACCGAGAATTGATAAAGTTTGGCACGAAGGCCTCCTAATTAAAGTGAAACGTCATCTGCCTGACACCTACTTCAGGATTGTGCAGTCTTATTTGAGATCCCGTACGTACGCAGTTAAATGCGGCAACGCAACCTCAGCAGCATCACTCATATGCTCTGGAGTTCCTCAAGGGAGCGTGCTAGGGCCATACCTCTACCTTATTTATACTTCAGATTTCCCGTTGTCATCTCAAGTTGAGGTTGCGCAATTTGCAGATGATGTTGCTGTACTATGCAAGGGAACATGCACAGAAACCAGCAACAAATAGAGGAGTACGTCAGTCTCGTTGAAGCATGGTGCAAAAGATGGAGGGTTAAATTGAGTGCACATAAATCGAGAGTCGTCAAGTTCACTTACAAAAGACGAGTTGCACACGTCCCTATTGCTCTAGACGGAGAGTTAGTACCACAGGCAGATGAAGTGAAATACCTTGGGTTAGTTTTGGATAAACGGCTCACCTGGTCCTCACATATTTCCCTCCAACTCAAAAAACTGTTAAGTTCCTCGTCTCTTCTGCGCCTTGCCTTCCCCTCAATCTTAAGAGACTAGTCTACATATCACTTATTCGGCCGATTTGGCTCTATGGCTGTGGGTTGTGGGGCTCAGCATCGAGATCGCAAATCAACAGGATTCAAACCATTCAAAACAGATTCCTACGCTTAATTGCGGATGCCCCGTGGTATGTCCGGAACGCCACCCTGCACAACGACCTGGAGCTTCAGACAGTGGATGAAATACTTAAATCATGCTACCGCCAACTGCACACTGCTCTCACCAATCACCCTAATCAAACCGCAAGAGCCATATTAAACAACGCCCCAGAGCCCCGTCCCAGAAGAAGACTGAAACGCAAACACCATGCAGATCTTCTGCAACAGAGGCCAACGACCTATGTTGACACTTGAATTATTCTATTTTTATGATCTGTATTATCGTTATAGTCTCGTTTCATTGTTTGTTTATTATTCTAATTAATTACCACTAACTAAAATCAGGTACTGCTAATGGGCAGCGATCCTGCACAAGTTACATGTTAATTAGAGCATAACATGTACTACATAGTACCATTGTAAACACAACTATGGTGTATCGGAAGTTACATATAAAGTTTTCTTCTACTAAAAAAACAAAAAACACACATGTTCAATCGTTCAGTGGGTTTCCCTGTAACCCCATCCTTTCTATCTACTCACACACCTTGCATAGACACATCGTTACAGAACCAGTCAGTTCTCACCAGGTCGTTTGTTGATCCACCAGTACGCACTATCTGGAGACAATCCTCTGAGTGTTGCTCTAAATCTCCTTACTCCGAACTATTATGATTTCGGATTCTTATGATTCTACCTAACCAGTGTTTTTTTTTTTTGACCCGAGGGCGTGTGGGACAAGTCCCTTTGTCACTGCGGCCGCATATGGGCCTATTGCGACGGCCTTTTCTTAGTAGAAGGCATCGTACATACCCCTTAGGAAGCTGAGTAGTCCTTCACCGCAGATTCCGCCATGATTTGGGGTTCAGTGGTCCCTTGACCGAAGTATTCAAAGCGTTTTGCTGCCAAGGCTGGGCACTCACACAGGATATGCTCTGCTGTCTCGTCCTCACCGCAGAGTCTGCATTCCACCGCCTCTAAGATGCCCATCATGTTGAGGGGATATCTGAGTGGGCAGTGCCCGGTGAGGAAGCTTATCAGTACTCTCAGATCTTGTCTAGAGAGTGTCAGCATCGCCTTCGCCCTTTGACAGGAAGGCGTGACAAGCCTTTTCGCCTGCCTTAGTTGTGGCTGGCGATGGGCACCATTTTCCTGTATCTCCCATCGAGCCACCAGACGGTTCAGGTGACTTTTCGTCAGACCCACGTGTGGTTCAGGCCCGATGGGTAGGGATTCTGTACCCCTTTTCGCAAGGCGATCAGCCTTTTCATTGTCCTCATGCCCCCTGTGAGCCGGCACCCAAATGAGGGAGAGCCTGTTACGGGCGCCGAGCTGCTTGAGCGCATGGAGGCATTCCCATGCCAGCTTATACCTAAAACCTCCAAGCGGCCTGGCTGACTGAGAAAATTTAGATCCGCTTGCCCTTGAGTCCTTTGTTCAGGATCTCTTGGGTTTTGCCCATTGTTCGTGGCTGCTTATTCAGTCAGCATGCTGTCCTTATTCACAGCTGGCCGCATACATGCCCCTGGGGACAATGCCGTGGCCGTTCCACTATCCACAACCCGTGGTCGCGCCTGGTAGCATGGGCATGCTCCTGGGAAGATAACCCAGAACCAGGTAACCAGTGTTTAATGTACTGTACATGCACCTTTCGCTTATTTCGACGTTGACGAGTAGTTTATTCGTGTAAATTGAATTATTCCGTTCCCCTGTTTCACCGAACATTTGGTCCTCTGTGCCAGATACTTTAAGTTACTGACTTAAACCTCCAGAGTTGGCTTGCATCTATTGAATATCGCATACATCCATCGTTGACACATTCATGAAACATTATCCTCAAGATCCATTTCCAGTAGTCCATTCGATATCGTATCAGACTTCCATTACTACTTGCCGAAGTGCCCTTGACTCCAGGACGCGTTGCACCCTAACCATCGAGATTCACGCCAGACCCCAACCATTACCTGGCATATTAGACATTTCACCTCCCCTGCCATCATCAACTGTAACTATGTGAGACGCATTACAAAAAAGGCAACGACCTTCTAGTCAATGGGCAGCCAGTCGGAAAGTATACTACCCCCGCTCAACTTCTCCAGAGTCTCAGACTTTGGAACGACTTGCACTCTTCCCGTCAAACAAGATCCTAGTCCTGCACCTGCTTCTTCTTCCTTCATCTTCCTACCGGCGTAAATACCCCTAAGATACTTTTTCTTCACAGACAGATATATTAGCACGATTGATAGCCGTAAAGCTGCTAGCAGGCTGGTCGATTTTGTTCAGTACATTCTTGAAGCAGCTCTAGGCGTGAGCAAATACGTATTGACGCGCGGACAGTTATTTGAGGGATTGAATTCGGATGTCCCCCATGACACGTGCTGTTATTTGTATCATCAACTAATCTCTCAAATTAAAACCGTTATATGTACAAAGTTAAAATATTTTTGTTGTTCATGATTGTTGTGCAAATGGATGTTTTTTAGGGTTCAGTTAATAACAACACGTATCCAGTGGCACCGTTTCTAGGGTTTAATTCTCCCTCATCATCGTTCTCTACAATATATACAAAAAGGAAACATTAAGAACTAAATTATGTGAAATCTACTCTCTTATAAATTAACTACCGGTAACAACAATTACTCTCCGAACCTCAGTGTCACTGTGCGTGATAATTTAAACTACGTGGGCAAGGCATTCACAAATTGTGATCAGTGACACTGGTTAGGGCCATGATTTTTTACGAATTACCAAGAGTACATGTGCCTGAGAGTAGGAATGGACTACGCCAACTGGCTTATCATGGAAAATTAAACGCACTTGACACATATCCGGCTCACTCAAAATAAACTGGGGAAAAGGGGTTTCATGGAAAAGAGTTTTGACGAAAAATTCTCGTAACGAATTTTCTGAATCATTAGCTATTAAGTTTGGTAAGAGGGAATTCGCTATGGAAAACGTTGAACAGTTTGGGCCAAGGAAACTGAAAATTGACTCTTTTTTTCTAGAGGGAATGGTTCGAGAAAATAATTCAAAATTAAATTTGGAAAGAATCGCAGTGTCTCGCGATTAGCGGAGAAACCCGGCTCGGGCGCTCACCTGGATCCCATGCTCTCCGCTGCTGGCCGACTGGGACTCTTCTCGAGGGAGGCAGCTGGCAGTCGGCAGTTCTTGGCGGCCAAGAGGATAGGGAAGCGGGGCATGCGCGCCTCTGCTGCCCGTCCGTCTGCCGGAAGATCGGAAGAAGAAAAGCGGGCGCGCGAGGGCTGTGAAAACCCGCCGTTGGAGCGATTATTAAAAAAAGGAAGAATGAAAGGCAGTTGAAGCCGGCGGTATGGGGTTGATTTGTGGATGAGACGCTTAGGAATTGGTTTCGTTCGTTTATTGAGACGTCCTCAGCGAGACTCGATTTCTTCTTCATCTTCGCCAAGGGGCTCCTCATTTGCTATCAATCTCCGCCCCATCTCATTAAAATCCCAGTCTACCACAAATATTTCCGCCTTTTGCTACGCTTTTTTAAGTTCCGCTTGACCACTGCTGCGACATGTCTCATTTTTAGCCATCGCCACTCTGGGATTGCCTCAGCCAGAAGAGAATGAAGCTTGCTGATCTTGGACCAGTATCTCACAGGGATGAACAATGAAGGTATGGAGGAAAGACCGCTCCTAAACCTTCCAAATTGCTGGGCTGTGTAGAATGGCGTGTATGCCATAAGATTCCCGTGAGAGTGGAGGGGACAAGAAAGAAGAGTTGCAGAGAGACGTGAAGGCAATGAGCTGAATGGTTCCGAGTTGGCTCTCAATATCTCCTCTCTCCTACGCCAAAAAAAATTATTCGAAAACAGCAACATTTCTGAGGTTGCTGACCTACCTAAATAAATGCTGTGAAAACCAGTGTAGAGCTGGAGGAAATTGTGTGATGCGCCGCACTTACTTGATATTTTGTGTGTCTTCTTTGCATCAATATGATATTCAGATTTCTGGTTTATATTGGGATTCGGTGGTTATCTATTCCATGAGTTTGGAGTAAGATGTTTCGGGATTGTCTAAATGAGTTGAACTGGATATGTGTATGTGAGAATAGAGGTTGCGGGTGCATTAGCGTTGTGTTGATTTGGTGTAAAAGGCAGGCGTAGGTAATGGGGCGTTAGGTAAGAGCAATCAATCCGAGAGCCCACCTCCCATACAAGAGGATGGGAACAACGCTCATAAGTACTTAACCTGTAGACCCCTTGTGTTTTTTCATTAAAAGGGAAAGGGGTTGTTGGTGCGCTGCAGCTTTATTGGCTGCTCGTCGGATGTGGACATCAAACCATAGCTTGGCCTGGTTCTGGGTTATCTTCCCAGGAGCATGCCCATGCTACCAGGCGCGACCACGGGTTGTGGATGATGGAACGGCCACGACATTGTCTCCAGGGGCATGTCTGCGGCCAGCTGTGAGTAAGGTCAGCATGCTGACTGAATAAGCAGCCGCGAACAATGGGCAAAACCCAAGAGATCGCAGAAGAGATCCTGATCAAAGGGCAAGCGGATCTACATTTTCTCAGACAGCCAGGCCGCCTTAAAGGCCATCGCAGCGTATAGTTTTAGGTCTAAGCTGGCATGGGAATGCCTTCATGCGCTCAAGCAGCTCGGCGCCTGTAACAGGCTCTCTCTCATTTGGGTGCCGGCTCACAGGGGGCATGAGGGCAATGAAAAGGCTGACCGCCTCGCGACAAGGGGTACAGAATCCCGTCCCTGTCGGGCCTGAGCCACACGTGGGTCTGACGGAAAGTCACCTGAACCGTCTGGTTGCTCGATGGGAGATACAGGAAAATGGCGCCCATTGGCATCGCCAGCCACGACTAAGACAGGCGAAAAGGCTTGTCACGCCTTCCTGTCAAAGGGCGAAGGCGATGCTGACACTCTCTAGGCAAGATCTGAGAGTACTGATAAGCTTCCTCACTGGGCATTGCCCACTCAGATATCACCTCTACAAGATGGGCATCTCAGAGGGGGTGGAATGCAGACTCTGCAGTGAGGAGGACGAGACAGCAGAGTATATCCTATGGGAATGCCCTGCTTTGGCAGCAAGACACTTTGAATACTTCGGTCAGGGGACCACTGAACCCCAAACCATAGCGGACTCTGAGGTGAAGGACATACTCGCCTTCCTAAGGGGGGCGGGTATGTACGACACCTTCTACTAAGAAAGGGCCAGCGTCACAATAGGCCCAGTGACAAAGGGACTTGTCCCACACGCCCTCTGGTCAAAAAAAAACCACAGCTTGGTGTTCGCCATCACGCCCAGATATCGAACTGCTTCATCCCTCTGAAGCTCAGTAGTCTCAACGCGGATGGGAATTATATCTGCCAGCTGCAGGGAAAGGGACGGCTCTCATCCAATTCCCTCCACCGTTCGTCTGCACACTACAAGGACGCCATTTTTTGGCATCTCATGGCACAACTGGTCCTGCTCCACCTCACACGCTAGAGTTCAAAAGGTACCCTGAGTACCTGAGTATGTATTTAATTACACGTGGTGCCCGCCAGGGCCCCATCGAGCAGGTGAGCGTCATTGCCCTCTATTACTCTCTTACTCAGTGCTGAGCCTTGCGAGTCTCTTTTATCATGGCAGCAGAGTGCATCAGCTCCCGTGGTGGGCTTGAAGTACATATTTCGAGTTGCTTATCATGATGATGGGTTACTCTTAACGATATGACAGGAGAAATATTGTTCAATCCGTGATGCCTGACAACAAGAGACATAATCAGGGCAATGCCATGTTAGAATAAACCAGCCATTAGTAGACAATCCTTTGATTAGCAGTCGTCCTGCAACCACCCCTGGCTAAAAGGCAAGTCATTGCTGGCTTGTCTTCGGGTTTGGTTTATTTTCATTCCGATAAGTACAACACCTATGTTCTCCCCCCCCCCCCGTCACATCACCTCAAAATTGGGGATTCAGTCGTGCCACTCGTCGCGTCATGGCAATTGTTTAGCATAGGCTAACAAGTGTAAATTTTTGTTGTTCCGCAGTAGTCAGGTCATATTTCGCATCGTTTACTAGCATTTTTCGATGCTGAATTGAATGGTATAGGTTTCAGAGGTGCGATACTACTTCATGCTGCGCAAGAGAATAATAAACCGTTGTGAATAATTTGCAACGTTTTTAATTTTATAATTAGTTCTGACTTTATCGCTTAGTTAGTGGGATTGTTAATGTTATCATTTCTACACGATTTTCGCTTGTCTTCATAGGAAAGGTATGATATCATGTAATTTTATCTTCAACGACCATAACAATGTGAGCCCAGTTGACCTCAAGTAACAGACAACAGCGGCGTCAATAGGTAATAATGCCTGGAGTTCGAATGCTTTGAGCAACACAAGATCACTCGCGTGCCAATAAAAAGCAAAAAGAATTTCATTAAACGTGAGAAGAAATTGTTCGAACATGTGTTGCTGGGGCACAATGTCATGAAATATTTTTGTTTTATTTTGATGTGAAAGGCCGCCCTAAGGTTAGTCGAAATAAAAAATAACATCGCAGCCTGAAATGAAAATCGTGACTTGGCCGTCTAGACGAGGAGGGTTCCTTTCGAAAACGCGACACCTGGTACGAGCCTCGTTCTACCGTCTGATCAATGAGCAGTTATCTAGAGGTGATGGGGATTTTCGTGTCTCTCATGCAGCCCTTATATTAGATTGCTTCACTTCTCCGCCATTGACAAAGCTTCTTATGGAAAGCTTCGCAATGCGTGACGAAGCCGAGAAAGTGCGACACCCTCGACCTTGAGTTTTGTTGTGAAGTTTTGGACACACTTTCTTGAACTTGGAATAAGTGGATCTGACTAATTACATGGACATTGGCTCGTCAAACGTGAAGGAGCTCCCTCAGACGAGCTGCCGAAGAGCGGCCGTTCCAAGATGTCACGCCGTTCACTCTAATTGATGAAATTGACGCGTGGTGAAAACTATCTGGACGGAGCTTTGAGACGAGAATCAAACAACGATTGATCGTGCATCGTTAAAAGATCTGCCTTAACGTTATTTAGTTATACCGTAATTTTATAAACCTCGAATGGGGAGGTCTGGTCAAAAGCAACGTATCTAGGGAGTTACTTTCTTTTTGACACTGGCGAAGATGTTTTTACAGAATTCTCCTACCGTACCCTGCGCGTAGCTGTCATGGTACTTTCTTGTTTTTTTGGGGGGGGGGGGGCGTGGAAGGGAGAGCCTGCTCTTAGTAGCCCCACGGATGTACTTCTGTGTATTGAGAACCAACTCGGAACCGTTTAGGACATTGCCTTCACGTCTCTCTGCGATGGCAACTCTTCTTTCTTGTCCCCTCCACCCTCACGAGAATCTTAAGGCACACCCGCCATTCAACAGGGCCCAGCATTTTGGAAGGTTTAGGAGCTGTCTTTACTCCATACCTTCATTGTTCATCCCTGCGAGATACTGGCTCAAGATCAGCAAGCTTTGCTCTGGTCTAGCTGAGAACTACTCGAGCAATATTCTGGTTGACTACTGCTCGAACAAATTCAGCACTGCACCTCCAGATTCTATTGGAATTCGACATTGTGCGGACGGTCTGTGTCCTCCACCGCGCGATGCTAGCCTGCCCACCTTTGGCTCAGTACGAAGGCATGGGAAGCATCATCCACCATTGGTGTTCGTGTGAGTAAGTTAGAAATTAACATCACCGTGGCGCCACTCTAGCCGTGGCTACCCCTAGTGGTCTGTATCGCGCTCGTCTTCCCACCTCCCTTGGATCTCACCCTCCTTTTTTTACTTTCCTTGCTCTACGAAGTAGAAAGAAAAGTTATGTAATCGGCTGAAAAATTTTTTTTGAGTTTTCTTCAGATCTTTACGTTTCAGACCCTCTTGAGTCCAAATAAACACTATTTGGGAAAATGGTATGTGTGTCTGTGAACGATTTTTAGAGAAACCCACCGTACCAAATCAGCTCAAACTTCATATCTAGCCCGGAAGTCACTATGGGACGCCAAAGTAAGGGTATGAACAAAATCCACCGAAATTTAACTATAGTTATCATATTGATCAAAACACCAAATATTTTTTTCTCAAAAACGGCTACAACGATTTTGATTAAATTTTTTATATTGGTAGCTCCAAATATGGCAACTATACCATGAAATTCCCATCTATGGGAAAATGACGAGAGCAGCACAATAAATTACCAAAACTTTAGACGAAATCGGCTTTAGCGCGGTTTTTAGAGAAAACAACCGTTCCAAATCAGCTGAAACATGATGTCTAGCCTAAGAGTTACCATGGGACACAATAGTGAGGGTATGGACAAAATCCACCGAAAGTTAACTATAGTCATCATAGTGATCAAAACGCCAAATTTTTTTTCTCAAAAACGGCTCCAACAATTTTGATTAAATTTTTTATATTGATAGCTCTCAATAATGCAACTATACCATGAAATTCCCATTTGTGGGAAAATGACGATAGCAGCACAATAAATTATCAAAATTTTCGACGAAAAGCGTTTTTGCCGTGGTTTTTTCCTTTTAAACTCCGCTGGAATGTTAGTAGAATGTTAAAGAAAATTGGTACTGTAGTCCAATCCAATACCTATAGGGTGAGTATTTAAAAACGCTCATGAGATACATGGGGCTCACTCCAGAAATTCCTGAATTTCAATTACCGCCGTTTCGCTTAATACCAGTTCTAACAGTTATTACCCAATAACTCTGCAAAAGTGATTACTATCCTTTTTTTTAAAATCCGTGTTTACAGCCTCATTAGTTTTCTGGGTACCATTTGCTCATCAATGGTTCTGGAATGAGTACGGGCAGCACAATAAATTCTTTAACTGTAATCGTTGCCGCTTCATGCTGCCGTAAAGCGTTGTTTGACCAAGTTCAAAGGGACTGAGTGATAAATGAATTGTTTAAATAGAATTAGCTATGTACAAAGTGAATTGACGTGGAGCTAAGGAAAGTTGTGTGTTGCAACGCACCAGATATTTTCTTCTTGTAATGGTTCGATTACAATGAAAAGCAATGCCGTACGTTACGCAGTGTTCTACCCTCTTCAAAATACCCCAAGAAAAAAATTATATTTGTAAGCTGACCAGGAGAAATTACTACTGAAGAACTAGAAGGTGGCCTGTAGGCATGAATGTGTTTTGCGATAAGACACACTTGGAGTAGCTACACCCCGTTCGATGATCCTGAACGTTGTAATGCTTCGTACACTACGGATAACACTTCCTCATTAAGACGCATCTTCGGAGGATGTAGAAAATGTATGTGAAATTGCCAAGCACTTTGTAGAAAACAGTTTAAAGAAGAAACTGTGCTTGCGTACAAGTGAATTTGTGTGGGGATGAAGAAAGTTTGTGGTGTGTTGCGCCAGGTATTCTACAACGTAAATGTAGACGTTCGTGTTCGGAATACGATATCTGGCGATGAATAACGAGACGAACGTGATAAGGAATAAACGATTTTCTATATTAGACCCTGACCAAGCTCCTTTCACACTTTTCCTCTTTACTTTTGCCTCGTTGGTTAGTTGAATAGTTTGACAACTCCGCAATCAGAATGTCGTTAGAGCAGTTTGACGGAGACCGCGGGAGGACGTTTCGGTTTCATTGTGCCTCAGATAATAGCCGATTCGCTATTATCAACTAGACCACGAAGTCAATGATAAGCTTCGCTTTCCCAAGAGCCAACCTAATTTACATGTGAGCCTTTTGAAAGTCGAAGGGATTGTAAACCTTTGAAAGATTTCAGAGAAGAGTCTGGCGGAGGACTCTCAGTTTTCAACCTGTTAACATACCAATGTTTGCTCGCGATTCTCCTCGCTTGTCAACTCTCAGTTTTGATCTCCCACAAACGCCCTCCTTTTAGAGGAGAACTGGAGGCACAGGCCGGAACTGTGGAATCGTTCCATCCACAATCCTCACAAGATCATATTGAAATGTAGAAGGATCTCAATTCCACGCGAGGAAACGACTGTGATCCTCATCATAGTTATGTGGAATTAAATAAAAACACTTACTACACGAGCTTCAAGCTTTAATGCTCAACTTTAGTGAGTGTGGCCTCATTCGATTTCAAATTGAAGAAGACACGAAACAGACTTGACATTTTTTTGATAACAATTGACGACAATAAACGAGAACAACACAATAGCACAATGCCGAAATAGACAGGGCAATTTATTACGCTACGTGACAACAGCAATATTCAATGATCTCAGCGAGCAACAAGTATTATCGTTACACCGCTCTCTCTGCTTTGAATTGACTCTTCGCGCCTGCTTGCTTTGCGTACGGAATAAGTTTATCCTGGCGAACAACCTTTTTCTTCTCACAGGGCGTTTCAATACGAAAGACTACATCCGTGATAGCCTTCAAAACTTGACAAGATCCGACCCAACAAGATTGTATCTTAGGGCAAAGGCCGAATTTACGACGAGGCCAGAAATACCACCCGTAAGAGTCGGGGATGATGGATGGATGGATGGGTTTTTAGATTCAACCTCTTCCGTCTCTAGCTGTTTGGAGAATCTGATGTCTGGCCAAATCGATAGAGCAGTCTATGTTGCAGATCGTAAGCATACTGCTTAGGTTTTGATTCTCATAAGTAATGCGAGAGGGAGCGTAAGGTTTCAGCTGAGGTTGAGGAGGACTATGTGGTGCAACGCATCACAAAACTCTCCTTGGCCTCACCTGCATTCAGATTCTCTTGACTCTAGCAAGACTTCAAATCAGTTTTTTCATTCTGTTTATAACAACGTTCTACATGATAGCGAGAGGCGCTTATTGTGCTGCTCCTATTTCCATTGTTGAGCGATGCACAGTCAAGTAAAAACTGTGAGAAATGGTGGAGGTTTAAATTCTAGAATTTCTCGAGTAGCTCATATACGAGCATAACTTATAAGCGATAAGAAACGCTCATTGTATATTTAATTGATTGAACTACCACGTCATCGTTTTTCTGAAGATTCCAGTAACATACGAGACATCAAGAATTAACATTCTACAAGAATTCCAGCGGAGTTTATTAGGAAAAAACTGCGCGAAAAACGCTTTTGGTCGAAAATTTTGATAACTTATTGTGCTGCTCTCGTTATTTTCCCACGAATGAGAATTTTATAGTATCATTGCCTTATTGAGAGCTATCAATATAAAAAATGCAATTAAAATCGCTTTGAGCCGTTTTTGAGAAAAAAAATTTGGTGTTTTGATCACTATGATAACTATAGTTAACTTTCGGTGGATTCCATACCCTCATTATTGCGTCCCACGGTAACCTGTAGGCTAGACATCAAGTTTCAGCTGATTTGGTACGGTGGTTTTCTCTAAAAACTGCGCTAAAATCTATTTCGTCGAAAGTTTTGGTAATTTTTTGTGCTGCTCTCGTCATTTTCTCACAAATGGGAATTTTATGGTATGATTGCCTTATTGAGAGCTATCGATTTAAACAATTTAATCAAAATCGTTACTGCCGTTTTTGAGAAAAAAAATATTTGGGGTTTTGATCACTATGATAACTATAGTTAGCTTTCGGTGGATTTTGTTCAAACCCTTATTTTGGCGTCCCATTATGACCTGCGGGCGAGATATCAAGTTTGAGCTGATTTGGTACGGTTGTTTTCTCTAAAAACCGTTCACAGACACACATACCATTTTCCCAAATAGTGTTTTTCGGACTCAGGAGGGTCTGAAACGTAAAGATCTGAAGAGAACACAAAATTTTTTTGTCAGCCGATTACATAACTTTCCTTTCTACTTTGTAGAGCCAAGGAAAGTAAAATATCTGGTGCGTTGCAACACACAACTTTCCTTAGCTCTACAACAATTCACTTTGTACATGGCTAACTCTATTTAATCAATTCATTTATCACTCAGTTAATTCGAACTTGGTCAAACAACGCTTAACGACAGCAGAAAGCGGTAGCGCTTACAGTTCCGGAATTTATTGTTCTGCTCGTACTCATTGCAGGACCATTATTGAGCAATTGGTACACAGATAATTAATGAGGCTGTAAACACGATTTTTCAAAAAAGGATAGTAATCACTTTTGCAGAGTTATTGGAAAATAACTGTTACAACTGGTAGTAAGCGAAACGGCAGTAGTTGAAGTTCAGGAATTTCTGGAGTGAGCCCCATGTATCTCATGAGCATTTTTAAACACTCACCCTTTAGGTATATGATTGGACTACAATACCGAATTTTTTTTGACATTCTACAAGAATTCCAGGGGAGTTTATAAGGAAAAAACTGCGCGAAAAACGCTTTTGGTCGAACATTTTGATAATTTATTGTGCTGCTCTCGTCATTTTCCCACAAATGAGAATTTTATAGTATCATTGCCTTATTGAGAGCTATCAATATAAAAAATGCAATTAAAATCGCTTTGAGCCGTTTTTGAGAAAAAAAAGTTGGTGTTTTGATCACTATGATAACTATAGTTAACTTTCGGTGGATTTTGCCCATATCCTCACTATTGTGTCCCATTGTAACTCTTAGGCTAGACATCATGTTTCAGCTGATTTGGTACGGTTGTTTTCTCTAAAAACCGCGCTAAAATCGATTTCGTCGAAAGTGTTGGTAATTTATTGTGCTGCTCTCGTCATTTTCCCATAGATGGGAATTTTATGGTATAATTGCCATATTTGGAGCTACCAATATAAAAAATTTAATCAAAATCGTTGGAGCCGTTTTTGAGAAAAAAAATATTTGGTGTTTTGATCACTATGATAACTATAGTTAAATTTCGATGGATTTTGTTCATACCCTCATTTTGGCGTCCTATAGTGACTCACCGGCTAGATATCATGTTTGAGCTGATTTGGTACGGTGGTTCTCGCTAAAAATCGTTCACAGACACACAGACCATTTTCCCAAATAGTGTTTTTCGGACTCAGGGGAGTCTGAAACGTAAAGATCTGAAGAGAACTCAAAAAAAAATTTCAGCCGATTACATAACTTTCCTTTCTACTTCGTAGAGCAAGGAAAGTAAAAACTGCGCTAAAATGGATTTTTGTCGCAAGTTTCGGTAGTTGATTGTGCAACTGCTCTGTTTCCCTATCAATATGATTGATTCAGAACCCTCCTGAGAGGGTTATACCAGTCGACTGTCATAACAGCTGTGTCGAGTGGTTTGGCTATCATGCAAGAGCCAAACAATCCCCCCAGGATCCACTGAGCCCCGACCTGTGGAGGTACGGCTGGTTGTGTCATTCTGCAAGTCTCTGTTGCCTGTGTGTAACCACCTGGAGGTATGCGCCTGATCTATTTAAATGAGTGGCAGGTTTCAAATGGAGATATCAACTGCGACCACGTTTCTTTGCGTCGCGTGTCTTTATAACATTCTTCGCAAATTGGGCGAAACAGTGTAAGCTTGCCCCGTAACAATCAACGCTGGTAGGTTTGGCTGCTCTTCCACCAACTGTCGCTCAATATTGTAGTAACTACAGTGGAGCAGCACGTGGTTTCTTGCTTCCCCAGCATTAGGAGCGCAAGACCTGCAAGATGAAGATGGGATCTTGAACAGGATATAATGGCGGTTTAAACAAAATCCGCTACAGCATGAACATAATCCTAACATAATAAGTCGGAAGTGTTTGTTGGAGCGAGCCAGTTAACAATTTTGTCAGATTTTTGGGAAGTTTAATCGATACCTTGTGGCGATATTACAAAACCAAAATATTGGACATGTTTGGCGAACAACTGGCGCTTTCTGGATTGGGTTTTTATTAAGTAACTGGGCGTGAAGGGTTAGACGAAGCCTGAAGAGGTGATTTGCAAATGAAATTGTGTCAATTAGAACATCATCAAGGTAATTTTTAACCCGACCTCTACGAATCTCATCGTGTAACAGCTTCCCCATTGCTCTCAAAAAGGTACTCGGTGCGTTATATATAACCCACAATCCATGACGTGCCCGAGGCCTCTAGGGGTCCGGAAGGCTCTCTTTGTCTGTTGGTCACGTGGGCCAATATCCACTTTATAAGGTCAAATGGGCTGTCAGTGGATCTACACGTCAAACAGGAACGCAAAACGTGGTAGAGTCATCATTTTTCTCAACTAAAACAATTTGGCTCGCCCATGGACTAAACGATGGTTTCCCACTAATCTCCATTTCTGAAGTAAGTGTACTGATTTCAGCTGTTCGGAGAGGAGCAACTCTGTGGGAGTGCGGAGGGCCTCGTGGATTGGATAATAAGAGCCAACGTCGCTTACCTATTAATGCAGCATACATCACTATCGTATTCAGCGAATAGTAGATTGGTGGCCTGAAATCGGGGGCTTCCTCGTAGCACCAGCACACAAAATGAAGAAACAAGGCATGTTCTACACAACTCTCCACATTTTGTGTTCAAAGACGCGTAATAAGTCAAGTAGTTAGAGTTGCTACGGCTTTTGTGGTGTATGTGTTAAGAGGCTGCCTGTCTCTGTCAAACCCTTACACGCATGACACATTCAGACATGTGAAGTACACTTAGGTTTTAAAAAAGCATCTTTCCGCGTGACTGCCACTTCCTTTTGCAACTATATCCCACGGGCAGCTGTCGCTGAAACCCATTCAACGATATTTTCCTACCCAACCAGTATCCGATTCTAATTTGTCGTATCCCTCACAACTTGAAAGATATTAACCCTGAAAATTCGGAAAGCACTAAATTTCCTGTCAATTTTACTTGATAATCTTGTGTTTATTTTATAATATGTAAAGAAAACATACCCTTTTATCAACCACTTTAAATGTGCCGCGAAACTGGACAAATCGATTAATAGATGCCGCGTAATCAATCCCGGTTATCAGGTGAACAGCTGGAGTGATTACACGGAACGAGGAAGAAAAGCCATCCGCGAATCGCATTAGCGAATCCTATTTACGATTTATTTTTAAGTGACGTAACCCTGGAATAAGGACTTTATTTTCGTTTTTTTGTTTATTACAGGTGAGTTATTTTGAATCATTACTTAGTTTATAATATGATTTCGAAGGAGAGATTCAATAAAGCTTTTGTTTATTACAGAGCAACGAACTATCGTTCTTGTTTCAAACAAACCCCCCCTGCGAGAGAAGGATCATTATAAAACGAAAATTCATACAAACTTCACAAACTATGGAAAGGTTGAGGTTCGACTTTACGGTAAAACCAGCGGCAGATGGAAAGACAAACGTGATTTGTATTACGTCCATTGGAACACCAGCTGGACAGGTTTATGACGTGCCGTCGGAGTATCAACCTGCACACCTACATCAATAGATTGCTTCAACAACACACTTTGCTAAGATAAGAAAATCTCTAACTAAAAGACATCAAACTCGGAAAATTTGGATCACTTTGACAGAGAATATGTCAAAAATCTACTTAGACGAGGAAGACAACCTTCAATTTAACGACATTTATCTGGAAGAGTTAGAAGAAAAACCCACCACAGCTCAAAATGTGCCTCGTGGATCGAGTCAACCGTGGGAAAAAGCTGCTAGAGGCACTAATCGAAGAGAAGCACGCAAAATCTGACGCTCAAAACATGGGAACAATAGCAAAGGATTTTATGCTGGACAGATTTACTGGCAGAAACTCCAATGCTAGCCAATGGATGGACGAATTTAATAAGGAATGCGAACGGTTCCAAATCACCGAGAGTAAAAAGAAAATTAAGATTTTAAAACATTTTTTGGAAAATGCAGGCAGTGAGTGGTACACTTGCATGCTGCTGAAAGAAACAGTCGATTCGGAATGGAAAACATGGGAGCAAAATTTTCGAAACACTTTTGGAAACAAAGGATGGTCACCCATCAGATATGCTTTGGCCTTCAAATACCAAACTGGTTCCTTGCTAGAGTACGCCTTGAAAAGAGAAAAACTTTTACTGGAAATAAGGACATCAACTGACGCCGGTACTCTTATCGATCTTATTGCATTTGGTCTACCGAACTACGTGACAGATCAAATCAACAGAAACCTTACGTGGAACAGAGGATCTTCACAATGAACTGGGAAAATTAGAACATCTAGTTGGGAGGAATAAATTTGAGAAGAAAAGTTTCAAACAAACGGACACAAAACCAAGACACATTGAAGACAAAAAACCCTGCGGAATCTGCCTTGCCGAGAGGAAAGGAAAACGCTACCACTCTGAAGAAAAATGCTGGTTTCAGGAAAAGACTCAGAAATCAAATTTGAGAACTATCAACAACGTATTTATATTTTGTTCGAAATTGATGAAATAGTGTAAGTGCTTACTCATGACACGATGTCATAAGTTGCAACTGCGCCAAAATATTTAAAAAATCATTTCGTGTCAGTGTCCTTCCCCATCACACTCACCCATCGTTTGGAACTTAGTCTAACTTGGATTCCAACACGCACAGGGCCTAGAACAAGCACTCCATTCTAATATACGACAAATTATCAACTAAAACTGTCAGAAAAGTTTGCGCTTTCCGAATTAACAGTCCGTCACAAACCATTTAAGCGTGAAAACGCAATTTCACTTCGAAGTAAACAACCTATTCATTACCTCTTCGAAGTGAAGTCCAGTCAGTTCGCGTGTACTTCAGCAGGGGTCATTCCAGACACGGAAGGCTGAACATGTCGGTTGAGATATATAGGACTGGTCTGAGTCACTCGCCGCAGTAACTTGTCAGAATGAGACGGTTGTTGGTGCTGGCGCTCGGGTTCGGGCTCGGGCAGAGCCTCGCCTGGACGACACCACACTCCGACCGAAACGAACAGAGTGATGAGCTGTGGACTGGCCACTGGTTGAACGGAGGACGCCAAGACCTGGCTCCGGATGAGCAGATCGTCGAAGGCCGAGGTAGTTGTATTATTTCCCCAAACTCTGAGAATAATTTATTGCTACTAGGTTGCCCTTTTCATTAGAACCAGCCTCTTCGCCCCGTTTCGCTCACAAATGTCATCTAGCTATTAATTTTGCTTATTGTCGTCTTAACTCCTGATAACACTTGCTAGCTAGTCATTTCCCAAGTACCAGTATACATTATCTCTGTGTACCACAGCGTCGTTATAGCTGAGCGTTGTAAGATATTGGAAGTGCATTTGTAGATTTCGTGCTGTCCTTAGTGTGGTGGGTGAAGTCTTCCACAGTCTTCGTACAGGCGGTTCCTTATAATGGTTAGCTTGACATGTACCGTTGTGCAAAACTCCTCACATATATACATAAATGTTATTGACGTATTTGACGTCTGGTGAGTCGAAGATGGCAATACCGTATCTTGGCAGTTAGTTGAATAATTCTTCTCTCCCTTGAGGCCCACAGGAACTTGCCGACCATTTATTTGGGCTTGGCATTTCAGGGGTTTGAAGATGCGGCTAGACAATTTAGCTGAACGCGGGGTTAACCATCGTGGAGAAGTACATGATTGGAACTCTTGGAGTTTCTTTACTTGGAAACATCGAAATGTGAGCAAAACGTTGCCGCTGAGCAGATTTCTCTTTGAATTCGAATTCGGTTGGTTCGCGTGCCTCCCTTGAATTGTACGTTCGAGCTTGTCATTCTGGATGGTTTCTTTTAAACTTATTGCATTCCCCACTTCCCTTTTCTTCTTTCATTGTAAATTCCTCGTGACGAATGAATCGGTTGTCCTGTTTCTACAACGTGCCCCAAAACTACGTAGTATAAGTCACTAAGTACATACATTACGTAGTAGGATTTATGTATGGTTATAGGGTAGTTAAGTATATATGTAAGGTTTTTGCGAGGTTGAACTCTTCGTTACATCGTTAATTACATCGCAAAGACCGATATACCAAAGGAAGCCAATTCCTTGCACTTTTCGACTGTACTGGTCCGTAACTGCACGCCTGTGCGTAGAAAAACGTATAAAGCGGGGCTCAAAAGAGAAGGCCAACATCTCAACAAACCCTACGTCCTTGAATGTCTTTGGAGGAAATTGGTCGAGCCAGTTCCTTAGGAGACATGGCGACTTTAATGTGCGGCTCCACTTCTTTTCTCAAAAAGATTCCATCCTGCGCGTCTAACGTCTCTAGCGTAGAGGAAACAAGATACCGCGTGATCCATCGCTGTGGCCTTTACAACAGTGAGGGCCGGTTTATCAATTCTTTAGTTAAAACGTTGATTAGGTAGCGATCTGTTTCACGATAATCATGGAGTGAAATAATTCTTGAGCTCGGATCGCGTTCATCAATCAGCAATTGACTAATAGTTAGCTAGCGAGAGTTTTAACGCGGGGAAAAAGGGCTGCCACTATGCTCAAACGAGAATCCCTCGAACGAAGAGGTAACTTGGCGAGTTTTCCTCCAAAAAAATGTGTTGGAGAGTTGGTACCATTAGGCCGCCTTCATTTGCCGTCTGCCGATTTCATTATTTGACATTGTCATTCGAATACCCAAAATATCAGTTGCTGAATTGTTAAATAATATATTTGTGATCTTACTTGATACTTTTCTCTTTTTTTCCAATTCTTTTCTTATCTTCTTACTTCTCATTCTTTTCTTACTCCTCTACTTATTGTGTAGCTCATTTTACTTTCCGCTACCCGAAGGGAAGGAAAGTATAGTAATCGGCCCAAAAAAAAAATTTGGGTTTTCTTCAGATCTTTACGTTTTGAGGCCTACTGAGTCTAAAAAACCTAATTTCGGCGCGTGGTCCGTGTGTGTGTGTATGTGTGTGTGTCTGTAGTTCGATTTGGGGAGAACGGCTCATCCGATTGAGCTGGTTCTTTTTTTGTTTTGTTCGTTATTTTTTGTAGACACCAAAATAAGGTTATGGACGATTTCGGCCGATGGGAAGGGTGGTGGGGGACGAAAATGTACCAAAAACTAGGGTTTTTCGCTTTTTTCTCGAAAACGGCTCTAATGATTTTGATTAAACTTTCTAATTATGTTCTACTAATCAATACCCAACTTTTCTTGTCTATACATATCTCCACAAAAATACGGTGAACGGAGATATAGGCCTATGAAGCAAAAATAGGTTTTTTACGCTTTTTGGCAAAACGGCTTCAGCGATTTACACCAAACTTTCAAGATGTATCCGAATAGTTGATACCTACATATTGTTCTCAATAAATGTTCCTCTGACAGTCCATTGAACAGAGATAAAAATCAAAATGTGTCGAAAATAACGTTTTTACGAACATTTCCGTAAATTACAGGGTAACTTCTTCACCAGATGTGATAAATTCTAATGGAGTGTCTTTTAGTCACCCATACCCACGTTTTGTTCTCCATAATTATTTCTGTATATACATGTTGAACGAAGATATAAGCCAAGTTAACTTAGAAAAGGAGATTTGACGAATATTAATTTATCGGTATTCCAATTTTCTCAAAAACGGCTCGAATGATTTCGATCAAACTTACGGAGTACTCTCAGCTAACTAGTCCCTACATTTTGTTCTCTATAAATGTTCCTGTAAAAATGCGTTGAACGAAGATATAGCGCCCGCATATGTAGGTGGCGTTCGAACTTACGGGGGTGGCGGAAAGTAGTGTGTTGCTACGCACCAGATATTTTCGTATTGTGATTATTTTTGTTAAGTGTTTGTCGTGATTTTTTCCGTCGATTTGATAACTTTCCGTCGAGAGTGGGGCAAGCATAAGTAAAAAAATGTTCGTTGTAGAAAACGTCACGTGTATTATTCAAAATTAATCATACACCAAGCAACTTTAAAAAATTTTAAAAACGATACATGATGCTCCTCAACATCAAATGTGCGGTGTGTTTCACTCAAATTGACATTTTCACGTGTGTACAGTCGATAACACCAGTGGTAAAACGCTCTTTGGGCTTTTGAGATTTTTTCTTCTCCGAATATCGTCTTTAAGAAAGTAGGGGCAAATGAACAGTGGTCTGGGAAACTAGTTTCCCAATGAGGGAGCCAGGAGTTTTACTAACGCCACAAAAGTCGCCTACAGCTATTAGCATCGAACCTGCAAAGAGAAAACAAAAATGGTTATTTACGTGCTCTACTACCACATAATTCTAAAATGTATACGAATAATCGCATTGAATTGTAATGCCCATTTTCTTTGTACAGCCTCATTAAAGTAGTATGAGAGCTACGTGATTGGCCACAAAGACAATTTGATTGAGTTTTCTTCAGATATTTACGTTTCAAACTTTTTCAAAGCCCCCATTTCAGAACATGGTGTGTGCGATTGTGGACACGATTGAGAGAGAATGACTGAACCCAGTCAACTCACGCTTGATATTCACGATCCCACACCCACATTAGACGGTGACACAAAATTATAGTTTTCATTGTGGTCCAAACGCATAATTATCACCGCCATCGTTCGCGTCAAATTCGTGTTGGGAATCCAATAAGGTACGAAATAGAATTTCAATCATAATCAGTAACAACCAAATTACGGCATTCAAACAGCTAATTCCAAAAGAATCAAAACAACTTCCCACAACATAATCATCTTGGCATAGTCTCGGCAAACGTGACTCATTATTGGTAACTCAAACAATGACATAACGTAATTAGGGATAACTATAGATTCCTCGACGTTCTTCTTTATCAGTTTATACGTACACATTGTGAACACCATTGCACTATGCTGCATTATTAGTGCATTGCGCTGAACGTACGAGGGGACTAGAGAACTCGTGATTAGTCGAACCCAGACATTTGGACTAATAGAATTGAAACGTTAACATTCGATGAAAGCTCTTAATTACTTTTCGAACTTGACGTAAGTTATATCATGCACATAAGTAACGTGGTAGGTCGATAAAATATTAGGTCTGTACTTACCGAGACCGTAGAACCTGAGCGTTAAGAGGAGTTTCGTCATAGGCGTAATTGCGTGATTGCGATTGCTTGGCGATTCTATTCGCGTTCGAATTAGCGAAAGTACAAACTCCGTTGTTTCTTTCGACAACCGGAACCTAGAATGGAAATCTACGTCGTCGAGTGTGTCAAAATATTCAATTCTTGGACGGACCTGGTACGGCCTTCTCTCCCTCTCAAGAAACCTGTATACCTCTTCGTCGGAGAAATCAGAGTCAGACAGATCGTCGTCGAAGTCCATTGTTAATGCAATGATTTAAAATTTAGGTGACGAAAACCCAATAGAATACAAAAGTAATAAAATCGTGAAAGCGCAAACGAAAACAGAACGAGACTAGCGAAACACAACCTAAAATGGCTGCCAACAAACTAACTGATAACGGTTAGTTATCCGATAACTAACGAGCAAAGAGACGAGTTAAAACATAACTAACAGCTAGCGCTAACGCGGTGTCAAAGTGAATTGATGAACGCGTCTTCGGGAGTTAACGAACGATTTGACTTAGTCAACCTTTAGTCAAGCTAGCAAATGACATTGATAAACCGGCCCTGAGTGTCAGTTGTGGGAAGAGCAGCCAAACCTTCCAACTTTGAGTGCTACTAAGCAAGCTTATAACCGCTCAGTTTGCGAAGAAGGTTGTGAAGAAAAAACGTCCTTACAGTTGGTATGGATTCCCCAGGATCGTACGTCTTCGTGGTAACATATGGGCAGTGCATTTCACCGGGAGATTGGCTAAATGACAACCTGCTGGTTTGGTTTGATGCTGAACAAGTACTAGTGCTCTCGCATACCCAGCGAAACTGCTCTATCACGTTCATAAACAACTCTTATGTGTGTTCAGTCTTTTGATTAGGAAACAGACCTGTTTCAATGTTGGTATCCACGCTTTCAATTCATGTTACTGAGATGAATCAATAATAGTGTCTCATGGTAGTGAACGGCTATGACAAACGTAGCCTCCAGCGGTAAAACTCCTTACTTGCAGGACGAGACTAGCTTTTCATCGAATGGCTTGAAGTGGGTTGTCAACATCGGGTTGGCATCGCTGGATGGACGAGGATGGATACTGTAGACATCATGCAAATATGTAGATCTTCGGAGGTGTTCCTTAGTACCTTAGCAGCTATAAATCCAGCTTCTGATTGATCAGATATGGGTACTCGCGTATAAACATATGTACACGTCGAAAATATCTGCTCAGAGGGGGGATTTATAATATATATAACACATCCCTGCTCCGAGTGTATATTGGCAAGTCAAATGAGCTACTGACTGATCTGTAAGTGCCTCAGTGGATGAAGAAGTGTATATTAACTCATACATGACTATTTCATGTTAACTCACCCTACTATTCATATTTCCTAGCTTATTCTGTTTTTAGAGAAGCAAACAAAATGAAGAATGGTTCATGAATTTGGCAGGACGAGAACTGCATTCGAATTTAACCTACGTCACTACCATTATAACTTTTCAGTGGCAAAATTAACCAAATAATATCAAAAAATCGATTGAGTATCGAACCAGTAGACAGTAAGCACGTGATCCAGCAATGCATCCTGCCATAATGGTGGCCCGATCTCACCAGCTTAACGTCAGGTACATCATTTTGTGTTCGATGTCCCCAAGCCTTTGTCCCCCACAGTGGTGGTTTAGGTGCACTGTATGCTAACAGTCGTCACCCCCGGAGGGGGGGGGGGGGAGAACGAACAGTCCAGGTGTCAGGGCGTCAGAGTCCAAGTCGAACAACCCTCGAGATGACGAGATGACCGCTGGTTGTCAACAATTGTTCGACTTTGCCGAAAATTCTTTTGCGGCGCGTAAACATCCCGGCCACCAATTTGGAATGCTATCAAATTTTAGGAGGAAGTAGGTTTTGGGAAAGGGTTTGATTTTAGTGGTATGAGTGGCACTAGTTGAGCCACTGGCCGCTTGAATGTGCTCTTGGCAGTTTGGACTGTGACTACCCGTTGCCATCTCTGCCTGGGTGTGTTGCAACAACCTTTGCTGTTGGCCTGAAAAGTGGTCCTCCGTCTACAGTCGTTATCAGTACAAGATCTCCTTGTTCCATGTTTTGGCAGTTTATCCCCCACTTGACCCTTTTTTGTAATGTCGAAAGATATTCGAGTTTCCATCGACCCCATATTTGTTCAGACATTTTCTGTACAAGTTGCCATCTAGAAGCCTGTTGTCTGCATGATCAAGCACTGAATGCTCAGGCACAGCAAGCATTGGTGCTCCAATTAAAAAGTGGCCTGGTGAGAGATAGTCAGTCTCAGAAGGATCAGAAGAGAGAGGGCATAATGGTCTTGAGTTGAGCACTGCTTCTACTCGAGAGAGTAAGGTGGCAAATTCTTCGTAGGTCAAGGGGGTTGAACCAAACACCTTGATGAGATGTCTTTTGACAGATTTGACCCCTGCATCCCAGAGCCCACCCACGTGGGGCGCATAGGGAGGGTTGAAGTTCCACTTGAAGCCTCTCTGTGTGGCATGTTTTGAGATGGTCTCTTGAATCGACGGGTCTTGAAACCATTGGTAAAATTCTCCCAGAACCTTTGCTGCACCATTGAAGTTCGATCCACAGTCAGAGTATACTTCAAGTGGGAGTCCACAGCGAGCAGCAAATCGAACATGAGCAGCTATGAACGCATCTGTCATTAGTGAGGACACTGCTTCTAAGTGGACGGCCTTGGTAGCCATACAAACCATAATACAAAAATACATTTTGCCGAGTGGAGCCTTTCTTCTCAAGGATTCTCTACAAACAAATGGGCCAGCAAAGTCGAGACCAACGTGTAAAAAGGGCCGGGCCAGCCACCTTGGAGTCTATATCCAGGGAGGTCGGACATGATCGGCAGAAGAGGTTTGGCTGTAGTCTTGTTGGATTTTAAGCAATGAAAAGTTCTCTGGCGTATAACTCGGCGTAGAGAGGGTACCCAGTATCGCAGTTGAATGAGAGCCTGTAAAAGATTAGGCCCTGGATGTAGGTAACTACGATGGTAGTGATCAACCATCAACCGCGTGAAGTGACTATTTGCTGGCAACAGAATTGGATGTTTGTGTGAGTATGGTACTTTAGCATGTTCAATTCTACCACCAACTCGAATAATACCCTGATCATCCAAAAACGGATGTAGACTGGAGAACTTCTCAAAGACTTGTTGTTCACTGACTCTGTGTTGCTGCAGGATGTAGTGCTGCTGAACTGCTTTCACACACACTGTAGTAGCTAGTTCTATTTCGTGGCGAGTGATTGGTGTTTTTTCCATAGACCAAACGCTTTGCTTCGTATCCATCGTTTAATCCAAGCCACGGAGTTCAGGAGCTCTACATCCTGCAGCAACACAGAGTCAGTGAACAACAGGTCGAACAACGACTACACTACCTCAGTCCCCTACAACAATTTTGACTCATTTGCTTGGTAGCCCGTCCCATCCCCTGCAGGTTGGGTATTTGAATCTCGTCGAGAAAGTCTTCACCAAGGCGAGGGAACATTTAAGGTTTAAGAGCAGTTCCAATGTTGGTGCATTCGTCGCACCGTTAGCGCACGCTGAAAGCAATGAATGAGAACCACGGCTACCGGCTACTTGTCGGCTACGGGCCTTCATCATATACCCTTCATGAAATCCGTTTTTAAAACTTTTTGCTCATACGAACGTTAACTAAAGGCCTTTTGGCCTTAATCTGTTTTCAGAGTTATTTAAGAAAGCTCTTCTTCCGATGCTGATTGGAATCACTCTAAAAGCCAGCAGCCTCATCCCGGTCCACCTAATGATAATGGCGTTCATCACCGTCATGTCTCTGGTGTTTGCCAAATTGGGTTTAGCCCTTGCACTTCTTCTAGGATATTTGCAATATCAAGAGGTAACGTTCATTTAACTTAGTTACAATCATTATAGTTCTCCATAGACGCGTTCATTTGTAATGTAGATGATACCGTTTTATCTGAGCCAAAATGACGTGCAGACCATTTTTCACGTTCACGTTGGGACATTTATTATCTAACCGCTATTGTTGATAAAGAACATGGGAAGTAACAAAGCGAAGGTGAAGGGGTGCCAGCGAATCGTCAAACAGAGAAGCAAGTTTCCTCTGTGATGGAAACCTGTGGAAAATCTCCAGTGCTGAGGAAGACAGCAATTTGACGAAGGTTGACATAAATTCACTACCGAGTAACCTAGCTAGAGGAAACAAATCCGATACGTATACATAAGATACTTCTGAGAATTTCAACTTTTGCCCGAACAACACAAGGGAGGTCTAAAGACGTGCAGAAGAGCTCTTTCTAGACGTCAGCAGGCGAAGAGACATCACAAAGAAAAGAGAGGCTCAAACAGAAGATACAATGAAGTCCCATTCCGCATTATTTACTAAACCTTAACAGAACATACTGTTTCAGCTCTGGGCAACAAAAGTAAGTTTTCGTATTGGTGTGCAGTGAATGACGGCCAAACCCCCTGTTTTTAAGAGCAGTTCTCTCTATTCTTCGTTATTTATTTACGGGCGTGCAAATTCAAATTCTGCGAACCAGAAAACGGTCTATTCAGAAAAGATGGTCTTGCTGTAAATATATAGGACGCGCATAGCACGCAGGATCATAGGTCAAGTGAACCTTCAAATCATAGGTCAATGATCATAGGGAAGTGGTCGTTCTTTGTCAACATCTATGGTAAATGAAGATACGTAGGTACCTATGCGGCAAAATTATCATTTAGTTATCTATTGCAAAAATAGCTTCTTTTTACTTTCCTCGCTCTACGAAGTAGAAAGGAAAGTTATGTAATCGGCTGAAAAAAAAATTTTGAGTTTTCTCCAGATCTTTACGTTTCAAACCCGAAAAACACTATTTGGGAAAATGGTCTGTGTGTCTTGTGTGTCTGTGAACGATTTTTAGAAAAACCACCTCAATCACCTCAAACTTCATAGCTCGTCAGCAGGTTACCATGGGACGCCAAAATAAGGGTATGAACAAAATCCATCGAACTTTAACTATAGTTATCATAGTGATCAAAACACCAAATATTTTTTTTTCTCAAAAACGGCTCTAACGATTTTGATTAAACTTTTTATATTGATAGCTCTCAATAAGGCAACTATACCATGAAATTCCCATTTGTGGGAAAATGACGAGAGCAGCACAATAAATTACCAAAACTTTCGACGAAATCGATTTTAGCGCAGTTTTTAGACAAAACCACCGTACCAAATCAGCTGAAACTTGATGTCTAGCCTACAGGTTACCATGGGACGCCAAAATAAGGGTATGGGCAAAATCCACCGAAAGTTAACTATAGTTATCATAGTGATCAAAACACCAAATTTTGTTTCTCAAAAATGGCTCTAACGATTTTGATTAAATTTGTTATATTGATAGCTCTCAATAAGGCAATGATACCATAAAATTCCCATTTGTGGGAAAATGACGACAGCACAATAAATTATCAAAATTTTCGGCCCAAAGCGTTTTAGCGCAGTTTTTTCCTTATAAAGTCCGCTGGAATGTTAGTCGAATGCTAAAAAAAATTGGTATTGTAGTCCAATCCAATACCTAAAGGGTGAGTGTTTAAAAACGCTAATGAGATACATGGGGCTCACTCCAGAAATTCCTGAATTTCAACTACGCCCGTTTCGCTTACTACCAGTTCAGACGGTTATTACCCAATAACTCAACAAAAGCGATTACTATCCACTTCAAAAAATTCGTATTTACAGCCTGATTAATTATCTGTATACCAATTGCTCAATATTGGTCCTGCAATGAGTACGAGCAGCACAATAAAATCTGGAACTGTAAGCGCTACCGCTTCCTGCTGCCGTCAAGCGTCATTTGACCATGTTCAAATTAAATGAGTGATAAATGAACTGATTAAATCGAATTGGCCATGTACAAAGTGAATTGACGTAGAGCTAAGGAAAGTTGTGTGTTGCAACGCACCAGATATTTTAGTAAATAATTGTCAAATCATTCCAGAAAATGAACAATTTTAGATGTCGAACATTCCGTTCGTAAAATTTTGGTTCGCTTTCCCTAGAAGACAGTTGAAGTTGTGCCGTGACAGAAACCCTTTTTATTCATAAATAAACTTGACCTGCATTTAAAAAAACCCGTATTTTCTAGTTTGATTAGAAAAATACTTGTAAATTTCAGGCTCACAAAAAGACGCTGTCGATGCCTGCTGATAATTGGTTCGTCCCGTCGACGACCCATTCGACTCCAGTAATTGACGAACTCCGTGGGAGTCACAGCGAGCCCCTGCCAGTCACTTCAACACCTGAGACCAAAACCAAGAGAGTTCAAATGCACCAGTACGATCCGTTTAGGTACGAACCGTTCAAAAACGAGTTGTTCGCCAACAACCTGTATAGCGGGCATGAGTACTACCCTAATCCTTACAGATACGCAGGCTACGACTTCCCGAATTAGCATCTCTACGCTCGTTAATTTTGATTCTGTGTGAGCGTAATTTTCTACGCCAGAGACTGAGCCTCAGAGGCAAAAATGCGTGAAGAACGCTGCATATATTTATATTTATGAATAATAAAAGCGTTTGTCAACATTTCTCGTATGTATCCTTAGTTTCTAATTCACCGGCAATTCCAATTCGGCACCAGACATTTCGAATCCATTTTACTATCATTACTACTACGCCCTACGTCATGTGAGGTGTGTGTGGGTCTGTGTACGAGGGAGGGGAGGGGACGCAGAGAGAGATGGGGAGAGCAGAAACAGAAAGTGATGTTGAACAGATTGAGTAACGTTCGCAGTACAAGATATGTATGAGGGAAACAAGGCTCAAACAGGCCTGCATAACAACAGCAGGACAGCCGTTGGGAAGCTTTGCTCCGTAGCAGGAATTTTCAACAAAGCATCTTTCTACTTCATCCGTAGAGTCTAGTGAACTCATTACGTCATTAATTCTTTCCAAGGTGTCGCTGGGATAGGCTGTGAAAATGCTACGAACTCTTAAAAACTATGCTCAACTACCCCCTCCACTAGGACTTTGCTCACGACTCGATCTTCTTCAAACCCTCTGGCTGTGGTACTTCATCCGTCTCATTCCTAGGGAAGCACTGCGACAAAAGCGTGGAATACTTTCAACAACTGAAGTTTGTTGCCCTGCTTGGCCCTCAACTATTGAGAAAATGTAGCACAGATATTCCACCCCATAGCTAGACTGAGCAGGTGACTATTGTAACCTTTTACGCCATTTACGTGACCTTAGTCCTCAATCAAGGAGTATGAAGCTGGTGGTCTGGCCATGCAAAGTAACATCACTTATTAAGAAAGGCGCCTGCGCGTGGGCTCAGTTTTCAGAAGAGGAAACTATTGAGTCCATAACACAAACGTAAATATATGGCGCGCTGCAACACACAACATTCCGCAACCCGCGTAAATTCGACGACCTGCTACATATACGAGCGCCATATCTTCGTTAAACGCATTTCTACAGGGACATTTATGCAGAACAAAATTTAGGTACTAGGTAGATGAGAGTACTCTGTGAGTAGGGGAGAAATGGGGGAGCGAAACCGGAAATGCCGGTTCTAGCTCAATTTGGAGTGGGGGAAGAAAACCACGCCTCGTACTATAGTACAAGGTTTTTGGCCACGCCCCCCGACCAATCACGTTGTAGTACGTCATTTTTTATCCCCATCTCCTTCCCGAATTTCCGGAAGTTGACCACCGCTCCTTCGGTTTGCCCCTCCCACTAACCAGTCACGTTCTAGTACGACCTTTTTACCCACCCCCTCCCCCATCATTACAGTCTCGTCCCACTAACGAATTTACTATAGTAGAGGTACTCCCCCCCTCCCCCAACAACTACTTACCTTTTTCCCCCTCCATCCAGCCTTCTCCCACGAGCCTTCTGTACTATAGTAGGAGTATCGCCTCACCTTCTAATAAAATTCTAGTGGTTTGGATGACGTCATTTTTTAAAAAAAGTTCCTTCCCTGGGATTGAACGCAGTACCTTTTGTATTATAGTCAGGTGTTCTATCCACTAGGCTATTTTACACAACGTTGTAAAATAACGTAAACTTGTGGTATAAGAGGGGCAGACGTGACATCATCCTTGTGGGGCGCTAGAGTGGTCACACAATCGTTCAAGGGCATGACTCATCAACATGACGCAGAGTGGAATAGATTTCCTCTTGGTTTACAGTCTTGCTAAACTTGATCAACACTGCAATGTACCACTTTAGTCCACCCAATCTACCAAGATGATGCAGTGATGAATCTAGCACAGATGTCACTTTTATATTTCGACAACGCCGAGATAATGTCGATAGTTTCACCAACCGAGAACTTTTCAACAATCTTATCAAGTGACACTGTCACTAAATTACCGTTTATAGCGCTAAACTCACTCATGTTGAAGGTTATTTTCGTGTGATATTCAAACGAGAACTAAAACCGAGAATGAATCCGCTCAGCTTATATAGACTGTGGATCGGCAGCACCCTTGAACGAGCACAGAGGCGATAAATTCCAATTTACTGCGCAATAGACGAGTCGAAACACGTTTGGAGATAATTTGTGCGTCAATATTAAACTCCTAGAATAGAACGCCTGGGGCTATACAATCACGTGAACACGTCATGCTATTGCATCATATTTTGAAACCTATTAACCATTTCCGAGAATACTACGCAGTAGTCTGAGGCAGCTGCTATTACGCCATGCTACGTACAGAAGGCTCGTGGGAGAAGGCTGGATGGAGGGGGAAAAAGGTAAGTAGGTGGGGGGGGGGAGTACCTCTACTATAGTAAATTCGTTAGTGGGACAAGACTGTAATGAGGGGGTAAAAAGGTCGTACTAGAACGTGACTGGTTAGTGGGAGGGGCAAACCGAAGGAGCGGTGGTCAACTTCCGGAAATTCGGGAAGGAGGTGGGGGTAAAAAAGGTCGTACTACAGTACGGTTGGTTAATAATTATGGTGGAGGGGGTAAGGGGGCGGGGTGGAGGGGTCAAAAAATGACGTACTACAACGTGATTGGTCGGGGGGTGTGGCCAAAAACCTTGTACTATAGTACGAGGCGTGGTATCCTTCCCCCACTCCAAATTGAGCTAGAACCGGCACTTCCGGTTTCGCTCCCCCATTTCTCCCCTACTTCAGTGAGTTCGACCGAAATCGTTAGAGAAATTTTTGAAAAAATCGGAAAACTGGTAAATTAATATTCGAAAAATTTCGTTTTCCGAGCTATCGGGGCTCGGCTCTTAAGAGGAACATTTATTGAGGCCAATATATGGGTACTAGCTATTTAAAAACATCATGTGAGCTGGTGAAAATGATTGAAGCCGTTTTGCCTAAAAGCGCATAAAAGCATAAGAACATTTTCATCATGATTTTCGTGGAGAAGAAGAGTTAGGTATTGACTATTAAAGGATAAGTTGAAAGATTAATCAAAATTGTTACAGCCGTTTTGCCGGGAAATGCGAGAAGCCCTAGTTTTTGGTACATTTTCGTCCCCCACCCCCTTTCCCATCTATGGAAATTGCCCGTAACCTTATTTTCGCGTCTACAAAAAATAAGAAACCAAACAAAAAAGAATCAGCTCAATCGGTTCAGCCGTCCTCTCCGCAAATCGAACTACGGATACACACGGACCTCGTGCCAAAATTAGGTTTTTTGGATTCGGTAGGCCTCAAAACGTAGAGATCTGAAGAAAACCCAACCTGTGTTTGACCCGCTTACTATACTTTCCTTACTACCACGGTAGGTAGAAGAGAGCGGTAAGGGTCGTCAGCTCGGCGCTCGGGAAAAACCCAGCTCCAGTGACGTAACTGGTGAAGACCCTTTCCAATTCACCGTTCTCTCGCGTATGTGAACATCGTTATTGTTGCTTTTGCTAGGGTACTTACTGCTCGGATATGGTGTGTTGTGCAATTGCTGTTGTCACAATTACAATGTACCTAAAAAAAAGTCTGAATTTCATTTTCACCGTTTTCCGAAGGACAAAATAGTGCGGTCAATGTGGGTGAATGTTTGCAAGCGGGCTGACGCATTTTCGGCGGATCATTCGCGCGTCTGTTCTGTTCATTTTGATAACACGGACTACATTCGAGACTTGAGAAATGAACTGCTCAATACCACCCCTAAATTTGAGCTAAAACCGGATGCGGTTCCGCATTTGTTCCTGCCGAAAAATTGTTCTTTGGGCGACTCAAATACACCTTCTTCTCTGGCTCGGAAGGTAAGAGAAAGTAAGTTAAGTAAGGTAAGTTTTGAAATCACCATTAAAAGAAACTAATGAAAATGTGACAGATGAGATTACGAATGAGCTAGACGGAAATGTGGCTACGATTTCCATTGAAATGAATGACAACGAACAGCCATCAGAGTTAGTGTTCGTTTTTAGTGAAAATATGAGGCTGAAAAAAGAAAATGAAATTTTAAAGCAACGTCTTGAAGAGCTAACGGAAGAACTAGCTAAATTTCGAGATATGGCAACGGTTTTTGATGGCCAATTTTCCTCGAATCAAAAGCAAGCACTGTTGAAAGGAAGATGTAAGAGTGTAAGAGTTGGTTGGTTGGTTGGTGTAAAAGTTGGAACTCGGACCTTCATCAGAATGAAGAGACTTAATAAGAGTGCGTCAGAACTGAAGCAGCAGAAGCCAGGAAAACGTAAAAACTCAAATGAACGAAAAATCGCGAAAAAATTTCGTAAAATAGTTAAATAGTGTAAAATATGTACTTAATTGTACAACTGAATACAATTTTGACTGAATGTTCACACAACATGTGTAAGGATATATATATATGTGTATACTTTATTTCATGATATTATTTAAATAAACTTAACATAAGCATGGGAATTTTGACATGTTTTTAATTATTTCAACCCCGTTTACACTCGCCAGTTTGGCTCTTTTGCTTTTAATTTTTTATTATAGGTATTCCTTCCTCCTTAGTCAAGATTGGAGAGGGAATAAACAATTAGCAGAACAAGTTCTAAATGAGGATATAGGTTGAACCACTTGGCGCTTTCTCGAAAAACGTTCAGTTGAATGCAAGAGAAACGGAACGCCTGGTCTGGACTATTCACCAGTGACGTCACACGGCGTCGACCGCTTCCTAACGACCCCTACCGTGTCTCTTCTACCTACCGTGCTTACTACTATATGCCCTTTTGGGTCGCGGCCCAGCCAACCTCACTAAACCGTGCATCTATCAGCAATGTACAGTCTTCATTGGAAAAACGAATTTAGGCTTGACCTCGAACTAAGAAACTATTAAAGATACCGGAGCAGTTGCTTGCACGAACGACGATGCATAAGCTGGCAATGCGATGTTTAGTTTTGAACTTTGTCGTAGCACTTGCGTTGCTCAGCGCATCTTTCTCGCAGGTACTAAGCAACGTCGAAGTATTTCTCGGCTTTCCTCCTCACCTTGTATCAGCGATACTAGACGAGAGCTACTGATGTGAACCATTTAGCTTCATCATCGATCCAACCAGTTCTATTTCGTGCTCAACGCTTGGGGCGAATTAGTCGGGGGGTTGCTGACCTGACCTTGCAGACGGCACCGACGTAATTTGGTTTCATGCCAAGGGTTCCGCTAGGCAGCAACTTCATTGAGAGAGCATCTTGCACTAGGGGGGCAGTGCATTGCCCTTAACACCTACTCACAGGTGCAGACAAAACCGAAAAGCGTGAAGGTTAACACAATTCTAATTGGGCTGCGCTACTTCGACCTACGCACCCTCCCACTAGAACAGTTATTTACTTTATTATCGCAACACCGATTACTTTCAAGTTAGTTCATGGACGTCTATAAATGTTTTGAATGAACTTCAACCTTTGATTTCCGGCCACGTGGTAAAAGTAAATATCACTGTATCACTTTGATTCCGTACAAGCGACGTAGCACAAACCGTGAATAATTTCGTCTCAGCTGATCCTGTTAATGAGTTCAACGTCAAACCTAAACTCTTATGATGGTTCCTCGTTTTTTAACATGCGCTCAGGGCAACAGTTGGAGGTATTTATTTGGCCAAAGGGGCGAACCGGGCAGCACAGTGCTGCTGAGATTTCGTCTGTTGATCATTGGAGCAATGCGGGGAAACGGGAAGAGTCAGTGGAAGTTCCCCTCTGATCCTCCTAGTGCGATCTAACTTAGAAAGTTCGTTCTGAATCTCTACAACGACCGTTAACAATTGCTAAATTACGAAACCCTTTGATCAGCTCGAAGAAGGAAGTCTTAGGTTAAACTCTTCGAGGGACTGGCAGGTCCACTTTTCACTTTTGTGCCTTTCATTTGTAGCTTGTCTCATTAATCTTTTGATTCGACAGGTGGCAAGAAATATCGCGACCTTCTCCTTTGATGACTACTAAAATCAATTAATGTTGCAAATTGTTATCGCTTCATTGCCATTTCGTACGATCTTCCAGCTCTTAAGTGGCAAATCAACGCTCATCTAATTTATTTCTCACTCCTTGCTGGAAAGGAAAATGGATTCCTTAAGTGGGATTGCCTTTTCTCAATCATCAGAAAGAAGGTTATCCTGCAGGTTCACTATGTTTCGTAATGATGCGAATTATGATGTCTGAGTTCCAAATATCTCGACAGGCCTTACTTAGTGGTACTGAAACATGAAGGACTGCCATTTGGGCACAATCAACCAACTAAAAGTTTTCTTGCTCAACGATTTCTCTACTCTACAGCAAATCTCTTCAGTAGCCAACAAATGGGTGAGAAAAGACAAAGACTCAATTTGGAATGGGGGAAAAACCGCAGCTCGTACTGTGTAGTACGACCTTTATGTCCGCGTCTTTCTACCATTCATGACATTGTAAGTCATTTATTTATTCTCCCCACCCAACACCACAGCTCCTTCCACCACATTTACTTGCCATTGACAACGCTCGACTATCACCAGATGATCTGGCCGCTAAGCGTGAAAAATGGCCAAATTCCTTCAAGTACGAAGAAAAGCTGTTAGGCATAGTTTCACATAAAAACCTCACAAGAGGCTGCCCTCAAGGGGGTGTACTTTCTCCCCTCCTGTGGCTACTGGTGGCTGACGAGCTGCTGGAAACAGCTTGAAGGCTACGAAGTGGTCGCATACGCGGATGACCTTGCAGTTCTGGTAAGAGGCAAATTTGCCTCCACAGTGTCTGAAAGGATGCAAGGAGCTATAGATATCATCCAAGGATGGTGTGACAAGGAGGGATTGCATATAAACCCAACCAAGACCACCATGGTTTCATTCACCAAGCGAAGAAACCTAAATATAGTATCACCCACCATGCAAGGAGCAAGGCTCCATATAAGTATAGAGGTGAAATACCTCGGGGTGATACTGGATAAGCAGCTCACTTGGAATTCACATGTGAGATATGCGCTGCACAAGGCAACTGCAGCCCTGTGGGCATGCAGGAGGCTGTGCAGCAAATCATGGGGCATTACTCCAAAAATGATGGAGTGGCTCTATAAGGGGATAATAAGACCCCGCGTCACCTACGCCTCCACGGTGTGGTGGAAGGTAACATGCCGGCTAGCAGCTCAAGGAAACTCCAAAAACTGCAGCGACAGGCATGTCTAGCTATTACAGGGGCAATGAATACGTGCCCTACTGCTGCAATGGAAGTCCTTTTAGACATCTCACCTCTCCATATACATGTTCAGAGGACTGCTTACCTGGGAGCAGTAAGGCTTTTGCAGACAGGGAACATCTCCACCAGGGTTAAGGCAACCCTCCAAAGAACAACTAGACAGTTCAAACAGGAAGAGGCTGTGGTCCTTGCTACCGACGTTATGTCAGAGCGAAAAAACTTTCGGCTGCCATTCAGGGTAAGTATCCACTCGCGGGAACGATGGGAGCAGGAGACGTTCCGGACCGAGGTGGGTGCCCTGCGGTGGTATACCGATGGCTCAGTCATGGGAGGCAGAGCTGGACTGGGCATTGTTGGGCCCAACTACAGTCTGGCTAAGCCGCTGGGAGAGTACGCCACGATATTCCAAGCTGAAATCCTAGCTATAAAGATCTGCGCGGAAGAGATCCTGTCTAAGGGACTCAAGGGCAAGCGGATCTACATATTCTCTGACAGCCAGGCCGCATTAAAGGCCATCGCGGCCTATAGTTTTAGGTCCAGGCTGGCATGGGAATGCCTTCATGCACTCAAGCAGCTCGGCGCCCACAATAGGCTTTCCCTTATCTGGGTGCCGGCTCACAAGGGGCATGAGGGCAATGAAAAGGCTGACCACCTTGCGAAAAGGGGTACAGAATCCCCACTCATCGGGTCTGAACCACACGTGGGTCTGACGAAAAGTCACCTGGACCGTCTGGTTGCTCGATGGGAGATACAGGAAAATGACACCCATTGGCATCGCCAGCCACGACTAAGACAGGCAAAAAGGCTTGTCACGCCTTCCTGTCAAAGGGCGAAGGCGATGCTGACACTCTCTAGACAAGATCTGAGAGTACTGATAAGCTTCCTCACCGGGCACTGCCCACTCAGATATCACCTCAACAAGATGGGCATCTTAGAGGCAGACTCTGCGGTGAGGAGGACGAGACAGCAGAGCATATCCTGTGTGAGTGCCCTGCCTTGGCAGCAAAACGCTTTGAATACTTCGGTCAGGGGACCACTGAACCCCAAACCGTAACGGACTCTGCGGTGAAGGACATACTCGGCTTCCTAAGGGGGGGCGGGTATGTATGACGCCTTCTACTAAGAAAGGGTCAGCGTCACAATAGGCTCATATGACAAAGAGACTTGTCCCACACCCCTCGGGTCAAAAAAAAAAAAAAAGATTAAGACGCGTGGCGGCATTTCTGGTGCGTGGTGTGTTTTTTAGCAGAAGCTGCGGTGAAGGACATACTCGGCTTCATAAAGGGGGCGGGTATGTATGACGCCTTTTACTAAGGAAGGGCTAGAGTCACAATAGGCCCACACGTGGCCTAAAACCTGAAAAATGCATATTAGGTGAGTTGTCTCTTCATGTCAACACATTTATCGCCGGTTCAGACACAGCAGAAACCCGATCTATAACAAATTCTCTTCATTTTCATTGACGATACCGAGTCTCAACAATTTACTTCACCTGAGCGGCGCATTGCTTGCTGGTCCTGCATGGTTTCTCGGGCTGTTGGTGATACCAGTTGTGGTACCAGATGTCCACCTTCTGGAAGCCAAGGGGAAATAGCTGTACACATCATGGGGGCAACCGAAGTACGGCTAACGGAAGAAAAGAAGGGAGATAGCAAGACGAGTGTGAAATTACCCAGAGGAGCAATGGCCCAGCAGTGGATTACAGATTGGTCCCCAGTTCAGAAGGGGCGGTAGATCAGGCAGCTGATTCCAGCTATTGGGCCCGTGTCCAGAAGAGGTAGTAGATCAGGCAGATGATTCCAGCTCTTGGTATATGGCTTGGGATGCACCATGGTGCAGTAGATTTCCACTTTACCCAGTTCCTCATGTGGCATGAAGCATTTAGGTCGTAACAACGCCGAATTGATGAGGCTGCAAGTTCAAACTGCCTGTACTGCAGGGCAATGGTAGGACCTTCCCATATCTTCTTCTCGTGCCAAAAATAGGCATGATGGTGGGGCACAGAGGACACAGTTGGCGAGCTCACACTACAAGGAAAACTGAAGGTCCTCAATTTGCTGCTCAGCCAGGAGAGAGTGGAGCTTGCTGATCATGGGCCAGTATCTCGCTCTTGAACCTCCTAAAATGCTGGGCAGTATGGAAGAATGTAAGGGCTGGTTAGGGGAAGAGAAGAAAGAAGAACTGTCATCGCAGAGGGGATGAGGGATAAACTGATGGTATGAGATAATCGGTTCAAGGTTGGTTCTCACGCAGTAGTATAGTTATGGGGCTACTAGGCGGAGTCCCTCCCTACTACATCCCAAAAGATGAAAAATACTGCTGTTTGGAAGCTATAGTGAGAAGAGTCGTACGATTTTAATTCCACGAATTAATTGAATGAGTTCATAATGCTATTTAATGAAAAGTAGTAACGCTACAACCGTTTTTTTGCACGAAATAAAAACTGTTTACATAACAGTGCGCCACATGAAAGGTATGATTCCGGATTAAACCTGAACTAGGCGTGTCTTGGCCCTCGTTGTGTTGAACTTCGATTTCTTGAACGATATTCTTTTCCTACATTACAGAAATCGTTATTACATTCGTTGCTTTCAAGGATGCAAAAATATTTAGCAGCACATTTAATTGGCGGGAGAATCTTTTTAGACCTTCGATCTAGCGTTGGGTGGGAATTTCCGCAGAACATCTGTGACAGTGTTGTGGCACTGTGCGCGTAAAAGCTGCAGCAGAAAGAACTGAGACGATAGTACTTTGACGGATAGTCAAGCACCCAAAGCTCCCAGCCACGTACCGTTTATTGTCGAGATTGGCCTGAAATTACCGGAGTAAACTTAAGAACGATCAGTGCTACAAGCATGTAAGGAGTGCTGTAGCTTCAAGAACGTAAATTTAATAGGGTAGAGAGGCCGTCGAAAAATGGGATATTGGTGGAATCGAATGCAACTGCTTCTTCAGAGTGCACAAGCAGAGGGAAACGCTGAAGACGATAATACAGAACACCACGGCGGTAGTAGAAAGTCGCCAGATAATACAAGATGCCTACCTCTCTCATCAATAATCTGACACTAGACCCTAGAGGCGAGTACTTGTTATTTTCCTCAAACCCGGAAAGTAAGGAAATGATTGAAATTGCCCATAAAAAATTAGGGTTTTCTCAAATCTTTACGTTTTGATAACGTGCAGTCGCAAATGAAATACACCTGAGTAGAATACAGCTTGATTAGCACCGCTACGAGCACTGTAGTAATGAGTTAGTAACAGCGTCACCATGCAGGAGGTGAATCGCTACCCAAATCAATTTCAAACAGATGCTAGCATTTCTGGTTTTCCACGGCGAAAATCTAGTTTCGAGCAATTCAGATGTATAAAAGTGTGTATTATGAAATTGGGAAAGCGGTGGATGATAATCATCACCTGTCCAGTAACGGAACCGCTCGATACTTGTGGGGGAGCGGTGGACCCTGTCTCTGGAGCTCATGGAGCTTCTCTTGGGCGGTGAGCGACTGCGGCTTCGGTTCCTGGTTCTGTGAGTGGAGCTCAAGCTTTGGCTCGAGCGACGTCTCCTCTTATATCTGTGCGAACACTGACTGAACTGGGTCGAGTCGTTCTCGTGGTCACTTATATCTTTGCAGGATTCTCCTGCTCTTTCAGGCGGTTGAACTTTAAGTGACATCAGAGAAGGAAGCTGTGATGGGTCTATCCTCTGCACCCACCTTGCTGTGTATCTTTTCCCATAGACATATTCGCTCTGTAAGAAATATTTTTAAATGATTCTCAGTGAACAGTAGATAGCACATTTTTGGTAAACAACACAAACTTCTAAGGTTAATTAGTTATTCGGCATCCATTGTGGGCGGTTGTTACTCCCAAACACCCTAGAACGACTTGGAAGCCGTTTCTTGAGGTTTATCTTATTACGAGCAGTTAACCTTAATCCTCACGTACTTAGGTTGACTGCTGAACCGTCCTCTGGGGTAACAAACTGACAAGTTAATCAAAGGCCTACAAGACACCATCGACAGAAGTATTTCAAGGGATCACTGGCCAATTACTCGTTGGCTTGGACCATTCAGCGCATGGTGGACAAGTGGAAAGTGAAAAGGGAGGTTCTCTTCTGATCGAAAACTTGCCACGCTAGATGAATGGGAATTAGATAAATGGCAAGCGAGAAGGGAATCTTCGTCAATTGGAGGTGACACGAATGAGTTTGTTCCAACACCCTAGAACGTCTTGGAAATGCGTCAAACCAGACGATTCAACGTTCTAGTTTCATGCAGTGCATGGTGACTTCGATATACGAACAGTTGGTAGACGTCAGCTCTTTTCTTGAGGTTCAGGATAACACTCTTAAAGCTTGGTGCCACTGCGACCTGCGCACTTCAAACTTTTAATGAGGATGTTCAGAGATAGAAGCTCACTTGGCTCCTGCAAGCACGTTTAATAAAACTACCAAGCCCAATTAACCAGGACATCCAAATAAACTTCTTCGTATACGTACGAAAACACACCACGCACCAGAAATGCCGCCACGCGTCTTAATCTTTTTTTTTTTTTTGACCCGAGGGGTGTGGGACAAGTCTCTTTGTCATACGAGCCTATTGTGACGCTGGCCCTTTCTTAGTAGAAGGCGTCATACATACCCGCCCCCCTTAGGAAGCCGAGTATGTCCTTCACCGCAGAGTCCGTTACGGTTTGGGGTTCAGTGGTCCCCTGACCGAAGTATTCAAAGCGTTTTGCTGCCAAGGCAGGGCACTCACACAGGATATGCTCTGCTGTCTCGTCCTCCTCACCGCAGAGTCTGCATTCCACCGCCTCTAAGATGCCCACCTTGTTGAGGTGATATCTGGGTGGGCAGTGCCCGGTGAGGAAGCTTATCAGTACTCTCAGATCTTGTCTCGAGAGTGTCAGCATCGCCTTCGCCCTTTGACAGGAAGGCGTGACAAGCCTTTTCGCCTGTCTTAGTCGTGGCTGGCGATGCCAATGGGTGTCATTTTCCTGTATCTCCCATCGAGCAACCAGACGGCCCAGGTGACATTTCGTCAGACCCACGTGTGGTTCAGACCCGATGAGTGGGGATTCTGTACCCCTTTTCGCGAGGCGGTCAGCCTTTTCATTGCCCTCATGCCCCCTGTGAGCCGGCACCCAAATGAGGGAGAGCCTGTTATGGGCGCCGAGCTGCTTGAGCGCATGGAGGCGTTCCCATGCCAGCTCAGACCTAAAACTATGGACTGCGATGGCCTTTAAGGCGGCCTGGCTGTCTGAGAAAATGTAGATCCGCTTACCCTTGAGCCCTTTGTTCAGGATCTCTTCTGCGATCTCTTGGGTTTTGCCCATTGTTCGGGGTTGCTTATTCAGTCAGCATGCTGACCTTATTCACAGCTGGCCGCAGACATGCCCCTGGGGACAAAGCCCTGGCCGTTCCACTATCCACAACCCGTGGTCGCGCCTGGTAGCATGGGCATGCTTCTAGGAAGATAACCCAGAACCAGTCGTTTTAATCATGGTCGTGGCAATGCCCAATCAGATTGCTAGTTTAGGAATCGCCCTGAAACTTGTTTCTCTCCAACATTTCAGCACTTACAATTAGGCGACTGACTACGAGGTTGATCTGATATGACCGTATACCTGTCGAGGTTGTCTGATATGCAGGGAGAAGGTTCTCTTCGTGCTTGTGTTCGAACTGTACTGAGCTACGCCGAGAGTGTCTTTGAAATCGTACAACCCATCAGAATCTTCGCCGCTGTTTGAACTTTCTTTTTCTGGCTCCTAAATAATAGAAGTTAATTAATAGAATAATCGGGTCAACATCGAGGTAATTTAATTTAAAATGCGATTTTTGTCACTTATCTAATTATTCAACTAAATCAACAAATGTTTTAATTTAGAATACATGAACCTGGTGGAACGGCTCTGTGTTGCTCTTAAAGCCTGAAATTTATTGTAATCCTGCTACTCATGCCACGAATATTACATGTTGGAGATAGTTTGAACACTGGGATAGTTAGTACAACGAGATTTCTCGTCCCTAGTACTATAAGAGCTGAGAGTTTGTAATTGAACAGCTTAATGCTACAGGGTAAATACCTTAAGCCTTTAGTGTCGAAATCATTGGCTAGCCATTTGTGTGCACTAGCCGAGGGTTCCCTGGTGGCTTCCCAATATACCATAAACCCTGAATTGCCCTCTGCAAATCTTCAGCAAGGCGGATACAAGAAATATAAGTTCTGCTCATCGAAGCGCGGTTTAGACTTCAAACACAGCATACGCAGACTGACGAGACATGTTACCAATGTCGTTCAGAGCATCGTTTCAGTGGCATTTATGACATCAAAGCGCAATAGGTTTCGATCCCACAGACAAAAAAAAAAATCTTTGCACAGCTCACAGCTCTTTGGAGTGAAGACGAACCTCACGAAAATCACTTTCAAGAGGGGAATTCATGGTAGATTCCTTTGGAGACCTACCACAAAAGCCCCGTGAACCGTTTAGTTGGTTTAGGAGTTAGTAACAAAAATCTGCGCACACAGAATGTTAGTGTCAGCCATGGAGCTACTTATTGGAAGTTATGGTGGCGACAAAAACATCGAACACCGAAGAACCAGAAAAGTTTGGGCTCGTCACAACGCGAGTGAACCTTGCACATTTTTTCCGAATCCCAACCCTAAAGGGACAAATTGGCAACACCTCAACGAATTCTCAATACTAAAGTTAACGTACCTGTTAAGTGGGTCCGTCTCCTCTGGCTGGTGAGTTACTGTGGGCAAGCGCTTTCGATGTAAAGACATCATCATCTGGCCGTTAAGTCAGCACTAGAGTCAGTCAGTTGGTCGCGGTCATTATATACGAAGAGAAAGGTGAAAGGGATGATGGAGCGTCGGGGAAGGGGCGAGGTGAGGAGGTCATGTACCTTAGGGGGAAACCCCCTAGAGGTGAATGGAACGTCTTGAATGATCTGTCCATTGTGGAATTTACGTCTTTTTTGTGTGGGGTGGTCTGTAAATCCGTCAGTTGGTTGTTTTCGTTTGTGTAGTGTTTTGAGTGGTGTGAATATGGTGTCGTGTTTAGTGTTGATTTGTTCAATTATGATCTGTCCATCGAAGTTTATAAATTTCCATGTTTTCTAACATGTTCAGTTTTCGTCCTTAGTATTGTTTGTGTAGTAAGATGGTGCAGTCCTGTATTTTGGTAGGTTCGTGTCCAGTTGTTTTGAGGTGGTTGGCAAAGTTTGAATCGTCTTTGTTCCTTCTAAGAGATTTAATGTGTTCTGAATATCTGGTCCAAATTGTAGTCTGGTCTGAATTCTCAATACGTCCAAACCTTCACAAGAAGTTCGAATTTCTCCCCTTTAAATTTGACGGTAGTTAATGACAAATTGTTAATGATAATCTAACCAGGAGCGATTCTTCGAGTCTTACCAAAGTGATACCGTCCCTCAAAAACGCGGAGTCCAATAAATCCGGCTCCTCTTCCAATCTTTCCTGGTTTGCCGCATCTTCGTCTTCATCTTCTATCAAGCCTTCAGACGATGCTGAGCCACTGCACTCTTTGAGTGTCACTTCTTGACACTCTTTATTCATCCTTTACTCAGTTTGGACGAATACCAACAACGCAGCTCTAAATCTCCTTGCGAAAATAAACACGAAAGTATTTCTTCAGGAGTTAAGGGGAAACGAACGAATCATATGGAATTAAATTTTCAATGTTTCCATATGGTATGGCAAAACTATTTTGTAAATTTGAAGTCAGACAAAATAATGAAGCAAATTAGTTACTCCTGAGCTTCAATGGTCGTCTTTCATATATTCAGATTGACTGTAACCAATATCTTGTTGGGGTAAATTCGTCCTCATCTCACAACAAATTCCAGATTCCCACTCACGCAGTCTTTTCCTCAACGTGAAACTTAATTGGGACTGCTGCTGGAGGAAGAAGGTAGATGAGTCACAGTACAAGACGCTTGGTGACCTGCCCAGCTGACTAACATTTCGAATGTTTTTTGTGCACGGCAGTCCACCCCTCAATGTGAGGCCAGTGCTCCAACATTTTTGACCAATCGGCATTGATCAGCTTCCAAACAGTGGTTTCAAGCTCCATCCTGACACATTGAAGCGGTTTGAATTGTTATGTATGCCCAAGGTCAACCTACCGACCACTTTAAAACTGTCTCTACACTGAAAAACGTTTTCAATTGAACTTTTCGACATAAGCCCCATGCTCACTAAACTATGGCAGCCTCCCTGCCCGACTTTTTTGCAGGATCTCGACCACTTCACCGGAAGGCATTTCAATGGTTAAATCATGCTCGCTGGGCCGGTATAACCAGCGCTATTTAACATTTAATTTTATTTAAACATCACCGGCTGTTAGTGAAATTTACGTTGGACGGACCTTTGTTAGATGTATCACTTTGTTAGCTAACCTCAGTTAAATAACTTGCGGTTGGGCCCTAATTATTGGGCTCTCGTTTCGTATTTTTGTTCGACTTTTGAACAATGCAGTCAAACGAAGAATGGTTCATTGGAGTGTCCTTTGCAAATAGAAAATGAACTGCGCGAGACACGAATACGGCAATTATTTTGTATTCGAAGAACATCTAGTACTCGCACGTTCGAATTGTGTAACAAAAAAGGTATTGAATAAGAGAGTTTGTTGAAATTGACTCTGTTCGTCAATCTTCAGCCTTCCAATATTATTAGGGCATTAATCGTCACTGTACAAGATGCACTGGCAAACTATGGCAAGAGGTGTGGGAGAAAGGGCAGTGGACCAGGCCACTGATTCCAACCACTTGGTAGGTCCAACTTGAGGGGTAGGGCGGTGCCTCGTGGATGTGGATTTCTGTCTTACCCAGTTCCTGGAGCGTTTGGGGCATACCTGCACCACATTGGTAAGGCTGCAAGCCCAAACTATCTGCACTGCAAGGCAACGGTAGATGATGCTTCTCATGCCATCTTTTTGTGCTAAAGGTAGGCAGGCTAGCGCACAGGGAGAAGAACACAGTCGGCCTGCTCGTACCAGAGGCATTCGTCATCACCATAATGTGTTCTGATCAGGGGGAGTGCATTGCTCAATTTGCCCGGGCAGTGCTCAACCAGAAGAGGGTGTAGCTTGCTGATCCGGATCCAATATTTTGCTGGGATGAAGAATGAAGTTTTGTCCTAATGGAAATGCCAAACACAGCTTTGAAGATCCCTGACCTTGGATGGAGCGGGCGAGGAGCTGCTCACCACGCGCAGTTTAGTTATTGCCAAAGACATCATGACTAGGGCGACCTATGATGGGCCGAGAGAAAGGCTGACAACAGTGGAAGGTGAGTAGTACCAGAAGCTACACAGAGCGATCACCTGGTTATAGACAGTGGCCTTGACCACAAACAAATTCACTGCAGGGACACGCGTGAAAAACGAACAAGCAACAAAAATGCTGACTGACTTCAATTTTCTAGTGTATTGGAAGGTGAACTGCAGACCCACACAGAGGCACAATGCGATCAAAGTTCCTTGGTTGACTGACGAACTATAACCCCTCAAGCAGAGTGTTAATAGAGGCCAGAAGGATGTAGCCGCAGAATTGAGGCCCTCATGCCGGAGCCACACTCTAAAACTGCCTTCATTCAGGAGAGGAAGGTCTTCCCCCGTGCTATCAAAAGGGCAAAATGGCAAGACGAAATTTTATGGAAGCGGAGAACTCTGAACACTCCAGGGGCATGCATTATATACACGTTTTCTAGAGGAAAAGCGAAAGTAGAACAGGTTTTAGCTGGGATGCAGTGTAACTCATCCCTGAGGCACTGAAGGTTAGCTGGAAACCCACTTTTCAAAGGCCGCAGTGGCCCTATACCACTGTGGACACAGAAATCCAGAGGGCAGCAAGGGAACTGCTCCTGGACCGTCCTAACGAGCCAAACATCCCATTTGGAACAACAGATGTCCTCAGTGGGGCTCACGAAATCTCTATATGCTAAGGAAGGCTCTGCAGACCATCTCCTGCGACTATCATAATAATAATTATAGTTAGAACAATTGATTTGATGCACGTCTCGATTGCTTGTCGCATTTAAGCCTTTTCACAAGACCTGCGGCGACCCAGCATCAAGACAGCGCACGGGTGATCCGGATAGCTTCATTGTACTTTATTAATGTTTTTCTCGCTACTTTTGAATAATTTCAACTCACTGGATCGTATACATACACGGGATCCTTTCTTTGAGGGTCTTGTTTCAGAGTGTTCCCTCACGTTCCAATTGACCAAGATTCCTGTTGTACCTGTCACTTGTACTGATGAGAAAATGAAGAGAGAAAATGTTCGGAAAAAGTGTGAGTTTTTCGACACACCTGTTTGAAGAGCGAGAAGGAAGCTTTTTGATTGGAAAGCTCCTAGTGGTTCAACGCAAAGTTGTCTTCGTAAACGCTTTAGTCGAAACAGGACGTACGTGAGCGTTGGAAATGCATTTCGCCTCCGTTCCTTGTGTGATATAAAACGCTTTTCGTATCGACTTTCACGGCCCGTTGCTCGTTTTCTCACAACGCCCTGCATCCCTGACGCCTCAGGGGTTCATCCCGGGGTTCCTCACTTTATTGATTGAGACCAACCCAAAAATGCGGGTTTGATGGGGTTTTCCATTGGAATCCATCCGGTCACATACCAGGGAATCCCACAACATTCTTCGCTAGCTCTGACACGTCCTTCTCAACCGCCTCACCAAAAATACCTTTCCGACTTTCAATTTAGGTCTTCCCTCGCGTTTTAATCAAAGCCGGTGAGAAGAAGTTCTACCCACTTAAAGACATCGAAAGACCGGTTATGAGTATTGTGGAAACTAGAGTCGAATTCTAATTTCGCGCGATAGTTTCAGCCTTGTCCCGTCACAACGCGTGAAGGTATCTATTGCTCAAACACAACGATGGGTTGAGAGCAAATGTGTAATCTGATACACGCGGGGATGGAAAGTGGAAAGACCTAAGTTATGTTTACTTTCCTTGCTCTACGAAGTAGAAAGGAAAGTTATGTAATCGGCTGAAAAAAAATTTTTGAGTTTTCTTCAGATCTTTACGTTTCAGACCCTCCTGAGTCCGAAAAACACTATTTGGGAAAATGGTCTGTGTGTCTGTGAACGATTTTTAGAGAAAACCACCGTACCAAATCAGCTCAAACTTGATATCTAGCCCGCAAGTAACCATTGGCCGCCAAAATAAGGGTATGAACAAAATCCATCGAAATTTAACTATAGTTATCATAGTGATCAAAATACCAAATATTTTTTTAATAAAAAACGGCTCTAACGATTTTAATTAAATTTTTTATATTGGTAGCTCTCACTATGGCAACTATACCATCAAATTCCCATTTGTGGGAAAATGACGAGAGCAGCACACTAAATTATCAAAATTTTCGACGAAAAGCGTTTTTCGCGAAGTTTTTTCCTTATAAACTCCGCTGGAATGTCAGTAGAATGTTAAAAAACATTGGTATTGTAGTCCAATCCAATACCTAAAGGGTTAGTGTTTAAAAACGCTCATGAGATACATGGGGCTCACTCCAGAAATTCCTGAATTTCAACTACTGCCGTTTCGCTTACTACCAGTTCTAAACGTTTTTACCCAATAACTTTGCAAAAGTAATTACTACTCTTCTTGAAAAAATTGTTGTTTACAGCCTCATTAATTATCTGTGTACCGATTGCTCAATAATGGTCCTGCAATGAGTACGAGCAGCACAATAAATTCCAGAACTATAAGCGCTACCGCTTCCTGCTTCTGTGTCCTGTTGTTTGACCAAGTTCAAAGGAACTGAGTGATGAATGACTTGATTAAATAGAATTAGCCATGTACAAAGTGAATTATTGTAGAGCTAAGGAAAGTTGTGTGTTGCAACACACCAGATATTTTTGGATTTCACTTTGCTTCTAGTTAGGTAGCGTTGGGCGCAATAGAGGGAGAGAGAGATAGAAAGAACTTATGCATGGATTAAACAGCACTGATATGAGCACAGACGAGAGTTAGCGCGAAAGTGTTACGTTTCAAGCGATTGAGTAGTTGAAGATCGGGGATATGAGATTTAGGGGAGCGGAGACAGTCATCCAACAAACAAAATTAATACAGAAGCGGGTCGTCCAGGTTTTTACTTTCCTTGGCTCTACGAAGGTAACTTATGTAATCGGCTGAAAAAAAAATTTTCTGAGTTCTCTTCAGATCTTTACGATTCAGACCCTCTGAGTCCGAAAAACACTATTTGGGAAAATGGTCGGTGTGTCAGTCTGTGTGTGTGTATGTGTCTGTGAACGATTTTTAGAGAGAACGACCGTATCAAATCCACTCAAACTTGATATCTAGCCCGGAAGTCGCTATGGGACGCCAAAATAAGGGTATGAACAAAATCCACCGAAAGTTAACTATAGTTGTCATGGTGATCAAAACATCAAATATTTTAATTCTCGAAAACAGCTCTAACGATTTTGATTAAATTTTTTATATTGGTAGCACCCAATATGGCAACTATACCATAAAATTTCCATTCATGGGAAAATGACGAGAGCAGCACAATAAATTATCAAAACATTCGACGAAATCGATTTTAGTGCGGTTTTTAGAGAAAACAACCGTACCACATCAGCTGAAATTTGATTTCTATTCTACAGGTTACCATGGGACGCAAAAATAACAAAAATAAGGGAATGGGCAAAATCCATCGCAAGTTAACTGTAGGTATCATAGTGATCAAAACACCAAATTTTGTTCTCAAAAACGGCTCCATCGATTTTGATTACATTTTTTATATTGATAGCCCTGAATAAGGGAGTTATACCGTAAAATTCCCATTCGTGGGAAAATGACGAGAGCAGCACAATAAATTATCTAAACTTTCGACGAAAAGTGTTTTTAGCGCGATTTTTTTCTTATAACCTCCGCTGGAATGTTAGTAGAATGTTAAAAAACATTGGTATTGTAGTCCAATCCAATACCTAAAGGGTAAGTGTTTACAAACGCTCATGAGGTACATGGGGCTCACTCCAGAAATTCCTGAATTTCAACTACCGCTGTTTCGCTTACTACCAGTTCTAAACGTTTTTACCCAATAACTCTGCAAAAGTAATTACAATCCATCTTCAATTTGTGTTTACAGCCTCATTAATTATCTGTGTACCAATTGCTCAATAATGATCCTGCAATGAGTACGAGCAGCACAATAAATTCCGGAACTGTAAGCGCTACCGCTTCCTGCTGCCGTAAAGCGTTGTTTGACCAAGTTCAAAGGGACTGAGTGATAAATGAATTGATTAAATAGAGTTAGCCATGTACAAAGTGAATTGTTGTAGAGCCAAGGAAAGTTGTGTGTTGCAAGATCAACCGGTATTTGAAATAAGGGAGGTCATTGTTTAAAACACAGCCGACAAGAAGTTCCTTTACCTTAGCGGATTGACGAGCCTCAGGTACGAAGCTTGGGGACATGGAAACCCCGAGATCATTTCTTGTCATCTCCTGAACAGATTGGAAACAGAGACATACATAATTTATTTCTCATTCCCCATAACGAACTAACGGGTTTCTGTTTCTTTGAACGTTGCAAAAACTTCCTCCTCATATTTCTGTTTCGAACAACTACATATTGTTCTCCATATTTATTTCTTTGGCAGAGGTGATTTCTAGGTAGTAAGCCAACGTGAGATCCTTCGAAGGCGTTAAGATGTTTTTGCTAATTATTCGGTAACTACACATTGGTTCAGAGCAGAGTAGGACCGTGGAAAGCAAATAGTGCGGGATGTGAGCACGAGAAGAGGGAAGAACTGCCCTTCGTTGACCAGAAACAGACTCCCAAGTAGGAAGTCGGTGAAAACGAGAAAGTTTGAAAGCGAGGGCGATACCCATCTCGCGAATACCTTCTCCTTTTCAATACCCACGTGCATTGAAACGTTTTCGCCCCGCAGCTTTGTAACCGATCGCCCCCATAAAACGAGAGCCACAGTCTTCAATACGATTTGACGTTTTCAATCCGCTTCCCCCCTCAATCGGCTCCACAAATCATCCTAGAAAGCTTAACTAATCATTTCAGGGGCCTGGCGTCTGACGTGAAGACGAGGAATCCGGAGCGGGAAGAGGTTTTCCTTGAGAGGCGTGCGAGATGCGAGTCATTGTTTGTACGTTGGTTCCAAATGTCCCAGTCAAATTAGAGCAATGAAAAGCACGATTTTGACGGTCTCAAAAAAAGGACGCATTGCGGTATGACTACTTTGTTGCGGCTAGACGCCAGAGTTCCGGCTTTCTCTGCGTTTTCTCATAGCTTTAGATAGGGGTACCATGATTCTCAAGTAGACCGACAAGCACTGTGCGAAACAGCGTAAGATTAGACAACTCCCACTAGTTCTGATCTCTGAGATAGTGATTCCTTATTATATTAGCTCTCCAGTGCAAATTGATAACTTCTATCAAGTGGGGAATGCCCTGAGGAAAAAGCGTGGTGTGCGCGCTGCTGTGAACGCGTCTCTAAAACCCCAGTGGAGTGCGTTGATTACGAAGTTTTAACCAAGGAAGTGGAGGTATATGCAAAGAAGTTGAAACATTTGGATTATAGTTGAGCGACCAATCCTTAATTCATTTCGTGAAGAAATCAGTGACTACGGTGGTTAATTTTGGAGTTTGCCGTTCGAGGGCAAACTTCGAGCAAAACGCAAAAATTCGAGCAAGCAAATGAGGAATGTGCGGAAAGCCCGGAGTTTTCTAAATGTTGTTAACGGATCAACAACTTTTGAGGAACGACGAAAAGTCGTTGTTAGCACGCCCGTAACCTTATAATTGCTGCGCAGGAAGGTAAACTCGAAGGAAGAAGGGACTAATGGATAAAAATGAAAGAAAAGCGTAGAAAGCCGAGGTTACCTAGAAGTAGAAGGACGAAAGGAAATCTCACAGCAGCATGCCAATGATAAAGACACAGACCAAGCAATTCAGGATCACTGCTGGCTGACCCATGGACCAATGGGGCATTGCTGTCAGGCCTCAGTATTTTTGCTTCCTTCTCCCTCCAAGGAACGTATATCGTCTCTGGCGCGTCCACTAATGTGTCCTTTTGGTTTATTATTCATTCTGAACAATAACCCTATGTTTTCGATCACGAAAAATCTTTTACAATCCCCCCTCAAAATTTGATACTTTACGTTTCAAGACTTGGAGATTCCAAATTTGCAATGTCCATCCACTGTCCGCCGTCCCCCGTCCGCCGTCCGGGCCGTTTTGTGCCTTTAACGTGGTCTAACAAATTCGTTCTTTCGCACAAAAATCCGATTTGGTATCTAGTTGTGCCCGCCATCTCGGCAATCCGATCGGACGAAGCCCGTGGTTGTAATGGGCAAAAAACGGTTAAAAAAATTAACGAAACGCAGTACAATGTGGGAACTACAGCGGAAGTCAACGTTTCGTCGTTTGAACTCCCTCCCTCCCCGCCCGTCTCATTAAAAAACCACCCGCGCTCGCTCGCCTCCCAACGACGCCGCCACTCAACTCCCCTTTCGCCTCGCAACGGGTTCGCTTCGAGCGCCCCCGTTCCAATTTCCCCGACGACGGGGCAAAATCATCAGACTTTTGTTTCCATAGTTCCATTGTAGCCAGGACATGTTTCGTATGGTTTACTAGTATTCGATGCTGAATCGAATGGGATGGGGGAGCACTAATACTACGTCAAGCTGTTCATGAGAATAATAAACCATTGTGTAATAATTTGCTGGGTTTTTAATACCTGAAACTGCCAGTCCGGTTAAAGTACCAGATTGACTAACCAGAGCCAACAGACGCTACAACAATATCTCTCACGTAACGCCAAAATACGTACTTATGCAGATTAACAGACATATACTGAAAAAACAAAACAAAGTATTTAGCTGAAAACTTTAGGTTAGGACAGAAATACGGACTCAATACATTAATAAGGATACGCTAAATTGGGAAATATACAAAATAGAATTAGAAACTGCTAACATCATGACAAAATACCACATATATCTATATGTGGGTTAGATCCCTAACCTCCCCCATTACTAACGTTAGCGTACCTGTTAGGTGAGTCAGTCTCCTCTGGCTGGTGAGGTGTGGGCGAGCGCTTTCGATGTTAAGACATCATCGTCTGGCCGTTAAGTCATTACAGAGTCATTCAGTTGGTCGTAGTCTTTATATTCGAAGAGAAACAGGTACGTTAACTTTAGTAACTTGCCTACTGGCGGATCTAACCCAATTACTTTAATCCCCCAGTACCCTCGATATTTTTTCTAGCGTGCGGAAAGTGTCATTCGCAGATTCATAACAAAGGTGATAGAAGCTCCATAACATGGTGTATGCCAGTTTATTACTTGTTCACCCACGTCTAAGGTATTAGAAGCCTATTGTTTCGCAAATGTCCACCTTATTCTCCGCTCACATTGCAACGGAGCAACACGATTTCATGAGTGGAAGGTCAACAGCAACCAAGTTAGTGTCGCTCCAGGATTTTGTCCTGAGTGAATTCCATGGAGCAAAGGATACCTCAGTCCTTAGTCCTTGGTTTATCCTTTGATAGGCTTTCCCACTTCCACCTTCTTGCATTGGGAATATTTGGATCGCTCTTCAGATGGTTGCCCGTGAAATGATTGGTGGGGTGCATGGGGTGGGTCTTACTTTCACCCTTTGGACATCGCCTGGAAACCCTCAGGGGAGCCATGTGGGGCCACTATGCTTCCTACCTTCCTACTGGCGATCAACAACTACAAAAACTAACTTAAATGGAAGAAAGAGGGCGTTGTAATAGCGAGAGTAGCCCAATGGGCCCACCAGCGACCACACGTGCCTCATCAGCACTGAGAACTTACCTTGGAGGAAATCAATGTCTGAGATGTCCCTTGGTACAGAAGATTACCCCCAGAATTTGGCTCTAGGTGTAATCTTGCCGTGATACCCGAAGATACCACCATGGTGCCGATGGGCATTGCGATTGCCGAGACAAACACGATCAGCAGGGTCTCGGAGACAGCTAGTGAACGGCCGTGGTCAACGTAACCACTAGTTTGGCTTCTCCAGCAGTCTCCATCTTTATGAACATTGCAAACAAAATGGCAAAAGCCTTGTGAATCCAAAGGTCAAGGGTTTTTGTGGGTACAGTTCCAGCATTAACTGCACCCAGAATTTTTGGGTGAAACAAAGAACAAGGACCGCTGTCACTTAGGTCGCTTGATAACGCTACGACTGCATGTATCGATATGCGTCCGTTAGTTATCTCATATTTATTTCATATACCCATTCTTAATTTCATTGAATTAACTCCTTTTCATAGTCTTTGTACATTTAAAATAATTATATAACGGGTTATTACATAATGAACATTAAATAATTGGCATAATCGTACAGCTGTCGTTATTTCTAATTTCAAACATGGCGCCAGAGAATATGATGTCGGGCATATCGATAACCTGATTTCGGTCGTGATATATCGATATATTGCCTTATCAGAGGAAACGATCCCTGTTCTTTCATTTTACCGAATTTTTCTTCGAGTCTCTTCGCTTTGAGGCCTACTGTCAGTCCGTAAAACCTGATAGCCGCGCGTGGTCCGTGTGTGTCTGTAGTTCAATTTGCGGGAGAACGGCAGAGTCAATTGAGCTGGTTCTTTTTTCGTTTTGTTTGTAATTGTTTGACGACGCGAAAATAAGATTTTGAGCGAATTCCATTTATGGAAAAAGGAGTTGGTGGACTAAAATGTACCAAAAACTTGGGGTTTTCGCGTTTTTCTCACATACGCATCTAACGATTTTGATTGAATTTTCAAACTGTCTTCTACTAGTTAGTACCCAACTTATTCTATTCATGAATGCCTCCATGAAAAGTCGGTACACGGAGATATAGGCCTATGAAGCTAAAATAGGGTTTTTTCACTTTCGGCAAAATGGCTTCAACGGTTTTCACCAAACTCACAAGATGCCTTTAAATTATTAACACCTATATATTGTTCTCAATAAATGTTTTTCTGAACAGAGATAAAAACCAAAATATGTCAGAAATAAATTTTTTTTTAATTTTCGTAATTTCCAAGGTACCCGCTTTATTTGATTTAACCAATCTTACGGAGTGTCTTCTTGCAGCATATACCCACATTTCGCTATCCGTAATTATATCTGTGGTGTGTCGAACGGAGTTGTAAGCCATGTTAGCCCGAAAAACAAGATTTGTCGGGCATTAATTGATCGTTTTTCCGATTTTCTCATACAGCTCAAACGATGTTCTCCTAGAAATGGATTGATCGAAGATACAGCACCCGTATACATAGCATGACGATTGGAACAAAACCCGAATGGGAACTGGGCCAGGCAGCTGGTACTAGCACTTGGTCCATGGCTCGGGCGGCGTCGCGGTGAAGTGAATTTACGCCTTACCCAATTCCTCACGGGACGTACTGCATTTAGGGAGCCGATCGTTCACATCAAGTTGAATTCTGATGGGAATTGGTGGTGCATTGCTGGATGGTGCTTACTGATCCGTGGTCAGTGTTTCGCAGGGATGAAGAATGAAGGCATGAAGGAGGTCCTGAACCTCCCTAACTGCCGAACAGAAGGGCATTATGCGTCCCAATGGCTGTATGTTGCAATATTCCCGTGAGGGCTGAGGGTCAACCTGATGTTATGTGCTAAACGATTCCAGGTTGGTTCTCAATACGCAGAAGTACATTCATGAAACCAATTGAAACAGACCCTCCCTTCAATGTCCCAACAATATTTTTACTTTCCTCGGCTCTACGAAGTAGAAAGGAAAGTTATGTAATCGGCTGAAAAAAAAATTTTGAGTTCTCTTCAGATCTTTACGTTTCAGACCCCCCTGAGTCCGAAAAACACTATTTGGGAAAATGGTCTGTGTGTCTGTGAACGATTTTTAGAGAAAACGACCGTTCCAAAACAGCTCAAACTTGATATCTAGCCTACAGGTTATCATGGGACGCCAAAATAAGGGTATGAACAAAATCCACCGAAATTTAACTATAGTTATCATAGTGATCAAAACACCAATTTTTTTTTCTCAACAACGGCTCTAACGATTTTGATTAAATTTTTTATATAGGTAGCTCTTAATAAGATAATCATACTACAAAATTCCCATTTGTGGGAAAATGACGAGAGCAGCACAATAAATTATCAAAATGTTCGACGAAATCAATTTTAGCGCGGTTTTTAGAGAAAACGACCGTACCAAATAAACTGAAACTTGATTTCCAGCCTACAGGTTACCATGGGACGCAAAAATAAGGGTATGGGCAAAATCCACCGAAAGTTAACTATAGTTATCATAGTGATCAAAACACCAAATTGTTTTTATCAGAACGGCTCTAACGATTTTGATTAAATTTTTTATATTGGTAGCTCTTAATAAGATAATTTTACTATATAATTGCCATTTGTGGGAAAATGACGAGAGCAGCACAATAAATTATCAAAATTTTCGACGCAAAGCGTTTTTGCCGCGGTTTTTCCTAATAAACTCCGCTGGAATGTTAGTAGAATGTTTGTAAAAAATTGGTATTGCAGTCCAATCCAATATCTATAGGATGAGTGTTTAAAAACGCTCATGAGATACATGGGGCTCACTCCAGAAATTCCTTAGTTTCAACTACCGCCGTTTCGCTTAATACCAGTTCTAAACGTTTTTACCCTATAACTCTGCAAAAGTAATTACTATCCTTCTTCAAAAAATTTGTGTTTACATCCTCATTGATTATCTGTGTACTAATCGCTCAATAGTGGTCCTGCAATGAGTACGAGCAGTACAATAAAATCTGGAACAGTAAGCGCTACCGCTTCCTGCTGCCGTAAAGCGTTGCTTGACCAAGTTCAAATTAACTGAGTGATAAATGAATTGAGTAAGTAGAATTAACCATGTGCAAAGTGAATTGTTGTAGAGCTAAGGAAAGTTGTGTGTTGCAACGCACCAGATATTTTTATATCTGATTTGTGCAAATAGGAAAAGGTACTTCCAGAAACCAGTAATGAGATCTCTAGACTGGGCATGCCAAGGTTTCTTTGAACCGTTCAAGTTGCGTATTTTCTGAAGCATCAACGTCAGCAGGGAGAACTCCATTAGCATCTATTCTTCACTCCACGCTCCAGGAGCCAGAGTTGAATGTGAGATGACTACAGGGCACGGGAATAGCGGATGAATTAGGCATTAATAATACGGGCTGCCGAAGCTGATGCCATATGACTATAGATGGATCAACCAAGCCAATTACTGCCAGAATGTGAAAAATCCCTTCGGTTTTGACGGTCCAAGGTTGTTATGGAATGTGGGAAAATAAATGAGACTGTTATGACCACAGGACGCGAATTATGCATCGCTGTAAGTGTTAAACACCAGTACAAATGCTAAACACTAAAGAGCGACAAAAGGTGAAGGTAAGCGGACAGCTATCACAGTGTATGTGGACGTATTTGACCAGGACTGTTCAGGCAGCTACACCACCTATGGTATATACTGAGAGTATCCATTAAGAAGTTTCATATTTTATTTCTTTTCTGTGTGAGTGACATCAAGACACCAGCCATCACCAGCTCTCCATACGCCATTTTTTATCCCATTCCCAATTCTACCTAGCTGCGAACCGCCACGTGCACGTTAAAAAGTTATATTAGTTATTCATTGCCATTTTTTCACTTTGCAGTGAAAATTTCCGCATTCACGCGCAGTTATCACTCTCTTCGGGTCGCAGTATCCCGCAAGTCCTGAACTCAACGTCTACCAGCGTCATACCTGGACGACATACTCAGGAAACATCCACCAGCACCATACCTGGACTAACATACCAGAAGAACCACGAACATTAAACTTCGCTCGAAGAAAAGTGCCAAGTACCAGATTAATTTTCCTTTTGCTGTAGACTTTTCCCGATCGAGTAACTTTATTTTCCATTTATGTATGAGCTCAACGATTAATTTATTTCTAACAGTTTACTATATTAAACATTTTGTGTGCAAAATCTGGTTGGATAGCCATTCACCACTTTGTCACAACAAGGACGAAGTGATGACTCGGATTGCAGAAACCCGTCGAGCCCGAGTATTTGATTTGGTACGAGTAGAACGCGAAGTGGCAAAGGTGGATTTTCACTTCGGAGGGTTTCCCCCTCTGTCGAGAAATTCCGCACGATGTACGTGCGTTGGGCCGATGCGGGGGATTCGTTTTCCGAAAGCGCGGGAGGGACCGGGCGAAGGGAAGAGAAGGCGCGTAGTGTATAAAGGGGAGCGGCGGTGGTCCAGTGGACAGAATCGCCTTCCGAACTGTGTCGAACCGCGAGAGGACCGTTCCATTCGCTAGATTACTGGCACCTTTTTTCATCCTCATTCCGCAAATCACTAGCGCAACAGTAAAATGCACAAGAATTTGTTTTGGGGGCTTTTACTTCTGGTCGGGGCGGCGGTCGGTGAAGACGGGAAAATGATGTTCCGTGCGTTGGACGAGTGCGTAGGCGATGGCGTCGACGCGTCATCCTGTTTGAAATTGAAAATCGTCGGAGCTCTGAACCGCGCGATTCGTTCGCGAGATCTTGAAATCTTCGATGGAATTCATCTGGTCGGTGACACGGAGGCTGTGACTGCGACGGAGAACGACGTGGAGACTGCTCTGCCGCGCGGGGCGATGGACAAAGACTCAGCACTCGACGAGCTCGTGTTCCAGCGATTTGCCAAGTTCATTCGCACTCGCTCCATCCAGTTCAAGCTGTTCAACGACGACGTGGAGACGGCCCGCGGAACTGAAGAAGGTAAAGTCCGCCTCTCTTTTCAGTTTTTCAAGTGACACGACGAGTGTAGCAACTTTCTTCATCACCATAACCAACCAGGAAGCTTTTGGCACTTTTGTGCGAACGGCATTCACAACTTATTAATCAGCACCGGTTTGTTGTTCTATAAACACTTCCGTAAACATACACAACTTTCAGCAACCGTAAATTCCACGAACACGATTTTTGGCACATTTTGGTTATCTCAAGTTAAATGGGCAGTCACTGGTATTTATCACAACAAGTGAGTTTGGTGAAAATCGTTAAAGCTGTCTTGCCAAAAAATGGAAAACCCGAATTGAATAAGACGGTCCCCAGAGATGCAGGACTGCTTCTAGATAGAAAATAGTGAATATAGTCAATTCTATCAGTTGATGGAGCTCCCGGGTCCACGTAGCCAAAGTTATTGTTTCTCCCTAGCCTGCGCTCACTTCAACTGTTCTACTCGTCGAGTCGTGCAAATCGCCTGGCGTCCCCTAGAAAATGCCAATTTTCGTTGTTTCGTTGGAGCGGATCTCATTCGATTAAGAATCGAAAAATACTAGTAAACTATATGAAACACGACGGAACTATGATAATATACATTTTGTTGGCGACGCCAGGCGATTGGCACGACGCGACGACTACAACTGACGGGCTATTGGAGTGAGGCGGGAAGCAGCCCTGGAAATGAGCGGAGGCCGGGGCTATTCTGTCCTGCGAGTTCCCGGTAAGTTTCCCATTTAGAAGACACAATCGTACGTCTCTAAGACTCGTCCTATTTGACTAATCATCGAAAATACCAAGCACAACATGATTTCAATGAAATGTCCAAAATTCCGTTTTTAGCTCATTGTTTAAACCGTTTTTCTCCAATAACAACCACGGGTTTCGGGCGATCTCATTGCCGAGTAGGCGGACACAAATCGGATTTTTGTGGAAATATCTGGTGCGTTGCAACACACAACTTTCCTTAGCTCTACAACAATTCACTTTGTACATGGCTAATTCTATTTAATCAATTCATTTATCACTCAGTTAATTTGAACTGGGTCAAACAACGCTTTACTGCAGCATGAAGCGGCCGCGATTACAGTTCTAGAATTTGTTGTGCTGCTCGTACTTATTCCAGAATCATTACTGAGCAACTGGTACACAGATAATTAACGAGGCTGTCAACACAAATTTTTTGAAGAAGGATAGTAATTGCTTTTGCAGAGTTATTGGATAAAGACATTTAGAACTGGTAGTATGCGAAACGGCAGTAGTTGAAATTCAGGAATTTCTGGAGTGACCCCCATGTTTCTCAGCGTTTTTAAACGCTCACCCTTTAGGTATTGAATTGGACTACAATACCAATTTTTTTAACATTCTGCTAAAATTCCAGCGGAGTTTATAAGGCAAAACCGCGCTAAAAACGCTTTTCGTCGAAAATGTTGATAATTTATTGTGCTGCTCTCGTCATTTTCCCACAAATGGGAATTTTATGGTATGATTATCTTATTAAGAGCTACCAATATAAAAAATTTAATCAAAATCGTTAGAGCCGTTGTTGAGAAAAACAAATATTGGTGTTGTGATCACTATGATAACTATAGTCAAATTTCGGTGGATTTTGTTCATACAGTTTGAGCTGTTTTGGTACGGTGGTTTTCTCTAAAAATCTTTCACAGACACGCACACAGACGCACAGACCATTTTCCCAAATAGTGTTTTTCGGACTTGGGAGGGTCTGAAACGTAAAGATCTGAAGAAAACTCAAAATTGTTTTTTCAGCCGATTACATAACTTTCCTTTCTACTTCGTAGAGCCAAGGAAAGTAAAAAACAGATTTGGAGATTGCGTTAAAGGCAGAACATTAGCGTGGACGTAGAATCCCAACGCCTTGAAGTGAAAAAAAATATTCCGACGGAACACGTAAATAAACCAAAAGGGTTCAGGTCTTGCGTAGATGTGTATGTATCATGCTTTAATATATTTATCTGTGGCCAAAGCACCAATAACTATAACGGTAATACCTTACTTACGCCAGCTGAATTTATGACAATAAAGTCCTCGCCGTTGGGACTCAGCCTCGGCTCGTACTTCGAGTTCTGGGATAATGTTCACTGAATTCTTCAGGATGCGTAGAATAATGAATCTTTAATGCAGTTATTTCGGAGGGAGGACAACTTAACAATACCTTAGGCCGGATCTCACGATGCTTGGCTGACGTCTTCCTTTTTGAAGATCTCATGTCAGCCGGAAGTCAGTCAGACAAGCCTTAAGGGGCTTCTGTCAGTGCGAGAATCCCAGCAGGAATTGCAAGCGCTCGAAGAAAGTAAGGGCTCTTTAGCTCAGGAATTTAACTCGCATTCAGTTCAACTCTCTCAGCGTTTGGGAACGTCAAAATATCACCTACTGCGAAGATTCGACGCACTAAGGTTTTTCGCTCCGGTACGACTCACTCGCTTTCCATCTGTCTCACAAAAGACGAAATTCCGCAGAATCATCAGCTGTTTCCTCCCATCCTCCGTTTTAGCGTTCTAGGAAATAGAAATCGCCACAGTCCTCGGACTCGGCTTCCAGATGTCTAACCCGGATCCAGCCGCTTTATAACCTGTCATCTCTTCTCTTTCGGCTCGCCTCAACCTTTTCTGACTATTTCGCGGTCGTAAAGGCGCGGCTCTCCTTAATTGGAGGAGCGACTCGCTAAAGCCGCCGCCTCACTCACGAGCCACTTCACTTGGAGGGCTTTCAGAGTTGTGGTGCGGTACCTCGCGCCACTAGAAGGTTTTCAGGGGGGGGGGGCGTGAAAGCCATGACATTCACAGATACTAAACTAAGGTGGTTAGGGCCACCAGTTCGTCACCACAGCTTTCCCACTACACCGTATCTGTTGATGCTGCTCCCTGGAAGAAAAACTCTCGGTATATTTTCTACTATTTATCAAGCTACTTTCACAACAATTTTGGAGCCCGTGGCGTATTTCCTGACTCTTCGAAAAAGGAATAAGTGGATCTTTAAGTCTTGTCTTGTCTTTCTCAAAGATTGCAATAAGCCGATCCTCCAGCGCCCTCGAGGCATATAATTCAAATCTACCCAGCAAGCGATGGCAAAGTTATAGTAGCTACAAACATTAAGGCTTCGACGTTGACACGATCAGTTGAAAACTCGTCCTCCTGAAGAATATCAAAAGGAACAAGCTGGCAGAGAGTTTCCACCACAACTCCTCTTCTCATCATTACTTGCTATTGGCCAGCAGTATCCACCGGTTTTCTTTTCTCTTCGATTCACTTGCGTTTTTCCAACTCTCATCACCATCCCACGGAGGTAAAACTTGCCAAGAGCGTTGATCTAATGCCTTTCAAGGGACGTGATACGCCGCTAATAAACGCCCTGTACATTCGATCTCGTAGGAAGCGATCTGAGACTGTTTTAGCGGGGACAGGAATAACGTGTACTGACATATTCATTCTTTTTTTTCTCGGAAGTGTTTATTTTAGCAGTCCTTTTACAAACTTGATTTAGTTGAAGAGCTCTCTAGTTATTTTTGTACTATTTTACTTTTTTTCGTTGTCAGTCTTACTCATTTCCCTCCACATGCAGCTCAGTGTTTTACTCTTTTTTTCTTATTTTGAAGAACCCTCCCTCGAAAAATTCACAGTTAAAGCTGTTTGATTTTGATTGAAAAGGCTCTTCTTTAAGTAAGCATATCGTCTTAAATGTTGTACTATTGTCTTAACTATTGTAGCACTAAATGAAACGATAGCTTTAATGAACCATTTTAACCAGCGAGTCCTAACAGAAAAAAAAAACTGGTGCGTAGCAACACACTACTTTCCGCCACCCCTTTAAGTTCGAACACCACCTACATAGGCGAGCGCTATATCTTCGTTCAACGCATTTTGACAGGAACATTTATGGAGAACTAAATGTAGGGACTAGTTAGCTGAGAGTGCTCCGAAAGTTTGATCGAAATCGTTAGAGCCGTTTTTGAGAAAATTGGAATACCGATAAATTAATATTCGACAAATCTCCTTTTCTGAGTTAACATGGCTTATATCTCCGTTCAACATATGTATACAGAAATAATTATAGAGAACGAAATGTTGGTATGGGTGACTAAAGGACACTCCATTAGAATTTATCACATCTGGTGGAGAAGTTACCCTGAAATTTACGGAAATGTTAGAAAAAACGTTACTTTTGACACATTTTGATTTTTATCTCTGTTCAATGGATCGTCACAGGAACATTTATCGAAAAGAATATGTAGGTAATAACTATTTGAAAACATCCTGTGAGTTTGATGAAAATCGCTGAAGCCGTTTTGCCAAAAAGCGTGAAAAACCTATTTTTGCTTCATGGGCCTATATCTCCGTTCACCGTATTTTCATGGAGATATGTATAGAGAAGAAAAGTTAGGTATTGATTAGGAAAAGATAATTTTAAAGTTTAATTAAAATATTTAGAGCCGTTTTCGAGAAAAATGCGAAAAACCTTAGTTTTTGGTATATTTTCGTCCCCCACCCCCCCACCTCCCTTCCCATCGGCCGAAATCGTCCATAACCTTATTTTGGTGTCTAAAAAGAATAACGAACAAAACAAAAAAAGAACCAGCTCAATCGGATCAGCCGTTCTCCCGCAAATCGAACTACAGACACACACACACACACACACACACACACACGGACCACGCGCCGAAATTAGGTTTTTTAGACTCAGTAGGGTCTGAAACGTAAAGATCTGAAGAAAACTCAAATTTTTTTTTGTGCCGATTAGTATACTTTCCTTCCCTTCGGGTAGCGGAAAGTAAAAACAGGATAATTCAAAATCGAGATCTCTAGTGCGAATCACATCCGTCTCTGTTCCTCCTACCATCGTTCTCACAGTGCCACCTTGCTCCTTACCTCTTCTCTCATGTAATGCGCGTTTTCATTCGTAAGTCGTCATTTGTTCTGTGTTGGGAACAATCTTTAATCTCTCTGAGATTCCTGCTACTAGTTGTATGGATATAAATAGACGAGTGCGTCGTTTGCTGCCTGTCTAGAGAACTACCACCATTTAAAAACTTCTCGATCTCAACATACCGAATCGGCGGTTGTCAATTGTGATCAACAGTTAGTGAGAGCTGCTCGAGTATTGTGAATACTAGGAAAGTCAGCGTCGATGACATGACGATGGAGATACAGATGCTTCAATGTTAACTTCGATGGGATTCTTTTATCACCGTCTATTACTTAAAGCAATATCGAACATTTGTATATTGGTTCTGCTTGTGTTAACAATTATTTTTATCATGTTCACTAGAGTTTCTGCTCTTTCTTGAATTTTTGTCGATCTAATACCTCAAGAGACAAGTTTTACTACGACGAATGTTGTGTCGTGATCGTAGACTACCTATATTTCTAGGAAGTACCTAAGTCGTACCTAGATGGGCACAGCATGGAGGCACGGTGCAGTTCAATCCTCGTCCCTGATCCGTTTCTTGATTGAAAATGTTATGGTCATTCTCGTACCGTCAATAAATTCATATGCAAGTTACACATTTCAAAGGAATACTCGTGAAGCCCACCTGCTATTCTCAATTGTTCGTTTCATTGTAATAACAACTACTCGAATCTTTCTCAAGCGTAACAATTCACTTCCCCAGGACGAAAGAAACGAAGAGGAGGTTCTCTTCTACTCTACATGCTCATGAGTTTAGGAACGTTGATTCCTCTCAAACTGGGAACTCTCGCTCTTTTGGCAGGCAAAGCTCTGATAATTGCCAAACTCGCTCTGGCCCTCACCGCGATTGTTGGTCTCAAGAAACTTCTGTCCGGAAACGACGGCCACGAATCATCTTATCAGGTTTGTACTTCCTCAATCGTATTATATTCGTAACTTGAAAAGTGGAATGCAGTGGCAGTTTTCTTTCGGTTTTGATCGAGAAACCAGAATGATTAAATGGGGTTGTTGTTTGGTTGTGTGTGAGGTTGACTCGACATTAGACCCCTTGGTGGTTAATGATAACGCTCTAAGATGGCAGAAGAATTCGCCATGCAGTTGGAGGCCCAGAATTCCGCTGAAGTATTCTCTGCGCTTCCGTAGCGGAGGAACTACAGGAACATAAGTCACAATACACGTTCTTCATGTACACAACGTGCTGCAATACCCTATCTATGGAGTTGAGACAGAAGATCACATCCCCAGCTGGTCGGGGGACAGAATTCTTCTACTGTATCTTCTTCGTGGTCGTAAAGCCGGCCTTACAGCACTTGCACTTAGCGGTACACATTAATGACATTTTCCTGACACAACACTGCACCGATTGTGAGTTGTAGATGACGTTCACTCACCGCGAACGAAAGAATTCGCTAGGGTTAGTTAACTGGGCACAACAACTGGGCTTGAGAGTTCCCGAGGCAGTTGAGCTTGTGTCCCTCTCTCCCATCACCAGTGGTGGATCAATTCCTCATGAGTCCCAAACCGAGTGGATCGCCAGACTGGAAGTTGTGGTGATGTAAAGGCATCCCCTTGATCCTCACCGGACCAGCAAAAGGGACCATGATCAACACGCCTGAGGGATAGCTCGAAGAACAGCGCCTAGATAATGGCTCACTCGCTCGTTGAGCCAGCTTCTCATGGGCACGATAATTCAAATTCCCTACTTAACTTCTTTTCAATCTCAAAGACTCTTCATCTTGCACATCCTGCGCTTGCTCCCAGCTCTGATTGCTACTAAGCAAGCTTTTAATCGTTTGCAAAGACGTTGATGGCTTAAAAAACGTGGTCACAGTAGATCTTTTGACATGTGCCACCCAAGTAAACAGTTAAATCAAGTGGAGAGCCAGATCAATAATGTTACGGGATTCCCCTCAGTCATACGGATGGTTACAGATTGACAAGTCTTATACCTCACCCCCCCCCCCCAACGTAATTTTATAGTATCATTGCCTTATTGAGAGCTATCAATATAAAAAATGTAATTAAAATCGTTAGAGCCGTTTTTGAGAAAACAAATTTGGTGTTTTGATCACTATGATGACTATAGCCAACTTTCGGTGGATTTTGCCCATACCCTCATTATTGCGTCCCATGGTAACCTGTATGCTGGACATCAAGTTTCAGCTGATTTGGTACGGTGGTTTTCTCTAAAAACCGCGCTAAAATCGATTTCGTCGAAAGTTTTGGTAATTTATTGTGCTGCTCTCGTCATTTTCCCACAAATGGGAATTTTATGGTACAATTGCCTTATTGAGACCTATCAAAATAAAAAATTTAATCAAAATCGTTAGAGCCGTTTTTGAGAAAAAAAATATTTGGTGTTTTGATCACTATGATAACTATAGTTAACTTTCGGTGGATTTTGTTCAAACCCTTATTTTGGCGTCCCATCGTGACCTGCGGGCGAGATATGAAGTTTGAGCTGATTTGGTACGGTGGTTTTCTCTAAAAATCGTTCACAGACACATACACACACACACACACACACACAGACACACAGACCATTTTGCCAAATAGTGTTTTTCGGACTCAGGAGGGTCTGAAACGTAAAGATCTGAAGAGAACTCAAATTTTTTTTTTCAGCCGATTACATAACTTTCCTTTCTACTTCGTAGAGCAAGGTAAGTAAAAATATTTGGTGTTTCAATCACTATGATAACTATAGTTAACTTTCGGTGGATTATGTTCAAACCCTTATTTTGGCGTCCCATTGTGACCTGCGGGCGAGGTATCAAGTTTGAGCTGATTTGGTACAGTGGTTTTCTCTAAAAATCGTTCACAGACACACAGACCATTTTCCCAAATAGTGTTTTTCGGACTCAGGGGGGTCTGAAACGTAAAGATCTGAAGAAAACTCAACAAAAAAATTTCAGCCGATTACGTAACTTTCCTTTCTACTTCGTAGAGCAAGGAAAGTAAAAAATAAGCACTCAATAGTCAAACCCCCTCTCCCCCCCCCCTTCCTGGACCAAAAATTCTCTGAATTCGCCAGTGAGCCTGCATGAGATACATAAACGGCTGATGAATGGTCAATATGAGAAGGAAACGGACTTATGCTATCCTTTGAAACGACTGCCTGCCTCAGTGCAGACGTGACTGCAAACTGATTCAGGTTATTCTTGCGGGCAACGATAGTTGACCTGATCCTCAATTGAAAAGGGCCAGGGAAAGTAGCGCTCTAGACATATTTATACATCTTGTAGAAACATCCTATCGAAAGAAATGGCAAGATTAACGTCTACAGGTCAATAGCTCCACTGCAACTGGGCCTAATGGTATTTCACCCTGTAAATGGAATAAAGCCCCTGAGGCTGTTTGGAGGCTGTCTGCTTCGAATTGGAAGGCTGTGATACATCTCTGCGTGGTCTACAGGACGTTCTATCGTCAAGCTTCCTCTTACCCTTCTCCCCTTCCTTCTCACAACCCTTTGGGCGTACGTTACTCCAAATTTGTGCGAAAATGCTCGCTTTTCGATGTTCGAAAAATTAGAGTTACTGAAATGACAAAATATTTACTTGTGGTATTTGTATTATTGCAGGTGATTCACGCTGGGCACGGACACCGAAAGCGATCTGTTGATTTCGATCTCCCCTACCGCGGTTACCGTCCATAAGACCTCTCCCTCACGGAGTTTAAACCAAAGAATTGTATTTATTTATTTATGCGGATGTTAATTTATTGAAAATTAAAGAACCCCTCAAAAGGATTTTCAATGAGCAAAACCCAAATTATACCTCGGGATTTTTCCGGAGTGACGTACTCGGCTCTCGACTCTGATGTCAACGGCGCTTAAGAACACACCGAGTAACTCAAATACTAAAAATTGTTCTACTGCACAGCCTTCATATCCCATTAGATCACCTCCTGTTCCCGTGGCACAAGATTCGCCGAAGAAACCTAAGCAGTAATTGGGGTGCGTTGAAAATAATCTGCGGGGATTTAATAGAATTCAAGGGCCACTAAACTTTGTGTGGAATAACATGAACCGCTCGGAATCTCTTGAACAGTTTACGCTATCGATTTCATTCAGTTCGATGAAAAAAGTGCTCTGAAATAGGTACTATTACTACCAAGACGTCATTAATTTGAAAAATACATATTTTCGGGCATTACCTCAAACGAACCCGAAGGAATTGGGAGAACTATTTTTCTGCCAAACTTGAACCCTCTTGATAATATGGAAATAGATATGTTTTTTCCTTAATGCGACTGCTATGTATACTAAACCTAAACAGGGCATCAGGACAAAAACCAGCGGAGTTTATAAGGAAAAACTGCGCTAAAAACGCTTTTGGTCGATCATTTTGATAGTTTATTGTGCTGCTCTCGTCATTTTCCCCCGAATGGGAATTTTATGGTATAATTGCCATATTGAGATCTATCAATATAAAAAATTTAATCAAAATCGTTAGAGCCGTTTTTGAGAAAAAAATTTGGTGTTTTGATCACCATGATAACTATAGTTAACTTTCGATGGATTTTTCCCATATCCTTATTTTGGCGTCCCGTGGTAATCTGTAGGCTAGACATCAAGTTTCAGCTGATTTGGTACGGTGGTTTTCTCTAAAAACCGCGCAAAAATCGATTTAGTCGAAAGGTTTGGTAATTTATTGTGCTGCTCTCGTCATTTTCCCACAAATGGGAATTTTATGGTACAATTGCCTTATTGAGACCTATCAAAATAAAAAATTTAATCAAAATCGTTAGAGCCGTTTTTGAGAAAAAAAATATTTAGTGTTTTGATAACTATGATAACTATAGTTAACTTTCGGTGGATTTTGTTCAAACCCTTATTTTGGCGTCCCATGGAGGGCTGCGGGCGAGATATAAAGTTTGAGCTGATTTGGTACGGTGGTTTTCTCTAAAAATCGTTCACAGACACATACACACACAGACTGACACACACACACAGACCATTTTCCCAAATAGTGTTTTTCGGACTCAGAAGGGTCTGAAACGTAAAGATCTGAAGAGAAAAAAATTTTTTCAGCCGATTACATAACTTTCCTTTCTACTTCGTAGAGCAAGGAAAGTAGAAATGGCTCTTACGAGGAGAAAAGATCTGTAAACAAACTAGAGAGTTGGTATATAGAGGGGTGTTTATTCCACAAAAGAGGCACCCTCGACGGGTTCCGGAAAAAACGACCATCCCTTCTGACATTTCCTTTTTTTCAACTTATTCTAGGAAATGATCATGTAGGAGTATTGAAATGTCGACAAGTCACCACTGAATACATGTCATTACTGACTGAACCTTAACTAACATATCCTTTTGCAAATAGCCTTTTGGCGGTTTTAATTATTTCTTGTTCTTGAAACTTTCTCATTCTCTATTCGTTTAGATTAGTAGTCCATGCCGACACGGTAGGAATTATCGTTATATTCTAGGATATACGCGACGATTTTCTCTATTGTTCGCATGGAATTTCGGTGTGGATTGTCTTTTTACCAGTGGCGGCGTTGAGGAAAGCGTGGAGTTCAAAGAACCCCAATAGAACAGCTGGCATTAACTAGTAAGAATATTATGTAAGTTGAGATCTAACAGAAATGTTGACGGATGGTATAGTTGGATTATTAACAAGTGCAACTTACGTAATGGCCTGCCAGTAACATGGGAAATTAAACGTGGATTTTTCGGACAAAAACTCTAAATGAACGAGACGATGACGGAGGACTCGGGGAGTCAGGTAGGAATTGTCTTTATCACACCTTATGCATACAATGTTAACTTCCTCGTGAAGGAAACGAGAAAGTTAACATTCGATCGATGGTACAATGTTACAAACGCAACTGGTATGAAAAAGACAATTCACCAGATGGTAACACGGGGAAATAAGTTGGTCTGTTGGCGGAGAGAGAAGAAGTACCGATAAGGCTAGTCCGAAGAGAAGGAGTCCCCAAGTTCTAGGCCATTCTTGAGGAAGATAGGCGCGTGAGTCATGTGTCAATTATGAGTTGCGGAAAAGTGAACGAGGGTTCAGTTTGTCAAAACACAATTTACTTCTTGTCAACCGAAGGTTAGATAATTGAATAAACATCGAGAACTACCTTCAGCTCCCCTTTTTGGACAACTGGCAACAAGAGTATTGAAAGAAATTATTACACAACGGTTTATTATTATTTTGCGCAGCTTGGAGTTGTCTCACACATCCGAGACCCATCCCATTCGATTCAGCATCGAAAAATACCAGTAAACGATACAAAATGTGACCTGACTACAACGGAACGACGAAAAATTATACATTCATTGCCCCCTGTAGGCAATTGGCGCGAAGTGACGAGTCGAGCTGAAGGGTGGTTTTAATGAGACGGGAATGTTTCTCCCTCGTCAAAACTGTTTCGACTAAAAGTATCGAATCGAGTAAACTAAAATCTTTACTGTAAACCAAAAACAACGCTGATCGGCAAATTAAAATTCTAGATAGACAAACGAAAAATATCTGGTGCGACACAACTTTCCTTAGCTCTACGTCAATTCACTTTCTAACATTTCAGCGGAGTTCATAAGGGAAAAAAACCGCGCTAAAACCGATTTTCGTAGAAAAGTTTGATAATTTATTGTGCTGCTCTCGTCATTTTCTCACAAATGAGAATTTTATGGAATAGTTACCTTATTGGGAGTTATCAATATAAAAAATTTAATCAAAATCGTTACAGCCGTTTTTGAGAAAAAAAATATTTGGTGTTTTGGTCACTATGATAACTATAGTTAGCTTTCGGTCGATTTTGTTCAAACCCTTATTTTGACGTTCCAAGGTAACTTGCGAGCGAGATATCAAATTTGAGCTGATTTGGTATGGTGGTTTTCTCTAAAAAGTGTTCACAAACAAACATACACACACAGACCATTTTCCCAAATAGTGTTTTTCGGACTAAGGAGGGTCTGAAACGTAAAGATGTGAAGAAAACTCAAATTTCTTTTTGATCCGATTACATAACTTTCCTTTCTACTTTGTAGAGCCAAGGAAAGTAAAAACCCTGCAAATTATTACACAACGGTTTATTATTTTCATGAACAGCTTGACCTAGTATTACTGCTCCGAGACCCATTCCATTCGATTCAGCATCAAAAATACTAGCAAAACCATACGAAACATGACTTGACTACAATGCAAACTAAACATTCCCCCGACGCCAGGCGCCCGTAAGTGCCTGTAGGCAATTGGCACGACGTTGCGAGGCAAGCGGGCGGGTGGTTTTGATGAGACGGGAGGGAGGGAGTACTAACGACGAAACGTTGAATTCCGCTGTAGTTCCCGCAAGTTCTTTCAATTAGTCGACATTGGCTCACTGTAATTACTGTAATTTCAGTATACGCAGTTGTAGACGCCAGGATGTATAAATACCTTGAAAACGATACGAAACACGGCGTATTTGCGATTATACTGTGTTTCGTTAATTTTTTTAATTATTTTTTGTCCACAACAACCATGGGCTTCGCCCGATCGGATTGCCGAGATGGCGGGCACAACTAGATACCAAATGGAACTTTTGTGCGAAAGAACGGATTTTTTAGACCACGTTAAAGGCACAAAACGGCCCGGACGGCGGACGGGGGACGGGGGTGACCGAAAACATAGGGTTATTATTCAGAATGAATAATAAACCAAAATCGATAAATTAATATTACCTGACCTAGGAAGGTGGTGATCGAGTGGCGGAAAATCGCGAGGCAGGATGTTCGCACTGTCAGGTGAAAAGTTCGGGTTCTGGATGAGTCAATTATGCGATGGGATAGCGGTGATGGCTAAATGGTCGGGGGCGAGGCGGTAAATCGAGGAGGAGCCGAAGAAGGTAGACCTGCCTGTGTGTAAGTCGGAGCCGTAGCTTATCTTCGCCTAATCTCTCGTCATCAGACGGAATCGCATGACGCTTGGCCCAAAATTAGAGAGCAGATTGTAAACTTCTAAAAGAGATTGTAAAATTTCTTGAGATAACAACCGTACCAAGTCAGTTGAAACTTGATGTCTAGCCTACAGGTTACCATGGGACGCCAAAATAAGGGTATGAACAAAATCCACCGAAAGTTAACCATAGTTATCATAGTGATCAAAACACCAAATATTTTATTCTCAAAAACGGCTCTAACGATTTTGATTAAATTGTTTATATTGATAGCTCTCAATAAGGCAATTATACCATAAAATTCCCATTTGTGGGAAAATGACGAGAGCAGCACAATAAATTACCAAAACTTTCGCCGAAATCGATTTTAGCGCAGTTTTTAGAGAAAACCACCGTACCAAATCAGCGGAAACTTGATGTCTAGCCTACAGGTTACCATGGGACGCAATAATGAGGGTATGGGCAAAATCCACTTAAAGTTAACTATAGTCATCATAGTGATCAAAACACCAAATTTTTTTTCTCAAAAACGGCTTTAATTAAATTTGTTATATTGATAGCTCTCAATAAGGCAATGATGCTATACAATTCTCATTCGTGGGAAATGACGAGAGCAGCACAATAAATTATCAAAATGTTCGACGAAAAGCGTTTTTGGCGCAGTTTTTTCTTTATAAACTCCGCTGGAATGTTTGTAGAATGTTAAAATAAATTAGTATTGTAGTCCAACCTAATATCTAAAGGATGAGTGTTTAAAAACGCTCATGAGATACATGGGGCTCACTCCAGAAATTCCTGAATTTCAACTACTGCCGTTGCGCTTACTACCAGTTCTAACAGTTATTTTCCAATAACTCAGCAGAAGTGATTACTATCCTTTTTTTAAAAAATCGCGTTTACAGCCTCATTAATTATCTGTGTACCAATTGCTCAATAATGGTCCTGCAATGAGTACGAGCAGCACAATAAATTCTGGAACTGTAAGCGCTACCGCTTTCTGCTGCCGTAAAGCGTTGTTTGGCCAAGTTCAAATTAACTGAGTGGTAAATGAATTGAATAAATAGAATTAGCCATGTACAAAGTGAATTGACGTAGAGCTAAGGAAAGTTGTGTGTTGCAACGCACCAGATGTTTACATTTGTGAAAGCTATTTTGGTTCTCAGAATTGGAGAATTGCTGAGAGCAGCTCTTGACTTTCCTATATCCATTTTACTGGCGACCGGCATGTTCATTCTCATTATTGGTATCTTCAATTTTTTAATGGTATGAATAAGTATTATTACAATGAGCGATTCATTTCTTCAGTATTAAAAACTACTGATAAATTGACTAAATTAATAGATATTGTAGTAATTATATTTTATTTTATTTTTCTGTCTTGGAAATTATAAGTTCGCATCTGTTCGGAACCCCTACATACAAATTCTGATATTGAAGCAATACAAATCAATGTTTGGTTCCTACCCCTTCCCTTTCACCTGAGGACGAAATAAATCTTTGAAAGTAAATTTTTTGATTTTGGAATCGAACATGAAAGATGCTGCACAACGAATTCCTCATCCTCGTCAACGTGATGAATTACTAAGGCTGCTACGAGTTTCTTCAGTTCCTGATAAGCATTTAGAGCATCGCCACTCAGAGGAAAATTTCGACACTTTACCAGGGGGTGAATTTTCTCGGAAAAACTTTTGATGAATCGAGCATAATGTGTGAACATGCCAACAGCGCGTCTCAGAGAAGGATGTCCTTGAGTGGGTGGGTAATCGAGGAGGGGCAGCAGCCTTTCTGGATCCGGTTGTATAAAATGATCTTCAACCAAGTAGCCTAACAACTTTATTGAGTTCAGATTTAATTTGCTTTTTGACAAATTAAATATTGTTCAGTGTCAAGCTTTAAGAAAGCTTGCAAGGTTACTGTCTTGATCAGTCTGCGTGAGTCCACATACGGTGATTTCATCAAGATATGCGAAAGTCCCTTCTAACAACTCCGAGTCTATGATCCCTTAAACCACACGTTGAAATCCTGGAACACCATTGGTAACTCCAAAAGGGATTCTTCGAATGGTATAGTTTACCATTAGCCTCAAGAGCTGTGTAAGCACGATCCCGCTCTCGTATAGGGACTTGGTGGTAAGCACTCTTCAGGTTAATTGTGCTGAACACACTCGACTCTCGGAAGCGGAAAAGCGTCTAATAAGGTATACCTGTTTATCGTCTGGGAATAATCTATGCATAATCGTTCTTCCGATTACCTCCAGAGACAATGACTAGTTGTTTATAGCTATGGGCTTGATGGAGTCCAGTGGATTTGTAGATAACTCTGCTTCTGACACTTTGCCCATAGCAACACTACAAATATGAGGCAAGATGGGGACGTGGAGGCCATTTGAGGGCTTTCTCGCTCTCTTGGCAAAGGAAGACCCATGCATTGAGCAAAGGCTTCTTCTATGAATGTTGATGAGCTGCCACTGTCAATAAGTGCATTGGATTTAGTTTCATTGATAAGAACGTCAACAACTGATTTCGAAAGGCACATGGGAGCAGCACAAACAATAGCAGTAGTATTCTCTTCAATGGTGGATGTCACCTGTGTATTTGTATAGTGTCCTACTTTACTACTGTGCGAACATGTGTTTTCCTTTGCAGGACACGAACTACGAGGGTGTTTTACTTTACCGCATAAGTAGCGTGTTTTCCTATCATATCCACTAGCGACTAACAACAGCTGGGAAGCGAACCTATAATGTTTGCGAGTTTATCACCCAGGGGTACAGCAACTGGCCACTGACCGAATCTGTCGATGATATTCAGGAGGTACCGGAAACCTCAAGTTTCAAGGTTTCAAGTCATGCCAATCGTGCTGGCTAAACTTTGGTTCTCTGGTGTGGCACTCGCGTCTTTACCCAGAGCGTCACGTCACTATTCAGCAACGGCCAGCAATAACGAGCCTGTACCAATTTCACTGATGCAGTGACTTCTGAATGCATACAACTAGAATAGTACATGGTTTTGTTATTACTCTGAACTACATATGAACTTACCTTCTATCTTTCCCTTATAGTCCAGGAGCCGAGGGCTAAAAACGTTGACCGTTGAGTTGAAAGTTGGTTACTATTTTTTCTGATAGTTCCCTCACTGTTTGGTAACACCCCGCAAGTCTGCTCTCTCTGAAGTATGGACTAAGAAAATGGCGGCTCATCAAAAAAGTCAAAATTTGACTTATTAGTTGATAGTTACAATATTTACCACAGTTGAGGAATTGGCTTGTACTTTCCCAATTCACACCTCTGCTACCTCCTATGCTTGGCCATTAAGTTGCAGAGCCAATCAAAATTCGACGAATTTTGAACCAAATTTTGACTAGTTGACATTGGAATTTTGATTAGTTGACATTGGAAATTTGTATGGTGGATTCGCATCAAGTAACTGAGTCGAAAAACCCAAGTCTGCCACAATAGTTTCGTGGACTTCGACTTGCAGACGAGGTCAAAATTTGACTAAATTTTGGTCAAAAAATGACCTACGGAGTTGAAACCCTAAATTTATGTTACGAGTAGGTGAAGTGAAGTACTTTAAGAAGTCTGCTAGTGCTACCTAGTCTGCTTTCCTCATTTTGAGGACTCTTTAATGCAGACGAGGTCAAAATTTGATGAATTTGAAGGCTCAAAAATTGACTCATTAGTATATAGTTGCAAACGACGTGAATGAGTTCCACATCCATCACCTTTACTATAAAATGTTATCTGCCACCTCAAAAACGTGGAATAAAATGTTATAATGCATATTATATGCGTACTAATGGGTTTTACATTTCCATCCACTAAAGGCATACAGGAATACCGAGGCGATTAGTTAATATTCTTTTTATGAGCCATGGAGACAGAATATACTTCAAATATATAATTAGTAATTTTAGCCCAGAAGTAGTCTGCTGTATGAACACAACATTTTGAAGGTAGCAGATACTATTTACTGTTTACTGAGTTGCTGTAGATCCGATTCACGTCATTTTCAGCTGTCAACTATTCAGTTTTTTTGTTTTTGTTTTAATACTGGACAATTCTATTTCAGCGACTCTGCTTTGAAAATACCTCGTTTTTGAGGAGGCAGATAACATTTTATAGTAAAGGTGATGGATGTGGAACTCATTCACGTCGTTTGCAACTATCTACTAATGAGTCAATTTTTGAGCCTTCAAATTCATCAAATTTTGACCTCGTCTGCATTAAAGAGTCCTCAAAATGAGGAAAGCAGACTAGGTAATTCTTAAAGTACTTCACTTCACCTACTCGTAACATAAATTTCAAGTTTCAACTCCGTCGGTCATTTTTTGACCAAAATTTCGTCAAAGTCCACGAAACTATTGTGGCAGACTTGGGTTTTTCGACTCAGTTACTTGATGCGAATCCACCATACAAATTTCCAATGTCAACTAATCAAAATTCCAATGTCAACTAGTCAAAATTTGGTTCAAAATTCGTCGAATTTTGATTGGCTCTGCAACTTAATGGCCAAGCATAGGAGGTAGCAGAGGTGTGAATTGGGAAAGTACAAGCCAATTCCTCAACTGTGGTAAATATTGTAACTATCAACTAATAAGTCAAATTTTGACTTTTTTGATGAGCCGCCATTTTCTTAGTCCATACTTCAGAGAGAGCAGACTTGCGGGGTGTTACCAAACAGTGAGGGAACTATCAGAAAAAATAGTAACCAACTTTCAACTCAACGGTCAACGTTTTTAGCCTTGGCTCCCGGATTATTACCCCCACAAGCCTCACGTCGTGTATACGTCAAATAACCTCTTTGACTCACGGACTCCGAACGAAATGCAACTGGCTACTACTCACGTTTTTTTTTCAGGCTAGTTCTCGCAAGAACTCGAACTAGGCTGATACAGTTGCCAGTTTTCAAAACCTTCGGTTTTTATTTGTTTGGTTTGAAAATGGGCTCGTCGATGTTCCAGCTTTTGTCGTGCGTGTTCGCACGGGAGCGATAGGTCTCTCAGTGAACAGTCAACGCTTTCTGATGGGGGTTACCCAAACTTTTATTATTAGTCCCCCGCCAGAGAGCGCAAGACGTCTCTCCATTGAACTTGTGTGTTAGTCCACCAATTCCCCAACAGGGCTCACTATTACGAACGTTTCCTGTTGCCGGTCTTTCGATATCAACTCCAAATTCCGAAGTTTTTTATTTGCGGCAACGGAAAGTATAATAAGTACGTTTGTGCCGTGGGGGAATGAAATAGTTTCGTGCTTACGCAGAGTAACATTCACACTTCATACGTCAACACCAAGCTCTGTGTTGGATGACAGAAGTACAACGAGGACATAGTTGATAATTTAGTGAAATAACAGCCCTTGCCGAACGGCGATGAGACGCAAGTTTCTTGTACCCGTAACATGATTTGATATATCCCTTATAAATGGTATAGTGAGCGTAAATTGTGAACATTGGAGAACAACTCGATATCGTGATCGCCAGTTCCATACATGCAAAAAGTTTGAAGCTTCCGTTTTCGGCCTCCTCTCCGCCTTTTCCATGTAGAAACAGTTTTTTTGTGCTCTGATTGACTTCTTTGGACACCATCATCATCACCAGTCATTATTTCTATTCTGCTATTCATGAATCCCCCGTGCACATAAACAAACAAAATGTTTCATTCACAAGATCAAGAGAGCGACGTGAACAAAGGCGAGGGAACGAATAAAAAGTATGTTAAATGGTATTTTCGAACACTCAGGAAAGATACAGGAGTTCGCGAATGAGAGCTTGACGTATGGTATCGCAGAACGTCATGAAGACGTTGAAGAAGGTATGCCGTGGTGAGAACGTAGTGGAATACTTCACAATGAAATCTGCGACAACGAAGGCAAGCTCATAGAGCTTCCTGCCGTACACCAAATAACAGCACAACCGCGTGTTCTCAGCACAGAGCTCTAAACAAAACGGTATGGCCTGTATTGGGGTGTGAACTAAATCGATTGGTTAAGTGGCTAATCGTCTCAAATCATGCTGCACGTGTAATGCACAAGTTTTCAATGCGAAGACAAAAGTGTAACTTAAATCACTACCTCGTCAGTGGCGTCATGATGCCAACGTACCGCGAGGAACGTACTGGAAAGGACTACATAGAATCTGAAAAAGTTGAGAGTTGGGAGCTCGAAGAGAAATATCTGGTGCGTTGCAACACACAACTTTCCTTAGCTCTACGTCAATTCACTTTCTATATGGCTTTGTCTACTTAATCAATTCATTTGAACTTGGTCAAACAACACTTCACAGCAGCAGAAAGCGGCAGCGCTTACAGTTCCGGAATTTATTGTGCTGCTCGTACTCAATCCAGAACCATTCCTGAACAATTGTTACATAGGTAATTAATGAGGCTGTAAGCATTAGTTTTTTGAAGAAGGATAGTAATGACTTTTGCAGAGTTATTGGGTAAAAACTTTTAGAACTGTTATAAGCGAAACAGCGGTAGTTGAAATTCGGGAATTTCTGTAGTGAGCCCCATGTATCTCATAGCGGTTTTAAACACTCACCCTATAGGTATTGGATTGGACTACAACACGACTTTTTTTTGTAATATTCTAGTAACATTCCAGCGGAGTTTAAAAGGAAAAACCGCGGCAAAAACGCTTTTCGTCGAAAATTTTGATAATTTATTGTGCTGCTCTCGTCATTTTCCCACGAATGAGAATTTTATGGTATAATTATCCTATTATGAGCTACCAATATAACAAATTTAATCAAAATCGTTAGAGCCATTTTTGAGAAAAAAAATTTGGTGTTTTGATCACTATGATAACTATAGTTAACTTTCGGTGGTTTTTGGCCCATACCCTTATTTTTGCGTCCCATGGTAACCTGTAGGCTAGACATCAAGTTTCAGCTGATTTGGTACGGTTGTTTTCTCTAGAAACCGCGCTAAAATCGATTTCGTCGAAAGTTTTGATAATTTATTGTGCTGCTCTCGTCATTTTCCCACTAATGGGAATTTTATTGTATGAGTATATTATTAGGAGCTACAAATATAAAAAATTTAATCAAAATCGTTAGAGCCGTTTTTGAGAAAAAAAATGTTTGGTGGTTTGATCACTATGATAACTATAGTTAACTTTCGGTGGATTTCTTTCATACCCTTATTTTGACGTCCCATGGTGCCCTGTGAGCGAGATATGAAGTTTGAGCTAATTTGGTTTGGTGGTTTTTACTAAAAATCGTTCACAGACACACAGACCATTTTCCCAAATAGTGTTTTTCCGATTACATAACTTTCTTTTCTACTTCGTTGAGCCAAGGAAAGTAAAAAGGTTATCCAGGTTTTTTAACGCTTGACGAAGTGAAAAATGCCATTGCCAGGACAAACAATAACAAGGCTACTGGGAATAGGGATTTTGAATTAATCCATCACTAGAAGAATCACGGAAGTGGCATATTCAGATCCCCGTGCTTTCAAGTGCGATTTGGGAGCGAGAGGTAATGCAGAAAGATTAAGATCTAAGACTCGCGTGTTCCATCTTAAATGAACACGGTAAGACCAACTACACAAATGATAGAAGGATAATTCCGCCCGATGCAGTTGCAGTTGCAACACACAACTCTCCTTAGCTCTACAACAATTCACTTTGTACATGGCTAGTTCTATTTAATCAATTCATTTATCACTCAGTTAATTCGAACTTGACCAAACAACGCTTTACGGCAGCAGGAAGCTGTAGCGCCTACAGTTATGGAATTTATTGTGCTGCTCGTACTCATTTCAGGACCATTATTGAGCAATTGGTACACAGAAAATTAATGAGGCAGTAAACATGGATTTTTTGAAGGAGGATAGTAATTACTTTTGCAGAGTTATTGGGTAAAAACGTGTTCAACTGGTAGTAAGCAAAATGGCGGTAGTTGATATTCAGGAATTTTCGGAGTGTGCCTCATCTATCTCACGAGCGTTTTTAAGCACTCACCATATAGGTATTGGATTAGACTACAGTACCCATTTTCTTTAACATTCTACTAACAGTCCAGCAGAGTTTATAAGGCAAAGCCGCGCTAAAAACGCTTTTCGTTGAAAATTTTGATAATTTATTGTGCTACTCTCGTCATTTTCCCACAAATGAGAATTTTATGGTTTAATTATCTTATTGAGAGCTATCAATATAAAAAATTTAATCAATATCGTTAGAGCCGTTTTTGAGAAAAAAAATTTGGTGTTTTGATCACTATGATAACTATAGTTAACTTTCGGTGGGTTTAGCCCATACCCTTATTTTTGCGTCCCATGGTAATCTGTAGGCTAGACATCAAGCTTCAGCTGATTTGGTACGGTGGTTTTCTCTAGAAACCGCGCTAAAATCGATTTCGTCGAAGATTTTGATAATTTATTGTGCTGCTCTCGTCATTTTCCCACAAATGGGAATTTTATGGTATGATTATATTATTAAGAGCTACCAATATAAAAAATTTAATCAAAATCGTTACAGCCGTTTTGGAGAAAAAAAAAAGTTTGGTGGTTTGATCACTATGATAACTATAGTTAACTTTCGGTGGATTTTGTTCATACCCTTATTTTGGCGTCCCATGGTAACCTGCGGGCGAGATATGAAGTTTGAGCTGATTTGGTACGGTGGTTTTTCTAAAAATCGTTCACAGACACACATACATACACACACAGACCATTTTCTCAAATAGTTTTTTTCGGACTCAGGAGGGCCTGAAACGTAAAGATCTGAAGAAAACTCGAAAAAAAAATTTCAGCCGATTCCTTTCTACTTCGTAGAGCCCAGGAAAGTAAAAATGCACTCTAAATAATGGTGAATTTGGAGTATTACGACGAAGGCCCGACGAACGAAAGATGAATACAATATTTGCAGTACGGCAAGACGTCTAGAAAACTGCATGCATACAAGGACCACTTATTATTCATCGAATTCAAGCCGGTTTTCGATTGCATCGATCGGTCTACAGTTTCGCAAGCATTGGATCTCTGTCAAGCCTTCTAAAATTTGAGACTCATCAAATTGGAATAAACGTTGGTCCTAGATCGAAACTCTGTTGGTGTGTTCACTGGCGAAGATCCTTAGAAGCCGTTCTCGGCTGACGTTTTTAACTTCTTTTGTGCATATCCGTTGGACCAGCGGATTAAAAGAATTCGCTGCGAATGCGGACTATTTATTAATTTCAGCGAGGGTGACAACTCTTTTTAGCTGGCCTTTGAACAAACGAAGCTAACTTTCTCAATATAGACAGAATACACGAATTTGCCAACAGAGTCGAGAGAACTCGTTTAGCAGAACGTAATCGTAACGAGCCTCGAATGAGTACAATTATGAGGGTGTAACGAACTTAAGGCAGGTTTCTTTAGGTAAAACGTCGAATTGGTAGCGATCTGTTAACGATATTCGGGGAGTGAAAAACAACTAGAGCTTGAAGTGTTATCCGCTATCCGCTGTGGTGTCGTGAACATACTTGCGACGTTCATAAATGACTCACCAACGGGACTCTCCCTTTTTTCTCTCTCTCTCTCTAAAGATGATCGTAAATGGGACGGTGGCACCCAAAAAGAAGAAACTAAATAAATAGTACGTAAGGAAATGGAGAGGGTGCCCAGACTACCATACCCCGACTCTAGGGATAGAAAGATTGTGACGGGGGAGGATAGGAGGATGTTCCACGATAGAACGACCACCAGTTGAGGTACGACCCGAACCACTTAGCCCAGCCATCTGCTCAGCACTTTTCTTGCATCGCACACTACGCCAGGTCAACGCTGCAACCCTGATGTTACCTTCCTGTCGTATTTGCGTTTATTGGCTTGTCAAGTTAGCTCAAGATGCAGGCTGCCAGATACTACCTGGACATCCAGGATCACTGCGGGTTGTTCGAGACTGACGGCGACGATGTAAGGCCTCAGCCCTTCTTCAGAGACAACCCGGTAATGTCGTGCTCTCTCCACTTCCCAGCCCTCAGATGGCAATGCACCAGCAACCTGCTTGCAGACCGCATCATGACGCTTGACACGGCCCACATGAGTACGCGGAGACACTTGCACTACATGATTCAGTGACTCAAACAGGTTACCACAGGCATGACAACGAGCATTCACAACATTACGATCCCGAAATTGTGTACACCTCATGGCTGTAGGCCGTGACGCCGCATGAATGGCGAAAAGTACTGGTAATCCTTCCCATGAATGCCCTCTGACACCCATTTACTCCACCCCTGCAGAAGAGTAGAGGGAGTCAGGACACTGCCTAAGTTCCCGTCCGTCAACCGAACCATGCAGAGCAACCATAAACTCTGAGGGCTTACTGGGCTTGAGGGCAGATGGAGTCGCCATGTCACACCACCGCTGCTGATCCTGGACGAATCCACAACCAGCCGCAGTGAGTGTGACATCCCGGCCAGATGCCTACAAAACAAGCAGGTGCTTACGGCGCAAAAATGGAACAGTGGCAGAGAGAGAAGGATTCTATCAAGGCTTATCAACCTTCGGATGGTCAACCTCCCAAAAACCAACCAGTAGGGCAGCTTTGAGAGCAAGTACGTCCGAAGGAGGTGCAGCTTCTGCTATGGCTTCAGTGGAGCCTTGGATTGCCTGGAACGGAGGCAATTTTCCAAGACCTGGTGGCTTACCGTGTCAAAAGCCTGAGCAACGTCCAGGGCAATCGCATGAAATTGCTTATTTTTCTTCCGGACCAAGGACAACACTGTCTGAAGAGTCGTGAGATTCTTGGCAGTACCATCCACTGACCAGAATGCCCCCTGGACGCTGCCAATGGCACCGAGACGAGATGCCAACTCCTCTTTGAAGTGCAGGATGCTTCTGCCAGTGTGGGCCCGTGAGCCTTTGGCGTTTCTGAATGTCCGGCCACAGTAGCAACACTGGCAGTCATCTATTCTGGTGGAGATGGAGGAAGTGCAACCCCGTGCGCCTCCCTGAAAACCCCATCACTGCACATTGGCACCTGGGGGCTTTGAGGCTTCTTTTGGTTTTGGCTCATGGCGGGGAAAGGGCAATGAAGAGGGCGGGGAACCCGTTGGCATGCCCCCCCCCCTCGTTCACCAGAGCACCAGTTAGGCACCCTAAAGGGAAACCAGGACCCCCTGCATAAGGATCGATTGAAAGGAGACCTATACCCCTCTAGGGTGTTACCATCCACCACCACGAGGAGGTTGGTGATGGCTAGGGCCCCCTGGTCTGATCAAGACACGGCTGCACCCCTTTGGTCTTTACTGATGGGTGAGGCGACGGTTACACCTAAGGCTATTTTTTGGCCTATATCTACCTATAAGCCCTTCAGTGGCCTTTCCATTCAATTGCTTATCCTTCCTCATTCAGTTTCTTCCAGCCACCCCTTATATTTTCTCTATGGACTGCAAGGGCACTTTTGTCTAGACGATGACACGCCTTCCGAACTGCATGCCCCCCTGCCCACCTGGAATCAGCCACCTCATGGTATGTCCAGGCTGGACCAGGCGGTTTTGGTTGGTTGAGGCGAAGATTCTAACTCCTTTATTTATTATTTTGTTTCCGTACTAGGGCCAGGGCAGAGAAAAGGCACACAGTTCGTCGGGCTAGGTACTCTGCTCCCTCTTTTTATATCTTGGAGGTTTCCCATCACTGCCTAAACTGTTTTTGTCGTCCGGCTACATTCTCTGCTCCGTCCCTTGGAGTTTTCCCATCGTAGCGTCCGTGCAAGTTTCGCAGAGTCGGTGCTCTATGTCCTGGCCCTACCTAAGAGAACTAAGTAAACATACAAATGAGTTTAACACCCACAACGCTACACAAATAAACACTGACATACGCTCAAATAAATTACATGTACCCCGCTACTTTGATACACTCTCACATACCATAGCAAACACTGAACGACTAAGCTGAGGTCAACTCTCGTACGCCTAAATGCTACTTCGCTTTTTGTGGGTCACTAGGTCAAACGAAATTGTCAAAATCGATGTTAGCGTTACTCCACGTTTCAAAAACAATCTTTTCCAGATACTTTTGCCTAATAGAATCGTTTCAGTAAATAACTAGACGGATAATAAGCTAAGAGATTCACTTAAGCCGTAGAAGTCAATTACGTTTGAGGACAGGTTCGAGAAAATAGAATAATTGGAAGCGGGTAGAAAGGCGATAGGATTCGAGGAGTTGGGTGATGCGAATTGGAGCGAGGGGCCTGGAATGCAGACCCAACCCACGGAGGGGGACTCACTCGGTTCATTGCATACCTTATTGGTGAATTCGCTCGGGGAAGCCGCTCTTTTCTTCTTTTTTTTAAACAAAGTTGAAATGAATAAGCTCCTCCTTTATTGGGAGAAAGCCTTGAATGAAAATTAAGTCTGAGGAACGCTCTCCTTATTGCTGAAATGCTGCAGGTATATGAAGATTCTGCACTGCCCTTTCAGTTTCACGTGATAAAATCCCCTCAGGCAAGATCATCTATAAGAAAGAAAAGGAGGTGGAAAGACGAGAGAAGGTTTTTTTCTCCCGTCGTTTTGCTAATTATTCAATTATGACTATTTCGTGCACAGCTTCATCCTCTCTACCCCACATCTATTTTTACATCTTAACCGACCATTGGAAAGGGAACGAAGATCGGCCAAATCACAAATTAGTATACTGCACCATACCTGTGCAGAAGCAGTACTCTCTTCTGCAGATTACCTGAGGGTTTAGGTTAAAGGAAGATGATCGATACTGTCAAAATATTTATGCTTGTCTACAATTACTCGAATTTTGCTGCGATGTGGCAAGGACAATGTTTATACGTCATTGGGAAGAGGGAGACAGAGAGAGAGAGAGTTTTATTTAAACAACCTGAAAGGATTAGGGCCATTAGGGCCTTAAGTGCTCTGTTACACATTCCCTGGCAGAATACCACACACATCACGCATTAACAAACCTTGTACAGTGTAACAGAAGAAAGGTAAATATAAACTAGCCACTTCCGGATTATTTTTCTTTGCTTTGATTGCTGGGTGCTGTTCCATGAAATAATGAAGTTTTCGAGGGGTCGATGGACACCACAGAACGCAATGCTGACTATGCATGAATGAATGAATGAATAATGATATATATTTCCGAAATATTTACATATATAAGGAAAACAATATTAATTCCTGTCCTGTCCAGGAAACTAACCCCCTCATGGATCATTGAGCCATGCCAAGGGGGGGAGTTGCAGTAGTGAATTACTTCTTATTCTATATTAATTTATAACATTTAGTTCCTCAAATATTGACCTAAGATTTTTCATACACTACTACTTACTATATACCTACCTACTATGCTTAAAAGAAAAACAGAAAAATAATATGCTTAAACCTACTATGCTTCAAAGAAAAACAGAAAAATAATATGATATGTAAAAAAAAATCTGGTGCGTTGCAACACACAACTTTCCTTAGCTCTACAACAATTCACTTTGTACATGGCTAATTCTACTTACTCAATTCATTTATCACTCAGTTAATTTGAACTTGGTCAAACAACACGTCACAGCAGCAGGAAGCGGTAGCGCTTACAGTTCTGGAATTTATTATGCTGCTCGTACTCATTGCAGGACCATTATTGAGCGATTGGTACACAGGTAATTAATGAGGCTGTCACCACGAATTTTTTGAAGAAGGATAGTAATTACTTTTGCAGAGTTATTGGGTAAAAACATTTAGAACTGGTAGTAAGCGAAACGGTAGTAGTTGAAATTCAGAAATTTCTGGAGTGAGCCCCACGTATCTCATGAGCGTTTTCAAACACTAACCCTTTAGGTATTGGATTGGACTACAAATACCAATTTTTAAACATTCTACTAACATTCCAGCGGAGTTTATTAGGAAAAAACTTCGCGAAAAACGCTTTTCGTTGAAAATTTTGATAATTTATTGTGCTGGTCTCGTCATTTTCCCACAAATGGGAATTTGATGGTATAATAGTCTTATTGAGAGCTATCAATATAAAAAATGTAATCGAAATCGTTAGGGCCGTTTTTGAGAAAAAAAATATTTGGTGTTATGCTCACTATATCACTATGATAACTATAGTTAACTTTCGTTGGATGTTGCCCATACCCTTATTTTTGCGTCCCGTGGTAACCTGTAGGCTAGACATCAAGTTTCAGCTGATTTGGTACGGTTGTTTTCTCTAAAAACCGCGCTAAAATCAATTTCGTCGAAAGTTTTGGTAATTTATTGTGCTGCTCTCGTGATTTTCCCACGAATGGGAATTTCATGGTATAGTTACCATAGTGGGAGCTACCAATATAAAAAGTTTAATCAAAATCGTTAGAGCCGTTTTTGAGAAAAAAAATATTTGGTGTTTTGATCACTATGATAACTATAGTTAAATTTCTGTGGATTTTGTTCATACCCTTATTTTGGCGTCCCATGATTACTTGCGGGCTAGATATGAAGTTTGAGCTGATTTGGAACGGTCGTTTTCTCTAAAAATCGTTCACAGACACACACACACACACACCATTTTCCCAAATAGTGTTTTTCGGACTCAGGGGGGTCTGAAACGTAAAGATCTGAAGAGAACTCAAAATTTTTTTTTCAGCCGATTACATAACTTTCCTTTCTACTTCGTAGAGCCAAGGAAAGTAAAAAACTGAGCTAAAAACGCTTTTCGTCGAAAATTGTGATAATTTATTGTGCCGCTCTCGTCATTTTCCCAAGAATTGGAATTTTGTGGTATAATTGTCTTATTGAGACCTATCTATATAAAAAATTTGGTACGGTGGTTTTCTCACACACAGACACACAGACCATTTTCCCAAATAGTGTTTTTCGGACTCAGGGGGGTCTGAAACGTAAAGATCTGAAGAGAACTCAATTTTTTTTTTTTTAGCCGATTACATAAACTTTCCTTTCTACTTCGTAGAGCAAGGAAAGTAAAAAAGTAATTATTTATCAAACAGTATAAATACTGCACATCATGGCATCACATTCCGAGGGAGTGGCAGCAATGAGGTACGAGAAGACTGACTTTTTGTAAACCGTTCTGCTGACGGAATGAGGGTGGGCCAGAGCGCTCGATACGGTCCGCAAGATGTACGGCAGGTTGTGATACAGGTGGCGAGACGTAGATATTAAGCGGCTAGGTGGGATAGGTATCACTGCTTGGGTTGTTAATCTCACTGCACGGGTCTCTGTTCAGATGAGTTCGGCTTGTTGGTAGCCAATATTTCCGGATGCTTCTGGAAGTAAAGCAGAGCGTGCTTTATATAGAGCTGTTTCATAGTAAAAACTTTGGCCTCGTCAAACAGCTCAGCACTAGGGAACCTCCGGGGTTTTTTTAGATGTACCTTCAAAATAGCTCTTTGCAGTACATTTACTGGTTCCAGCACGCTACTGTAAGCATTACCCCACCAGAGAACGCCAAAACCAAGTACTGACTGTACTAAGGCTTTGTACAATAAAATGAGAGTGCTCTTCGAGAAGTAGTTTCACATGGTGTGGAATATGTGAACAAATTTCCTGATTTTCTTCGCCAAAGCGATCACCTACTAAGTTACAGCAGTCGTGTAAGTAGCATGGATCTTGCCTGAGACTGAGGGTCGTGGCAATGATTCATGAGCATAATCGAGTTATAGGTTTGTTGAGCTAAACGAAGAAGTGAACTTTGTCCAAGGGATTTTCTAGTGGAAATAGCCAAGTTGGCTATGGGAGAGTAAACTTCATGACTTAGTTCGTTGAGTTGCTCAATTGTCGACGTTTGTTCTTCTTATGGAGTTCCTAGTTCTAATAGGTTCGTTATTGCTCGAAATGTCGTTCGTGGACAGCCGATGATACGAGTACCCTTGATGCAAGTAAAGGTATTCCCTTCAGAACTTCTTTATTATATTAAGATTGCTTCTTGAGCGGTAACAATAATGTGACCTGTTTCAGGTATTTTCAACGTTTTAAGAAAATATCGGCACGTTCTGTTTTGTTTGTTTTTCAAAGTCAAAAATATGTCAGGCCTGTCGAGTTTCAGGGTTCTTCTGTCGATCGTATGATTAAACAATGCTTGGCCCCAAGGCAAGACCCCCCCCCTAAATTGTTATAAGACGGCGACCCTGTCACTGATTGACGTGAATAAGATGTTTATGCGATTCGTTTGTCTCAGGGTTAGTAGGTCAAAGGTTGATGGGTAACAAATCTAACTGGCGTATAAGTGTACCGCCTGACCAATGGTCGTAGTCTGGTGGCTATAGACGAAGATTTGCCTAAGTCAGCGGCTCTGCAAACGTTTCAACCCCCCATCCCATCATAACAGAAGTTTTGAATTTCCGCGGAGGTTGAGCGTATGAAATGCAATTAGGAATTCAAGAGCTCATAGTCATATCTTTGTTCGCGAAACGTGTGTGCGTGTGGTTAGATTGGAGTGGTTTGTTCTGGGATATGAGGTGGGGTATGTGCTAAGGATTGAGGACACCAGTGCTCACCATGCTGAGTGCCTTAGCTAAACCGGCGATAAAATGTGCAGTGCCTAGACCTCTCACGACTGATATAACTCTCTTATGAGCGTTGAGGAACCGCGTCAAATGGGATAGTTCCTACAATAGTAAGACAAACCTTTCGCAAAGCAGCCACACCTTCCAGCTTTGACATCTCCTATGCAACCTTATAAGTTTGCAGAGAGGATAGTGGCAACAAAAAAACGTGGCCACAGTTGAACGTGCCCCTTTGAAATTTGCCACTTAAGTAAATAGTTGGATCTGCTGGGAAACCGGATTAAAAACTCTTCTCGGATGGTGCGAATTTCCTCAGGGGAAACACTTGGGCAACAGCTCTCTACTGGGAGACTGGCCACATAACAACCTTCCGTCCACATACGCTGCAACACGAGATGCGCACTCATGCGCGTGTGCGCTGCTCCTCATAAGATCACCTGGGATGCAGAGACTGTGGTCCTGGGGGGGGGGGGATGCCGAAGACTGTAAAGGAGTGGAAGTGGTTCGGCGTACTGTGTTGAATGAAGTGTGCCTTTGAATGGTCCGGGCCTACCATGAACAGTGGGAGCTGATGGAGCAAGGATGATGGCTTAGTATTCCATAATTTCAGACTGCGTCACACGTTCATCGAACCGAATTTCAGACTCTGATGCGCAGAGCTCTCATCAGTACATACTTCCTAATTTTTTTATTATTATTTTTAACAAAAATCAATGTTTGTTCCAAAGTTTTTCCAGAGCAGTACAGACCAATAGCACAAACATACACAGGAGAGCAAGCAATCTGCGGAACTGGATACAAGTTTCACTGAAATTGAATCAAAACGGGGCAGTACCAAAGCTACAACCAGATCCAGATACGTTCGATACACACGGAAATTATATCAGCAGCGAGGAAGAATCGGAATTGTGTTAACGGATAAACAAAGGAGACCAGAAGCGGCCGGTGGGGTATGAAAAATCAGCAAGTAGGAATCGAGCTCACAAGGTCATCGCAGTTGGCAGCACGATCAACCTAAAGAACGCCATGAATAACAAATAAGGGGAATATCGAAGTGTCCAAAACCGAACGACCACACAGTCCCCTGCTCAACAGTTTCATTGCTTTCCTTTCGAGTTCGTTTCAATTGGAGCTTGTGTTTCCAAGTAATATAGAATCGATCACTCCACAGATTCATTGATGTCCAAATGTAACCGTGCAACCTCAACTAAGTTATAAATCGTTCCTGATGAGGAATCGGGTTTAACCTTTGGAATTGATACAACCCGGATTATCAGGAATAATCGTGTTCAATGAGCTGTTGAGATAGATAGTGGTTAGTTTAATGCACGTCCCTCAATTAATTCACAACTCGTTCACTTAACAAAATTGACCCTTTTTTTCTTCGGTAGACTTTTTATTATAATTCCGCAAATAACGTAACATTTTCCTTTTAAAATAACGAAACATTCTATGTATGATAGCCTCATAGGATATGCACGTGGGCTAGGAACACTCCGGACTCTACCCGTTCGGAAAGCTCGTTCCCTATAGTTTTTGACGCTGTAAGTACAGCACCTGGTATTGAATGGGAACAACACGCGTGAGGCTCAATATCTGATAGACCTGAAGCGCCGTAAAACTGACTCGCTTACTCTACTTAATTCATAACTGCACGATTGTCATCTCACAGCCGGTCATTTAAAGTTAACAAAATTCGTAAAAGTTGCAAGCATTTTGGAGTTCTGAGAATTGTCTGAGAGTTCCCACCAATTACTCGAATTTAAACAATCCACGTCCACCTCTCGATAACCCGTGGGGAGCATTGGCAAATTACGCACAACGGTTTATTGTTTTCTTGTGCAGCACGATTCTGACCTATCATATTCAATCCAAGGTCGAAAAGTATTAAGAATATAATAATAATAATAATAATAATAATAACCCAAATTTATTGACAGGAATAACGATAATACAACATGTTGAAGACAAAGTACGATATAAAATCCCGTCCACCAACACAATAAGTTATTCCGAACTTGTGGGCGCTGGTGGAGTCGCTCTCTCTCAGCCAAAAGAATATAGCTACAAAGCTCAGATTACAAATCTTATCTTCTTATCCTAACCAAAATAATATAGCTACAAATCGCATATTACAAAATTTGTATAAGATTTAATCTTATCTTCTCATCCTAGATAATATCATCCTTTTAAAGGCATTTAAACTCTCATAATCATCGAGATTAATCTTATAAGAGTAAAAGAAACGAAGAGCCCTATAATAAGCGTTCCTCCTCGCTCTCTCCGTGTGTACCTTAGGTAGAGCAATATTTGACGACAGCGCAGTGCGCGTGCGATGAGTAAAACATCTGTGCTCCGGCCGAATGCCAGTTTTAAACACAAGAATACATGACTGAAACAAAAACAGTTCTCCCGCGGTAAGTACATTAAATTCCCGGTATAATCGGAATCTTGGGTATAGGGGTCGTTTCTTAAGAGCAATTCTGATAACAATGTTCTGAACGACCTGCAAGGACGCCAGCAGAGATTTGTAGGCACTACCCCACACAACAATGCCATATTTAAGTAAAGAAAACACCAGGCCAAAATAAATAGAACGGAGCTGACGGAATGACAAAAAATGTCTAGCCTCTTTAAAAACGTAGAAAAACTTCCTTAATTTGATAATCAGAGACTCGATGTGGAAATTAAATTTAAGATTGTGGTCAAATAGAACTCCCAGGTACTTACATTTAGGGACCAACGGCAAATTTATACACTTACAAGATTCCTTATAAAGGAAGCACTCATAATTATGAAAAGACACACCTGACAGATCGGAATAACCACGATTAGAAAAGGAAAAACGCATTAAAGAGGTCTTGTCCACATATAGCATAGTTATTTCAACGATTAGGGAAATAACAACTCTTATGCTAACGATAATACTCGTACCATTCGATTCAGCTCCGAAAAATACGAGCTAACGATACGAAACATGACGCAGGCACTTGGCACGACGCGACGAGTAGAACTGACGGGTGGTTGCAGTGAGACAGGAGGAAGTACGGGAAATGAGCGCAGGCCTGGAAGAAACGATAACTTTCGCTGAGTTTCTTCAAGTAATAGAATTTACATGGCTATATTTCATGTGATTTCACGGTTTTCTATGTAGACGCGGTCCTCCACCTCTGAGACTCGTCCTGTTTATCTCTTCATCAAAAAATAAATAGGAAACGACACAATTTCGTTTTTGGCTAATTTTTAAAACCATTTTTTGCCCATACTAACCATGAGTTTCGTCCGATCGGATTGTCGAGTTGGTGGGAACAACTATATCCCAAACGGAATTTTGAGCGAAAGAACGGATTTTTTAGAACGTGATTAAGATTGCGTGTTGTTATTACGCGAGGTTGGCTGTGGCCGAGGGTTGTGGGCAACTCGAAGCCTTCAGGAAGTCAGATAGTGGGGCCTCGTTTTGGATGGAACAGTAGTCGGAATGGTGGATTCTTCGGCATCGGGTTCCGGTTGTCCGCGAACGTGTCCCAACTGCCGCTTTCTATAAATTACGAGTTTTCGATGTATCGACTCGGACTCGCGAGCCGATTCATGTTTTCACTCTTGGCCGGCTGCAAGTCTCGCCCGTACTTTCACAGTTCTCAGAGCCAAGGACATCCGGTAGGTATCGGCTCAGATCCTGATAGCGTCTTCATTTGCTCAGAGCGGCGGTCTGCGCACCTCCTCAGCTTGAAAAGGACTTCGTTCTCCTTCTTAGAGGACTGACTTGAGCTGCAGTACGCACTTTCTTCAACGACCCAACGCAGAAGACGATTTCGTTGAACTGGAAATGCTTGGAGTCAGTAGAGTCGAGTCCCCGTCACTCTACTAGCATTTAAAGTAAAGTTAATTCGTTTTATTCGGAATGCAGCCACAGGTAAAGATCACGACCGTTTCTTGACATCAACACAATATCCATCAACTTCCTCTAGCTATGAATGAAAGTGGTATTGCTTCTTCCAGCTGCCCTGCATCCTGGGTTGGTGTGTGGGGACCGTCAAGTGCGATTGTACACTGTGGGGAATGGGCATCTCCCCGATTTTCCCGTACCTTCTTCGGCCCGCTGTAATGAATGCCTAGCAATGCCGATAACTATGTGACGGTTGTGGTGGAGAAGGCACGCCACGAGAATTAACGTCTCACTAAATAATTTCTCGCCTAGATACCCCATAAAGTAAAATAAAAAAAAAGATTATGGTGGGGAAATACACCAAGTATGTAGGGGTGTTGAAGAGGGAATTTAGGACGAGTTGCTGGAAAGATGCCAGAGAGGGCAGGAGATTTTAAACAGCGTTGAAATGACCTTCAGCCGGCCTCTGCCCGCACCTCAGGAACCACGGGCAACACAGATCAAACCTAGGGCTATTATCGACTAGTGTTAGGCTATGTTAGGCGAGGAAAAAGATGCACGTTCGTGACGTTGGCAATCACGCCATGAATCTGCGTGCAACAGGTGTAAGCTCAGCAATTAGTACGTTCTTCGTACTGTGAAGGCATCCAGGCCCTTGTAGACGAGTGGACTATGAGTATGTTTAAACCCGTTCAACTCCAATAGCACAACCAGCCAACGGAGAGTTCTGGGATTCTAAATGTGATTCTTGGCCAGCTACCCGTTGACACGGTGACCATTGTGTCACTGACTTTCCCCACTTCGGCCAAGCTCCGTGTAGACCTCTCCACTGAATTAGAACGTGCTGCGCTAGATGAATGAGTTCCTCACGGGACGTGGCGACTTCAATGCGCGGCTGTACTTATTTTCTTTCAAAGGCAATACAAACAGGCACTCCAGAACTTCTTGCGCCTCCAGTGCTATGTGGTTTCTCCCACGGTGAGTGATGGTTGCTGGAAGAGCAGCCAAACCTTCTTCCGCTTTTACGGCTACGAAGCAAGCTTATAACCGTTTCACCCAGTTTGTGAAGAAGCTTACGGCAAAAAAAACGAGGCGTTAGTTGATCTCTCACTTTGTACCTGGCTGCCCAAGTAAATTGTGAGCTCGGGTGGGAAACCAGATAAGTAACTTCTACCAGATAGTACGGATTCCCTATGGTCATAAAACATGGGAAACAGCTCTCTACCATAAGACTGACAAATGGCAGATGGTTGCAATGAGACGGGAGGCAGTGTGAGAAATGAGCGCAGGTGGGCCCTCAAACAGTCTTCGATAAAGCACGAGTAACAACAGCCAGGCTCAACTAAGTTAACCTACCTTGATTAGTATTTATCATCGAACCTCATTATTACACCTTAGTTCAACGGCCCTAAAAGCGGGCTTAGTCGGCGCGTCGTTTGGAGACGTTCTTGAACAACGTTTTTATTTTGAGTAATTGAGACGTGGTCATCAATATCTATTGAAACTGAAACGCTGTGAATTTCACGATTTGTACATTCATCACAATTTTGTTGGTGTCATGGTGGGCATAGTGATAAGGTTATCTTAGTTCTTTGCATAGCATTTGATGTAGCAGCTGCTGAGTATTTCTGAATCACAAAAAGGCAGGAAAAAAACCGCTATACAATGTTACTTATAAAACGGAACTAAGGCAATGCCGAAGATGGAAGGATTTTGAGAGTAGGAAAAGAGAGGGGGAGCAGAGATAAAACTGGCCTGAAGAGTAGGAGATTGAAGAACTGGGCGATTAGGTGTGACTCATATGTTTGACGAATTGGCGAAGTCCAGAGTTCAGTTGCCGACACAATGCGCCTCGAACTCGCGTAATTTGCCAAACATCCCGCCCACCAACACAACAACGTTGGGGAAAGCGTGGAGTTCGAAGGATACTCCAATTTCTTCCCTCAATAAAAGCCGGTATAGAAGGAAGAAGAAGTTGCCGAACGGTAAAATTATATTTGACGGGGATTTTAATGGAATGTCCTAAACTGGAAATTTTAACCTGGACTGTCAGCATGATGATGGTAGAGGAGACGAAGCGATGGTGAATCACTTGGTGAGTGGTGCTGAAGTTCGTGATAAATGTAGAGCTCCTTGGGAGAACAATTGTTTTGTGGCACTTTAGGGAGCACAATGTGTACTTCCTCGTAGAGGAAAAAAGGGGGCGTCTTGGACGAGAAAAAAGGCAGGAAAAAACCGCTATACAATGTTACTTATAAAATGGAACTAAGGCAATGCCGAAGATGAAAGGATTTTGAGAGTAGGAAGCAGAGATAAAACAGAGCCTGACGAGTAGGAGATTGAAGAACTGGGCGATTAGGTGTGACTCATATGTTTGACGAATTGGCGAAGTCCAGAGTTCAGTTGCCAACACAATGCGCCTCGAAGTCGCGTAATTGCCCAAACACGTAAGTTAATGTTTCTCCTCATACCTCTACTATTCTCATCTACTGCCCTTGAATTCCAGCAATATAAAAAAAGAAGGTAAGTATCATTCCGCGAACTATTCACATGTCACATGTACATTGCAGAAAGCGTCCTTTCTTGAGCTCAACATCTTCCCCGCTGTCAACGAGCACACATCGTCACGTCTACTTGCGTTGTTCTCGAACTGTTTTAGGCAGCCAAGCTTTTCCCCGACTCGAAATGTTCTTCACAGAACGAGGGTCAGGTGCGCGCCTGATCCTATTTGTTCTTCATGGAGTTGGAACGAGGGGAGAGCCGTTAGAACTGAAGCTAATTGAACTATTAGCGAGACAAAAGCGCCAAGTCGGTTTGGAGTCTCCAATTCGTCTCGCCGTCCCATTCAAATGTTAACCAGCCCTGGGGTTTAAAACGAAAAAAAAAACCTCTGGTTTCGGTGGGAAAGAGAAGTTGTCGAATGAAAGAGGCTAAGAGAAAAAGCTGTCTCTTTTATCACCTTCGAAACCTTTAGTATTTGCCTAATAACCGGCTGGCTGACTTCTGCGAAGTAAATATTGGCTCTTTTCTATTGGCCGTTGGAAAGTCGGATCGGAGATCTCAGTCATAGTTTGAGGCAACATCGGCATCACCGTCACCTGAGCAAGAAACGTACTGAATGATTGGTTGTAGCAGTGTATTAGCACGCACGTAATTAGGCCATCTGGCTACTCATCTTCTGCAGGATTACTCTCCGGATGCAGTTTTAGCCTCAGAAGGGCCTGCCGAAAAGGATATGGTTAACAATATGAACAAGATGGGCGAGAATGACGAAGAACAAAATCTCTGGTGTGAATCATGATGCTACCTTCCACAACCTTTGTATTGCTACTTATCCATGCTCTGTATCTCCATTCATAGTATTTTTTCTGAAAGGCTCATGAAGAGCGAAATGCGAAAAACGAACTATTAATGTAGAGGTAACCTCACTTTCCGTTCACCACCGTTGTTAATATAAAGGGGAATCGAAAGACAATTGACTGGACTAACCCTGGACTGGATTGGGTCTCTTTCCTCCAAATTCAGCATTAACAGTACACCCCGTAACACAAACCTACCCATCTTGCAAGCCCATGATTCGTCCTAATGACGTCAACCTTCAAGTCTTTTGAGGTCTCCGTGTTGCTGCATTTGTAATAGTTGCACCTATAGAATAGAATCGCCACTCCTCCACTCACACCCATTTTTAATTTTCCGATTTGTGTCAGGTCTTTCAAGTTATTCAATTTGTTAAGGACTTATTTAAGGTTTATTTAATTTATTCAATAATTAGTTTTCTTTAAATTATTTTGCAGTGGGCTCATAAGCATACTTGTGTCCTTACTTGTTTTTTACTTTCCTTGGCTCTACGAAGTAGAAAGGAAAGTTATGTAATCGGCTGAAAAAAAAATTTTGAGTTTTCTTCAGATCTTTACGTTTCAGACCCCCCTGAAAAACACTATTTGGGAAAATGGTCTGTGTGTGTGTATGTGTGTCTGTGAACGAATTGTAGAGAAAACCACCGTACCAAATCAACTCAAACTTGATATCTCGCCCGTAGGCCTCTATGGGACGTCAAAATAAGGGTTTGAACAAAATCCACCGCAAGTTAACTATAGTTATCATATTGATCAAAACACCAAATATTTTTTTTCTCAAAAACGGCTCTAACGATTTTGATTAAATTGTTTATATTGATAGCTCTCAATAAGGCAATTATACCATAAAATTTCCATTTAGGGAAAATGACGAGAGCAGCACAATAAATTACCTAAACTTTCGACAAAATCGATTTTAGCGCGGTTTTTAGAGAAAACAAGCGTACCAAATCAGCTGAAACATGATGTCTAGCCTACAGGTTACCACGGGACGCAAAAATAAGGGTATGGGCAAAATCCACCGAAAGTTAACTATAGTTATCATAGTGATCAAAACACCAAATTTTTTTTCTCAAAAACGGCTCTAACGATTTTGATCAAATTTGTTATATAGGTAGCTCTCAATAAGGCAACTATACCATAAAATTCCCATTAGTGGGAAAATGACGAGAGCAGCACAATAAATTATCAAAATTTTCGACGAAAAGCGTTTTTGCCGCGGTTTTTTCCTTATAAACTCCGCTGGAATGTTAGTAGAATGTTTTTAAAAAATTCGTATTGTAGTCCAATCCAATATCTATAGGGTGAGTGTTTAAAAACGCTCATGAGATACATGGGGCTCAGTCCAGAAATTCCTGAGTTTCAACTACCGCCGTTTCGCTTACTACCAGTTCTAAAAGTTTTTACCCTATAACTCTACAAAAGTAATTACTATCCTTCTTCAAAAAATTTGTGTTTACAGCCTCATTGATTATCTGTATACCAATTGCTCAATAATGGTCCTGCGATGAGTACGAGCAGCACAATAAATTCCATAACTGGAGGCGCTACCGCTTCCTGCTGCTGTGACGTGTTGTTTGACCAAGTTCAAAGAAACTGAGTGATAAATGAATCGATTAAATAGAATTAACCATGTACACAAGTGAATTGACGTAGAGCTAAGGAAAGTTGAGTGTTGCAACGCACCAGATATTTGAAAAATTTCTTGAACGTATTTGTCCACAACCCCCCCAACTTTACGATATATTTAGTAATATATCTGGATGATATACACAAAAATATCTGGTGCGTTGCAACACACAACTTTCCGTAGCTCTACAACAATTCACTTTGTACATGGCTAATTCTATTTAATCAATTCATTTATCACTCAGTTAATTTGAATTTGGTCAAACAGCACTTTACGGCAGCAAGAAGCGGTAGCGCTTACAATTCCAGATTTTATTGTGCTGCTCGTACTCATTGCAGGACCATTATTGAGCAATTGGTACACAGATAATTAATAATCGAAATCGTAAGAGCTGTTTTTAAGAAAAAAATTTGGTGTTTTGGTCACTATGATGACTATAGTTCACTTTCGGTGGATTTTGCCCATACCCTTATTTTTGCGTCCCGTGGTAACCTGTAGGCTAGACATCAAGTTTCAGCTGATTTGGTACGGTTGTTTTCTCTAAAAACCGCGCTAAAATCGATTTCGTCGAAAGTTTTGGTAATTTATTGTGCTGCTCTCGTCATTTTCCCACGAATGGGAATTTTCCGGTATAGTTGCCATGTTGGGAGCTACCAATATAAAAAATTTAACCAAAATCATTAGAGTCGTTTTTGAGAAAAAAAAATTTGGTGTTTTGATTACTGTAATAACTATAGTTAACTTTCGATGGATTTTGTTCATACCCTTATTTTGGCGCCCCAAGATAACCTGCGGGGGAGATATGAAGTTTGAGCTGATTTGGTACGGTGGTTTTTCTAAAAATCGTTCACAGACATACACGGACACACAGACCATTTTCCCAAATAGTGTTTTTCGGACTCAGGGGGGTCTGAAACGTGAAGGTCTGAAGAAAACCCAAAATTTTTTTCAGCCGACTACATAACATTCCTTTTTACTTTGTAGAGCCAAGGAAAGTAAATACATTGTGCATATACTCAAAATAATTATAATTAACAAAACTTGTACGTGTAAACGTTTTGTTAACTTATCAGATACAAGTAGTTTTGACATCATTTAGTTCCAGTATACTCGTTGCTTATTTCTTGTAGTTTTTTTACTTTCTTGGGCTCTACTGAAGAAAAAAAACAGTGTTCTTCAGTTCTATAAGTGTTAAAGCCTACTGAGTCTGAAAAACACAATTTGGAAAATGGTCTGTGTGTCTGAGAACGATTTTGAGAAAAAACGGATGAACCAAACCAGCTCAAACTTGGGACGCCAAAATTGGGGTATGATCAAAATCGGCCCAAAAGTACTTATAGTTATCATAGTGATCAAAACACCAAATATTTTGTACGGCTCTAACGATTTGAAATTGATTTGAGCCATCGTGTCCTGTGCCTGAAAATACTAACATTAGGGAGAACTGTATTTCTTTAGCTCCATGAACGTTGAGCTGATGAAAGGCGTCCACTAGAACGGTCAAAATCTCTCCTCTCCTCGTCCTTCCAAAACCCACGACTCCGGAAAATCCAAGTTCTCTTATCATCTAGATATGAAGTGAAGAGAGGAGTTGAAAGCGATGTAGGTAAGCCACCTACACGGCTTACGTTGGAGTAAATAAAAAGTACATTATAACCTCGAATCAATGAAAACCGACATTAGCGCCGAAAGGAACTTTTCCCTTTCTCCCGGGAAAGTAACGATAAAAGGATAGTAGCCGCTAGTATCTTAACAACCGCTTCCGAAGACCACAATCTTAGCCACAACTGGCGAAGAAGAGAATTGCTCAGTCCTCGATTTTCCGCACGGGTTGGCCAATGAAGCGCCCCATTGATTCGAAGCGTCAACCGCTGGAACGAAATCTTCGGAGGCAAACAAGACGCCCCAGACCAGAGTTTTTCTACGTGAATCGAACCGATTTGATTTACTACAGGGCGATACAAAATAAAATGTACGTATTTGAAGTACGAATGCGTTGAGTAAAAGGCAAGTTTGATTCGAAGTATTCATAAAATACCTTTGTGGTTTGGGCTGGAGCGCTGCAGACCTTGACTGCTGAGGCCTACGGCTTTAGGTTCGCTAAGAACGTCCAAACAGTCTCACGACAGGAGCATCCTACTGCATTGTAAAAACCGTCCCAGGAGAAGAAGAAGAAGCAGCAGCTGATTTACTTGCCCTGAATATTGACAAAGTGATAGGCTGTGTGGAATCGTTGCTTGAAGTATCTGCACGGTGCACAAGAATAAAAGGGCGAGATTGTTGGAAAGATATCGAATGACTTGACAGTAGCAAATTTGATTCTTCTTTTGTGCAATGCGTTAGATGAAGCGCCAAGGCAGAGATAATTCTTTTACATGCCTTCACAGATTAAGTTGCCCTGCTCGTGGGTACCTAGCAGAGCTCATCCCTTCTTACCTCCATACTTTAGTTTTGAGAAGCAATTTTTAAATGACTAAGGTGAAATGATTATTCAGTTTTCTACCCCTAACCGATCCAATGTGGAAGCTTTACTGTCCTTGAATATCCGCTTTGCAAAAGAACCTATTTGCTAGCGCATTTGTACTAAGTTGCCCTTGGTTATGTGTCTGAGACGTCTTAGATCTGTTTCAAACTTAAAGGAACCTTTAACGTAACTTAATTTTGATCTTTCGGCTGTGAATGTCTGTTACTGTTTCGTTTTCAACTTGAAACTGTAACTTGAATGAGCTGTTAATATATTAATCTAAGTGTTTCACGTGCATTGTTCTGCGCATTGGACGAACCATATCTTATGACCTCATTGTATAATATTATCTGGGAATAAAGATTTCTATAAAGTCAAGTTAGTATTCATGCTGACTTATGAGATTTAATGTAACGTTCTCCCTCCATTTCACTAACTGCTTTTGCATATATATCTATTGATATTGAATGCTGGTCGAATGATGATTAATTTTGATACAAAATCTAGAACGGCAAAGAATATAGATTTTTTCTAAAATTGAGGTGTTGATCCCTCAATGGCCTGCCTCTTGACTCTCCAACCAGAAAAGTCTCTCTCTCTCTCTCTCTCTCTCTCTCTCTCTCTCTCTCTCTCTCTCTCTCCCCGCGAAGTGCGCCTGCAGCTTGTGCTTAGTCTTATAACGCCACATTTCGATTACGCAGCAGCAGTTTTCACCGATCTCAAAAGCGAAGACCTGTACAGATTACAGAAGGCTGAAAACGCCGCGCTTCGTTTCGCCCTACGCCTTCGGCTGGACGAACACCTGACACCGCACTATCGTCAGCTCGGGTGGCTGAAGATTAGGGACAGGCGAATGCTGCAAGTTTCATCACTAGTGGCAACACTAGTTTTCAAGACGCTTAAATTTGAAAAACCCTCCTATTTATTTGAGAAGTTCGGTTTCCTCCTTCACCGGGGCACGCGTGGGAGGAACAAGTTCTTGAGAATTCCGTGCCACAGAACTGAAATGCTCGCGCGATCCTTTTATGTGCAGGGTGCGAATGTGTTCAACGAAAACGTTAATCTGTCGTGCAAAGTTGGAGCTTTTAAAGATAAATTTCGCAAGATGCTGTTGGACAGATACCATTGATGACGCAAGAAGATTATAATATGTTGACTGCTTTTCACATTTTTGCATGTTTATCATTGTTTTTCATAGTTATTATTATTGTTTTTGGACATAAATGCGTGGCGAGTACGAGTCTCTCTCTGCGAACGGCGCAGTCATTTTTGCTGTATAGTTTGAAAGCGTGTATGTTCGTGATTTGTGTTCTTAGGTTAGGTTGTGTATAGTGAGAGAAGGGGAGGAATATACAAGTACTCGCCCTTCTCATTGTATGATAGTAGATTTTTGGAGAGAATGTAATTTATTCGGTATGATTGTAAATTTTTGTGTGTTGTGTGTTTTCAGCGTCAGTGTGCATTTAATTTATTTCGGTACGACTGTGATAGATGATTAATAAAATATTTCAAAGTTCTTTGCGCGGAGAGAGTCTCGTGAAAAACATACCAACTGACAGTCACGTTGTATAGTAGTCTGTATATATATGTATATGTCAGTGTTTAACGCTATGAGGAATTGTTCGTATTTGGTTTCCAGGGGAAATGGTAGAGAGGGCTCTATAGCCCTAATTTCCCCTGGTCAATAAATCAATAAATCTCTCTCTCTTCTTTCTCTCTCAACCCCCAATAAATAACCCCCTCAATGTAATAAATAATGTAATTAATTGGCATCGTAGAACCCAACAGTCTTTTCACCATCTCTCACACTCCGCACTCCAACACAATCTTATTAGTACGTGCTATTACTAATATATACGTATAGAGTCAGCCTTGCTTTACTCCTAGCCTTAGAGGAAACTAGAGCCCAGATTTGTTTCATTTTTTAACCAATGTTGCTAAGTAATGTGATAAAATATGAAGAATAACATTTATTGCACCAACGTGCTCAACAAAACATCCCAATAAACCAACACTCTACCAAAACTAAAATATGACAACTTTAATCTAACATCAGCTCATCATGAGACATGGGGAAACATCATTTACGTACACATCATCTGTCTAGTGATGTCTACTTCACTATGATTTTACTTCAAGCGTAAGGCCCTGGCTTTAATGTAGAATGCAAAGCAACTACAAGGAAGTTGGTCGGTAGGAAAATTGAGTCAGAAAACTTGATATCCTGTACGAAGAACCCTTCAGAAGAAGCCAAAGACGCTCTGAGGGATGTGATCTTGAATCCAACTCTCAGGCTGCATTTCTTCGTCGGAGGAGTCATCATCTTGCACGTTTGATTCTTGTAAGGCACTCAAGAAAGCGAGACCCGGGCTTGTTTGATTTTCTTGCATCCGCGGCTTTGGAATTGGCTGTGGTTTCGGTAGCGGCGGTTTGGGAGTCGCCGTAGACGCGCTTTCCAACAGTCTGAGGAGAAGAGTTGATTCGGGTTTGTTTCGAGAAGGCGTTGCTTCATCCTTTTTATCAAAGGGGTTGCGATCGTTCAAATGTGAAGGGCTAACGATATTTCTAGATTCGATTGGTTCTACTACAATCTGTGGGTGGCTGTTGTAAACCTCGTGGGCCGGGAAACTGAAGTTTATTGGTTCCTCGTCGTCTTCCTCAAACTCGCCCTCATCAGGCTCCAAAGACAGATAGTTGGAGTGAGGACTTACTTCAACTACCACTACATTTGGGGAACTATCAGGATGTAGAGCGTTCGGTTCATCCTCCGCAAAATCGCTTTGGCTGAAGTCGAAGATTCGACCTGGTTTCGCGTGTTCATTAGTATCTTTATCCTTTGTCACTCGTCTGTGATAAAACTCCTCGATCACTTCACCGTGTGGCTCGATAGGTTCCATCTTCGGTCCTGAAATGCAACACAATTTGTAAATACTGATCTGTTGCGTTTTATTTCAATAAGTTGTAAGGCTTTCATAGTGTACTCCCTCTACTAGCTACTCCTGAATGACTGAGGCTACCTGGTGTAACATTCTTTGTTAGGAGGGCAGCATACAGAAGGGAGGGGGGGGGGATGGACATCGCTATGAAAAGAGTTGTGCTTTCTTAACAGCTGGAGGAGAAAGAACAGTCGAGAAATATGGCCATTCCTGAACAACTAACAGCTTCAGTCAGGTCTGCTACACGTTTCTTAAGCACTTTTCCCCTAGCTCGTGTACGAATCAAACGTTCCCATCTAAGGAGCATATGATTTTCTTTGAATAAGCCCGAATAGGTAATCAAGTCTCAATGATGATTGGCTGAGCAGGAATCCTGGAAACTCCAGGGAAAACTAGTATCAACTACCAAATTTCAATAGTGTGTGCCTCAGATAAGAGTCAACACGCAAGAGTTCGAAGCTAAGGAATCCAGTACATACATGTATCTAATTCTCTTGTAACCGATATCTGTCATCATTACCTTCAACGATCTCATTGCCAGCACCCACGCTGGGTAACTCAGGTGTGGGCAGTCGACGGCGCAGCTTATATTCAAGCGGAACGATGAAGACCAACATGATTACACCGGTACATCATATCAGATTAGACTCCTCAATGAAAATTATTGGGATGGTCTCTTCCTACAAACCAAGCATCTCCAGCTCAATCTTCAATCGTTCGAATTCGGAGGTGAGTGTCACTTTCAAACAAATCCAACACTCTCATCTTGCCATTCAACGAAATAGAGAAAACATGAGGGGGTTAGCATTATTCTCAAAGACGGTTCTTAAAATCTTGGTTAAACACGCAAATTAACTTCTAGCTTTTATTCTGTGTAACTATCTATTTGTAAGTTGTAAGTAACGGAGATGCACACCACGAAAAGCAAAAAGAGTTCTGCTGAGATTTATGTAAACTGAACGAAAACAAATTAGATCTAGTTTGTAGAGCAATAACGCGCGTGAAGTTGAGGGAAGTTTCGTGCTACGCAGCTCAGAAGCCTTCAAGACGTAAACACATGAAGAAAATTTGATAAAAAATGTCAATGTAACACCTAACTTTTTATTTTGTCGGGCTAGAGGAAGTCAACTTCCAGCTATCAAACACAGCAGATGTCTTACAGAAAGATAAATTAATTTATATTGTTATACGAGACTATCGAGAAAGGTATACTACCTCGTTTATTCGATGGACCTTTGGCCAGGCTGTTTTCAGAAGAAGCAGACAACTGTTGAGCAAGCCGGTCATAATTGTAGCAAAGGAAGAATGCTGCAAGAAAAAAAAAAGTCGCTTCCTATAAATATCAATTCGAGAGCAACTTAACTATCATCGTCAATATATACCAATAAAGCACACCTAATCGCCCAACTGTTCAGCTCTGCTCAAGGTGCTGATTCCTAGGTTTTGTAACGAGTGCGGTTGGGCGCTTGGAACAGACCCAGGGTGGAGGCTTGGAACAGTGCCTTTTAAGGTGATAACCAGATGGAGGTTTTAGAGAGGTTGAGGAGGGAGTTGTTTCTCTCCCTTGGGGGTGTTTTTGTTTTGGTCTGTCCCACGGAGGGTTTTTTCCGAAAGAGGAGAGTTCCGAATGAGATTGAGTTCCGACTCCCGTTTTGGTTTAATATTCATTCTGAATAATAACCCTATGTTTTCGGTCACAAAAAAGTTTTTACAACCCCCCCTCAAAATTTGATACTTTACGTTTCAAGACTTGGAGATTCCAAATTTGCAATGTCCGTCCGCCGTCCCCCATCCCCCATCCCCCGTCTCCCGTCCCCCGTCCGCCGTCCGGGCCGTTTTGTGCCTTTAACGTGGTCTAAAAAACTCGTTCTTTCGCCCAAAAATCCGATTTGGTATCTAGTTGTGCCCGCGATATCGGCAATCCGATCGGACGAAGCCCGTGGTTGTAATGGGCAAAAAACGGTTAAAAAAATTAGTACAACGCGGGAGCTACAGCGTTTCGTCGTTTGAACTCCCTCCCATTAAAAAAGCAACCGCGCTCGAGGCTCGCTTGCCTCCCAACGACGCCCGCCGCCACCCAACTCCCCTTTCGCCTTTCGCTTCAAGCTCCCCCGTTCCAATTTTCCCGACGTTTTGGTTTTAATACGATTCAATTTTTTTAGATTCTTTCGTTTCATTCTCATTTTGGTTAAATTTTGATATTAGTATTTAGTGTGCATGTTTTCATATTAAAATTCAGTTTTTTCTAGATACTTCCGTTTATTTTTGTTTATTTTAATATTACGATTCAGTTCTTTTCAACCGATTCGACGATTCGACTTTTTTCTGTTCTTTTTTTTTGGGTTTCATTATGATATTTTTCGATGCTGAATCGAACAGGATGGGTCTGGGAGCATTAATGCTAGGTCAAGCTGATTATCCGAATAATAAACCGTTGTGTAATAATTTGCAGGGTTTTTCGGTTCTGGTTCCTTAATGGGTTCTTCTGGAGAGCTTCAGGTTCGAACGAAGAAACAAGATCCCTGGCCGTTTCTTCTTTTTTTTGGCATGCCAAAAGTAGGGTAGAAAGACGTTTTAATTTAATTTTTATTTTCTTAAATATATTTTGGTTGAAATTTTGATTGGAAGGAGAAGTCTGTTATTTTATTTTAATACATATATATTTCTATTTTTTTTAGTTATTTTCCTTCTGTTTTGTTTCTATTTCTGTAAAGAAATATTTCGTTGTTGTGGGCTTCATCCCCAGGAGGAGTTTTACGCAAAATCTTTAATTCCGTCACAGTTTTCTTCTTTTCATTCGTTCTTAGGCTAAGAAACACTTTGCCGCCACCGCAATGTCCACTCTGATATTCTGATATTGTCAGGGATCCAAGCAGGAGGAAGATATATCGGGTTTAGTCTCCATTAATGAATACAGCGATGTCACCTTATAATTGAAATCTCCCTCCACCTTGCTGACAACACTTGTCTCATTGTAAATCTGTTCACAATTCGACGCTTCCGTTGCATCAACGAATACGTCTTCTTTAAAGTCCCTCCTATTTCTCAATCCGGTTTTTTGGAACAAACAGGAGCACAATAAATGATATACCAGTCTGACAAAACTTGTCAATTATCCCCGGGTCGTTCATCAAAATCCTGTCGGCTCAGAACACTTGAGAAATGTGCAGTATGTTGGTCGAGAGTTAAGATAACATGGGCGATGTCATGCACTTGGACTATTGTCTCGAATAAGTGTTGTTTGTAGAAAAAAAACGATCTGTACCCAGGTGCATCGGTGGAGAGATCAGATATTTCTGGTTGGAGAAAGGTTTGTGAAATTTTGGCAAGGTCAATCATATTGCAAGAAGATTGAAGATTGAGAGACGTATCCTCGACGCTTTTTTTTTAACACATAATTTTAGGAGTATATGACACATATTAGTTTGACTAGACGATTTCTACTAGATCAACAGTGCGTTTTCTTTTGAGACGTCTGGGGAGCTGTGTCCTGTTCCACGATGAAACGATGTGATGGTATTGTGCACGTGAGTCATAGTAGATTTGATCACATCTTCAACTATGGGCACCTCTAGGTCACGGTGGAGTACGTCGTTCCTAACGAACCAAGGGCCATCGGTGATTATACGTAGCACACGGTTTTGCTGGGTTTGGATCCGTTTAATTTGTGATCTGCTGGCCAGACCCCATACTGAGCAACCATACTGCCATATGGGGCGGATAATGGTTATGTGCAGTAGGCGTTTATTGCCCAATGTTAAAGGCGAAGTAGGAGCAAGCAGTGGTTTTAGAAGATTGATTCTTGTGCGAAGTCTTTTAACCAGTTCGCCGATATGGGAGTCGTAGGTGAGGCGCTGCTGCAGGTGAATTCCTAAGTATCGGGCTACTCCAGACTCGGGTACTTGAATATCATTCATGGTTATTGGGTTTATTTGATAGTTCTTCTTGAGTGTGAAAGTGGCGGTACATGACTTGCTGGTGTGCATCGTTATTCGCCAACGTTTGGCCCATTGTGCGATTTCGTTAACGTGGCATTGTAGGTTTCCAGATGTAGTTATGCCTGATGAGTCGCGAGAAAGGACTGCGTGGTCATCAGCAAACATTGCTGAAATCGTATTTGGAGCTGTCGGTATGTCGGAAACGTAGATTAGGTATAGGATTGGACCCCATACGCTTCCTTGGGGAACAGATGCAAGCATACTTCTACTGGATGACTGTGAACCACCACATTTCACATGGAACGATCGATTCGACACAAATGATTGTATGACTCGGTAATAGGTGTCTGAGAGGAGAGGCTTTAATTTGAAAAGGAGGCCAGTGTGCCAAACCCTGTCAACGGCTTGATGCGTATCGAGGAATACCCCTCGACAAACTTGTTGCTTTTCGTGAGTTTCAAGGATTTCTCTATGGAGTTGTTGCTGGCAAGAATGGAGATGTCGAAATCCGAACTGAAAGTTTGGTATGGCAGGGGTGAGTGTCGGTAGCAATTTTGGAAGCATAAGTCTCTCAAAAATATTTGAGAAGATGGAGAGAAGGCTAATAGGACGGTAGCTGGTCGGATCATTCGCTGATTTTTTTGGTTTCTGGATCATTATGATCTCTGCATGCTTCCAACGAGTTGGAAATATGTAATGCGTAGGATCGCATTGTATATATTGGTTAGCAAAATCAGTGCCTTCCTCGGTAGCGACGCTTTATGCTTCCCTAATTGATCCCTCAGGAAAGGGCTCGTACTATTCATTACCGTACTTGAAAATCGCCAACTAAATTTGCCAATCACTACTGTACGACACCCTGAACTGGCGAAAACCAATGATCCACCAATGCAGGAAACACAAATTAAACGGCAACTCTCCGGCTGAAAGCTAAGTAGAATGAAAACCTAAATAGAAATTCCCCAACAAGACCCATTTTAAATCAGCATCGATACCGCTGAAGGAGTGCACTGTCTTGGCACATGTTTCCGAACAAGTCTATCTCTCAGGTCAGGATATTCTTCAGGTCCGTGCTTGAGTTTTCTCGCTGCTTGAAACAGACCCACCACTCCCGACTCACACGAATGTATCAGTTCCATTTTGATGAGTTCCGTCCTGAGATGTATCAGGTCGAAATTCTCGACAGGTTTGTTAGCGTTTAGGTAGTCAAGAATCGGAAATAGAACTGTACAGGTCTCCGAATGGTGGCAGGTCGGAATCACGTAGAGTGGGGTTCAAGAAAAGGGGTAAGGAGATGCACTGGCTGGGTGTAACAGGAGTTCTCCATGGAAGCACTCCCGCGTGCTACTAGATTCCTAGATCTTTCGATTGTGGTAACTCACTTCCTCTTGTTCTTTTGTCCCGGAGTCACGGCGCCTTCCTACTTCTTTTATTTACTTTCTTCTTTTTTCACAGATTGCTCCATTTCTGGTGCTCGCTTATCGTAAATCCAAGGCCCTCGGGATGGTTGTAAATATTTCCGTTACTAAGTAGTATTGGGCGACATGGTGGCTTACAGCACAGAATTTGACTGAGACGCGTGTGGACGAGTTTATGAATAACCTGCGACATATCGTGCGTAGCATATAATATGTTTATAAATGCGAGGCGTGTTCGAAAAATATCTAGCGTTTTGCATTTCTGCGGGCTACGTATATTCAGGGATTTTCCCTCTTTCTCCGCTTATGCTGACAACGTTCGCCGTTTTGAATGTCTACTTGATTTTTGACAGCTGTTTTGGTTGGACGTGTCTTGGTTTGTCTTCGAGTTTTGTCAATTTCATAAAATGAACCAATGAATCCGTTTCAAATTTTTTGTGAATAACGGAACCAAGTGGGCGGGTACATTCAGACTGTCGACTGGGGCGTGTAGTGATACGTTGAGCCTCAAGCAACGTTTATCAGTTGTTTTGTTGACAATGAAACGTCATTTGTCGTCGTTTGAAGCGTCAGCGAGGCGCTGTTAAAATCAGAAAGTAACAAAGATGAAGATCTTGTGTAGGCCTAACTGAGTTTGACGGATAGTAGTTCGGCATAAAATCAAAGGACCATATACGGTACCATTGTGCTTTCTAACATACACTTAATTTTATTCATAATTTCTTCCAGTATTTTACCTATGTAATATTATCGTGTTTTACGCAGACACACATAGACTATCATTGGGGCAACAACGATTAACGCAAATCGTTTTCATCAAACCAAATTTTAATTTTTATGCCTAAAAAAATGGAGTATTCAGTAAGTCAGCAAGATGTAAAAGAGTAATAGCTTACTTGTAACTAATAATAATAGCAAGGAGAAAGCTGTGACTATCACAGCGCTCTTCAGTTCGCCGTTCGACATTTTCGAATGTATCATCGAGTACTAATGTTCAGTATTGAGGATGTCGACTCATTTGGACGCCAATTGATCAAACACAGCTTAACAAACAAGAAATAAGAACGCAAAACAAACGGATGTTGGAGCGGATAATTGGGGAGAGTGACTCAAGTTTCGCCTCAGAACACCCAATCAAGAGGATTATGCGAATAAAGCAAGTTCGCTGTAACAATAGTAAGCAGTCGCACAACTTTCTTATCAGTTAGGAAACTTGGAATCCCTAAAGAGGTCGTTTGTTAAAACACTGTGTCGCACTTAACTTGAACGTAACTGTATAGAGCATTCACAATATACGTACATTATTTCTGTTTCTGGACATTGCGGCACTCGCACATGTCCGTTTCCTTACAAAAATTACAGTTTCTAAACAGTCGAAAATCAGAGGTTGCGGATTTGCTACCATGCGAGAGCCCGATTGAGTCCTCCATCCACCGAGTCCGAGGTACAGCTGGTTGTCATGAAGCCAGTCTTCCAGTGGAAATGTGTTGCCCATGTCTCACTCAATGTGGTCTGGCTCAACCCACTGTCTCCATACATGTCTCGTCCTTTTGACGAGGTTCGCCATCTCGCATGCCATCTACAGCACATTCACAGACGCAGATAGCAGAACACAGCTAAACTTGGACGAAACAATTCAAGTTCCGCTCTTCATGTTATGATTCACACCGTCTTTCATCAATCAATTGGGCTGCTTGTGTGCAGTCATATCTTACAACGAACTAAACAACAACGAACGAATTAGCAATAAGTTGCGCTAATGTGTTATAGAGGTGGTTCGCTAATTTGTTGGGAAACACGTCTCAGGCAGAACGGGAAGAAAGTCAATCTTCACAAATTTGACTCGGAAGGTACTTATTTCCCCCGGTATTCTTTAGCTCTTCATTCCCCATTAATTCTGGACGGCAGACAGACAGGAGATGGCTAATTCAAGAGAAAAACAGGTACCGCGGCAGCTCTGTACACATTAGGCGCACATTCAGGCTGACGTTGAAAGGCACCAGGGGGTTCCCCATGACTCCTGGATATTGATTTACATTAGGATATTAGTGCTTTGTGCCGTTCATCTACGTGTTGCTCTCCGTGTTTCCCCTTAACAAATTTAAGTCAATTTACCACCGCGTCACACAACTTTCCCCAGCCTCACGTGCATTTGGCGTACTTTATCATTGTAACCACTAATTCACTGTGTTTTTCACTCAATTTGTATGAACTCTGTACAGAGAAATTGCGGTTCCGTCATTTATTGGGTTGCCCCTATTTCCTACACAACTTTTATTGAATTTGTATTGTTATTTATAGGACTAACGACATAAAGGTTCGTGTTTACTGTTTTGGAATGATACTTTTCAAAAGTTATTCAAAGAATTTTCGCTAAACGGTTATCGTAGCTTATTGGACAATCACCGCGATTTTTGAGAGATTTCCACCGCCACATAAGCAGGATTTACACGGAAAAATTATTCCCGACCGAAAGCGTAAGTTCGAATGAATAATAGACCAAAAGTAAAATAATTGTCATCAAGAAAAAAGTTGAATTAGTAAAATTATCGTTGGTAGAAAAGGAAGAACAATCGAGGGATAACGATATTCTGCGTGCGAGATTCGCGTTAGTTTTTCCGTAGAGTTCAATGGTCCAGTTAAATTTCGCCGCGTTCCAGATTGAAAGAATCAAGTTTTGCGAAAGGGAAAGTACTGAATCAGCTGTTTCTCAATAATACGTGAAAAGTAATGGAAAAACTTTTGATGAAAACACATTAAAAGCGTTTATCTTAGTATGTCGGTAGACAGGCAAAGCGCGTACTATTGATGAAAGCCTCATATCACCGTGTGCTTGCGATAGTGCGTCCTGAGTTTTGGGAAGCCTGCAATGCCCCTATGAAACAATACTGCCGAGAGACGGGTAATACGATATATCTAATGACATTCAACACAATTCATTTTCTTTCAGGATAGTTGACTGTACCGACATTGCACGATTAGATATAGTGTTCATCGTGTATACTCAGTGTTTGGAGAAGGACCTCTTGCCACTACCTACAAATACAACTAGAGCTGAAATATTGTGTTCGTTGGCGGATTTTCCAAAGATCAACAAACTTTTTAAACGAAAAGATACCTCGAAGGGTTACAGCGGTGGCCATTATTCTCTCCACGCTTTAGCGACGAAACCAACTCACTTCCTCTTGTTTTATGAACGTTCGGTTTTATTGTTCTTTTCTGTTTACTGGAAAAATCTTTCGTAAAAATTTAGTCAACGGATTGTCAGTAGTTCGAGTTCCAAAATTTCTAGGGTTTCTTGTATCTTATGGGCATTTATGGAATTTTGTCGTAAACGTGGTTCCTTTTCAGCGGGATTTATGAAGAAAAACTATACTAAATCGATTTTCGCCGATATTTTTGCTAATTTATTGTGTTGCTCTCAAATGAAAATTTCACGACCATTAGGTCGTTTGAAACTATTCACTCACAAAGTCTAATTAATTCGTTACAACCACTTTTGTAGAACAAAGTTCAATATTCTGATCTTTATAGTTAGTTTTCGACAGATTTTCTCCGGCTCAGTTCAATTCAGTTCAAGACCTCGTCCTTGGTATTAAGCCGTCAACCTTAAACCTCAGAGCACCCTGTCAATAAACTTCTCGCTTTGGCATTCAAGACCTGCGTACACAAGCTATGACGCGAGCCGTCAATGTATTTTCCCTGTTACAGATTCCCTTATTTACCACCTTCGAAGGCATTCTACCATAGCTCTCAGCTCTCCTCCTGGCTCACACCATTTCACCTATCCTGAGAATGTGATGCGTCAACTACGTCTCTCTCAAACTCTATCTCTGATCGCTCATCTCTTTCGCATCTCAACAGTGTCATTCGCAGAACTTCAGATCTCTCCTTCGCTTGCACCCAACAGCAGTTCTCTTTCAAGCGTGTTCACAGACACAACAGGCCATTTTGCTCTAAATGTATTAAATATATTATTTTTGAAGAACTGAGAAACATTTTAAAATATCTGGTGCGTTGCAACACACAACTTTCCTTAGCTCTACGTCAATTCACTTTGTGCATGGCTAATTCTATTTAATCAATTCATTTATCACTCAGTTAATTTGAACTTGGTCAAACAACGCTTTACGGCAGCAGAAAGCGGTAGCGCTTACAGTTCCGGAATTTATTGTGCTGCTCGTACTCATTGCAGGACCATTATTGAGCAATTGGTACACAGATAATTAATGAGGCTGTAAACGCGATTTAAAAAAAAAAAGGGTAGTATCACTTTTGCAGAGTTATTGGGTAAACACCTTTAGAACTGGTAGTAAGCGAAACGGCAGTAGTTGAAATTCAGGAATTTCTGGAGTGAGCCCCATGTATCTCATGAGCGTTTTTAAACACTCACGCTTTAGGTATATGATTGGACTACAATACCGAATTTTTTTGACATTCTACAAGAGTTCCAGCGGAGTTTATAAGGAAAAAACTGCGCGAAAAACGCTTTTGGTCGAAAATTTTGATAATTTATTGTGCTGCTCTCGTCATTTTCCCACAAATGGGAATTTTATGCTATAATTGTCCCATTGAGAGCTATCTATATAAAAAATTTAATCAAAATCGTTAGAGCCGTTTTTGAGAAAAAAAATTTGGTGTTTTGATCACTATGATAACAATAGTTAACTTTCGGTGGATTTTGCCCATACCCTTATTTTTGCGTCCCATGGTAACCTGTAGGCTATACATCAAGTTTCAACTGATTTGGTACGGTTGTTTTCTCTAAAAACCGCGCTAAAATTGATTTCGTCGAAAGTTTTGGTAATTTATTGTTCTGCTCTCGTCATTTTCCCATTGATGGGAATTTTATGGTATAGTTGCCTTAGTGAGAGCTACCAATATAAAAAATTTAATCAAAATCGTTGAAGCCGTTTTTGAGAAAAAAATTATTTGGTGTTTTGATCACTATGATAACTATAGTTAACTTTCGGTGGATTTTGTTCAAACCCTTATTTTGGCGTCCCATGGTAACCTGCGGGTGAGATATTAAGTTTGAGCTGATTTGGTACGGTGGTTTTTTCTAAAAATCGTTCACAGACACACAGACCATTTTCCCAAATAGTGTTTTTCGGACTCAGAGGGTCTGAAACGTAAAGATCTGAAGAGAACTCAAAATTTTTTTTTCAGCCGATTACATAACTTTCCTTTCTACTTCGTAGAGCAAGGAAAGTAAAAATTCATTCAGCTGATTATTACTCTAATTACTAAGGAATGGAATAAAGACGTTCACGAGTAAGCCTTTTATTGGTGCATAGCACACAGCCATCCATTTCGATGCAGCCGCTACTGATTGAGGCATAGTGCTTCGAGGTTGTTAGTAAACAGTTGTATTTTACCGATCTCCATGGTCCTCAATTACAACAACCGGTACAGTCCACCTTACCCTGCAGTAGGTCGTCAGCATCTTCCAAACCTATTATTCTATATTTAAGATTGCGAGGCCTAGTGAGCACAACGCATATTGCGTCATACACATAAAACGTTACCAATATAAGCCCGTGATGTACGTAGTGCGTTGGAGAAAAGGATCAACTGATCAGATTCAACCGCTTTCTTCTGACTGAGAAACTAGAGAGGGAAAAAGTGGGTGGAATCGACGACTAAACAAGCAGACAAATGCCTGAGAGGATAAAAAACGGCCTTTCCTCTCGATGGAGATGATCAAGGTTTGTAGATCAAACGGCTTAGAACGAGCGGTTCGTGTGATAGTGGTGGAGCGTGGGAAGGGAGGGTGATGTGGGGGGGGGAGAGTGTTAATGGAACCTGTTTCGCTGGATATAAGTGCGAGGGTGTGCCATATTCTGTTTAAGGAGCTGCTGGACAACTAGTGACTTCGGGACTCGCGTGAGCGAAGTCCTTTAGAAACCTTAATTTTGAACCTAACATTCCAAACTGTTCGCAGTGTGTCATTTTGACATCCTGTTCAGCGTTTTGACCTCACGGGGCTTCTGAACGCAAGCTCTCGCTCTGGGAATGTTCGACTACGTTACTTTCATGAGACCTACTATCATTTATTGTGTAGTTGAAATTTCTCTACTATTAATGTCCAGCCGCTTTTAGGTATTTAGCAGACAAACTTCTTCGCTTTTTCGTTGTACAAATTATTGGAAAGAAGACCCTTGCTACGTCTTAGGTAGTGGAGGGGCTACTTTCTGCCAAAGGGAAATGAAAAAAAAAAGTTTAAAGACGAACTTACTGACTGCTTATCAGAGATATTGAACTAAGTGCAATCTACCTGTGATAAGTTGAATGATGAAGTTGATTCACTGTTTGAAACAACCAGAACAATTGAACTACTACGCCTGAAACATTTACTGACAGATCTACGAACATTAATTGAAAAATCACGATTTCTGAATATTTCAGTTTTCTCGTTCAAGACACAATAAATATTACTATAGAGAGACCATTTCACGTCCTTCGTGGCGATATTACAGCCTTGGTTTCACCAATGCTTCTAGGCGTGGGCTAGGAGGGCGACGCCGCGATAGGCACGACGGGAGGGCAAGTGTACAGCTCCGGTACAGCTTCAGTAACAAACAAGTGGATTGTTTCTTGTCGCTTGTACCGTTCGTATTCAGAATAATTCTAAATTTACCACAGTGGCCACTCATCTTTTCCCCGGGGGTTCGATAATGCTCAATCAATCGGATATGCCTTTGGGAAGTGTTTTCTGTCCTCACGCCATGACGAGGGGTTTAGACAGTCATCGCAGAGTGGTTGGGTGTGCATATACCAACTCCGGGTAACATTCTGCTAAGTGTCGCGTCACCGAGACGCAGCTGTTAGAATTGGTGGTGCGATGGAAGTGGCGGTGGCGTCATTGTGGCTGCTCTCTCCGGGGTACACTGACCTACGGCTGAGCAACAAACGCGAAAAAGAATTTACGAAACACTGTTTTGCAGGGAGCAGATGTGAGGCGTTATTCCCCTTACAAATCTGAAACCGGGTTTGAAGACGTCATAGTTATCCAACACAAACCTTTCTACAGAACCAACCTTAGAAGTGGGCTACTGAACTCAAAGAGCTGAATCATGTAAATGCAAGCGCTGTGGAGAGTATCCAGAAAGCAAAGCATTATTCATGAATGTCCTTCCCGCTCAGCCAGCTGAGAAGAACTTATGGTAAAATTCTCTTTGGAAGCGAATTGTGGCGTCGGATATGTTTTCTTTCATAGCGACCGTTTTCGAACACTCCAACAGGAATCTTGCAATTTTTGAAGGGATTTCAGTAAACGATATTAGCGGCAGCAACATTGAAATCGCTCGTAATGCTTTATAGCATATGAAACCCCGACCCTAACTAATATCAACCTGAAATCGGCTGTAATGTAGAAGAAGCAAAAACCAACACTTTAGTCTGAAACGTTCTTATGAACTATCCAGAGATGAAGGGGACAAGAGAAATGTAGTACTCGCGATAAGAGCGGCTCAGCGTCTTTTAGCTACCTATACTTGCTTAATTGCTTAAAGACACTCTGTAATATCAAATCCAGTGAATCAATTACTCTGGAAATTATGAAAATGTGCAAAAAAATGCTTTATCCGACACTTTTTCGGTTTTATCTCTGTTCAATAGAAGCAATTTTGCCACAAGTGAAAAAACACTTTTTTTGCTTTATAAGCCTATATCACCGTTTACTGAATTCGGACGTTGTTATTTATGTAGAGGAAAAGTTAGGTACTAACTGGTAGAAGATAACTTGAATAATTAATCTAAATCTTTAGTACCGTTTTTCAGTAAATAGATAAAAGCCCTAACCCCCGTAAAATTGGTGCAGATTTAAACAATTTTTAAAAATGAAAAGGGTTGAAAATTCACGTTATTCTTCATTATTATCATTGAATGGAAAAGGGGAAATGATAAGTTTGTTATTTTGCTATTGCACGGAATTACGGCTTGAGAGCTGAAAGGGATTTGTACTTAGCTACTTATCTCTCACCTTTTGATTGGCCCCCGCCCCTCGAAACGATTTCGTAACTGCCCTTCGTTACCGCGGACGACGTCGGCTTAATTAAAAGGCGCCGCCTGAGCATCCATCGGAATCCTCAAAATTTTCGACAAATTGCGTGAACCGCAACTCGACTCGTGAATCGGCGTTACAATTCATTGAGAAGGGTGTTCTCGTGACTGAAGCAGACAGGCTGGAGCCGAGAAAGGAGCGAGCGAGACGGGATTCTCTTTCAGAAGGCTGTGAGGTTCACGTTAACCTTGGCCGAGGCAGATCCAGTGAAAGTAAAAAGAAAAAGGTCCTGTAGGAGCTGAGGGCAACGGATTTCTGAACAAAAAGTTGTTGGTGCTCCTGGACTCCAGTGTTTTGAGGGGGCAAGGGGGAATCGGAAGCCAAGCGAGAAGGGCGAGGTGACGAGGAGGGGGTAGCCCACCCCGAAAAACTTTCTAGGCAACGGCAGGGAGTTGCTGGGAGCTGGAGACTCCCTTGCGTGGATGATGCAAGAGGCCTCACAAGATCCGGATTCAGACCCTCCTTCTCCCTATGATCCACTTATTAATGAATGATTGGCCGAAGACGGCTCCTGCCTCCGCCTCCGTGCCCAGTTTTCGAATAAGATTATTTCCCCTTTTCTCACGGTTAGGGGGAGGGGGGATCAGTTTTCACCGAATATTGAATTTAATGTCGGTGTCCAGCAGACTGGTTCCTCCACGACATTATTTTAACGATTCACCAAGCAACCCGACAGGTAATTGACAACATAACCCCACCCCCATCTGTGTACTTTCCAACCATTGACCGGCCCACTGGACCGCACAAAATTAGTATGTTGTTGTTAAAACCGGGATGGTTATTCATTACTCTACCTCCCCTTTTCGAACTACCTTAAGCTTTGAAACCTGAAGGAGCCTCTCGGGGGCCTGATCTTTCTTAAGGCCATGTGCCATTTCAAAGCGACACACCATTCAACCAAAGTGGCAAACACCATTCGTGTGGAGATCACAGAGCTACAAGCTAGGGAAACAATATTTCGTTGGTGGATACCAAGTTTTTGTTAGGTTTCTAGATCCAGCAAGCAGCAGATAATGCTGTTACATAAACAATTGCTCTTTCCCATCCAATGGCCAATACAGTCCTACACGAAACACTGTTTTGCAGGGAGCAGATGTGAGGCGTTATTCCCCTTACAAATCTGAAACCGGGTTTGAAGACGTCATAGTTATCCAACACAAACCTTTCTACAGAACCAACCTTAGAAGTGGGCTACTGAACTCAAAGAGCTGAATCATGTAAATGCAAGCGCTGTGGAGAGTATCCAGAAAGCAAAGCATTATTCATGAATGTCCTTCCCGCTCAGCCAGCTGAGAAGAACTTATGGTAAAATTCTCAGCCAATACAGTCCTCGGGCAAGCGGTATGATGGGGTGAATGTGTGAGCACTGACTACCATTGGAAGTGTAGGGCACTGGAGTAGAAGGCGTGTGCCCACTGAATTGCTTTCTCCCATAGCACGTTATGTCAGGAGGCAGTGTTAGGGGTAATGGGTGTTGCCCCAATCCACCTTCTGGTAGCTGCTTGGCAAGAAGTGTACCCATAGTACAGCTACCAAAAGAAAAGAAGGGGAACTGACCAGGTGGCAAGAAGAGTGGGACACAGCCCATAAAGAAGTGAGTGTGCCCATGGCTCAGGCGGCGCCTCAGTGAGACGGACGTCTACCTTACCCTGTTCCTTACTGCACACTGGGCATTTAGTCTGTACCTGTACTGAATTGGTAGGGCTGGCTGCACTGCCTATGAATGAAGGATGATGCTTCCCAAGTCACATTCTCGTGAGAAAGGCGGACAGACTGGCTGCACATAGAGGGGTATAGTGCTCGGTCTGCCTTGGAGGTAGTCAGCTCGTCAGGAGCTTGCTGATCCTGAGCCAATATACCACAATACTGAAGAATGAAGATATGGAGGAAAGACACCACTCCTGAACCTCGCAAACTGTTGGGAATGGTGGCACGCTGCAAGGTTCTGTTGCCAGAGTCAAAAGCACGAGTACCAATCTGATGCAATGTGCCAAACGGTTCCGTGCGACCAAACACCCCACCATATTTACCTACCTGGATCAGGGAACGTTTCAAATACGGCAGATATATCCACAATAATTCCTATGCAGTACCGCCGTAACACTGGTTCGGGAAGTCGTAGCAGACCATTCAGGCAACAGGCATTCAGAATTATTCTTGGGGTCGTTCAGAATTGACGTTGGATGTTATTTTGCGATGAGGTCCTCAGCGTTGTGCCTTTTCCTAAAATAATCAATCGCATAGGATTCACGAGGGATCGCATGAAAACTCGGTGGGGTTAATAGATGCAGAATAGAAACGCAGATCATCGGTTCCGTAAACGATTTGATAACTAATTGCACTTCTCAGTATTCATATCAATGTAAGACTTAGGGTTAACATCCACAAACCGAAATAATACAAAAGAAACGATGCTCAAAATGTATTGAGAATCGAAAACTAAGTCGATTCTAACGTACAAACGAATTAGGAATGAGTAGAAACGGGAGATGGAGGTAAAGTTCTTGGTAACTAAAACAACAGCTGTGGGATTGAAAAACAACGTGGAGTGACTAACAAGACTCCAAGTTGTAACTAAGAAGGAAATGAGATGCGAGGTCAGGCGTGAATCTTACATCCCCCTACCCCAAGTGATTTACACCAGTAAATCATTGAAGCACAATAAGCACCAAACCACAACAGGTACCACTGCACTTAGTCAAGTCACTGTGTTGAGAGTGTCCCCGACGGATAGCTGCTCAGCATGTTAGAGTCTTCACTTTTCACTTTGATGATCTTGCTAATGTGGTATGAGCGCTTGTCTTCTCTGTTGTTATATCCGACGTCCACTTGATACACTGAGTTGGAGAGTTTATTTACAATGGGGAAAGGCCCTAAACGAATTTCATCCAGCTTGTTACGGTTAAGCTTATTTCCGTTCTCAACATACACACTGTCCCCAATATCAAGTGACATGTTTTTTCTTTTAGAATCGTATCTCTTCTTGTTTTCTTCATGTGCTTTTACCGAGTTTCTGAACGCTATTTTTACGTCCTGCTGATAATCCGGGATTTTTAGAAACTCTTTCGGAACCAAATCTGGCATAATACAATTCATCAGATAATTTGGAGTATATAAGGTGACGCTGTGTACTGTATTGTTATGTATTGTGTGTCTGTGAACGATTTTTAGAAAAAACCACCGTACCAAATCAGCTCAAACTTGATATCTCACCCGCAGGTCACCATGGGACGCCAAAATAAGGGTTTGGACCAAATCCACCGAAAGTTAACTATAGTTATCATAGTGATCAAAACACCAAATATTTTTTTTCTCAAAAACGGCTCTAACGATTTTGATTAAATTTTTTATATAGATAGCTCTCAATTGGAAAATTATAGCGTAAAACTCCCGTTTGTGGGAAAATGACGAGAGCAGCACAATAAATTATCAAAATTTTCGACGAAATCGATTTTAGCGCGGTTTTTAGAGAAAACAACGGTACCAAATCAGCTGGGACTTGATGTATAGCCTACAGATTACCATGGGACGCAAAAATAAGGGTATGGGCAAAATCCACCGAAAGTTAACTATAGTTATCATAGTGATCAAAACAACAAATTTTTTTTCTCAAAAACGGCTCTAACGATTTTGATTATATTTTTTATTTTGGTAGCTCTTAATAAGATAATTTTACTATAGAATTCTCATTCGTGGGAAAATGACGAGAGCAGCACAATAAATTATCAACATTTTCGACGAAAAGAACATTTTCGACGAAAAGCGTTTTTGCCGCGGTTTTTTCCTTATAAACTCCGCTGGAATGTTAGTAGAATGTTTTTAAAATATTGGTATTGTAGTCCAATCCAATATCTATAGGGTGAGTGTTTAAAAACGCTCATGAGATACATGGGGCTCACTCCAGTAATTCCTGAGTTTCAACTACCACCGTTTCGCTTAATACCAGTTCTAAAAGTTTTTACCCAATAAATCTGCAAAATTGATTACTATCCTTCTTCAAAAAATTTGTGTTTACAGCCTCATTAATTATCTGTGTACCAATTGCTCAATAATGGTCCTGCAATGAGTACGAGCAGCACAACAAATTCCGGAACTGTAAGCGCTACCGCTTCCTGCTGCAGTAAAGCGTTGTTTGACCAAGTTCAAATTAACTGAGTGATAAATGAATCGATTAAATAGAATTAGCCATGTGCAAAGTGAATTGACGTAGAGCTAAGGAAAGTTGTGTGTTGCAACGCACCAGATAATTTTGTTGTTGCGTTAGTTTTCTTATTCTCCCCTCTCTTTTATTGGTTCAATGTCCACTGTTTATACTATACGAGTACATATTGCGTTCGAATCCCGACGACCTAGTGTAAGAAATATGCATCCCTACGTGCAGAATTAAAGATGATTCGTTGTTGTTCGTTGGCAATCGTCTCTGAGGCTCCCGTACGAAATAATATCCCCATCCCGAAGAAGGTTGGACATGAATGAGCAATCGGAAGGACGGAAGACTTTTAAGGTGACAATACCGGTCTTGGCTGATGCCAACCCCTTAAGAAAGTTAAGTACAGTCTGTAGTCGACTATCGTAGAACGTCAAGAAAAAAAAAAGTAATGGCCCTCGATTTCTCTTCTGGCCTCCTGCAAGAAAAAGAAACGCCAGTTGCAGCGTTGCGAATGAGAGATTTGCGCATCAATCAACGAGTTAACGAACTTAGTTGAACTGAACGCACCAAATACTGCAGTACTTGGCCTTTGATTCCGACGTTATTGTATTCCCTCGAAAAATCCGGCTCCTGGCGACTCGTAGCCCTGCAACAGTCTAGAGGTGTAGACCATTCATTTCATTGCCTACCAACCTTTCTACTGTAAAAATTCGCCTATATTTATCACTAGTCGTTGTTTTCGTGTTTATCCGTTTTCTGAAATGGGAATAATGCTCTCGTTCTCACTTATGGGAAGCCATTGACTAAAAACGTGTATAATGGTGGTCAGGCTTTCCCATTTTGGGTTATGTATTTGGAAATATCAGGTGCGCTGCACTACACCACTTATCGCTGGATTTCAAGGCTTTTGTTACTAATTCAATTTGTTTTTCACTCAGTTCATTTGACTTGATTGATTGGCAGAAAGCGGTAGCGATTAGTTCCAGAATTTATTGTGCTGCTCTTACTCATGCCGCGGCCATTATTGAGCTATCAGTGTGCAGATAATTAAAGAGACTGTAATCAAGATTTTTTGAGAACGATTACAATCATTTTTCCAGAATGTTCGGGTAAAAACAGTTAGAAACGCTCACGATCGTGGTACCTCACATAATGCCGGTCAATCACATGCAGTACACTTGGCTGGAAGGTATCGTGAACGGAAAATAGACAGCAAGGAAGCCCGCACCCCGCATGACAATGTTGTTCACAGTTTCAGAGAGCAAAGCAATTCGGTCCATCTCCTTGTGTCACTAGAAACCTATTTCTCAATCCGCAGTGTGTGTGAAACGGCGGTAGTTGAAATTGCGGAATTTCTGAAGTAATCGCTACATATCTTATCAGCGCTATTAAAGACTTGTCATACAGGTACTTGATTGGGCTATCACCTGAATTATTTAGAAGATTCTACCAACAGTTAGCGGATTTTCGTCGAAAGGTTTAATAATTTATTATACTGCTCTAGCCATTTTCCTACGAATGATAATTTTATGGTATTAGAAGTTGTTCACACAAGATATTAATTGAATAAAAATGGTTACAGCCGTTTTTGAAAAGAAAAAAAATTTGGTGTTTTGAGCACTACGGTAACTGTAGATAGTTTTTGGCGGAATCTGCTCATACCATTACTTTGGCGCCCCATGATAACCTGCAGTTTAAATATCAAGTTTGAGCTAATTTGGTTCAGCCGATTTCTCTCAATCGCGTTCACAGATTTTTCCTCTTTTCCCAAAGGTCGCTATAAATGCGTTGGCGGCACCTGAAAAGGAAAATAGATAAATAATAATTAAAGAAATGGTGAAGGTAGCTAGACTACCCTACGCCGGCTCGAGGGATGGAAGGATTAGGACGGGGAAGGAAAGAAGTACACGAGGATGCTCCACGATACAACGACCAATAGTTTAGATACGACCCAAGCAACACACGCGATCCCCTGCTAACACACTCAGCCGACGCAGTACTTTTCTTGCACCACATGTCGAGCCAGGACAAGGTAAAAGCTGCAACCCTGATGTCACCAACCATCATTCCATGAACTTCCAACACCGCTATACGAAATCCATACGGTCATATTTGCATTCCCTCCATCCAGTTTCTCATTGCTAGCCGTATACTCAACTACCCTTTTTCAGAAGATCCCACGTATGTTTATACTTTCCTTGGCTCTACAAAGTAGAAAGGAAAGTTATGTAATCGGCTGAAAAAAAAAATTTTGAAGTTTCTTCAGATCTTTACGTTTCAGACCCTCCTGAGTCCGAAAAACACTATTTGGGAAAATGGTCTGTGTGTCTGTGAGTCTGTGTGTGTGTATGTGTGTTTGTGAACGATTTTTAGAGATAACCACCGTACCAAATCCACTCAAACTTCATATCACGCCCTCAGGTTACCATGGAACGCCAAAATAAGGGTATGAACCAAAACCACGGCAAGTTAACTATAGTTATCATAGTGATCAAAACACCAACTATTTTTTTCTCCAAAACGGCTCCAACGATTTTGATTAAATTGTTTATATTGGTAGCTCTTAATAAGATAATTATACCATAAAATTCCCATTTGTGGAAAAATGACGAGAGCAGCTGAATAAATTACCAAAACTTTCGACGAAATCGATTTTAGCGCGGTTTTTAGAGAAAACAGCCGTACCAAATCAGCCGAAACTTGATGTCTAGCCTACAGGTTACCATGGGACGCAAAAATAAGGGCATGGGCAAAATCCACCGAAAGTTAACTATAGTTATCCTAGTGATCAAAACACCAAATTATTTTTCTCAAAAACGGCTCTAACGATTTTGATTAAATTGTTTATATTGATAGCTCTCAATATGGCAACAACACCATAATATTCCCATTCGTGGGAAAATGACGAGAGCAGCACAATAAATTATCAACATTTTCGGCCAAAAGCGTTTTTAGCGCAGTTTTTTCCTTATAAATTCCGCTGGAATTTTAGTAAAATGTTAAAAAAAATTGGTATCGTAGTCCAATCCAACACCTAAAGGGTGAGTGTTTAAAAACGCTCATGAAATACATGGGGTTCACTCCAGAAATTCCTGAATTTCAACTACCGCTGTTTCGCTTACTACCAGTTCTAACAGTTATTACCCAATAACTCTGCAAAAGTAATTACTATCCTTCTTCAAAAAATTTATGTTTACTGCCTCTATAATTTTCTGTATAACAATTGGCCAATAATGATCCTGGAATGAGTACGAGCAGCACAATAAATTCCAGAACTTTAAGCGCTGCCGCTTCCTGCGGCCGTAAAGTGTTGTTTGACCAAGTTCAAATGAACTGAATGATAAATGAATCGATTAAATAGAATTAGCCATGTACAAAGTGAATTGGCGTAGGGCTAAGAGGTTACCCCCTTCGTCCTTCGATAATGCTAAATCACATTCAATTTTACAGTGTAGCTCTTAGCCCTTTGGTGAGTTGGTATAGCTCCTGAGACTAAATTACGCACGAAGCAGCTCACAATTTTCGGTAGGGCCCGAAGTACTACGGCCGAGGTAGATTCGATGAAGGTGTATCATAAAACGCTCTATTTGACAAAGTCGAGAAACAGTCGCATTTTCTCTATTCATCAGACTGTTTAACGCAAGACCCTACTCAGGAATCTTTATCGTATCCTTTCGATACCTCAGCACGATAATTGCGTAACAATAAAGTAAATTTCTGATTACTAAGGATCGGAGAGCTATAAAACAATCTGATGACTGAGGATGAGTAACTTATAATCGATGATTTACGTCGGTTTTGTGGCTCCATTGAAATGGGACAATATTTTCAGCGGGTAGGTCCATTTAAAGATTCGATTTGTCGCAAAGGAATCAACGTAAGAAGCATGTTCTTCGTTTGCTTAACTGATGGTAATGCAAAACGAATGTTATATCCATTCATTACAACCACTTGCATTGATCTTGAACGATCAGTTCTACTGAGCCTCTGAAGAGTAAACGGTCCCCGCTTTTTCTTTAAAAACTTTATCTCCGATCAAGAAAAGACTGAGGAGATGTGGACGGACCCCTCCTCGCTGCAGAGACATTGGGATAAAAGAAGCAAGTGGTGAAAAAAGTCTGGCGTTCGGGTGAAAGTCTCGCGTCCGATCGGAGTATTGTTTCAAAGGGATTGCTTATCTCATCTCAGCTCAACTAAACTTGGTTACAGGTGGACCCGACTCGCAAGAAGATCGATTGAAGAAACGAGCCAGCTCCCGACAAAGAGAATCGGAGACTCCAGAGCCGAAAGCTCGAGGCAGAGAGTTAAGAGGTTCGTGTGTCCCAAGGAGTTAGAAACCTGTCTTCCTACTTAGAGCACCACCTACTAAACTACTTTACCTTCTTAATAGAAGGTGGCGCGCGCGAGAAGAGACGAGCGGTGGGAAGGAATTCTTTTTCGGTGGAAGCCACCGGATCAATTCTGGAGGTCGCAGGACTCCCAGGGAGATCACCCGATCGAGCGTCGGATTAAAAACATGCGTTGCTCATCGCCCTACAACTTTCTTCGACTCCTAAAACTCGGCCTCCGAAAGAGGGTAAGAGTGCTGCAGGAGCTAACGTTGCACGGTGGTCAGTGGAGCGTGCATTTACACCTACTAGGCATTGAGACTTCGCAGTTTCCTCTTTTACCCAATGCCAGCTGGAAATGGTCTTGATATTGGGCGAACGAGTGTCCCATCAACCGTCAATCATCTATCGTTTAAACAGTCCCCTTCCATTAGCAACGCAGGCTCATCTTTTGATCGAGTTCACTATTCTCCCGCCAACAGTTTGCCGTTTGATACCAATACCATAAGAATATTAACGAAGAATAAACCTGAACTTTGCCAACGTCCATTTGGACAAGAAGTTTGATAGTCTAAAATAGCCACAGCCACTGAAAGGCCTAGCTACATAGTGACAACTAATTCCTGGGGATTGACAGGGAGGGTGGAGGTTAAACAAGAGCCAGGCGGATGTCTCTCCAAGCATTTGAAACAGACGATACGACTCTTACAAGACGCACTGTCTACTAGTCCGGGAGCCGAGGGCTAAAAACGTTGACCGTTGAGTTGAAATTTGGTTACTATTTTTTCTGATAGTTCCCTCAACACCAAACGTCATCCTCCAACTGCCCGTATAGTCCAGGAGCCGAGGGCTAAAAACGTTGACCGTTGAGTTGAAAGTTGGTTACTATTTTTTCTGATAGTTCCCTCAATGTTTGGTAACACCCCGCAGGTCTGCTCTCTCAGAAGTATGGACTAAGAAAATGACGGCTCATCAAAAAAGTCAAAATTTGACTTATTAGTTGATAGTACACTTATTAGTACTTATTAACCACAGTTAATACTACGTGGGAGAACCAATGCAATAAATAAGAGCTATAAGCCGTGGTATGTTCATTTCAGATCCTCAATTGAGAAGACATATGTTACTCTGTTTACTAAGATGGATAAAACACGCAAAACACCATATCTGATATAATTACGTAGATTTTAGTGGTGACTTATTAGGAATATGGTATATTACAGAATATACCAATATACAGTATATTGTTGGTAAATACGCCTAATCATATGAGTGTCATTCTCAGTTACTAACTAGCTCGTAGTAGTGAGCACAACTATAACTCAATATACTATCAAAGTGATTCGGTTCGACACAGCTGCAACGATGATAGGATTACAAATGAAGCATTGTGTCCGACGTTTTCAATATTTAAAATCTTAAGAACCAAGAGAAAAGGTTTGTTGCTACCTGTGATTTTGAAGGAAGGGGAATGACGAAGCTAAGGTTGACGCGTAGGAGTTACCAGGACATATTCTAATTATAGCTATGGGACAGTAATACAAACAACTTTTAGACCTGGAAAAACGTCGTTTTGGCGAAACTTGAGGGTGTTCTCCATGATGCGAGACGCTTCACCGTAAAGGTTTCAATAAGATTCAGCGAGCAGGGGTAGCTCCAGATACGTATCACTAGAAAACAAGTGCTCATGGTGATGGGCGTAGAATTAAATCGAATTAAGAAGCCAATAATTTGAATGTGTGTCTTCACAAATCGTTTTCTGCTACTTAAAAATAAAAACCTACTGAAGTGACTCAACTACGAAAGTTACAATTTCCGTATGTTATACCAAACTGAGCCTACTGCGTGAACGCCACATTTTGAAGATAGCAGATACTATTTCATTGTTTACTGAGTGGCTAAAGATGCGATTCAAGCCATTTTCATCTGTCAGCTATTCAGTTTTCAAAAAAATCAATTTCAAGAAAACGCTATTTCAGCGACTCTGCCATGAAAATGACACCTTTTTGAGGTGGCAGATAGCATTTTATAGTTAAATCGATTCATGTGGGACTCATTCACGTCGTTTTCAAGTATTAACTAATAAGTCAATTTTTGAGTCATCAAATTCATCAAATTTTGACATCGTCTGCTCGAAAGAGTCCTCAAAATGAGGAAAGCAGACTAGGTAATTCTTACAGTACTCCACTTCACCTACTCGTAACATAAATTTCAAGTTTCAACTCCGTAGGTCATTTTTTGACCAAAATGTCGTCAAATTTTGACCTCGTCTGCAAGTTGAAGTCCACGAAACTATTGTGGCAGACTCGGGTTTTTCGACTCAGTTACTTGATGTGAATCCACCATACAAATTTCTAATGTCAACTAATAAGTCACAATTTGGTTCAAAATTCGACGAATTTTGATTGGCTCTGCAACTTAATGGCCAAGCATAGGAGGTAGCAGAGGTGTGAATTGGGAAAGTACAAGCCAATTCCTCAACTGTGGTTAATATTGTAACTATCAACTAATAAGTAAAATTTTGACAAATTTTGACTTTTTTGATGAGCCGCCATTTTCTTAGTCCATACTTCTGAGAGAGCAGACCTGCGGGGTGTTACCAAACATTGAGGGAACTATCAGAAAAAATAGTAACCAACTTTCAACTCAACGGTCAACGTTTTTAGCCCTCGGCTCCTGGACTATACGGGCAGTTGGAGGATGACAAAGCCTCTCAGAAGTGATGATACAATGTGATGTAGTTCTACTTGGAGTAGGAGGTGATAGTAAAGAAGAAGCAAACTTGGTTGAAGAGTTTGTGCATTGTTTATGGCAAAGGTGGCACTCATCCCAAGAACTATAGTTCACGCACGTTTAGCATGCTAGAAATGTGGGGAAAAGTGGTGGAGAAGCCAGTGCTCAGGCTCTACTCTCTGCTAGTGACCACTAGTTGCATATTTTATTTTGAAGAACATTTTTACTTAATGGCATACTAATTACTATTGTGCTATCATTTTATAAAGTCTCACTGCTGCAATTAATCTGTGTAATGCATTTGATTCCCTCGTCGTTTTTATGGTGTTCTTTTCTTGGACTTATTGACAATTAAAATTGGTTTACTTTTCAGAAAGTCATCGTGTCCAATGCTCCAAACATCGAGCTTACGCGACGGCGTCTGGGTATGGGGATGGCTGTAGGCCCTCAGCTTCATTACAAAGAGCTTAGTAAATTGTAGGAGTGAGCGTAGTTAATGAAAGTGATGAGGAGCCACGCTGCAAATGGAAATGGGGACGGTAGGAACAGAATACAGAATCTCCAAGTAAAGCGGGAGCTACTCACGGTGAGCCTAAGTTTGACGAGCTTAACTATTTCACAATTTGATAGTTGACCCCCCCCCCCCCCGCCATCACCATAATCACCATCCCACCTAATCGCTTTAATAATGACAAAATGAAATAATTCGCTTTTGCTATAGGTCGCTCCAAGCGATAGTTTTGGCGGAATAACGAACCGTGAAACTCTCAAAGACGAATTGAGACGTGACCAAGAGGCTTCGCCAATGTCGCATGCCCCGGGACTCGACTCCTGTTCTCATAAGGGTTCGCCCATAGTAAACAGGTAAAATCAGTCCGACGGCATTTTTCCTTGAAGAAGAAAGATGGCCAACCATTTCCTTCCACTTTCTATCCATATTGGTTCTACTATGAGCACACATGTGTGTCAGGCAGTCGCTTCTCTCCTCTCGGATGATCCTCCCGTTCCGCCGGGCGAGACCCTCGTTAGCTACTTCCGGTGGAGAGAGTGAGCGCCTACTGAATTCCTCAACCCGAAGTATTAATTTCACGTCACGTACGACGCAGATGCGCCAATGTGAGAAAATTTTGACTTCGGTGCTGCTCGCTTAGTGAGACGATTCCCGTTATAAGTGAAGATATTGGCCAACCAACAGGCATTCGACGAATTTGAACGCAACGTATTTCGCGCTATCTCTCTATTTCCTAATACTACGGTTTCTAGCTGTGTGACACATCTATCATTGATCGACCAACTATAAGAAACATTTCTGAAATGAATTCTACATCAATTCATAAGTTTGCCCAATCGAGTTTAGACAACACAATTATCATTATTATGATGGCGATGGTGTTGGCTCGTGTTGCGGGATTTTGAAATACAAACAACGCAATTAAATCTTTTTGAATTTTCGAATTTTACGCTGCTGAATTCCACAATTTGAGTGCCCATCTGAGAATGTCACTTCGGCCATTGAAGAAAGGACTTCCAAGGGTCAGAACGAAGTCCACACCTGTTTCGTTTCTGTAGATACGACATTACTGTCCGAGTCGGTTGCCACAAGAGCTATTTAGTTATTGGGAGAGGACTGTAAAAGGTCCATCACTTGCGAGGTTGAACTCGACATAACTCTGCACATTCAGACACAGCTAAGTAGCTACTAAAACGTAACATAACCATTTCATTGTCTGTACAAACTAGCTGCGTTGTTAAACTTGTATTATTATTATTATTCCCAACATTGAAATTGTCGCGTAGGTCATTCCAAAAAGCACGTACGTGAAGAAAGTTATGTCAAAGTAACGAGGTCAAATAGTTAGATCAAGTGGGAAGCCGGATTAGAACTCCTCCCAAATAGTACGGGTTCCTCAGAGTCATACCTCCGTGCGGTAACATTCTCTACGCCAGGAGACAAGCAAAATGACATCCTGCCGTACTTCCACTGGTCTGGGATCGGCGGATGCTGAGCGAGTGGCCGGGCTTTTGCACGATAGCAAAACCCGCAACCCCCACGACAGTCGATTGATGTAACTCTCCCCTGAAGATTCAGAAACACTCATATTGATAAGAAAACAGACCTGTTCGTCGCTGACTAAAAATAATTGAGATTTATACATTAAACCCGCCAATACCCCTTTGCGTAAAAATGCGAACTGGTGTGTTAAAAAAATCAAGCACAAGACAGTATTACAGTAGGGCCCCTCAATTTTACAACTTTCTTTCATACCTCACATTCATCACGTTGCCGTTGGGAAACTTAGGGTTGCTAAGGCCCTAATGATGAACAGCACAGCTTCCGAATGGTAGAAGGTCGTTAGGACACTGGAACCACGCGGTACGTTTAGGATCCTTGAAACGGAAAGGAGCGTTTATGAGTCAATCAAATATTAAAGAAATTGTGAATACTGCAATTTCCGTGCCAACATTTGGAATATCTTCTTATTCATAGTAACCTTTATTGCACAGTATACACATATATGTACGAAAAAAGGCACCTCCTTCAACTGCACAGGGGAATAGGTACTTTTCTTGTTTATACTCCAGCCCTCTCACGTTGATGGCCAGCGGAGCAGGGCATTGAATAACCTATCAAGATCTTGTGTTGTACAGTCCACTGTTAGTTTGACGAAGAGATCAAAGTACATTCCACGCCTGGAAAGCCACAAACGTAAACGTATCGTTGCCCTTCTGCTCACACAAATAACATTCCAAATAGCATTGAGATGGTTTGAGCACTTGCGCTCTACAAATCCGTGAAATCGCCTATTCAGGTCTCGTTCTCGTTTGGCAAGTATTTCTGGCGCAGATATCAGAGAAGAAGTCGGCGATGATGTGGAGGAGTCGTCGTGGGACGTTCCAGCGCTGGTATTGAGGTGAATCACCGATTTGGCGAGCTGGAGGTCAAAGAAAGCGGCTTCAAGGCTTCGGCAACTCGTTCGCGACCTGATCATAAACTTCGTTGCTCTGTAAGAAAAAAAAGAAAAGAAAAACGTATCGCGTCGGCGGTTCAGGTCGACGCGGTGACAACTTGAATTTCCAATCAGTCAACTTCCAATAGATCCGACTGTTGGAACCAGTTTTGAAAGCGAATGAATGAAGGGGATGTGAAAGACTGACAGAAGGTCCTTCGCGGTACCTACGTATTACATATTATACAAAATACAAGAATACGTGTGTGTGATCTGACTATATATACATAAAAATACTTTTCTGTCAAATATCAACTCTCAAATCTATTCGAAAGTGAAAAGTTCTCGTAAGTCAAAGTAGATGGTTTAGGCTATTCAAGATGAGTTCCTCATAACGAGGACTCAGAACTCAATCAAATCATTTCGTTGTCCAGATTTCCATCGCCTCATTCCTCAATGTTTGGGGTATTTAATATGTCGACAATCAGAAACTTTGTTATCGTGGGAGGGGGGGGGGGGGTTGTTTATTGTATACCTTCTGGAAAGTTCAACTCGGTAGGAGATATTTGTGCAGGTGTATGGTCCCCATTGTTCCCGAAATCAAAATGTTGGAGCTAAAACTCGCTCAATACATTTAGCCATAATCACAATGTTAACTATAAGCCTGATCGACCAAAATTAATTGATAAAGCAGAAGAAAAGAAAAAGGGCTGTGAACCTTGGGGCGTGGCAAGACGAGTAAGACGAAGCCTAAATGGGACTATTGACCAGGTAGCTGATTGCTGCGCTTAATACATGGCTCAGGTGGCGCCTCAGTGAGGTGGATTTCTAAGTAATCCACTTCCTCAAGGGGCATTGAGCATTCAAGGTGTACATGCACTACCTATGAATGGAGGATGATTGTTAAGTGCATGAGAGATGGAGCTTGAATTGAGAAATAAATGAATGTGGTGAGCGTGAGTGAGGACTGTATTACTCTTTGGCCAAATAGCGATTTGAGTGTTGACTATTTAAGCGTGAACAAGGGGGCTCTGAATACGTGAACTAGTTAAGCAAGGAACTAGAGCAGAGAGAGAGTGAGTGAGTAAACCTGTGAGTGACCCAAGAGGAAAGACATGAGTGCCTATCGCGAGAACTGCGAGACGAGTGTGTTTGGGAAGAGCTGTGTGTTGGAGAGGAGGTAAATCGAGGGCGCATGGCAGCCGCGCGGACCAGCATGGACCGGAAGAGGTGTCGTATAGAAACTGCGCTTGTTTATTTTTCCTCGCTCCAAACGGACTCTAGCATTTGCGCCGCTCTTTTTTTATCGGTGTTTTCGTGTTTTCGGTATATCGTTCTTGGATCCAAGTGAGGTCGGTGCTGCATTTTTGGAACATTGTATGACGTCGTTGCCAGACGATACACGGGTTGGAAAGTACGCGCAATACATCAACCGATAACTACGTTGGTGTTCAAGCTAAGTTTCCTCCTGAGTTATGGGCTGCAGCAGAAATTTCTTCGGAAAGAACCACAAACAGTTGTGAATCGTTCCACTCGAAATTCAATGGCCAGTTTTCCCATCCTCATCCTAACATTTTCGTGTTTCTCAATGCCTTGAAACGACTGCAAACGGACGCCTTCCACATAATGAATGGCTCGAATGTGCCCAAGCCGGACACAGGGGCGTTCAAAAAATAGAAGAAAATGATTCAGCAACTAATAATTGAATATCGAGAAGGAAAGATTGATGGAAAATCATTACGACATTATGAAAAAAATGACAAAAAACTGCGTGAAAAGTGGAAAAACTGGGAGTGAAAGAACATATACATAAGTTACGTGACAGCATGACGAGGTCGGGATCTCCCCGCTGATGAAACGTACGTACCTACCTGCATCATTTCTGTATCAACGTAATAAAATTTTGAGTGTATAAAGTGGAAATAGAAACCGTAAAGTATGACGGCACACTTGCTTTTGTCTCTACCTCCGGCGCAGTTGCTATGAAGTGCAGTTGTGCTAGGTTTCGGCGCAGTTGCAAGATCCCCTAAATCGAGTGATGGGAAGGATATTTTGGAAAGTCCAAAAAGGGGAAATCCATTGTCGCTTCGAAAATTAAACTGTACCTACGCTCTTTCTCAGAAACAGTTGGACTGAATGCACCTGGGAAAGACCCAAGCTCAAGACTCCAACTACTTCTGCCTGTGCTGAACAATGATGCTTTTCATGCCAGGAACTGGCTGCACGTAGTGGAGGGTAGTTGACCAGCTCGCCCCAGAGGCATTCCTCAGCACTATGGGGAGTTCTTATAGTGGCAGGGGGTGTATCGCTCTGTTTTCTTGGGCAGGGATGATTGAAAACGTGGAGGGAAAACCACTGCTGAACCTCATGAAGCAGTTGGGCAGTATGGTAGGATGGGTGGTGTTGCCCGTCTGCTGCCACTGTCCCTTTAACCCTATAAAGTAAATTCGATGTCACTACTCCTCACCATAATAGCTACATAGTTGTATTAACCTGATTTTATTGTAACTGCATAAAGGCATCATTTATCATTTTTATTTAATGTTTTTATCATAGCAGTTTGTGGTTTATAGATCACTACCTACTTCCACTTGTGTCACTCCACTTTCATTCTACTGTAGCTAGTTCCAGGGGTTTTAGCCGCCGTATGTCACAGTAGTTATCTAGGAGATACAATGCTTCGGAGTTTGTGTGTTTGTACCACGGGGCGTAGACTATGCTCATAAGTATGGTGTTCTGCTCTGTTTGTATAATTTTCACGTTGTTCTTTTTGGTGCAGCCCCATGCAGACGCACACAACAAATAACCTTTACCCTTCAAGACCACTTCGGTTGTTTTCCGGTGACTTCTCATCCTGTCCTCAAAATGAGATACTCTCGGTACAAAACGGAATTCCTTAACTCCCTTGGAACTTTTTTTTTAGATAAACTCAGAGTACAGGATCAGAGTTCGGGATCGCTGTAATTTTTGCCAGAGTCAGCGGATCTAAACATTTCCCAGCCGCTCGTAACACGAAACAGAGAGAACGCTGGAGCGGACAGAATGAGCTCAAATTATGTGTACAGCATGTCGTCCTGCCCCGACAGTATATTAATGAACAAAATCACTTGTAGTGATCAAAACAGTAAATCGGTTCTTCTCAGGAACGACAATTGTGAACTCAACTCAACTCTCAGTTGTGATCAACTTTGTTGTATGTAAAGTTTCGAACTACTTTGTAGCGACACAAAGGGGAAATAAATTACCACCCATTTCGACAAGACGTTAATTCTTTTCAATCACTTTTTACTTTCCTTGGCTCTACAAAGTAGAATGGAAAGTTATGTAATCTGCAGAAAAAAAAATTTGAGTTCTCTTCAGATCTTTACGTTTTAGACCCCCCCTGAGACCGAAAAACACTATTTGGGAAAATGGTCGGTGTGTATGTGTGTGTGTGTATGTGGACGATTTTTAGAGAGAACCATCGTCCCAAATCCAGTCAAACTTGATATCTAGCCGGCAGGTTACTATGGGACGCCAAAATCAGGGTTTGGACAAAATCCATCGTAGGTAACTATAGTTATCATGGTGATCAAAACCCCAAATATTTTTTTTCTCAAAAATGGCACAAAAGATGTTGATTAAATTTTTCATATTGATAGCGCTCAATAAGATAATTATACCATAAAATTCCCATTTCTGGGAAAATGACGAGAGCGGCACAATAAATTATCAACATTTTCGACGAAATTGATTTTAGCGCGGTTTCTAGAGGAAACAACCGTACCAAATCAGCTGAAACTTGATGTCTAGCCTACAGGTTACCATGGGACGCAAAAATAAGGGTATCGGCAAAATCCTTCGAAAGTTAACTATAGTTATCATAGTGATCAAAATACCAAATTTTTTTTCTCAAAAACAGCTATAACGATTTTGATTAAATTTTTTATGTAGATAGCTCTTAATAAGATAATTATACCATAAAATTCCCATTTGTGGGAAAATGACGAGGGCAGCACAATAAATTATCAAAATTTTCGACGAAAAGCGTTTTAGCGCGGTTTTTTCCTTATAAACTCTGCTGGAATGTTAGTAGAATGTTTAAGAAAACTGGTATTGTAGTCCAATCCAATACCTAAAGGGTGATTGTTTAAAAACGCTCATGAGGTACATGGGGGTCACTCCAGAAATTCCTGAATTTCAACTACTGTCGTTTCGCTTACTACCAGTTCTAAAAGTTTTTACCCAATAACTCTGCAAAAGTAATTACTATCCTTCTTCAAAAAATTTATGTTTACAGCCTCATTAATTATCTGTGTACCGATTGCTCAATATCGGTCCTGGAATGAGTACGAGCAGCACAATAAAATCTGGAACTGTAAGCGCTACCGCTTCCTGCTGCCGTAAAGCGTTATTTGACAAATTTCAAATTAACTGAGTTTAGCCATGTACAAAGTGAATTGACGTAGAGCTAAGGAAAGTTGTGTGTTGCAACGCACCAGATATTTTCAAATAAATTTATTATACACCTAAACGAAGGATCTTAATAAAATTAGGTTATAAAGTGTTCAGTAATTTTAAGTACTTTCTTAATTTAAATTAAAAAACAACAAAAATAATTACGAGCGACCCGTGCATTCATAACGCACATTACTGTCGGCTCCTTGACTCGTTTAAATCACCGTATTTACAACATAACCCTACAACAGTAAACACGAAATAGATTACGTAATCGTTGGATCTTCAATAAACATTTCTTCAGGCTGACATTCAACGAGCCCGTCACGAGTAGTGTCTGGAGGAAAACGCTTTGAGCAAACGTCCGATGCCACAAATACTGTTAAACTTCAAATCCTTTGGTACGCACTTTCAAGCTTATCTTTCAAACCTTCCACGAGTTTTACGAGCAGAAACGTGCTCTTCGGCGAACCTATGAATACTTTTATGTTGAACTCGAATATTCGCACGTTAGGAGACCATACGAAGTATATGAAACGGGGAAATTCGACCCTCGGGGCGTAGGCTCGCTCTTATCACTTTTAAAAATACTAAACCAAGAAAGCACTTTACCTGAAATTTCTACAAAAAAAAACCGTTTTATAACACGAAATACGGCGGATACCACACGCTGGGAAAGGGTCGGATCCGCTGACACAGGCAATAATTACAACGATCCCGAACTCTGATCCTGTACCCTGAGTTTCCTCTAAGTATGAATTTTCGTGATTAGCGGTTCAAAGACCTCGAAAAAACTACAGTAAATATCTGGTGCGTTGCAACTCACAACTTTCCTTAGCTCTACAACAATTCACTTTGCACATGGCTAATTCTATTTAATCAATTCATTTATCACTCAGTTAATTTGAACTTGGTCAAGCAACGCTTTACGGCAGCAGAAAGCGGTAGCGCTTACAGTTCCAGATTTTATTGTGCTGCTCGTACTCATTTCAGAACCATTATTGAGCGATTGCTACACAGATAATTAATGAGGCTGTAAACACAAATTTTTTGAAGAAGGATAGTAATTACTTTTGCAGAGTTATTGGGTAAAAACTTTTAGAACTGGTAGTAAGCGAAACGACAGTAGTTGAAATTCAGGAATTTCTGGAGTGAGCCCCATGTATCTCATGAGCGTTTTTAAACACTCACCCTATAGATATTGGATTGGACTACAATACCAATTTTTTAAAAACATTCTACTAACATTCCAGCGGAGTTTATAAGGAAAAAACCGCGGCAAAAACGCTTTTCGTCGAAAGTTTTGATAATTTATTGTGCTGCTCTCGTCATTTTCCCACGAATCAGAATTCTATAATAAAATTATCTTATTAAGAGCTACCAAAATAAAAAATATAATCAAAATCGTTAAAGCCGTTTTTGAGAAAAAAAATTTGTTGTTTTGATCACTATGATAACTATAGTTAACTTTCGGTGGATTTTGCCCATACCCTTATTTTTGCGTCCCATGGTAACCTGTAGGCTGGACATCAAGTTTCAGTTGATTCGGTACGGTTGTTTTCTCTAAAAACCGCGCTAATCCGATTTCGGCGAAAATTTTGATAATTTATTGTGCTGCTCTCGTAATTTTCCCACAAATGGGAATATCATGGTATAATTGTCTCATTGAGAGCTATCAACATAAAAAATTTAATCAAAATCGTTAGAGCCGTTTTTGAGAAAAAAAAATATTTGGTGTTTTGATCACTATGATAGCTATAGTTAAATTTCGGTGGATTTTGTCCAAACCCTTATTTTGGCGTCCCATGGAGGCCTGCGGGCGAGATATCAAGTTTGAGCTGGTTTGGTACGGTGGTTTTCTCTAAAAATCGTTCACAGACACACATACACACACAGACCATTTTCCCAAATAGTGTTTTTCGGACTAGTAACAGCCGATTACATAACTTTCCTTTGTACTTCGTAGAGCCAAGGAAAGTAAAAACAGTTTACATAACAGTCTTTCCAACTTCATAGGGGCTATGGATAGTAAAAATGCAAGAATACTAGAGATTTACATGGTAAAATTACTCCTTTAACGCCTGTTTAGTGTCCTACAAATAATCTGAACGATGACATTCGCAAGGTCAACAATCAACAAGAATAACATTCAGCTGTGAAGGGTAATAAATTTGTGTTCAGGAACATGGCTCGCAGTTAACACTTAAAAGTCGCGATCTACGGAGTTTGTACATTTTGTTCACATCAGCTGCTGAGCACCGCTCCTGAGAAAATCGGAGAGTACCAACGAAAGAGCATCAATTACACTCAACTTGATTTATTTTAAACGGAATTAGTGCCATTTCTTCTAAAAATAATTGGTCTAGGAAATGACAAACACAGAATGGTTTGTTAGCCCAATCCTGCTATCCCTCGTTTACTGATTAAACGTTGTTGTTGACGTGACCATTTGGCCATGAAGCTTCATCCAGTCTCGTCATACTCTTCAGAAGTCGAGCTGCGGGCTATAGTGTGGTTCCGTCGCGCAAAAATGTTTGCTTTTATCTAAAAGTAGTTCCAAGGGAATTAAGGAATTCCGTTTTGTACCGAGAGTATCTCATTTTGAGGACAGGATGAGAGGCGTCAATCCGACGAACTGTTACTAGTCCGATCAAAGTAGGAGAAGTCACCGGATAACAACCGAAGTGAACTTGAAGGGTCAAGGTTGTCCGTTGTATGCGCGTGTGTGCGTCTAATGAGCGGAACGTGGGTTGTAGTGTTTAGGGTCGAGTTTTTGGGACAAAGGGCCACGACGAAAGAGGGCCGCCGTGAACTGGGGCAAGGACGAGCCTTTCGTGCTCTTTCATCTCCCGAACCCAAAGATCAATCTTCAACCTCATTATCATCTTCTGGGCGGCAGAAGCAGGTCCTCCACAACAACTTTCTGCCCTTCTCGTCCAGCCTAGTCGCTTTCATCCAGCTACAGAGGTGGATGATCTCTTGCCCACGCTGCTATTCCCTTCTCCTCACTCCATTTCTTCCTACAACCCCGATTTCGGCTCATTTATCCGCCACAACAGGTGAATTTGTAGCCCGAGATTTCAAGTTTACTTTCTTAAGCTTGTCTTGAAAGCGCTAATTGTTGCCATCGGGCCGGCGTTCGAGTCTTGACGTGACTCCAAACAGTATTTTTCAAAATCGCGTTGTTCATGAGAACCTCCTTCTCCTTCCTGTTATCTAAAATTTACTTTATACAGAGGGAAATAGGGATTCTCACCTGTAAATTCGATGATGCACTACATATCGGGGAACTGTATCATCGTACTACCCATTTCTACGGAAGCATTTATGGGAACAACTTGTCGGTTTTGAAAATTGCCTCCAAGTTGAAATTGTGTGATTTGTGCGGTTTAGCGCATTGGTTGACTGATTCGCAAGAAGCCCTTGGTTGTGGTATTCATGAAATGTTTGCAAATTTCGCAAGACTGTTTCTGGGACATAAGTAGGAGAGTCTGCCATCATGAATTGACTCCTGCGTATTGAGTACTGTTTGGCACACTGCATCAGGTTGGCCCTGACCCCGCTCTGCAATGGCAGCTCTTCTTTCTTGTTCTCTTCGCCCTCAAGAGAATCTTGCAGCGTGTCGTCATTCCCTTACTGCGTAAAACACTTTGGGAGGTTCATAACCGACCTTTCCTCCATGCCTACGAGATACTGGCCCCAGATCAGTAAGCCCCATGTATACGAAGGGATACGAAGGGATCATACGTGTACATGGAAGCCATTCTTCAACCCTGTCTTCAGTCTGGGGTATATCCACCAATTATTTAGAAAAGTGCGAGCGTCTGGGTCGTTTCGTAGTTTCGTCGTTCGTCGTTTCGTCACACAACCGCTTTCGTGTTGTATTGAGACTGTGCTCGACCGATTTCTAATACATAAAAATACATGTGAACGACAACTCAAAATTCACTTCTAAAATCGTTGTCCTCTCCACTAACTTTGCTCGTTCAAATCTGATTTCTATTTTTCCTTTTACGACCCACAAAAGCGTGATATCACATCGTAACGCGGAGCCCGTAATCACGAAAAGCACTTCATGAGAAAGCAACTCGTTGGGGTTTTCATACTCTCACTCTCAGCCCGTCTTCCTGATTTCTTCAAAAGAAATGGAAAACGCTAATACCCGAGAACGAAACTTGAAGGGAATTCCTTTGTTCGACAGGAGACGCGTTGTGTTCCTGAGCCGCCTAACTGGCATTAGTTTCGTAGCGACTACCTCCCTCGAAACTGTTCCATTGTCACGGCCGAATAACCAGACACGAACTCTGCTGGAGCGCACGCAGGCGAGCAGGTAACTCACTAATTAGTGGAATTCGAAAGAAAGTGGGAAATAATTCTGAATCCAATTGAACAAAAGTCGGTGTTCAAAAATGTTTTATTGATGAGAAGCCCGTTGGAAACTTCCTAAATGAATGAAACTAATGACTTAACATCTTAAACTGTTCATGAAAATGACGTAATCATTACTATATTCTCAGCTCCTATTTACACCTAAAAATCAAATTTTATTTCTACCTTCGTGTGGTTCACAACTAAGCTAAGTACTAACTGATTGTGTTCCTTCTCACCTCTTACAGAAATCGTACGACCCTTGGAGTCGCTACCTAATGTGGGTCTCAAGCTCCTTGCCACTTCTGGTTCCATAGCAGCACAACAAAAGTGTGCTCTCTCAGCGTCCACTGAGCCCAGACCTGTGGAGGTACTGCAGCTTGCCATTTAACCAGTCCCCCACTTGAGAACAGTTCTCCATGCGTTACTACGAGGAGGTATTACCCTGGGAAATTTGTACCATCTGGGGGAAGCCCTGAATCTGGTTTCCCATCTGATGCAACCACTTACTTAGTACATTGATGGTATCTGAGGGCTACTCATACCTTGATGGTTTAACTGAGGGGCCGAATAGTAACGGAGCATGAGATGAGTGCCCCACTGTAAAATTCTGTGCTTTGATTAACTTATCAACCGATATCCACTGTCAGACCCAACTCTCAGCTAATTTATATGATGAAAGTTACTGAAATAGTCACTCAAACAAAACTCGTGGTGGCTTTGTCTAGCCCAGTGGTTGATGACATGTTACATAGGTTAATCCAGAGGGGGCAGAGCACGGTTCCACTGTTTCACCTTCCCTGCATCGCTGAGTGGTCTCAAATTCAACTCACAGAAGGGGTTGTAGGAAGTATGAAGGCATTCCACATACCTCTGACTGCCAAGAAATTGTTGGATTTTAGCTCTCTGTGTTAGCCGTTCCAGCCTACTCACTAGGTGCAAGGCTCCACAGAAGTATAGGCGCCAAGTATAAGTTCAACCTCACCTACTGTTTTCATTCTTCTGCCCCATAGTTAAAACCAGCATGAAAGTTGTACAAACCAGTTAACAGAGCTAGACGTAATTGAAGATGTGAAATGCTTCTACGGTAGATGGGAGCAGTTAGGAGGTTTAGCGGGTCTAAATATTAGGACCATGACACCAGAGGGCTCCTTTTCATTGCCATTAGCTGCCGAAGAGGAGGAGCTCCCGTTAAATCATTGATGACCCGGCAAAGTTCAAGAGGAGAAGCGTTAAGCGATTATCGTGCCGTATTTACGATTCACGGAGCTCCTTTCCCTAATTGGCCCACCTCCCATCAAGACAACATTCACAGGGACTCAATGAAATGAGAAGTTGAATGGCGGCGTGAGATCAGGCGCACACGTGAACTCGACCCCGCGCAGGTAGCGCCCACAACGAGAAATTAACGATAATTAGCGATGAAAATGAGCCAGTTGAACGGTTTTAACCTTCTCTCAGGCTTCTTTCACTTCTGAAGACGTCAACAACTTGCGTACGGGAGCTCTAATGAACCGCCAACGAGTAAACAGTTGTGCCCGACTTTCCAGGAAAATAGCAATCGGATCATTAATTCTCGCGCATCTAATATTTTTATTGAAACCGCTTCACTGCAGCCTTCGATTTGAAGTTCACTACACTTAGAGAATGTCAGAGACAGACAGAAAAATAATGGTGGGGTACGTGACACCATGTCACAAAAAGAGAAATTTATCTACATGACTACATGGAGTTGTGAGGAATTTCCTGACAATGTGACAGGTGCCAACGATTGTGGCCTTTTGAGGATCGATGTGGGCCCTTGGACCAGCTGCTCGAAGGTCTTCTCAGGAGACTAGGAAACTGACTAGGAGCCATACACATACGTGGAAGAACTGCATGTGCCAAATCGAGGCAAAACCCCTATAGGTGACCGAGACAAAACATCATCAGAGCTCATTTGCATAAAGGGACGGAGCTGTAGTAAGTCAAATACTCAGTGGATTAAGACAAACCACTGGACGAGCCAGTTCCTTGCGCACTTTTAGCGACTTTAGTACGCGGCTCCACTTCTTTTTACTTTCCTTGGCTCTACGAAGTAGAAAGGATAGTTATGTAATCGGCTGAAAAAAAAAATTTGCGTTTTCTTCAGATCTTTACGTTTCAGACCCTCCTGAGTCCGAAAAGCACTATTTGGGAAAATGGTCTGTGTGTGTGTCAGTCAGTCAGTAAGTGTGTCTGTGAACGATTTTTAGAGAAAACCACCGTATCAAATCAGCTCAAACTTGATACCTCGCCCGCAGGTCACTATGGGACGCCAAAATAAGGGTATGAACAAAAATCCACCGAAAGTTAACTATAGTTATCATAGTGATCAAAACACCAAATATTTTTTTTCTCAAAAATGGCTCTAACGATTTTGATTAAATTGTTTATAGTGATAGCTCCCAATATGGCAACTATACCATAAAATTCTCATTTGTGGGAAAATGACGAGAGCAGCACAATAAATTACCAAAACTTTCGACGAAATCCATTTTAACGCGGTTTTTAGAGAAAACAACCGCACCAAATCAGCTGAAACTTGATGTCTAGCCCGCAGGCTACCATGGAACGCAAAAATAAGGGTATGGGCAAAATCCACCGAAAGTTAACTATAGTTATCATAGTGATCAAAACACCAATTTTTTTTTCAAAAACGGCTTCAACGATTTTGATTACATTTTTTATATTGATAGGTCTCAATAAGGCATTTATACCATGAAATTCCCATTCGTCGAAAAATGACGAGAGCAGCACAATAAATTATCAACATTTTCGACCAAAAGCGTTTATTCGCGCAGTTTTTTCCTTATAAACGCCGCTGGAATTCTTGTAGAATATTAAAAAAATTGGTATTGTAGTCCAATCCAATACCTAAAGGGTGAGTGTTTAAAAACGCTCATGACATACATGGGGGTTACTCCAGAAATTCCTGAATTTCAACTACTGCCGTTTCGCTTACTACCAGTTCTAAAAGTGATTACCCAATAACTCTGCAAAAGTAATTACTATCCTTTTTTTAAAAAATCGAGTTTACAGCCTCATTAATTATCTGTGTACCAATTGCTCGATAATGGTCCTGCAATGAGTACGAGCAGCACAATAAATTCCAGAACTGTAAGCGCTACCGCTTCCTGCTGCCTTAATGCGTTGTTTGACCAAGTTCAAATTAACTGAGTGATAAATGAATTGATTAAATAGAATTAGCCATGTGCAAAGTGAATTGTTGTAGAGCTAAGGAAAGTTGTGTGTTGCAACGCACCAGATATTTTATCTCAAAACTCTTCATGCACGTTTTGGGCCTCCAGTGCGAAGGAAACAAGAAAACACACGCTGCTCAGTGCAGTTCCTAGTGAGCGACGGTTCTTGGAAGAGCAGCCCAACCTTCTAGCTGTGACTGCTATTAAGCAAGCTGATAATGTTTCATTCAGTTTACGAAGAGGGAAATGACAAAAAAACGTTGCCACAGTCGATATCTCCCTTTGAAGCTTGCCACTCAAGTAAATACGAGAGTAGTTAGGTCAGATGAGAAACTAGATTAAGAACATCTCCCAGATGAGATTCCATGGGCTATATCTCCGCGTGGTAGCAAATGGGCAACAGCTGTCTACTACGATACAAGCTACATGACAACCTGTCTCACTTCCACACTGCTGAGTTTCGTGAATACTGAGCAAGCGCCCAGACTCCCTCCGCGGCTTTCGCCTCTTTTGAGTGTCTAAGAAGTCTTTTTGTTTAAATCAGTAATTTAACTTAACAGCTAGGTGATGTCTTTACATCGAAATACCACAGTATCTCACCAGCCAGAGAAGACAGACTCACCAAACAGGTACGGTAACTTTAGTAATTTACCTACTGGCGGAACTAACCCAATTACTTTATTTAATGCCTGATTACATAACTCTTTCCGTCTTTGGATAACAAAGTAAATACGAAAGGAACTATCCGATTCCTGATGAGGTTCGGTTTTCTGCGTAACTAACTCCACATTTGTTTTTTGACATTTTATGTCTTTAATCTGCTACATAGACTCGAAAATGTAACGCGGGATATGTAACGGAGAAGCGTAACGAAATTTGTGTTGGGTTAGGTGCATGGTAACATCACACTTTTAATAACCTCAGTGACTAAGTGATGATGTCAATTGCAACTGACGCGGCCACTATATCGAAACCATCAACGAGCACAATCAAACGTAGTGATCATTGCATAAAAACAAAAATAAAAGACATAAAATGTTCCTAGTGGTTGCGTACTTGTACGAAAGCTGTACCCACCGTTTGTGTAAAGGTTTCTTTCGCGCCCGCCAGCCTCAACGTGAAACGCTACGACACTCCTTTAACTCTGATGCTATTTTTTCACTCGCTATGAGGTGATTTATGTTGCCCCACGAATCACCAAACAAATAAGAAAAGTAGGGCGGCTTCAGTGGCTTCGAACGATTCGCCACAATCGCCGATTTCCTGAGGTTAGGCGCCAGTCTCACCTCCAAAGCTCGGGAGATGCGAGCCGTTTGACTTTCCGGTGTTCGGTGTAAAGAGCTTCTCGCTAGACCTTTCAATTACCTCGGCTGAAAATTGCTGGTAATTTTGTCGCGTCGAAGATCCAAGACGTGATGGTAGGTTCAGAAGTAGTGATGCGGCCGCCGCTTTCCGACCCTCGAAAACGGTCAAATTACGCAGACAATACATACTTTGGAGCAGCCGCTCGACTTCTTCAGGAGGAATCCTTCTACTTGTTCAAAACACTCGTTGTATTGCATTACTGCAGCTCATACAGCCCGCATAACAACCTCTCGAAGCAATTTTAGTTGAGGAGTGAGTGGTGTACTGACTTCATCCTCCTGACGATGATGTCCTTACCTCGAAAGCGCTCGAACACCGTACACTACCAGCCAGGGAAGATAGACTCACCCAATAGGTACGTTGAGTTTGATTATTAATTGGTGCCTCCACGCGGGCACTGTCTCTAAATGTCAAGGGTCCTCATTATAACAGACCAAAAGAATCCAAGCTCAGCTTGTATGCTCGATACTACAGGAAAAGGGCTGGAGAAGATGCTACCGTCAGGCGAATGCGACCTGAGTCCCGCATCCCACGAGGATGAAAAGCGAAAACATGGCGTTAAGACCGTAACTGCGTTCATATACGGCTTGGCTAAGTATGTTAATCTCGAACTGTTGATAAATGACGAAACACGAGTAGAAGATATCACGAGGTCAGCAGTTTTCATTGCTTGGATCCCCATAATTGTGGAAGGCAAACGAGCAACGCGGAAACGAAATTTTGAACCGGAGACAGCCATTTCCCGGAGCTTAGCGAGAGAAACGGACGAAGACGAAATGACGCAACTTTCACCGATCCTCGGATTATACAACAGTTTTCGAGGTGTTCGTTCACCTTTGCCCAGACCAAAGAATTGGGTGCGTCGTCATTGCGGTCCAGACTCTTTCAGAGACCGTGCTACACTAATCAATTTTACAGTATTGAAATAAATGATGAGTTCGCTGTTGGCACTGCGCGACAAATAAATTTGTATCACGTTCTCTTTGTTTTGTTTAGTGTCGTTTTTTGGTTTTGTGTTTTTTTTTTTGCAGACCCAGAGTTTTTCAAGGGCTGAAAGTAATAATAAAACAACAACATACGTGGCTCACACGTATGTGGTATCACCACGTGGCATAACCAGTGTTAATGTCGATCCTTCCACTTTCACGGGTTATTATGCCTACGTAAACATCACACACTGTACATTCCTGTATCATTGCGCCTATAGTAGGCCTATGGTAGCTTACCTCACCATGCTTCCTCTCTACTCCCGGCTGAATGAATAGCTTTGCTGTCCAACTTCCACTAACCTGAGTGCCCATTAGACTTGGTACCCCTGGAGCGTAGGAAGACCTCAGTCGGACTGTTTCGCTGCTGCTTCACTCCGAGGAATTCCCAGAGCTCTACGCCTCACTCCCCCTCACAGCCCAACACTCTAGATTGACGGAGTGTTGATATCAGTTTCTCCTTCATCAATAGTAGTGGCATTCAGAGTTCCAGGTTGTGACGTACTTGGGGAATTCTTTTACAAATCACCCACGTACGGAACACGAGTGAAAGTCGTGTCCGGGCCCAAACGAAACGAACAAATTAAATACACTCAATTATACTCACTTGATGAAAATTTTAAAAAATAATGCCTCTCAGGATAGTACTGGGAAATGAAATTATAAACCAAATAGGACCCACTTGAATTTAATCAGGGAAAACTCGAAATGAAATGAAATGAACTCCTTTTAGAATGAAATAAATAACCTATGCTCGGATTGTATTAAATGACAATAAAGGGACGATGGTGAAAATGAAACACCAAGCTCTGATCGCTTACCTTACTTCACACAATCTAAAGGGGAATTTAAACACTGGCTTAAAAAAGGGGAATATTCGTGAGCGATGTCGGTAGCTGTTAATTCTGACGCTAATATATTGTTGAAAGCGAACTTGTTACTGACGGTTCACCTGTTGTCGGCGAAGATGTGAAGGAGAGGGGCCCCTCCGGCGTGAAGACGATTCCAGTGAGCTGTCAGTTTGGTCGTATAGGGCAGAATACTTGTTTTAATTTGAGAAAAAAAAGAACTAAATCAAAAAAAACGAACAAAACCTCTTCGGCTAGCGATTTATACGTGATTAGTAGGAGTACGATCTAACTGAGACGAGAAGCAAACGCAGAATGAAATTAGAGGGAAGAAAGGAGAGCAGCACCAACGGCCAATGGGATAACCTCGCCGAGGGTTATATTCAGGAACATAAAATATCTTCTGCGTGGCGTTTGTAACTGAACAGTAGCCGTTATAAAACTAAAATGCGGCTCCTCCGCTAATATAAACAGCGGCGAACTGCACGGATGGCGGCAACAATGTTGCCACCTTCGGCAGTCTGCCGCAAACCATTACAAGGTTTGGTGTTTTAAAACTTCTCTTGCGCCAGCTGAACTATGTGCGCTAACACCATCCTAGATTGGCACAGCAGCCAAAACCTCACAGTGGCACTAGCATCCCCCCCCCTCCTCCTCCTCCTTGAATGACTTCTTATTGGACGTTCCAAAGGTCCGATTCCAGAACCAAGTTCAGTGCTTCTAACCCGCTGAACTCTGTGATACGCAAGCTGGCTACTCTGGTCATTTAGGCCCTCTTCAAGTAATTCGGGTGCATTACAAGTTCTCTTGAGTGTGTGAAGAGTGTTTGTGCACCTTGCAGAGCTAAAGGCATTCCAGGGGCCTAGGACCACCCATATCCTGGTGACGGTGGCTAAGCCGTTAGAGAAGAGCGTAGAAGAAGAAGCAATAGAGAGGAAGTAGCCACAGAACAGCAGATTGCATATTTGAAAGCCTAGAGGCCCCTCCATCACTCCAACGTCCAGAAGTCGATGCTAACCAGCTACGGCTTGGTTACAACACAGAAAGGCGATTCAGGCATTGCATAAACTGGCCTTCTTCACCTAGAAATGCCGAAGAGATGGTCCTTGTGGGGCGTTCAGACAAGGTGGCAGTTATTGTAGGACGCTAATTGGATTCCAAGCAGAACAAGTTGGAGAGAGCAACGCAATGCGGGTGTGAGTGGATAGGAACTCATAAAGAAGAATAAACACTAACGCTCCCATGCTTCACACAGGGCTTAATGAAGAATAGGAAACCCTGTCAAGCAGCAGATAGAATTGTCACAACTATGATGTCTCCACCGTCTCATGGTGAGCACAAAAGGCCCTTTGGTCATAAACAATGCAGGAACTAATGAGCCTCGACCCCATCCTCTTGTATAGAGCAAATGGCACCCCGCATTGGTTACTCTACAAAAAAGATGGCTGCAGTTAAGTGGCCCCTGGTACTGCACTCTCTCAGTAGAGTCGCGCTGTCTCAGTAAAATAATAAAGCACACCATCAATTTCTACCTCCTAAAGATCATGAGGAACTCCGCAGTCGTTGCCAGGGTGAGATGGGTTTCCATGGGCTTCTCATGGGGCGCCCTGCCGCATTTAGGACGCACTTAAAAGAAATTGGAAAGCCCGCTCCCTGAAGGATAGAGCCTGTCATGCCATCTTCTGGTTTCGAACATGGACTGGCCAGCAGCGAACAGTGAAAAACGCCGCGGGCCAGCTCACGCTGGAGATGCTTGTTGCCAATATGCAATTTGAAGGAAACCGGGGGTACAGGGTGAATTTGATTAGGTTGAGCAGCGACTAAAGAGGATCTAACTTACTGATCCGGAACCAACTTCTCACGAGGATCACGTTTGAAGAGATGGAGTTGAGACAGCTCTTGAACCTCCCAAACCGTTTGGCAGTAAAGGAGGATGAAGGGAAAATTCTAACCTTCGCGATAAGACAGATTAACATTATGAGTTTACCGGCCGCAATTATAGTTTGATTTGAAAACCATGTACATGACATCGGCTACCACTGTTGTGATCTGGTTGCAATTCGTCGTGCTGCGGAAAACTCAACAAGAACAAGCAAGAGACTGTCTTCTCTTCAATTGCCCTGCGAACCTCATCGAGCATACTTATCGACGCGGCCTGGGTACTCTGCCCCGGCCCCTATGTCGATTGTTTCGGCTCGGGTATCGCTTCCTTCTCCATCCAAGGCGAGATCTCGGCATAAACGATTGTCAAAGACCAAAACATATGTGTCATAACACGCATCAATGAAATTCCCTCATAGTCCTTTGCGTCGTGTGGGACCTTTTCATTCTCCAACTGCTTAAGAATGGCGCGCGTACGTATACACCCTGAGTGAGAAGTAGCTAAGATGTGCAAGCACTGGAGCGACAACCTCGCCTAACCAAGTGTCTTCATGTATAGTGAGTACTGTGTACTTTTTATTCTCACTAATCCAAGGCGCAGGAGTATGTTTAGTTTTCATTTTCACAAATGGTCAGTGACTGTAGTACAATGTGAACATTTTCTCATTTACCATATTAACTTTTACATTTACATCGTCTTCGTTAAATACTTCTCTCCTGCGTATCTCTTTCTCCCGCTTCTCTGCTGGCCATCGCTGCTATGGTTTCAAAGTATTGAAATTCAGGAAACCAGAATACCTGAGTAGGAGCTTTGTCTATATAGATGTGCATTCAAAGATCACAAGGAATGTGGGCGATTTGTTGCAGATACCGTTGCATAGAACCTGTTTATATAACCGATCGTTGGCCGTTCAAGGAGCACGTTTGTACAATGAATAAAGGGAATTGTTTGATTTACGACTAAAAACAGAGGTATTCAGAGACAAGTTTTGGAAACACCTACTCGCCCAAAATGATGTTAATGGAGAAGCGTTGTGAATGTTAAATGTACTTTGTTGTTAGCTCTTCTTAGTATTTCAATTGTCTAGTGATAGTATTTGTAGTTTTCTTAAGTATTAAGTTTTTGTATGTATAGTGTGTAAAGGCCTTAGACTAAGAAGGGGAGGACCTTCTATGCCAGTAGAATAACAAATTGGCATGTCTCTGGGGAAACCTCAATGTCTGACCAGCGGATGGTGAGGTTCAGGCTGCGGTTCCCTAATAGTGTGACGGAGACATATCGGAACCCCAGGAACACGGATTGGGTTCTGTACAGCAGTGTGTTGGCCTCCAGTTTGGAGAGCTACAGATGTGAAATGCAAACTGTCGAAGGTGTGGAAAGAGCGACAGGGGAGATCTGCGCAGCTATGGTAGAGGCGTATGAAGAAAGCTGCGAGTTGAAAACCCGAAGATCCAATAGGGAGGTTCCTTGTTGGAACAATGAACTGGAAAGGCTTCGGAAGGAAACGAGGAGGCTCTTTAACAAAGCAAGAAAGCAGGGTGAGTGGGACGCATATAGGAGTTCCCTCACAGGGTACAATAAAGCCCTTAGACAGGCAAAAAGGAAATCCTGGAGAGACTTCTGTGAGGGCATGAAAGACTTGTCTACCATGTTCAAGGTTCAGAAGATCGTCTCTAGAGAAGAGAGGCCGCAAATCGGGTTTCTCCTAAAGGCAGGGGGAACATACACAAGAGGCAGCAAGGAGACCTTGGAGGAGCTACTAGCAGCTCACTTCCCTGGGTCTCATAGCCTGCAGCGGGGAGATAGCCACCACCATCAGCTGAGCGCCGATGGAAGTACCTGTCATGGGCGATCGAGGAACCCGCTAGCCGCTGCCTCCGGAGAAATGTTCACACTTAATAAGGTTAAATGGACAATTGGTTCATTTAAACCTTACAAGGCGCCAGGTGCGGATGGGATCTTCCCAGCAATGCTGCAGCATGGTAGGGAGGCTCTGGGTCCGATACTGGTGAGGCTTTTCAGGGCGAGCTATGTCCTTGGGTACATACCCACTATGTGGAGGAAGGTGAAGGTGGTCTTTATACCAAAGCCGGGTGGCTCCTCAGCCCTGGCTAAGGGCTACCACCCCATCAGTCTCATGTCCTTCATGTTGAAAACAATGGAGAAGATAGTGTGCCTATCAATAAAGGAGTACTATCTTACTCAGAACCCCATTCGGAGTTCCCAGCATGCCTATCAGAGGGGGAGATCCACTGAGACTGCTCTGAAGGAACTGGCAACAGTGTTGGAGGATACTCTGAGATCCGGAGAGATTGCGCAGTGCTGCTTTCTGGATATTGGGTGGGCTTTCGACAATACGTCGTATGCCTCAATTATGGCTGCGGCTGGTAGGAAGGGAGTAGATCCTTCCCTAATCTCTTGGACCAACGAGATGCTGAGTAGCAGGGTGGTCTTCTCGGAGTAGGTGGGGAAGACACTCTCTGTGGTGCCCACCAGGGGATGCCCACAGGGAGGGGGGGTGCTCTCCCCTCTCCTCTGGTTACTGGTAGCTGATACCCTTCTCGAGCTGCTGGAGGAGGAGGGCTACAAGGATACGCGGATGACCTGGTAATTATTATAGTCAGGGGTAAATTCGCGAGTGTAATCAGTGAATGCATGCAGCATGCACTGAATACCCTACAGACATGGTGCAATGGGCAAGGACTGTTTGTCAATCCAGACAAAACGAGCCTGATCCCATTCACCAGAAGGCGCAGCTTTACGCTGCGGGAACTCAGGCAGGGTGGCAAGGTGTTGAAGATCCAGCATGAGATCAAGTACTTGAGGGTTTTTCTTGATGGAAAGCTCACTTGGGCCACACACGTGAAAAAAGCCTTACAGCGGGCGTCAGTGGTGATGTGGGCAGCTCAAAGAATGGTGGGGAAGACATGGGGGCTGAGGCCTGGGATGATCCGGTGGCTGTACACTGTGGTTGTTAGGCCTAGGGTCACATATGGAGCCCTGGTCTGGTGGACTAGGGTGGAAAACAAAACAGTGCAGTTGCAGTTAAATAAACTGCAGCGTAGGGCGTGTCTGGCCATTACAGGCTGTATGACTACATGCCCTACGGCTGCACTGGAGGTCTTGCTAGATTTAGCTCCACTCCACATACATGTTAAAAGGATGGCCTTCCTCCAGGCTGTGCGTATGTTGGAGTTGGGTCTGATCATGCGGGGGAGGAGGAGTTCCTGCCACTTGATCCTTGACAAGGTGAAGGTGGGGGGGGCCTGAACTGCATGCGGTAGACTCAATCCCCGCGAGGTTTAACTTCGTGCTACCCTTTCGGATACTCATTCATGAGCGATCCAGGTGGGAAGGGGGAGCTCCCACTTTCGAAGCTGGGGCCCTGGTATACTACACTGATGGCTCAGTGCAGGGTGGCCTTGCAGGGGCAGGCATCTTTGGGCCGAGAGTCAGGGCAGCGATCCCATTGGGGTCCAACAGTGTAACACTGTGTAGGGTGCCAGGGCATCAGAGTATAGAGGGAAATGAACGGGCTGATAGGTTGGCTAAGTAGGGATCAGCGCAGATCCCTATTGGGTGGTCCCTTTTTGGGACTACCAGGAGCCACCTACGTAGAGAGGTTAGCAAATGGGAGGACCAGTGCAGGGCTGCTCATTGGCAGGGGCTGCCCGGCCTTAGACAGTCAAAACTCTTCATCCGGCTCTCCAGAGAGAGGTCCAAGGAGGTGCTTGCACTGGGGAGGAAGGATATGAGGATCATATGTGGCCTGTTCACAGGTCACTGTCTGTTGAGTTACCACCTTGCAAATATTGGCAAGTGCGAGGTACAGGTATGCAGGTTCTGCGAGGTAGGGCAAGAGACGGCAGAGCGTGTGCTGTGCGTATGCGATGGACTTGTGGCATCGCGCCGTTGTGTGTTTGGGAGGCCCTTTCTTCAGCCCGAAGAGGTGGCAAACGCGGAACTTGCAGATATCCTCCGCTTTGTGCGGGGGTGGTGGGGGCGCATAGGTGACGTCACACCAAGTGAGACCAGTGCCGTGGGGCCTGGGGGTGGTGCAGGGGGGCCATGATCTGAGGATCATGGACGTCCTTACAATAGGCCCGTTTGTGGCTGCAGTGAGGGTATCACCAGCATCCACCGTTGCAAAAAAAAAAAAAAAAAAAAAAAAGGGGGGAGGAATGTGTTGAGTACTCACCCTTCTTACCATCTAACATTACGTGTCTAAGTTTCAGTGTACTGTATGAAAGGATGGATGGATGAATGACGGTAAGTGAGTGGGTGGCCCCGGCCAGTTCGAGGAGGCGGTGATAGGATTAGGCTGGGGCTCAGTGATTTTATTTTTTATGTTGTTTCCGAATTGTTTTATTTTTTATTGATTTATACGTTACTATGAGTTGTTTTGCCTTTCTATTAATTTTTAGGGACCGTCTCAGGACCTCCACTGTCCAACGCTCTGCATGTCGAGTTCAGAAGAGGTCCGTAGGAGGGTGGGCTCGAGGCTGGCTGGGGTTTTTCACCCACCTCAACCAGCTGGTATGAATGGTGTGTGACTGTGAGTGTTAGTTATTTATTTGGAGTGAAAGTAATTTATTTTGCACGAACATTGTAAGCGAGTCTGCGAGCACACTACTTTATAAGAAAACTATTTTTATGAGCAAAAAGCTGAGGACATGCAGTTATGTTTGTTTTCCAGGGAGAGTGTAAGAGAGGGCCTAATGGCCCTAATTCTCCGTGGTTGTTAAATTAACCATTCATTCGTTCATTCATTCTCCTCTCTGAGGAATGTTTCATTGTTCAAATTTCCTTTCTTCCGAACGAGCAGGTCCAACAGCTTATTCAAATTGGGTGAACGATTCATGTTGAGACAAACCAAGGACTTCCATCCGTTCGTGGCGGTTAACGATGTCTATGTTTTTTTACAAGAATCAGGCCAATAAGGATACTAGAATGAAATGTATGATGCGTGGGATCCATAGGAAAGTACATCACATTGTGCGAATACAACTATGTATTAAGTCGACTCCTTCAACATATTCTAATTGAAACAAGAAACCAGAGTCCCAATATGCTGATACGCAGCCATCAAAGTGGCTTTAAACGTCAATCCTGCACATCTTGGCGGGACGGTAGACAACACCCAGCACGACGCTTTGTATGCGCCATTTTAACAATACAAAAATGTATTCAAAGCTACTCGAATATAAGGATTTTGATCTGTCAATACAATGATGAAGTCAAAACTAGAATGCACAAGTAACACTTCGTCTCGTCGTATTGTCGAAGCTGCAGAATTTATCTCCGGTTTGAGAAGAAACGGCTCTGAAATCGCTACCCTTGAAAAATGTTCCTTTGCTCGTCTATAAGTGCAACCACAGACTATGCATTTAGGTGCGCTATATTCAACTGTTTTGTACGACTTCCTAGTTGGGCTGCTAATTTGTTATATGTCGAGGTGGTGCAAGTGGTTTATGGTAAAGACAGTTGACACAAGATAGAGAGAGAGAGGGAATCACATCTCAAGAGGACAAACCGAAAATAGCAATCGCTCGCCAAGACAAAACTCGTTAACATAGTGAGCAGAATGTGTGGGTTAGGGACGACGCTCAATGAACATGTCGAATGCCATCCTGACATGTTGGCAGCAAAACGATGAGCCGAGGAGGGCAGCTAAATCCGGGTAGACTCGAACTTCTATTGGAAATTGGTTGAAGGAATTTATTGAAGAAGTCGTTAATTGGGTGAGGTTTGGATTTTGAGTCTCGCAGGTGCTTCGCGTTCATTTCGTTCATCTTCGTCTCCGTCGCGTTCTTAAACCTTCTAATTGATCATTTGTCCGGCGTAAAAGCGCTTGTGTATGTGTTTTCACTTTTCGCTGGTGGATCCGTGCGCTGGGCGTGTGTGCCAGTGTATCCGGAGGGAATGGGGTCACGATTCCCCACTCTCACGGTCAGGGGCGGCTATAAGACGGGAACTTGCCCGCGTCGCCAACACATTCTGTTAACTGAAGTGAACGGAAAACGATGCGTCGCGCGCTTTTACTAGTCCTCACGGTAGTAGCCGTCTGCCGGGCTTATCCGTCGGCGACTCCGGAAGAGAGCGGCTCCCCAACGCCGACTTCTCCGTCATCCTCCTCGTCGATCGAAGACGGCTTAGAGCTGGCGTACAAAGTCGTGAAAGGGTGCGGTGACAAGGATCTGAGTCTGTGTTTGAAGATGCGCGCTCTCACGTACGTCGACCGGGCGCTGAGGAGACCGGACAATATCGACATTGTCGACGGAGTCTCTCTAGTACGAACGGAAGCCGGTTCACGGGAAATGAACGGACGGGCTATTTCGGAGGCTGAGCTCGACGAAACGCTCCCAAAAGACGCTGACGACAAAGACGCTCAAGTCGAGACGATGCTTGTCGACAGAGTCGCTCGCTTCCTCGAGTCCCACACCCTTCAACTCAAAGTTCCGGAATCCTCCATCAACGAAGTCAGAAAATCTCTAGATGAAGGTAAGTCTCCTCTTTTCTACTTCAACTTCAATGTTCACGAGATCCCTTCCATTTAACTTTTTGTTTTCACTAGTAAACTGTCAAATCCTCTCGCATTACAGTATTTTGTTGAAAAAAAAAATTCTACTGTAAACGTTACTTTGCCATCGTAATTTTTGAAAAAATAAGTTTGATTTTTAAATTAGTAACCATTAAACGCTGAGTAACTGAAATATTGCGTCTAATGGAGGAGGAAAACGAGTGATTAATGAGAATATTGAACGATTTGTTGTGATTGTTGACGTTATTTAATTGGGCGTCGTTCGTTTGTTTTGTTTGTTCGGCAGCTCGAGGAAAGAAGAAGAAGCTGAAGATGCTCCTTCCGTTCCTGTTGCTCCTCAAATTGAAGGCCGCCGCTCTCCTTCCCCTCGCCCTCGGCGCCCTTGCGCTCCTCGCCCTCAAAGCCCTCATCGTCGGCAAATTGGCTCTCGTCCTGTCGGCTCTCATCGGCCTCCAGAAGCTCCTGTCGTCCAAACAACACACTCAGTCCTATGAGGTCGTCGCTCATCCGCACTACTCAGAAGAGCACGGTCACTACGGCCGTTCCATCGGCTCGGACATGGCTTACCGAGCACATGCTCCCGCCGTCAAACAGGAATAGACCCCTTCACCCTTCAATCCCCTTCGGTCCCGAATTATTTTACTACCGTCAAGACTTACTCCTTTCAGCGACGCCCGAGTCCTTCAGCTCAATATTTATTTATTTATTTATTTATAAATCAATCGATGTTATTTATTAATTAAAAACCAATTTGAACAAAGACTTCGACTGACTCGACATTTCGACGACTTTGTAAATATAAAAATGTTAATAAATCAATATTTTGTAATTTCGTTGATTATGAGTCCTTAATTTCTCTCTCTCTCGCTCCGTTTTCTTTCTTTCTTTCCTTCTTTCTCACCCTCATTTGAGAAAGCTGTTTGGAGCGAGAGGCTGGATTTGTCAAGGGCGTGAATCGTAGGGAATTAACAGCGTCCGGCTCGACACGAACCGGACGGACGGCTTTCACTGAGAAGCCGCCCAGATGTGTGGCGGAAAGGATGGGACTTCTCTTTCTCTCTCGTCTGAAAACCTAATGCCGATTCAGGTTACGTTCGGGCGAGCTGAGGAAGTCGTCGGACTGTAAACGAGAAACCTCGAAGGTCGGGACTGCTCGGCGACTCAACTGAGCCTTTTTTTCTAGCTCTTTCTTCCTTAATCCGCTAAGCATCGAAAGTTAATTGGCCTTTATCAGGTTTTAAGTGTGAGTGTGTATTTGCTTTTTACCTCAACTTTCTTCGGCCTCGCATCTTGAGGCCCATCCGGTCTAATTTTTTTCTAGCAGGACTCGTTCAATTTCACTCTCGAACGAGAATACAGGAGCGTCGAATGAAGTATCGGCCGAATTACAGGACTCAAATTACTTTTGACTCTAAACGTGTCTCTCCGCGCTTCTCGTCATTTGTCCTGCCATCTCCTTTTGCCCAAGCTCTGGCAACTCCATGGGCTGTAGCTCTAGTCCTTGAGGTCCTTCTGTTACCAGCGAGTGTCTCCACTGTTACACCTTCACTAAGTGACCAAGTCAACAGACAATGCCTCAGTGAACGGTCATAGGCAACCATAGTGAACCGCCATTCATTTAACCTGCCTTCCGAATTTAATTACTGGAGGTCTAATTACATTTCCTATGCTGGTAATCACTTGCGCTTTTAACGTCAGCCGTTTGCTGCTTGACATGCTCGCATCGATAATTTTAGTCGCACTCTAATTCAGTAAGGCTTTAAGAAGGGCGTTACTCAGAGCTCGCCAAAGATGGATGCTTCTTTATCGATGGATATATGAACGGAATCGACTGTGCCTCCTACAGTGGCAATTTTTTAACCCTCTCCCTCTATCTAACTCTTAGGGGAAAACTGGCCGTCAAACGCTGAACCCTCCTCAAATGTTAACTAGGGCTGCTTAAACTGAGAAACTTTGAGTGAAAATCTTTATCGTCTTATAGAAAAGGAGTGACGAAGGAGTGAAGGGGAGGAGTATAAATCTCTTGTTCTTTCCACTTCTGCATCTACCGCTTTAACCCAATGAAAACGCAATACAGATGATAATGTAATGATACTTTCTATATTGAGCTCAGATGTGTCTGCCGAGCTTTTAGATTGTGCAGATGCGCAATGGGCACCTCAGAGTTGGATTTCTTCGATGCTAACCCGACCCATTTATGTACCGCGATTTATTCTCAAATAAATAGTGAGGAACTACCGCCGCAGTACGTCTGATTGTATTACCTCAGGAACCCTTTTATATATTGGGTCAGCCGCTTGCTTTTCAAACTTTTTAAAATGATTTGGTGGAAAGCCTTAGTTTTGTGGATGAAGTCAGCTGAGAGACCGTTGTCGTATGTGATTGGGTGGGGTGGGGTGGGGGGTGGGGGGGGGGTTAACAGGTGCCGCAAACACACTTGTACACAACATGGTATATGTGGTGTGTAACGTGGACTGGCGCGCTCGAGTGAAATACCTGTTTAATCAACTTCTTTCAAAACACTCGCTCATTTTGAAGTCTCACGCAGCAAACGGACTTGATAGAAATTCTGACAGGTTTCTTGAGTTTGAAGGTGCTGCTACTCGGACGGCGGCTCCAATTTCGGCTATTAGTCAGATCGGGAGAAAGAGATTCCTTAGTCTGGTGCCTGGGGCCCGCACCCAGTTCCGGATCCTTTCACTTCAACTCGCATCCAACTCCGTTCAAGAGGAAGAAAACACAACGCTACAGACGAAATATTGTTAATCTGTGGCCGCAGAGGCCCATCAACTCTAACGTCCTGAAGAGGTTTTAGAGCGTCAAAATAAACTGGAGCGTTTCGAATGAGTTGCCAGTGGTCAGACGGAACTATTCGAGAATTTTCGGCACCTTTAGGAACGTCCTTAATTGAAAAGGATTATAACAAAAAATAAATATCGGGTGCGTTGCAACACACAACTTTTCTTAGCTCTACAACAATTCACTTTGTACATGGCTAATTCTATTTAATCGATTCATTTATCACTCAGTTAATTTGAACTTGGTCAAACACCGCTTTACGGGAGCAGGATAGCGCTTACAGTTCCAGATTTTATTGTGCTGCTCGTACTCATTGCAGGACCATTATTGAGCAATTGGTTCACAGATAATTAATGAGGCTGTAAACATGAAAATTTTTTGAAGAAGGATAGTAACTACTTTTGCAGAGTTATTGGGTAAAAACGTTTAGAACTCGTAGTAAGCGGAACAGCGGTAGTTGAAATTCAGGAATTTCTGGAGTGAGCCCCATGTATCTCATGAGCGTTTTTAAACACTCACCCTTTAGGTATTGGATTGGACTACAATAGCAATGTTTTTTAACATTCTACAAAAATTCCAGCGGAGTTTATAAGGAAAAAACTGCGCTAAAAACGCTTTTCGTCGACAATTTTGATAATTTATTGTGCTGCTCTCGTCATTTGCCCACAAATGGGAATTTTATGGTAGAATTACCTTATTGAGACATATCAATATAAAAAATGTAATCAAAATCGTTAGAGCCGTTTTTGAAAAAAAAATTGGTGTTTTGATCACTATGATAACTATAGTTAACTTTCGGTGGATTTTGCCCATACCCTTATTTTTGCGTTTCATGGTAACCTGAGGGCTAGACATCAAGTTTCAGCTGATTTGGTGCGGTTGTTTCCTCTAAAAACCGCGTTAAAATGGATTTCGTCGAAAGTTTTGGTAATTTATTGTGCTGCTCTCGTCATTTTCCCACCAATGAGAATTTTATGGTATAGTTGCCGTATTGAGAGCTATCAATATAAAAAATTTAATCAACATCTTCGAGCCATTTTTGAAAAAAAAAATATTTGGTGTTTTGATCACTATGATAACTATAAATAATATTCGATGGATTTTGTCGAAACCTTCATGTTGGCGTCCCATAGTAACGTGCGGGCGAAATATCAAGTTTAACTGGATTTAGTACGATGGTTCTCTCTAAAAATCGTCCACAGACACACATACACACAGACATACAGACCATTTTCCCAAATAGTGTTTTTCGGACTCAGGGGGGTCTGAAACGTAAAGATCTGAAGAAAACTCAAAATTTTTTTTTCATCCGATTACATAACTTTCCTTTCTACTTCGTAGAGCCAAGGAAAGGGATAACAGAAGATAATGGAGTTATGAAGATTCACGCTACAACCGAATGATAAACGGACGTAGCCTAGCGTGCGTTGACTGTCCGTGGGAGGGGGGGGGGTTGCAGAAGGGGAGCAAAATGCTGGATTTCGACCATAGGCGACCCTTTCACGACAATAAATTAATTGTTGTGAATAAATACCCTTTCTACACAATTCGAGAGTAACTTCTCTTAGAGTCCCGTTTTCGCGGGACCACTATCCGCCGCTGCTTTAAAAGGAACCCTAGAAACACTTGATCAAGTTGTGCAGCAGCGACATTCGTCTTCTTCCTACATTGCCTTTACCATGTATTGACTGCAGGACCTTTGCACGTCCTACATTGACTTGCAGAGTTTGTTGCAACAGATGACATCTGCCATCTCTCCTGGTGTGGCCAAGATACTGCAAGTTGGGACTTGGTCCTTCTCTACTCATTCCATCGGTTTTACGAATCGCTGTTGGCTGGTGGCTGGTGCACACACATCTAAAAAGCTTTCAACTTTTGAATTTAAGCTCTGGAGGTTGCAATTTGATGCCATCAACGAGAACAGACAATAAATTCACCGACGAGTATTTACTTCACGACCCACAAAAAATAGCTTCATCTTCAGCCATTTCAATATGCGGTCTTATTTCATTAAACAATTAATTATTGGAAGTCAACTATGGTTCCTAGCTGTCTGTACGTTCGAACAACAATCAAATGTCGTTCCTAGAACGCAGGACGAGTAGGTTTCCTCGACGTAGTTTTGAATTTTATGTCTCGTTAATGTTCGCGTGGAATTTGGTTGTATAAATAATTGCTGGATAGACGTCCTGGTCCTGACCTATTACTCCGTTTGTAAATAACCACCGCCTTTCATTCCCTCTCTTAAACATTTATTCGCCCATTTTCAATATTTGAAGGTGTAAGGCAATAATATTTAAAGGTATAAGACATGCATGCAGAGCTACGCCCGCTATTTCCCGACATGGTACAAAAATTATGGGCAAATTCTCACTTGAGGGACCTCGAAGAGTATAGATCTGTCGAAAACGGTGAGCTTTTCTTTTCTTTGGATCATTTTTCTTACCGTTTAGGTTGAAGAAAGTAATTAAAGCTAGTTCTTTCATTTTGAGTCGAGTCGACGCGATTTCCACGCTACTAATTAAATGGAGAGGTTAACCACCAAACGAAAGAAAAAAACCTGACTCAAATCCGCCGGACTTGGGCTTAAAAAAAATTGTTTTGTGAGGAGTCAAGTCGGATACGGACGCTTCTTTTCAACCAAAATAGAAATCGAAACGAAGTTGGAGGAGGAGCAAGAAGTGGGGAAAATCAGAAAGTGACACCGATAAGTTTCGCTAACACGGGAAAGTGACTTCCTTCGACGCTTAACGTGTCTGTCGAGCTGAAGGAACTAATGCAAATTGCCTCCATGTTCAAGGAAAAACAGTAGTAACGTTGTAAACGGGGAGATGCTATGTTAATGTCAGAATACGGCGGTAGGAATGAATTATGGATATGCCGAGTGTTCATACGCTGAACGCCGCCTCCGATGTCATTTTGCTAATAAAAAAACAAAACAAAAGTCAGGGCCATTAAGAATAAGTTGAAGAGTTGACGAGTTTCACTTCGTCCGCAGCTTTCTTCTAGCTGAGCCCTCAGTTTCTCGGTAATTCTGTTTTCTAGACATACAATGCAACTACGGAAATGTTGATAGAACCTAATCTCCGAGTTTTTGTCAACGCACAAATTACGATATCACGTACACATTACACTGCCGTATGAAGATACATTCTGTCATATATGTGGCTGAAGGCATGGCGAAGGAATTTATCCAAGTATCGCTTTTCATGTCAGAGACGAGGTCCTTTCAGCCGGGGAAACGGTTTTCGTATGGAAGTCCTGGTCGAGGTAGTGGCAGGTCTTTGAGGAGACAGCTGGAGTTGCCACCCAGCAAGAACGCCTACCCACTGGACACACGTAGCCCTATGATTTCAGGCCATGTATACAATCCATGTGGGGGGTGGGGGCGAGCCAAAACCTCAGAATTCATGTATGAAAGAAGTGCAGGCAATTCCCGCATTGAGACCTCCCACTCATTCACGTCCTTAGGCTGCTGAAGCCGCAACTAACATAAATGGCACCACAGGAGGTTTCTGCCCACAGCCACTGACACAGTGCCAGAGTGCCACTGGTCGTGAATCCAACCTTCTAAGACCACCCACCTCTCACTCTTGTCTGGTTAGGTTCCATAGCTGTTTCACGGATTGAGGAACGTAAAATTCGTTTTGACGTTCTTCTAAGAGTTCGGTTCAAGTTATTAAGTAAGTCTGGATCGGGGATAACCCATGAAAATGCTCATCACGAGAACTGCGCGACTGGAACTTATAGTTCGCATTGATTATTTCCACCCTCCTGCCTCTCCCTCCGAATCCTCCTTGATTGCTTCAAACCTTCAAGCACCAAATCAAATCTTCCCATCCGAAAGTATTTCCATCGATGAAAGCAGATTTCATCAAATGACTTGGCAGATTGATGAGGTCAAACTCGGAAACGAATTGTTAAAGATGAAGGAAGTTGCTATTTGCACTGCTGAACAATGGCCTGGTCAGCTAAGCGAGAAAGCAGATTCACTTTCGCAGAGCTGCGATCCCATCTGATTGTAACGACCGATGGTATCTCCCCTACAAAAAGAGTGGATTGCCGTTGGGTAGTTGTAGTCGGGCGATGCAGCTACTGTGGTGTGCAGCGTTCACTGTTGGGCTCGTCCAATGCGTCACGTTTCCAAAACTTTTCAAATCCTCGTCACAACTCAACAATGTCGTTCCTCGGGAAATTATCAAAGACGGAGAAGACGAGTTTGGCGTCTGCTTAAGGTCAGGAGATCCCATACTGCCCTGCTTGTCCTCTGGAGCGTCCAGGACTTTGGAGTCGGCCAGCACCTTACCTGAGTTGGACCTTGGAGAAGGGCTTAGACTAGTACAAGAATTGGACATGAGCGACGACATGGTAGATCCAGGTAACGTTCATCAAGTGGCCACATCTATGTCAGCAACTGGGACATTGCATTAATATCAATATTTACTTATGAACCCGATAACTAATTAAACATTAGACCAACATATTACACAACTTTCATAACTTCCCACTTTGTTGTTACGGGGATGTGTTGCCAAGCCCATTAGTTAATCGTAGGGCATCTTAGTATTTTGACGTCGAACCTCTATTCAAGTATTTATCCAAAATATCTGGTGCGTAGCAACACACAACTTTCCGCCACCCCCGTAAGTTCGAACACCAGCTACATATGCGGGTGCTATATCTTCGTTCAACACATTTTTACAGGAACATTTATACAGAACAAAATGTAGGGACTAGTTAGCTGAGAGTACTCCGTAAGTTTGATCGAAATCGTTAGAGACGTTTTTAACAAAATTGGAATACCGATAAATTAATATTCGACAAATCTCCTTTTCTGAGTTAACTTGGCTTATATCTCCGTTCAACATACATATACAGAAATAATTATACGGAACGAAATGTTGGTATGGGTGACTAGAAGACACTACATTAGAATTTATCACATCTGGTGAAGAAGTTACCCTAGAATTTACGGAAATGTTCGAAAAAACGTTATTTTCGACATATTTTGATTTTTATCTCTGTTCAATGGACTGTCAGAGGAACATTTATTGAGAACAATCCGTAGGTATTAACTATTTGAAAACATCCTGTGCGTTTGGTGAAAATCGCAGGATCCGTTTTGGCAAAAAGCGTACAAACCTATTTTTGCTTCATAGGCCTATATCTCCGTTCACCGTATTTTCATGGAGATATGTATAGAAAAGAAAAGTTAGGTATTGATTAGTAGAAGATAATTTGAAAGTTTAATCAAAATCGTTAGAGTCGTTTTCGAGAAAAATGCGAAAAACACTAGTTTTTGGTACATTTTTCGTTCCCCCACCCCCCTTCCCACCGGCCGAAATCGTCCATAACCTTATTTTGGTGTCTACAAAAAATAACGAACAAAACAAAAAAAGAACCAGCTCAATCGTATCAGCCGTTCTCCCGCAAATCGAACTACAGACACACACACACGGACCACGCGCCGAAATTAGGTTTTTTAGACTCAGTAGGCCTCAAAACGTAAAGATCTGAAGAAAACCCAAATTTTTTTTTTTGGGCCGATTACTATACTTTCCTTCCCTTCGGGTAGCGGAAAGTAAAAACAAGAAATTAACTGATTAACCAATTAAAACTTGTTTATTAATGAAAACGCTCTACGATTTTAATTCATCAAGTCTTTCAGGGACTTTTAAGAAACCGAATAATCTCGACTTAGACGTATTAGAGTTGTCCCACAAAATCCTTGAATCTGGTGAAAACATGAAGTGCACGAGATTACCCTTCAGAGTAATGCAAGAAGGCTGTTTGTGATGTTTCTGTGGTCTCAAAGTATCTAAGATGCATTTTCTGAAAAGTTGAGGACCCGGCTGGTGTGGAAGCGCCAGTCAAGATTTCTCAAATAAGTCCCTAGTAAGTGGTCGAAGGGTCGTCTTCAGACGTTATGAACCCAGGTTGAGTCGCGGCTGAAGTGAGATAGGCTTCAGGTGAGAACAAGTCGAACCTACTTTCATTTCTTATGAGCGATCACGTCCACATCAATGGGAGTGTATGCCGCCCCATTTGCCAATTAGGGAGTCCTCCAGCATAACATTATTGATCGTCCTCGAGGATGAGGCACATAGGTGTCAAAACCCCATCTCAGCTGGGGAAGATTCCACCATACAGGTATAGTCTTGAGGCCTTGCAACTTGGATGTGAGATGTCGGAAAATGTAGCAATAGGGTGAGTTTGGTAGAGGGCCACTCTGCCTCCTTCTCTCTGCTGATGGAAGTCTGGGCCAGCTTAGTATTTCTGGATTGGCACGACAACCATCGTGTCTTCGTCTGACAGTGTTAGAATGTCATGGACAGGCAGCAGAGAACAGGGTTGCAGTATTGACTCGGCAAATGGAGCGTGTTGAGTCCAGCCTTTCTTCAAGAAATCCCACCCACCCACCATACAGCACCCACGAAGTATCAACATTTAGATCTTTCCGTTTTTGTCGGAATCTGCAGAAGGGTTGCAGGAAAATGTTGATGCTTTGGCAAACTATTGTGAAAACTGGGGTTTGGAAGTTAATTTGCAAAAATCAAAAGTGATGGTGTTCCGGCGGGGTGGTAGACTGGCAGTGGGTGATAGATGGCATTTTATTTCTACTTGTTTAGAGGTTGTTAATGAATACATTTACTTGGGTGTTTCATTGACGTCATCCCTGTCATTTTCTAAACATGTCTCAGTCAAAGCGACTGCAGCAAAATTTGCATTGAATAATGTGTGGAGGAATGCGGTCATATCCCCGTCGATCCCTACCCAGTCGAAGCTACAGATTTTCAATGCTGTCTCGCGTTCAGTCTTATGTTATGCGGCGCAAGTATGGGGTTATGAAGAATTTGAGGCGGCTGAGAAGGTGCTTCGCTATTTTATTAAAAAATTATTTTGCCTACCCCAATGCACTCCTAATTATGTAATTTACCTTGAAACTGGCCTAGATAGCATATTTGGTCTATCCTTGCATTTCAAGTATATTGTCAAAGTCTTGAAGTTGCCTCAACACCGCTTTCCCAGAATTATGGCGGAAGAAATAATTAATCGGGGCATTTATTGGTTTGCTGGTTGGTTACGCTTGGCTCAGAAGTGTAGATACCCAGCGGGAGGGTTGAATGATATACTTGCTGCTTCTGATTTGTTTAAGGAGTTAGAGTCCTTGACGAATCACGTTCTGAGTGGGCACCGACAGGCCCAATTGGAGAGAGCACGCCAAACTAACAATTATTTATTGTTTAAACAGCTCAATAATAATATTAGGTGTGCGGACATTACGGTAGGTAGATCTTTGGGATTGAGCAAAATTAGTTGGATGCTTAAACTGCGTGGAGAACAATATGGTTAAATGGAAGTCCACATAGTAAAAAACTCGTCAAAAATTGTGCTCTTTGCAATAATAATGTCCGTGTGGACTTATATCATTTCTTGGGGAAGTGCCCTATTTTAAATGAGTTTAGGGTCCCATCATTGGGTAAGTCGGAATTTAGTAGGGAGGAGGTTGTACGGGTCTTGGACGATCCTTCACGTTGGAGTGCCCTAGTGATTTTTGTACAATGTGCACTGAAGTACAGAAAATTATTAATTTCTGAGTTTAATTTTGATTAGTTTCTTTGCCTTTTATGATTTGTTAATGTAAATTTGTATTCCTTTTATTTTATTTTTTCTCTTCTTTTTAAATTTATTTACTTAATAAAGCAGCGATAACTCCTGGCAGTCGGATTTCCAATAATCCATTGCTGTATAGCTTTTATTTCTTTTGTGATATACAGTTGTATATAGTTTATTTAATACTTTTGATTAATAAAGCTTTTTTCTTCTTCTTCTTCTTCTTCTTCTTTCCGTTTTTAACTTGCTTGTTTTTGACTTAATGTTGTGTTTGACGAGCTGTCCATGGACATCTGGATATTCGGGTGAACGCCGACGTAAGTGTATGGAGCAAAATTCGGGTTAATAACTTTTTGGAAAAATGCCAAATGGTTCATTCAAACTTACACAGTGTCTTAACCTAGTCATTAACTATACATTAATTCTCCATAACTGTTCCCCCAGACTGTTGAACGGACCAAACCACCACCAAAAAGCTTGTTATTTAACGTTCCCGAATTTCCCCATGGAAATGCATAGCTGGTTTTGATCAACGTGAAGAAGCGCCTTCTACTAATCTAGACCTACATTTTATTACCAGTAATTATTTCTGTAACCCGTATGGAGAATCGTAATGGATTGAGCTGTGAACGAGCGTACGGGTAAGTAATTTCAAGATGGTTCAAGTCTTGGGAAGGAGTTGACCAGGATCAATCTTACGATCATTCCTACTAACTTATGAACTACCCACGGCAAGTATTAATTGGATTAGCTTACGTTCACATTTTTTTTACAGATGATGATCGCAGGGAAGTAGGAGCGTTCCTCGACCATTTAGGAGCCTACATGAGGGGCCGGTATTTGTTATGGAACATGGACTTCGTGTATCCAGGACTGATGATGCGAGTTGGGTCCGCTGACCGAGGGTTCCTTAAATTTCTGGTCGACCAACGCCGAGCCATCGACGAGAGAGCACTTTCAACAGGTAAACAAAAACATCATGAGCACTATTTTTGGATGTGAAACCTACTTTGCTTCATAAACTTATCAGGGCTGTATACATTTCACTAGATAAGATAGACAAGTGTTGAAAAACATGCTTGTCAAACACAACATTAACTTCCCACACGAACAATATCTATTTCTATATTAGACTTGCAGCCCGAATCGTCATCGAATGGCCTCCACCAGGCTATTCATCGAGCTCAGCAATTCAGAAGATCCGCTGCTGCTGTTGAGCATCCCCACTATGTGGACGACTCTTCCTTCAGAGAGCTACGTGGCTCCGAAGACATAATCCCCGTGCAGTCTGAACGTGGCAAACTGAAGCCATGTTTCAAGAAAAACAAAATAATTGATGCCAATGGTCCGCTTGACGAAAAGAAAAAGCATTCGTTCCACCCGTCTAAGCTCAGAGAAAAGGAACATCACGATGTTGAAGGTTTGGAACTGTGCACCCAGATGCGCAGCTGTCACAAAATGCGAAAAAAGGGCCACGATGAATCTTGCAGTACTAAAGATTTGTGTTGATAACGTTCTTCTTTTGCACGAGTCTCTTCTTATTTTTCAAGAGACCGTAATCTTGGGGTTTGTGCGATTGTTGAAGATGGAGATCTCAATATAGGTCAATATGTGAGACAACATCACTAGTCCCTCAAAGGCACTACCCTTCCAAGGTTTACCTCATTACGGGTAATTAGCAAGGCCACTAGAGGTGTGTGTTACGTTACACAATGCTACAACACCTTTTACATAGGCGTGATGGGCTACTGCATCATTGTCTTGGGTAGCAAGCTCATGGCCACTCAAAGGAGAGAACTAGCCCAACCCCAAAGGGCTGCGCTCCTACGAACGACGAAGGCCTACAAAACTACATCCACTGAAGCACTCCAAGTGATCACTGCCCAGTTATCCATTGAGTTGGCCGTGGAGTGCATGATGGACAAGTGGGGACTTCAACGCGCGGCATTACTTCATTTCTCTCAAAGACTGTTCAGTCCTGCATGTCTTGCGCCTCCTGTGCCGAGGAAACAAGAAACCAGGTGCTGCCCCGCTGTACTTCTACAACAGTTAGTGATGACTGTTGGAAGAGCAGCCAAACCTTCCAGGTTTGACTAGTACTAAGTAAGCTTATACTCCTTTACCCTTCAAACTTACCACCCAAGCAAATAAATAACTCGGGTAGGTGACCAGATTGAGATCCTCGACGATGGTGCGGATTTCCCCGGGTCATACCATGGGCGACACCTTTCTACCAGGATACTGGCTAAATGACGACCTGCCGCACCTTCACAGGGCTGGGTTTTGTGACTGCTGAGCAAGTGCCCAGGCTCTTGCACGATAGAGAAACTGACTAATATAACTCTCACACCAACTCTGCCCTCGCACAGCTGGTCGTAAATGAAGCGAAAAAAGGGAAGAACACTCATGAACCAAGTTCATGGGAGCAGAACAACGAAGCAACGTACTTGCAGGTTACTGCCTGATTTGGTTTGGGACCCTCCTTGGTGCTCAATTACTTAGTTCAGCAGGAAAGGTTAATAGACTTTTTTTTAGAATTTTTTAAACAAGGCAGAAAGTTACTGAAGACAAAAATGATAGAAATGTCGATGATTCGGTCGTTACCGCCTGCTCTTTCTTCGATAATAGAACCTCAACTTGACCGCCGCCACCCACGTTAATGACCACTCTCACTGACCTGCAGCGTGAGCACCTTCAGGATCCGGTAGAAAGCATTCGCGCTGGGGCCAGCAAGACGTAATAACTTGCGTAACAATCAAATGGACAGCCGACAAGTGAACTCCCGCTCGAATAAAACCTTTCTTTCGCGTCCGAACGATGAAAGGGACACTTTGCTCGAGTTATCCAACTAAATTATCAAACTTGGTTCTATCAAACCTGAGGTTGACAAACGTGATAAGTCACACTCATCAGAAGCTATATTTATAACTGCGGTACTGAGTAGCGCTAACTCCGTTTCCGTCAAGAGAGAAAAGCATATTTCACACCCAGCATTCCGCGTCATAATAGACCCGGCAATCAGACCTTTCCGAAGCAAGTAGTAAGATGCTGAAGCTTGCCGTCGTCGTGTCGAAGCTCTCGACCAACTTGTAGATCGTGTGAGCAGTCTGAACTGCAAGAGAAGTCATGAGACCGGGAAATAAGAACAGCGATTAACTAACAACTTTGACTTTTTGTTATGTATTTGTAAGCTAATTAAATGGAAAAGAAGGGAGCAATAATCTCAAGGCAAAACTAATCGGAACGTACTGATTTATTCTTGCCTTAACACCACAGTCTGGCCAACATATCAATGTGGAAACTACCACATTACTTCCCCCTATCAAAAAGAGGTCACTGACAATTGTTATAAGTCAATAAATTAAATGAAACAAAATAAATCTCACATGTTAACACAATAGTTGCGTTAACTTGCTATGGTCTTTCAGAGATTTAGTCTCTTTGTGGTTTTCCGGGGTCGAGATGAGCGCCGCACAGGAATATGTGTTGGCGCGGCAGGCTGTGGTAAAGGGGGAGCACTACTAGTCGCTGGCGAGGCTACCACTTTGCAGGAAGATACCCTTGGAGGTTTTGCCACAGGTGTCTGAGGGTCACTCGGTATTTCCTTTTCTTCCATCAGTGCTGGGATTTTCCCTGGTGTTGTGATGAGTGTAGTGGTACTCATGGGGTTGGTCCTGGTCCCGGTTGATCCTAAGTTGCTAGCTGGTGGTACCAGATGACTTGTGTTTGGCACTTGTCCAACCTTTTGCAGCTGGTTGACATGACGTCTCCAGAGAGCACCATTAACAAAAACCGTGTAATGGAGATGACCATCTTGACCAATAACGGTCCCAAACTCCCACTTCCTGTTAGGCGAGGTGTAACTCCTGGCTGCTACTCTTTCTCCACTTGTGAAAATCCGTTCAGGAGAACAATCTATGGCCGAATGATTTGTTGAGTGGTTCCTCGGACGCATCACATCCAACATAGAACGCAGTTCTCAACCAAGTAGAAGCTTTGCAGGGGATTGTCGAGTGCCGGTGTGAGGTGTACGATGGTAAGTCATTAAAACCTTTGCCAATTTCTCTGTCATAGTTGTTGGTTCCCACCGCATTTTTCGTAGTTTATCCTTGAGGATCCCTACAAATCTCTCTGCTTGTCCATTGCTGGATGGATTGAATGGTGCACTGGTTATATGTTTTATATTCATGGACCTGAGATACGCCTGGAACGTATGGCTGAGGAACCCAGCTGCATTATCTGTAACTATGGTGTTAGGAATTCCAAAACGTGCAATAAGCATTGACAGAACTTTTATGGTCTCCTCACTTTTAGTTGAGCTAACACAGAATATTTCAGGCCACTTACTATATGCATCGACAACAACTAAGAAGGTGTGCCCATAAAATGGTCCCGCATGGTACATGTGAAGGCGTTCCCTAGGTGCTCCAGGAGACTCCCAGTGGTGAACTGGAACAGGTCTTTCATTCTTAGCAACTCATGCACTCATAGCAATTCCTGGCCAGCTCCTCTATGTGCCTGTCAATGTGTGGCCAATAAACATAGGATCTAGCCAGTAGTTTCATCTTAACTACTCCAATGTGCCCGTCATGGAGCTCCTGAAGGACTCTGTTTAGAAGTGACTGTGGTACATAAATCCTTATACCATTCAAGATTATGTTGTTTTGGAGGGCGAGTTGATCTCCATTGCTTGCTTTTGTGTTTCCCAAGCGAAGTTCCTCATAAATTACTCTTAGCTCAGGATCCTGCAGAGTTGACCTCTCAAGCTCTTTTGGTGTGATGGGTTTGCATCCTGCTGTCAAGGACAAAGTAGAAATTTGGAGTACATTATAAATTCATCTGCTTGCCCAAGTTTTCCAGGAATTTCTTCTGATTTAAGCGGGAGACGAGATAATGCATCAGCATTACCATGGTTCTCAGCCCGTCGGTATATAATGTCAAACTGAAAATCCTGCAACATTAAAGCATAGTGGAGCATTCTCGTTGTGCTGAGAACTGGTAACTTGTTCCTGGGACCAAAAATATGCACTAAAGGTTTGTGGTCAGTGATCAAGGTAAACCGTTGGCTACTGACTGCGCCAAATTGTTATATATTTGTAAAAGCTAATTAAATGGAAAAGAAGGGAGCAATAATCTCAAGGCAAAACTAATCGGAACGTACTAATTTATTCTTGCCTTAACACCACAGTCTGGCCAACATATCAATGTGGAAACTACCACACTTTTCACAGTCGTATCGATATATTTCTCGAACAGTCAACATTAGGAGTGTACGCATCATTTTACACCGAGTTGCGTCAATATTGCAAGACCCCCTATGAACCTAAACCCCAAATTTTGGGTAATAAATGAAATTTACTGGTAGAGCAACAAAAATCAGGTGGGCTGGGGAAAGTTATGAGATGCATCGCTTTAAGTCGTTTTACTTGTTCCGTATCGTAGTAAAAGGAACCTTTACCCTGAGCACAATGGGCGCACGATGAGCACAAATACCAATTTTAGGGGCACTTGGTTCTTGGTAAGGAAAGGTGGGTGAAGCTTCATAGTTTTTTATAGCCGTCGAGTGATTCAATTCACATCGAAGGCGATCTCGTGCCCTTTTTTCGTCTTTGAGTGTTGAAAATTACTTTTTCCCCTTCGTCCGAATTAAAGCTGACGGTCGAGGCTTTTAAATTGACTCTTGAGAGAACATACAAGAACTTTCTCCTTCTGTTTTAAGTGAAAGGAAAGACGGTTCCGAAGATGGCCGTGAGTCGAATAGAAGATGAATGGAAGATAATGCGAGAGTGACCGTTATCTGATACACTGGCCGACATCAAGTTTTGAGCGTTGGCGTGGCAAAGGGACCGACTCATAAATTTTGGATTTCCCTCTGACGGCTTTGGACTTGGGGGAAGACAAGTTCAAGTCGGGACCGAACGACGGGACTTTCCAAACATATTTTACCTTATATTTTGATGGGTAGTCCTTCCCCTGTTTCCCCAGGTCTGAGGACGAAAACGCGCTGGGACAAGATGCTCCTAATTTGGTTCTCTCTCATTGATGTTCACAGGCCCACTACTTTCCCCAAGTAGAGTTCCTTTTACTCAGTAAACTCTAAAATCCAAGGGGAACTGCGTTTTTTCAGCCGATTACGTTTTCTCCCTTCTCCGTTCGGCGAAAGAAATTAAAATCGTAAAGCGACACTGATATTGTACCACTCACAAATGTAGGAGACCAATATTTCAACAGCTCATCTCACAGTTTTCCCTGGGGCATCACAGCACAACGGCGAATGCACTCAGATTTGTCGAGGTGGGAGTAAATGGAACAGGGAACATGACATAACAAGCAATATGAATGAAATCCGCGGGAGCAGACGCAGAAGTTAATGAAAGGACATGAGGAGGCGCATTATTCCGCTTCACTAACAGTGTTTATTTATTTATTCAACGAGCCCAAAATGTTTCCAGCAGTTAATAAAAGAAAAAAGACACTAGTGTAGGAGGGGGATGGGAGAAGGTGAAGAGAAAGCTGGGAGGGATGGATGAGGTCAGGAGGTTGGCTATTTTGGGGATACAGCAGAAGGAGTGGTGGTATAGTTAATTGGTAACAGAGAAGGGGACAGGTGAACGGGACACATGGTGAGGTACGTGCCAGGAAATACAGCGCAACGATCCATTCAGGGAGTGGTCCATGCAGCAAGGAGATGTCAGGACATAGGCGTCAATCACCAGGGGAGAGCAGAGAGAAGCCACTGGTAAGCTCGTCGTAGTTTGACCTCTTTTCTGGAGATGCCAGGTAGCACAGACGTGCTCCGAAGACTTGGTCAATCTGGACAATGTAACACTCACGGTAGGAGCATCAGACCACAGACCTATACTCGAGAATGGGCTGAACGTGAAGTGTCTTGTGCAAAGACATGAGGGCTGGAGTGTGGGTGAATTCTCTGGTGTGCCCTGGGTATGTATACTGCGTGACGCTACCAGGAATATGTGGTTGGAAAAGGAGAGCTGGTGATCGAGGAGGATACCAAGATCAGACCGAGGATGTTCGAGGTGCATGGAACAGTTAATTGTGAATGGAAGTCAGTGAGTGATTTAGCTGGATTGAGAGAGAGACCATTTTCAGCAACATAGAGAGAAAGGGAGTGTCAAGGCTCCACTGGAGGTAGGGGCCATCAGAAGGGTAATGGAAGGCGAAGAATAGCTTGAGGTCGTCCACATAGATCTGTAAATGAAGCGACGCCATTAATCCCCATATCGTAAGGGGCGCTGAAACTAGAGCCTTGGGGGACGAAACGGGTGGGCAAACGAAGCACATTGCCTTAGCAGCATTGACTGCTACAAAGCAAGCCTATAACCATTTTGCAGAGTTCGCGAAGGTGATGGCAAAGAAAAGGTGTGGTCACAGTTGATCAGATCATTTGAAACTGCCACCCAAGCAAATAGTTAGATCTAGTGAGAAACCAGATTAAGAACTCCCCCCTAACAGTATGGGATTCCTTAGGTGGTCACCTCTGCGCAGTCACACACGGGCAATAGCTCTCTACCAGGAGACTGCTAACGGCCGTACCTCCGCAGGTCTGAGTTCGGTGGATGCTGCAGAGGCTGGGCTCTTGCAAATTAGCGGAACCGCAACTTCCATGACTGATATAACCCTCGTCGAGAGTTTAAGGAACACTCATCAAATAAGGAAACAGACCTCACACTATGTCGAAGCCCTGTGACGTTGGCCCTAGCTCTAAAGGCGGAGTAAACGTGAAACATGATTGCAAAAACCCTGCAAATTATTATACAATGGTTTATTATTCTTAAGAACAGCTTGACGTATTATTACTGCTCCGAGACCCATCCCATTCGATTCAGCATCAAAAATACTAGTACACCATACGAAACATGACCTGACTACAATGGAACTACGGAAACTAAATATTCCCCCAGCGCCAGGCGCCCGTGAACGTCTGTAGGCATTTATGATCCGATGTAGGGCTGTGCGGAGGAAGTGCCGGCCTCATGGGCCCTAACCTTCCTCAGCCTCGTCGGGCAAAAAGAGTTGGGGAAATTGGGACGGATACTTCCAGCGAACCCTCGGCAGTTGGCACGACGTTGCGAGCCGAGAGGGTGGGTGGTTTTAATGAGACGGGAGGGAGGGAGGGAGTACTAACGAAAAACGAAACGTTGACTTCCGCTGTAGTTCCCGTGAGTTCTTACAACTAGTTGACTCTAATAATTACTGTAATTTCCCTATACGCAGTTGTACACGTCTGATACTCATTCCATTCGACCCAGAATGTAAAAATACCTTGAAAATGATACGAAACACGGTTTATTTGCGATTATACTGGGTTTGGTTAATTTTTTTAACCATTTTTTGCCCATAACAACCGTGGGCTTGGTCCGATCGGATTGCCGAGATGGCGGGCACAACTAGACACCAAATGAGATTTTTGTGCGAAAGAAAGAATTTTTTAGACCACGTTAAACGCACAAAACGGCCCAGACGGGGGACGGCGCACGGACATTGCAGATTTGGAATCCCCATGTCTTGAAACGTAAAGTATCAAATTTTGAGGGGGGGTTGTAAAAAATGTTTCGTGACCGAAAACATAGGGTTATTATTCCGAATGAATAACAAACCAAAACAAGGCCAATACAAATGAAGTAGACATAAGTGCGGTCAGCACGTACCAAGATGCGCGAGTGTGCGAATAGGAAAACTTTCTACTCTCCCGCTTACGAATTGTCAGATAACTGTCCAATTGACTTTTCTTTTTCCTCCACTTCGCTCACGCACTCTTTCCCAAATAATGCGTGTAGAACTGATGTTGAAATTCACTAAATGAAAACTCCGTCGTGTAACAAGTAATGCATAAATAATGCATCTGTAAGGATTTATTGGGGGTTAGTTCGCGATGAACGTGGAAAGTGAGGTCAGTTATGGGTTTAAGATTCGAGAATTTCTACCGAGAAAGGCTCATCTTGGCATATTATCGTGATCAGTCGGCGTTAAAGGGAAAAATTGACCGCTTCCGTTGAGTTGTGATATGGACGAAAGAGTCTGGAGAAAGGATGTAAACAAATATGAACCGACATCCATTGTTCTCACTGCCTTAAAGCCTCTGCTAATGCCATTGATCCAAACTACTTTCTCTTACTCTTTTCATGGGACGCCAGTTTTATTTGACACAAAGCCTAGTTCTAATCAACTCGTTTTATTGAAGATGTTATTTGGAACAACTTTCCCCCGCCAAAAGAAGCCCATTCAGTTACGATACAAGCGAATGACTACACATCGCTTTATTATTTACTCTAAATTATCGTTCACAATTTTGAACAGTGCTGATCCATCTCTCTACAGTCATACGGTCGGGCTGCATTTAAAGCCCAGCCTTTTTCTACAATTTCGTCAGGGCTGGTTTGGGAATGCCTGACTGGTCTGAAGGCCCTGACAAAGGAGAACGCTGCGTTGGTGCCTGGTAATATGTGAATAGAAGGGAGTGAGGAGGCCGAATTACGAATCGTAAGAAATGCAGAAAATGAAGCAAAAATACTTAGTTTTTTTATCACTACGATGATTATGGTTAGTATTGCCCCTACAGATGAGTTGATTCGATTTGGTTGAGCCGGTTTCTCTCTCTCGCGTTCACCGACGTAGACCTTTCCTTGGCTCTACGAAATAGAAAGGAAAGTTATGTAATCGGCTGAAAAAAAAAATTTTGAGTTTTCTTCAGATCTTTACGTTTCAGAACCTCCTGAGTCCGAAAAACGCTATTTGTTGTTTTTCAAATGGTGTTTATCGGGCTCAGAAGCCGAAGAGCTTAAAAAGCTGAAGAACGTTGTTCTCGTTCTATTACATAACTTTTCTTTCTACTCTGAAGGACTAAGGAAACTAAAACGGCCCTTCAGCGTCCAACGTTTTTAATGGCGCACTGTGCATCTTGACGATCAATTTTTTCAAGGTTTTACAAAAGAGGATCGAGTTTACAGCCAATAAGTCATTCTCACATCTTCCTGCGCTGTTCCTACGCGCTGTAAAGATGTTCACTTGAAAACGTGAGTCACGGCCACTCGAGATTCGATGTTTCCTTCCCAGTCTTGAAGATTGGTCATCTATTTGGTTCTCTCATAAACGAGTATAGCAACCCGGAAGGATAACTGGAAGTTGAACATTAGTTAAGTGTCATCACACCTCACAGGGTGCTCTATCGCGTCTGGTCAGATCTCCAGCGTAAGGGCTCCCAAAACCTGAATCTGAAGTGAAGCTAAATCGAACTGGGCCTCGCTGTATGACTGCAGACAAGCACTCGACTGGCGTTCGCATTTTTCTTTTGGTTTATTATTCATTCTGAATAATAACCCTATGTTTTCGGTCACGAAAAATTTTTTACAACCCCCCCTCAAAATTTGATACTTTACGTTTCAAGACATGGAGATTCCAAATTTGCAACGTCCGTCCGCCATCCGCCGTCCGGGCCGTTTTGTGCCTTTAACGTGGTCTAAAAAATTCGTTCTTTCACACAAAAATCCCATTTGGTATCTAGTTGTGCCCGCCATCTCGGCAATCCGATCAGACGAAGCCCATAATTGTTATGGGCAAAAAACGGTTGAAAAAATTAACGAAACGCAGTACAACGCTGGAACTACAGCGGAAGTCAACGTTTCGTCGTTTTACTCCCTCCCTCCCCACCCGTCTCATTAAAAAACCACCCGCGCTCGCTCGCCTCCCAACGACGCCGCCACACAACTCCCCTTTCGACTCACAACGGGTTCGCTCGAAGCGCCCCCGTTCCAATTTCTCCGATCCAACGAGGCAAAATCATCAGACGTTTAGTTTCTGTAGTTCCATTGTAGTCAGGTCATGTTTCGTATGGTTTACTAGTATTTTTGATGCTGAATCGAATGGGATGGGTCTCGGAGCAGTAATAATAGGTCAAGCTGTTCTTAAGAATAATAAACCATTGTGTAATAATTTGCAGGGTTTTTGCAATCATGGCATGGGTTTTTGCTCACCTTTACTCCACCTTTAGAGCTAAGGCCAACGTCGCAGGGCTTCGACATAGTGTGAGGTCTGTTTCCTTATTTGATGAGTGTTCCTTAAACTCTTGACGAGGGTTATATCAGTCATGGAAGTTGCGGTTCCGCTAATATGCAAGAGGTCAGCCCCAGCAGCATCCACCGAACTCAGACCTGCGGAGGTACGGCCGTTAGCAGTCTCCTGGTAGAGAGCTATTGCCCGTGTGTGACTGCGCAGAGGTGACCACCTAAGGAATCCCATACTGTTAGGGGGGAGTTCTTAATCTGGTTTCTCACTAGATCTAACTATTTGCTTGGGTGGCAGTTTCAAATGATCTGATCAACTGTGACCACACCTTTTCTTTGTCATCACCTTCGCGAACTCTGCAAAATGGTTATAGGCTTGCTTTGCAGCAGTCAATGCTGCTAAGGCAATGGGCTTCGTTTGCCCACCCAACAACCGTCGCTCACTGTTGTAGAAACCACAGTTTAGCAGCACGTGGTTTCTTGTTTCCTTCGCAATGGATGCGCAAGACGTGTAAAATGGAGACTCTTTGAAAGAAATAAGTGCAGCCGTGCATTGAAGTCACCATCTCCCGTGAGTGGTGGAGTGGTCTCCTGGCTCAAACCATTTTTTTGAAAGACGTTCACGGATGTAGGGGATATGACATAGTGTCAGTGGTAGAACTTCATATGTAACACTAAGTTGACCTAATCACCACAGATTTCGCAAAGCCTTTTGACAAGCTCCGCCCTAGTACCCCTGCAAACTGCTCTCTGTAATGGTTAACGGCATTAAATCCAACCATTTCCCTGCCTTCTCAGGTGTCCCCCAAGGCTCTAGTTTCAGCGCCCCTTACGATTTGGTGATTGGCGTCGCTTCATTTACAGATCTATGTGGACGACCTCAAGCTATTCTTCGCCTTCCATTACCCTTCTGATGGCCCCTACCTCCAGTGGAGCCTTGACACTCCCTTTCTCTCTATGTTGCTGAAAATGGTCTCTCTCTCTATCACTCACTGACTTCCATTCACAATTAACTGTGTCACCCTTCCATGCACCTCGAACATTCTTGGTCCGACCTTGGTATCCTCCTCGATCACCAGCTCTCCTTTTCCAACCACATATTCCTGGTAGCGTCACGCAGTATACATACCCAGGGCACACCAGAGAATTCATCCACACTCCAGCCCTCAAGACACTCCACGTTCAGCCCATTCTCGAGTATAGGTCTGTGGTCTGATGCCCCTACCGTGAGTGTTACATTGTCCAGATTGACCGAGTCTTCAGAGCACGTCTGTGCTACCTGGCATCTCCAGAAAAGAGGTCAAACTACGAAGAGCTTTCCAGTGGCTTCTCTCTGCTCTCCCCTGGTGATTGACACCTATGTCCTAACATCTCCTTTCTGCATGGACCACTCCCTGAATGAATCGTTGCGCTGTGTTTCCTGGCATGTACCTCACCAAGTGTCCCGTTCACCTGTCTCCTTCTCTGTTACCAATTAACTATACCACCACTCCTTCTGCTGTATCCCCAAAAAATAATAAACCATTGTGTAATAATTTGCATGGTTTTTATGTTTTGTTTGTTGTTTTTTGTAGACACCAAAATAAGGTTATGGGCGATTCCGGTCGATGGTAAGGGGGGGGGGGGGATGTACCAAAAACTAGGGTTTTTCGCATTTTTCTCGAAAACGGCTTTAATGATTTTGGTTAAACTTTCAAATTATCTTTTGCTAATCAATACCTAACTTTTCTTCTCTATGCATATCATTATGAAAACACGGTGAACGGAGATATAGGCCTATGAAGCAGTTTCTTTTACATCACGGACTAGAGCCTGGGTACCATCAGATACGCTCAACAACTTACATTCGCTGTACCATTTGAGCTCATACTCCTCTTATCCTTCTTCCCTTCGTTCTCTGAGCTGTTCTCACTACGGATGCCCAAGTGTATTTCCCTTCTAAGAGCATCCTCAAATATTGGGTACCCCCTCTTGCTGCACAGTCACCTATGGTAGGCACCGCTAGGTTGAACTCCAGCATTACCCGCAACGGAACCGCACTAATCTTGGTCACCACGCTGCTTTTACTACCCAATTTTTACTCCCGTTCTACCGTTTGGGAAGCATCATAGCCCGCCTCTAGTGCCTACTGGGTGTCCTCTTACAATATTACTACTCGTAACGTAACAGTGGGTCATCTGGTCTGATAAACATCCTCAGAACTGTGACAATAGCTCGAGTAAGATGTCTCTCCTAATGGTTATTTATCCTTCTTCTGAATAGTTCAAAAGAAACTACGTGACTTTTAACAGGGCGGGTGAAGATCTTACGAACGAAAGCGCTTAGTCAGTGAGGAGCTGAAAACAAATTTTCTCAGCCATGAATAGCTAATACAGAGCCCTGCAAATATCCCATTCTCCCGGAAACGTTACCGATTAAACTCGTTTGTGGATTACAAATACATTTTTGGTAGCGTGCAGTAAGCTTATAGTTCTTGTATGCGAATATCCTCCTTCTATCCTTTCAAGCAGCCCTGCTGCACCTCCAGAAACCCTGGGACCCACTAGAGTCTTTCTTTAGCTTTTGTAAGCCTGGTAGTTATTTTTGGTCTTTCAGACCTTAGTAGCGCTAGCAGTTTTATCCACACACAAATATGGTATAATACCGACTAATCTCAACTTTCTGTAGATCTGTGACTATTAAAAGCAGTGGCTCAACAAAATCACGACGCATTCAATTCTAGGATATCAAGTACAATACTCGTATTATATTTCAATGCCTGCCAATTTGTTTCTGGTAATTTAATTCACCATTCTGGCGATACATAATACTGTTCTGTTTTGTTCCAGGCGCTCTGATGATGAAACGGACTATCCTTCCCATTCTACTGGGGCTCAAAATCAAAGTAGCCACGCTTCTACCTTTGCTTTTTGCCGGACTAATCATCCTCGTAAAAAAAGCATTATTTCTAAGTAAATTCTCACTTCTCTTGAGCGGCCTGTCATTTCTTAGAGGAAGCGGGTTCGGTTCGTCTAGTCACGACGGTAGTTATTCCGTCTTTGGCAGTTCTGGCTCCAGTAGTCTCTACGGTGGAGGAGGCCTAGGAACGTTCGGTCCTACCAAGCACGTAATAATAGACCGTCCAGTCAATTGGTTCGAAAGAGAAGGGCAAGACGCCTTCCTACCTCCAACGGATGTGTAGAATGCTCAGATAAACGAGCGGCTGCTGCGTATAACAAAAAAACATATTGCCACTGGCAAGAGAATTGGTGTATCTGACAGAAATGTAAGTTTAATTTAGAGTGAATTCTGGAAGTATTCGTAAAACTGTTGTAGCATTGTGTAAATTTTCCACAAATGCTTCTTTTAGAGAACTGAGATTGAATGGATGTAAATAAGTGGATTTCCCAGCAATAGGTTCCTTAACCGTTTTCACCAATTTTTGGTTCGTTTCTGTCAGAAATGAAATGGTACTAAAGCCGTGAGCCACATGAGTGTGGCAATTGTGTTTGCCGACATTCCCAAAGCCCTTACAATTTCTTTCAGTTCCGGCACCAACGACATTCGCCCCGTTGTCACAATATACTCTCTGGCACACACCCCTACGAGCAACAAAGCAGTAGGACGCATTAACGTGTGAGATCCTGCGGATTCGAGATGTTACGGCCTTTGAGTCATACATACACGCACGCGTAGACATTTGGGTCATCATCGGTCAATTAGGCTTTTTGCTCGTTTCGACCATCAGGCCAGCAAAATCTACTGCAGTGCGAGCGGAAGGTGAATTTGGGATAGTGCATGTTGGGGGTATGCCCACCAACAATGGATGTACTACCTTGTGGCTACAACATGCTGACTTGTAAGGTCCTCAAGGACAGAATCCAGAACTCCAGGCAGATCGGGGCTGACGAATGAAATGACGCTCTATGGACCATCAAGCTGCAATTGGTTATTCAGCGAGCTAGAAAGAAATGTGGTGCCACTGAGCAACCTTTGATATTTCAAGGATATTCACGACCCACTTTGCAACCTAAGTATGTAAACGGTGAGGTCCGTATTCAGGTAAACCAGCATCACCAACGAGTCTGTACAAAGTGATGTCTGAAACAGCCAAACAAGAAATCAACGGACGATTGGATTTGAGCAATTGTGACGGCACGAAGGACCCATTATGTTCCAAGCGAGGGCCTGCAACTACTTTTAGGGGCGCCACACGCGTTTTAGAACATGAAAGGCTGACGGTGGCCGATGATTCATCAATCGAATGATACCTGAGGTACAATGCTGCTGCATACCCTAGCATTGATGCGTCACGAATTCCGATCAACTGGATATCCGTCATCTCACCTCTGGTAATCAGCCGGGGAATTTTGTTTTATTTTATTTTTTAGTTCTCAAAACTCCGCGCTGAACACCCTCCACCGGGGCTCCAAATCCACTTCTGGGAGGAATGTTTCAGTGCGGAATCTCACGGGGTTGATCCCCCCCTAGAGGGTCAAAAGACACAGTCGTACGCCTCTGAAACTCGTATCGTTTGACTACGCCACGATAAATACCTAAGGATTGATACCAAACACGACGTAATAGCGATAAAGCTATTTCGGATAGCATTGATACGTGGCTACCATACTGTTTTGAACGTAAAGATCGATAGCTTAAGAATCATAATCTTTACAAACCCGAAAATCGATTATCCCTTCTCAAATCGCAAAAATTGCTGTATCGAACATTTAATTAAGCTAAGTTCAATTGAATAGATCTTGGAAGAAGGCTCTTTCAATTTCCCGCAGCATCTGACTCCGATTCGTTTTCAACTGTCGAGACAGTTGGTACTTCCTTACTTGCGGCGCAAAATATCTATAGGTACTAGGGAATAAAGGAGTACAATTTGGCACAACTAGATACCAAATGGGAGTGTTACGCGAAAGAACCGATTTTTTAGACGACGTTTAAGGCACAAAACGGCCCGGATGGAGACGGACATTGCAGATTTGGTCTCCCGATGCCTTGAAACGTACCGGCAAGATTGTGAAGGGAAGGGAGTGTTATCACAAACAATTTTTTGTTCCAAAACATAGGTGTATTATTCAGAATGAATAGTAAACCAAAATTTGAGACCTCAACTACGTATTCCCCCCCCCCTATGCGGAAATTAGGAGACTTCACACTACGTTATTTACAAGTCAGATAGATCTTGGTTGAGGTATTAAAGAAATTGGGTTATATCCGCCAGTAGGCAAATTACTAAAGTTAACGTACCTGTTAGCCTCTGGCTTGCCCAGAGTAACTCACAAGCCAGAGGAGACGGACTCACCTAACAGGTACGTTAACTTTAGTAATCTTGGTTGAGCTCATCGAGGTCTTCATGAGGAGGTGCTTTGATTGGCGTTTCTTTTAGTATTAGATCTGTCAGATGGTTAATGCGTGCGGCAACCTTGCTACTCGACCACAAATTGATCGTGGGATGCGTCCACCTGCTTGAGCCTTACGAAGCTCGGTTTCAGCGGAAGTGTTTAACATTTTATGTTTATAACAGTGATCACAACTAATGTCTGATTTCAGAGCTCAAATCAATTAATTAGCAACTGTATCGTTAACTGTACTGTTTTGTTGTTCAGTATGTATTGCTTTCACATAATGTGGGAAAAGAAAACAGTTAACACCCATGAGACGCATACTATCATATAGACAAGCGCATTTAATTGAATAGTGTAGAGAACGATTTCGGAAAAACGTGACACTATTTAGAAGATTCGAATTGTAATGAACTGGTAGGCCGAACTAATTTGTAGTTGTGAGCAAGTATAAGTATTACTGGTACCTGGCGTCAGTCTGAGTGCATAGTGAAGCTGTTACAGTGCTCAAAATCACGATATGGAATCAAATTCAGCATTATGAAGCACGATGTTAGAATGTTGTCATAACGGTTGGAGCACAACTAGTTGAACATAAATCGCAGAACAGCAGGCCGGGTGAACTGAAGAGATGAAAGTGGTTCACTAACAATACAAATAAGGAGGGATAATCAGAAAATAATCTCAGACACAACTGGGGATGGGAAAATGCAAGTGAAAAACAGTCGAGAAAAATTCGAAGATGCCCTTTTATTTCTGCTAAATAACTGTAAAAACAAGAGTAATCCAAATCACGGACCATGACAGCCGATTGCCAACTTTTCCTTGGCAAGCCATTGTTCCCTACTCACCTTCGGCAATTTACCAATTCACGGACTGTTTGGTTGCCTTCATCAGTTCGAGTAAGGCATCGAAATAAAACAGTCGCGAGTCGCTGGCCGTCGTTTCAGTCATGAAGGAGATTCAGTGGCTAGTGTTTGCTCTCCATCTGGCGGCTGGCAGTTTGATTGTCAAGAGGACGGCTAACTACGACAGTGACGATCCAGCATTCGAACCAGTTCCGTTGCTAACTAAATCGCCTGAAGCTGTAAAGGCAGCATCGGAAAGAACCGCGAGAATCCGAGAAACGCCCAAAGACCTGCTGCAGTCTTTAGGCTACGCGAATAAGATAGAGGACGTGGAAAGCAGGAATTTTCCCGACCCCGATGACGACCAATTACCTAGCACTGATGATTATGAAGAAAGTGAAGAATACTCCGACGAAGCTACAACGAAAGCATATTCGGTGACAACGAGCTGGCCAGAACTGTCGACAACGAGACTCACAGTCTTGAAAAAACTCGGAATTCCAGCGGTGAGTCCCAACAGAACCAAACTCTATCCAGTGGCTCGACATGACGACAGAACGCTACCGTCGAGGCCAATGCCAGGAATTATGGAAATTCTGGACGCTGCTTTCAGTTGTATCTGGAGCGGTTTGGGGTTCGAGTGCTTCAGTGTAAAAGTTGTGCCAATGTTCAGAGCTATGATGGGATTTCCTACACCAAACCCGTTTGGACAACCATACTACGTCCTCCCTCGAACTTCTGACGCAGGAACTGAAAGTGGTGTAGCCGATGGTGAAGGTAAACAAATTCACACTAATTAATAAACCTAAATACTAGTAAATTCGCCAATTACTTAGGGAAAAACAGACGTGCAGGTTCTCTGTCGACCAAATGATTAAACCAAAAATAGTTGAAAAACTTCAACAGCTGTATTACTGGAAATGTGGAGGAGTGCGGGAAATGAGAGCAGGCTGAAAATAAATAATAACTTTCGCTGATTATCGCGAAGTTCTTTCGCTTTGTGAAGTTTGGCTCACAAGCACAGTTGAGTGTGATTTCACTGTTTTCGATCTAAACGCAGTCGTACACCTCTGATACTTGTTTCATTTGACTCAGCATCGAAAAATACTTAGGAAACGTTAGGATTACGGGAACAGTACAGTGAAAGTAATCGTTTCTAACACCCGTCGAAACACCTCGACTCGTCATGTCGTGCCAATTGCGTCCAGGCGCCTGGAATATGTCATTTTAGTCGTTCCGTTGTAGTCAAGGCAAGTTTCGTATCGTCTACTGGTATTTTTCGATGCTGAATCGAATTGGGTCGGTTCTCGGAGGTGTGAAACTACGTCAAGCTGTTCAAGAGAATAATAAACCGTCGTGTAATAATTTTCAGCTTTTTTGGTATTGCGATGAGTATGAGTATTCTGATGGTTCATTGTGGATAGTTTACTGATGTTACTGGTCAATGATCGTTTGGAATTCTTAACATTCTTAAAGCACTTCAGTGTTGATTTGTTAATTTCCTTTTTTAGCGCCATAGGCAGTCGAATAGAGATATTTACGTTAAAATATGGCAATTCAACTTGAGGTTTTTTCAAACCCCCTTGAAATTTCTTACTTTCCTAGGCTCTACAAAGTAAAGTTTTATAATCGGATGAAAACTCACACCCAACCCGCCTTTGTCCCATGAGGCACGAAGAATAAAGGGTATGTACTACCTTATGTTCGACATTTACGTTCTGATGTAGGGATGTGCCTCGGCCCCATCAGGGAAAAAGAAAAATGGGGGACTGGGACGGGGACTACTTCCAGCGAACCCTCGTCCACTGCGATATCTGCAGGACCCCCATTGCTGGGTTGCCAGGGGTCGGCGGATCACTCCGCGTCCTGCAGAGGCCTACCTAGGATCCACCTATCGTGGACCTATCCCGTGGTGCACCGGCTTTTGCCGCGGGCTGTGCACCCCTGCAGTACCATTTCGGGAAAAATATCCCTTAAGGCTTGAATGGTCACGAGCCCGCCCGGACTTGCGTCCATACTTACGGCTTTGGGGACCTCCGTCTTGGAGCGGTTTTATGTTCGACAGGAGACCCTCAGATTCCTATGCACTTCAATCTTGTGAGTGATACTGCGCTGGGTACGCTGCCTCAGGAAGTAGGGTTTGATTTCGCCCCAGGTGTGCGGGTTCGCGGATGATGCTCGCTCTAACTTGATGCTGTCTCATCGTGGTTACAGCGAGAAGGTTGTAGATGCACACTTACCCATTGGCGAATCCGTGGTCCCGACTAGTGGCATCCACGAGATCAGGCGCTACCTTGGGATCGAGTTTCTCAGTGCAATCTTGGAAAGCTGCCACTGAGGCCACAGCAGAAGCTGCGCCTTCTACGGACGTACTTGCTACCAAAGCTGACTGTATGCTAATAAGTCGAATGGTGCGGTCAGCTGTCCCATGTGCGTACATTCACGCTACAATTCGATCTGAGGGACTCAATGTTCCATCCTATCTACCACTACTTGGTTCTTATGCAGAAAGCGCTTGGTTTATAGGCACCGGACCAGCTCCGTGGTGTGGCATGGCGACTTCATCAGCCACTAACACCAGTAAGACTTGTTTGCGGCTGCTCTGAATGGTTCGACTTGTATAATTGTTGACAGTCTGAAGAAATTGCGATATGTAACGCTTTAACGATTAATGATTTTTCTCTCTGCTTATAACACAAAAATAAGTACAAGTCTGGTAATTGGCTTTAAATCGTTGTGTAGTCAAGATGTAAAACACTCAATTGTTCCCAGGAAGACGTCGACGGCACGCGCTCTTTGGATTCAAGCTCGTCAAAGGGGCTCTGATTGGATTGACAGCCCTAAAAGCGCTTATAATTCCCATCTTATCAGCCCTTTCAATCGTCTCAGGAAACGCGATAGTCTTCAGCGTTGCAGCCGTATTTATCACTCTAGCTATTGCTTGGTCCGGCCCGAAATCAGCAGATCGCAGAGTTTACAACCCCCCACAACATACTCCTTACTACATGTAATGTTTTTCGTAAGACTTTATAACCGGCGACTGATTTGTTATTACATACTTTTTTTATTTATTAACAAACGAATTCTTATTTCAAACCTATCGCCACGTTAGCCAGTCATCAGGGAACCTCTCCTTCACCACTCTGAGGTATTGAGGGCTGCTCTGTAATTGCAGGAGATCACAAAACTACCCACGAATGCGTCGTTGTTTAATTGTTTTTAGCGGCAGATCGAAGCATCACACAACTTTTCTCAGCCCACTAGCATTTAGTTATTTCTATCACTCAACTCACTATGCCAATCTGTGGGCCGTTTCAATTAATATCAACTTAACCTAACATATAGAAATAGGTTGCGGGCGAATAATTTCTGATTCGCATAAAGATATTGAAATTCCCCACGTTGAAGTGATGAATAAGTGGACTGTATGCATTGACTGTCACACAGTTCAGCAAGACATATTTCTTGGGTAGTGAGTTCACACTAACTGTTTCTGCAGTTACTAAAGTTAACGTGCCTGTTAGGTGAGGCTGTCTCCTCTGGCCTCTGGTGAGTTACTGTGGGCAAGCGCTTATCTCCTGGGCCAGATAAATCTCCTGGGCCAGATAAAATAGAAAGCAATATGCTAAGGAAGGCTGAGCGGACAATCTCCAGCGGTCTCCTTAATTTATTTAATGACTGTCTGCAGGTCGGACAGTTCCCCACTCAGTGGAAGTCTGCGCGCGTTGTCACTCTTCAAAAGGGAGGCGACCGCAATCAGTCGGACCCGCGATCATGGAGACCACTCAGCCTTCTTTCCATATTAGGCAAAACACTAGAAATCTTGATGTTGCAGTCCCTCGAAGGAGTCTTTGGCCGCAACCTCACAGGGCAGGCAATGCAGGGTGTACCAAAGGAAGGTCCACGCAGGATGTCATTGTCGAGATTCGGCGTGTTTCCCTGCTGGGGCCGGCTAAGTACGTCGTAGCAGTTCTGATTGACATCAGAGGGGCGTTTGACAACCTTTGTTGGCCAGCGCTCCTTAATGAACTCAAAGGCAGGGGGATCCCCCGCAACCTGTACTCGCTCGGCAGAAGTTACCTGACAGACAGAACTGCTACGATCGAAAGTAGGCATGTTTCCGTCCGGAGAAGGGTTGAGAGGGGGGTCCCACAGGGCTCGGGCCGAGGGCCGGCACTCTGGAAGGCCTTCTTCGAGAAGGTCTTCTCAGGAAACTCATGGAGACTGACTGCGAGGCAATACGCCTATGTGGATGACTTGACTGTGCTGATCTTTGCAGAGTCAGTCCGCCAAATTGAAGAAAAAACCCACCACGTGCTCCGCACTGTCAACCAATGGTGCGAGCACGTCAAGATGCAGGTGGCTGAGGAAAAAACCCAGCTAATCCTCTTGAAGGGGAAAGTGAATAATCCACCCACAATACGCTTTGGCGGCCACAGGCTCCTTCTTGAAAAGCACGTCAAGTATTTAGGAGTGAATATAGGTGAGAGGTGGGGTTTCAACCAACACCTCCAGTCCCTTAAAGGCACTACCATTGCAAGGTTTGCCTCACTGCGTGCCATTACTAAGGCCACTTGGGGTGTGTGTTACCACGGTTTCATCCTCATGTATAAGGCCATCTATTTAGGTGTGATTGGCTACTGCCCTGTTGTCTGGGGTAGCAAACTAACAGTCAATCAAAAGAGAGTATTGGCCCAATCCCAGAGAGCCGCGCTCCTGTGGATCACCAAGGCCTACAAGACTGTATCAACGGAAGCACTCCAGGTGATCACTGGTCAGTTACCAGTTGATTTGGCTGTTGAGTGCATGATTGACAAGTGGAGAGTGAAACGGGAGCTTCCCCCGCTTTGGGCTGAACTCCGTGCGGATCTCACCACAGAACAGAAACTTGCCGCCATCGATGAATGGGCTCTAGAGAAATGGCAAGCGAGATGGGAATCCTCGTCAAAGGGACGTGATACGTATGAGTTCTTCCCCAACATCCGTGAACGTCTTTCTAGAAAATGGGTTGAGCCAGACCACTGGACGAGCCAGTTCCTCACGGGACATGGTGACTTCAATGCGCGGCTCCCCTTCTTTTCTCTGAAAGACTCTCCATTATGCACGTCTTGTGCCTCCAGTGCGGAGGAAACAAGAAACCATGTGCTGCTCCACTGTAGTTTCTACAACAGTGAGCGACGGTTGTTGAGAGGGCAAACGAACTTAGCAGCTTTGACTGCTACAAAGGAAGCCTATAACCATTTTGCAAAGTTCGCAAAGAAGGTAATGGCTAAGAAACGTGGTTATAGTTGATCAGTCCTTTTGAAACTTGCCACCCAAGTAAACAGTAAGATCAGGTAGGGAACCAGATTAAGAACTACTCCCAGATGGTACGGGATTCCTCAGGTGGTCACCTCCGCGCGGTAACACACGGGCAACAGCTCTCTACGGTGAGACTGGCTAACGACCACATACCTGCCGTACCTCCACAGGTCTGAGTTCGGTGGATGCTGCAGGGGCCGGCCTCTTGCATATTAGCGAAACCGCAACTTCTATGACTGATATAACCCTCGTCGAGGGTTTAGGTACAGTCATGAAATAAAGAAACAGATCTGTGGGCAAGCGCTTTCGATGTAAAGACGTCATCGTCTGCCCGTTAAGTCAGTACTTCTGCAGTTACTTGTATCTTACCCGGTGCCGGGTTCGGAGAGGCAGACTTCGTCTCTTCCGCCAATACTACGCAGGTTTTCATGTATTGCTACAGTTTATGCGAGTAATGAGCTCACGACAAGTATAAGAAAAGCAACGCACGCTTTATTTGGCCAAAAAGAGCACAACATTAAAAAGAATAAATTTAGAAAATCATCATTTAATGTTCAGTTCTCATTCCTCGACGTATTTATCTTCGCTCATGACCGTTCAACTGATGGTTACCAAACCAGTCATGGAAGACAAAATGTGGGTGTTGGTTGCTTGAAGACCTTGCGAAGAATGGGCCAAATTCACTTATCCAGTTATCGAGGAAAACTAGAAAAAGGAAAAAACTACGTTTTTTGTTACATGCAGGTTATTATCTCCATTCAGTAAACTGTCAAAGAAACATTTAAGGAGAACGTCGTGGTTGACTAGTTTAGCACTACCTGTGAGTTTTATAAACATCGTTAAAGCAGGCTTTAAAATAAGTTTGATCATAAGCCGTTTTCAAAGACCCTCATTTTAGGTAATTTTGCGACGATAACAACTGCCCATAACCTTATTTTCATACTTTCTAAAGACTAACAACACAAAAAAAGAATGAACTCAATGGGTTCTGTCATTCTTCTGCCAAACCTGACTACCCAGCCCACAGATGACAACGTGTCAGCAACCTGCTTGCAGAACGCATCATGGCGCCTGATGCAGCCCCCATAAATATGCAGGTACACCTGTGCCTTATGAGTCGGCAACTCGAACAAGTTACCGCGGGCATGCCAGCAAGCAACCATGACATTATAATCTCAGCTTTCTACTCACCTCATTGCGGTAGGCAGTGAAGTCACGTGAACGGCGTGAAAGTAACCATAACCCTTCGATTGATGCCCTGTTAAGCCCACTCCACTCACTGAAGTGAGCAAGGGGAGCCGTGGCATCACCTGATTTTCCGCCTATAAACTGAAACATACAAAGCAACAGCAAACTTAGACGCTTACTGGGCTTAAAAGCAGATGGTGTCGCGATGTCCTGCAGCCTGCCCTGAATAACTATAAGATATAATCTCAGTCAGGTGCCTGTGAAGCAAGTAAGCGCTTACCAAACGAATAGCGGCCAGATCGAAATAGAGCGAATGACTCACATGGGTCACTATGTGCGATGGCAAGCCCAGCACCCTCAGCAAAGCATTAGGCTAATTAGGCTCCTGGCAGTCAACCTCCCAAAAACCAGCCCTTATGTTAGCTTTGAGCGAATTTCGGTCGAAGGAGGCGTAGCTACTGCAGCGTGTCATCGGTAAGGTGCCTCGGCAACCTTCAGAAGATAATTCAGGGTCCACATGGCTTCCGGCACCTAGATATTCGACCCCATGGTACTTCCATATCTCGAGGACGCAATGAATATGGCAGATTTAATCAAAACAGTTAGCACTCGAAAAGTGTGAAAAATCCAAGTTTACGGGACTTAAATCCCACCCATTTCGTGGGTTCCATCAACAAATAAAACGAATACCCTCGTCTCTGAGTAGCAAATGAATGATTCGATACTTTTTTTATGCTGACCGTAATGAAAAAGGTATAAACCGAATTTGAAGATATAAAGAGGTCCCAGGGTCAGAGACTGCCCAGCACCTCAACTGGGACGTAGCTGTGAAACGCATTGTTGATAATAAAGGACGCCTACTGTTATATACGAAACTAATACTTACAATGCCATCACGGGAGTGCTATTGGGGTTAGGAGATATACTTATTGCGTACTTATTTGAGCACCTTTGGCGGGTAGGAAACAAGTCGTCGCCATTATGTCTTCGAAATTTCGGACTCCTAGAAACTAAAGGGAGTATTATTTTTAATGTAACATACCCGTTGACATTTGGTCGAACGGCCTCAAGTGTTTTCATGAACTTTTATCGAGAATCACTCTGCCGTGAAATACACTCGTAAACCCTACAGTCCGGACGTTGCTTTTTTACCCGAAGTAAATATCTCGCGACGAAATTGAGGAAGCCCATTTCAATAATATAACGAAGTTACGTCGATTCTCCATCTCCATTAAAATTGAGCTCTCAGTTGCCTGCTTGATACAGATTATCGAAATCGATATAACACTGACGATCGATATAACTCATACCTAGTCGATATAAATCATCCCCCTAACTCCATTTTATTATTTCTGTTTTGTTCCATCTCCTCAGCACTCTTCGAACACTCCACAGACACACAATCTGCCTCTGAATTGAGACTCGTGAACTCATGCGAAATAACAGTTGCGGCAGAGTAGAAATAAGTATAAGTTCGACCCAATCTTTAATAGGAGCAGGTAAAACTGGTAATAATCGGAATAACTTGTCAACATCGTGCAGGAATTGGAAAATCTCCTCAGTGCTATTGCACCAATAAAAAATAATATGGCTGCCCTGGTAACTGAACGGCTCTAATTTCATTTGTCTGTGTGCTAAACCGATCTCTAATTAGCAATTAACTATTAGCGCTATGTCTCAACGACAAAATGAATTGCCTATTAATGATCTAGCAGATAAAGTAAGTTTCCAGAGTACCTGAGCAGGGGTATCAGTGTATTGTTTTAATCACCGACGAAAAGCTAATAAAATACTACTCAGTGCGGGTATGGTGAGGCGTGATGGGCGCGGCAAATCTAAAAAAAACCTAAAAAGTAGGGAAACTCGCTATTTAAAAACCTTGAATTGCCCTTCAGGCGCTACAATTTCAGTTGTCAATGTGGGAAGATCGAATAACAAGTGCTAGAATATTTGATGAATTCTTGGGAGCTATTTACAGTTATTTCAAGGTGGCTTTCAAACTACGTTTTTGTGAAACGTGTTTGGATAAAAATTGTTAATAACCGTAAGAAAGACAACGTCTTATTTCTCAAGAAGCGTTTGGGGGACGTTTGCACCATTTAAGGAACTTTCACAACATTCGCTTCTAGCAGCTATTGCGTCGGTACGTCGATTGAATTGGATTTGGGAAATTTAGTAAAACTCATGAGGAAAAACCTCGCTGCGCGGCAGGAGAAGCCCTGACTCAACCAATCAACTGCCTTCATCTAGGAAAAAGGTGTTCCAGAAAGGGCCAAACGAAAAGGTTAGCGGGATTATGTGAAACCGGAGAGCTCTGAGAAACCCTGGGGCAAGCAAGTCCTCCATTGGAAAAGCGAATGCAGAGCATGTTTTAGCTGCGATGTAATGCGACTTAGGCTGGGCCTGTAACGTCGAAGGTACGCTGGAAACCCACCTTCTGAAGGCGTTCTCCAGTGACACTACAGCTCTAGATACAGAAGCCTAAAAGGGTGGCAAAGAAGCTGATCATGGACACTCCGAACGAGCCAGGCATTCCATTGTAGACAACAGGCTATCTCGTCAGGGCACTTCCAAACTTAAAGCCCAGCAAGATGAGATAAAAAGAGACATACATTTTAACGAAGATATGAATAGAGAACTACAGTTAGGTGTTATTCAGTTGATGTTGATCGGTTGGTTCATTCAGGGAGGTAACAGTTGTGTTCAGTTTGAGATAGCATGAAAGTCTAATCAAAATCGTTAGCCGTTTTCTATAAAAATACAAACCCTCGTTTTTGTACATTTTGGCCGCCCATTTTCCTTCGTTACGATGTAAACTGCTCATAACCTTATTTTTGCGTCTTCAACCAGTAACGAACAAAACAGAATATCTAATATGACGCATCACACAACTTCCCTTGGCACTCAGCTATTTTCTTGACTCTAGCAACTAATTAAAGCTGTTTTTCATTATGTTTACAACAACGTTCTACATGAAAACTGTTGGAGCTTAAGGTTCCGGAATTAATTGTGCTGCGACCATTATTAATCAATCAGTGCACACGTGATTTAAGAGACTGTCTACGTTTTGGTTTGTTTTTTTTTTGAGAAAGGTCGTCTTCATCGTTTTGGAATAATCGGATATGAACACTTAGAAGGTAGTAAGTACAACGGCGATTTTAGGAATTAGGCAATTTCTGCAGTAGTTCCTGTATATCTTATGAGCTTTATTAAACTTTGATCGTATAGATACTTTATTCGTCTACCACCTCAATTTTTCTTAAGATCCTAGTAACATTTGAGCAGATATCAGCTTTGCCACATCACGCAACTTTCCTTAGCTCTACGTCAATTCACTTGTGTTCATGGCTTTTTCTACTAACTTAATTAATTTAGCATTCAGTTACGTTTTAACTTGGTAAAACACCACTTCACTGCGGCAGAAAGCGCCGAATTTATTGTGCTGCTCGTATTCATGCCATGACCATCATTGAGTAATTGGTACACAGAGAATAAACGAAGCAGTAAATACGATTTTTTTGAAAATGATAATAATCGCTTTTCCAGAGATATCTGGCAAAAACTTTTAAAAATGGAAGTAAGTGAAACTACTATGGCGATGGTTGAAATTCCGGAATTTCTGGTGTAGCTCCTGCACGTCATAAGAGCGTTATTAAAGAGTTATAGTGACCAAAACACTAAATACTTTCACTCAAAAACTTGGATAAAGGGCTTCGATTGATTTTTTCCAAATAACATAACGGTAATACGAAATGGTTCTCCGTAGGAAAATGACAAGCGCTGCTCAATCAACTAACAGAAATTTTAACATTCATCGATTTTAGTGCAGTTTTTCCTTTTGAGTCCCATTTATACGATACTACGTTCTTAAAAAGCATTTCCAATGCGTTTAATGAAGGTATAAATACGGTTAGCGCACAAAATACCAGTCTTCAAATTGTTGTTTCTTAAACTAACTCTTTATTTCCTGAAACTGTTATTCTATTTACTTTAACTGTTTTCCCTTCAATTTCAGAACTGTCAACATGAACTTTTCCATAAAAAAGTGTTCATAAATTACCGCTGTGGGCACTCGATAAATGTCGTTACATAAATAGGGGCAACCCATTAGTGGTTCAGTGTAGAGCGTTGTACGAAATGTTCTACCAAGTACAAATTACAATACAGATTTGATTAGTTGCAATAACGATAAAAACGATCCCGCGAACTAGTGTGTGACACCGTTACACATTACTGTAAGGTGGTTTCTTACTAAATTAATACAATACTATATTGTTTTCAGAAAACTTCACACACTGCTGTTATCCAAGTCAATTCTTAAAACAGCGAAGAAACTAGAAGAAATCCTGGCAAATCAAACACATGTTTGCTATGGAAACAAAGAAACTTATGGATAACAAAACAAAACCTATCGTTCAGAACCACTCAGCCAATACAAAAACCGACAAATGCGAAATTGATATTTTGCCATCATTTGAAATGGATTCAAGAAAATCATTAACCAGTAGAAGGTATTATTTAAGAAGTAATTGTTTTGACGATCCCAGTTGTTCGAAAACGCTATGTAGGAGTTCAATTAATATAAAAGAAAAAGAAAGCTCAAATGGAAGCCCACAAACACACGCACCAGCACATAAAATAGAATGTCAAACATTGGTTAATAATACAACGAATTTCCTGGTCGGAGACCATAGAAATCAGAACTCCGCAACTGAAACAGGTTCTCAAGAATCAATAATAGACTCTTCGTTCATAAAACCGTTAGAGCTTGAAGAAACCCACTGGGTCGCAAATGTGAAAAAGTTTAAACCCAAATTCATTCAAAGGGCTGCTCTCAAAAAGCAACAATCTACGACAGGCCCGAAACAAACGTTTTATGAGAATAAAAATGCGAAGGTAGCAGTCACTATTGCCAGTGATTTCTCTATTTATGAACCACACAAATTAAATGACAAACAACCATCAACAAGTGAAGGCGGCACACGCCCATCAAGTCGATTATTTCCACACATCCCTCTTCTTTTTCCTGCAACCTGTTCTAATTCAGAAGAGTCAAATCCCTTAATTGAACCGTCCGTTGGCATTGAAGAAACGAGGAGTAAAGCAGTTCAACTACATGAAGTTGATACAGAAATAATTACTAATACTGTGCCAGTATGTGACTCGGACGCACATTATAAACTTTGTAACTTGGCTGGCACCGACTTTACGTGGCCAGCGTTTGAAGAGCAGGACAATTTGTCGTGGGCTTGGACAACTGTCCATGAGCCGCTCAATGGTAGTCAGCTCGGTGAAACAGCTGCAGTCAATGAATTCCAGGGGCAGACTTGCAATGAGTCTGGTAACTACAATGACCTGGCACAAACTGAGAGCACTCCACCCATCCGTAATTCACAGTCCGTTGATTTATCCAACTGTACTGATGAGTTTGGATCGCTGCCACCTAAGGCCATCAGCATTCACGATAATAATGAGCCCAACAATCAGGATTCTCGCGAAGTTAGCATTTTGAGAGGAGTAGAAGATACAGCATGGCCATCCACTTGTACATCTGCACAACTAATAGCAGGTGATATACTTCCAACATGTCAGAAGGCCAAGACTAGTATAAAAGAACCACGAAGGATGACAAATGAAATTCAGGCTGTAGATAAACGTGTCTTGAATGCAAATTGTGGAAATGTGTGTGTTGAATCAATCACTGCTAACCAAGCACAGCATGAGGTGCCGACAATGTTTAGCAATTTAGTTATGCAGATACGTCATAACGAACATACCCAGGTACACGATTTGCCATTTAGTACAAAAAATATGCGCCAAACAAGGGCAAGAAGCAAGATAGTATCGGATTTAAATATAAATAACTGTACAGCAGATATAGTAGATTTAAATTTATCCCGAACTCTGCTGGATCCAATTAGAAATTCAGAAACACTACAGAAACCTCCCCAAATCAGTATAGCTAGATGTGAACAGCTACTTAACACATCAACGTCTGTCTGTGAAATGAAACAAACTGACAATATCGACCAAAAAAATTGTATTTTTGCTAATGCAGATCCACTTTTGAGAGAAGGGCATTTAAACCGTTTGATGGATTTGAGCAATCACCACAAAAATATGTGGGACACTTGTTGGTTGAATGTCGAACAACGTGCAGCTGGTGATAATGATGCACGGCTACCTCACAGCTCACTAGGAATGCCTTCACGTCTGCCATCGGCGAAGTTACAGCTCATACAGCAAGGTAAATTAAAATTAGAAACAGATCTGAATAGCTCAACGCAGAACCTTAGTTGGCTATCAAGTACGGTGCAGCGGCTAGAAAAGCCTGTGGGGCATACTTTACTTGTACCCAAAACTGTGGAAACTCAATTACTCGCTAGCAATGCACCAACTAGTAATATAGATGAGCAGCCAAAGAGCACACAAATCAAACCTAATATGCAGAGGCAAAACGCAGATTATGGAGATGAAAATATTGACGAGGCTTTCAATGTAAATGCGTATTGTTCGGTGCCATCTTCATCAACAACAAAAAGCTCTTCAATCCAACAAACTCGTATTCAAGTTGACCAGAAACTAAGGTGTGATCAAGACTTCAATCAGCAAAACCTTGTTGACAGAACAAAAAATAAATTTTCGCAACGCGGAAATGATATGCCGGGGATTTACGATATGGCGGTCATATCAAGGAATACTACGAATGTCAGTAAAGTAAGGGTTTCCTGTCCAGGTGGTACAAGTTCTACTTTTAAAAAACACGAACTAAATTACGTCAGCCCTCCAACAAAACGTGGGAGAGGAAGGCCACCAAAAAATACTATTGAAATTTCAAAAAAACTGATAAAAGATCAACTAAAGCATAATTCTGAGACTCCTTGTACAAATATTCTTAAAGAACCAGGATACTACAAGAAACACGACAATAGTGAAATGTACAGCGTTACCAGCACCCCAAAGGAATGTGAACTTCCAATTACTGTTACCCCATTTCCAACAGAAAAGTTTGCTGCGCCTGAAACTAACTTGGGAGATAGAAATGTGACTCCAGACGTCAATCACATGATTTGTGACGAGTTAAACATAACGAGCCATTCAATGTTCGCTCAACTTGGGGCGTCCACAACTCCTTCGGTGAACAATCTAACAAACAGGAGCCTTAAAAATCCAGGTGACTTGCAAAGTGATATTTTTATTTTAAAACAGAAATTTATGTGATGTTGATTTAGTGCAGATCAATCATTACTATTCCTAAATGCCTCATATCACATTGGGACAACCCACTCCATCATCCTAATCTTCCTAAAGCCTGCCACTGACCTACTGAAACGGTGCTCAGTACTAAAGTTGTGTACTCTGCCGAAATGTTTGAACGTCCTCTCCTGATCTTTGCATTTCTGAGTTCTGAAAAGTAAATACCACTTGGTAAAATGGTATGTGTGTGTGTGTTTCACCATGATAGGGATCATTGTCAAAGGGATATGACATGAATGAGTTTTTCCCCAACATCTGTAAACGCCTAAGGGGAAAGTAGAGTTGGGAAAGTTGAGTCAGACAACTGGACGAGCTAGTTCTTTACAGGACCTCGCGACATTAATGCACAACTCCAGTTTCACAAGCAAACCTTTTGGCCTTTGTGAAGATGTGAGGATTATCTCTGTCCAATGGACTCTCAGTGAAACATTTATTGAGAAGAATAGAAAGGCACTAATGATTTCAAGACAACCTGTGAGTTTGGTGAAAATCGTTGATGCTGTTTTGCTAACAAGTAGAAACCTACCTATTTTGCCTTCATACGCCTATATCTCCATCCACCAAATTTTCATGGAAATATTTAGAGAGAAGAAAAGTTGGGTAGGAGTTTGATTAAAATCGTTAGAGCCATTTTAGAGAAAAATGCTAAAAATCCAAGTTTTGGGTACATTTTCGTCCCTCACCTCCCTTTCCCTTCGATGGAAATCACGTAACCTTATTTTCGCGTCGTCAAACAATTACAAACAAAACAAAAAATAACCAGCTCAATCGATTCTGCCATTCTCCCACAAATTGAACTACACACCCACCCATACATGGACCACAGGCGAAATCATGTTTTTCGGACTCAGCATGCCTCAAAACGTACAGCCAATCCAACTTTTTTTGACACAATTACAGTACTTTCCTTACCCTCTAGGTCGTGGAAAGTAAAAATTACGACACATGATGATTTCTTCAACGCAATGCTTTAATGGGTAAGGAAAGTGGCTCCTTGTCAGTTCTGCCACTCCACTCACAGCCCTATGCAGTGAGTTGTGGGAGGAGAACTCCATTGAAAGACTGGGTCGTCCGACAAGGCGTGTATGATCTGACAGCATCCAACACTGCCACTCATGGACCAATGTCACATTCTTGGTCGGATGTAAGAGCCTCGTAGGACCTACAGATTGGACTGTGAATGGCTGGCTTAAGGAAATTTTGGTGGCTCTTGCCACTTCTCAGGTCGTTGGGGCTGGCACAGGACGTAGTAAGGAGTTTCCTAAGCTCTTAACGCACTGACACAGAGTACCTGCTTTGCGCACTACTTGATTTAGACACTCCTTGGTCATCTTAAATAGATTTGGCCTTGCCTAGTAAGCTAGTTCTTAAATAAAACATTTATAGTTACACCCCAAGTGAGACTGTCCCTGGGGCAACATGGCTTCAGCCTGAAACCCTGAGTTTGTCTTCAGTCCCTTGTTTGATAAGCACATAGAGCAGCAATCTGCCTGCACAAAAAAGATTCCTCCATCTCGATTACTGCTAATACGCGAAAAGGAGGGAGTTGTTGAAGTCTACTATCTATATACTTCTGTTCAGCATAATTCTACGTCAGCCAGAAAAGAACTGACATAAAAACTAGAGCACCTCATCCCAGACTCACTTCTGCTCTTCACAGAGCGCCACATCTTGTCTTAGCTCGTCTTCAACAACTGCCACACATTACAGTAATTTACTAGTATATATCAAGAATAGTAAGCAAATCAGCTCGTTATCGTTAAGGAGTTAAGCACTACCCCAAATTACCCCTTCCACCTATGTAGTGCATTAAACTACAGCTCATTTTCATCTTAATAAACCTAATGAAGAAAAGGCAGAGTTTCCAATAATTACGCTGTCTTGATTAACTGTGTGCTAGTGACACAACTGTTGTCGTAATATCATTAATTCCGTTTGTTCAGATCAGAAAAATAATGTACCACTCTTCACCAACCCGACCAGCAACAACATAGACGCCTCATTCCACAATCAAAGCAAAAAGGCATCACAAATCCCTGTTGGCAAATACAAAATGGTAGGGATTCAGAAAAGTACTAAAGAAAACTCGCCCATCAGGTGTGCCGTAGAAGAAACAACTGACCAAATTCTACGAACTGTTGAGTACTTGCGTTTGGTGCCTGAAAGCGAATTAATTGAGGCATCAAATATAAACGAATTGATCAACGACCAAACGTTCGACTGGTGAGTTGCATAAATACACGGTTAAGCAGAAGAAGCATAATTAATAAATATCAAATATTCAGACTTACGTTTTCTTACTCAACTGTCTCCACATCATTAACATAAACGTCTAATTTATGAGCGCTACCCATTGGGTTTAAAGACCAATTGCAGCAACATAACCGTAAACCCGCTCGTCTTATCCTTTTACATGAAACGCTAAGCATGTGTTGTGTTCCTCAATCACATGTCATATTTCAATGAGATCTATTCAAACTGCATCAAGAAACACTGGTGAGTAAAATGAGCCTGTAAAAATGTAATACACTTCCGGCCTTCATCGACAACGATTCTTCAGTGTGGGGGATGTTTGGTTTGTACATTTCGTTGAAATTTAGAAAACATTCAGCGACTACCGATAACTGAACATTCTCAATCGTTCGAGACTATGAGAATCAAACTTTTCTGAAACCAACACCTGGGAAGGAAAGAAAGCATCTAGCAACGTATGTTTACTGCGACTCCAGTGAATTGTGCCGCATTCGTGCCCCCTTTCGAAAATTTCGAGATCCACATTTTAGCACATCAAAGTGAGTTATCTTAAAAAATGAACGTGTGTTCATTCCTGAATGTTTAAAGGAGAACGTACTTCATGAATTACATAGTACACATGTTGGAATTGTAAAAATGAAGCAACTAGCTCGTCGACACTGCTACTGAAAGAACATCGAACGGATGGTTAGAAACTGCAGCATGATGTAGCATGCAGGGATGAAGCACAGCACAACTTCGAACGAGTACATATCGATTATGCGGGTCCTTTTCTAAATCATCATTTTCTGGTGCTCGTGGACTCAAAATCGAAATGGGCGGAGATCCGAATCATTCAAAATGCTCCAACAACAACTGCTACCATCGAATTATTACTTGACATTTCCTGTGCGCACGGATTCCCTGAAATCATTGTCTCTGATAATGCCACAATTTTTCGAAGCGAGACATTTCAACCGGGATATCCAGCAACGAATGGATTGGCCGAGCGTTACATCCAGACTTTAAAATCAAAATTTACCTGCATTATATTGCACTATAAACGACTCAATTCGACACAAAGTTCGAGAGATCCTGTTCAGGTATAGAGCCACGCCTCTCCAAAACGGAAAGACACCAGCAGAACTCTACTTGAATAGAAACATCCGTTGTCAACCGGATGCGTTCAAACCCTTTCAACAAAAACAGAAGAAACGAGTGACATTTGACTTACCCCCAACTCGAGAATTTTGGCCTGGTGACAGAGCTCTAGCACGATGGTACTCGAACAACAAAAACATGTGGAAATTTGGCAAAATTATCCAGAAGTTTGCACTACTAGGTTGAGCTCCAGAATGGGTATCTTCTGAAAAGGATGCAAATCAGATCATGAAAACCGATTTGACTGCAGATACGTCACAGCATGGATCTGCGGCAACACGCAACCATTGATTGACACCTTCAGCACTACCTCTAGCTACTACATCCACTCACAAAGACGGTAACGAGGATGATGAAAGTTTTTCCAACGCACAAGGGAGGTGGAAGATGATGCTCACACCCTGACTCGTCGATCTGCAAGGTTGCGTCGTCCTATACAGGACTAGGTTCGCTTATTGCTCGGGTACGCGGACTGTTCTTCAATCATGTTCATATACTTTTTTTTCTTACATTCAATATCAAGTGCTCTCCTAGTGATTCTGCAATACTTTGTTAATGCACAGAACTTCTTCACTTCAAATGTTAATTCTCAAATACTTCCGGGGGGTGACTGCTATGAACCCTGTACAGCGCAGTTAACGAACATCTGGTTTTGCATTAAACCTCTACATCGCAAGAAGTGATCAGCCTTTCAAGCCGAGCGCAACATATGTTTTTATTCTCAGTTGTCAGTAATATACGATCTTTCAACAATTATTCTAAATTGCTCACCAGAATAGAAATAATAATAATTATAATAAACAACACAACAATCACCATTCCAGAATCAACAGGTAAAAATTGAGAAATGCTGCTCTCGTCATTTTCCCAAACGTGGTTTTCAGACACAGTAGTTTTTAAAACGTAAAGATCTGAAGAGAACTCAATTTTTTCGGTATATTACATAACTTTCCTTTCTAATTCGTAGAGCCACGAAACCGACAAGATATATCAGTCTTCCCCACCATATTCCGAGCTGCCCGCTGTAAGGTTTTTTTAACGTGTGTGGCCCAGTGAGCTTCCCATCAAGGAAAACTCGCATGAGTTCCTGCAGCGCAAGGCTGTGCCTTCTAGTGAATGGGATCAGGCTCGTTTCGTCTGGGTTGACCAACAGCCCTTGCCCATTACACCATCTCTGTAGGGTATTCAGTGGATGCTGCATGCATTCAATGATTACACTCGCGAATTTTCCCTTGTGTATAATTACCAGGTCATCCGCCCTCCTCCTGAGTTTATCGTTTCTTCTAGTAGAAATGAAGGCAATCGGGACGAAAAAGTTAGTTCCTATTCAGCGCTGAAAGTGTGAGGATTCGCATCAAAATTCGCTCGAGATTAAAATTATTGTGGGTGGTGAACTAAAATATTTGGAGGACAAGAAAAAGTCGTTACAGCAATAAACGAGGAGAGTAGGGAGAAATATATTAACGTTCAAACAAATAAAAATAAATGGAAAATAATAAAAATATTATGAAATAAACGGGAATAATGAAAGCAGAAAGGAACAGCCTAGATTAAAAACAAAATAAAAAATATCTGGTGCGTAGCAACACACAACTTTCCGCCACCCCTTTAAGTTCGAACACCATCTACATAGGCGGGCGCTATATCTTCGTTCAACGCATTTTTACAGGAACATTTATCGAGAACAAAATGTAGGGACTAGTTAGCTGAGAGTACTCCGAAAGTTTGATCGAAATCGTTAGAGCCGTTTTTGAGAAAATTGGAAAACCAATAAATTAATATTCATAAAATCTCCTTTTCTGAGTTAACTTGGCTTATATCTCCGTTCAACCTATGAATACAGAAATAATTACGAAGAATGAAATGTGGGTATGGGTGACCAAAAGACACTCCATTAGGTTTTATCACATCGGGTGAAAAATTTACCCTGGAATTCACGGAAATGTTAGAAAAAACGTTATTTTTGACACATTTTGATTTTTATCTCTGTTCAATGGACCGTCACAGGAACATTTATTGAAAAGAATATGTAGGTATTGACTATTTGAAAACATCCGGTGAGTTTGGTGAAAATCGCTGAAGCCGTTTTGCCAAAAAGCGTAAAAAACCTATTTTTGCTTCAGGGGCCCATATCTCCGTTCACCGTATTTTCATGGAGATATGTATGGAGAAAAAAGGTTTTGAACTAACTAGTAGAAGATAATTTGAAAGTTTAATCAAAATCGTTGGAGCCGTTTTTGAGAAAAATGCGAAAAACCCTAGTTTTTGGTACATTTTCGTCCCTCACCCCCCTTCCCATCGGCCGAAATCGTCCATAACCTTATTTTGGTGTCCACAAAAAATAACGAACAAAACAAAAAAAGAACCAGCTCAATCGGATCAGCCGTTCTCCCACAAATCGAACTACAGACACACACACACACACATACGGACCACGCGCCGAAATTAGGTTTTTTAGACTCAGTAGGGTCTGAAACGTAAAGATCTGAAGAAAACCCAAATTTTTTTTTTTGGGCCGATTACTATGCTTTCCTTTCCTTCGGGTAGCGGAAAGTAATAAATAGGTAAAAAAATTACCAAAAAAAGGTGAATGAATAAAACCTATTCGAAAAACTGAGCAAACAAACGGAATTCAAGTATCAATATTTTCAACTGAAATTGTAAGAAACGAAAAAGCGATGCTCCGTGAATGACGCCCTTTGCACAACTCTTTGGAGGAATGCGAGAACGATATATTTTTTTTTTCGTTGATAGTGGAACTGTTATGGTGCTCTAGCGCTATCAAAATGAGTCACTTGAGTGTATAGAAGGTAAAGCGGCGCTAAAATGAAAACTCAATAAACATTTTAATACGAACACAAAAAAAAAGGATGCAAATGTAGAACATTAAGGAACACCAAGGAAACATCTTAACAGTCACTAAACACACAAGAGATGTTAATTGACCAGTTAGTTCGTAATTAACCTACAAATAAGCGAGTACACATCTGATGAAAATAGTACACGAGGTATTCCGTATCAAACTTAATATGACTTGTACGATATTTGGTAGAGTTACTCAGAACGCAAGGAAACTCATTCAAAAACCACTAGCTTGAAATCATTATTCGATGTTCAGGAATGATGATGCTGAGGTTCCTGAAGTTGGCCGTATGTCATCTTGATGGATAGAATATGAAGAGGGACATTTGGAAACCCGACAAAAAGAAACCCAACATATTTGGATACTGAAAAAAAGTTAATAAATTGTTTAGAATCGTGTATTTAACAAGAGTACAAATAAAGGGAAACATATATTTTGTGATAGTAATTTTTAAATACACAAGGTGAGGGTTGAAGTAGCTAAGAGCTGGTTGTAGTTAGATTATTAGATCCAAAATTATATTACAAATACCACCAGGTTCAGAAGAAGTGGAGTTGTTGAAACAGCACTTATGTGCCAGACACCACGCAGGCCACGGATTCCCTGGAAGGAGCATGGGAATATGCTCAACTTTTTCTTGACCTGCATCCTCCAGCACCATAGCCACGAAACAACCCAGATACCTCATCCACAACTTCTGGGCCACCTTTTCTTCTAACTGCCCTACTATTCAGAAATCTCGGTTCTGCATACCCTTACCGATCGAGTTCTCAACTCTCTGGTATCATTACCTGAGGCAGCACGCCTTGCCAGACTGTGCCAGGTGAGGATTCTCGTACTCTTTTCACTCTACTCACCGGCTCAGCATCTCACTCCTCGATAGGGGTGGCCAATTTCACAACAAGAATTGGAACCCACGCCTACAATGAACCCGCAAGGCCAATAAATCCGATGCCCGTCACAATACTAAGATAGACAGTGTGTGATAAAAGAGGGAACAGAATACAACAACTAATATCTTCAACCCAACTCTGTTCAGACATGAGAATACTTAACCACAGAGAAATGAGTGAAAGTGTTGGCAGTATAGACACCTCAAGAGCAGCTCAGTTGTAGCTTATGGGTCCAACTTGATTGACAACAACGATCAGTTTTATGGACTCCATGTGCAAAAAGCTCAAGTTAAGAGACCTCGAAATCAAAAACTTTCGTTGGCACCCTTTCAGAAGTGCCCATCCTCCGACTCTTAAGAGATCCACAGATCGCAAAGTTGCTGTTGTCAATGGAAGAAAACTTTGCAAGAACCCTTTGAAAATAAGGATTCGGCTATTTTCATTACTGGTTAAAAAAAAGCCTGGGTCTCAAAATCTCTAGCTCAGTGAGCGCCATGTCTAAGAACTAAGTGCGAGCAAGGCACTAGGATAATACTGCAACATTCTATGCTTAAGTGTGATCCCTTGAGGAAATGAACGGATAAATAGAAATACTCACGATAACAAAACTGTCTTCTATCATGAAACCATAAAGCGTCCATAAGAATGTAACAATGAGGCTCATCAATATTAACGGTAGAGGCAGCTTTTCGCTCGACTTCATTTTAATAACGTGGGCCTAAAATCAACATTAAACCACGTTATGTTACTATTTTAGGATTCACAAAATGGAAAGTTGACTAATTTCGACACTTAAATTCAAAATGAGTTTTTAAAAAAATGAAATAATATATACAGGTAATCACACTAACCAAATCAGCAAGTGGGGCAGCAAAAAATACTAGGGATGCGCTACAAGCGATCATTCCCATCTGAAACTTAGCCTCGTCGTCATCAGTCAACGACTTGATGTAAGCGATGATGCACGAAACGATCACTAAAACTATAAGCAGCATCCGAGCAGTAGACACCTAAATGGAAAAATAGTTTATGTTGTATAAATCAAGTACTATAAACAAAATGCATTGCACTACGAAGTTCTACATTTGGAACTATTTTGGTACGGTTTGTTCCCAAAAGAACACTGTCTAAATGCAAAGCCTAGAATGACAAACGGCGAATCATTAGCACCGGAAGACATGAACAAAATTAAAAAGTACGAGCTATCATCCAATCTCAAAACAATGCTGAGTTGGAATGAGTGCAGTTGAATTATACACAGAAGGGGACCAAAAACCACTTGAATGGAGGAGACAGATTTAGAGGAATTATCACCAGAGTGAATGATACGGAACTCTGGAATAGGGCGCCAGCCAACAAGAAGGCATCCTAGAGGCAAGTAAGCACTGTAACGAACATGGAACGTCGCGAGAGCATGCTCCTCTTCTCTCACTGCCACTCAGGTAACGCCCCAACGACTGGCCAGAAGAGTTACCACCGCATTACTTAGAACCCACATCTACAATGTCAGAATCACAGAGAAGCTACTTTTGGTTTATTATTCATTCTGAATAATAACCCTATGTTTTCGGTCACGAAAAATTTTTTACAACCCCCCCTCAAAATTTGATACTTTACGTTTCAAGACTTGGAGATTCCAAATTTGCAATGTCCGTCCGCCGTCCGGGCCGTTTTGTGCCTTTAACATGGTCTAAAAAATTCGTTCTTTCGCCCAAAAATCCAATTTGGTATCTAGTTGTGCCCGCCATCTCAGCAATCTGATTGGACGAAGCCCGTGGTTGTAATGGGCAAAAAACGGTTAAAAAAATTAACGAAACGCAGTACAACGCGGGAGCTACAGCGTTTCGTCGTTTGAACTCCCTCCCTCCCTGCCCGTCTCATTAAAAAAGCAACCGCGCTCGCTTGCCTCCCAACGACGCCGCCACTCAACTCCCCTTTCGCCTCAGGCCCCTTTCGCTTCAAGCGCCCCCGTTCCAATTTCCCCGACGACGGGGCTAAATCATCAGACGTTTTGTTTCCGTAGTTCCATTGTAGCATGTTTCGTATGGTTTACTAGTATTCGATGCTGAATCGAATGGGATCGGGGAGCACTAATACTAGGTCAGGCTGTTCATGAGAATAATAAACCATTGTGTAATAATTTGCAGGGTTTACTTTTAATTCCTTAAAATTCAATAAGAGGAAATTTCGTGTGTGCAGATTTTTTACAATTAACGAATGCGTGTAGTGCGCACTGAGAATTGTCTTTTTATTTATTTTGTTCGGTGAATTTGGAAGAAATTATATGTATTTTGTAGGGTGAACGTTTCCGACAAGCCTATACCATTTGTTATTATTTCCACTCGCTTTGAGTCCCACTCATCCCCCGCGAATTGGTCGAGAACCTATATTACATTACACTTATACACGTAATTATTGAGCGGTCAAACCTTTTATTTTTCGTTGCTACACTATAACAGGACAGAAACGGGTCAGGGGGAGATTGAGCTTCTTCCCACTAATTCACAAATTGTAGAGTAAGTAAAATGAATGTAGATATAGTATACCTTTTTCGTCGAATAGGTGAGGTGAGCAATGGTATACGACGAAAAGAACATTAGGCCAATTATGTTCACTGACGTAATGGCTGAATCATCAATGAGAGTTCCATACGAAAACCAAAGCATTGAGCTGCAAATCGGGTTGTATTATACATGAACTTGTTCAGACCACAACCGAAATAGACAATGCAAAATGGGGATAATACAATACACTAATTAGTAGGAATAGTCATGAAAACCAAAATCTACTGTTGAAATTAACTAGTATCTTTTGTTTACCTGACTAATCCACAGACGAAAGGCAGCGGGGATACATCGTTAGAGGACCCCTTCTTCATAAATTTCTGGCAAACCAATCTGAAAATAATTAGAATTAGTTTTAGCTAGACAAGTTTACTAGAAACTGTAACATGTTTAGATGCAAGGAAATTGGGGATATAATTCAATCCTTAAAATGTTTTGTGGGATTTATTTAGGGGAAAAGTTAAGGCCTCTCCAGACTCTCGCGAAGTAGCCGAAGGAGGGAGGATGTAGACAGGTTCCTAGGCCCGCCCTGTTTGTCCTTGCCTCACTCCATTCAATCTCGTTATGCACCAAGGAGTGAGACTGTGGAAGGGGTTGCTTGGGGTTCCTCGTTCGTCCTTTCCTCGCTTCGCCAAACTCCACTCAAGATCGATTTCGTACGAGTCAAAGGGTAACGAGGAAGAAGCAGCATGAGATTCGCTCCACCAGGATACTTCGTGAGAGTGTGGATGAGTGTGTTTCCGCCTCATCCTGATTTAACAAACACATTCTACGAGGATGCTTTAGGAGAGTGTGGATGCGCGTTCTTAGCTTGCCCCACTTCAGCGAACTGGCACTGTAAGGATACTCCATGAGAGTCTGGAGGGTCAGTTAGATTTCAACTTTTCTGATAATTTGTTCCTACCATCAAGACGCGTACATAGCATGCCATCTACTCATCATATAACTTAATACTTGTTACTAAGTGTTTTCATAGTTTCAATTTGTAGTTTCTATGTGGGCCTCTGAAGTAAATGTGATTATTCCAAGAACATGTCTAGCCCACAACTTCCTTGCTATTTTTTTGCATAAACTGCTCACGATCTTTCTAACGCTTACCACACTCCTCTGCAGTGCCTCTTGTTACTGTATGATCTACCACTTGTTACTTCAGTGATGTAACAGTTATTTTATACAGTACATTCTTCTTCCTTTTCGAATCTATTGGCTTTTCGGGGATCTGAGGGCAGTTACGAGAAGATTCTGCTAGACAGCAACAATTTTCTGAGCTTCATTCGAGATTTTGCCAACCCAGCACAGTTCCCTCTCAGCCAACCTGTGTACCAAGTCTCTTTTGGTTGTCATATTCGTAGTATATTTTCGAAATCCAATGAATGACAGTTCATGGCCCATCCACTTCAATTTCCCTTGCTCCATACTTAGCTAGTCGCAAGTTAGTTAGCTTGATGGATGTAACGTTCAAGCAAAAATATGATGCGTATCACTGATGTTTGTAACAGGGTCGAATTTGAGAAGGGTAACAGAGCCACCAACAAGGAAAATGATAGCAGTGAAGTGTAAATCAAATCCTGTTTTTTCGGCACTCAATACGTACATTTAGCATTTCCTAATAATACACAGTAGATTTTATTAGGTGTTCATTGCAAGTGAACTAACTAAGTTGAAGTTACTTCAAGGAGCTCAATTTAAGTGCGGTACGACATGACTTTACAGAATAGCATTGTTGGATTGAAAAAGATCGTGGGGCTGAAGTGCAGAGTCGGGAACATGACGTGACACACAGATAATTCGCAACAGTTAGAGCTAGTTTTACAAAATTAGAATTGTACCAGTGTGGAACTATGGAATCAATCCTCATCCTATGTTCGTTAGTTACGTGCAGTAACACCTTCACAAACCCCTCAACAAGTGCTCTCCCGCAAGTAATCACTTCAGTTCCGTTTATTTTCTCCACTACTGGATTCAGTGGCTCGCCGGTTCTTTTTTATTGCGTTAATAATCAAGTTTCACGGACAAACTGTTATCGCGAAACGCCGTCTCTTAACTAAGCCTCTGACGTCACAGTCCTGACACTTCCTACCAAAACATGGTACGTAGACGCCATGTGCCACGCAGGCAGCTGGGACTGATCAGGATATCAGTCCCCCTTTATGGATCAGGAGATTCCTAACAGAGTTAAGGCACAGTCACTATGATATGCAACAGACCTGATGGGGAAGTGGGAGTGACCACTACGACTCTTCTCAAACATTTGATACAATATTGACCAAGATACAAATTAACCAACGAAGAACAGATACTTACAATCCTGAAAGGCTAAGTAGGACCTGGAAACCAGAAGCCGCTGTAACTACCAACTGTTTGTAATCGTCAGAAGCCATGGCAAACTTGTTGCTGTCCATTCGCCTCTTAAGCAAAGTGATGAGTTGCAATTGATTTCAACTTGAAATGCGACTTGGACCGGCAGGTCTGTTGGAAATCATCCCACAACGATTCTTTTCACGAAACGATGGTAAATTATACCGCAGGTACTCTACTTAAAAACGTTACCTAAATCATTAAGGAGAAAACAATTTCAAGTTCGATTCGAACACGTATTGAAGGAGCCATGAAGTACTCCAAAAATATTTTGAAGAGGAAAAAAAGATAAGCAGGATTAACTGAACGAGCCTTTTATCATCAGCTCACCGGATGATTGTCAACGAAGCGCTTCGAGTAAAACAGTGACAACGTAACCCGGTGCCCGTTTTCACAAGAGAGGAATCGATTCTAAACTAACCATCGTGAACGAACCATTCCATTCAACAAGTGAGCGAACCGACTCACGTGAGCGTTAGAGTGCGGAGTCTTTATATTGAAAAAAACCTAAAGATCTGAAGAAATTTCAAACTTTTTTTTCAGCCGAATACATAACTTTCCTTTCTACTTTGTAGAGCCAAGGAAAGTAAAAATGAGGGGAGGCGGTTTAGTTCATGCACTATTCATCCAAAGTAAATACGTTGACTGATGAGAATAAGATGAATGAACGAGGACGAACTAAATGAACTAGTTCGTTTAAGCGAACAGAATGAATTATGAACGAAGATCGACTAATCGTTCGCTTGGTCATCGCTATTTCAAATAAACGTTTCAACAGGAGAGCTACATCAAAATTGAAGTATCTATACTTTATCGAACGAGCTATCAACACATCAATTTTGATGAGTCCGTTTTTATTGATATTCCTAATAATCAGATTTGGGGTGAAACAAAGAATATGGACCGACCGCTTGATGACACAACGACTGCATGTATCGATAGTTCGCTTGATAACGCTACGACTGCATGTATCGATATCAATCCGTTAGTTATCTCATATTTATTTTATATACCCATTCTTTAATTCATTGAATTAACTCCTTTTCATAGTCTTTGTACATTTAAAATAATTATATAACGGGGTATTACATAATGAACATTAAATAATTGGTGTAATCGTACAGCTGTCGTTATTTCTAATTTCAAACATGGCGAGTCAAGCCTACGATGTCGGGCATATCGATAACCTGACCTCGTCGTGATATATCGATATATTGCTTCGTCAGAGGGAGCGGTCCATATTCTTTGCTTTTACCCAGATTTGTGTGCTTGATAGATTAATAACCACTGACTGCTGCTTTGGCCATGGAGTTCCTTACCGAATGAGTACAGGATGAACAGTGGTTCAAATGCCCAAATATCAGTAACAATAGTGGAGGAGCGTAACCAGTGACGTAAAAATACTTGTACCCGATTACTTTGAGTAAAACCCTCACACATAGTGTGAATGTTCTAAAATTAACAAGGGGAGTATGGACATTAGTGGTAATGCTTGCTCCCAATCGGGATAAAAACATAGTGAATGCCATGTGAAGTCAGAAGGCTGATATTCAATGTTTATGCTGACTCCACTGATGATGAGACAGAAGGATAAGGTATATTTGTCATAACTTCTTTTATGCTCTAACTTACATGATGATGAACCTCTTAAGTACTATTCCGTATTTGTATTGCAAAGAAAGCATTTTTGTGCTTGTGTATTGATATTCTTTGAAAAATTTAAATTTGGTCTAATACGACACTACTCATAGCCAGTGAAAATCCTATAGTTTTCATAAGTGATAGGACGCCCCCTACGCGAAGACCTTCACGCCAGAAAATGTTAAGAAACTTAGAATCCGTATTCGTTACTTACCATATTTTCAAAGATTTTCGCTGGTTACTTTTACCGAAGAGAAACTATACGGATCTAAGTTACAGCTTAGCGTCGCCTTTTGATCGATATGTAGTTTCCGCGATATATCGATGATTCTGATATGACGCGATCCTGATTTACGGCCATATTTGTGAGTTGTGTTCGATGATTGTTTGTTCTTTATCTCCAGATCGTTGAATGCCGCTATTAAATAGTGATAATTGATTTGGGCATTTTATTGTGAACGTGGTGCCAATGGCTTCGCGTTTTCCTAATCAACAGCAGCCTCCGGCGTCCGTACAGCCACCGCAGCGGTATCCCAGTCCGAGCGGTCCCCCGATGAGGCAGTACCCAGCCCCGGCTTTTAATGTGAGTTTTTCGATATTATTCGACTAGTTACTTACTTTTCAAGTAAGTGCTATGTAAAGTTGAACAAAATTTGGCAGTGTGAATTCACTTTGCTGTGTAGTGAAACAGCAAACAGTCACTATTTCCTTCGACTTCTTCACTTGCCCATACAGTTGGGGTCTTCTGCGTGTTGTGAACTTCATTAACTGCTGTTTAACTGTGTAGTTCCGGCTGCATTTTGATTCGATTAGTCTCTCATCCGGGCACTAGGTAGAAGTAAATCTTGTTCGATAAAACATCACGAGCTCATCCAATTGTCTAACTGATAGACAACCAATCGTAAGCTCTCTGAACTCCCTCCCGTGTTGGTGCGGTTCGAAGTATGGATGAAGAATTGGCCAGATAGTATTTCCTTGCCTAACTGCATATATTTCTTGAAAAAAAAATATTTTGGAAAATGGTGTGTGTGTATGAGAACCTGATTGAGGGAAAATGGCAGAATGAAATCGATTCACATTTGATATTTAGCCCATAGGGTTAACTTCTACCTAGTGCCCGGATGAGAGACTAATCGAATCAAAATGCAGCCGGAACTACACAGTTAAACAGCAGTTGATGAAGTTCACAACACGCAGAAGACACCAACTGTATGGGCAAGTGAAGAACTCGAAGGAAATAGTGACTGTTTGCTGTTTCACTACACAGCAAAGTGAATAGCAAACATGATATTCTCTTTCCCCGTGGTAGTTATGAATGTAGTCTGGAACGTGGCATCCTCTCCTCAAATCTAGACTAGACAGAACCGAGCAGCTCGATTGCTTACAGAATATGCCTATGATTTGTTTGTAATGGCGGGGCAACGATATTTATCTTGTATTGGTCTCCATTAAATCACTGACAAGAGGACATACCACAGTAATAGTTGGGGACATTTTACAATAAATTGTAAACGGTAGCTTTCTAATGCAAAACGAAAATATTTGGTGTTTGATCACTATCATGATTGTTGTTAATTTTTCCCACCCACATTTAACGTCCCATCCCGCCCTAGGGGCCAAATATCAAATGTGAATCGATTTCATTCTGCCATTTTCCCTCAATCAGGTTCTCATACACACACACACCATTTTCCAAAATATTGTTTTTTCGCACTCAGAAGCCGTTGAAACGTTAAAATCTGAAGAGAACTCAATTTTTTTCAGCCGATAACGTAACTGTTCTTTTTACTAAATAGAGAAAAAGACAAAAACCAAAAACACACTAACAAAAAAAAGGGGGGGGGATAAGCATGCATGCTATTAGTACAGCTTAGAAATGTTGGTTGCATAGAAGAATCGTAAAGCAAAATTAGTCAACTGCCTGCTGAGGCTGTATGGAATACTTGACCTCTCGTCCTACTGCAAGCTTTTCGAATGTCTTTCCTTTAGCGCCCTAGGAATGGCGCCACCATTAAATGTATAGATTGTGATTGACCAGGAGCTGAAAATGGACAAGAAAATAAAAAGAAATCAAGAAGTTAGATGTACGAAATGACTTGGAAATCAAGAGTAGCATTCAGTATAACAAATTATGACTGTGAAGGTGATCAGAGTTGGCTGGTACTATCTGTTTAGACTATAATTGTAAGATAACTTTGAGAATACTGATATGGGAACTATCTGGTCACTACTTTGGTCGTTTTCCCCATAGCCTCCATTCAATGTTTGTTCCTCTAATCTTCTAGTGTTCGTCATCCATTGCTCATATTTGGCAGGTCTAGATCACTTTGAACTGAGCTGATCAATTAATTACTGCCAATTATCTGTAAAGGCTGCTTGTGCAACTATCTAGATTGCGCTTTGTTTCATGCTATGCTCCAGGTCTTCATAAAATCACATTGTATGCTCCCATGTTGATAGAGTGGCGATAAGAGAATAGATCACATTGATATTTTGAAGTGTTAAACCAGGGACACCATCAAATAGAAGGGAACTTGCAACATGCCATAGCTATGAAATGTATATAGAATTGTGTTCTATCTGTTTGTTGCTAAGATCTGTGTAATTGGATATTAGTCTAATAGTACTCACGAGATTATTCAATTGTGAGGGGCATGCTTTGAATCTAAACGATATGAAAAGGAAGGTTTTAAAGATATCAAATTCTTGTAAACTAGTAAAAAGAGGTCCACCTGGTATAAAGTTCCCTTGCCCATTAGGAAGTAACCCACTCGAGTAACCGTTTAACATTAAGTAGAGACAGGGTTATTTATTTAATTCATTATTTCAACACTTGTCTGAAGTGTTTAAGTCATGAACATTTGTAATGTTCTCGCTCTTTTTACATACTGTTTTTGTTGAATACTCACCACACTCATTTGTTGGATTCAGAGTCCCGGGGGAATGGGTAGTGGCCCGGGGATGATCCAGAGGCCCCAGCAACCCCCTTACTCACCCATCCGCCCCCCTATGCCTGGACAGGGACAAAAGAGGCCCGGTCCAGTTCCGCCTGGGGATGTACGCCCTAGTCAACAACAGTCGAAAGGGTAAGTTTATCAACATTTATTACGTTTATGATAACTGTTCAACCTAACCTTTTTGATAAAAAGATAACTCATAACTTATTATTTTATGAAATATGAAGAGCCATTTGTAGTGAGTACAAACGTAAGTGCTATGGAGTCAATCATCCTTCCTTCAATACCCGTTACCCTTTCAATACCACTTACTATGGATAGTGGCCCTTTATCCTTCTCTTATTTATTATTTTAGTGACTCACTTTTGTAGAGAGCGGCTTATCGTTTCAGGTTGATTTTAGCAAGAAGTATGACACCAGTTGAGGCCTGCCATCCTCAGTGGCACAAATTAAATTATTGCCTGTTACATAATAGACCTTCTTCTGATTTTCAGCTACTTAGTCAACCAAAATTTTTTAAATTTTATTTTTTGGTTTCTCATTTCCTGGTTGAAGTTAAGTCAGAGTGAATTGTTAGCAATATGTGAATTGCTTTCCTTTCTACTTTGTAGAGCCAAGGAAAGTAAAAACATTCAAGTTGAATTGTATCGTGTTTTTATTAAGAAACTTCGGGATTTCATATCAACGTGGAAACATGAAATTCCAAACTGTTTACCCGATTCTCAGTTTGTTTTTGTTCGTATTGCACTCAAACATTAACTAACATCTTAGAATACTTGAAAGAGGTAGTGGTTAAAGCGAGCGTTGACTTTGTAGTTCCTGACTCCAGTTGTAGGCCCCCCAGTGATCGTAGTCTAGCGGCCAAAGACAAAGAAAGATCAGGGTTTAGGATCAGAGTTTGGAATTGCTGTACTTCTTGCCTGAGTCAGCGGCTCCCCAACATTTCTGATCCACTCGTAACAACTTAATCTCAGAAGTCACATACGACTGTAGTGTGCATGTTCTTAGTCAAGTTGTGTTGTATTAGCTGATCTTTCTATCATAATGACGTTTCTGTCGCCGTTTTTAGTTACATCATCATTTTCCTGTGTGTCCAAATAGCAGTTGATGAGTAGGAAAAATAGATAATAAAAATCACTGTACTTTAAGAAGTTGATCAAAATTGTTTTAATGAAGGAACTGTTCCCGTTCAAATGTGATCATCTAAATTGGTGAATAAGTCCAGTTCTTTCCTCAAAAAACGGCTCCTGGTGCACTGTACGAATTTGTAATTTTCTGGGTTCTCCAGAGTTCATATAACCCTCATCGTGGCAATTGTGAGGAATAGATTGAAGGATTAATTTATCGTAGTGCGTTCAGCCGTATTGAGTTATTTCTTGTTATGCATTTATACTTCGTTTATTTCGCAATGATTTGTTGTCCTGTGATATTCTTGTGTGCCTCTGCATTTCGCATATTTGTGATGGCATATTCTGTCTTAGCGTGTGTTTGATAAGCTTGGCGCGTCCGAATTAATCTTTACTCATTCAATGTTGGGTATCTATCTTAACCTGTTACCTAACAACTGTCAGTAATTTTGTTTATTGTTAAGGGTTGGTTGTGATGTATCTTTCAGCACTGGGCTCTGGTAACTGGACCCTTTCCCTGACACAAGAACCACATTGTGACGTCCATCTCCTCCAGGAGCAGCAGTATCTAGCCCATATTGTTATGGACTTGGAATCCTCTGTCTAGCCCTGGCAGCTATTACTTGCTTGATTCATCAACAGCTGTTGAAAGTTATTGATGAATTTCCCATCTTATTCAAGTAACAGTGAACTAGGCAACAAACAGTCATAATCCTTGTATCGTTCCAACGAAGAATCTTCGCCAATATATATGATGAAAAAAGTTGGCGTGTTGCTTGCTGCATATTTGTTTTACCACTCCAAAGTCATCTTCCTCCCTTCCCAGCATCTGACGTCTCATCTCAGTACAAGCGAAGTGGTTCTTGGAAATACCACTGGTTCCACCTCTGGCATTGATGTGAAATGCTGGGATTTCAGGAGGTTAGTGTCCAGGGACTGGCTGTGATATCTCTCCTGCCCTTTTCCATTCATATTTACGACCCTCAGTACCTTTCAAACACCAGCAGAACCCATTATGGATCTGTAGTATTCCCCCACAGTGAAAATATACCCAGCTTTTTCTGCATGTCCACACAAGTGATAGACGTATCTGATGAACTACGTGACAATCAAATGTAAAGGACATAGAGCATCAGGTGATTGTCAGACCCTTTCTAAGGAAAGATGGCTTAATTCCTTCAATTTACATTTAATTAACTGAGACTGCTGGGGCGATTGTGTTGGTTTATCATTCATTCTGAATAATAACCCTATGTTTTCCGTCAGGAAAATTTTTATACAACCCCTTCTCAAAATTTGATACTTTACGTTTCAAGACATGGGGATTCCAAATCTGCAATATCCGTCCACCTTCCGGGCCGTTTTGTGCCTTTAACGTGGTCTAAAAAATCCGTTCTTTCACACAAAATCCCATATGGTTTCTACTCCCTCCCTCCCGTCTCGTTAAAACCACCCAAATGAATGGTGGGTTTTTTGACGATGGACTGCCCCTTGTTATCATTAAGAGATTATAATTTTTGAAGTGTGGACAGTAATGTGATATCTTCAATTTAATTCACGTAGAACAGCTATTTGCTTAACAGAACTAGTCGATACCGTATTTAGCTCACCTCATCAATGCATGCTTTGAACCACAAGCAGTGATTCTTGAACTAAAATCAAGCCAGTCGCCTGCTAAACGTAGTCGTGTATTTTGTGTGTATGTCCTTTTTGTATTCTAATCGCACCCCTAACGCTTTCCTACTAACACTCTAACATATGAAAACTTCTCCCTCCACTTCCTTGCACTCCTGGGGGCACACAGGGATTTCACTCATCCAACTTCTGGAACTCCTGGAAATAGCAGCAAGAAAAAGAAGAAGTTGGCAGACAAGATACTGCCTCAGAAGGTGCGAGATCTAGTGCCCGAGTCACAGGCTTACATGGACCTTTTGGCCTTTGAGAGGAAATTGGACTCAACCATAATGCGAAAGAGGCTTGACATTCAAGTAAGTATTTTTTTCGAATATATCGACTTACAACTCTTACCAGTAGTTATAGTTTTTCAGGTCCTCACCAGTGAGTAATGGTAAGAGGGAGGTGGGTACGCCTAAAAGCTTCTCAAACCAAGCAAAATCTCAAACTCCTTGGGCTAATATGTCAGTATCATGAGGCCTGAGTAAGTTCCAAAGTGTTCCACAGCACAGAGCAGCAAATGCTCGACCGAGGCGTAATCAAACCGTCGAATAGTTCATGGGCCTACCTGTAGCATTGGTACCAAAAAATATGATAAAACCTCAAGTTTTAACTGAACTACTGAAAGTTTAATGTGAGGCTATTTGGCTTGTGTAATGCTCCAGTTTTTCAGCGTCTTATAGAAGCAATGATACATAAAAACCTTGCAATGGCCAACTTAGACGACCTCATCTATGGTTCTGATTTTGATGCAGTCCTAAAAAAGTCGAAAGGACTAATACAGAGCATCTCTCGTCAAGCACATCTACAGGTCAATGGGGGGGGGGGGGGGGAACTCTCTTACAACAAGTAACTAAGGGCAAGGGGAGTATTTCAAAGTATAGTGTCCGCATTATGTTCAAAAGACAGGAACAGTGCAAAACAGACCATTACCAGATTCCAAGAATCGAAGCCAGTCACTCTCTAACATGGTTTACACAAAAGCGTACGCGGTCATACAGCACTGTTACACTTAACCTCATTCCAAACGCCCTTAGGAGCAGCTGGTCATGTGGTGAGAAGCGCTTCAAGAATAGCAGTTTTGAATAGTTTGTCGAGCCGTGGGCCAATATTCCCAAAGATCACCTACCACCTTCTCTATAAATACCCAGTAAATTCTACGGTGGAGAGGCCGTGCAACAAAGCTCCACCTTACAACAGCTCTAGAGATAAACTTTGAAAATGGTCCACATTATCTGAACCTTGCCTATATGGTAGAGTTTTGGCGAATGGGTGTTTCGTTTGAGATTGTTGGTTTACATACCCATCAGGTCTGTGAGATGGGAAGTTTGTTGCTGTGTAAAGAGTAATGTGATCTCAGAAAGCAGTCAAATAAATTACTAGTATTTTTCGATCAGAGCTACCTGCCTTTCCGTTCGTAGGCACTATCTCAACAGAAGAAAGACTGAATTTTTGATACTGTGTGCCCCAGTTTACCATTATCTAAATTAGTTGACCAGTGTGGTTGATAGTTCTACTCTTAAGTGAGCGCTAAATGTTGTGGCAGTTGAAGGTAGAATACAGCTAAACCTTGTGAAATAATAATTTTACTTCCTATCATTTCATAAAGTAACTATCGTTGCATGTTTATATTTGAACGTCAGCTCATGAGTCCATTTGTTCACACCATTGTTTTACAGGAAGCTCTGAAGAGGCCTATGAAACAGAAGAGAAAGTTGAGGATTTTCATTTCCAACACTTTTTACCCCGCGAAAGAGGCAACTGACACTGAAGAAGGAACTGTTGCCTCTTGGGAACTGCGTGTGGAAGGCCGCCTTCTTGAAGATACCAAGTCCGACCCAACCAAGGTGCCACACAAATCGACCATCGGTATTTGGAACTACGAGGCCTAAAGATTTACCGCTAATACCTTCATTTTTTGTTAAGGTGAAAAGAAAATTCTCTTCGTTCTTCAAAAGTCTAGTCATTGAACTGGATAAGGATTTGTATGGACCTGACAACCACCTTGTTGAATGGCATCGCACACCCACGACGCAGGAAACTGACGGGTTTCAGGCATGTCATCCAAAATATTTGATTTTAATGATTTGAGTCTGTCTTCTTTGGCAGGTCTTGAAGAATGTGTTCAGAAAAATAATACTGGCAAGATAATTTCCTGTGTTTTAAATGTCTTTCCCCTGCAAATAGTGTACGATGTTATCCACAGTTCAAAAATTGTAATCTCACACATTGAAGTTAAATTTTCAGGTGAAGCGCCCAGGAGATAAGAACGTCCGCTGCACAATTCTTCTTCTGTTGGACTACCAGCCCCTTCAATTCAAGCTCGATCCTCGTCTCGCTCGTCTTTTGGGAGTTCACACGCAAACCAGACCTGTTATCATTTGCGCTCTTTGGCAATACATCAAAACTCACAAACTCCAGGTACGTGCATTCTCCAGCTTTTTAAATACATTTTGTACCACGTTTTTCCCTTGAAGAAAACCACTATTGTTGTTTAGGATCAACACGAAAGAGAGTTCATTAACTGTGATAAATACCTCGAGCAGATCTTCAGCTGCCCAAAAATGAAATTCGCTGAAATTCCCCAGCGGCTGAACCCTCTTCTTCATCCACCTGATCCAATAGTCATCAACCACACAATAAGGTAAAACAAACTGCAATTCTTGTTTTAATTATGGTTAAGTCAACATAATCGAGCTTCAATCTGTTAAGACTTGGTAGATGTGCTACAATTATCTTCCTATCAACGAAATAATGAATCATTCCATCAACTTCTTTTTATAAGGTGTTCGTCCAACAATCTCCATCCTTATCTTAATCAAGAAAATATCTCTCGGTCGATTTAAAAAAAAAAATGTTTTCGCTTATATTTATCTAAAGTTAATGAATGTTCCCTGGACGCCAAATTAACGTTAAATAAATAGTAACTGGTAGGGGACCTTTTGAGAGTCTGGAGAACATATGAAATCAGCAATCCGATTACCAGGAGGTAATGTTCCATGTTTCATTTTAGCGCTGGCCCTAAGCAGTACATACGCGAGAGTCCAGGCGCAGAAACGAGTTTTTCTTCAGTTTTCTCGTGTATAATGCGTAAGTGTAGATAATGGAAGTCTCCAGACAATGGGAAAGTGCTTTTTTTAAAAATCATTTAACGACTAAATATTCTATCGAGCTTAACATAATATCACCACACTCAACAGCACCCAGATTCAATCCAATGGACTTCAGCTTCATTTTCAACTCCCCAGTGGTCATGTCCAACTTGTTTGTCCCACCATTCTGGAATTATGTATCATTACCAACATACTACCTTCTCTTGTCACGTCATTTGATCGCCAAAAATATGTCAAACGATCCCCTCGTAAAACGTCATTTTCCCCTCTTGAGTTTGACGTACGTATTAGTCATTGCTTTCCAGTTTTTCTGGTACTTTTTTCCTTAAATTTCGTTGTGGAAAATACCGTGTTTATTGGAAGTTGGTTCATCGGTGAGATAATGAACGCGAACATGCACAAAGCACCTGAGGACAAGGTCCCACCATCCTGCCTTTTCTTGCACTTGAATGTGTTTTTACTCGCCCAAACCGCGCAAATATTAATTAAAATGTGAAAAAGATCATCCCCGTTGCCTAGAGCCACTGTGGGGGCATGACACCGTCGTAACTGTGTGTGTGGTGGGGGGATAACAGAAAAATACCACATAAGAATACTAGGGGTTGCAATAGGAGTTGGCGATAAGCAAGGAGCGTTGTGACGACATCCAATTATTTTCTCCAGATCTTGTGATATAGTCAGGGTAGTGGCCACAGTTTAATTTATGACGTATATTATATACCCTTTTATATACCCTTCATGAGGGCATGCAGGACAGGTCCCTTTGTCACTGCAGCCACATATGGGCCTATTGTGACACTGGCACTTTCTTAGTAGAAGGCGTCGTACATACCCGCCTCCCTCAGGAAGCTGAGTATGTCGTTCACCGCAGATTCCGCTATGATTTGGTTGGGGTTCAATGGTCCCCTGGGCTATATTCGAAGCGTTTGACTGCCAAGGCGCGGCATTCACATAGGATATGCTCTGCCACCTTGTCCTTCTCGCCGCAAAGTCTGCATTCCACTGCCTCTGAGATGCCCATCTTGTTGTGGTGATATCTGAGTGGGCAGTGCCCGATGAGGAAGTTAGTCAGAACTCTCTGATCCTACCTAGAGAGTGTCAGCATCGCCTTCGCCCTTTGACAGGTAGGCATAACTAGCCTTTTCGCTTGTCTTAACCGTGGCTGGTGGTGCCAATGGGCGCTGTTCTCCTGTATCTCCCATCGAGCCACCAGACGATTCAGGTGACTCTTTGTCATGCCCACGTATGGTTCAGGCCCTGTGGGTAGGGACTCTGTACCCCTTTTTGCAAGGCAGTCAGCCTTTTCGTTGCCCTCATGCCCCCTATGAGCCGGCACTCAGATAAGGGAAAGCCTGTTATGGGCGCAGAGCTGCTTGAGCGCATGAAGGTGTTCCCGTGTCAGCTCAGACCTAAAACTATTGGCTGCAATAGCCTTTAAGGCCGCCTGGCTGTTGGAGAATATGTAGATCTGCTTGCCCTTGAGTCCTTTAGTCAGGATCTCTTCCGCGCAGATCTTTATGGCTTGGATTTCCGCTTGAAATATCGTGGCATACTCTCCCAGCGGCTTGGCGAGACTGTAGTTGGGCCCTACTATGCCCAGTCCAGCTCTGCCTTTCATAACCGAACCATCAGTATTTTTTTTTTTTTTTTCCTTTGAAACGGTGGATGCAGGCAATACCCTCACTGCAGCCACAAACGGGCCTATTGTAAGGGCGTCCATGATACTCAGATCATGGCCCACCTGCACCACCCCCAGGCCCCACGGCACTGGTCTCACTTGGTGTGACGTCACCTATGCGCCCCCACCACCCCCGCACATAGCGGAGGATATCGGCAAGTTCTGCATTTGTCACCTCTTCGGGCTGAAGAAAGGGCCTCCCAAACACAGAACGGCGCGATGCCGCGAGTCCATCGCATACGCACAGCACGTGCTCTGCCGTCTCTAGCCCTACCTGCGCAGAACCTGCATACCTGTACCTCGCACTTGCCAATATTTGCAAGGTGGTACCTCAGCGGACAGTGACCTGTGAACAGGCCACATATGATCCTCATATCCTTCCTCCCCAGAGCAAGCACCTCCTTGGACCTCTCTCTGGAGAGCCGGATAAAGAGTTTTGACTGTCTAAGGCCGGGCAGCCCCTGCCAATGAGCAGCCCTGCACCTATCCTCCCATTTGCCAACCTCTCTACGTAGATGGCTCCTGGTAGTCCCAACAAAGGGCTCAGGGCCAATAGGGATCTGCTCTGATCCCTTCTTAGCCAACCTATCAGCCCATTCGTTTCCCTCTATACCCTGATGCCCTGGCACCCAACACAGTGTTACCCTGTTGTCCTCGGCCAGGGCCTTCAGTCCAGTCAGACACTCCCACACCTGCCGCGATGTAAGACAGTATGAGGCTAAGGCCTTGAGAGTGGCCTGACTGTCCACCATGATGTAGATTCTCTGCCGCTTCAGTCCCCTCTGCAGCAGCCGCTGCACACAGACTGTCACCGCAGCCACCTCTGCCTGGAACACCGTGGCCAGCGACCCCAATGGGATTGCTGCTCTGATCCTCGGCCCAAAGATGCCTGCCCCTGCAAGGCCACCCTGCACCGAGCCATCAGTGTAGTATACCAGGGCCCCAGCTTCGAAAGCGGGAGCTCCCCCTACCCACCTGGATCGCTCATGAATGAGTATCCGAAAGGGTAGCGCGAAGTTGAACCTCGCGGGCATTGAGTCTACCACATGCAGTTCAGGCCCCCCCACCTGGAACCATCAGTATACCACTGCAGTCTTCTTCTCCCATCGTTCCCGCGAGTGGAGGCTAACACTGAAGGGCAGCCAAAAGTTCCTCCACTCAGGCATAAAGTCAATAGCTAGTACTGCGGCCTCTTCTAGCTTAAACTGTCTAGTTATTCCTTGGAGGCTCGCCTTGGCCCTGGTGAAGATATTCCCTGCCTGCAAAAGCCTTGCCGCTCCCAGGTAAGCAGTCCTCTGAATGTGTATATGGAGAGGTTAAATGTTCATCAAAAGGACTTCCAAGACACGCCTGTCGTGCAGTTGTTGGAATTTCCCCTGTACTGTCAGCCGGCCTGTCGCCTTCCACCACAGTGGAGGCATACGTGATGCAGGGTCTTATAGAGCCACTCCATCATTTTTGGAGTTATGCCCCAAGATTTGCTGCACAGCCCCCTACATGCCCACAGGGCTGTAGTTGCCTTGTGCAGCGCATATATCACATGCAGGTTCCATGTGAGCTGCTTGTCCAGTATCACCCCGAGGTATTTCACCTCTGTCTTTATCTGGAACCTGGCTCCCTCCATTATGGGTGGTACTATGTCAAGGTGAAAGAAACCGTGGTGGTCTTGGCTGGATTTATAAAGAGTCCTTCCTTGTCGCACCATCTTTGAATGATATCGACAGCTATACCCAGTTTTACAATTACACAATACAAAGAATTTTGTAAGCTAGGTGCTTACTAGGGGGGTGCTGCAAAAATAAAATCGTTCCCTTGAATAGTAAAAGGCGTTCATCAATTCCTAATTTCCGGTAAGGAGGAATACCTTCTTGAAGGCTATCTTCAAACGTTCCAGGATTGATGTTGTCGAACTCTTCTTTTTTTCCAAAGTCGTGCATCGATTTCATGACCTTGACTTCTCGAATTGAGTTGTTGTCAGTGATAAAAAGCAGTAAATATAGAAATAAAACGCTTGTATGGTTTCCTTGAAATTTCAATTATTTTTTGTGTTTGCGCTAGAGGGGTCCAACCATTCAGAGCTTACTTAGCAGAATAAGTGAAACATCTGTTACTGTTATCAGCAACATTTTGCACTACAGATTCGGAAGAAAGTTGGGAATGATCAAACTCCTGCAGATTTCTCTACGAAAATAACCGTAATGTAATATACAATAATCGTTGAAAATCAACTGCACTAACGGCGCAGTACATGCAGACTGAGTGTTAAACAGCTGTCTAAGTTAACACCATCCACTGGCATCTGCCATTCCCGAGCTATCTCTCTTGTATGTTCCATGGGCAAGGTCTTGGACAGGATCTGAACCTTCATCAATTGACGCCCGATCCTGGACCCTTATATCCTCCTCTCCTGTGCAATACTTCAATGGCCAGCGTACAGCTAATATCCGAGGTAACCTCGCACGCAACAAAATGCAAACCATCTGATTCCTACAGCTAAAATTGCTCGTCCAAGCAGTGCTCCTTGCTCCCATAGAGACACCGACAAGCTGACGTACGTCTGAAGTAAAAGGTTTCTAACTTTGTGGAATAACTAGGTCTAGAGCTAGATGCCAAACTCACATTGAATCTTCTTAAGCATGATCTAGTCAAAAGGATTTGCACCAGAATCCTGTCACTGAAGTCACTCATGAGTAACGAGGCGCTATTGACCACTCTCAAAAAGGCTCATATGCCAAATTATGATTTGGCTGGTGTGGGCTTTGGGGATCAGCAGAAAACATGCAATTAGAACATATTCTGGCATATGTTCTGTTAAAGAAACTGTCACCCTAATGACTGTATCCTTTAGTGGGTGGCATGTGATTCTTTAGTCAATTAGCTCAGTGAGAGTCAAATAGTCGCTCAGACTGTTTGGGGGCATGCTGTAAGGGGCTAACATCTACAAGCTGGTTGACAGTCTTTAGAGTTGAATGTGTGACGCCCCAATGTGGTGATACTAAGAAGGACTGAAGACTCGCTACCATGAGGCAGAGCTGGTAGTAAATAACTCGACCAAATTATGTCATGGATAAGTCACGTTGACGTAGACTTCCTCAAGAATTTATTGCTGGTTCCATCACCCTCAAACTATATTTAACAGACGACCAATCCGCCAACTTAGTGTTAACTGATATTGTCTGTACAGTTATAATATTTCCAACAGCGTGGAAGGGACGGAACAGAAACAAACGGCATGTTACGACATCGACGTTGAAGTGGATGACACATTGAAAACTCAAATGAACAATTTTCTCCTATCAACTGCGAGCCAACAGGAAATTCAGGTAAATATCTCTCTCTTATCGTTTCCGTTCGCTCATCAAAACCACAATGCACGTTTAAATAAATTTTATTAAAACAAATGTGGTGGTATCATTCGAGAACACACTGCCACATCGAACTGCACACACTGACGATCCACTTGCCATTAATTCTTTCCCAATCTTCTTCACAGGTTTATTGTCTTCCATGAATTCAGTTTCCTCACATTCTCATTTCGTTCATTTTCACGTTTTGATGAATCCGAAAACGTTGCAAATTATTACATAACGGTTTATTATTATCTTGCACGGCTTGGCAAAGTCTAACACCTCCTAGACCCATCCCACTCGTACTACAAGACAATAATAAACCGTTGTGTAATAATTTGCAGCCTTGTTGCAATCGTGTCTTTAAAAAATTGAGTTTTCTTCAGATCTTTACGTTTTGAGTTCTACAGGATCCAAAAAACCTAACCGTGTGTGTAGTACAATTTGCGGGATGCTGTATTCTTACCGGGTAACGTGATTGAAACAAAAACCATTGTCTAATGTTGAGTACATTAAATTTGTGAAGCGGGATAGTGGGATATCGAGAACTCATTCTTAGGGCAATATTTAGAATAATATTTTGTGCGACGTGCACAGACCTATATCTTAATAAAGAAAAAACTAAAGTAAATAGATCTCAACTGCTCAGTAGACGAAAAAATGTCGGGCTTCCTTGAAAACGTGAACTAATTTTCTCAATTTAGATACCAAAGAATAAATATCAAGATATTTACATATTCTAGCCAGATTTGTTTGTTTTAATTAAATCAAAACTAAAGCGGATTTTATTTTAATGAAATTTAGTGAATTTTATTTTAAACCACGTTCTCCAAATGGCGGCCATTGAGGCTGACACTCTTCGAGTCTAGCACGCATAGTTTCAAAAACGCGTTTACAGAGTGCGTGGGGAATTTTGTTGACTTCAGCTCGAATATTTTCTTTAAGTTGTGGCAAAGTGGCTGGGATTTGTTTTTTAAACAAGAGATTTTAAGTATCCCCATAAGAAACAGTCGCAAGGGCTTAAATCGGGTGATCTAGGGGGCCATGGTATGGTACCGTTTCAGGATATGTTTTTTTCATGAAATAACTGCCGCACCGCATGCATGGACACATTAGCAGTATGAGCTGTGGCCCCCGTCTTGCTGGAACCATGTGGTCCGATTGAAACGTGAACTACTCTGTAGTTCTAGTCTAAAAAAGTCATTTAACATCTGGGCATATCTCTCCGAATTTACAGTCACAGTTTGGCCCCGTTGATTTTTGAAGAAATAAGGGCCTTATGATTGCAGATGCACTTATGCCCGTCCGTGGCTACTGCTGGTGTAGGTCCTGGTTTGGGTCTATTTATTGTTGAGCCTGTAGCTCTGAACCTTGCTACCCGTGACTGAATAAAGTTGATTGATGGTCCATCACGTAATCGACGAATGCCCCTGCGCGCCTCTACCATGATGCGTTCACGTTCGTTTAAACTTTGATCTCTGCCACTGGACACTATTTATTATTGCAAGCTTCTCTACTACGAAAGTGTGAGAAACGATGTAGAGGCACTTCTGAAAGGACAGAACTGCCACCATTAGAATAAGAAAACTTGATTAGCGAGGTTTTATCAACATTCAGGCCCAAACAATTGTTCCATAACCAACGTTTCACCAGAAACAAATGACAATTTATTTTATTTTCCAATTCAGCATGATCATTAAAAAAAACAAAAAACATCAGGGGCGTCGTATCACACCACTTTCCTCGGTTTTACGTAAATTCGCTGGTTTTCATGGCGTTTGCTACTAATACGATTTACGAGTATTTTTCTCTCAGTTCATTTAAACTTGGTAAAACACCACTTCACGATGGCAGAAAGTGGTAGCGCTTACAGTTCCAGGATTTATTGTGGTGCTCCTATTTATGTCACGACCAATAATATTGAGCCATCATTACACAGAGAATTAATGAGACTGTAGACACGATTTTTTTGAGAAGGATGGTGCCGATTGTTCCAGCATTATCGGGTAAAAACTGTGAGAAATGGCGAAATTCCGGAATTTGTACTACACTCGTCATTTTCCCACGTACGATAATTTTATGTTATTGCGTCATGTGAAGCTGTTTGTACAACAAATTTAATCAAAAGTCTTGATCACTATGATAACTGTTAGTTGTTTGCTGATTGTGCTCATAACCTTTTTGCCGTCCCGTGATGATCTAAAGAGAACTAAAAATAACTTGGCATATATCTCCGTTCAACATATATATGCAGAAATAATTATGAAGAACGAAATGTGGGTATGGGTGGCTAAAAGACACTTTGTAAGATTGATCACACCCTGGAATTTATGGAAACTTTCGAAAACAGGTTATTTTCGACACATTTTGATTTTTATCTCTGTTCAATGGACGGTCAGAGGAACATTATGAGAACAATATGTAGGTATTACTATTCGAAAACATCTTGAAAGTTTGGTGAAAATCGTGAAGCCATTTTGCCAAAAAACGAAAAAAAAACATTTTGCTTCATAGGCCTGTATCTCCGTTCACCGTTTTTTCATGGAGATGTATGTAGAAGAATAGTTTTTTATTAATTAGTAGAAGATAATTTGAAAGTTTAATCAAAATCGTTATAGCCATTTTTGAGAAAAATGCGAAAAACCCTAGTTTTTGGTACTTTTTGTCCCCCCTCTCTTTCCATCGGCTGAAATCCCCCATAACCATATTTTGGTGTTTACAAAAAATAACGAACACAACAAAAAACCCTGCAAATTATTACACAACCGTTTATTATGCTCATGAGCAGCTTGACCTAGTATTACTGCTCCGAGACCCATTCCATTCGATTCAGCATCGAAAAATACTAGTAAACCATACGAAACATGACCTGACTAACAATGGAACTACGGAAACTAAATATTCCCCCGGCGCCAGGCACCCGAAAACGTCTGTAGTATGTCACGGGTGTGCGGTTTAAGTGGCCTTAACCTTCCTCCGCCCCGTCGGGGAAATTGGGACCGGGACTACAGCGAACCCTCGGCAATTGACACGATGATGCGAGGCGAGCGGGCGGGTGGTTTTAATGAGACAGGAGGGAGGGAGGGAGTACTAACGACGTAACGTTGACTTCCGCTGTAGTTCCCGCGAGTTCTTTCAATTAGTAGACTCTAACAATTACTGTAATTTCCCTATACGCAGTTGTAAAAGTCTGATACTCATTCCATTCGACCCAGAATGTAAAAATACCCTGAAAATGATTCGAAACACGGCTTATTTGCGATTATACTGCGTTTCGTTTATTTTTTTAACCATTTTTTGTCATAACAACCATGGGCTTCGTTCGATCGGATTGCCGAGATGGCGGGCACAACTAGATACCAAATGGGATTTTTGTGCGAAAGAGCGAATTTTTTAGACCACGTTAAAGGCACAAAACGGCCCGGACGGCGGACGGACATTGCAGATTTGGAATCCCGTGTCTTGAAACGTAAAAATCAAATTTTGAAGGGGGGTGTAAAAAATGTTTCGTGACCGAAAACATAGGGTTATCATTCAGAATGATTAATAAACCAAAAGAACCAGCTCAATCGCATCAGCCGTTCTCCTGCAAATCGAACTACCATCACACACACACGGACCACACGCCGAAATTAGGTTTTTTAGACTCAGTAGGCCTCAAAACGAAAAGATCTGAAGAAAACCCACATTTTTTTTACACGAACTATACTTTCCTTTCCCTTTGGGGGAGCGGAAAGTAAAAATGGTTGTCTTTTTGCCGGTTACGTAACTTTCCTTTTTACTTCGTAGAACTAAGGAATGTAATGGACCACTTATATAAGGTAGCAATCTTTTCAATATAACATTATTAATTCGTGAGTTCATGAAAGAACAATTGTTTTCTAAAGCTTCTAATAAAATGGACATTCTGAAAAGGGACGGCAGGCATCAAAAATGAAGACCGGAATGGGAAACCTCTTTAGCAAATTAGTTATCAAACAAATCGTCTCAAGTGCCCTCAGGAATGTCAATAATGTTCACAATGTTCGTGCCGACATTAGAAGAAAAAAAATCTGGTGCGTAGCAACACACTACTTTCCGCCACCCCTTTAAGTTCAAACACCATCTACATAGGCGGGCCCTATATCTTCGTTCAACGCATTTTTACAGGAACATTTATGGAGAACAAAATGTAAGGACTAGTTAGCTGAGAGTACTCCGGAAGTCTGATCGAAATCGTTAGAGCCGTTTTTGAGAAAATTGGAATACCGATAAATTAATATTCGACAAATCTCCTTTTCTGAGTTAACTTGGCTTATATCTCCGTTAAACATATATATACAGAAATAATTATACAGAACGAAATGTGGGTATGGGTGACTGAAAGACACTCCATTAGGATTTATCACATCTGGTGAATAAGTTACCCTGGAATTTACGGAAATGTTAGAAAAAACGTTATTTTTGACACATTTTGATTTTTATCTCTGTTTAATGGGCCGCCACAGGAACATTTATTGAAAAGAATATGTAGGTATTAACTATTTGAAAACATCCTGTGAGTTTGATGAAAATCGCTGAAGCCGTTTTGCCAAAAAGCGTAAAAACCCTATTTTTGCTTCATGGGCCTATATCTCCGTTCACCGTATTTTCATGGAGATATGTATAGAGAAGAAAAGTTAGGTATTGATCAGTAGAAGATAATTTGAAAGTTTAATCAAAATCGTTAGAGCCGCTGACATGCCCCTGGGGACAATGCCGTGGCCGTTCCACTATCCACAACCTGTGGTTGCGCCTGGTAGCATGGGCATGCTCCTGGGGAGATAACCCAGAACCATGCTGTGACGCCACTAGTATTAGCCCATTGAGGATGCTCAACAGATGTAAACATGTCGTGAAGCCTTAGCACAAAATGCAATGGTTCAATCTGTCTGGTTAGCCATCTCATATGGGAGTCATGTAAGCTGTTGTTCTAGTGATAGGCTTGATTGCTATATTTTATGTATCTTGCTTGGCGTTGCAGAGCCTTGACAACAAAATCCATGAAACCGTTGAAACTATCAACCAACTGAAGACGAACCGGGAGTTCTTCCTTAGTTTTGCTAAGGACCCTCAGCAATTCATCAACAAGTGGATTATATCTCAAACGAGAGATCTGAAGGTGAGTTATAAGGTTTTCAGTTTTCAAATTGGCAACAACCAACGAACAACTGCACAATTTTCGCCCAAAAACTAACCGTGGAGTGGAATATGTCATTTTGAACTGTTTTCTGTCAATCTCGTTCCCACCATTCGCCAACACCCGTATTTCTGCGAATCTCATGTTCTCGTCAACTGGGGTAGTCTGAGTCAAACAATAAACAAATTAAATCTTGAAATCGCCAAGGGACTTGTGACACTTGTGTGTGCAGGATTGCCATGATGAGGAAAGAGGGATTTGAAGTTCTGTGATACGAGGCATATCCACAAAGTAAGTGTACTGAAGCTCCCGTAGGCCGTAGGGAATTTTTTTGCTATGTTGGACACACTGTCGTGTAGCGTGGCTCCTCTCCTCCGAAACAAGACCAAAAAGAGGTCAGTACGTTGAAAACTGTGGTCTCAGGAGCATTTCTCGTGAAAGATGTCGATCGACTCTGCCGCCAAGTGCGAAATCCGCGCGGTCATCCGGTACCTCGTTGTTGAGGAGAAATCCCCGACTGAAATTTTTAATGAGGTAAAGGCAATTTATGATGAAGGACACATGAATCGTACGAGTGTGTACAAGTGGTGTAGGGAGTTTAAGAACGGTCGTACGAATGTGCATGACGAATTGAGGAGTGGGAGACCGTCGATTGTGACTGACAAACTTGTGGAAAAGATTGAGAATGCGGTCCGTGACGATCGCAGATTGACTCTGGACGAAATTTCCACGAAGTTTCCTGAAATATCCAGATCTTTGCTGCACGACAACAGATAACACAATAACAATAACAGAAACCCTCGGATTTCATAAACTGTGTGCAAGATGGGTCCCAAAACAACTGACTGAACAACACAAGTTGAATCGAGTGCAGACCTCTAAAGAGATTTTGGAACGGTATGAACTGGAGGGTGATGATTTCCTCAAGTGTATTGTTACTGGAGATGAGACTTGGGTTGCACACTATACTCCAGAAACTAAGAGACAGTCCGAACAGTGGCGTCACACCACTTCACCCTCAGCCAAAAAGTTCAAAACCACAATTTCTGGGAAAAAAATCATGGCATCAGTGTTTTGGGACCACAAAGGCGTCATAATGATCGATTATTTGCCTCAGGGGGAGACCATAAACGCGGCAAGGTATTGTGAGATCCTGAAAAAATTGAGAAGAGCCATTCAAAATCGAAGGAGGGGTCTTTTGACGAAGGGCGTTTGCTTGCTCCATGACAATGCCCGACCTCACACGGCCAACTTCACGAAGGAACTGTTGGACTCTTTTGGATGGGATGTTTTAAACCACCCCCCTTATTCCCTCGACCTGGCGCCTTCAGACTATCATCTTTTCACTTCTCTAAAGACGCACATGGGTGGAAAAAAATTTTCAACCGACGAGGAGGTGAAGAGGGAGGTCGATTTCGAGGTGGTGGCAGATTTCTACGACGCAGGCATAAAAAAATTGATCCCCCGCCTAACTACCTGCATCGAGAGAAATGGCGACTACGTAGAAAAATAGCTTAAATGTATACCCACGTAAGCACGTTTTTTTTTTGTTTTAATCAATTTTTTTGATCCCTAAAAAAATCGAGTACGCTTACTTTGTGGATATGCCTCGTAGAATGAGGTATATCTGAGCAGGTGGAGGTGCTGAGAATGCCAATTTGGCGTTGGTACACGCTAAATGCTCTTCGTGAGGAACTGGGTATGGTGTGGTTTCTTGCCATGGCACGGGCCAACTGCTGGTGCCGTGCTGTCTCACTCGTCTTGCTGCCTCCCAAGAGTTCACAGCCCTCCTTCTTTTCTTCTGGCAGCCGTACTCTGGTACCCCTTGATGGGTACTGCTCTTTCAGCTTGGCTGCTAGAAGGTGGGTCGATTGAACACCCGAGACCAACAACAATGCCTCTTGAAACCTGGCCTTGCAGTATCTGAATGCCTGGGCAGTGCTGGCACTGGACGAGAGGGTAAAGAAAGGTAAACAGACTTGATTTCTTGATTTAAAGTAACCACGAGGAACGTGGATTAAGGCACTTACCATCTTCTTACTGTGTATTGAGACTTGTACAAGGTTAGGAAACTCGTCTCCTTGGTCACTATACCACTGACGACCCCTACAGAATGGTATTGGCAAAGGTCAGGCAGCCTGACAAAGGCGTGGCTGGGTGTGCTGTCTTAAAATGAACATACATACTCAGGTTACAAAATGCGATTTTTTCGTGAGAACCTTTAGCATTGATTCGATGAAACCTTTTGTGTTGCTCCTTTTTCCCATGACAGCTGTTTGAATGGCTTGATAATTAGGATTGAATGTCATCAATATACTTCTTCAATGTCCGTGTTCAATCTAGATTTTATTCTGTGCATTGAAGTGGTTATAAATAGCTCGACGTAGCAGTCTAAGTGTGGTAATGTTTACAGCATAATCTTGGTGGCCCGGCCAGCTTTGGCAGGAATTATTTAAATTGTCCTACTTTGGTAATCATCGTGATTAAAGAGTCATTAGACCCTTAGCTGATGCCGCTTGATTCTTTCAGACAATGACTGACGTGACTGGGAACCCGGAAGAAGAGCGCCGAGCAGAGTTCTACTACCAAAATTGGGCGGAGGAGGCCGTCTGCCGATATTTCTACTCCAAAGTCCAACAGAAGAGGGCAGAGCTAGAGCAGGCCCTTGGGATCAGAAATTCTTAATTCACACCTTAATATTCCTTCCTTTTCTTTCACATCCTTCGATTTAAAAATCCCCTGACAAATTTTGTAAATATCCTTTAGAGCTCCTTATTTCTCATTCAATGGCTTCAACTTCCAAGTTTTTCATACACCTGGTCTTGTAAAATTATGAGCTCTTTTATACACTTCGAGGGTTTTTTTTTTCGACCGACCTCCTGCTTTTCATATATTAAGCTAATATTCTGGAAGATATCTTTTCTGTACTTTGGCATCCTCTCACGTTCTGAGCTTGCTGTGGATCACCCTGGAAAATGCCAGCTCAGGCGTCGCTAATTGCTTCCTGTCAAAACTGGAATTATGTTGGCCTCCATATGGCTGTAGGGAAAGCAGATAAGAAAGGTACTATGTGGCAGCAATAGTCAAATATTAGGAATCACTGAATCCTATCACCTCGTATTTGACTGTCAAACAATCCCTACGAGTGATGGTTCACAGAGATTGCTCATTTAATCAGTTCTCCTAAAGCAGATTGTAACAAAAGGAGTCAGACGTGTGGAATTTTAGATGAGTTAAAGTTAAAAAATGAAGGTCACCTTGTCTGAATATTCTAGTACCGGACAACGTTGGGTGGGTGGGGGGGGGGGTCCCCCTCACTCGAGGCTGAGGCCATGGTATACTATAAAGACGGATCAGTGAGGGGTGGCCATGGAGCCACGGATGGTGGCAATATGCGCAGGCAACAGTTTTCAGACAGAGCTCTTCTCGTATGGTGTGCATGCACCTCCTGGGCCGGGGGCTGAAGTGGAAAAAGATCTATATTATGTCAGACAAGCAGGGTGCCCTGGCGTCTTATTCTGTTTCGTCTGTGTTTGGGAATTCCTGACTGTTCTGAAGATTCTGGCAAAGGAGAGCTCTTGAACATTGTGTTGGTGCCACGTCATAGAGGAATAGAAGGGAATGAGGAAGCTGACTAACTGGTGAGAGAGATAGACAGTTCTGATCCCAGTGATACCACCAAGAACCATTTGCATAAGAAGTTTAGCAACTGGGAGAAGTGCAGTGCTGCCAATTGGCAGGATGTGTCTTACCGAGGGCAGTGAAAGTTATGTATTGAGCGATCAAGAGAGATCCTCAGTCTGAAGAGAGAAAGTTATAGTGGAGTTTATTTTTCCAAAGGTAGGCTGCTGTCTGTAGTAGAGTTTTGCTTTCTTAGAAGATTTCATTATTCCAACTAGTATCCTATAGGAGTCACAGCGTTGAGAAAACGAAGCATGATCTCTATTGCGATTGAATTTTGAGTTACGTGGCCCTCGTCCATGGCTTCACTTTAGCCACCTTTACTGTGAACAGGTCTCCATCTTCACCTAAGCTAAATAGGCGACTGCGTATAGTTTTGAAATGCCTTGACCTGTCGATCATGCGAATTGTAGATTCTGCCAAGTGGGGGGGCTGGAATTAGCGGAGCATGTACTGGGCTGGCGTTGGTGCACCTCAGAGTGCTTGGGTTGTCTCAGTTGCTGGTCAGAGGACGTTGCAGGGATGGATCTCAAGGCTGTGTTGTGTTTTGTGAGGAAATGGTGGGTACGTCACATCAGGGAACACCAGCTCCATGGGGCATGTGGGTGGACCAGGCTTCTTGCTGGTTTTTTTTTTTTTGTTTTCTTAAGAAAGAAATGATTCAGTCCAGGGGATCATAAAAATACGCTACATGAAGACAAGTTACAATTAGGTGTGAGAAAGTCATCAGCCACTTGGTACAATGCCAATAATAGCGTCATTTTGATAAGGAAACAGACCTGCAGCTACAGGAAGTCAATTTAAGGCTACAAATTAGAATACCTCCATGTGGCATGCAAACTACAGATTTTTTTATTGCAATGAGCTCACTTAAAAGCTTTACTGTCGAATGTGGGGAATGCAAAACAACTCCATGTTGAAAGGCAGTTTACCTTTAAAAAAGTGAACTTGGAAGAAAAAGGATGTTGATAAAAATGTTGCTTATAATGTCCCTGTACCAGTCAACATCACACGATTGTACAGTTTAAATTTAAGACATGCAGTCAGTTCCACCTAGTGAGCTGCCCCTACGTACACATAACGAAATGCAAACCTTTTATTATTGCCGTCCTCACTTCAGTCAAATACTGATAACTGCAGTTACTTTCGTCAATGAAGATCCGCAATATGCACTGATATTCCTTATTTTGTGGGTTGAATCAAGGGACAAGGCAGGGATCACATTTCTCTTCCGGGCAATCTTTTTCTTCCCGAACTTTACTCTCTTTAGGGCAAGATTCCTGCTGTTTTTCAGGCGGCCTTTCCTTGACGCAAGGTTCCAACGTCATACCAGATTCAATTTGATGAACTTTGGGCGCTCCTTTGAGTTCAATTGTCAGCTCAATAATGCGATCTGCTTCCCTGATTCCGGACAATCGGGCTCCTTGGAGAGTTCCGAAGTAACCAGGGATGGTAGCTTCACCTGCGAACAAGACTGTTGGCGGCCCAACATCACACAGGTCTGGAAGTGGCTGTGCGAGGATGCACTGGTCGGCGACCTTTAAAATGAAACAGTTCATGATCGAATGAGGTGTATTGTTCAACTCTAGAACAGGATTGCGATGTTGTAGCAATTGTTGTAAATGTGTGCAAAGTGTTAGGCAGGCAGGCAATACGGGTGAACCAAAGGAAGGTCCACGCAGGATGTCATTGTCGAGATTCGGCGTGTTTCCCTGCTGGCACTGGCTAAGTAAGTCGTAGCAGTTCTGTTTGACAACCTTTGGTGGCCAGCGCTCCTTAATGAGCTCAAAGGTAGGGGAATCCCCCGCAACCTGTACTCGCTCGTCAGAAGTTACCTGACAGACAGAACTGCTACAATCGAAAGCAGGCATGTCTCCGTCCGGAGAAAGATTGAGAAGGGGTGCCCACAGTCTTCGAAGGTCTTCTCAGGAAACTCATGGAGACTGACTGCGAGCCGTACGCCTATGTGGATGACTTGACTGTGCTGGTCTTTGCTGAGTCAGTCCGCCAAATTGAAGGAAAACCCCACCACGTGCTCCGCACCGTCACCCAATGGTGCGAGCATGTCAAGATGCAGGTGGCTGAGGAAAAAACCCAGCTAATCCTCTTGAAGGAAACCCAGCTAATCCTCGTGAATAATCCACCCACAATACACTTTGGCGGCCACAGGCTCCTTCTTGAAAAGCACGTCAAGTATTTAGGAGTGAATATAGGTGAGAGGTGGGGTTTCAACCAACACCTACAGTCCCTCAAAGGCACTACCATTGCAAGGTTTGCCTCACTCGTGCCATTACTAAGGCCACTTCGGGTGTGTGTTACCATGACACTATCCTCATGTATAAGGCCATCTATCTAGGTGTGATTGGCTACTGCCCCGTTGTCTGGGGTAGCAAACTTACAGTCAATCAAAAGAGAGTATTGGCCCAATCCCAGAGAGCTGCGCTCCTGTGGATCACCAAGGCCTACAGACTGTATCAACAGAAGCACTCCAGGTGATCACTGGTCAGTTACCAGTTGATTTGGCTGTTGAGTGCATGGTTGACAAGTGGAGAGTGAAACCGGAGCTTCCCCCGCTTTGGGCTGAACTCCGTGCGGATCTCACCACAGAACAGTAACTTGCCGCCATCGATGAATGGGTTCTAGAGAAATGGCAAGCGAGATGGGAATCCTCGTCAAAGGGACGTGACACGTATGAGTGCTTCCCCAACATCCGTGAACGTCTTTCAAGAAAATGGGTTGAGCCAGACCACTGGACGAGCCAGTTTCTCACGGGACATGGTGACTTCAATGTGCGGCTCCACTTCTTTTCTCTGAAAGACTCTCCATTATGCACATCTTGCGCCTCCAGTGCGAAGGAAACAAGAAACCATGCGCTGCTCCACTGTAGTTTCTACAACAGTGAGCGATGGTTGTTGGGAGGGCAAACGAACTTAGCAGCATTGACTGCTACAAAGCAAGCCTATAACCATTTTGCAAAGTTTGCGAAGAAGGTGATGGCTAAGAAACGTGGTCATAGTTGATCTGTCCTTTTGAAACTTACCACCCAAGTAAACAGTAAGATCAGGTAGGGAACCAGATAAGAACTCCTCCCAGATGGTACGGGATTCCTCAGGTGGTCACCTCCGCGCGGTCACACACGGGCAACAGCTCTCTACCAAATCTGCAACGACCAAACGACCAAATACCTGCCATACCTCCACAGGTCTGAGTTCGGTGGATGCTGCAGGGGCCGGCCTCTTGCATATTAGCGAAACCGCAACTTCTATGACTGATATACCCCTCGTCGAGGGTTTAGGTACAGTCATCTAATAAGGAAACAGACCTGTTTGCAAAGTTTTCCAGCCCCTGCTCACCTCGAGCACCAATGAAAATGAGAAAAGGATGTAGGGGAGAGGACTACTATACACCAATTAGTGTGGTTCTGAAAGTAGCCACAGGCGAATATAGTGCTCCCCATTGCGCTTGGTTTTTGCATTTGATGCAGTCCCAGTTGTTTCGGATTGTCTTTCACAGACCAGAAGATTTAGGTATCCTGCATGTCTAACATGAAACTTACTTTAATCTCTGGGTCGAAGGTGTCACTTTTGATTTTGACAATCACTCACAGCAAACCTTCAAAGAATGCCACAATATACTGTAGTCCAGTAAGAATACAAGATTAGGTGATGGAGGAAGGGGATTTCGGCTGTCGAATTTCCAATTATCCAACCATTTGCAAAAAAAAAATATCTGGTATACACAACTTTCCTTAGCTCTACAACAATTCACTTTGTACATGGCTAATTCTACTTACTCAACTCCTTTATCACTCAGTTCCTTTGAACTTGGTCAAACAACACGTCACAGCAGCAGGAAGCGGTAGCGCTTACAGTTCCGGAATTTATTGTGCTGCTCATACTCATTATAGGACCATTATTGAGCAATTGGTACACAGAAAATTAATGAGGCTGTAAACACGAATTTTTTGAAGAAGGATAATAATCACTTTTGCAGAGTTATTGGGTAATAACTGTTAGAACTGGTAGTAAGCGAAACGGCGGTAGTTGAAATTCAGGAATTTCTGAAGTGTACCTCATGAGCGTTTTTAAACACTCACACTTTAGGTATTGGATTGGACAACAATACCAATTTTCTTAAACTTTCTACTAACATCCCAGCGGAGTTTATAAGGAAAAAACTGCGCCAAAAACTCTTTTCGTCGAACATTTTGATTATTTATTGTGCTGCTCTCGTCAGGGGATTTGGTACGGTCGTTTTCTATAAAAACCACTCTAAAATCGATTACGTCGAAAGTTTTGGCAGTTTATTGTGCTGCTCTCGTCATTTTTCCACAAACGGGAATTTTATGGTATAATTATCATGTTAAGAGCTACCAATATTAAAAATGTAATCAAAATCGTTAGAGCGATTTTTGAGAAAAAAAATATTTGGTGTTTTGATCACTATTATAACTATAGTTAACTTTCGGTGGATTTTGTTCATACCCTTATTTTTGCGTCCCATGGTAACCTGCTGGCGAGATATCAAGTTTGAGCTGATTTGGTACGGTGGTTTTCTCTAAAAATCGTATACAGACACACATACACACACAGACCATTTTCCCAAATAGTGTTTTTCGGACTCAGGAGGGTCTGAAACGTAAAGATCTGAAGAAAACTAAAATTTTTTTTTTCAGCCGATTACATAACTTTCCTTTCTACTTCGTAGAGCCAAGGAAAGTAAAAAAAAGAAGAAAACGAGAAACAGAAGAGAAGGAGGCTCACTTCGCCGCTTCAAGGACTAAGTGACGCCTCTCAGAGTCAACATTATGTATTAATGCAAGAAGCAGACTAATTATTTCTTGAGAAAACGTCTAACAAAGTGTAGTTCACACGAGCTGTGGCTATTAAATAGTGACAGTGGCAGTAAAACATTTCACGTCTTCAATGCATGCCCTCTTCACTCGTTACAATGCAAATCTTCCATTGGTTCGAACTGTGTGAAGTCTCTCAGTTCAATCTACTCACATCGTGTTCTTTTATTGTACACTTCACCTTATGAATAGATAGACTGTGCGGCACAAGATCAAGCGAATGAGGAACCTGGAATGTATTGCCAAGGCTCATTGTACAAACTTTCAACAATTAGTTACGATTGTGCCATCCGTTCGTAATTATTACTACGAACTATTATTAGTATCATTGTTTGATGAGATTGACCCCACAACTCTGCTCATAACCTCATTTTGTCGCTGTCAAAAAGTAACCAACAGAGCAAAAAGTTCAATCTGCTTTGCTATCTTCTCTCGCAAATCTGATTATACGCGCACAAACCCCACAAAGGCCTTAAAAAGTAACGGTGCGAAGAAAACCTTTACTCTTCTCTTTTTCCGATGTACAATCCTTCTCTTGTCCTTTGAGTTGCTAAAATAAACGAGCAACACCCAACTTTCCGCCACCCCTTCAAGTTCGAACACCAGCTACATATGCGGGCGCTATATCTTCGTTCAACGCATTTCTCCAGAAACATTTATGGAGAACAAAATGTAGAAATAAGTTAGCTGAGAGTACTCTGAATGTTTGATCGAAATCGTTAGAGCCGTTTCTGAGAAAATTGGAATTCCGATTAATTAATATTCGACAAATCTCCTTTTCTGACTTAACTTATATCTCAGTTCAACATATATATACAGAAATAATTATAGAGAACGAAATGTTGGTATGGGTGACTAAAAGACACTCCATTAGAATTTATCACATCTGGTGAAGAAGTTACCCCCTTACGGAAATGTTCGAAAAAACGTTATTTTCGACACATTTTTATTTTTATCTCTGTTCAATGGACTTTCAGAGGAACATTTATTGAGAACAATATGTAGGTATTAACTATTCGAAAACATCTTGAAAGTTTGGTGATAATCGTTGAAGCCGTTTTGACGAAAAGCGTAAAAAACCTATTTTTGCTTCATAGGCCTATATCTCGATTCACCATTTTCATGGAGAAACGTATGGAGAAGAAAAGTGTTTTATTAATTAGTAGAAGATAATCTGAAAGTTTATTCAAAATCGTTAGAGCCGTTTTTGAGAAAAATGCGAAAAACCCTAGTTTTTGGTACATTTTCGTCCCCCTCCCCTACCCATCGGCCGAAATCGCCCATAACCTTATTTTGGTGTCTACAAAAAATAACAAACAAATCAAAAAAAGACCAACTAAATCGGATCAGCCGTTCTTCTGCAAATCGAACTACAGACACACACGGACCACACGCCGAAATTAGGTTTTTACTTTCCTTGGCTCTACGAAGTAGAAAGGAAAGTTATGTAATCGGCTGAAAAAAAAAAAAAAAAAAGTTTTCTTCAGATCTTTACGTTTCAGACCCTCCTGAGTCCGAAAAAACACCATTTGGGAAAATGGTATGTGTGTCGGTGTATGTGTCTGTGAACGATTTTTAGAGAAAACCACCGTATCAAATCGGCTCAAACTTCATATCTCGCTCGCTGGTCACAATGAGACGCCAAAATAAGGGTATGAACAAAATCCATTGAAATTTATTTATAGTTATCATAGTGATTAAAACACCAAACATTTTTTTTCTCAAAAACGGCTCTAACGATTTTGATTACATTTTTTGTATTGATAGGTCTCAATATAGCAACTATATCATAAAATTCCCATTAATGGGAAAATGACGAAAGCAGCACAATAAATTGTCAACACTTTCGACGTAATCGAATTTAGAGTGGTTTTTAGAGAAAACGACCGTACCAAATCCCCTCAAACTTGATATCTAGCCCGCAGGTTACCATGGGACGCCAAAATAAGGGTATGAGCAAAATCCACCGAAAATTAACTATAGTCATCATAGTGATCAAAACACAAACTTTTTTCCCCAAAAACGGCTCCAACGATTTTGATTAAATTTTTTATATTGATAGCTCCCAATATGGCAATGACACCATAAAATTTCCATCAGTGGGAAAATGACGAGAGCAGCACAATAAATAATCAAACTTTTCGACGAAAAGCGTTTTTAGCGCAGTTTTTCCCCTCAATAAAATAAGTGATTATTATCCCTCTTCAAAAAATTCGTGTACAGCCTCATTAATTTTCTGTGTACCAATTGCTCAATAATGGTCCTATAATGAGTATGAGCAGCACAATAAATTCCGGAACTGTAAGCGCTACCGCTTCCTGCTGCTGTTACGTGTTCTTTGACCAAGTTCAAAGGAACTGAGTGATAAATGAATTGAGTAAGTAGAATTAGCCATGTACAAAGTGAATTGTTGTGGAGCTAAGGAAAGTTGTGTGTTGCAACGCACCAGATATTTTAGACTCAGTAGGCCTCAAAACGTAAAGATCTGAAGAAAACCCAATTTTTGTTTTTTTTTAACACTTTCCCTTTGGGGTAGCGGAAAGTAAAAATTAGTTCATTCTTTGCTCTACGTGATTACTACTTACAGAGCTCCCTAGTCCCATGTAGCTCTTGGTTCCCATGAAGTTAATGTTGGAGCACCAATTGGAACGGACAATGTGCGATGGGCATGGAAGACTTTTGTCGCCTGTGATTTGGCGCAGGAAGGCTGTGAAGTCTTCAGTAACTTGTGCGTCGCTTAACTGAAACCAACAGAGGTAAATTTAGGTCTCTTTAAAACTTACAGCACGAACTCAGCGGTTACTGTCACAGTGAATCAGGCTTTATCGAAAATACAAATCGTTTCAAGGAGAACTGGCGGGTTTTAAGTAGTAAAGACTTGCTCAATTTTATTATTGAGACTTTTTAGGGCCCAATAGACGGAAAATACATCGTTCATAACCCACAAAGTGTTGCCCAGCGTTTCTCCAAGAGAATGGCTCGCAAAAACCACCCAGAGTAAATTTCTGACTTAGCAGACTTAGACTGGTGTTGCTGCTTTTTAGGCCTTGACGAATTGTGGTTGGAAGTATACTTGGTCGGCTTCTCACTCTAACCACCTGGCAACTCGAATCGAGCGGTTCATTCGTTGTAGGAACGCTAGTGATCGTACTCTGATGGTCAAAGACGAAGATTGAGGGAACTCAGGATCGGGGCTGAAATGTTTGCCTGACTCAACAGATCTCAACATTTCCTATCTGCTCTTAACAAATGATAGTTGAAAATGTTGGGCAATGCGACAAATATTTCAAATAAACGTCTACTATTCTTACATTTGAGTATAATAGACACATTTTGGAACGTTGTGTAAGTACGAGGCAGGTTGAGGATTGTTCTAAGCTGACAGCCACCTAATATTCATTCAGAAAGACCTATCCAGCGCGTATTCTTCAGATTTCGATTGTCTTCTATTCTCTTTTAAGGAACTGAGAATACAACTCATTTTCAACAAATTGAAATAGTTACCTTCTCAACCCATTCAGCTTCTCTCCCTACCACAGTGACCTTGAGGATGTGATCAGGGCCACTGACTTCAGTTATTGAGCAAACCCCTTGAATCCACTCTGTTCTGCTCTCCATTTCACTTTTTGACCAACTGATCTTCATCGTGTAGTTTTCACCTTTGTTCCAAAATGGTCTGCCATACTGTAACCAATAAGATTTAAATGCCGGCATAATAAGACATTCTCCTTACGACTTTCTGTTTATTTGCTTATAAATGCGATGAAATTCAAATACGCATGTACAGGCACACAACTATAAATATATACGACGAAAGAAAAAAAATCCAGATTTTGCTGCAATTCTATTCGCAAAAACCTATGAAAACGTTGGTCAGCCCATTCTAACTTTCCTTGGCTCTACGAAGTACGAACCGGTTGAATACAAAATTTTGAGTTCTCTTCAGATCTTTACGTTTCAGACCTTACGGAGTCCGAAGAACGCTATTTTTTGGGGAAATGGTCTGAGTGTGTATGTATGACTAATATAACCCTCGTCAAGGGTTTAGGAACAGTCACCTAATAAGGAAACAGACCTGTGTGTGTGTCTGTGAACGATTTTTAGAGAAAACGGCTGAACCAAATCCGCTCAAACTTCATATCTAGCCTGCAGGTTCCACGACACGCCAAAATAAGAGTATAGGTTAAAACCGCCCAAAACTAACTATATTCATCATGGTGATCAAACCAGCTGTTAAAAGTTGTTCGGGGAAAATCCCTCTTTTTTGTGCTCTAGTAGCTTGGTGGACTGTAACACCATGAAGCGCTAAAGTACCCCGAAATAGCAATTATCACGAGGGTAGGGAAATATACGAAAATCTCCAAATTTCCCCGGTAATGGGAAATTAAATACCACTCGTGTGATTCTGATCGCTGGACGGATCACCCTCAACCGGCGAGCACCTGGAAAAAGAATACACCAGGAAAAGCATAAACGGAATGAGGAAATGAAAGAGGACTCACCCAAGTTTCCCTGGCTCTTCGATTGGCGCCAACGCTTTTAAGAAAAGCCACAGTTGAACGTACAAACACGGAAGGGCTTTTTGGACAATGTAACCGAACCTGTTGCACTTTTCACATTAGAAAAAGGGGTGAAAAGGAAAGGGTATGAAACGGCTCTTGTTTGCATAGAAAGTCGGATCAGGAATGAGCCAAAAAATTGGAAGAAAAGAATCGGAGAGGGAGAGGAAAAAATGAAGAGGAAAGGGAGGAGGAGAGGCGATCCCTTCCAGCGCCCCCACCAGTGTCAGGTGACCGTCCAGCGACCCCCCGGTCTACCGTCAAAATAAACGGGGTTTTCTCCGAAATTAAACATACCCCCCACCTCAAAATAATATTTTGAAAATTATTAATCATGAACGAGAAACACTGTCAAGATAGGTGAAGTGGGGAAAGTGAAAATAAAATACTGAAGCCTAAAAAAGAACATACTTGAATAAGATAAGTTAACGAGACTAAAGAATCTAACGATATTTACAGAAATAATGGAAAATTATTGGGTAGGAAGAGCGACTACCTTGCTGGTAGGACGCATCTCAACGGTACCTAGAGAGCTGCGAATTCGCACTACACGCACCTGCCCATCATTACCAGCAAGCACCTCAGAAATTCGACCCAATGGCCACTGCATTAATGGAAGACCAGGCTTGTGATACAGAACAAGGTCACCAACCTTCAGGGGAATAGCCTGTTTATGCCATTTTGGGCGAGTTAACTGGGTATGAAGGTATTCAGAGCTCCATCTCTGCCAGAAAGACTGCGTCATTTGGCTAATGAGCTGCCAACGAGAGAGTCGGTTAATGGGTACCTCAGTCAGACTTTCTTCAGGTCTCTGCAATAGAGGGGCGCCTATTATAAAATGGCCAGCGGTAAGGGCATCAAAGGTGTCAGAAGGGGAATTGGACAGAGAGCAAAGTGGACGGGAATTTAGACAGCTCTCAACACGAGCGAGTACCGTGATGAACTCTTCTAGAGTAAGGGATTGACAACCAATAACTCTTTTAAGGTGTCCTTTAGTTGACTTTATCCCTGCTTCCCACAGCCCCCCAAAGTTAGCAGCATACGGGGGATTGAATGCCCATTGTATCCCCCTTAGAGCCAATTGCCCCTCCAACTCAGATCTTGTGCTTTGGAGGAATGCGTAAATTTCGTTTATTTCCTAGCTGCTCCTCGGAAATTACGACCTTGGTCCGAGATAATATAGGAAGGAGTCCACGCCGAGCAATAAATCTGTCTAAGCAAGCAAGGCACGCCTCTGTACTTAGTGCAGTTAGGGCTTCAAGATGCACTGCTTTGGTGCACAGGCATATGATTAGGGCGAAATACGCCTTTTGAACAGACCGACTTTTGGGACCACCGACTCTAAGCATTATAGGACCCCCAATGTCAATTCCTACACGACTGAACACACGACTGGGTGTCACACGGCTTGGGGGCAGATCTGCCATTTTAGGCTGAACCGGTTGGATGAGGAAGCGGTAACAATTTTTACATGAGAACAACCTTTGCTTAATTAGGCGTTTTATTGACGGAATCCAGTATCGTCTTTGTATTAAACTTTGTACCAGTTGGGGGCCTCCATGAGCTGAGTAAACGTGATAGTGATCACATAGGAGGGATGCCAAGTGACTTTCCCGAGGTAGCAATATGGGATGTTTGGAACCAAAAGGGAGAGCAGATCTGGCTAACCGACCCCCCACCCTGAGGAAACCTTGGGAACATATGAATGGTGAGAGGGGTAGCAGTTTTTTTTGCTAGGGGTAGTCGGGCTTGCAACCCATTGATTTCAGAGGAAAAATAATGTTGCTGAACCATTTCACATAAGCAATTCAAGGCCTCTCTAAATTCTGCAACTGATATTGCTCCTTTCAGGGCATAAGTGTTGTGTAGAGTGAAAGCACCAACACGCAAGTTGTACAGAAATCGTATGATTCTGACCAAAGTTCGTACACAACGAGTAAGAGATGAGAAACGCTCAATAAAAGTGATGAAAAACTGAGCACGCGTATTAGGCCTACAAATTAGAGTGGTTTTCATCTCTGGAACATCAGACAGGTTTAGCATCGGGAGTACTGGCCAGTTCACAATAGGTAGTTTCAAAAATTCGGGGCCTTCCCACCATAAAGAATTATTTTTCAACTGAGAAGGTAGACACCCACGACTCGCTAGGTCTGCTGGGTTGTACTCACTCCTCACATGCTGCCAACGTGCTTCGGGACAGTCCTCTGTTATACTTACCACACGACTGCAGACAAAGGTTTTCAATTTATACGGAGGGGTTTGAATCCACTTGAGCACAGTTGTCGAATCTGTCATGCAAATCACATTGGATACTACAAATGCAGATGACAAGGGCAGTGTACTCTTAACCAATTTCGCGAGGAGAAGAGCTGCACCTAATTCAAGGCGGGGAATCGTCCATGATTTTAATGGAGCCACGCGGGTTTTGGATTTCAGTAAATTAATGCAGCAGTTCTGAGAGGTCTCGACTCTCAAATATACCACTGCTGCCATACCCTGCGAGCTCGCATCTGAAAATCCCACTAAACGTATGGCATGAGGTTCGTCAGCTAACACCCATCGTGGAATGGAAATATCTTCCAATGATGGTAGTTCATCCAATATTTCGGACCAGTCAGAATGAATGTCAGGAGGCAGGGGATCATCCCACTCAACCCCAACAACCCACAAGCGCTGAAATATGGTTTTCATTGTAAAAATTACTGGTGCTAGGAAACCATTGTAATCATATGTTCGAGCTACCCTAGATAACACCCTCGCTTTGAAAAAGGTTCAATTGATGTATTTATTTGATACCGAAATTCATCTCTTACTGTATCCCACCACAAGCCAAGCACTTTAATATGGGCTGAAGGAGTTGGCGTTGGAAAATCACAACGTGGTGAGGAGACACCTTCAATAACATCGGGAGAATTGCTTGCCCACTTCCCCAGTTCAAAAGTGCCTGACCGTAGCAAGTTAATTAAGGAATTGCGTAAATGGATCGCCTCATCAACAGACTGAGCACCTGTGAGGCAGTCATCCATAAACAATGACTCGGTCAGAGCAAGTGAAGCATTAGGCCATTGATCTCCTCATCAATGACTAACTGCTGAATTGTTTTTGGGCTAAAAGAGGCTGCTGGAGATTCCAAAGGTTACAGTAGTCAGCTCATACTCAATAATGGGTTCACTCGGAGAGGATCGCCAAAATATGCGCTGATAAACACGATCATCATGATGTAGACTGATCATACGGTACATACATTTGATGTCACATACCAGCGCAATCTTGTAGGTGCGAAATAGAGTGATGATTTGCCCGATATCGCTCTGCAACTTAGGACCTGGGAGCAAGGTAGAATTCAAAGTGGCCCCATTGGAATCCTTTTCTGCAGGCGAAAACACTACTCGAAGTTTTGGACCATCCGGTGTATGTTTGAGCACACCATGATGCGTCATTACATAAGGAGAAGGTTTCTGAGCGACCTCCATATGGCCCAAGGAAATATAATCGTCCAAGTTCTCTTTATAGAGCTTGAAATAATTTGGATCCCGTCGAAACTTGGCCTCAAGTCGATGAAACCTATCTAGGGCCAGCCGACGGGTGGAACCCAATTGTGGAGGAACTCCGTTACGAAAGGGAAGACGTACTACGTACCTTCCTGACTGCTCTCGATTAACAGTGTCAGCGAAAAATTTATTGCAATATTCCTCGTCTGGTGAAAGGGGAATCGGAAAAATACTTCTTCGCGCTCCCAGAATGCTTTGACGACTTCATCAAGTTTTTCCGACACCGCAATTAAAGAAGGGGTTGTATGAAAGTCAGTCGTTGTTGGCATGGAACCCATCAAAACCCATCCCAAATGAGTGAGTACGGCCGAAGGTTGGCCTTTTAGATGTACAGGCTCTGAGGGTAGCAAATCAAAATAGGCCTGAACTCCTAGCAGAATATCTACTCCAGCAGGTTTATTGAAGTTAGGGTCAGCAAGCGTAAGTAAACCCAATTGTGGTGGCAAGGTCGCACGCACGTTGATGGCTGGCAAATCAGAAGTGATTTTGTCAATTATTGCAAACTCGCATGATAAACGGAAGTCTGATTCGAAATTTGGGGCGATATCAGTGCAAATCAACCCTTTTGAAGGGAGAGACTTTTTGTCGCCTATGCCAGAAATGTCGTAGGGGCATTTAGATCGTTCGATACTCAGATGAGAGGCTAGTTTCGAGGTAACAAAATTCACTGAGCTGGCCGGATCTACGACCAAGCGCGCCTTAAACCATTCCCCATTTTTTCCCAACACTCGGACCAAGGCCGTACCTAACAAGGCTATAGTTTTTCCCATAGCTACTTTCGGGGACCAAGTAGAACTAGCCAAAGTTACACCACTCATCACCGCCGAGGAGGAGGAAGGAACTGCACCATGGTCCGGATTAACAGTTGTATTCTCTCTATGAAGAAGGGAGTGGTGGCGGCGTGAGCATGATTTACAACCATTCTTCTCGCGGCATTTGTTGGCCATGTGATTTTTCAAACAATTAAAACAACGCCTACATTGCCGAATCAACGTTTCCCTTTCAGAAACATCATTGGTACTAGTTAATTTCGGGCATTCAGAAAGCTTATGCTCTTGTGAACACAAAGGACATTTTTCAATGAGTTGGCGAACGGTTCCACTTTCAGTGACAGCTAAAGCCCTTCTAGGATCGGACCTTTTGTTATTTCGTCTAAGATCAGACCTGTTCTTAGATTGTAAACAGGGAGTGGAAGTTGAAGGACAGTCCACTAACTCTGCAATTAAATGTTGTTCCCTGAGATACTGCATTAAATTATCGAACGTGGGGAATCCTTGGTCTGACTCACTGTCCAACCACCTCTCCTCGAAACCCTGCCGTAAATCGGGTTGTAACAATTTCAACGTCCAGAATAGCAAAATAAAATCTGCCAAATTGGGGAGTTCAAGATCAACTATGCATGTTACTGTTGACTGCACGGTGTCGATTAATTTTTTCAAGTCTACGCGGTTACGATTTTTCAATGGACTTAAAGAGAAAATTGAATCTAAATAATGAGTGGCTACTAGTCGTTTGTGAGTATACGTTTCCTTAATCAAATTGTAACAAGTTGTATAATTGCCAGGAGCAAATGGTACTGTTTGAGCGAGGCTCAGTGCACTGTCTCGTAAATTAGCGAGGAGGTAACTGAATTTTTCTATGTTTGACAAGGTAGGGGACTGGTGAATCAAAGCGTCAAACAGAGCGATAAAGCCGGGAAATTCATTTATTGCTCCCGAAAATGGAGGGATGTGCAGTTTGGGTAACTGAACCCGACTACTGGTAGTTACAGGTGCATCTCCTGGCAGAGGAGAGCTCTGCCTTAATGTCGTTGGAACTTCCCCACTAATATTCCCCGGTACCAAAGGAGTCACTGTTACGGGTTGATATTTTTTACGTGCAGCCAATATTTCAAAATATAAGGCTTCGAAATTCTCACTCAACGAGCCAATATCAGTTTTTAACGACGGGTCCGCAGCTCCCAGTTCACTAAGCTCGGACAAAATCGCGTCAAACTGCTCAAACGCGGACTCAATATTGCAGGCTCGAACCATAAAAACGTCAAGCTTTTCGGGCAGCCCACCAATCAAATCGTAGCAGTGCTGGACTCTTCGCCAAACACGCTCTTTGCGATCAGTAAGCGTAGCAAGCGATTGCAAAAGTTTTTGATCTGTACTGACTGCCATCGCAAAGTTTAAGATTTATAAATGTGGTGAAGGTAGCCGAAGACGGGCGAGCAATGCGATCAAAATAACTAACAACAGAAGAAAGTTCACGAAAAGAATCACAATACTGAAAGAAAGAGTGACGAGCGAAAACAGGTGCGTGGTGGTTCTCGTTTAAAAGGTCAAACAAGATCGCGAGCGCTGTCTTGTTATGACTGGAATCGAAACACCGAAACCAACTAGATCGAACTAGTTTTATAACGCCTCGGATTACTAATAATGGTCATCAAATTTAAACCTCATCAAAATTGAGAAATCTACTAGCATTTTGCCGAGAGCGTAAGTTCCATATAAGGAGTTAAATAATAGGTTCAAGAAATTCGCGTAGGAGGACCATACAAAAAAGGGGACTATGTTAAAAGTTGTTCGGGGAAAATCCCTCTTTTTTGTGCTCTAGTAGCTTGGTGGACTGTAACACCATGAAGCGCTAAAGTACCCCGAAATAGCAATTATCACGAGGGTAGGGAAATATACGAAAATCTCCAAATTTCCCCGGTAATGGGAAATTAAATACCACTCGTGTGATTCTGATCGCTGGACGGATCACCCTCAACCGGCGAGCACCTGGAAAAAGAATACACCAGGAAAAGCATAAACGGAATGAGGAAATGAAAGAGGACTCACCCAAGTTTCCCTGGCTCTTCGATTGGCGCCAACGCTTTTAAGAAAAGCCACAGTTGAACGTACAAACACGGAAGGGCTTTTTGGACAATGTAACCGAACCTGTTGCACTTTTCACATTAGAAAAAGGGGTGAAAAGGAAAGGGTATGAAACGGCTCTTGTTTGCATAGAAAGTCGGATCAGGAATGAGCCAAAAAATTGAAAGTAAAAGAATCGGAGAGGGAGAGGAAAAATGAAGAGGAAAGGGAGGAGGAGAGGCGATCCCTTCCAGCGCCCCCACCAGTGTCAGGTGACCGTCCAGCGACCCCCCGGTCTACCGTCAAAATAAACGGGGTTTTCTCCGAAATTAAACACCAGCAAACATTTTTTTCTCAAATATCTGGTGCGTTGCAACACACAACTTTCCTTAGCTCTACGTCAATTCACTCTGTAAATGGCTAATTCTATTTAATCGATTCATTTATCACTCAGTTCCTTTGAAATTGGTCAAACAACACTTCACAGCAGCAGGAAGCGGTAGCGCCTAATGTTCTGGAATTTATTGTGCTGCTCGTACTCATTCCCGGACCATTATTGAACAATTGGTACACAGATAATTAATGAGGCTGTAGAAGGATAGTAATCACTTTTGCAGAGTTATTGGGTAATAACTGTTAGAACTGGTAGTAAGCGAAACAGCGGTAGTTGAAATTCAGGAATTTCTGGAGTGAGCCCCATGTATCTCATGAGCGGTTTTAAACACCTCACCCTCTGGGTATTGAATTGGATTACAATACCAATTTTCTTTAACATTACATTCTATCAACATTCCAGCGGAGCTAATAAGAAAAAAACCGCGCTAAAAAAGCTTTTCGTCGTAAATTTTGATGATTTATTGTGCTGCTCTCGTCATTTTCCCATAGATGGGAATTTAATGGTATAGTTGCCTTATTGGGAGCTATCAATATAAAAAATTTAATCAAAATCGTTAGAGCCGACGCACCAGATATTTGAGAAAAAAATATTTGGTGTTTTAATCACTATGATAACTATAGTTAACTTTCGGTGGATTTTGCTCATACCTTTATTGTGGCGTCCCGTTGTAGCCAGCGGGCTAGATATGACGTTTGAGCTGATTTGATGCTGTGGTTTTCTCTAAAAATCGTTCACTGACACACATTAGTGACACACACACACTGACTATTTCCCCTAATAGTGTTTTTCGGACTCAGGAGGGCCTGAAACGTAAAGATCTGAAGAAAACTCAAATTTTTTTTTCCAGCCGATTACATAACTTTCCTTCCTACTTCGTAGAGCCAAGGAAAGTAAAAACGGCTCAAATGGTTTTGATAAAATTTTCTTTTTTTTTTATTTATATAGACAGATCTCGATTCGGCATAATAAATTACCAAAATATTCGACGAAAATCGATTCCAGCGCGGGTTTTTCCTTATGAACACCGCTAATAATGTTACTAGAATGTTTAAAAAAAAACATTGCTGTGGTAATCCAATCCAATACCTATAGGATAAGCGTTTAAAATATCTGGTGCGTAGCAACACACAACTTTCCGCCACCCCCGTAATTTCGAACGCCAGCTACATAAGTGGGCGATATATCTTCGTTCAACGCATTTTTAGAGAACAAAATGTAGGGACTAGTTAGGTGAGAGTACTCCGAATGTTTGATCGAAATCGTTAGAGCCGTTTTTGAGACAATTGGAATACCAATCAATTAATATTCGACAAATCTCCTATTCTGAGTTAACTTGGCTTATATCTTCGTTCAACATATATATACAGAAATAATTATAGAGAAAGAAATGTGGGCATGGGTAACTAAAAGACACTCCATTAGGATTTATCACATCTGATGAAGAAGTTACCCTGGAATTTACGTAAATGTTCGAAAAAACGTTATTTTCGACACATTTTGATTTTTATCTCTGTTCAATGGACTTTCAGAGGAACATTTATTGAGAACAATATGTAGGTATTAACTATTTGAAAACATCCTGTGAGTTTGGTGAAAATCGCTGAAGTCGTTTTGCCAAAAAGCGAAAAAAAAACCTATTTTTGCTTCATAGGCCTATATCTCCGTTCACCGTATTTTCATGGAGATATGTATAGAGGAGATAATTTGAAAGTTTAATCAAAATCGTTCGAGCCGTTTTTGAGTAAAATGCGAAAAACCTTAGTTTTTGGTACATTTTCGTCCCCCACCCCCTTCCCATCAGCCGAAATCGTCCATAACCTTATTTTGGTGTCTAAAAAAAATAACGAACACAACAAAAAAAGAACCAGCTCAATCGGATCAGCCGTTCTGCAAATCGAACTACAGACACACACACACAAGGACCACGCGCCGAAATTAGGTTTTTTAGACTCAGTAGGCCTCAAAACGTAAAGATCTGAAGAAAACCCAAATTTTTTTTTGGACCGATTACTATACTTTCCTCCCCTTCGGGTAGCGGAAAGTAAAAAGGAGCTCGCGAGGGCTTGTCCTAAACTAAAATTTCCGGCGCTCGAATTCGAACTTTCTGAACGTGGACATTTCCGTCTTCTCCTCGCTGTTTGTGATCTCCTGTTCAAATATTTTCATAAACGGACACTTCGGGATTTCACGGGCTCGACTATTGAAACGTCTTCGATCTGTTACTGTCCAACTTTTTGTCAATCGGTGCAACTTGTTTTTTAGATTAATTAAAATTTGTAAAAATGACGTTGTACATGAATGAGAGGCAATCACTTGCTCTTTTCCCTCGTTTGTATCGATCTCATTCTTCCACGTCAGTTATGTAGCATATTATCATCAAACATCTTTTACCTCCGACTTTATTTATGACCAGGGGGCTCTGACATGGCAGGACATTGCGCGATCCGTCAGAAGTACGGTAACCACTACGGCCAGTTTCCTCATAAACACATCTCATATGTCATTAGAACCGCGGAGAATCTCGGGTGGTAGTTGTCCAATGAAGTGCCAACAGGAGTCTTCAATAACGCTGATTATAAATAAAGGAGCTACTCTAAACATAACATCATTAATTCTTTGTGTACCAATTGCTCAATAATGGTCTAGGAATTAGTACGAGCAGCACAATAAATTCCGGAACTTAAGCGCTCCTGCTTTCTACCGCCGTGAAGTGATGTTCGACAAAGTTCAAATGAACTGAGTGATAAATTAATTGAGTAAATAGAAAAACCCATGAACATACGTGAATTGACGTAGTTGTGTGTTGCTATGCACCATTTATTTGTAAAGAGGAAAATGAAGCATTTCAAGAGGAAACTGAGACTAGACTTGATTTTACTGAAAGGAATACGAAGTGTGTTCAAAAAGGTTCAGGGCACAAAGCATAGCACACAAACAATACGACATAGAGAATATTTGATATTTAATATTATCCTTCTACGTAGTCTCCTTCCAATCAAAGTCCGTAAACGCTTTCCATAACGCGCTACGGCGCGCGCTGTTTTCTATAACTTCAATCAAGTACAGCTCGCTTGTCACTGAAGCTTCGATCGCCCCGACTGACTCGTTCCGCTGCCCCTCCAACTTTAATTTTGATTTTAGTTCGGAAATGAAGCGCCGTCTGGGAGAGGCATATCAGGCGAACCGTGATAGATGACATGAGCATGACGTGGTTTGAAAGCTAGAAGCGTGGTTTTCAGGTAGAAAGTAACTCGGCCCTTTGGGCTTGCCCCTTGACCTCAACCTGGACACTTGGATACATGTCGCTTAGACCCTCTGGCTAAAATTCGAAAACATGGGACAAGCATCCCGATTGTCTCATTGCTGATGTTATAAGGTCTCCTGACTCTTAACCGACCCTCCAACATTTAGTGTTTATTTAACGCTCAGGCAACGTTAATTTTGGAAAACGCTAACAAAAAGAAAATTGGTTCGGTTGAAAATGTTTTTACTTTCCTTGGCTCTACGAAGTAGAAAGGAAAGTTATGTAATCGGCTGAAAAAAATTTTTTGAGTTCTCTTCAGATCTTTACGTTTCAGACCCTCCTGAGTCCGAAAAACACTATTTGGGAAAATGGTCTGTGTGTGTGTGTGTGTGTGTGTGTCTGTGAACGATTTTTAGAGAAAACCGCTGTATCAAATCAGCTCAAACTTCATATCTCGCCCGCTGGTCACAATGGGACGCCAAAATAAGGGTATGAACAAAATCCACCGAAATTTAACTATAGTTATCATAGTGATCAAAACACCAAATGTTTTTTTTCTCAAAAACGGCTCAACGATTTTGATCAAATTATTTATATTGGTAGCTCCCACTATGGAAACCATACCATAAAATTCCCATTTGTGGGAAAATGACGAGAGCAGCACAATAAATTACCAAATAATTCGACGAAATCGATTTTAGCGCGGTTTTTAGAGAAAACAACCGTACCAAATCAGCTGAAACTTGATTTCTAGCCTACAGGTTACCATGGGACGAAAAAATAAGGGTATGGGGAAAATCCACCGAAAGTTAACTATAGTTATCACCAAATTTTTTTTTTCTCAAAAACGGCTCTAACAATTTTGATTAAATTTTTTATATTGATAGCTCTCAATAAGACAATCATACCATAAAATTCTCATTAGTGGGAAAATGACAAGAGCAGCACAATAAATCATCAAAATTTACGACGAAAAGCGTTTTTAGCGCAGTTTTTTCCTTATAGACTCCGCTAAAATGTTAGTAGAATGTTACAGAAAATTAGAATTGTAGTCCAATTCAATACCTATAGGGTGAGTGCTGAAAAACGCTCATAAGATACGTGGTGATCACTACAGAAATTCCCGAATTTCAACTACCGCCGTTTCTCCTACTACCAGTTCTAAAGGTTTTTACCCAATAACTCTGCAAAAGTAATTATTATCCTTCTTCAATCATGCTTACAGCCTCATTAATTATTTGTGTAACAATTGCTCAGTAATGGTTCTAGAATGAGTACGAGCAGCACAATAAATTCCGGAACTGTAAGCGCTACCGCTTCCTGCTGCCGTGAAGTGTTGTTTGACCAAGTTCAAATGAATTGATTAAGTAGACAAAGCCATATAGAAAGTGAATTGACGTAGAGCTAAGGAAAGTTGTGTGTTGCAACGCACCAAAAGATTGGTTCGGTTGAAAATGTTTTTTTTTGTGGAGTGTGATCACGAGGCGAGGAAAGGGACAAAACTTGACTGTTCCTGGCAGTTAGGTGAAGGTTAAAGCATGTTCCGCCCTAAAAATTGGAACAGGAACAACACAGTAAGCATATACGTAATTTACTACCGCTGCGATAGAAAGAGGCAAGTGGCGAGGAAGAAAGGCATGATTGACAGTCACCCCTCCAACTCCACCGTTAAAATCTCAGCCCCCTAATTTGGCTGGAGCTATTGACAAGCTTTTTTCGTTCTTCGCTGTTTTGGACATTTTTGTCAACGAACCGTTTTTCTTCAAGTCGATGTTTTCACAGAACTGATTCTTTAAAAGCTGAGCATCAAAAATGTGCCAGTTAATTTACTGCGCAGCAACAAGTCGTACACGAATCGCCTTCTAATCTCAAATACTTGCACGTATATTACCTTAAGTCAACGTAACATTACGACATGATCAAAGAAGATACCTGAAAATGAATGACGGACAGAAAACCGAATCCGAGCCTGTCGATGGCGCCTTTCTTGTTGGAAGGCAAGTTCGGAGAGAACATGAAGTCTGACAGAACTTTCAATACGCCTAGAGAAACGGTGACAATCACGTAATCGCATATCCAAGATGAACCGTCGCAACATTGTACAATCGCTCGCCCTTCGGGCGAATTTATTCCATAGCAGATTTTTTGAACCATCTAAAACACACGTTTCCTTGAAGGAACCTGAGTTGTTGTGAAAACCAAGCGAGAGGTTTGTTGAGGGTATTCACCTTTTCGAATTGCACGTTGCAATTATGGAGACACTTAACTAGGCTGATGGCACCTCCTGGGAAGGGAGCCAATCCTCCAGGTATTTCGACAGCACTCCCAAACTCAGTGAGCGATATGTTTTTCAAATCTTCCCCAACTCTAAAAATGAAAACTCGTTAGCCAACCAGCTATGAAACATGGACAAGCCATCAAACTCGTAGTAGCTCAGTAAAACCAACTGCAACGTATCATATAACTTTCTTCCCCAGCATACGTGGCTGGTAGAAACGAACTGATAAAATGAAAGTAGAAAGTCGGTCGCGTCAACTGACAGTTTGGCTACCTTCAGGCAGCTGTGCTAGTTACAATCAGAATCATTCAGCTTATTTCAGAGGCCAGACACTTCATCGCCCCATTTCGAGTACTGCCCTAACCAGAAAGCGTTCATTCAAGGATCTTACTTAATACGCCACCTGTCAACCCAACTATAAGAGGCTAGAAAATAAATTAGGGTACGCCCCTCATTTAAGTTCTCTAACCACATTGTGTGATGATGAGTTATCCAGTTGTCATCCGGCTACCCATGGCAGAAAATGCCAGGTTGGACGCCAAATTTGCTGTATAACTGAAAGAGCATATACGGGAGACCCCTGCCGCACAAATGTTGGGAAAATATCTGGTGCATTGCAACACACAACTTTCCTTAGCTCTATGTCAATTCACTTTGAACATGGCCTTTGAACTTGGTCAAACAACACGTCACAGCAGCAGGAAACGGTAGCGCCTACAGTTCTGGAATATATTGTGCTGCTCGTACTCATTCCAGGACCTTTATTGAGCAATTGGTACACAGATAATTAATGAGGCTGTAAACACGAATTTTTTGAAGAAAGATAGTAATTACTTTTGCAGAGCTATTGGGCATTTATTGTTCTAATAACAGTTAGAACTGGTAGTAAGCGAAACGGCAGTAGTTGAAACTCAGGAATTTCTGGAGTGAGCCCCATGTATCTCATCAGCATTTTTAAACACTCACCCTTTACGTATTGGATTGGACTACAATACCAATTTTCTTTAACATTCTACTAACATTCCAGCGGAGTTTATAAGAAAAAAATCGCGCTAAAAACGCTTTTCGTCGAAAATTTTGAGAATTTATTGTGCTGCTCTCGTCATTTTCCGACGAATGGGAATTTTATGGTATAGTTGCCTTATAGAGAGCTATCAATATAAAAAATTTAATCAAAATCGTTATAGCCGTTTTTGAGAAAAAAATTTGGTGTATTGATCACTATGATAACTATAGTTAACTTTCGGTGGATTTTGTTCAAACCGTTATTTTGGCGTCCCATGGTAACCCGCATGCTAGATATCAAGTTTCAGTGGATTTGATACGGTCGTTTTCTCTAAAAATCGTTCACAGACACACAGACCATTTTCCCAAATAGTGTTTTTCGGACTCAGGGGGGTCTGAAACGTAAAGATCTGAAGAAAACTCAAAATTGTTTTTTCAGCCGATTACATAACTTTCCTTTCTACTTCGCAGAGTCGAGGAAAGTAAAAACTCATGCGTGTCACGTCCCATTGAAGAGGATTCTCTCCTCGCTTGTTATTTATCTAACGCCTGCTCATCTAGCGCTGCAAGTTTTCATAATGAACCTGAAATCGAGAGCACAAACACGAGTGTTGCATTTTCATTGACCCAAATACTGAATGCAGTGGAGAATACTTACTTGGTTCAAGTGATTCAACCAGTTTATCACACCATGGCTACTGGTGCATTCTCGAGCACTAGATCATTTGTAGTCAATTTAATAAACAAATATCTGGTGCGTAGCAACACACAACTTTCCTCCACCCTTTAAGTTCGAACACCAGCTACATAGGCGGGCGCTATATCTTCGTTCAACACATTTTTACAGGAACATTTATGGAGAACAAAATGTAGGGACTAGTTAGCTGAGGGTACTTCGAAAGTTTGATCGAAATCGTTAGAGCCGTTTTTGAGAAAATTGGAATACCGATAAATTAATATTCGACAAATCTCCTTTTCTGAGTTAACTTGGCTTATATCTCCGTTCAACATATATATACAGAAATAATTATGTGGAACGAAATGTTGGTATGGGTGACTGAAAGACCCTCCATTAGGATTTATCACATCTGGTGAAAAAGTTACCCTGGAATTTACGGAAATGTTGGAAAAAACGTTATTTTCGACACATTTTGATTTTTATCTCTGTTCAATGGACCGTCACAGGAACATTTATTGAGAACAATATGTAGGTATTAACTATTTGAAAACATCCTGTGAGTTTGGTGAAAATCGCTGAAGCCGTTTGGCCAAAAAGCGTAAAAAAACCTATTTTTGCTTCAGGGGCCCATATCTCCGTTCACCGTATTTTCATGGAGATATGTATAGAGAAGCAAAGTTTAGGTATTGATTTGTAGAAGATAATTTGATAGTTTAATCAAAATCGTTAGAGCCGTTTTTGAGAAAAAGACGAAAACCCCTTGTTTTTGGTACATTTTCGTCCCCCACCCCCCTCCCCATCGACCGAAATCGTCCATAACCTTATTTTGGTGTCTACAAAAAATAACGAACAAAACAAAAAAAGAACCAGCTCAATCGGATGAGCCGTTCTCCCGCAAATCGAACTACATACACACAGACCACGCGCCGAAATTAGGTTTTTTAGACTCAGTAAGCCTCAAAACGTAAAGATCTGAAGAAAATCCAAATTTTTTTTGGGTCGATTACTATGCTTTCCTTCCCTTCGGGTAGCGGAAAGTAAAAAAGTAAAAAGACAGGTCGCGTACTTTGCTTTCAAGCAGTTCATATGCCCATTGACTGCTACAACAAAATCTTGTCGCGCTTGTCCTGGGAGGTTTTCACTAGCCGTTCTCACCCTTTCCTCAACGAAATCCAGTAAATTCCAAAAAGGTGGGTTTTCTTTGGTTGTGAAAAAAGATGCGGCTTCAGATAGAACTGAACAACAAAATCTGGAAAAGTGGAGCAAGCAAATACCATCAAAATCACTTGTCATCTAGAGGATTGGCCAATTCGTAGCTACAGACTTACTTGGCGGCATCATCGTTGTCAAGAGCGATCTTTCCGTCAGTTGTAAAGTAGAAACCTTTCTTGGGGCCTCGTTGAAGCCGAGGGCAGAGGAGGCATTCAATGTTAGCCAAGTTGTAGATTGGGTTGGCAACGCTTGCTCCTTCTATTTGATAAGCGCCCAGTTCTATATTGGTTCTGTTCACTTTACACGTTTTGATACGACCCCCTATCCTGCAAATGTCGAGCATTGAATTACTTCTTTTAGATGGACTTTTTGCTTTTTGAACCATATTACTCAGTGGAACATGTAATATTATAAAGAGAGGTATTTGTGAGATGCCAGGTGAGGAGGGAATACGTACACTCGATTTGAAAACATTACCATAGGCAATGTCAATTGCAACAATGAGCTATGTTTATCGTTCCATTATTACCCTTCATTACCTACCTCAAGTACAGCTGGAGCATCTAGTGCAATAGCCCAGGCCATTGCCTACCCTGTTGCTAAAAATCTCCCCTTCGTCTCAGATTGCCTGACAATGTGATACTAGTGAGGTACCCGGATGACATGGCAGCAGTAACTATTGGCTGCAAGCAGGACTCAGTATAGCTAAGCAGAAACGAGTAAAGGGACAGGTGAGGTAAAGGATGGAAGCTGATGGAGTGTCCCAGGCAGCTGATTGCAGCACTTTCATGGCTCGGGCAGTGCCACAGTGAGGAGGCTTTCTACCACATACTATTCCTCTATGAACATGAAGCATTTAAAGCATAGCTGCATCAAATTAGTAACTTTGCACGCCCAAACTCCCTGCACTGCAGGGCAATCGTGGATGATGCTTTCCATGCCTTTTTACTTTCCTTGGCTCTACGAAGTAGAAAGGAAAGTTATGTAATCGGCTGAAAAAAAAATTTTGAGTTCTCTTCAGATCTTTACGTTTCAGACCCCCCTGAGTCCGAAAACACTATTTGGGAAAATGGTCTGTGTGTATGTGTGTATGTGAACGATTTTTAGGGAAAACCACCGTACCAAATCAGCTCAAACTTGATATCTAGCCCGGAAGTCACTATGGGACGCCAAAATAAGGGTATGAACAAAATCCACCGAAATTCAACCATAGTTATCATAGTGATCAAAACACCGAATATTTATTTTCTCAAAAACGGCTCGAACGATTTTGATTAAATTTTTTATATTGGTTGCTCCAAATATGGCAACTATCCCATAAAATTCCCATCTATGGGAAAATGACGAGAGCAGCACAATAAATTACCAAAACTTTAGACGAAATCGGTTTAAGCGGTATGGGCAAAATCCACCGAAAGTTAACTATAGTTATCACAGTGATCAAAACACCAGTTGTTTTTTCTCAAAAACGGCTCTAACGATTTTGATTAAATTCTTTATATAGATAGCTCTCAATAAGGCAATTATACCATAAAATTCCCGTTTTTGGGAAAATGACGAGAGCAGCACAATAAATTATCAAAATTTTCGACGAAAAGCGTTTTTAGCGCAGTTTTTTCCTTATAGACTCCGCTAAAATGTTACTAGAATGTTGACTGTTGGGTTTTCCTGGTGGACTGTATGAATTATTTTCTTGTGTTCTAGTTATTCTTTTTTTTTATGGGTGGTTCGATGGCGGGTTAATCGATAGGCAGGAGCGAGGATTCTGCTGGGAAGGAATGGGTGAGTTTGGGGCTTACCTCGAAGTTCCGGGCGAGGGAAGATGGAGCCGGCCGGCTGCACGAATCCGATGTCCCAATTTTGTAGGTGTGAGTAATTGACGTACTCCGACCGTTTGGTTTCCGGTTTTTCGTATTTGTATTGAGACAATTATTTGTTTCCGAGAGGTATCCGATTGTTCGTATGCCGGAGCCGCACGCACGATGTTAATGAATCCGAGCAAAAGGGAGCGATGGGAGGCTGAGGATGAGGAGAAAAGGAGGGGCGCTATCGCCAAGCCCCTGCCACCGAGCGAAACAAGATTACAAGACTATCGGACCAAGGTCCGAACATTGACAAAAATTGGTATTGTTGTCCAATCCAATACCTATAGGGTGAGTGTTTAAAAACGCTCATGAGATACATGGGGCTCACTCCAGAAATTCCTGAATTTCAACTTTTGCCGTTTCGCTTACTACCAGTTCTAAACTTTTTACCCAATAACTCTGCAAAAGTGATTACTATCCTTCTCAAAAAAATTTGTCATTACTGCCTCATTAATTTTCTGTGTACCAATTGCTCAATAATGGTGTTGCAATGAGTATGAACAGCACAATCAAATCTGGAACTGTAAGCGCTACTGCTTCCTGCTGCCGGAAAGCGTAGCGACCAAGTATTTGACCAAGTTCAAATTAACTGAGTTATAAATGAATTGATTAAATAGAATTAACCATGTAAAAAGTGAATTGACGTAGAGCTAAGGAAAGTTGTGTGTTGCAACGCACCAGATATTTCTCGTGTCAAAGGTGAGTAGGCTGACTGACTGATTTATTTATTAATCTGTACATTTTTGGGCCTAAGCGGCCCACTCTTACAAACATACAGAAAACTTTATGAAAAACAAAATTCAGTATCTTAAAATTTAAATGAATGTCATCTATCAAATTTTCATCCAATATTTAAATAGTAAATTATCAAAACAAAACGAACAATTGAAATTAAAACAGGTAGGCTGGTAGTACACAGGGGACGACGACACAGTCCACTGGCTCACACTATAGACATTCGTCTGCACCATGCTGAATTCCAATGAAAACTGGTGGTGTGTTGCTCAATTTGCCCAGGCAGTGCTCAGCCAAAAGAGGATGAAATTTGCAAGTACAGGGCCAGTACCTTGTAGGGATGAAAAATGAAGACACGGAGGAAAAACTGAAAGACTTCTCTTGAACCTCCCAAAGTACTGAGAAGTATGGGAATAGTGGCATACTACAATATTACCGTGAGGGCGAAGAGGTCAAGAAATAAGAGCTGTTATCGTCAAAAGATGTCAGGGCCAAAATGATGAAATGTGCTAACATGTTCCGGGTTGATTCTCAAAGAGCAGGAATAAATTCATGGGGCCACTGGGAGCTAACGGTTCCCCCAAAAAACATGGCCCAAATCCTTCAGTACTAATGATCCCAAACAAATTTGAAAAATATTGGGATGTTTCCTGGGGCTGCTCTGAACTAAGTAAACTTTGGATTGAAGAAGAGCAGACTGGAGCGTAAAAGAGATGAGTTCTCAATTAGCAGAGTAATTCGAACACCAAAGGATAGAATGGCAATATTTCGACTATTTATGTTCATTCTCCGCCATTCATTCCACTAAACTCGGGAAGATCAGGATTTTAGTTGAAGAAATTGTCATCGAGAGTTGGACGAAAGGAAAATAGAGTATGGAGATGTCTCTATTTGACGAGTGAGAGGAATCTGATTCCATTAGCGCTACTCCCTCACCACTTAGTCTGTAATACATAAAATTAGACATACGAATATGAAGTTGTTCTGTTTTACACAAGTGTAATTTACTCTTTCTGGGCTTCCAAAATTGTCACGTCATGAATGCCAGCCTTTTCGAGTTTCTCAGCCGCTGACATGCCCGCCAGACCTCCTCCAACTATAATGACGCGTGGCGGACGATTTTCTAGGAAAGGTGTGACGCATCGAGCCTTTTCAGTGACAGCCGTCATAAGGCAATTTGGCACGATCTTGTGCTTAGCAACGTTGACCACAGTCCTGGATGACTGTTCGAGTAGGTACAGGCTTGTACGGGAAAATAACCTTCAAAGTCAGAGTATGACATTGTCAAGAAGTGAATACTTAGTGTAGTATAAATTAAGAATGTTCTTTTGAGCAAAAGTTGATGGCTTTGTTCCGGAGCTTGGCAATGTATGTAAATATGAGAAAATTAAACGTACATGTTGGGGCAAATACCTTCCCTTCTTTTATTACCGCACCTCAACTGCATTAGCTCTCTAGTGCCTCCTCACCTTTCAGCAATTTCCGTAAAATGCTGTTCTACTTTGTCACGTAAGTCTTTGGGATTACGTGGCGTAGTAAGCAAAATAGGGAAAGAAAAAGTTTAAAAATGAATAAATCTTATTAAATCAAAAATTATGTCCTACCTAAAAAAAAAAAGGGGAAACTCGCTTTTAAAAAAACTAAATAAAGGCAGCCCTAAACTGTAAATGCGCGGTGACCACCTGGACTAAAACCACAACGTATATAGAAAACTTAACGCACACGAAACGCACCGATCGCTTTAATGTTAAGGAACAACTGACGATTTGCCCGAGAGCGACCGAGCTTCGGCTAAAGCGGGAGCTTATCTTTTACTGCACCGGAAGGGCTCCTGCTCATTCGTGATCAACCTGACAACTTCCCACCAACCGGCTAACCCCAAAACTAAGAGGGTTGTGAGCAATTTTAATTTTATTGGCCGCCTCCAAACCTTTCGAAGAACAGTTGAAAATCGAATCTCGCCTCACATTAAGGTGGCAGCTTGTTTGGCTTAGCAGTAGAGGTTTTTCAATTGGAAAAACTGCTAAGAACAACCAAGGGCAGGCTTGAGTGGGAAGAGGAAGCCACTCTAGTTTTGATTGACTGGGATCTGTGCTGGCCATCAACAATGAGCATGAAGAAGAACGTGGTATGTGGCAGGAAAATGACCTAGGACATTAAACTGAAAAACGAGGTCATGAGTTGGGGAAGTAAAGGAGAAGCTATTGGGAAATTGTACGTTGGGGCGTTCGTGATCGAGCGGTGAGAAGACAATAAACAGAGTTTCACCAGTGTAACAGCCATTCACCAAACCACCACGACAGGTCTAGTGCATGCGAAATGATTTCTTCCAATTTCCCTTCGCAAAGCATTGTAGTTACATCACGAGCCTTTGTGTCAGACTATACTGTGGTGTGTGGCTAAGGATCCGTGCATGGCAGTTTACTTTTAATGCGTATCAATGAGGGTTTGTTTATCATAATTCACTTGGCACGTCGTAAACCACATGGCATCAACATAACTCACAATAATGGGATTAAACAAATTAGAGAAACCCCCTTACACCGAAGCAGGACACGTTTAAATGTATAGTAAACTCTATCTTCTGATAGCAACAGCAGTTTTATTTGCAGTTTTTAAACCTCTGACATGATGACACAGCGAACTAGGATTTCCAATTTACGTTGTTTACTTAAACTGTAGTAGGCGAACCACTCACCTCCTCAATCCGAACGGCATATTCCTTTTTCTTCAAAGCTATCACAAAGCAAATGAGCCGGCTTATGAATTTATTGTTAATACAAGTGTAGCACTGCTTGAGGCGTGTTACCAAAGAAATTGCAGTTGTTACGGCCTCATTCGTATCGAGGCTTTACTACAAAGTAAGCTCTCTGAGAACATTGTGAGTGTGAAGCAATGTTGTGAAATAAATACGTCAGTTAGTTTTTACCCTTCACAAAAATACCTGTTAATAATTGCTAGATTCCTTCTTTGATTGACTTCTTGGAAGGAAGGTTGAGGAAAGATTCCTTGATACACGACGTAGCAAAGAAATACAAAATCCAAAGCAGACTGAATCTAGCCAGCACAGTAGTGGATACACCACTCGCACGAGGCTGAAGTGTGAAACACAGATAAGTCTGAAAAATGAAGGAGTGGACGAAAGATTGCTCCTGAACCTTCAAAACGTCTGGGCAGTGTGGGAAGATGTATGGGAATGGTGGCACGCTGAAAACTCTCGTGAGGGTGACGAGGACAAGAAAGGGGCTGCGATTGCTGAGAAGTGTGAGGGCCAACCTGATGCAATGTGCTAAATGGATCTGGGTTGGTTCTCAGGTCTGCAGGTGTAAATTCATTCATTCATTCAATTCACTAGCAAGGAGCAGAGCCTCTCTCCTCCTCCCCTCCCCCCTGTTTTGAGTTATCACCAGAGAGGTCTTTGAGTTGATCAGCACACATTCCCAGCTGTTTCCATTGTGTAACTCTCCTTGCCTTTCCCTCGCGCACAACGTTCTAGGTTTTCCCTGAAAGGTGGTACTAGTACGATTGCACTGCTCTACATCAATATGAGAAGAGTGGAATCGCCAGGGAATAATATTATCATAAGAAATTTCACAATTATAATAATAAAGGTAACACCACGGTTTTTACTTTCCTTGGCTCTACGAAGTAGAAAGGAAAGTTATGTAATCGGCTGAAAAAAAAATTTTGAGTTTTCTTCAGATCTTTACGTTTCAGATCCTTCTGAGTCCGAAAACACTATTTGGGAAAATGGTCTGTGTGTCACTAAAGTGTGTCTGTGAACGATTTTTAGAGAAAACCACTGTATCAAATCAGCTCAAACTTCATATCTCGCTCGCTGGTCACAATGGGACGCCAAAATAAGGGTATGAGCAAAAACCACCGAAAGTTAACTATAGTTATCATAGTGATCAAAACACCAAATTTCTTTTCTCAAAAACGGCTGTAACGATTTTGATTAAATTTTTTATATTGATAGCTCTCAATAAGGCAACTCTTCCATAAAATTCCCATCTATGGGAAAATGACGAGAGCAGCACAATAAATTACCAAAACTTTCGACGTAATCGATTTTAGGGTGGTTTTTAGAGAAAACGACCGAGCCAAGTCACCTCAAATTTGATCTCCAGCCTACAGGTTACTATGGGACGCAAAAATAAGGGTATGAACAAAATCCACCGAAAGTTAACTATAGTTAGCATAGTGATTAAAACACCAAATTTTTTCCTCCAAAATGGCTCTAACGATTTTGATTAAATTTTTTATATTGATTTCTTTTGATAAGGCAATTATACCATAAAATTCCCATTCGTAGGAAAATGACGTGAGCAGCACAATAAATTATCAAAATTTTCGACGAAAAGCGTTTTTAGCGCGGTTTTTTTTCTTATAAACTCCGCTGGAATGTTGGTAGAATGTTACAGAAAATTAGAATTGTAGTCCAATTCAATACCTATAGGGTGAGTGTTTAAAACCGCTCATGAGATAGATGGGGCTCATTCCAGAAATTCCTGAATTTTAACTACTGCTGTTTCGCTTACTACCAGTTCTAACAGTTATTACCTAATAACTCTGCAAAAGTGATAACTATCCTTCTTCAAATTCGTGTTTACAGGCTCCTTAATTATCTGTGTACCAATTACTCAATAATCGGCCGGGAATGAGTACGAGCAGCACAATAAATTCCAGAACATTAGGCGCTACCGCTTCCTGCTGCTGTGAAGTGTTGTTTGACCAATTTCAAAGGAACTGAGTGATAAATGAATCGATTAAATAGAATTAGCCATGTACAAAGTGAATTGACGTAGAGCTAAGGAAAGTTTTTTATTGCAGTTTGATTAATTTTATTTTTGTCGAATATTTAAGAGCAATGAAGACTGTTCCACAGATCATCGTCAGAACCTGTGGACTAGTGCCAGACATTGGCAAAATCAGCATCTCGTAGGAAACTGAAAACGCAGCAAATGCATCTTCTTTCTCCCTTTCGGTAAGAGTAAAACGCTCCAACATCAAAAATACATTCCAATCATTTGCAAATTCAGTCGTCCTGCGACAGAAGGATTTAAGTTGTAACGCCACGTTCAAGTAGTAGTATTTTATTTTTACGATCACAAAAATAACTCCACAAATTTCGCTAAACCATAATTTAATATCACAACTTCTACAACATCAAATGTTGTTTGACATAATCATATTACTCATAGTCAGTCATTTTATATTATTGCTAATGACCAGCTGTTACATTCACAAAGCAGTCAAACTATTGCTGATGTTTGACGAAAAATAAAATAGAACAAAACAAAGTATGTTTCTTAAAAGTAACGAGCAGATAAAATAAAGAATAAGCGAAATAGAAACCCTTAGAACATCCACTTGTTCGAACGTTAGGAGAGAAAGGGTCACAGCACGTCGAAACGAAAGTAACAAAAACCCAGTGGAACCTTGTGAGACACTTTGACTGGCACAAGAGGGGTTCTCATCCAAAATAAAGGGCAGACAGTTAGAAATTTAAAAAACCTTCGCATCTCCAACTTGGACAGGCAATTGACCTTCTGGCTACTTGGCTTTTTAATGGTTGTGATCACACAGTCATATTCCTCCCTATCTTAAATGTTTTTATACGTACAACTCGAAATAGGGTTTAGTTTTACTAGTTCACAACTTCTACTGTTAATGGAAAACAATCTTGACTCCCCAGTACTCAGCTACAACTCCAACCTTCTCATTAGCTCATTCAAGTGGCCAAAACTGAAGGCAATGGATTGATGACATCATAAAGAACCTTTCAGAAAACCCGGGTGAAGCTGTATTCCTCTTGCAGAATCTCTTTTCACTCTGAGGTGTGGAATAGGATAATGTATAGAGTCTATCGTCCCCTTTAAATCCTTACTTCTTACTAGTTTTGCAACTTCCCCTTCTTAAATGAGCGCTTGCAAGTCCAGTACAATAAATTGTAGAAAGTGTTAGTGATCTCACTTACAAGGGGGCAGCACAAATACTCTGACTCGAGCCATTTTCAACCTATCATTCTGAGCAATAGCAAGTTCTATTTTCCTCTGCCGCATACGTGTTTTCTATTCATATCCTCACATTTCAGCACCCTCGTCTCATTACTTTAACTTACCAACCACTGCTGGGTCGTACCTTGAACTTTGCCAATGCTTTGCGGGTGCTAACAGCCAAATCTCGCTTCCATTGCATTACTCAATGCATGGGACTAATCCAGAACAGAGGAGTATGTTGAGGAGCTATACAGGTATGTTTCCTTATTTGATGACTGTACCTAAACCATCGACGAGGGTTATATCAGTCATAGAAGTTGCGGTTTCGCTAATATGCAAGAGGCCGGCCCCTGCAGCATCCACCGAACTCAGACCTGTGGAGGTACGGCAGGTATTTGGTCGTTAGCCAGTCTCCTGGTTGAGAGCTGTTGCCCGTGTGTTACCGCACGAAGGTGACCACCTGAGGAATCCCATACCATCTGGGAGGAGTTCTTAATCTGGTTCCCTACCTGATCTAACTATTTACTTGAGTGGCAAGTTTCAAAAGTACAGATCAACTATGACCACGTTTCTTAGCCATCACCTTTTTCGCGAGTTTTGCAAAATGGTTATAGGCTTGCTTTGAAGCAGTCAATGCTGCTAGGTTCGTTTGCCCTCCCAACAACCGTCGCTCACTGTTGTAGAAACTACAGTGGAGCAGCACATGGTTTCTTGTTTCCTCCGCACTGGAGGCGCAAGACGTGCATAATGGAGAGTCTTTCAGAGAAAAGAAGTGGAGCCGCGCATTTAAGTCACCATGTCCCATGAGGAACTGGCTCCTCCAGTGGTCTGGCTCAACCCATTTTCTTGAAAGACGTTCACGGATGTTGGGGAAGAACTCATACGTATCATGTCCCTTTGACGAGGATTCCAATCTCGCTTGCCATTTCTCTAGAACCCATTCATCGATGGCGGCAAGTTTCTGTTCTATGGTGAGGTCTGCAAGGAGTTCAGCCCAAAGTGGGGGAAGCTCCCGTTTCACTCTCCACTTGTCAACCATGCACTCAACAGCCAAATCAACTGGTAACTGACCAGTGATCACCTGGAGTGCTTCTGTTGATACAGTCTTATTTGCCTTGGTGATCCACAGGAGCGCAGCTCTCTGGGATTGGGCCAATACTCTCTTTTGATTGACTGTTAGTTTGCTACCCCAGACAACAGGGCAGTAGCCAATCACACCTAGATAGATGGCCTTATACATGAGGATAGTGTCATGGTAACACACACCCCAAGTGACCTTAGTAATGGCAGGCAGTGAGGCAAACCTTGCAATGGTAGTGCCTTTAAGGGACTGAAGGTGTTGGTTGAAACCCCACCTCTCACCTATATTCACTCCTAAATACTTGACGTGCTTGTCAAGAAGGAGCCAGTGGCCGCCAAAGCGTATTGTGGGTGGATCATTCACTTTCCCTTCCAAGAGGATTAGCTGGGTTTTTTCCTCAGCCACCTGCATCTTGACATGCTCGCACCATTGGGTGACAGTGCGGAGCACGTGGTGGGTTTTTTCTTCAATTTGGCGAACTGACTCTGCAAAGATCAGCACAGTCAAGTCATCCACATAGACGTACGGCTCACAGTCAGTCTCCATGAGTTTCCTGAGAAGACCATCGAAGAAGGCATTATTCCAGAGTGCTGGTCCAAGGACCGAGCCCTGTGGGCACCCCTTCTCAATCTTTCTCCGGACGGAGACATGCCTGCGTAGCAGTTCTGTCTGTCAGGTAACTTCTGATGAGCGAGTACAGGTTGCGGGGGATTCCCCTACCTTTGAGCTCATTAAGGAGTGCTGGCCACCAAAGGTTGTCAAACGCTCCTCTGATCTCGATCAGAACTGCTACGATGTACTTAGCCGGTGCCAGCAGGGAAACACGCCGGATCTCGACAATATCATCCTGCGTGGACCTTCCTTTGGTACACCTGTATTTCCTGCCTGTGAGGTTGCGGACAAAGACTCCTTCGAGGGACTGCAACATCAAGATTTCTAGTGTTTTGCCTAATATGGAAAGAAGGCTGAGCAGTCTCCACCATCGTGGGTCTGACTGATTGCGATCGCCTCCCTTTTGAAGAGTGACAACACGTGCAGAATTCCACTGAGTGGGGAACTGTCCAACCTGCAGACAGTCATTAAATAAATTAAGGAGGCCGCTGGAGATTGTCCGCTCAGCCTTCCTTAGCATATTGCTTTCTATTTTATCTGGCCCAGGGGATTTGTTGGGCTTTAAGGTCGCAAGGGCCCTGCCGAGATCGCCTGTTGTCCACAATGGGATGTCGGGTTTGTTCGGAGGGTCCATGATCAGCTCCCTTGCTGCCCTCTGGGCTTCAGTGTCTCGAGCTACTTGGTCATCTGGGAACGCCTTTTCAAGGAGGGGTTCCAGTGAACCTTCGATGCTGCAGGCCCAACCTGACTCACTTTGCATCGCAGCTAAGACCTGCTCTACATTTGCTTTTCCTATGGAGGACTCGTAATGTCTGCCCCAGGGGTGTCAGAGCTCTCCGCTTCCACAAAATTTCACCAGCCTTGCCGTTTGGCTCGTTTGATGGCGCGGTGGAAGGCCTTCTTCTCTTGGATGAAGGCAGTTCGGAGTGTTGCTCTGGCATCAGGGTCACGAGTGTTTTGGTACATCCTTCTGGCTCTATTTACACTTTGCTTGAGGGGATTAAGTTCCTCAGTCCACCATGGGACAATGATCGACCTGTGCTTCTGTTGCCCAAGTACAGAGAGCCCAGCAGAGTGCAGTGCTGTGGTAAATGTGTCCACTTTGCTGTCCATCTCTTCAGGTGTGGATGCTTGCACTATTAGGTCGGTGTCTGCGGCACGCAGTTCACCTTCCAGTACCCTACAGAATTGTGGCCAGTCAGCATTTTTTGTGCGGAATCGCTTTTCACGCGTGTCTTTGCAGAGGATGTTGTCATCCGTGATGGCAAAGTCAATAACCATGTGATCGTTCTGCGTTGCACCTGGTACGACTCGCCAACCCTGCAATTTGAGTAGCAGGGTGTGAGACACGGCTGTGACATCTATACACGACCTTCCTCCCGGACCATCATAGGTCGCCTCAGTTATGGGGTTGTTGGCAACAACCAAGTTGTACCTGGTGAGCAGCTCTATATACGCCTCGCCCGCCCCATCCAGGGTTGGGGATCCCCACAATGGTGATCTGGCGTTTGCATCAGCACAGACTATGCAGGGTCGTCCTGATAGGCCGGCTAGAGCCCGCTCGAATAGTTGAAGGCTGTTGGCAACTGGTGCGCCAAATTGCCTGTAAAATGATATTACAACCAGCTCAAAGCCACTGGCTCGGATGAGCACAGCGGCCAAGTGCTGGCTGTTCAGGTGGGTGAGTGAGCATGTCAATGGACGGGTCAATGCAGGCCACTGCTGCCTTGGCTCCTGTTGTTGTTCCAGCCACCACTCGTGCATGCGATCCCAGACCAAGAGTTTTGGATCCTATGTATGGTTCCTGTATGGCGAGAACACTGCAGCGTTTCTTGAGTGCATTTTGCAGCAACTCATTGTGTTGTGCTGAAGGATTCGAACTGTTTTTGACCTATTCATAATCCACTCGTGACTCCTGGAGGGCATTCGCTCGCTGACGAATGGTACAGCTTGCGTCTCGTGTAGACTGTGCGACCTGTTGGATTTTACGTTCGACGCAATTGGCACACTTGAGGGGAGCATCACGCTTGCATTCCTTACTCGGATGTGGCAAGGCGCACCAGGCACACACAACAGGTCTTGTACAGGCCACTGCCAGGTGGCCATAGCGCTGGGATTTGTAGCACTGAGTGGTGGCTTGAGGAGCTATACACTGAATCAATTCTACTCTTTCATTTACTTCTTAGTAATAGTATTGACTTGGACAGCTGAATCAGTTTCTGCTTGAGTTGAAGCTAATTGTATTGCCTTACTCCCATCGTAGGCACCCTAGTGATCATAGTCCAGCGGTAAAAGATGAAGATTCATATTCTTAAGAAACTAAGGGAACAGGATGAGAACTCTTGATCACTGTAATTTTTTTCAGAGCCAGCAGCTCCCCAACATTTCAAATACCCTCGTAACACAGTTATCCATACCTCTGGTGATGTCTATATTTGATGTAGCTAGCACCACCATCTTTGATCTCTGTGGGTGTTAGAATAAGAAGAAACGACAAACTTCCTACCTCCTACATGTAAACCTAATGAATCGACAGTTTTTCAATACCTCTTTCAATGACACATTACCAGCAAATATTGCTCATTATCAATTACCAACTACGGTCAATTTATTTTATTTTAATCCGATTTTCATTCTGAGAAGATTCTCTCAAATAATTTTGTTTTTAAGGAGCGCCAATTGTTGTTATTACCGACATAAATGGACCTACTGTCGATACATCACAAGATGAACAGGACGCACAACACAGAAGTGTCATATGCTGATGCGTGGGGAAAGACAAGCACTGGATGTGACTTTGTGGTGGTAGACTACTGAGGAAACCCTGTACCTTCCACTCTGAGCCACAGTATACTTCCAAAGGGGGTTCATTAACTGAACACTCTTCACAAATCGTGCAAAACTGTTAAAGCCTCGCCTAATTTGAAGGCAGTCATGACTAACAGGTTTGACCAGTCATTCACCAACTGCCCATGAGACTTATGTAAATGCTGGCGATGAAATTATGTTTATTCAACTGCTAATTCAACTGCTTGAACATTTGTCGCTATTTGCATTTTCACTTCTGTGGAGTACGTATCCAGAATAATATTGGGATGGAATGAAAACAAGAAAACAGGGTTCGTAACAGAGCCAAATGAAAAGACTGCACAGGCTGCTGATGTAATAGCTCTTCCAGCAGTCCCATCACAGAGCCCAAATCACGTGTACGTGTATAACTGTTGAGTTTGGTTTCCTGGAGGCGAAAGGCTACACCAGTGCCATCGACGGGCTTCTTTTACAGTCAGATTTGACCAAAATGGTGAATGTAATAACGAGGATGATTATTGCATAGTTGTCACTTACGTAAATTTACCTCAAAACAGCGAAAGGTTGACTGACAGCGGGGAAGAGGAAAGGGAAGAACAGAAGGGAAAGGAGGACGAGAACAACAGAATATACACGTAACGAAATGAACTCTGTGTGAGGAGAGCCGATAACAAAACTAAACAAGTTAATTATATTTTTCGTTTAATTTATTTACAACTTTTCACAAAATGAAAGAAAAGGAACAAATACCTGTATCACATCAAGAGCTATCGAAATAAATTATTTAAAATCTTGTTAAGTAAATAACGACCTGAATTATCTCCTATTTCCATACATAACTCAGCCCTTATTCAAATATACTCACAGTGGTGACCACAACCTGAAGGACAGAGGTCGTTTTGAGATAACCAACTTTTAATGTGAAGGAGGTGACCTCCATGCATACAGCCCTGGCACCAGACATAAGCGCCCTCCACCACCTGAAACATTAATTTCCAAAATAAATAACTCCAGCACACCAGTTAGCACCAGCAATTAAATGGCTAAACTCACATAAATGAACATCAATGCGGAAAAAGAAGACCTGTCACACGAAGGGTGAAATAAGCACTCTCGCCAAATTAGCAAGTCAGCGTGCTTATTCGTTTATTAAAACCAAGAGAGGGATGAACAGCTAGTCACATCTTACAATGATTGATTAACAGCAGCCGAATTCCTTTGTTTCCACAAAAGAATTGTAAACCTTGAGGGCTGAGGCTCACCAAAACAAGCCCTCATACATGATGTATCTTGAGCAAGATACTTTGAAGGGTCGGCGCACTACTTCCCAAAGCCCTGTGGCACAAGTTGGTCAAATAAGATGCTCACATGCTTCAAAAGCTCACTGCCTTACAATTAATGTTGTGGTTCCCCCACAACACAGTATAATCAATTTAATAAACACATACTTAGTGTACAGGGGTAGTACACTCGAAGAAAGATGAGAGAGCTCCCCCTTAAGCCAAGGGGCAGAGCCAGGAGTGTGGAGAAGGGCCTGCAACTCACAAGGACTAGAGAGGGTTAAACGACAGCATAAAAACGTTTCACTCCTTTTATCTATTCACTAGAAACAAGACGCTCTCCATCTCTGCTCACAAGCGACGTTCCCAGTTGGATTTACTTCGTCATTTTTTCTCTTAAACATTCCACTACCAAGATACAAACTTTACTGCACCGGGGATGCCAAGTCGAAACCAAACCAAAATCAAGCATTTTGTGGCACACTAACCCGGGGGTTGCAGTTGCTCTTCTGTATTCGACGCATAAAACAACAGTCAGGATATCGCGCCATAACTGGTTGCCATTCTGAGGGCCAGCTTGGAAGTGAGATACCTCGTGGTGCACATATTAAGTTATGCCTCTGAGACTCTCCAGTAACAATACACTTGAGGAAATCATCACCCTCCAGTTCATACCGTTCCAAAATCTCTTTAGAGGTCTGCACTGTTGTTCAGTCAGTTGTTTTGGGACCCATCTTGCACACATTTTATGAAATCCGAGGGTTTCTGTTATTGTTTCGTGCAGCAAAGATCTGGATATTTCAGGAAACTTCGTAGAAATTTCGTCCAGAGTCAATCTGCGATCGTCACGGACCGCATTCTCAATCTTTTCCACAAGTTAGTCAGTCACAATCGACGGTCTCCCACTCCTCAATTCGTCATGCACATTCGTACGACCGTTCTTAAACTCCCTACACCACTTGTACACACTCGTACGATTCATGTGTCCTTCACCATAAATTGCCTTTACCTCATTAAAAATTTCAATCGGGGATTTCTCCTTAACAACGAGGTACCGGATGACCGCGCGGATTTCGCACTTGGTGGCAGGGTCGATCGACATCTTTCACGAGAAATGCTCCTGAGACCACAGTTTTCAACGTACTGACCTCATTTTGGTCTTGTTTCGGAGGGGAGGAGTCACGCTACACGACAGTGTGCCCAACATAGCAAAAAAATTCCCTACGGCCTACGGGAGCTTCAGTACACTTACTTTGTGGATATGCCTCGTAGATGCCATTACCTAAGACACTACGCTTTATCAGGACTGCCAGTGTTGTACACGTAGTGGAACACAATACTGGTGCGCACTGGTATCTCATACTCTCTTCACATTTAGCCGATCCCACAGGGTATCACACACAACGTTTGACGTGGCAGAACCCAGACCACAGTCTTGACAGAAAATGAGACGCACGTATTTTTCATCTTCACAAATAGTGATATTAATATCACTTAAGGCACAATCAACCAGCGGCATCAGTGTCTATGCACACTCAAATATTATATGTCAACTCCTTTGGACTCAAATTATTTCACCAAAGAATTCCTTATTTCCTTTGTATTCAACATGGCACACTAACAGATCAGAATCAGTCTCTCTCTGTGAATTACCTGATGGCAAATGCTGCAGGTCACACTAAATCCACAGTTGCTGCACAAGCGATGTCCCTGAGGGATGATTTTCTTACACAGATTACAGGAAATGTTGATAGTTGTCGACTGCTGATTCAGTTGGTTTACTTCAGGGAGCCACGAGAGCTTGATTATCTATAAATATCAATAACAAACGAGAGTTAGCGATAACTGGTGTTCTATTTTCTTAGGCTCAACAGAAAAGTGGTGCTAGTCCTTGAGGAAGAACCCAACAGTCCTTCACCAACTTACTCTTGAAGGTTCAAACTATTTTTGTGTCATTGACTCAACTTTGAGATAAAAATAAACAAAAGAGAAGTCACAGGGCGACAAACTGTACCTGTTATACAGTGACAGTAATGTAACGTACCTCATTGGCATGAGTGAACATTTGGTGCTGGTTCAGCAGAGAGATGTAAGCAAGGAGCCAGACTTCTTGGTCGTGAAGGTCGATTAAATTAAGCAGAGCTTGTCTTCTGGGTGGAGGAAGAGCAATTAGAATGCAAACAGCAGTTTGAACATCCCCGTTGCTCCCGTGCTGCTTGAGGGCGGCAACTATTGAGCTTTTTTCGTCCCAAATTTTAGGGATCAAAGGTTCTGATACTGTTATCCCTTTCCATTTTTCGCTGATTTTGTTTATTTCTTCTGTAAATAATTACAACCTTATCAAACATCGAGTCAAACACGTCTCTAGTTAAATGCCCCCTTGCAGCAAACACTTTAGTGTACTCTATGACGAACTACTTGTGTTGGACCAAAACTCTAATAAGAAATCACCTTCAGTGGAATCAGGAGTTTCGTTCTCATTAAACTGTTCAGGAGGTGGCGAATGATCTTGTATTTCTTGTCTTGGTTCAAAAGCTTCAGGCTGAAGTGTCCAGTCCTGGAATGCCATTACAATTACAATTGAATTTGGAATAATGACTAATTACAAGTGATTCTAATAATTAAGGTCAACATCCTATTCTTCTATTTTGGTGTTATATCATTTATCAGTAGGTGACGCCAACACTCATTTCATTGCATTTCACAAACTCTAAGCCCCTCAAGACTAATAGGAAGAACGCCACAAATTATTACTCAATGGTTGACTACTCTCTTGCACAACAGGATTGTAACAGGAGAGGGTTCTATTCAATCCAACTTTGAAAATATTAAGAATAAAAACAATCCAACAACGACAACTCATATGCAAATGACAAGTTTTGTAGCGCACTTTTGAGACCCGTCCCATTCGTTTCAGCATTGAAAAATACTAGTAAACGATACAAAACATGACCACTACAATGGAACAACGAAAATTGACATTTGTATGAGTATTTAAGGATTCGAACTAACTCATGGATGGAGTGAGACAGGAAGCAGTGGAGGGAATGAGGGCACGCTGGAGAGAAACGATAACCTTCGCTACACTGTCCCGCAGGGTTCCTTGAAGCAGTCGAATTTGCCTCACTATATTTACTGTGGTTTCACTGTTTTCCATTTAGACGCCGTCCTAAACCTCTGAGACCCTCCTTATAAGACTCAAGCATCAAAACTGCCAACATTTTGTTTTCGCCTAATTGGTTTAACCATTTTTTGCCCGTAACAACCATGGGTCTTGTCCAATCGGGCTGCTAAGTAGGTAGGCACGACAAGTAACCAAATGGTGTTTTCATGCAAAAGAATACATTTTTCAGACCACGTCAAGGGCAAAATATGGGTTGTAAAAAAATGTCGCTGACTGAAAACATAGGTGTATTATCCAGAATGAACAATAAACCAAAAACATGGATGGATGGATAGGCTTATGAGTGAGTAACACACTCTCAACAATAACTGAGTATAAAGGTGGGATTTTAAAATCGTCAATGGCGTGTGAGAGGAGAGATATTGACACGCAATATTAATAATATTTGAAGTGATGGCTAAATACTTTGGCAGCTCTAATAGAGTTGACATTTACCGACTTCTGGAACACACTCAAGACACAAAGGGACTACTGAGAATGGGAGAGCAGATGACCCGGCTAGATGAGGTACTTCTGCTACACTTTTTCGGTCAATGTGCCTCATTGTGAAGCCTCTATATCACCAGTCAAAAGGAGAGTAAACAATTATTCCAGGAGGAAACGTCAGACTTAGGAACACAACTGGAGTAAGGCACTATATTTCAGGGCTAACGAATAAGATGTGCTACCTATAAGTCTTAGCTTCGTTGTTTTCAACGTTTGACGAAGGCAGTCGTGTTACGCGTTTTCGTTTTTGTTTTTCACTACACTATTCTTAATCATGATTTATTACCGTAAATACACCTTTCGACTCCTATAGTCACGTTTAATAGCGTTAATGAGATGCTGCAATCAGTGTGGGAGATGCTACAAGTGTGTCACTGGTCAACAGTACACTGTCTCACAAGTTGACAGTGATACACCCAAGTCAACCCTCTTCTTCCGTGATCCAAACGACCCAGTCACAGTCATGGACAGTTTAGCTTCTTCCTGGGCTAGTTTCCTATTCAATTTAAGCAAGTCGGGACAGTCAGTAAATGCAACAATGACGGGAAATCCAACCTGAGTAATTAAGCCTTCCAGGTGGTTGATTTCGAACTCCATGCTCAAAGGATCCATTTCGGCATCACCAAAAAAGAAGTCCCCAACTGTCTCCTCAACGCGGTCAATTGTAGACTTTCGACAATTCTTTTTTCCAGATAAATCAGGTTCAGAATCTACGCTGTTCCGACTATCGAGCACTGAAGTGGTAACCAGTCTGTTTTCTTCTGTCCCTTGAACTCCATTTTCTTCTACTGAAGGAACTTGGTAAGTTATATGACTGCTAACTTCTTCGTCTTGTGAGTAGAGGGTCTTCAGCATCGACCACAACATGGCGACCTACAAATAAAACAAGCGTTAGTAGAAATATAATAGAAAATGTTTGAACCTCCCACATTAAAAGCATAACTGAATTTGATCAGCTTCATGGGGTGCCTGTTAGCACTCTAAATCCACATTGAAACCACTGAACGGAAATATAGCACATGAGACTTCAAACATTAAAAGCTCGTTTTAAGCATGTTATCAAAATTTTCTCAACCGTTTTTTTATCGAACTTATTCGGTATTTTCAGTCAACAAGTTCCAACATTGCACCCCCTATAGGTGATTCCATAGAAATGAGTTCAACGAAGATCAGGCCTCGAAACAGATATTAAAACCATTCGTGCATTTATACGAGGCATATCCACAAAGTAAGTGTACTGAAGCTCCCGTAGGCCGTAGGGAATTTATTTTGCTATGTTGGGCACACTGTCGTGTAGCGTGACTCCTCCCCTCCGAAACAAGACCAAAATGAGGTCAGTACGTTGAAAACTGTGGTCTCAGCAGCATTTCTCGTGAAAGATGTCGATCGACTCTGCCGCCAAGTGCGAAATCCGCGCGGTCATCCGGTACCTCGTTGTTAAGGAGAAATCCCCGATTGAAATTTTTAATGAGGTAAAGGCAATTTATGGTGAAGGACACATGAATCGTACGAGTGTGTACAAGTGGTGTAGGGAGTTTAAGAACGGTCGTACGAATGTGCATGACGAATTGAGGAGTGGGAGACCGTCGATTGTGACTGACAAACTTGTGGAAAAGATTGAGAATGCGGTCCGTGACGATCGCAGATTGACTCTGGACGAAATTTCTACGAAGTTTCCTGAAATATCCAGATCTTTGCTGCACGAAACAATAACAGAAACCCTCGGATTTCATAAACTGTGTGCAAGATGGGTCCCAAAACAACTGACTGAACAACAGTGCAGACCTCTAAAGAGATTTTGGAACGGTATGAACTGGAGGGTGATGATTTCCTCAAGTGTATTGTTACTGGAGATGAGACTTGGGTTGCACACTATACTCCAGAAACCAAGAGACAGTCCGAACAGTGGCGTCACACCACTTCACCCTCAGCCAAAAAGTTCAAAACCACAATTTCTGGGAAAAAAATCATGGCATCAGTGTTTTGGGACCACAAAGGCGTCATAATGATCGATTATTTGCCTCAGGGGGAGACCATAAACGCGGCAAGGTATTGTGAGACCCTGAAAAAATTGAGAAGAGCCATTCAAAATCGAAGGAGGGGTCTTTTGACGAAGGGCGTTTGCTTCATGACAATGCCCGACCTCACACGGCCAACTTCACGAAGGAACTGTTGGACTCTTTTGGATGGGATGTTTTAGACCACCCCCCTTATTCCCCCAACCTGGCACCTTCAGACTATCATCTTTTCACTTCTCTAAAGACGCACATGGGTGGAAAAAAATTTTCAACCGACGAGAAGGTGAAGAGGGAGGTCGACAAGTGGAAAAAGGAGGTGGCGGCAGATTTCTACGAGGCAGGCATAAAAAAATTGATCCCCCGCCTAACTACCAGCATCGAGAGAAATGGCGACTACGTAGAAAAATAGCTTAAATGTATACCTACGTAAGCACGTTTTTTTTTTGTTTTAATAAATTTTTTTGATCCCTAAAAAAATCGAGTACACTTACTTTGTGGATATGCCTCGTAGCTTAACTGTGGCATGTGTCTACATAGCGTATTATTATTGTCAGAGAGGTTGCTACATGCTACACATAAATGGCAATCCACCGAAAAAATTATACCCTTCTGCACCTCACAGTACCCTTGGCAGAAAATAGCAATGGATTATTTCGAATTTGAAAAGAAAGGTTACATTGCTGCAGTAGACTATGGGCTATGGGGGAAACATTGTGAAACATATGAGTCAGGTGTTAGCGAGTTTGTCAGGTTGCCGTTAATCACCTCATAACCTTCACCGAACTTACATTATGTAACAAATGCACTTTTCGCGACAGTGCTACAGTCAATTGAGCTAGACTTATACAGCGAAAAACATCTGGTTTTGTTGACAATTTTAATCATTTATTGGGCTGCTCTGATAATTTAATCACAAACGAAAATAGTATCACACTGCACAGTCGTTGGATGTACTAATGCAAAGTTGTTATGTTTTTAATACTTGATTTTCGGCGCACAAGCACAATACTTGCCCACTGAGCTACAGAGAAATAAAAATACGCCGTAATAGACAACACCTTAACCCAAAGTTGTTGGTCAAGTCCAATTTTCTAAATTTTCAAAATCAACTTTAGATGACTTCCCTCTATTCAATTTTGATAGTTGATCAGGTTAGCTGACAGAATTGGAAGAACTGTTTTTGCGATTTATCCACAGGTGTTACAGGTGTAACTTAATAGAGTATCTAATCAGTCCAGCCAGTAACTAGAGTTTATCAAATACATACTGCGAATTTCCCATTAGATAGTGCCACAGCAGAATTATGGTCGCAAATTTCACCGAGTGTCTTTCCAGTCAGAATGTACTGCCTCGCCAATTGAATTAGCCAGTTCATTTCTTTGTTTCTGGAGCAAGAGAGGAAGTTGAGCGATGAGGAGACTTGCCAGAACTCCTCATTGGAGGTTGTGTTTCTCCTGAGAGAAAGGATTAATCATTGATATTATTGCAGACTAAAAAATATTTGCACACGAGCGCATAATACGTTAACGAACCTCAAAATTCCTTGAATTATCGAGCTTTTGACAGCAGAAGGTACCACTTTGTAGGCGAATGCAATGTGTCCTTGAGGGCTGACTGCAAGAGCCTGGGGATTGACGTGAGCTGCAGGGTAGTAAGCGTCTTTGATTACATGTTGGTACAAAGTGCAATCCTGAAATAGTTGTCATAGTAGTTAGGTTAGGCTAAAAGAAGAGGTTCTTGGTGTAAAGTTGTATACACTTACTCGACTAGTTGTCAAGCAAACGTTTGGGTCCCCTCGCCAGGCTATTCCAGTAGCGACATCTTTGTGATTAGTGAATGTCATATAGGGAATGAATGGACGGCGTATGTCCCAAACATTGAGAGAACAGTCGACGACCAATGCTACAGACGCAATGTGAAACTTGTGCTGGGGTCTCCATTTAACTCTCCCAACTGATGCTATTGTATTGATAGTTTGTTCCAGAGTAGGTTTCACTGTTGACATATCCCAAACCTTGACACACAACCACACAAAACTTTACCAGAATTATACGGTATGTTAGTAGAACGAGTCTAGTTGATATTTATATTTGTTATGAGGACTCTACAGGTTCAGAAAAGAGCGACAGGTTATACAATACAGCACGTACATTTCTGCTTCCATATAATACACTGTTTCCAACTGTTGATATTTGTATTAATAGAAAATCAGTTGCAAAAACCCAGAACAGGTGCAACCAACACCTCACAATGGTCTGTTGAACCACACTTTACAAATGAGTGATGTTTCTCAGTTTTGACTTGTTTGGTTTGATGGTATTTCCAAACGTTAAGAAATCTGTACAAGTCTGAAAAAATCCGAATACATCTGAAGTAAAATTATATTGGAGGGATTAATGTTGATGATCGATTTAATAATTAAACGATTCATGGCCCACAATAGAAGGATCACAACATCTCCATCCGTTTGGTGAGCTGTACAATACGTGATTCTCTAGTCACTGAGCAATTGTGAGGAAATAGTGAAGCAGAGCAACCAGCCAGCACCCCTACAAAAGTATCTGTGTTCATCATGCGAGGGAAAATGGCAAGTGTCTGCTCTTCTCAGAATAAAAAGAAGAAGAAGAGCAAGACGACAGGCGTTTGGATGTCTGATCCCCCTTCCTGGGCTGACATCCCAGCTACACAGAAATAAGGATGAGGATTCTGGGAAAGGGAAATCATTCAGAGGGAGAGGAGAGCCAGATGTGTGAGAATGGCAGTCTTCATCAAAGATGGCCCAAGGTAGGGAGGTATTTATGCCATTATTATCAAGCCAGCAGCTCTGTAGTAGGACTAGCAGGTATGGGAGAAAGTGAGGTGTACCTAACTAAGGCTAATATGAGAGGAAAACGAAAATCCATTGAAAGGATAGAAGCCACTGCTTCTACTCTCCTCTTGGGGAAGAGCACCGTAAGAATCAGATAGGTCATGGCAGCCTGCAACATTCCCACGTCAGGGCCAACCTGGTACAATGTGCTAAATGGGGTTGGTTCTCAATACACACATGTAAATTCATGGGGCCACTAGAAGCAAACCCTCTCTCTATGTCCCAAAAAACTGTAACCTTTCCTCTTACCGTACTATTGTGGAACTAAATGATATTGCTAGTCATTCCTTAAACCTACCACAATGAGTGCTGATGATTTCTTTTGTGGAACCAAGAGTGTATTTATTTATTTATCAGACGACTATCTGTAGATAAAAATAACAAACACATGCATTGATTAGTATTCTGCAATTTTCAGGTGCACATGTAACTCCACTATCAACTTCGCACAACACAAAACAAAGGATGGGTTTGACTTCATCCTTTTAGGCAAGAGAAAAATGCTTGCTGCGCCATGATAACTAAAATGCAACACTCAATAAAGTAAGGGTAAAAAAAGAAAAGAAAAGAAGAAAAGGGTAAATGTTTTATGGGCACCTTTATAGTTTTGTCCCTGGACGCTGTTGCAAGCCACAAGGATTCTGGATGCCAGTCGCAGGCGAAAATTGGACCAGAGTGGGCAGTGAACTGCAAAACACACTTGTCAGGTTTTCTCATATCCCAAGTCTGAACGTTGCCATTTTCTGATACGGAGGAGAATAAGACGTGAGAGTGAGGGTTGAACTGAACATCTCTTACACTCTCAGTGTTGCTTTAAGTAAAGAAAAACGACAGTTAACAGAATTGCAAGCAAGTTAAATTTGTCAATGATTACACTTTCAGCTGGTCATACATACAGCTAGCTCCTTCTATCACTAAATACAAATGTGACAACCTAATTCATGTAGAATTCATTCTGACTTCCCAGTAATATGTGTACCGCCCAAGGAACGGCGCTATCGAGAGGAAGGACTTTTTCTGAGCAACAGTATTCTCCCCCTAGAGAGAGGGCTTCGCTATCGTTTCTACGCCATTAACCATATCACTGGTAGGAGAAGCGATAATTACATAAGGTACTGGCTGGAGAACCGAATTCTTGAGGTGGCGAGTGGCCAAAATATGGAGCAAGCTGAAATGAGAGTGCTTACTCAGCAGGGAACGACCACCAAGCCTTCCACCCAAAACCCGAGGCCTCTCTCCATTTCATTCCCCCGAAGAAGCAGGTTGCCCTTCAGTAACTCTATAATATATTATTCTAGTCTCCACAGTTCTTCTTTCCTAGTCTCCCAGCACCTTCTATTTCTTCTCTATCCCTTATCTCCTTGCACCTTTCCTCACGACACGTGTTCCGCCATGCGATTTTAAACCATTCAATAGGTACAATCTGGCTCAATTCTGTTATTGTCTTTTAGTTGCCATTGGACGAAATCCTCCAACCTGAGTTTCGTTGAGGTCCTGCGTAGGTACACTGGTGCTAACTTTTGCTGTCATCCACTAGTTGTATGTGAGTACCAGTCAACCTTTTAAAAGACGAATAGTTTACGGGTTGGAGATTCGTGGACTAACCACAGACGGAGATGTGATTCAGTTTAGACGAAGATTGACGGCTGCCATTTGGGATGGTATAGCTCCTTTGAAGGAGCAAATTCTAGTGCTCCTATGCAGCAGGAGCTTGACACATGTACTGAAAACGTCACAGCGTTGAGCGAATATGTGAGGAACATAAAGAGCACGTGGGTGCAAGGCTGGATGCAGTACTATTCTTTACTGCCTGCGCTTTTTCAAAGTATCTATTCTGAGTAATGGGTGTAAAAACCTTTCGCTGCTTGATTTCCCACACATCAGCCAATGTAGGGCATGTCTGGCTGTTTTGAGTTCCATATCTAGAGGTGTTTGAAGTAGGAGTGTAACTGGGTCGAGTGCCAGTTTGTTTTTGCCTTCCTTTGATCTTCACTTTGTCTGTCTAGCAACAGACAGTGCCACAGAGCACTCGTGATGGTTTTCAGTGTCATCCCAACCACACCGCACCACCCCATCCACCATCGGCATTGTGGGCCTGGGTTTAGTGCAGGAAGAGGTTTTATGGTTCTTTCCAAATTTGACAGCTTTAGTCCCTCCCTCCCCCTCCCGAGATTGACAAAACTTTTCATCACCTTATTCTTGCGTCTTCAAAAATTACAAACCAATCAAAATAGATAACGTATGACTGGTTTAATGTACTTTTGTCAAAGATTTATATGGGAACATTGGACTATTATTTTAACTGGTTCTGAGAAGAAAGATTTACTATTTATGGCGCATTTTGAACTATTGGAACCCCAAAATCTCTACATTCTAGGACTAAAGCAAAGACTTTTATTGCAAACCTGTGAAATACATTGGTTGCTGTTTTCGTCCTCAGATCAAAAGTTCGCATCGTTCCATCTTGAGATCCAGATATCAACCATGACGCCTCAGTAGGGTTAAAACTTACTTTATTCACAGTGCGATTGTGTTCAAGAAATACGTGTTCTTGCTTTGAACGAGATGGCCGGTTCAAATTCCAAACCACAACTGCTCCATTAGTAGCTGCAGTAGCTAAAATGTGATCTGAACGCCAGGAACCCAGTTAAATTAGAAGAAAATACCCACTTATAAAACAAGCGACGCTCAGAACTTTACATTACCTTCAATAGAATTCCATGCTACATCATTGCAAGAAAAGTTCAAATTGAGATTCTTCCCAACACGTAAATTGCAGAGCTCTACAAACTCGTCCTCTTCAATTGTGAATATTTTAAACACTGTAAAGGTAAAGATAATAACAATTACAATTTAATATCATTTTTCAATGCCATGTTGATGCATTACAAATCCTGTTTTTCGTAATTTTTACTAAATACTGTTAGGCCACCGATTATGCAGTTAGAAGACTAGGCGTAGTGATACATCACTGTACTCGTTATGGAATCTAACAGTTCATGCCTCGCTCCATCGATTATGCGTTGTAACCCCCAGTTCTCGAGTTACTGCCCCACTGCTCACTCACCCATCGCATTTTGCTTTTTGTAATGATGGACAAAACTCCAAACGTTCCACTTATAAGAGTCGTGGTTTAGCCTTAAACTGTTAGCGCTATTTGTTACCTGTTATCGTGAACTTTATCTCCTATCTAACCCTCAGACGTCCAGCCCTGGTACTGCACTTTTACAAATGCCAGTGCCGGGGCCGCGAGGTAAGAGTTGGCAAGGAAATCAGTGCCTTGGGTGTCACGACCCCGCTATCAGAATTCATGATTATACCCAGGGTATAATAACTACCAAATGAATCGTAAAATCAGCGAAAAAGTACATAAACACAGCGGCTAAAACATTACCATTTCTGCCGGCGATCACTACACGACTATAATCCTTGTTGAATGCCAGCGCATTTGCAGGACCTTCTTGAACGATGTAAATAGTTTTCAGCATATTAAATTAAATTTTTAGTACACTAATAGGTTTTTCCGGTAATTATTTTCTACGATCTGTGACTTAGTCAAGTTTGAGCAGACAGCAACCATCAAAGTTGTAACAGCTGTGAAGCCTTCAATGTTTCGGCTTTTACTCATAGAGAAGAGACTCTTCAATGTTTACTTTCCTATGCTTAATAAAGTTGAAAGGAACGTAATGTAATCGGCTGACAAAAAAATTAAGTAATCCTTTTACGCTTCAGGCCCTACTGAGTCCGAAAAACAATGAAATTTAACAACGTAGACTTATGCATGTTCATGTTCCTTGTTTAAACAAGTTAGACCCCACCCTTGTGGCAATGGTATCTGAAGGTGACAATATAGTGCCTATGATGATTGTTAAATTATCAGCTTAAGTTTTCCTAGCTTTCTCGTTCCTGAACCAGGTGAAACATTCAACACTGTGTGTCATGCCATGTCATTTTCAATATAACTGGTAATCACCACTGTGGCTATGTGAAAGATGGTTGTAATCCTCTAATGATCAAATATTTTCAAATTATGTCGAAGATAAAAAGACGAAAATCGATCTACGAAATTCAAAACGTGAACTATGTGAAAGAAGAACGCTCATTAATTATTTCTAGATTAGATGAATTAGGAAAGCGAACGACGAAGAAGAATTACAAGTTCCTCCGTCATTCACTCAATTCCGAACTTCGCTTCTTCTCTTTCTTAAATGATAATAAAGGCAGTGGATGTCTGATATCAGGGTTGAACAGAATCTACCCATCGCTGTCATTTCACTCCTAAGGTTGTTTTCGAATTTAAATTTTAATCGAGCATTTCGGCCTACCAGTCGAGCGGTGGTCTTAAAGAATCCGACAAAAATGAGGTAAGTTTCTAACACCTACACACTCACTGTAGATGCAGGAGCTATTAACATAGTAACCCAACTCATAATAATCTTGTACATATTTTCGGTGCTACTTGTATTCACGCCCAGCGCACTCTCATTCATTTTGAACTGCTGTATACCACAGCTCGCGTGGGCATGGTTAAAAAATTGAGTGTTTTCATTCGAAGTCTTACGTACCGTAATACGCGTCCTGTACCCTATACTTGGAACTTGTGGCGGTGAATCAGAGGGAGTTTCAAGTTGAATCACCTTTCTGAACCTTTACTACGATGAATCATGAAGCCAATGTGGTTCTCAACTCGTAATTCGACCAATTAATTTGACAGTCTGAATCGCGGAACGTGAAAAGGAGAAAAATGCCGTCGATGATGCAAATGTTCAAATTGACAGTTCATAACTTTTCGACGTTTTCAATAAATATGATCGCTGTTATTGAGAACTAAACCCATCGAAAAATTGAAGTATTGTGGCGATCTCTGAGCTAGGATTGGCTGGCTTTGTAATTCTGACAGCCTTCAGTCCCGGTCAAGAATTCTAACTCTGATGTTCTTGTAAGGATCGCCCCTCCCAGTGGCTCGTGGCTTCGCACCCCTCCGCGCTGTGCTGTTAACCTGTTGGGTTTTACAATTTTAAGGGCAGAGCAATAAACTCTCCACAAGTCGAGGTCTCATATCATGAACTATTGGTGAGTTGAGAGAGCAACTAGGGGCAGTGTTGTCTCCTTGTATTTGTGTATTATAACCGTTACAGTGAATTAAACCTTTATTTAAAGGCACATTGCTAATTGATTGGAGTCAGGAATAATGCCATGGTTGCGAGCAAAATGTGCCAACCAGCAGGTGCAATGCAGTACTTGAGCGTGACATTTTCGACTTTTGTGAGTGCTGACATTTTCTGCCTAGTCAGGTTGTGAACTAGGGAGAAAGAGCGGTCCAAACAAATGACACGTTTCTTTGAAGAACTGAGAAAATACAATAATTCAGAACAAAGAATAATTCCCGCCCATCCATTGTGGTCATGGCGTACTTTATTTAATCATCCCTTGATTTTTATGTCGCACAAATGAAAATATTGTTGTTAAAATACGTCACGCAGCAAGATTTTAAATCATGACTGCTTAATAATAGTGGAGACAAGGTAGTAGTGCTCTGGAAACATGAATCCCTAGAAGTCAAAAACTGTTGTGATCAAGATGTGTTTGGTTGAAAATTGTCAGCAGATGTTACTGACGAAATAGAGAAAATTCCAGAGCTCATGATATATATCCCCTTGTTTGCAAGAATCCTGAGTCTTATCAGAGTAGTCGTACGTGAAACAACTGGTATAGGGTACAACTGAACTACCTACAGGTTATCAGTTGACGGTCAGGGCAGTAGGGTAGTTCAGTGCGTTGGAACAAGTTAGGGAGCCACCTACGTGGGTATTAGCAGTGAGAACTAAGTTACCTGAGAGTACTTGAAGCACAGTTATTTTATTCGTGATATGTGTCGTACCATACTGGACATTAGATTCAATTGGTTGGTTTCTTTATCAAGTCTGTTCATGCCAAGTTTTGGTATTTATGAAAGCAAACGTACAACTTCAATAGGTCCTTAGTCCTATGTGAATAGGGCTTTATGTTTCGTTGTCGATTATTTTAAAAAAAACACCATTTCCTTCTTGTCTTTTCGAATTAGTCTTTGACTAGAAGCAAAAAAGCTGAAATCGCAGCATCGTACAATTAAGTAGTTGTAGAGCTCTAAGTCTTTAGAAATATATAATAGATGAACCTATCAAGCGCGTTCTTAAATAATTAATTTTTTCTTTATCTTTACGAAAATGAAGTTGTTTGATCTTTCCATTAATGGTGGGAAATGTACCCAAAACGGAAGTTACATTTTTTCTCGAAAACATCTACAAACTCCAGCATTCTATTAATCGGTGCTGTCTGTTTTGTTTCTATCAGGGTTGGTGTTAAAACAGATGCATGGAAAAAGGGTTTTTTCGATTTTTAGAACAACTGCAGCAATATTTTGTATTATTATTATTATTATTATTATTATGTTGTGTGTCTAGCTAGTCAATTCATGTGGTGTTCGGTATTACTTTTTTGTGTGACAGTCGGGTAGATGGGGATATAAACTTGAATAAAAAGACGTATGTTTGAATATTCGCTTGTTATCAATAATTAATAAATTATAATAAGCTGTTGCGCTATTAAATCCTAATAATTACTCATTTGCATTACGATAAAAACGTGGGCTCTCTGTTCAAAGTGATGTGGATATAGTGGGGATTATAACTTATTATTCTGGTCTGCTAAATCAACAAAAATAAATGCAAAACAGCCAGTGAAGGGTGTATTGACTACGTTCTCTAAATGAGGTAACCCCTGTCTTTGAAGTATCGTGTTTACTATTTTGGCTGTCACATTGAAGAACGACAAACTCTGCCTCTTCTTACCACATTTGAATCGTATTTTTGTGTGTTTGAGACCTCAATTATGTAATCGTTTCGCGTTGAAACCTTTTGAAATAGCCCAGAGACGCGTCTGATTAGTGGCAGTATTAACATACCAAACTAGTACGCAATTTTTAAGAGCTACGATTTTTGGGGACGGTTCATTTTCGACAGTTGAGTCCCGAGTAATTCGCATTTTTCTCATTTCGGTATCTTCGTGTGTATGAGAACGCCACGTAGGCGCTTCTGGTTTAGTGTTCGACCTGAATGCCCAGCAAGTTTTCATCGTCAGTTTGAGAATTGAGAACGTTGAGTGAGTGAACTATTCTTACCTTATCAAAATGTTGACTCTTTGATCATCACCCCTTTGAGACATTTGCGAAAGAGCTAAGATCTCTCAAAATAAGAATTTTTCACGTCGATTGTCGCAGTGCTCAATCTTGAAACCTCCAAATGCAATATTCGAGGGAAGTCAAGTAGGTGTTGTATGCCATGGTCAGATTCATACTGTAAAGAATTTAAGGTAGACCTAAGTACGTGAATCGTCTATTACGTTTGGTAGTTAATGATCTGGTGTTAGCAGCTGATTCGGTGTTGAGTGTGAAAAGTACCACTTGGATCGTCCAATCGAAACTACTCGAGTGAGTTGTGATGAATAGAAAGTGTCACATACTCAATCCACCTGAGGCTTCAGCTAGTACAGCTCCAGCATAGAGGATCCAGATGTATTTGTGTAGTCGTGTTAACACGACAAAATTCAGGGTTGTGTTGTAAGTAAGTAGGTTCGGAGAGGGGGAAACTGCTTTAGGTTCTGAAGATATTGATTGTGGGAATAAGAATCAAATTGAATCAACCCTTCCTTGGCCACAGCAGGGGAGCATGTTAACCCCCTTTTATGTTGGCCTTTGGTCGCTGGCTCAACAGAAACTCAAAAGGGTGTGTTACTATTTTACATGCTTCTAAACAGTACCTACCTTTTGTACAGTTGACTTAAAGCTGCAATCGTTAGTTAGTATGCATTCTTTTGAGATCCCCTCTATGCATCAACCTCACCTAAACACTAACAAACGTTAAGTAATTGAAATGATGATTTATCTCTGTCACCACATTATTCTTGAAGATTGTTTTGCAGCCACTTTACCGCATTGACGCTCTTGTCACATTTTCGTCAACAGATATTCGCTCAAATGTTTAAGCTGTGAATTAGCGTCTTATGAATAAGTAGCCCAATGTTCGATTAATAATTTGTTTGGTAGTTCTTTGTCATAGTAGGCAGAAGTTTATATTTTAAATAAATGCGCCTTCTGCAGACAACTCGTCTTCAATTAAGATCAGATGTAATTTTTTTTCACACATGAGAACAGTTTATTTGTAGAAAAAATGTTGTATCATAATTTCTATGAATAGAGGGTGTCCCAAAATTAACGCAAGATTTGAATTAAATAGAAAACACAGTTTTTGGTCTTTTGATTGTAATTTTTTTATTGATTCATAAAGTACATAGGATTATTTATGGAATAACACATCAGGCAAATGGCCTCCGCGGCTTTGCATACACATACGCACTCGTTTGTCGAAATTTTCCATGACCGTTCTGCATAAATGTGGCTGAATTTCGTTGATGCAACGTTGAATCTCCTCCTTTAATGCACGCGTAGTTGTGGGTTTGTTGACGTAGACCTGTGATTTTAGATAACCCCATAACAAGAAATCTAATGGTGTTGAATCACACGATCTAGGGGGCCAACTCTGATCACCGAAACGAGAGAGTACACAACCTGGAAATGTCTCATGCAATAATTGAAGTGTTTCGTGGACTGTATGGCATGTGGCACCGTCTTGTTGAAACCACATATTGGCCACATCAATATCATCCAATTTCGGCAAAAAGAACCGTGTTATCATGTCGCAATATCGAGCAGAAGTAACAGTCACTGTTTGACCAGCCTCATTTTCAAAAAAGTATGGTCCAATTATGCCTCCAGCCCAAAATGCACACCAAACTGTGACACGTTGTGGATGCATTTGTTTTTCGACAATCACATGTGGGTTTTCAGAACCCCAAAAGCGTCAATTTTGGCGATTAACAAAGCCATCAAGGTGAAAATGTGCTTCGTCGCTTAGGGTGAGTTTGCTCGAAAAATCAGCATTCATTTGTTGTTGCTCAATAATCCATTCAACAAAATCTCTTCGCTGTGCATGGTCATTGGGCTTCAGTAGTTGTGTTAATTGAATTTTGTAAGCATGGAGACACAGATCTTTGGTGAGTATACGCTGTAGAGAGCTTCTTGAAATTTGCAATTCTTGTCCACGACGCCGAATTGGGGTTCCTGGATTGTCACCGACATGCACGCACTGCCTCTAATTGACATTTGAACGGCTTGTTTTTGGACGACCAGTGTGTTTGGCGTCTCCCACGGATCCTGTCTCTCGGAATTTTTCAATTAATCGCTTCACAGTTGACGAAGTTGAAACACTATTCCGACCATATTTTGTATGAAATTTTCGAACTACGGCCGCCAAGCATTCATTATTTTTGAAATATTGCTCAACAATGAAGACACGTTGTTCTATTGCGTAACGCTCCATTTTTACTAACCCTAAACTGTCAACTGTCGATTTATTTTGTTTTTAGGGTTGGCAACACTGTACTGCATAAATGGCGGCAAATTCAAATCTTGCGTTAATTTTGGGGCACCCTTTAGAACTTAGTCCAATATAAGTCATCGAAAGTACTGTATTGGCCTTTGTGCAGGGACAAAGATCTGAAAAGGTGCTGGACACATGGTGGTGAAGCGCCTACTAATATATTCGTCCCCTCAGTTTTGATTAGTTTGCTCGAGAGCCTGTCAGAGTTCAAAATCGCATTGAAGAATTTAATGTCTACCTTGACGAGGCTTGGCGATGAGGAGGCGTCCCTGTACCAAATTGGACGTCTGAATTAATATTCTCCTGGTCAAAACGGAGAGGTAGTATGCGCGTGAAGGTCAACGGGGGTTTAAGAGTTACGGACAAATAAATGTCGAATATTGAAGAAGACAAATACGATAACTGAACTAGAGGCTTGATGGGTGTTTCAGGCTCCTTGAAGTGTTTCGAGATGGCTGAAAGTGGTGGGGTTGCCAGATTGCTCAGGATAATTAATGGACAAGAGAAAATAATTAAAATTTGCCGATGTTCTGTACGCGAACAATCACTCGATTCACCTAGATTTTAAAGGAAAGGGAATACTCTCTCGAAATTCGAGTTTAGAGTGCAATGTATCAATGATTTGTTGATCATCAATGATGCATTATATTTCGAGGCAACTCAAGACATGTCGTGTATACTAAAAGTGGTGCTCGCGCTCGATAAATTAACTAATCACAATCAAAGTGTAAATAGTTAGATTTTCATTCAATTGATGAAAGATACAAATTTTTTCGACATAAAATTCGGTCGACCGAATTTTGAATGATTGATGAAGATTACGATGATTTATTTAACAATGGTGAACCAACTGTCTGCACTATCTATCTCATTGCCATTACATTATTGGAAACGTGACATAGAAAGCCAGCTCGACATATGTTAATAAATAGTACAGGAGTAAATAAATTAGTTAGCTAACACCTAATTACTCTCCACTCCTCCTCTCCTAATGAATAAGCTCTAATTGGTATTGGCTGGTGGTTTGTCGAAATTCTTAGATATTCTGGCAAATTTCGTTCCCTACAGGCTCACAAATTATTTCTTACTTTTGAATTTTCATAGATGCGCGTCCTTCCTATCAAATTCTACTGTGGGTCCTAATGATTTGTCTTCCGTATTTGCCCAGAGTTGACAAGCCCCCTCCCCCTCCCATCAAAAACTTCAGTTGCTTTCTGAGCTGAAGTAAGTCAGATAGTGTTCTCTGTGTTCCCTGTGATAGTTGTGTTGTGCTGTAAGGAATACGTACATCTACTCGTATATGTGAGCGCTTAGTTTTTCATGAATTGTTTATCCCAGCTTGCAACGACTTTTTACTTTCCTTGCTCTACGAAGTAGAAAGGAAAGTTATGTAATCGGCTGAAAAAAAAAATTTTGAGTTTTCTTCAGATCTTTACGTTTCAGACCCTCCTGAGTCCGAAAAACACTATTTGGGAAAATGGTCTGTGTGTGTGTGTGTGTGTGTGTGTCTGTGAACGATTTTTAGAGAAAACCGCTGTATCAAATCAGCTCAAACTTCATATCTCGCCCGCAGATTACCATGGGACGCCAAAATAAGGGTATGAACAAAATCCACCGAAATTTAACTATAGTTATCATAGTGATCACAACACCAAATATTTGTTTTTCTCAAAAACGGCTCTAACGATTTTGATTAAATTTTTTATATTGATAGCTCTTAATAAGGCAATCATAGCATAAAATTCCCATTCGTGGGAAAATGACGAGAGCAGCACAATAAATTATCAAAATTTTCGACGAAATCTATTTTAGCGCGGTTTTTAGAGAAAACAACCGTCCCAAATCAGCTGAAACTTGATGTCTAGCCTACTGGTTACCATGGGACGCAAAAATAAGGAAAAATGACGAGAGCAGCACAATAAATTATTAAAATTTTCGACGAAAAGCCTTTTTGCCGCGGTTTTTTCCTTTTAAATCCCGCTGGAATGTTACTAGAATGTTAAAAAAAATATCGTGTTATCGTGTTGTAGTCCAATCTAAAACCTAAAGGGGTGAGTGTTTAAAAACGCTCATGAGATGCATGGGGTTCACTCCAGAAATTCCTGAATTTCAAGTACGCCCGTTTCGCTTACTACCAGTTCTAACAGTTATTACCCAATAACTCCACAAAAGTTGTTACTATCAACTTCAAAAAATTCGTGTTTACAGCCTCATTAATTATCTGTGTAGCGATTTCTCAATATGGGTCCTGCAATGAGTACGAGCAGCACAGTAAAATCTGGAACTGTAAGCGCTACCGCTTGCTGCTGCCGTAAAGCGTTGTTTGACCAAGTTCAAATTAACTGAGTGATAAATGAATTGATTGAATCGAATTGGCCATGTACACAAGTGAATTGACGTAGAGCTAAGGAAAGTTGTGTGTTGCAATGCACCAGATATTTTCGTATGATATGAGAGACAACGTCCTCAGTCAGTGTAGGAGGGCTTGCCTCGAAGCATGGGCATACATTAGTCAATCTATTTGTGATTGACCAACGATTTCTTGCAACTTAACCTTAGCACTTCAAGGAGTAGTAATTGTCGTCTCAGCAGCTTTGTCTCAGAGATTAATGGTGACAGAGTGAGCAGGGAAAAACAGCTTCCTGCTCACTCAACTTCTTTAACTTGATTAGTGTCCCTTAACTGTCAACTGTGGTTAACATGCACTTCCTAATTCAGAGTTCCATCTTCTCAAGCCCTGTACAGCTTAATTTTGTTTGCAGAATCAGTAACATTTTAAATGTAATTCATTGCGAGCGATTCTTAAATATTATTTGGGTTTAGAGATGATATACCGGCCTTAGATCAAAATTGCAGTTGTGACAGCAAATGAAATAAATACATTTTAAATCGATAACACTTACCTTATTTTCTCTAGGTCAGAACACCTCCTTTTCCCACATAACTTGAGTAGAAAGGAGGATTATTTTTTTAATAATTGACTGTCATTTGGGATGAGCACTGTGGCGTAAAGTCCTATTGTGCTTCCTATTATCTCACAGGTCCATGCCTAGCTCCCTAAGATATGCTAGGTATTTTCTGCAAGTCTTTTCTGACGTCCACCTTCAAAGAAGTTGTACCTTTCCTCATCTGTAACACACCTCTTACACCGAGAGGTGTTGACTATGCTCGTAACATACGTTTGTTTGTTCATTTTGCAGCGTCCCATGATGATCTCCACTATTTGCCTCACTATTTCCTCTTCATCGTTGGAAGGCTATGTCTTATCTCGTGTGTTAGTAATGTGTGTTAGTGCCTCACTCCTGCAGCATTCCAGACAGTCTGTGATCTCCTGGCATATTTCAAAGAGTTGAGCCGCATCCTCACCAGTTTTTCCCTTGTGCTGGTGCCTTGCAAGACGCTTGACCATCAGTAATTATGTTGATAGTAGCGTTACGGGGGGGGGGGGGATTTATACCGTTGCGATATCGCACTAAGAGAGTTGGGAAGTTAGTACGATATCAAGCCAAATGCAATTGGAACAGAGAGTTTTATTCGCGAATTACATTCGGAGTTTTTCCACCACAGACAGGGGAACTGAGTGGGAGTGAACGCGAGCGCGGGCAACACGGCGACGAGGGAACCGACTCGGATTCAACTGACTCCTGCAAAGTCTCGAGCGAATCGAGGCATTTGAGGTGCCCAGTCAGCATAAATGCCCCGGACGAGCCTCCGCTGAATCGAACGGTTTGGTTCGTCCCGTAACACCACTCCGCCCTTGATGAAGTGCCTGTCCTCAGGTACTTATGAACACTGCAGTTCAGGGCGTTGCTGTCCACCCAACAAAGGGGAACCTAATCTTGAGCATAGCGAGCGAGAGATAATTTTGATTAAAGTTCCAAAAGGGTGTCCCTGTTTGTGGTGGGAGTATTGAATAGATGCAAATAAACAGTCACCTCACAATGTCTCTGTCGTAAACATCTTGGGTTGTGTGGATCGGATGTGTGAGTCGAATATGTGGATCGTACGTCTTCGTCCCACGCAGCTGCGACATCCGTGGTTCAGAGAATCGGTCCATCTCTTGGCGAAAGACGATTCTCTGAGTGAGGGGAGTCGTAGTTTCCCTCCTCCTCAGAGGACACCTGCCCTCAGGTGTTCCAGAAGGGGTAGCGCAGAGCGAAGATGCTGCGTCTACCGTGCAGTGGTTGGTTGCACTTTTGGGAGCAAGTGCGGCGTCCTGGCTCATGAGGTGTAGTAGAGTGTGATGCCTCTGTTGACAGCATTCACACGTGTATGTGGAGTGGCAGCTCTTCAGCGTGTGTGAGGCTGCCAGACAATTCGTACACAGATTGTGCTCTTCCACGTAGATTCTTCGAGCCTCCTGGCTGGAGTTGAGGAAACGTGGGCACTTCTTTACCCCATGATGCTTACCGCAGATAGGGCAGGGATGTGGCTCTGGCAAAGTGGGCTCGTGTTGACCAGTCCATTCCGGAGGCGTGTGGTTTCCCCGGACTCTTTGTTTGCAAGGTCATTTGGGGACAGACACGCAGGAAGATGTCGCCATTGATGCATGATGGGATTCGCCCTTCTTCGCAGCTAGATAAGCATTGACCTTATCTATGTATATGTGCCCGAGATGCTGGTACACCAGAAGCTCCTTTACAGCTGACCAGCCTTCCTCCAAGCAGCAGTCGTCGATTGAACACAAAGCTGTGTTCAACTGTTCGTCAAGAACGGACCACGTTCGAACATAATGACGGGCGAGAGAGTAGGTCACAGCAGTAGGGCCGAAAAATTGAAGGTGAGGGATCAAAAATTCCCATCGCATTAGAAGAACCTTCAAGTTTTTCCGGCATCTCGAACTAATGCAGGGGAAGTTCGACTACTAGTTGGGCGCCAATGTTATGGGGGGGGGGGGGTTATCGAAGAGATATCGCACTAAGAGAGTCGGGAAGTTGGTACGATATCAAGCCGAATGCAATTGGAACAGAGAGTTTTATTCGCGAATTACATTCGGAGTTTTTCCACCACAGACAGGGGAACTGAGTGGGAGCGAACGCGAGCGCAGGCAACACGGCGACGAGGGAACCGACTCGGATTCAACTGACTCCTGCAAAGTCTCGAGCGAATCGGGGCATTTGAGGTGTCCAGTCAGCATTAATGCCCTGGACGAGCCTCTGCTGAATCGAACGGTTTGGTTCGTCCCGTAACAGTAGCTATACCCTTTATCATGTATTATGATGACCCCAGTGATGGTAGCATAAATCTCTGCTAGAAACCCCATTGGTGTGGGACCCAGGGCAATTTGGCTTCCACTTCCCCTTGTGCCACTTATCCTCATCCCAGAGCCAGTACTCTCCAGGGTCTTATATCCATCTGTGTAGATGTTGATGTTACTGAAATCGACATCTTTCGTTGTTCCTTAGGCTTCCTTTTGGTTGCACGTTTCATTTCCTGTCGAACTCGTACCTGAGCACTATCATGCGAGTGATTATGTCAAGCTCTGTAAATGTTTCCAAGTTCCTGAATATAGCCTGGGGCCCATTACTAGCCTGCGGCACCATGGCTATTCCAAGCCTAGTCAGTCTGTAAGCCACCTTCGCAGCCTCTGCCTTAACAAATATATCAAGGAGGAAGAAGGTCAAACGTTTTCTCTATAGTACTAGTAAGTGTGGTTATCATCACCTCCGCTAGTAGTAGGCACCTCGTCCTTTGTACTTTGGCTACGCTCCTACATTTCTTTCTGATGGCAGATCTGTGCTACCATCGACCCATATGAGATTACTGGGCACACAATGGCCTCATAGAAGCAACTGGCCAGTCTAAGCTTTAAGGTCTATGTTCTCCCGCACATTGTTTGAGGCATCCACAGGGTTGTTGTCCTTTCTTGGTCATATTTGAGATTTGCTCTTTCCAGGTTGGTTTACGATCCAGAATCAGACCCAGATACTTGACTTTCTCCCTGAGTTGAAGTACTTTGCCCATTATTTCCTGTGGCCTTATTTCTTTCAAGTGCACCAAAGGTCTCTGTAGTGTGAGGTGGTCTATACACTTTCCATGCAGAAAATATATGCGCAAAAGTTTCTTTTGTGTTTCTGGCGTCTCTATCTTTACCTATTCACATCCAATTGATGATATCTATAAAATGGCCTGCCTACATAACCAGCTGTGGGGAAAGTGATTGGCACACTCTCTAGTTGTAGTTGGAAGAAGGAACTTCCCTACGACTTTTTCACTGCAATATTGGTGGTGGGCGGTGTTTTGGCGTCTTAGAGGCAGTAAAGGGGTAGGATAGAAAGGTAAGATTGGCGGAAGCTTTTTCATTGGGGATTTTAAAAAAAAGAACGAAAAATGGTGATAACGATTGGTCTTCAGTTTAAAATTCCGTTTGAGAGATTTTATTTACTGTCACATTAAAAAACGACAGAAAAACAAATTTAATTGCACAATTTAAATTATGAAGTATGCGGTTATTTACAGTAGTGGAGAGCTGTCAGGTGGATTCACTCAACAATAATGTGTATGTGAGTTGGCACCCACCTAAGGAATCACCCACCACACGTAAGAATTGCTATTTTTACTTTCCGCAACCCAAAGGGTATGGAAAGTATTGTAATTGTGTCAAAAATGAGTTGTTTTCTTCAGGTATTTACATTTTGAGGTCTACTGTGTCCAAAAAACCTTATTGTGTGTGTGTCCTGACTCGCCCTACTCTTCTGCATGGGGCGAGTCTGCTTCAGATGGCATCCATTCACACGGCGACCCTGCCTACAGCAATAAGTTGTACAAGAGGCCGGGATCGTAACGTGGTGAATGCTTGATGTCATGCCCGCGGTAACCAGTTTGAGTTGCTGAATCATGTGGTGCAGCTGTGCCCGCGTACTCATGGGACCCATGAAGCTGACTGTAAGCAGGTTGCTGGTGGGTTGTCATTTGAGGACTGGAAACTGGAAAGGAAGCGGCACTTCTGGCATCAGGGTTGAAGCATTGACTGTGTCCAGGCAGATGCGTGTGTTGAACGGTTTGTATGTAAACTGGTGGGGTTTAGGGTGCCACTGTCCTGTTAACGATAAGCTTTGAAGAAAAAAACGTGTGCGTGTGTGTCTGTAGTTTAACCGATTGAGCTGATTTTACTTTCCGCTACCCGAAGGGAAGGAAAGTATAGTAATCGGCCCAAAAAAAAAATTTGGGTTTTCTTCAGATCTTTACGTTTTGAGACCTACTGAGTCTAAAAAACCTAATTTCGGCGCGTGGTCCGTTTGTGTCTGTAGTTCGATTTGCAGGAGAACGGCTAATCCGATTGAGCTGGTTCTTTTTTTGTTTTGTTCGTTATTTTTTGTAGACACCAAAATAAGGTTATGGACGATTTCGGAGGATTGGAAGGGGGGGGGGCGAAAATGTACCATCAACTAGGGTTTTTCGCATTTTTCTCGAAAACGGCTCTAACGATTTTGATTAAACTTTCAAATTATCTTCTCCTAATCAATACCTAACTTTTCTTCGTTATTTTTCGTTTTTTGGCTAAACGGCTTCACGATTTTCACCAAACTCACAGGATGTTTTCGAATAATCAATACCTACATATTGTTCTCAATAAATGTTCCTCTGACAGTCCATTGAACAGAGATAAAAATGAAAATGTGTCGAAAATAACGTTTTTTCGAACATTTCCGTAAATTGCAGGATAACTTCTTCACCAGCATTTCGTTCTTCATAATTATTCCTGTATATACATGTTGAACGGAGATATAAGCCAAGTTAACACAAAAAAGGAGATTTGTCGAATATTAATTTATCGGTATTCCAATTTTCTCAAAAACGGCTCTAACGATTTCGATCAAACTTTCGGAGTGCTCTCAGCTAACTAGTACGTACATTTTGTTCTCCATAAATGTTCCTGTAAAAATGCGTTGAACGAAGATATAGCGCCCGCATATGTAGGTGGTGTTCGAAATTACGGGGGTGGCGGAAAGTTGTATGTTGCTACGCACCAGATATTTTATTTTGTTTAGTTCGTATTTCGTAGACGTCAAAGGGGGGCTAAAATGTTCCAAAAACTAAGGTTTTTCGAATTTTTCTCGAAAACGGCTCTAACAATTTTGATTAAACTTTCAAATTACCTTCTACTTGTTAGTACCTTTTCATCTCTACAAATATCTCCATGAAAATTCAGCGAACGGAGATTAGGCAGCTATGAAGCGGAAATTGGTTTTTTAGCTTTTTGCCAATGATTTCAGTGAAACTTACTGAGTGCTCTCAACTATCAACCAACATTTTGTTCCGTAGAAGAACGCAGGTCATCATCGAATTTACAGGGGTTTCGGAAAGATGTTTTGAAGTTCTAATTGAGCTAACAACCATCACTTACGCTGTCATGAATAAGTTTCATGATAAATTGTTTTGTCTGTCTGTTGGCTTGGCCAATGAGAATGGAATCAAGACACCAACCTTGTAAAAAAAATTCGCACTGCCCTAGTCCTGGTCAAAAGCTCTAGAAAAATCGACCAGCCAGTGTGGACTAATCTCCTAACTTCGTTCGCCATTTGCTGCAAGTAATGCACTCCCTCCCCTATGTGTGAAATCCTTATACATTGATGACTTCCTCGATTTCTGTGTTATTTTGTTGACATTAATTAGGATCGTGAAGTTTCACCATTGACGACAATTATTTTAGTCACACTGAAAGTAGGGTTAGGCTCTTATGCTTCAATTGAAACACCAAACGTCTTCGATTCTCCCAAATCATTGGATATTCAATCAAGTTACCAGTATTTTATTCATGAAGGGCATTTCAATTGATCACTGCACACTTCGTAGTTTATCAATTAATACAATTAGCGGAATAATTGCTTAAATATTCACCTGTTTCAGATGTACAAGCTAGTGGGTCCTTGCCCACTCTCATCATTGACATTGGATTCAGTTCTTTCTCTGTTGGTAAGATTGTTGAACGTTACACTGTCTCGCAGGCGAGGAATGTCTAGAGCTCCCAACGAGAACCTTCCCACCTACAAGCTTGTTGTCGTTGGTGATGGTGGCGTTGGTTTGTATCAAACTTTGCTGCTTAATTCAAGATGTAGCTTCTCAAGATGTACGTGTGTGATATGATTATTTTGTTTTTAGGAAAAAGCGCTATAACAATCCAATTTTTTCAAAAGTTATTTGTGACTGATTATGATCCAACCATTGAGGATAGTTACATACAACACACGGAAGTTGATGGACAATGGTGCATATTGGATGGTGAGTGCTTTGTCGACTATTCTTCCTGAAAACTTTATGAATTGTTAAAAATGAAGGGTGAAGAATAGGGCGATTTCAGTATTTATTGGCTGTCAGTCTGGTGTTCATTCCTTGAGATAGTTGAATTCTATTATGCTAATGAGGAGTGTATAGGCTTCCTCTTCAGTTTTTATCTAGATCTCTATTGTATTAGCTATATATTAGCTAGATTGGGTCTATCTCCGCAAATCGACCCCTCCACACTAAAGGTTGCAAAACCTCTAACCAGAAGAAATATTGTGATCCATAAAGAAGGTTATATCAGTCATAGTGATGGCGACACAGGCCTGTTTCTTTATCAATATGACTGTTCTTCGGAGAGAGCTGTATCAGTCAGTGACGGTGACACCTGAATAAGCAAAGTCCCAGACAGAGCATCTTTGCCAAGTCAGAGTTGAGGCAAACGACTGGTGCTCTCCAGGACCAGTTCACACACTTGATTGATGTGATGTGCAGGAGATGCCACCAAGGATGAACTTTCATAACTTCTCATTACACCACTACGCTAGGTGCTCTTCATGCTAATACTTCACAATAAGTGCAAAAGATTGGATTTGTTAAAATGTTGCTTTCCAACAGACCTTGCTGGCAAGTTTAAGCAGTATACATTCATACAGCAGGAATCGCGATAGGATATACATAGTTTCAATACGTTAAGGAATCTGTAATACGAGTATACTACAATAACCAAAACACTCAATGTAGCGTCTCAAGTCTGTGGTGACACATCTCTGGCCAAGCAATCTTTGCAGTACTAGGGCATTTCATCATGTTCATTTCAGACGTAGCTGGTTATTGCTTATTTTTATAGGAAATTCATAAAAGGTGGAGTAGACGTGGAGTTACTCATCAAGTATAATTTGGTTGTTTCTAAACCGTCTTTAACTCAAGCGATTGTGTTTTTCATTAACGTGATAGCGGTGTCTCGTGCCCTAGTGATTGTAGATGATGCAAGGAGTGAGACAGAGTGTTCATCAAGTCGTGGAATTAGCATTGTATATGAGTGTGGCGGCTCTAGAAAACAGCTCCTGTACACCAAAATGATGATTGATGCAAATCTCCAAACGTCCTAGAAGGAGAACTCAAGCCAGGACCTCTAAAAAGGTGTATGCTAAGTGTATGGGACTTTGTTAACACTGTTCTAGGGCTTTCTGTATTTGTATTAGGCAGCACAGGACTATTTTTGTCTGATCATGGACTAAATCCCTTCGAGTAGAGAGTGAACAGCGCCCATAGTATCTACAGACGGACTTAAAATCCCAAACGATAGAGAGTTTGACGGCCAGCGCTGCCCAATGACCTTAAAGAGGGTGGAATTACTTGACAGTTGTATACGCTCCTCGGAGATAACTATGCAGAATGGAGCCCACAACTGACTGCTCTCTGGCCACTCTCATAGATTGCCTTTTTCAAGGGGCTGCTCAGATGGTTTACATGACATGTGAATGATCAGACTGCGTTCATCCATGTACAGTTCAGCTGCCAGAATGAGGCAAACCCCATGATGTGCTTTGAATTGTCACTTTGGTGTCCAAACATATCAAATTGTGAGTTGCAAAGGAAAAAAACGCGACTTATTCTCGTAAGAGGAAAAATTAAATAGTTGTAAGCTCGTTTTTAGCGATGACAATGACACCTATAACTAGCAGTAAGTAACAAACGTCAGCATTGTGACAAATTATCGTATATTGTACAACCAGTTTCATTTCACTATTCTGGTGCCTTCTTGGTTTCAAATTTTATTTACTGCAGTTCTGGATACTGCTGGTCAAGAGGAGTTCAGCGCCATGAGAGAGCAGTACATGAGGAAAGGGGACGGATTTCTTCTGGTCTATTCAGTCACTGACAAGCAAAGCTACGAAAACATTGTCAACTTTCACACGCAAATTCTCAGGGTAAAAGATCGGTAAGTTCATTGAACTTGTACTGAGATTTTATTTTTAATATTTATTTTAGTTCCTCTATTGCCAGTGTATTTTTAATGGACCGTCACCATTTTGATACAGGGATTTTAATTGTTGGTGAACGGTGGCATTGTTCATATACTTGTAAATTAATTGATAGAAGAAACTGACGGGAATAAAATTGACTTGAAAAAACAAATAATTCGGCTAAATAAAATAATTATAATTTGAACATCGTGGACTTGAGAAACTAAATCATCTTCTTAAGAAGTAAAATCGAATAATGTCCTGAAAAAATGCGTAAAATAAAAGTCTGGCCTGATCGAGGATCGAACGCATGCTGCAGCCAGGAGTTTGTGCAGGGATCGTGTAAGTTGGTAGGCGGGAGATTTGCTGGATCGTTCCAACAGCAGGCGACGAACTAATCGTTTCGGTCTGCAGACGGTCTGATCCCGAGAAATGGTCACTCTCAGGTACGTCGAGGCAGAAGTTGGTGGACTTGGGTGGCAATCGGGCGCAGCTGCCGAGCACGTAAATAAACGGTCGAAATTGAACAAAGAAAAAAAAAAACAAACCAATGTTGGACAGGCATCAACTATATTTTCAGCAAATCTCGAGTTGAAAATTGCACCGTTTTTGTGTAAATATTGTCGTCTATGAAAACCTCCTATCGAAGTCCTTCAGGTTGTGGCATATCCATTCAGTAGCGTAACTGTTGCGAAGTTCATCGAAAGAGGATGGAACCTGTGCTGGTGCAGGTGGGTGCTGATGTGAAGGTACAAATGGGTGCAATTGTTACAGGGACATTCCAGTTCCCAAGCAACGTTTGTCATGAACCTGGCATTACAGCTGATATCAAGGGGTTACTGCACTGATGCAGGCCAAGCACTAATAGCAGAGATGATTTATGTTAACCAGCACTAACAGTCTATAGATATGTCAATAATTTGGCATCTACTGGGACTGTTGATAGGGTAAAGCTTCTAGGTATTAATGTGCTAGTTTACAACCTCTTTCTACAGGACATCCACCTTCCTCCTAAATGTATGGGGGAAAGAGAATTATGTGAGCTCTGTAGCATGTAAATCCTTAGCAAGTTGGGGAAGTGATTTCCTGGGGTGAATTTCCAACCTAAGGAAACCTCCACCACTTCAACGGAGCTGCAGCTAAAGCTATTCCTTGACACAGTTATTTTCCTTTTGTTAAAGTAGTAAAGTTTGTAGAGAATCTGCGTAAGGTCTACGAAGATTTTACGTTGCTCGTGAATTGAAAATACTCTTCTAATTTGTTTTCTAGTGATGTATATCCGATGCTACTCGTCGCAAATAAAGTTGATTTGGTGCATTTACGAAAAGTGTCCGAAGAAGCAGGACGTCAACTAGCACACAAATTGGGGATCCCCTACATTGAAACGTCCGCCAAAGATCCGCCTCTAAACGTGGACGCCGCTTTTCAGGAAGTACGAAATTGCAGTCTATTTTTGTTACTGAAATCATAGCTGAATATCTGGTGCCACGCCTCACACTACTTTCCTCAGCACCACGTACATTTAGCCATTCTCGTGGCTTTAGCAATTAATCCTATCTACTTTTCACTCAGTTCATTTGTACTTGGTAAAACATCACTTCACGTTTTATGCAGTACATTTCTTAAACGTCAGAGTGCTTCTACTCAAGCCTCGATCATTATGCAATCAGTGCGCAGGGAATTCATGAGACTACGAACACGGGGCTTTTTGAGGAGAATAATGTTTTGTGTGTTGGAATTATCGAGTAAAAATTGTGAGAGATGGCAGCGAGTGAAATGGCTGTGGTTGGAATTCCGGATTTCTGGGGTTGCTCCTAATTATCTTACGAGAGTCATTAAACTCTCATCGTTTAGATATTTAACTAGACTGCCTATCACCCTTACTAACAATGCCATATCATTTATACTGGAAAAACTGTGCCAAAATCGTTGACATCTTCTTGGAGTTTGACGATCATTGCGTTGCTCTCGTCATTTGAGAGCCACAGATGAAACTTATACGGTATTGTCGGATCTATTCAGAGCAGTCCAAACAAAAAATGTAATCAAAATCGTGAAGCTGTTAAAAAAAAGAAGTTATTTGATCACCCTGACTGATAACTATAGTTATTTTTAGACGGATTTGGTTATACCCCCATTTTGGCATCCAATGGCGGCGTACAGGCTAAAATTTGAGCAGATTCGGTCATTCTGTTTTCTGCCAATCGAGTTCCCAGAGCCATTTTCTCGGGTATTTTTCAGCCGATAACATAACCTTCCTTTTCTATTCGTGGAGCTGAGTAAAACTTATTTATCCTCTCAATAAGGTAAATTTTCTCTTTTAATCATTCCTTGGTTTACACGCTCAGGATGAAAGAATCGCCAACCCCAAAGTAACGTACTTCAAGTCATTGAGCTAGTTTCGTGGTATGTTGGAATGAACGTGTTGGAACAAATTATATGGTCAAAACTGTTGAGGCGCCAATGTGTTTGTCTCCTGCGGTAATTAATCAAAGCCTCTCAATCCGATTCTTGTTCAAGAGATGTGAGAATGGGCTGTTGACCATATCGCTCCTCCCCCAAAGGTTAGCGTTACTGAAGAACTCCATCAAACAATTGACAAGTTGATTCAGCTACTACCAGCCTCTGGATGGGTCGTAATAATCAAGGGTATATTCGTGATTCATGAGCTGTTCTCATCTTTGTTCCATTCCCATTGCCTGCCTTGGTTTCTAGGTGTTTTGCCAAATCGTATCATTCAGTTTCCTTTTTTTTTTCAATTTGTCTCAGTTTTTTGTTTGTTTACAGGTAGTCCGAATAATTCGTAACCAACCGCCAGCCGAACTGGAGAAAAACCGCAGGAAGCGACGGAGCCTGAAATGTGCTCTCCTGTGAACTTAACGCCTTGATACCGGGATGGTTGCCTGCCCAGCATCCACTACTCTCATTCTCGCATTTACGCAGAACGTTTTTATTTATTGTTTTCAGTCTGCGCTCAAAGGCAAAAAAAAAAGGTACGAAAACATTTGTTTAACTCCAATGTCTATTTATTTTGTTCCGTTTGTTTCTGCTGTTGTCAATTGACCTTTTCATTTTCTTCCAACGGGCGTTGAACGTTTTAAAGTTGTCCTTTCATTCACAGTCCCGTCAATTCTTACATTAAGGCAATCTCAGGTTTATGTTCAGCGGTGGATGTTGTCACACGTTACTGTAAACTCGATGAGTACTCTTCCGTTTTCACGAAACATAAAAACCTAATTTTCTTCACCCCTTCCTCGTAATACGCTTTTTCGTAAATTGATTTCACATTTTGTACCTCCTGCCGGTTCATTTTCATGTTGGCAGAAAGCCATAAGTTTTGAGTATTACAATAAAACAGGGGGGGGGGACAATAATTGTCTTTTTGTGGAGATTCTTAGAATGTGAAAAGAGAAATTGGCTCATGAGCCTCTGACCAATTTATTATGGGTTGTTGTTCCAGGCCCTTTGCCAGAGCATTTCCTCTGGTTTTATTGCGTACCATGAACAAAATTTTGTTCACAACTATTAATTTTTATATATATTTTATGAATACCAAAGAAAACCAGTTTTTTATTCCAAGGGTTGAGCGTCGTTTATATAAATGTATAATAGCGCGCTACATATAATTTAATGTTGAAACAATTTTATTTGTATCTAACTCAACGTTTGTGTTACTCTTCGTTTGTATTATCGTCACAATCGAAATAAGGAGAAAAAAAGAAGTTAGTATAATGTATGTATAATAATGAATATGGAAGGGCAAAGCGGTATAGTGAATGGTAATTCATTATGCCACAGCCAATTGAATTCAGAATTGTTGTTATTGGACAAGTTGTACACTTGTTTTAATCAATTGTAGAGCCGAATTCGTAGTCTTGTGTTCACTAGGACTTGATTCCATCAATGTGACTGGATGATTTGAATGTTGAGTAAACCCAGGAATTACCGCTTGTTTTTTGGATGTTATTCTGAGGGCCTTGTCACTCCTACCCGTCGATGTCAGCTCATCCATCCTTTTTCCCCTCTACACTTTCTTTCTCAAACTCTTCCTTACAAGAATTCATGATCCCTCACAAATCAGCGCCAGCACACTTTCCCTCCTCAGCCCAGGGATTCACACGGGGAGGAGTAGTCTGGGCACTCACTCGAAGACTGGACTAGCCGGCGATGTGTGTATACATTCTTCCCAGCCCAGCCAGGTCTCCAGCTCGTTAGGCCAGAGCGACATATAACCCACTAGTCGACAATTGAAGTGAAGCTGACTTTAACGTTACCTTTCGGATGTGTATACTCGAGACAAAACTCGAAATTACATGTAGATCACGCCAACTCAAATGAGGTAAAAGATGATATCTATGTACTGGTTGTCTTTGGTTTGTTCTCGAGCGACAAAAAAGAGTGCCCTGTTGGAGAGTTGTATTGTTGTGGACATATTTGGTCATTTCACTCTTCTTTCTCCATCGCCCAACGTCAAATCTCTTCGAAACCCCACAAGGACGTTATTCATTCGACAGTTATACTTGTCAATCTCACTGAAGTCCAAACACTTATTTATGTTAACTTTTCAAACTGGCTGTTCATTTCTGATGGTTTAGCAAGGGCTATGAATTCGGTTCACAGTAACATTATAGTGTTAATCGTTTGAAGATTGTCGTGTACGTTTTGGCATATTTTCCTCTTAGCATTTGATTTGTTCCTGTGTGCAACGATGTGTCAACGTTGCATCGAGACAACGACTCAGTTTCGTCTGATTACCAATTTCCGTCTCTAGACCTACGAAAAGTATCTTCAAGTTGATTCCGTACTTTAGTGGCATTAAACGCACCACTAGAGTTTACTTTATTTTTAAGGAGCGTTTAATGAAATGCGTGTAATCCAAAAGTACTCGTTTTGGTTAGGATTGTTGTGTTGTTGTCGGGGGAAGCGAGGTGCACTGGATGTTTCGCGTTACAGTTTCACGCAACCATGAACTAAACTTCAGTTCGTTTCTTGTTTCGACTGGTGAGCACACGACCTCCCCCCCCTCCCACCTTATAAACAAGAGTTCCTTGATAGGCTCGAGAAACCCCCTCAATCTATTAGGACTTGTAAAGGTATCAGAGAGCTTGTGCCCCTCAGTTTTCCTCATTAAAGGAAAGGTGCATGTGGACCTAACTAAGAACAACCATGTAACTACGATGGCAAACGTAGCTGGAAGTAGAGAACTTTCATAACTCATGCAGGACCCACTAAGTGTGCTATACAGTTTTCCCGGATGCAGAGGCCATTTGGAACTGAGCACCGGGTAAAACGGCTCTCATATGAGAACTCTGGCTTGTGTGAGCTTTTTGATTTCATTCCATCGGTTGCAGTCAGTGGTTGGCATCGTCTAGATCCGCCCTTGGGAACTTTAAGAGGAACCAGCAAGTCTCAAACTGACCAGGCTGAGAGCATGGTGCACAATAGCAGAGTAACAAGCTTCAATGCATGTTGCCTTCTATCCAGCTCTGCTCAACAAAGGCGCCTTAGCCGGGCTATGTAAATTAGCGGTCTATTGAACAATAAAGAAATAGCACAATGGTTTTACATATCCTGAATAGAAGAAGCAGAATAGAAGAATGAATAGAAAGAAGCACTTCCACTCAACTACTTTTCCCTTTCTATGTGCCAATGTGTAGCGAACTATTGCTCATATCAATAGTGCATAAAATCCCAGTCGAAACAAGTGCTCTGTTTAGTTGGCTCGAGGAAAACCTCAATTCTCCCACTCATTTGCTCTTCTGCTAGTGGTTCTCTTCTACGCTGATTACCTCATCTATATATAGAGATTTTTGATGTCTAGAATCGTGAAGCGTGCTGTTATTCAAACTGTACTTTAGTTATTCGACTTATTTTAAGTTTCATACTCATATTATTCGTCTTTGATGATTTTGTCGCGTGATGTTGACTAATTAGGAAACAATAAGAAGAAAGTTATAGACAAATATGTGAAGCGTGTGGTGATATTGTGTACAAATGCAACGCACAAAAGTATACATTTCATAACAGTTAGATTTATTGATTTTAAATTATGAAGAAGGAAAGAAATTATTGTATTGTGAAATTATGTGTTAAAGTCAAGCGTCATTTTGTTGAAGTGGTCCCTTATTAATGTGTTAGGCAGATAACTTAGGCCTATATTACAATTTTTGGAAATATGGGAGCCTACTTTTCCATTAAGAAGCTATTAACTAACGATTGAGACGGCGTAAATTGAAATATTTTTGTGAGGTGGACGCCATTTTGTTACGTTCTTCCACTTCAAATCCATGGGTAAGGGTTGTGTTGGGGAACGCGCTTCTCTGCTATTGGCTGTTATACTTCATTCAAGTCAACCTTAAATGGTTACTGTTGTCTGTATTGAGTCAATGAGTGCAAATGAACATCACAGGGTGGTCCCGGGTCCCAGGCTGTTTTTGTTCGCAGTTGATGTTGAAACCCAAATTTGTTTCGAGTTTCATTTGTAAAACAAGTTTAGTGGTGCTGCCGCTACGTTGCATCTTACACTGGCTGATTTTTAGGGTGTAAAAAGGCTAAGTAACTACTCTTAATATCACTCACGTTTTCACGTTACTTTTTCTTTCAATCGTTTCTTAACAGCTACAGGAGTATACAACTGACTACTTGAGACTGTATGGGTGGTAGAACTAGTTGTCCCGATGCATTTCTCGTGTGGTGATCCACTTTAGAACAAGTTGTTTTTCCAAACATCTCCCCATTGAGAAAAGAACTCAAGCTGATGATGAGCATCACCAAGGTTTCATCAAGTTGGTGGCACATCGATCCTTGAAAAAGACCAGTCATACTCATTCGAGGGTCATCTCACTTCTGGTGTAGGGTTTTTATTTGCAAGAAGGGAAGGAAGGATATATGAACGCTTAGACATGATAGTAAGGGAACATGAAATTGGCAACTGAGCCCCTCCCAACGCTGGCGAAGAACACTGTGGTCTGACGTCGCAGCTTGAAAGAGTGAACACTAGGACCTTTGGGAGGGTTGTCGTCAATGAAAAACCTGCACAGTGACAAATTTATGATTTCTTCTACTGTATCTCCCAATTCTGTCATCCCCAATTTAGAGCTGCTCTTTTAAACACTTCACTCATGAATGTCAACAATAGATCAACCTCTCTCAGATGCCGTGACCACAGATGGAGCATATGAGATGGGAGTTCTCTCATGAATAGCTTTCCCCTTGTGAAGGTACACGATACTACTTCGTGAATCAGGGAACTGGTAGAAAGGAGGGATGCTGGGGCTATTTACACCAAGGTATCTCATTGGCCCTCGACAAGTATATGTTGACTGTTATCATTGGCGGGTGCATCAATCGATATACAGAAGCTAATCCACATTTCATGTGGAAGCCCCATCTCCAAGGAATCAGTCCTTCATTAGATAAAAAATCTTTATTGTTCATTTGTAACTGCTCCGGAAGAAGTGAGCTGAAGTGACTTAAAGTCAATATGAAGCGCGTTTCTCAATTCAAATTAGAAAACTGCCCAGTGCCATGTTTTATTTTTGTCTTGACAGATTTTCAATGGATTGTGGTCGAAAAGAAAATCTTCAGTGTATAATTAGCGAAGGATCATTTTGTGTCTAGTAATGAAAATGTACGTGTATATTGAGAGCAAAGTGGAGTGGAAGTAATCACACTGCTCGTTTCATTTATAAGTGTTCACTATCTGTTATTGTGAGGCGAAAAATTACAGAACCTGACAAGTGTTTGTGTCAAATCTACTCGATTTGTGTTTATTTCCCTTAGTTGACTTCAGAATTCGGCTTGACGAAGAAACCTCGCTAATCTGAATGGATTGAGGCTGAGCCTGATTCGGATTAGGACCAATTGGGACTATCGGAACAACGTGTTTGTATTCACAGATTACGTGCACCTTTTGAGTCGTGCGTATTGTTTATTAATTTGAGTGCGTATTTCAGCGTCTCAAATTCTAATTGAACGTATACCAAATATGATGTTTTATTTTATTGATTAATTATTTCAGATGCCCAAAGTTTACTTTCAGCTGTTAGGTGCTGGGTGGCACTGGGACGGGAGGTCAGCAGGGACGGCAGTGTCGAGGGAAACACCACAAGGACCAAGAGAAGTTGTGAGCCAGTTGTACTGGATATAGTCAGGGGGAGATGAGGCGGAGCATGCAAGCTCTTGGTAGTCTACCTTCTGGCGTGGGAAGTACCCTGCACAACCCAGAGTGGCACCGATAGGTTAGACACCTGCCATGGTTCGAACTGATGTTGAGGTTGAACCCAGCAGGAGAGGAACTCACTTCAAGAATTCTTCCCTTGTTTTTTATGAACGCGACCTCAATGCCATCTGATCGTCTAACTTCAGTTGTTTCTACTTAAACATAGTAGTTGATTCCTCTTTTGCTGTGCAACCCTACCTCTGCTCCAATTGGCTCCTCATCGTGCGTCCCTTTGCTCAACTACTTCTAGTTGATTGTGTATCTGTACACTTTTGTGACGCCTCTTAGTCTCCCCCCTGATTCCCAATTCACTTTCTATTGGAATGCTCCATATTGTCCAATGCGCAATGAAATCTTATACTTCAGTGTCTCCGCCCCACTCCACTAACTCTTGTCATTTGCATCGTACATAACAAACAACTGCCTATTCTTTTTCCTCCATGAGGCCGTTGAAGTACAACTTTACCCTCGCTGAGTAATCCTTATTTTAAGCCAAGCGTTCTTCTTTTTCTCTTCATCAGTCTTTCCTTTTATGCAGTGCACAGTTATTTGTTGGTTTTTTCTTCATATTTTCAGTGTCTCGCTTTTTACTTTCCTTACTTTCAGACTCCCCTGAGTCCGAAAAACACTATTTGGGAGAATGGTCTGTGTGTGTGTGTATGGGTGTCTGTGAACGATTTTTAGAGAAAACGGCCGTATCAAATCCACTCAAACTTGATATCTAGCCTGCAGGTTACCATGGGACGCCAAAATAAGGGTTTGAACAAAATCCACCGAAAGTTAAACTATAGTTATCATAGTGATCACAACACCAAATTTTTTTTCTCAAAAACGGCTCTAACGATTTTGATTAAATTTTTTATATTGGTAGCTCCCAATATGGCAGCTATACCATAAAATTCCCATACATGGGAAAATGACGAGAGCAGCACAATAAATTAACAAAACTTTCGACGAAATCGATTTTACGCGCGGTTTTTAGAGAAAACAACCGTACCAAATCAGCTTAAACTTGATGTCTAGCCTACAGGTTACCATGGGACGCAAAAATAATGACATGGCCAAAATCCACCGAAAGTTAACTATAGTCATCATAGTGATCAAAACACCAAATTTTTTTCTCAAAAATGGCTCTAATGCCTTTGATTAGTTTTTTATATTGATAGCTCTCAATAAGGCAATTATACCTTAAAATTTCATTCGTGGGAAAATTACGACAGCAGCACAATAAATTATCAAAATTTTCGACGAAAAGCGTTTTTAGCGCGATTTTTTTCTTATAACCTCGGCTGGAGTGTTAGTAGAATGCTAAAAAAATTGGTATTGTAGCCCAATCCAATACCTAAAGGGTGAGTGTTTAAAAACGCTCATGAGATACATGGGGCTCACTCCGGAAATTCCTACTCCTATTCCTTCAACTACTGCCGTTTCGCTTACTACCAGTTCTAAAGGTTATTACCCAATAACTCTGCAAAAGTAATTACTATCCTTCTTCAAAAAATTTGTGTTTACAGCCTCATTAATTATCTGTGTACCAATTGCTCAATAAAGGTCCTGGAATGAGTACGAGCAGCACAATAAATTCCAGAACTGTAGGCGCTACCGTTTCCTGCGGCTGTCACTTGTTGTTTGACCAAGTTCAAAGGCCATGTACAAAGTGAATTGACGTAGAGCTAAGGAAAGTTGTGTGTTGCAACGCACCAGATATTTTTCATTCCTTCTTTTATCCGTCCTGTATTTACCGTTCTCTTTTTTATGTGAACTCCAGTAGATAAAAATCACTCCCAGAATTTTACAGTGGATCTGTATCCAAAAGTCATTACGAATTGATTGATATTTTCCATTGTAAACTATTCTCTATTACGCCGTAGCCACCTGATTTTGTCTGCCTTAATGAAACATGGGGAGCTGTGGCTACCTAGACCACCAGGATCACAGTAGTCTTTCTCTATAAACAATGCTGCTCCTTCTTTACATGTCATCCTTTTGATAACAAGGAACTGGCAACCTAGCTTCAGACTGTATCGTAATACTTAACACAGCTCATGTCAGTTTGAAGACTCACTTGCACCACGTAGTTCAGCTATTCAAATCAGTTACCCCAGACAGGCAGTGAGTAGCCAGATTACGATCTTAGCCTCTTGTACGCCTTATCATAGTGGGCAGCACGTGAAGGTCACGCCAAAGATGCCCTGTAAAGCATGTCCCCATCACTTCCTCGCTACTCAGCAAGAAGGTGCATTGCGTCAGTTGTGTGATTAGATATAAAAGCGTAACCGCTTTGAGATTTTGATGATTCTCCAGTTCACTCCTCCAATCTGCCACGATCAGGATAGTTTTAGCCAGCCATACACGAGCAGATATCTGCGACAGATATCGCGTTTTTAAACGATATCTGTGGGAAAGATCTGTGCGTTAGTGGGCGTTAAAAAATGATGAAAGATGTGAAAATCGACCAGAGATATCTGCGAGAGTTCAAATCAGGCAGATGGTAGTCGGGCGTCCCCCTTAATCTGCAGTCTTCTCGGAAGCGATGTCTGTGGTTCAAAGAACTGTTCGATTGGATCGGGCAGTCACTCAACGTTAAGATGATCTGTTGTCCACGAGTGTTTTCCCCTGTTTTCACATAAGTAATTCAAAACTCGTAACTGCAAACATTCGTAGGAAACTACAATTTTCGTTACTACAAAAAACGATCTCCCCACAACCTAATAAATTCGTAAATACATTATTACTTGTTGGCACCTACCCTCAGTGGCATACTTACCCAGAATTGGGGGGGGGGGGATTGTATTTTCAAATTTATTTGTAGTTTTTTATTTACAAAAAACCAAATGAATTGAATTACGGGAGCCGGGGAGATCAGCTAGCAAAATGTTCACAATCCCGCGGGTTGTTCTCCCTAAGGTGCGCCAACAACTTCATGTGCACGAACTTTCTCCTTTCCGAAACCCATGACTTCTCTCAAACTTGTCTTTTTTTTTGGCTTAGCCGTTTTATGGGCAATAAAAAAAAATACCCGCCGCAAAAGCCGCTAATTTACGCTTTTTTTACTACGAACAGTCACTAACCCCATGGCATCAACTTACGGAATGTGTGACCGATCTGGAAAATATTTCGGAATCGACCGATAACTCGAGTCTGCCAGACAAACGTTGGTGACAGACCTGAATCTGTCAGACTTCATCCCACGAACGAACAGATGACATCGGGCACTGGTCAGGTGACAGATCTCGGGCATGAAAGATCGGCCGATAAGTTTTTCGTGTTAAGGGGCAACGACCGATCTCATCGGTCACTCCAGATCGTTAGCGATATCTGTCAGATGAGATGGGGCGACCAAATCTGCCGCAGATATCTGCTTGTGTATGGCTGGCTTTTGGGATGGTACCTTATTTTGCACCAACGTGCTCTAGGTCAATGCAATTAGTTTGGGTCCAAATGCAGATGCCCCAGCAGCTGTACTGTTTTCTCTAGATCTTCAGAATACGATGATGTATAGGATACTGTATCACCTGTCTTGTGCTTGGGTCTGCCTCTCACTATCTAATGATTACTGCCAAGGAACATGTATGCCCGTCCAAGTGTTCTGTATCAGCTGTCTGTGTGACTTCTACATTACACCAGGCTCAGTTTAGTGCGAAGGAATGTATCTAGATACTTAATGACTGGGCTCGAGACAATCTTGCATGTTTCCAAGGAAAGACGTTCTCATGTACAAACCCTAAATCAATTCATGCTCCTCAAACGTCCACCCAACCTTAAAGTGTATAACAGGTCTGTTTCTTTTCAAAACCACTGTTCCTTAACAATCATAAGAGAGCTATATATCAGTCAAAAGTTATGGAGGTTGCTCATACAAGAGCACAGGTCAGCATCCACAAACTCATACCAGTGGAGGTACACAAGGTGGTCATTTAGCCAGTCACCTGGTAGAAAGTGGTTGCTCATGTGTTACAGCACGGAGTTGTGATCCTGGGATGATCCATTCTTCACAAAACTTCTCTCTTTTATCATAAGAGAAACTAGCTCATCCAGTGGTCTGGCTGAACCCACTTTCTCATGGATGTGGGGGAAAAACTCAAACATGTCATGGTACGCCATAATGTCTCTTTGGCGAGGATTCTCATCTCGCCTGCCATTTATGTAATGCCCATTGATATAGTGTTGCTGCAAGTTTCCGTTCAGTTGAGAGACGTATGACGACATTGTCTATATGGAGTTCAGCCTAGAGCGAGGGAAAGCTCCCTCTGTTTGTCCATCGTGCACTCAACGGGTAACTGGCCAGTAGCCACTTGGAGTGCTTCAGTGGATGCTGTACTGTAGGCCCACACAACACAGCTCTCTGGGATTGACCTAATACTCTTCGTTGATTGACTGTGAGTTTGCTACCCTAGAAAACAGGGCAGTAGCTAACCACATCTAAGTAAATGGCTTTGTAAGTGTGAATTGTGTCATGGTAACACACACCCCAATTGCTCGTAATGAGGCAAACCACACGAGGGTACTGCCTGTAAGATGCTGGCTAAAACGCTATCTCTCACCTATATTTAACTTGCTTCTCATGAAGTATCCTGTTGCCGCCAAAACTTATTGACGATTTAGCCTTGAATTTTCTTTTGCTCTGTTTTGTGCTCGGATCAGCACAGTCATGTCGTCCACAAGAGTGTATACGAGGTCTGTTCAATAAATAACCGAACTTTTGGTTTTACATCTTTATTATCAAATTTACAGATTATTCGCTCTTATCCCCTTCAAAGTACTCCCCTTCCCTATTCACACACTTTTCCCAGCAATGTTTCCACTTCGCAAAACAGTCCCGTATAGCTTCTTTTGAGATGGCCTTCAAGGTCCGTGACGTATTTTCTTTAATCTCATCAATAGTTTCGAAACGGCGCTCTTTCATCACCGATTTCAACTTTGGAAATAAAAAGAAGTCGCAAGGAGCTAGATCTGGGGAGTAGGTAGGCTGAGGGAGGACAGTCATGTGATTTTTTGCACAAAACTGACGAATGGACAAAGCTGAGTGTGCAGGTGCATTGTCATGGTGAAGGAACCAAGAGTTGTCTCGCCACATGTGTCATGGCACGATCCAACTGAGATGCCAACGTCTTCTGCAAGTTCTCTGACAGTCAATCGGCGATTTGCACGCACCAGATCATTCACTTTTCTGACATGAATGTCATCAGTCGAAGTCGAAGGCCTTCCTGATCGAGGCTCATCTTCAATTGACTGGCGACCATTTTTGAATCGAGAGAACCATTCGTAACATTGCGTGCGGCTCAGAGAATCATCGCCATAAGCTTGTTTCAAAAGTTGAAATGTTTCTGTAAAAGTTTTCCCAAGTTTCACGCAAAATTTCACGTTGCATCTTTGCTCACGAATGTCGCACATTACGAAAATAGTCACTAGAACCTGAACACGTCGTACTAAAAACACAACACCACGAAAAGTAAACAAGATATCAACAATGGAAAAACATGTGTTTACAAAGGAAATGACGCGGAACAAAGTGCTACCAACCGCACATCGCTAAATATGCCTGTTGCTGCGTTGTTTAAAAAGTTCGGTTATTTATTGAACAGACCTCGTAGTTAGAAGTCAAGTCTCCACTAGGCTACTGAGAAGGCCATGTAAGTGTTGGTCTGACGAGCAAACCCCGTACCATCAAGTTGAATTGTACCACAACCATCACCTTGTACTGAGTTTGCTGAAAGTGGTGGGAAATTTTTTAATTAATTGATTGATGAGAGTGATTTTAGTCACGTACTTTTTTTTTCTCATGTCCCCACACAAGTCTTCAAGAGATTCTTGTACCATTGAGTCGCCTACATTGGTGAACTCAAAAGACGCGTTCCCTTCTGACACGAGACTTACTTTTCGCTCTAAATACTTTAGCAACGTATTCACTATACAATCGGACGAAAGTATTAACACCTGTTAAGCTGCAATTCTACACCTACTTTACTAGCGGGTACAAACTTAGAGCTAGTTGATGATGTATTCCCATGAAAACTGAGAAGGCTCTGTTGGAAGCTTACGTTTTACGTTATATAATAACTGAAAAGTAGATAATGGGAGAAATAACTAGGCGGAAGAGGTACCACAGTGCAATGTATTTATTTGGCACCTTGTGGCACGTGCTAAATGGTTATCGGCAGTGGCAATGGTACATTACGTTTGTCCACAAATCAACGATTAATATGGTAAGCACAATGAATTTAGTGATGCAAACGTCGTTTTGAGATCTCTCAGAAAGCAACTCCGGAAAGCATCATAGCACTACGTTGGCCGCTGAGGTTGAATTGAAGCAACAAATAAACCGAATGTTGCACTCAAGTCTGAGTAGGATGATAGTAAATGTGATCAACGCAACCAAAACGTTGCATAATTCTGCCGGGTTGCTTCTGAAGACAATTCGGACTAAAGTCAAGTAATAGGAACACGGTCAGAAAGAGAGTTAGATTGAGATATGTCACTGACCATTTTAATGTGACCTAATGTAGAGTAAATTTTGTCCCGCGAGTGTCTTCTGGTGATTGGCAGGGAACCACTCAGTAAATTTGCAATGCGAGAGAGTTCGTGTGGCTATATGCAATGCCACACTCAGCTCAGAGGAGAAGGACCTGGGGAAGCTGCAATGAACGTGTGATCCTATTCTTTGCCAACTAACCACCTTCCTTGCTCATTTAAGGCCTGAACAGGTAGCAATTAGAATGGAGAAGGATTGATTACGCTTAGCCTGAATACTTTTTCAACAACTGACACTCAAATTATAATGAAACATTGTCGTTTCTCGTTTTTCTTCAAACTGGAGCAGCCGGCAAGATTCCTTGCCGAATGTTCCAACTTTCCACGACATTTATTTCCCATTAACCCATTTAGAGCGTCAGGTGGTTCCCGAATTCATGGCTGAGCCTCTTGGCGCAAGAAAGACTAGTTTAGAGGCATGACATATGTATAATGCCACTATGATGGAATCTTTGGTTGGAACATGTGTTCAATTTGGACCCCAATATCCAAGTACCTTCGTGTTAGCACCTCGGTCAGCATCCTTAATTATGATAAGGCCCGACCCTGAGCGTTGTGTAAACTTGTGTTTCAACTAGACCAGAGCTTTAGTGAACATCCTGGTCACCTTACGCTTCAGAGCTGACTGATCACAAAGAAATGGTGCAGTGTCATACCTCACCTAGAAAGTTAGTTAGTTTTAACCACAATCGTTGTGTAATCAAAATGGAACAGAGCAAATAGAAATATTTTCTTTTCATTTAAACAAGCAACAAATGAGATCGAAAGTATAACTGGCACATGCCTCGAAAAAAAAAGCTTATGGGGGAGTGAAAGCAAAGGCAAGAAATGGTGAACGTGATGAGTAGTAGTGATATGTGTAAGGCGAGACTTACAAAATACCAAGATGACACGCACACAGGTATGAAACGACGCACGCATCTGACAAAACTTCCAAAATTCATCGTAAGATAAACAAATTGAGAGTCAACACCATCAACAAACAATTTACTGTACATTTTGTTTGTTAGGCTACAAAAAATGTAAATTACAGCGCTAGGCTATAAATTGTTCAATATAAACACAGGCACATCAGTCGGCTGCACTTTTCAACTCGTCGAAAGGCTGAACTGACCATTGTGTCAGTTTATCGTACATTTTTAACAGGATATTCCATCTTTTCAATGCTTAGCGATTCCCTTCTAATAATCAATACATTAGACAAAAATGTGAATAAATATTCTTAATAAATAAGTGCCGAAACAAAAGATTTCTCTTTTCATGAACTCCCACTCCCACTGGGGAATGAAATCAAGAAACTTCGAGGCTTTTCGTTCTCCCCTTGGAAGTGACTGGCAAAGCATCGATGTATTGACTTGGAACTGAGTGAATCAAAATACAAAAAAAAGGAGTGTAACTTAAGCAGCTGTTTTCCGGATTAATTTCGATATAAAATGGCAACACTTTCAACAAAGCTCAATAGACTTGATTCAAGCGAACAAAAAAAAACCTTCCTTCTGCTGTTGTCGGCTTCCGCTTTCATAAATTGTTAAATGATTGATGATGGAACGGGACGCCCCCTCAGTTCGCATTTAAAGGATCGCACACTTCAATTTTTTCCTTTTGCTCTTGTCCTTCCCTCGGCCATTGCTAGTTTTGTTGTCTTCCATCTTCCGGGATCTTATTTCCCGCATCAAATCGAAGAACACCTGTTGAACACAGTGCGCATCAATAAAAAAAACCCCTGCAAATTATTACACAACAGTTTATTATTCGGATAAACAGATTGACCTAGCATTAATGCTCCGAGACCCATCCTGTTCGATTCAGCATCGAAAAATATCATAATGAAACCCAAAAAAAGGTCGAAAAGAACTGAATCGTAATATTAAAATAAACAAAAAAAACGAAAGTATCTGGAAAAAACTGAATTTTAATATGAAAACACGCACGCTAAACATTAATATCCAAATGTAACCAAAAATCTACGAAAAAAACCAAAATGAGAATGAAACGAAAGAATCTAAAAAAATTGAATCGTATTAAAACAAAAAATGAAACGAACGAACTGTTATAGGATGGATCGTTCGGGCGTCTCTCAATAATAAGGCCTTTCTCCCAATACCTCCAAGAATCATATATTCAGTTCCGTTCCAGTTAATAGCCCACAGGTAAAGATAGTAAAGAGGACCGAAGTGGTGCCGCCGGAGTCCGGAAGAGGAATAGATCGAGTGCCTCGTTGCGCGCCGGGGTCCCGATTTTCTTAACCTCCCGATCGCGGCAACGCGTCCCTCCCTCTCCCTGTTCATCAGCAGCTATCTTCCTCTTCAGATTTAATCGGAGCTGCTTCAAGTGGCTCTGCCCGATAAAAAGAAGCTCCGGAGTTCCGAGTCACAGCTCATTCCGATCGTGCCCGTAACATCACTCCCCCTTGCGAGAAGATCATGTCCTCATGATCAGGTGGCAGTGGGGGTGGTTCGGCGTTTTCCCAAGATAGGTCCTCTTCTTCTCTTGAGCGGATAGTGAGGAGGCGCGACGGGCGGTGGCGCAAGCAGGTGGGAAGGCACACTTGTGATTGCTGGGCACGGAGCGATTGGGTACTTGGTGACTGGAGTGTGGTGGAGCATGAAGCACTGGGCGTGAGCGGCGCAGGGCCTGGTTAGGCGGCAGTGGAGGGCCTGGTTAGGCGTTCGGCGGTGGGCCTGGTTAGGCGTTCGGCGGAGGGCCTGGTTAGGCGGAAGCAATCCGACATCTGTTGAGGAAGCCCCGAAGTGATGGGCCTAGGCAGCTGAAGTGAAGATGGGCGCCCGTGGAAAAATGTAGGCCATGGAGCACCGAGCCTGGGTTTGTGGTCCAGTAGGCAGTAGGCTGGCGACCATGGGAAGCGTGGGCCACGGCGCTTAGTGCTGGAGAGGAGTGGGAGAAGGTGCGAAGGAGGTCGTAATCGTATCGGTTGAAGGCGCGGCGGCGGGCACGGACAAGCGGTAGCGGACAAACGGAAGCGGACGGGCGGTAACGGACGGTTCAAAACGGACGCGCCCTAAGGAACCCCCCTACTAATTTGTACAAATTGTGATGTTTACAGTATTGAGTAGTTGATGACTAGAGTAGATACAGAGAGAAAGTGACAGAAGAGTAGTACCGACAAGATATCGCGGGGACAAATAGAGTACAGCGAAGACTAAACGTAAGACTAAGAACAAGAGTAAAGTGGAAAGTGCAGATAGACGAAGGGGGAGATGTGCTGACTGACTCCTATCAAAGGCAAGCGGTATCATCGTGGTCTTGCGGTAAGACGGTCGATTCATAATTCTCGACGTTAGTTGAGGATTGTGGATCGAATCCCCGGCGCGATTGCCGTAATTTTTGCCTTAGTCAGCAGCTCTTCAAAAGCATTTCCAAACCTATTCGTCACAAATGGCGCCCAACGTGGGGCGCCAATGTTATAGGATGGATCGTTCGGGCGTCTCTCAATAATAAGGCCTTTCTCCCAATACCTCCAAGAATCATATATTCAGTTCCGTTCCAGTTAATAGCCCACAGGTAAAGATAGTAAAGAGGACCGAAGTGGTGCCGCCGGAGTCCGGAAGAGGAATAGATCGAGTGCCTCGTTGCGCGCCGGGGTCCCGATTTTCTTAACCTCCCGATCGCGGCAACGCGGTCCCTCCCCTCTCCCTGTTCATCAGCAGCTATCTTCCTCTTCAGATTTAATCGGAGCTGCTTCAAGTGGCTCTGCCCGATAAAAAGAAGCTCCGGAGTTCCGAGTCACAGCTCATTCCGATCGTGCCCGTAACATTAATAATATTAAATAAATAAACCAAAAATAAACGAATAATGAAAAGTTCAATCGAAGATATTTTGCTAACGGAAATAGTTGAGAAGGAGCGAAACAGTCATTCGTGGAGGTGAAGACGAGAACAAGGCAATCGGACGATAAAGAGACAAATCGTAGAGCGGGCGGGTGTGAGTTGAGAGGCGAGGGGGTGGTGTTGCCAGTTGAGCAAGCGAGCGATTTCGTTGAGATGGGCGGGAAGGGTGGGAGTTCAAACGACTTCCGTTGTGTTCCCGCGTTGTACTGAGTTTCGTTAATTTTTTTAACCGTTTTTTTGCCCATTACAACCACGGGCTTCGTCCAATCGGATTGCCGAGATGGCGGGCACAACTAGATAACAAATCGGAGTTTTGTGTGAAAGAACGAATTTTTTAGACCACGTTAAAGACACAAAACGGCCCGGACGGCGGACGGACATTACAAATTTGGAATCTCCAAGTCTTGAAACGTCAAGTATCAAATTTTGAGGGGGGGTTGTAAAAGATTTTTCGTGACCGAAAACATAGGGTTATTATTCAGAATGAATAATAAACCAAAACGAAGAGACAGAAGAATGGAGGAATTGATAATCATTTAGGCGACTTGATTATTGTCAATCATTAAATTGGGGTTTCCATTGAAACGTAAACATCTCTCAAGTTTTACTCTTAATATGACATTGGCGACGATAAGCCATGGAATTGAACACGCGAAAAGAAGGAAAAGGTCCAGACGGACAATATTGATTGGAAAATGGAAAAATTTACTATCAACTAGGGTAGGTGCAAGTAGGAATACTAGAGGATGTGGTGTACAACGAGATCATCCAAAGATTGGACAGCACCTACAATGTAAAATCTAATGGGAACCTACGAATATGTTGAGATAGCAAGGTAATACTTAATGCCCACGTATTATTCTATAATAAAGTAGGATGATAGTTTCATTCAGCAGGAGGGCCCCATCATGACCAGCATTACTGTCACACTATCACTCAGGAAACCAGAAAGGAGAGCGTACCCCACTGTTCGACGCAAAACGATGAATCAGTATCGAGGTTTTTGACCTCAGAATTCCCACACCTGCGCTAACGGGACTCCCTGGCCCTTAATGGCTATGTCATTGTTTCTCTACAGACCTTCGTACCTGCAGGAAACCCACGTCTGCAGTTACTCCAACAGCGACGGATTTCCTGCTCCATCTGGGCATTCTGAAATATTATTTTCTCCCCTCTTTTTCACATTCATCTCTACAACAGACAGCTCCTCTCAAACTCATTTTCCTACGAAGTCTTGCGAAAGTCGTTCATTCTCCCAACACAGTCATCTAACACCTTCACATAATACAGTGGTCTTCAATTCTCCCGATGGACACTTGTTTCACCTCTCACTGACTAGTAATTCGGATTTCTCCTTCTTTCCCTGTACAACCAGTTTCACACCTTCAGAGCCCTACTTGTTCACGCTTATATACTCAACTCATATCCTGTTCAAGTCACCTCTTCTTTGTACATCCAAGCCTTCAAATCTTGTGATATACCTGTAAGATTCTCGCCTGACCTCGCATCTCATTTTCTTCTTAATCACAACCTCGAGTCTTGTTAGTCACTCCATGTTGTTTTTCAATCCCACAGCTGTTGTTTTAGTTACCAAGAACTTTACCTTCATCTCCCGTTTCTGCTCATTCATAATTCGTTTGTACGTTAGAATCGACTTAGTTTATGATTCTCAATACATTTTGAGCATCATTTCTTTTGTGTTATTTCGGTTTGTGGATGTTAACTCTAAGTCTTACATACCAACTCATCAATTACGAGTTCGTGCTCAAATAAAACCCGTTTCCGCGATTCATTCAAGTCTATCCTGGTCGAAACACCCACTCAGCTTCGAATGCAAGAGTATCAGGTTACAAAGCCAATCAGTAAAGTGTGCTCTACAAGTAACCAGAACCATGTGATTGGGAGATGCTTATGGGCAGCTGTACACCTTCACACCTTAAAGCTCCACTCCAACGAAAAGAAGAAAAAGAGAGACAACCTGCAATATTCATACTTTGTCAACATTTTCCCGGGTTTTCGCAGAAGTTTCGACGTATGGGACGCCCCATTGTTGAGCTCTATTTTGAGCTTCAGCCAAAGTCACCTTCCGCTTTTCATCCAAGTCTCCTTTGTTTCCCACAAGAAGAAACGGGATATTTTCGTCACTTTTGACCCTTAGTATTTGTTCCCTGAAAAACAGTCGAGCAAACAAAACATGAACTAAACTGTACATCTCCATTATCAAGCAGTCGTCTCAAGGGAGTTGAAAAGTCTATAAACAAAATAAATCAGCTAACATTTACATTTAGACACGAACGCGTGTCATGTCTTATCCTCCTTAAATTCGGCCAACAAATGTAACAAGTCACTTAAACCAGAGTTCCACCAATTGTAGTGTTAGCTGTACAGTACCCTATTTAGTAACCCACGAGTGTATGTTGTCCACTACTCTCATATCTTCTATTATTGGGTTCGTTCCAATTGGTTGTCCTGAGGTCTTCAATGACTCCTCCTCTCTTAAGATCAGACAGAAACGGGAACAAACAGGGAGGGCCGAAGAACCTCTCCCCACTCTCACTCCTCGGACTACTTCGTGAGAGTCTCGAGTGGCTCTGTCAGGATATTTCGCGAGAGTGTGGGTACGTGTGTTGTCGCCTCATTCAACTTGGCAAACCTGCTCCAGGAGTTAGGCGAACCGGCACTACGAGGATACTCTGGGAGTAACACTTGTCGGTTTACCCCGTCTTGGTGGGCTGAACTGATCCTTACTGTCTGTAAAATTTCTCCACTTCCTCCATTTATCCAGTCTCGCATGTACTCTCAATAAACTGCGCTCAAAGTCGTAATTCTTCAGTGGGGAGAGGTTCCTCGTCCCTCCCTGTTTGTTCCCGTTTCTGTCTGATCTTAAGAGAGGAGGAGTCATTGAAGACCTCAGGACAACCAATCGGAACGAACCCAATAATAGAAGATATGAAAGTAGTGGACAACATACACGCGTGGGTTACTAAATAGGGTACTGTACAGCTAACACTACAATTGGTGGAACTCTGGTTGTAAGTGACTTGTTACATTTGTCTCTTTAGTAATTTTTATTAGGGTTTAGTAGGTTCGAGCCTATGTGAAGTGTTGAAATCCCATTTGAGGTAATATTTAGTAATACACAGTCCCTACTTGTTAATGACATGGTCAGAAGCGAAACAATCTGACAACCAATCCGATACAGACATCGTGGTAATTTATTTTGGTGCTTTTTCATAAACAAAAAGTTGATCTCACTAGACAATTGTATCAATTATCGATGCAAAAACATCATAGCTGTTTTTGAAAAGATCATAACGATAACTATTAATTTTGCACTCATGGACTCGTAAATATCACATTTGACCCAATCAGCATAAACAGAAGTTCGAGTACTAGTTATTTCCGGACTCATGCGCTTTTTAAACATCTGGTGCGTTGCAACACACAACTTTCCTTAGCTCTACAACAATTCACTTTGTACATGGCTAATTCTATTTAAAAAATTCATTAAAAATTCATTTATCACTCGGTTAATTTGAACTTGGTCATACAACGCTTTACGGCAGCAGAAAGCGGTAGCGCTTACAGTTCCAGATTTTATTGTGCTGCTCGTATTCATTGCAAGACCATTATTGAGCAATTGGTACGCAGAAAAAAATGTGCTGTAAACACAAATTTTTCGAAGAAGGATAGTAATCACTTTTGTAGAGTTATTGGGTTAACACTTTTAGAACTGGTAATAAGCGAAACGGCAGTAGTTGAAATTCAGGAATTTCTGGAGTAACCCCCGTGTATCTCATGAGCGTTTTTAAACACTCACCCTTTAGGTGTTGGATTGGACTACAATACCAATTTTTTTTTACATTCTACAAGAACTCCAGCGGAGTTTATAAGGAAAAAACTGCGCGAAAAACGCTTTTGGTCGAAAATTTTGATAATTTATTGTGCTGCTCTCGTTATTTTCCCACGAATGAGAATTTTATGGTATCATCGCCTTATTTAGAGCTATCAATATAAAAAATTTAATCGAAATCGTTAGAGCCGTTTTTGAGAAAAAAAAGTTGGTGTTTTGATCACTATGATGACTATAGTTAACTTTCGGTGAATTTTGTTCATACCCTTATTTTTGCGTCCCATGGTAACCTGTAGGCTAGACATCAAGTTCCAGCTGATTTGGTACAGTTGTTTTCTCTAAAAACCGCGTTAAATTCGATTACGTCGAAAATTTTGATAATTTATTGTGCTGCTCTTGTCATTTTCCCACGAATGGAAATTTTATGGTATAATTACCTTATAGAGAGCTATCAATATAAAAAATTTAATCAAAACCGTTAGAGCCGAGAAAAAAAATATTTGGTGTTTTGATCACTATGATAACTATAGGTAAATTTCGGTGGATTTTCTCATACCCTTATTTTGGCGTCCCATGGTAACTTGCGGGCGAGATATGAAGTTTGAGCTGATTTGGTACGGTGGTTTTCTCTAAAAATCGTATACATACACACACACACACACACACATACACACAGACCATTTTCCCAAATAGTGTTTTTCGGACTGAGGTATGTCTGAAACGTAAAGATCTGAAGAAAACTCAAAAACATTTTTTCAGCCGATTACATAACTTTCCTTTCTACTTCGTAGATCCAAGGAAAGTAAAAAATCAATTGTCTGACCTACTCCCAATAGCTATGAAAGTAACTATTGGCCGATATTAAACCGGTAAATATGAGTAATATATGTAAAATGTGCGTAGTCATTGAGAGGCGCAAGTGAATGCCCATCTGAAAGCAACGAGTACAAATCTATAATCCATAAGTGATTGGTAATAGATCAACTTCTGCAAATTTCATCGAGTGACTGACGTGTTTGTTGGGTGTTCAAAACATGAAAACGTATGAAGGACTGTAGTAGGTGCGTCGTTTCGAAAATGCTCAACATATTGTGGAATAAACAGAAAATCGCAGGCAATTTCGGACAATTGGATCACGAACCTCAAACCGTGCACAGAAGATATTGCCACACATGAACGGATCGAGATTTACGAAACCAAGGCTATTCAGAAAGACGTACTATGTAAATGGGATTGTTTACTCCGAGGGCACATAATTCTTCATTGTCGTGCCATGGTAAGTAGCAGTAACGTCTGCTTTGAGATCGTTGAAAGCAAAACTCCCCTTGCGACACTCATCGATTGGTGGAAGGTATAAATCAGCAGTAACACCGTTAGAAAAATATTAAAGAAAATAGTGGTTTGGCAATGAATCAGCCGAGAGGGGATCATGTGTTGGGATTTGAAGTTGGAGCGATGCGCCTCCAACAATTAACGCACGTTCAACGACGAAAGAACGGCAAAGTTCAATCTGTCAACACTAAAATTTACTTGAAATGTCGTTTTGAAGAAATAAAAAATTGTAGTTAAGGTAACTTTGTGAGGAAAAAGAAACATTAAATTCAAGGGAGTTCTGACAGATTTGATAAAAAAAAATGGAAGTAGAATTTCCTTCTACGTTATTCTCCTTTGCACATCACAACTCTGTGGAAGGTAAAAGGTAAAGACTTTCAACAAAACCTCGAACGGAAACTTGGGCCACGAAATATGTGATCGCCTCGCATTGATAGGTCAATGGGTAGTCAGACCACAAGAAGGAAATACATATTTCGTTTTAACATCACGATTTCGCTTTCATCAAGATAGCATTAATACAAATAAATAGCCCACTTGTGGGGATAAGCTAGTTGTTTTCAGGTCAAGTTTCTAAACTGTGCTCGTGTCTACATTGTCCACCTTATTTCAATATAAACTTATTTCTGCCATTTCGCTATTATTGAAAGCGTAAGCCGTTACCTGAATTCCTGGGTGGCTTGAAAACTTTCTTCTTCTGTGATTGAAAAGACGCACAGGAATCCTTCCCCGCTTCTGAAGTAGTTGTCCCTGTGGGGAGCACGAAGAAGAAATTATTCATTCCGAAAAGCTAGATGGCGTAAGTAGCTACTGTGAGCCCCTTAAGAGAGCCATAGTAGAGGCCCAGATTTGTTAAGTCTGGCAAGTAGAAATATACGGTCACACAACTATCACTCTAGCAAACAATCCAATTGTGTTTCACTGAGTTTACATAAATTTAGTAAAATATTACAGAAACTGGTAGTTTCGCAATTTATTGAATTACCCCTACTAATGTTAAGACCTTTATTGAGAAACGATTGCGTAGATAATTTATAAAACTTCCAACACGAGTCCTTTTGAAACATTCGTATGTATATTTCTGGAATTATAGAGGAAACTCGGCGAAAAAAAAAAAAAATTAGTCAAAGAAACGACCGTCCGTTTGAATCAGGAATTTCTGAAGTTGCTACTTATCTTATTACGTCCCTCGAACACTTTCAACAGGGGGGAGCTAAGGAGCTCCAATTTAGTTTTTAAAAATGCCCGTTTTTTTAGCCAACTCCGTGATCCAGCAAAATTGGATAACGATAAAAATGCAAGTTTGACGATGAAAATTGAAAAAATTCGTGAAATCTTGGGCGAGGGCAAAAACGCCAACGTGAGGAGTATTTCTCGCAATAAACGGAATGTTGTGTAACTATTAAATCGTGTCGTTCTGAAGATACCAAGCTACAACTGCTTTTCCTAACAATTATTAAATACGACGAGGGTTATTTATAGATTTTGTAAGTTCTGAGGCCGATCAATTAGTCATTGGATTAAATGTATCAATTAAAACCGTCACCAAACAGAAAGTTTAGTTTTGAATCAGTTACATTCAATCTTCGTTATGTGAGAATTAACCACTAAGAAATATATTGGACTCGAGGGGTTCAAATATGAAGGCGAATTGAACCTGTACATTTCGAGATGACCGCCGGTTTTCTTACATCCCCGCCATCACTAATGGATGGAAACGGCCAATAACTTAATTGTTGTGTCTCAAAAAAACAAAAAACCAAAAGAACTCGATCGGTTCAATTGTTCTCCCACACGTTTGACCACATACACACGCCACCCATCGAAATTAAAGGTTATCCAAAAGGACTTCAAAAATCGCACGAATAATTTGTTTTTGACTAATTACAACACTTTACGAATGGCACTTTACAAGATTCGGGTATGTACAGCGGACTATGCAAATGATACGCTGCCCTTTAGAAAGAACAGTTTAACTGGGACTGAAGTTTCGTAACGGTATTGATTTCAACTTCACCACCATCCTACGAAACTCCTGGACTTATGTAACTGTCTAACCCACCTGTTAGTGATTTTCCAACTTATTTGCGCGTTTCATTTGTTTCTCCGTCTCCAATATGAAAAGGAAGTAACACGATTCTCGTAGCTAAACGAACTGTTTATTTACATTTATATGTCAAGCATTTTATAATCATTCATAATTGTAGAACCCCCCTCACCCTCTTTGGAAAAGTAAAAATTTATTTAAAATGCAGCCCCCACTCAATATTTTCAGTCAAATCAGTAATTTAATAAATTTTCAAAATTCGATTCGGACTGCTCCTCATTGCCCGATTTATCAGGTTAAGACGCCAAATTGGATGAACCAGTTTTGAACCGAATTTAAATACCCCCCCCCCTCACTTCCATAGTAATGAATGAAAATTATTGAGCATTTACGCTATGCAAATACCTCCTTAGTACCTATAAAAGCCGATTGGAATTTTTCAGGATTATTCATCACAATAAAAAAGTAAACAAGTAAGAAGTGGAAGAGAAAAAATCAGGAATACCCGTGATGTTCCCACCCGGTATAATCCGACAGTTAGGTTCGAGGGTGTTGGCAAGAGCTAACTAGTCAGACCAAAGATTCGATCGCATTTGTTTACATTTTGTTGGCTCTATTTGCTTTCAACACGCCCACATTGATACTATAACACTCATAATTGCTACGGTGTAATCTAGTCCCATCCAAATGCGCTCGCGGTATATAACAACAGTTTCCCTCGGACGAAGAAGAAATTAAGAAGCCGTAAACCGAAAAGGCCTTAGGGCTTCGTGCTCCCGACAATAAATCGAAAGTGATTCCAGAACCCACCGTCAGAGCAGTTACGCGCTTGAGAAAGTAACTTCTATAAACAATTTTTCTTCTCATCGTCGCCGCTCGAAAGGTTTTCTATTTTTGAAAGGATAACCTGAGAGCCTGGATTCCTTCTTTCGCTCTCAAACAGTTGTAAACTGAATTGTTTCGACCTTATAGGCTGAGAAGGCTTAGGCAAACTAAATACTCAACTCCCTTGGCTACGATTCTGACCGCTCTACAATCCCTATTACCGATTAAGTTATCGCTTTGTTTAGTTGCATTTTAATTACGTCTAAATGGATTTCTAAAATAAAATATCTGGTGCGTAGCAACACACAACTTTCCGCCACCCCTTTAAGTTCGAACACCACCTACATAGGCGGGCGCTATATCTTCGTTCAACGCATTTTTACAGGAACATTTATGGAGAACAAAATGTAGGGACTAGTTAGCTCAGAGTAATCCGTAAGTTTGATCGAAATCGTTAGAGCCGTTTTTGAGAAAATTGGAATATTCGATAAATTAATATTCAACAAATCTCCTTTTCTGAGTTAACTTGGCTTATATCTCCGTTCAACATATATACACAGAAATAATTATAGAGAACAAAATGTGGGTATGGGTGACTAAAAGACACTCCATTAGGATTTATCACATCTTGTGAAAAAGTTACCCTGGAATTTACGGAAATGTTCGAAAAAACGTTATTTTTGACACATTTTGATTTTTATTTCTGTTCAATGGACCGCCACAGGAACATTTATTGAGAAGAATATGTAGGTATTAACTATTTGAAAACATCGTGCGAGTTTGGTGAAAATCGCTGAAGCTGTTTTGCCAAAAAGTGTAAAAAGCCTATTTTTGCTTGAGGGGCCTATATCTCCGTTCACCGTATTTTCATGGAGATATGTATGGAGAAGAAAAGTTAGGTATTGATCAGGAGAAGATAATTTGTAAGTTTAATCAAAATCGATAGAGCCCTTTTCGAGAAAAATGCGAAAAACCCTAGTTTTTGGTACATTTCCGTCCCCCACACCCCCTTCCCATCGGCCGAAATCGTCCATAACCTTATTTTGGTGTCTACAAAAAATAAGGAACAAAACAAACAAGAACCAGCTCAATCGGATCAGCCGTTCTCCCGCAAATCGAACTACAGACACACACACGGACCACGCGCCGAAATTAGGTTTTTTAGACTCAGTAGGGTCTGAAATGTAAAGATCTGAAGAAAACCCAAATTTTTCTTTTGGGCCGATTACTATATTCCCTAGATTCCCTTCGGGTAGCGGAAAGTAAAAATTCCAGGCTTTTCACTTGTCCTGCTGACAAATCGTGCTCACGTGTACTCTCTTGTTCTTATGAAGCGGAAAGTAAACTTTTAGAGCTAAAAAAGTCTTTCAAATCTTTACATGGTGCGTACATACACCTTCATTCGGCACGAGGCGCAGCAAAAGATAACAGATGCCTCGGCAGTTTGAGTGTACCAAACTACAGTCCACACAAGATGTTATTGTTGGCATCCGCAATGTTTCCTTGTAGGTACCGGAAACGCTAGGACGAAGCAGTTCTCATTGACGTAAGAGAAGAGTTTGATAACCTATGGTGGCTGGAGCTACTCAAAGCTAGCCTATCATAAGATATCTGCTAACCAGATCTACCACGAGTGAATGGATACACATCTCCGTCCAAAGATCCTTTGAGGAGGGGTTAAGATTAAAAAACCAGCCTCTCGCACTGCCTTCCCAGGAGCCACATGGAGATTGACAGCGAGCATTATGCTTGTGTGGACAACCTGACTGCTGATCTGTGCGCAGTTGGTCCGCCACATTGAGTGGAAACAACATCATGTACTACACCAAGTGGTGGCATGCACAGTAGAGTTTTCTCGTTGCAAGTGGCACACGAGAAAACTCAACTCATTCACTTAGAAGGAAACTAAATAGCCAACTATCGATATGTTTCAGTCCTTCTTGAGAAGCAATTCAAGACTTAGGCATCTTGAAAAACTCGTTTCACAGCCTTTCCGCAGAATTGATTCCAGGCAGCAGACACGAACCTTTTTGTATTATTTAACTAAGATTGTGAAATAACTAAAGATAACTAATGGGTATTTAGGGCATTAAATCCTTCACGCAAGCTGAGATAAAAACGGTAAGGTTAGTTGGTTGGCGATAAAAATATAAGAATTTACATGGGGGCTATGGAAAGTTGTGAAATGCGCCACGCCCTACGTGTTCTTTCATAACTTTAGTTCAATCGAAGCATATTTTGATGAGTAATTCAAGAATCGGAGGTTCAAAATTACAATTCGTTGCAAACGAAATAGAATTAAAGAAGATTTGAAGAAAAAAGTAGCATAAATATTAATAAGTAAACCGCCAAGTTCTAGTGACATTCGCGGTGGATTAACAGCCGACAGCTCTCATGCGAGCCACAATGCACTCATACATCAATCTTCATGTTTCATTTTTCAACGAAAGTTTGTTTAAAATCCAAAGTGTACAGATTTTAAAATGTATTATGTTTTCTCACCGAATTGCTGCATAGTCTTCTTGACCCGCTGTATCAAGGATGTCAATTTGTACTTCTTCACCGTCCAAAATAACTTTTTTCCTGTACGAATCAGCCTTCGTAGGTTCGTAATTCTCTACAAACTGAAACATAAATGAGAACAATTACCGTTAAAAGCCCGCTCACGTTCAAGCGGCGACGTGAAGGATAAGGAGGATGCTTTATCAGGACCTTCGTCAAAGTTGAGCGAAGTTCCTCATTTTAATAAAACGGCCCTCGTAAGTTGTGACCTGAATGAACGTTGATTGATCAAATAAAAGTAGAATCGTAGCAACTGCTACGCCACACGCCAGCTCACTCCTTCCCTCACGTGATAGCTTTTTTCTGACGTCGCCAGTTTTTCGGATAGTTGATTTATTTGAATCAAGTTGTTAGCACTTAAACGTCCGTTCCTGAAAGTGGCACCACCTTCAGCTTCGAAACAAACCTTGTAAACTCCCCCTCCCCCTTCACAATATCTGAACCCTAACAAAGGAAGTGGACGGGGAAATAGGATATTACAGTACGCAATCGACGGGTTCTACAAACCTTCCAGTTCTTTCTTACCACACTCATTCAACCAACGCCATTTATTTCTGTATTGTACGGTACATCGTACATGTGTTCGGTAATGTTTAGTTATAAGGTGTTCGACACGTATTTTGAAAGATTGTGCAGTCGTTCAATTGATTTGTTTGTCACTTTACTTGGCTCTACAAAGTAGAATGGAAAGTTATGTAATCGACTGAAAAATCTTCAGATCTTTACGTTTCAGACCCTACTGAGTCCGAAAAACACTACTTGCGAAAATGGTCTGTGTGTGTGTGTGTCACTAAAGTGTGTCTGTGAACGATTTTTAGACAAAACGGCCGTATCAAATCAGCTCAAACTTGATATCAAGCCCTCAGGTTACCATGGGACGCCAAAATAAGGGTATGAGCAAAATCCAACGAAAGTTTACTATAGTTATTAATACTCTAACGATTTTGATTAAATTTGTTATATTGATAGCTCGTAATAAGACAATTATAGCATAAAATTTCCATTCGTGGGAAAATTACGAGAGCAGCACAATAAATTACCAAAAGTTTCGACAAAACTAGATTTTAGCACGATTTAAAAAAAATATAAACTCCGCTGAAATGTCACTAGAATGTTAAAAAAATTGGTATAGTAGTCCGATCCAATACCTATAGGGTGAGCGTTAAAAAACGCTCATAAGATATAAGGGGGTCACTCCATAAATTCCAGAATTTCAACTACCGCCGTTTGGCTTACACAAGTGATTACTATCCTCTTGAAAAACATCGGGTTTACAGTCTCATTAATTCACTGTGTACCAATTGCTCAACAACTGAAATGAGTACGAGCAGCAAAATAAATTCCGGAACTGTAAGCGCTACCGCTTCCTGCTGCTGTTGTTTGGTCAATTTCAAATGAATTGAAGTTAAAATATCTGGTGCGTAGCAACACACAACTTTCCGCCACCTCTTTAAGTTCGAACACCACCTACATAGGCGGGCGCTATATCTTCGTTCAACGCATTTTTACAGGAACATTTATCGAGAACAAAATGTAGGGACTAGTTAGCTGCGAGTACTCCGAAAGTTTGATCGAAATCGTTAGAGCCGTTTTTGAGAAAATTGGAATACCGATAAATTAATATTCGACAAATCTCCTTTTCTGTGTTAACTTGGCTCTTATCTCCGTTCAACATATATATATACAGAAATAATTATAGGGAACGAAATGTTGGTATGGGTGACTAGAAGACACTCCACTAAGATTTATCACATCTGGTGAAAAAGTTACCCTGGAATTTACGGAAATGTTAGAAAAAACATTATTTTTGACATATTTTGATTTTTATCTCTGTTCAATGGACCGTCACAGGAACATTTATTGAAAAGAATATGTAGGTATTAACTATTTGAAAACATCCTGAGAGTTTGGTGAAAATCGCTGAAGCCGTTTTACCAAAAAGCGTAAAAAACCTATTTTTGCTTGAGGGGCCTATATCTCCGTTCACCGTATTTTCATGGAGATATGTATATAGAAGAAAAGTTAGGTATTAATCAGTAAAAGATAATTTGAAAGTTTAATCAAAATCGTTAGTGCCGTTTTCGAGAAAAATTCGAAAAACCCTAGTTTTTGGTACATTTTCGTCCCCTTCCCATCGACCGAAATCGGTTTTTTTGGTGTCTACGAAAAATAACGAACAAAAAAAAAAAAACCAACTCGATCGGATCAGCCGTTCTCCCGCAAATCGAACTACAGACACACACACGGACCACGCGCCGAAATTAGGTTTTTTAGACTCAGTAGGCCTCAAAACGTAAAGATCTGAAGAAAACTCAAATTTTTTTTTTGGCCCGATTACTATACTTTCCTTCCCTTCGGGTAGCGGTAAGTAAAAAACCATGTACATAAGTGAATTGACGTAGAGCTAAGGAAAGTTGTGTGTTACAACGCACCAGATATTTCTCACACAGCGCACAGAAAAAGAATCGAATTTAAAGGAATTTGTCCCTTAGTAATTTCCAGTTCGGCTTTCTTATGAATGATAAACAACTAAATACACTATAATAAGCTGCATTGAGATTTAGATATGTCAAGAAATGTCGCGATTCAGATACGTCAAGAAGAGAGCGCAGATTAACGACGGGACTGGAAAATTGGGAGCAGCCACACAGGGCATCAACCTCCTGCATTCTTCGGTTAATAAAGGTTGGCAAGTTCATTAGGAGGTCAGTAGAGGTGAGAACGTTAAATTTCGTTCACGTATAACTACCAGTTAGAAATGGAGAGAAGTGGACCGAGCAGACCGCACTATTGTCTACATTTACCTCATATTTTCAAAATTGATTTTATAGTCACAAAAACCATGTGCGCGTTATAGCAGATGAAATTCAAATTGGACTACTTTATCACTGCAATAATACTTATAGTTGGGGGTTTCGGCTCGACCCACAGCAGCAATGAGCCACCTGGAAAGACCAGCTTTCAGCAAGCGTCCTGTCACACACTACATTCCAAAAACAACACTATTGCGAACTTCAATAGTGTCTGCGGTTATTTTATGCTTATTAAATACACGATTGTTCTTGTTAGCTTTCAACAAACAGCTGAACCGAGTGTCATTGGCTCAGTCATGATGATGAATGTGACGTGCGAACGCGTAGACGATGCATGTTGGTCACCCACCCTTATACATTGATCACTGAGGCTATTGAGAGGACGAAAATAATTTTAAATGAATGAAGAATTAAAATAAGTATTAGAATTTTGACAAATTACTTTCGAACGGCTTGGCAGTGAATACCAATGCTCTCACAATTCATTTATTTCAAACGCTAAGCGGATACACCGTTTAAACCTCCTTAGAACGCCTTAGACGCAGATATCTCGGATAAGCTCATTAAAGAACGGATGCCGTTCACAAAGAGCTTTCACTATTAGTTGTTTCACACTCTTCAAGCTGAAATTGAAGAGGCTTGTTGTTTAACAAGCTATGACCCCCATCTCAGCTTCTTAGTCAGATGAGACGTGATTAAATGGAAGGAAAATATCTCCCCGAGGATCGCTCGAGCCAAAAAGAAAGCCCATTGAAGTTCTTAGAAAGCTGAGTTCGACAAAAAACATAGTCTACTGTTCAAATCAAATGGCGCGAACGCTACTGGAGTTGATCGTATTTGGTAATAGCTTTCTCGAAATCCTCCGATGAATAAACCCGAATAACCCAAAACAAAGCAGCCCAATAGAATTCTGGGAGTCGTCTCCATCACCGGTCAAAGCGAAGAAGAACACTGCTCTAAAGAATGGTATGAAAAGGAAATAATCGAAAATTGTAATTAAAGGGAGAAAAATGGGAGGGTAAGACAACACACAGCGTTCCTAATATCAACCCACCCAACTAAATTTGTTTTGGAATATCAAGTAGTCAATTGGAGGAGCTGGCTGATATCAACTCTACAATATGCACAGACAACCTGCCTTTCCATTACCGCTACATGATATTACAGCCTAACTGCATACGTTTTTGAAGCTCAACAACATAACGTCTGTTTCCTTGTCAAAATGACTGTTCCTCAACACTCATAAGTTATATCAGTCGCATTGGCTCAGCGTCCACAGAATCCAGACCTGTGGAGGACCAGTAGGTTATCATTTAGCCAGTCTCCCTAGGGAGAGCTGTTAACGTAACCACCCATACAATCTGGTAGGAGTTCATAATCTAGTTTTCCACCTGATCTAACAATTTACTTAAGGGGGGGGGGGATTCAAAAAGAAGATCAACTGTGTCGATGACCTTCTTCGCAAACAAGACTGTTACAGTTAAATAAATATTGAAAGCGATACCGCACTAAGAGAGTTGGGGAGTTAGTACGATATCAAGCCGAATACAATTGGAACAGGGTTTTATTCTCAACTACATTCGGGATGTTTTACCACCACAAACAGGGAACTGGGTGGGAGCGAACACGAGCAAGGGCGATACGGAAATTGGCTCGGTTTCAACTGACGGCAGCGAAGTCTCGAGCGAATCGGGGCATTTGAGGCGCCCAGTCAGCACAAATGCCCTGGACAAACCTCCGTTGAATGGAAGGGTTTGGTTCGTCCCGGTGCAGGACGAAACAGTTATAGGTTTGCTTTGTAGCAGTCAAGGTAGGTTTGGCAGCTCTTCCAACAACTTTCACTCACTTTTGTAGGAACAAAAGTGGAGCAGGATGGAGAGTCTTTGAGAGAAAAGAAGTGGATTGCCATGCCCTGTATGGAACTAGCTTGTTCAGTGGTCTGGCTTAACCCACTTCTGACGAACCCCATGTTGACGGAAAAACTCGTGTCACGTAGCTTCAAGGAGGATTCCCATCACGGTTGCCATTTATCTAACGTCCGTACATCTAACGTGGCAAGTTATCGTTCAAAGGAGAGGTCTACACAGAGTTCTCTCCAGAGCTGGTGTGGCTCAACAACTAAAGTAAATATATGTACAGGCTACACCTCCATTAAAAATAAGGAATTGATTGTGAAGCTGAAGGTAGTAATGAATTAAAACATTACTGAGCGGCACTTCGCAGGTTGGAAGTTTTTCCAATACGAGCAAACAGATATAAGTCTAAATAAGCTAGCTACATCGCTCCAAATTAAAATGTGTTGTGCCTTCGGGTGAGATGATACATTGAGTGTTTATCGACCAGAGACGAATTACCAAGTTTGTTCAGTTTGGCTAACGGGCATATAGGTAGTTTTCATTTTGAGAGAACGCCAACCGTTGTGCACCGGTTCAAGCACTTTTGACGGCTTTGATAATTCCACTAGCACGTGAACACCTCTGTGATATCGGTACGACGATTAAAAATCTTCGCTATTGGAAATACGGGATCATATTCCCAACCGACCACTCGAAGGAGTTATGAACAGCAGAAGGCACTCGAAATCCACTGAAAGTGAAAGCCGGGCGTAACAAAGGAGATTAATAACCGAATATACGCTCAAGGTTAAGCCCAGGTAATGACTCACTGGCGCCTCAGCTAGTGACTCAACCGGATCGACTCAACCAGGTCGGTAAATAAGTAAAATAACTATCCAATGAGTTGACAAAACGAGGAAATTGCATTACATAAAGATAAGTAGACAATTCTACAATAACTAGTCAGTCACTTTTACCCATCTTTGCATTTTTTCCTCAGCTACAAAACAAGGCTAATGACGCCGGTTCAAAAAATTTAGAACCCTAATTTTTAACAAATGATTACATTGGTATCCGCTCCCTACGACAATAATTATGTTTTACTTTATTGGTTATGGATGTATGTTATGCTGTTGTGTGCTTGACCCTACGAGTCGATCCCGGAAGGGATTTTCGTCTCCCACACTCTTTCGTGACACCCATAAGTCTGTTATTAGCCCCACTTGCAAACGCTCGAAGACTCTCGATGGTGATGTATTAGCCTCGCTGGTTGCACAGCTGTTATATTATTATGTTATGTTTGATCACAGGACCGGCGAGGATGTTTCGATGTAGTTGATCGAATCTGGACTCAGCGAGACTGACTGTGCCACGGTATATGCGGCAAAAATTACCTCTATAGTAACCTACATTGAACGTGTTATAGAACATGTGTTTCTAGGGTTCAACAAAGTCATGATTTGTCATCATAGCAAATACAGATATCAACTACCCAGCAAAAATACATTACCCTATGGATAAAATAAAAGAAAATGTAAACTTTCTTCACATCTAGATGCATTCGGCGATTACCGCCGCTCTATCAACTACTCTCAAATACGTATTTCACTTTAGTTCTTGTGTTAACGTTTAGTAACGAGAAATTAGAAGCGCATAATAATTCGAGATTTATCAGTAAAACACTAAAAATCGACTTTAGTAGACATTTTTGATAATTTATCGAGCTGCTCTCGTTATTTTCATATATACGAACGTTTCAGTCAATCGCGTAATTGTAATTAGTCGTTGTTTACCATTTGGTTCTTTGCGTTTTGACGATTTAACCGTCATTCAATAAAATGACCTAGAATTAGAAGTGAGTCTAATAATGTACGAGTACAATGAGCTTGCAGTAATATTTGTTACAAGAGAATTTGATTGAATATTGTAAATGCATTGAACTCTTCTAGGCATTATCAGTTATTACTGATACATGGAGAAGAGCGGGATAAATAAAGGATTTATTCATTTCTAGTTATTAGTCAACCCTCGCATTTGTGGCCAGTAAACTTCTCATGGAAATTCTCTCCACTTTTCCGTACGAATTATGAATAGTTAAACATAAAAATTGGACGCTGTATGAACTGTTTTCACGTTGATCGACAAGCGAGGAATGTGCGTATATGGAGGTTTAAAAAAATGTTCGAAAACGCCTACCTCATCGTACATGAACTGAAGGGTCAAAGCAGACTTTCCAACGCCACCACTTCCGACCATGATGACTTTGTGAAGCGCAGGTTGAATAGCCGGCTTTTTGGACATGATTAGCAACGAATCCGAGCCGTGGTGTGAAGGTCTGAAAAGAAAATATGATTTCTGCACAACAATGTCACTTCATTTTGTCGTAATAATTCATCTTGAATCACATTATTATTCAAATTATAATCATTTAATGGAGTTCAACAGTTCATCGTTAGAATAAAATTTAATTTCCTAAACAGTACTCCAGTTTTATCATTCCACAACCCTAAGATGAAGAAAAGTACCTTAATCGGCGGAAAAACTGTGTCTTAAGCACAAATACTTAGGTTGGTGCTATAGTGATTAGAGGGACCGAATATAGCAATAATATCAAACATAGAATACAAGTTGCCGTTGCTCAAAACAACTATACGGATATATCTTTGGGGTACATTCACAGCGAGCTTGGAGAAGGAGGGGTAGGTGTATTATAGATCTTTGGATCGCCAAGACCTACAAGGCGCCAACCACTGAAGCAATCCAAGTGACTGGCCAGTTATCCATTGACAAAGCCATTGAGTGCATGGTGGTCGAGTAAAGAGCGAAAAGAGAGCTGCGCCCACTTTGGGCCAGGGAACTGCACTAGGAGGAACCCCAGACTGGGGAAATCCACATAGACCTCTTAATTGAATGAAAACTGGCATCGCTAGGTGAATGAGAATTAGAAAAATGGTAAGCGAGATGAGAGTCCTCGTCGAAGGGACGTGACACTATTAGTTTTTTCCCAACATCCCTGAACGTCTTGCGAGAAAGTGGGTTGAGCCATACGACTGGACGAGCCTCTTCTATACGTTCAGGTAATGACACCTTCAAAGCTTCAATGCCGGGCAGTGTTAAGGAAGAGTCATTTCAATAAGAAAACAGACCTACAGTGTAGGGGGGGGGGGGGTTCTATTGACGAATGGATTAAGCTTGTACGAGAAAATCGGAACACATACTTCTGTAGAATACAGCTATTGTAAACGGTTCGGAGCGTTGGCGTCGAATTTGCACCCAGTTGGGTGCAACCACACACACACACACCCCAGGAGACGTACCGAGAACGATACAAAACATTCAATAATTCTGGGTATTTAAATTGTGACTAAGCGGAAGCCGTCGCATACGTTTGCCCGAAGAGGAGTGTTACATGCAATGAGAGCACAGACTATATACGACGCCACTAGCAAACTTTTCTTTGGCGCGAACACAATCCAAACTTAGTAACACATTACTGGCAAACTTCTGGACCTTGACTATCATAATATTACACCTACTCGTACCTAAACGTACTCTGCAGTCAACAGATTCAAAGGAGGCCGACTTTCCAGCAGATAACAATTACTTTCTACACGAAAGTAAAAGCTGGTAAAGTAATTTTCGGTAGCTGCGGCCCTAAGCAAGGCACACGGGAGTATCAGAGTTGAGATCGTTTATTGTCGTTTGTTCATATTGTTTGTTGGCTGCGACCTCCTTCGCACTCCCCGATTTTTTCTCACGTCTCTTGCTCTGCTTTTTCGAAAATAGGGCAGAAATCCTGCGATGGACAAGTGGGTGAGCCTTGGACCCACCAGAATTCCGTTGTGCGTACATTAGCGGGTCACTGTCTCTTTCTCCCGAGGAAGAATTCTTCCAAGAAGTTTCTCGACTCAAGGCCTCCACTATCTTTCTTGCATAACTAAGTGCTGACCGGATAAAGCACTTTTACTTATTTACAAATGGAGGGGATAATGGAGGTTCTCTGTTGCTAAGCTTAGGATGTAATTTGTCCCGATTCTAAAAGCGAATTCAGCGCTTTTTACTTTCCTTGCTCTACGAAGTAAAGGAGTTTTCTTCAGATCTTTACGTTTCAGACCCTCCTGAGTCCGAAAAACACTATTTGGGAAAATGGTCTGTGTGTGTGTATGTGTGTTTGTGTCACTAAACAGTGTCTGTGAACGATTTTTAGAGAAAACCACCGTATCAAATCAGCTCAAGCTTCATATCTCGCCCGCAGGTCACCGTGGGACGCCAAAATAAGGGTATGAACAAAATCCACTGAAAGTTAACTATAGTTATCATAGTGATCAAAACACCAAATTTTTTTTTCTCAAAAACGGCTATAACGATTTTGATTAAATTTTTTACATTGGTACCTCCCAATATGGCAACTATATTATAAAATTCCCATATATGGGAAAATGACGAGAGCAGCACAATAAATTACCAAAACTTTCGACGAAATCGGTTTTAGCGCGGTTTTTGGAGAAAACAACCGTACCAAATCAGCAGAAACATGATGTCTAGCCTACAGGTTACCATGGGACGCAAAAATAAGAGTATGGGCAAAATCCACCGAAAGTTAACTATAGTCATCATAGCGATCAAAACACCAAATTTTTTTTCTCAAAAACGGCTATAACGATTTTGATTAAATTTGTTATAGAGATAGATCTCAATAAGACAATTATACCATAAAATTCCCATTCGTGGGAAAATTACGAGAGCAGCACAATAAATTACCAAAAGTTTCGACAAAACTAGATTTTAGCACGATTTAAAAAAAATATAAACTCCGCTGAAATATCACTAGAATTTAAAAAAAAATTGGTTTTGTAGTCCAATTCAATACCTTTAGAGTGAGCATTTAAAAACGCTCATAAGATATGAGAGGGGTCATTCCATAAATTCCAGAATTTCAACTACCTCCGTTTCGCTTACTACCAACTCTAAACGTTTTTACTCAATAACTCTGCAGAAGTAATTACTATCCTTCTTCAAAAATCGTGTTCACAGCCTCATCAATTTTCTGTGTACCAATTACTCAACAACTGAAATGAGTACGAGCAGCAAAATAAATTCCGGAACTGTAAGCGCTACCGCTTCCTGCTGCTGTTGTTTGGTCAATTTCAAATGAATTGAAGTTAAAATATCTGGTGCGTAGCAACACACAACTTTCCGCCACCTCTTTAAGTTCGAACACCACCTACATAGGCGGGCGCTATATCTTCGTTCAACGCATTTTTACAGGAACATTTATCGAGAACAAAATGTTACCTCCCAATATGGCAACTATATTATAAAATTCCCATATATGGGAAAATGACGAGAGCAGCACAATAAATTACCAAAACTTTCGACGAAATCGGTTTTAGCGCGGTTTTTGGAGAAAACAACCGTACCAAATCAGCAGAAACATGATGTCTAGCCTACAGGTTACCATGGGACGCAAAAATAAGAGTATGGGCAAAATCCACCGAAAGTTAACTATAGTCATCATAGCGATCAAAACACCAAATTTTTTTTCTCAAAAACGGCTATAACGATTTTGATTAAATTTGTTATAGAGATAGATCTCAATAAGACAATTATACCATAAAATTCCCATTCGTGGAAAAATGACGAGAGCAGCACAATAAATTATCAAAATGTTCGACGAAAAGCGTTTTTAGCGCAGTTTTTTCCTTATAAACTCCGCTGGAATTTTTGTAGAATGTTAAAAAGAATTGGTATTGTAGTCCAATCTAATACCTAAAGGGCGAGTGTTAAAAACGCTCATGAGGTACATGGGGCTCACTCCAGAAATTCCTGAATTTCAACTACTGCCGTTTCGCTTACTACCAGTTCTAAACGTTATTACCCAATAACTCTGCAAAAGTAATTACTATCGTTCTTCAAAAAATTTCTGTTTACAGCCTCATTAATTATCTGTGCACCAGTTGCTCAATAATGGTCCTGAAATGAGTACGAGCAGCACAATAAAATCTGGAACTGTAAGCGCTGCCGCTTCCTGCTGCCGTAAAGCGTTGTTTGACCAAGTTCAAATTAACTGAGTGATAATTGATTAAATGGAATTAGCCTTGTACAAAGTGAATTATTGTAGAGCTAAGGAAAGTTGTGTGTTGCAACGCACAAGATATTTCATTTCATAGTGCGTCCACTATATTCTACCACCAAAAGCCGTGAATATACTTTTGGGTCACTTGAACGCCATCCTGTGGCGAATTTGATGCCAGAATGCTATTTCCGCGTTCATTACAGCTAACACTAAGTCATGCGCGTATACAATTACTTTCTGACTGTGTCTGAAGAAGTGGTAGGATACTGTGTCAATCAACTTTGAATCTCTGTTAAGCTCAATATGTTAAATATGATGATAATAATGTGTTTTCTCTTGGTTTACGGCTTCATGTTGTGCGTCTTGGCAACACGGAGTTCACACTCTGGATCCACGAACTAGCTCAAGTCGAGTCACAACAGTTCGTAGGAAGCAAATCAAGCTTTTACAGATGGTGTGGCCTCACTAAAAACGCCGTGAAGGACTACATTATATTTTCTGGAGCTCTAGTTTGTTTACAGTAGCGTTTCAGAAGAAGTATAAATTGTTAATGATAAAAACAGTAATATATGTCACGCGAATCAAAGGTAATGGTTGACAGCTTCATGCACAAACGGGTGACAAAAATTTTGATGGCGATGTTTCATGGTCGATACGGCAACACGCAGGGTTTGTACATGTCATTAGAACGTGTTTCCTGATAACCGCAGATAAGCGTCAACTATAATAAACGAGATTGATTATAACTGTCTGCAAACAGAAACTGTAGCAGCTAGCTGAACAGCAATAGCTTCGGATGTTTCAATAGACCACTTATATCTTCAGACACCAATAGCTTGAAGGAATGGTAATGAAACTTTGATAGGTTTGGTGACAACTGATATGAAAAAAACAACCCGATTCGATTCATTATAAAAAATATCAGGTGCGTCGCATCACACAACTTTTCTTAGCTCTAGGTCGATTCGCTTGGGTCGCTTGTGATAGGCTTTTTCTACGGACTCAATTTATTTGAACTTGGTAAACGAACACTTCACTGCAGCGCTTGCAGTTCCGGAATTTATCGGGCTGCTCGTACCCATACCCTGCATTAAGGAGATCTAAACACGATTTTTTTAAAAAGGCTAATAATCACTCTTCCAGAGTTTTCGCGCAAAAACTTTTACAAATGGTAGTAAGTAAAACAGCAGTGGTTAAAATTTCGGAATTTCTGGAGTAGCTCCTGTATATCTTATGCGCGTTTTTAAAGATTCGTCGTATAGGCACTTGGTTGGCCTACCACCTGAATTTTTCTGAAGGTCCTAGTAACATTTGAGCGGTGTTTACAAGGAAAAACTGTGCTGAAATCGATATGAGTCGAAATGTTTGGTAATTTATTGTGCAGCTCTCGTCATTTTCCCACTAATGGGAATTTTATGGTATTGGTATCATTAGGAGGAATACACAATTTAATCAAAATCGTTAAAGCCGTTTTTGAGAGAAAAAATTTGGTGTTTTGATCACTACGAGAACTATAGTTTGTTTTGGGTGGAGTTTGCTCGTTATTTTGACGTCAGATGGTGACCAGCGAGCTAGATATTTGGTTCAGCCGTTTTCTCTCAATCGTGTTCCCAGATACAGGTATGTTTCCTTATCAATGACAGTTCCTGAACGCTCGAAGAGGGTTACATCAGTCGACTGTCATGGGAGTTGTGGTTTTGGCATCATGCAAGAGGCTGGCCACCCACCCAGGGAGGTAGAGCAGGTATTCCCAGTGGAGAAGCTATTGCCCATGTTATAGCGCGTGGAAGTCTGACCACCTGTATAATCCCACACCATTTCGAAGGACTTCTTAATCTGGTTTCCCTCCTGATCTAATTATTTACTTGGGTGTGGCAAGTTTCAAAAGGACAGATCAACAGTGATTGGGCGAAACGATTATAGGCTTGCTTTGTATCAGTCATGGCTGCTAGGTTTGTCTGCTCTTGAAACAACCATCGCTCACTGTTGTAGGAACTACAGTGGAGCAGCTAGTGATTTCTTGTTTCCTCCGCATTGGATGTGTAGGATGAAGAGTCATGAGAGAAAAGAAGTTGGGTCGCATCAAAGTAGCCATGTCCTCTAAGGAACTCACTCGTCCAGTGGTCTGGCTCAACCTATTTTCTCCGAAGACGCTCACAGATGACGGGGGGGGGGCTAAGTGTAACGACTTGTCACAACCCTTTCACTTCTTTCAATTTTGGCTCACTATAATTACTGTGATTTCACTGTTTTTGGTCTAGACACACTAAGACTCTTCCCATTCGACCGAGCGTTTAAAAATCCTCCGAAACTGATATCAAACAGCGCAATTGCAATAAAACAGCCAAAATTACGTTTTTGTTCATTTTTTTAAACCATTTTTTGCCCATAACAACCTTGGGCTTCGTCCGATCAGATTGCTGAGCACAACTAGATCTCAAATGGAAGTTTTGTACAAAAGAATGGACATTTTTTTACGTCATCCCCCCCTCCTTCCAACCTTAAAATATAACACTATACGATTCAAGACGTGGGGATTCCAAATCCGCAATGTCCGCCCCTTAAAGTGAACTTAAAAAATCCGTTCTTTCGCAAAAAATCCCATTGGGTATCTAATTGTGCCTGACTGTTCGGCAACCGAATCGGACAAAGTTGCCAATTGCCCACAGGCACCCACAGGAACCTTAGAATTGAATTTATTTTCGTCGTTCCGTTGTAGTCAGGTTTCGTATCGTTTACTGGTATTTTTCACAGTATTCATCAAATGGAAAGCAAGAGAATAATAAATCGTAGCGTTATAATTTGCAGCGTTTTTTAGATCACGCTAAAGGCAAAATATGGCCAGAACGGCGAACGGACATTGAATTTTGAGGTGCTAGTGAGGAGATAATGTACCTGACCAAAACAGGTTTATAATTCAAATGAATATCTAACCAAAAGATTGATGATTAAATATCTTGACAAATTCACATCGTGTTACACAATACACGCGCAGTATTGACATAAATACAACGCATATTCACAGTTCACTGTGATTTACAGCCCTCACCCTCTGTTACAACACTTTGAACAGAAAACGAGCATCATTTTATCTTGGGGAAAAATGTTAATTGAATTGGAACGAATGTTTCGAAGGATGTACAAAATGAAACGTGGGGCAGCATCGAACAAATCGAAAAGTAAGACACGCGCCACCGCAAACGCCTCAGAGCCGCAATATGCGGTTACCTTACGCTGGTTATCGCCGGTACAGCGGCTGAATGACATAACGACGGACCCTGAGAAAATTACAGAGGCCGTCAGATAAGCGGCACTATGCTACAAATTAGCGCTCAAAAACGAAAAGCGGAGTTGGTTGTCAAGATCTGACACTCAGGCCGAGATCCCAACGCATCATCACGCTTCGACTACAACCGCTTTTGAACAAATAGGAAACTGCACACGAACTGAGAGAAGCTCAACTTTGCACAATTAACGAATTTCATGTTTTTTAATCCCGTAACCTAGATAAAAATCATTTCGAACGCTAACAACTACAACTGACTATGTGTTTTCATGCTACCCACTGTACGAACAAAATATCCCACTTGGGACGTTGGACGACACAAAGAATCTGTACTACTTGAAATCCCATTTAATCTTTCCTCCAGACTCCCCTCCACATATTTATTGACTGCTGGCTTGAAACATTTCCATGAAGTTAGCCAGGCTGAACGATAGGCCTGAAAAATAGCAGCGACCGCAATATTCGAGGTAAGAAATGGACTAACGGAACCCTGCATTGTAGGATGAATGCAGAAATAGCCCAAGAAGTGCAAGAAAGGGGTCTTAGAAAAAGGGGTATTTGCTAGAAGACTGAAACTATAGTGCTAAGCAGAGACATGGGAAGTTCAATGGGCTCTCCAGTTCTCCTCTCTCTAGGACCATCCAGTTTTCACATTGGAAATTCTAAGTTGGCTGAAATAAGAAACCACTCCGTGATTCGTTATAGCTACTAGAATGGAAAGTGTTGATAGTCAGGAAATGTATTTGCTCTAATTGTTTGAAAGCAAAACGCACTTATTTCCGCACAGCGAGAAAGGCGATGCCCAAAAAAAATGGATGCCGTTACTTACCCTTTGTCCCTTGAAACGTTGATCACGAATAGGACAAGGCAAGTAAGACAAGAGTAGACACAGATGGATGGAGCAGATTCCCTGAATCCTCCTGCTTCGAAAGCTGTGGCAATCACCACGAGGAAACAGTAGTTGGCGAACAGAGCGCTATTGCTGTATATATAGGACTAGAAACGGGGCCTGTAAATGGGGGGGTGGTCGAACTGTATGACACATGGACCCTGCCATGCCATTGATGGCCAAGCAACAGTCCCATACATAAATGACCTGTCTCATGCAGGAGGGAGGAGGGTCTGCTTCTAGTGGTCCCATGAATTAGCTTTTACGTATTGAGAACCAACCTGGAACTGTTAGCACACTGTATCAGGTTGGCCCCCACAGTTCTCTGCGACGAACGCTCTACTTTCTTGTCCCCATCCACCTCATGAGAAGCATGCAACGAACCGCCATTCCCATACTACGCAACAGTTTGGTAGGTTTAGGGGCGGTCTTTCCTTCACGTGTGACCGACACAAATGAACAACATGGAAGGTTCGGCTGCTCTTCCAACAACCATCGCTCACTGTTGTAGGAGCTACATGGCAGCAGCACGTAGTTTCTTGTTTTCTCCACACTGGAGGCGCAAGACCTGCAGGATGGATAGTCTTAGAGAAAAAGCTGCGCATTGGAAGCCCTTAAGGAACTTGGTTATCCAGTGGTATGGCCCACTTTCTCCTAAGAAGGATGTTGAGATCTAAAACTCGTACGTGTCACACCTCTTTGACGAGGATTCTTTACTCACTTTGCCATTTATCTAATGGACATTGATTAGTGCGGCAAGTTTTAGTTCAGTGAAGAGGTCGATACGGAGTTAGGCTCAGAGTGGGAATTGTGTTCGGTAACACACACCCCAAGTGGCTTTACTAATTGCTTGTAATGAGGCAAACCTTGCGAGGGTTGTGCCTTGAAACGCCACCCCTCTAATATGAACACTGACATCAACCTGCTCACGTAGCACCTCATCTAGTTTTAGGCCACGTTCAGTAATTTACACAAATAAAACGCTAAGTGAAACAAGTTGAAGAAAACCCACGTCTGACTCAGATTTGTATTTCAAGTCGGCTGGGCCCGAAGGTTTGTTATAGCTGAGAAGTTCAGGGTGAAAAAAAGAAGACATAAACAACGAAAGTATCGTGAGAAATCTAAAAGGAAGTTGAAGCACAAAACAAAGGGAAGACGGAAGGATTTCTCACACCGAGCTAACCAGCACACCAAGTTGGTCCCAGAATAGTCTCCCTGAATCACAAACTCAACAGTTTAACGAGACCTACAATTCGTATCCCCAACAGAACACCCCTGTCTTCATAAGAACATCGAAAACAACCTAACGCTCCAGTACTTTTTACTTTTCTCGCTCCTGGAAGGTAAACAACGCACTGTAATCAACCAACAGTTTTTGTTAGGTGATTGTATTTCGATTCCATGCCAACCATGGCACATCTCACAGCTCCACGTTCATTCGGCGATGTTCATGGCTCGACTAATTTATCTAATCTGTTCAGCTCATGTGAACGACTCAGCCAAATTTGATTTTTCGGACTCACATGAGGAATAGCATGAAGATTGATGTAAAATATGTTAGCCTGCAGCCCTAGTTACAAGAATTTGGTTCACTCAACTCATCTCAAGATCTTTACTGAATACATAATTGATTGGATTTTCAACAAGAATTTTCGAGGAAATGCTCGAGCTAACTCGTGTAATTGAATGGGAAATGCTGTGAAGCTTGTCAGTCAAGGACGCAAAGTAGTGCGCCTTCCGACATTTTGTGGGACTTTCCCAATTATTTTAAACCCCTTATTGAATTTCCATCGAGCAGGCACACGAATTGTGTATTTCGAATTTGAAATACTCATCTGCCTAGTGCGTTTCTGAGCTTCCAGAACAAATTTAGTATACCACACGCATAACTTTCCAATTTTTAGAGGACATGCTGATTTATAGATGAATCTGATGTTCCTGTGAATTCAACCTCCTAGCAACTTGTATATTTTATCGTTAGATATTTTTTTATTAAATTTTGTTTATATATTCAAAGTTTGAATGAAGTTCTTATTCAATTAATTTCTGTTGGGCTGACAACACTGCCCCCTCATGCTCATGACATCTGTGCAACACGCACGATTTCGTTCATTGATTGGTGAACGGTGAAGTGATTTTCCAGGAATACGAAGAATCTGCTCCGGGCCACATACGATATTCTTGAATGTTACAAATCGGAAATCCTTGCACCAATCATAACTTGCCATGTGTTTATTCGGTTGCTCGCTTTCGATGAGCGTTTAATAACGCTAATACGATATATTATTGAGCGACAAAATATCTGGAGCGTAGAAACACACAACTTTCCGCAACTCCCGTAAATTCGACGACCTGTTACATATACGGGCGCTATAACATCGTTCAACGCATTTCTACGGGAACATTTATGCAGGATAAAATGTAGGTACTAGTTGGTTGAGAGTACTCAGTAAGTTTGATCGAAATAATTAGAGCCATTTTTGAGAATAATGGAAAACCCGTAAAATTGATATTCGAAAAATCTCGTTTTGCGAGCTATCGTGGCGTATGTCTTCGTTCAACGCATAGATTCAGAAATAATTACGAAGAACAAAATGCGGGTATAGGTTGCTACAAGACACTCTTGTAAGATTGATCGAATCCAGTGACGCAGTTACTCGGCAAATTACAAGAATGTTCTGTCGGGCGCACGAGAAGGCGAGAGTTGAAGATCGAAATAAATGAAACTCGGTGCGTGAGGAGGACTGTACTATGTGCAATGAAGTGAGTACATTTTGAGTACAAAAGGGCGACACAAGGAGACGACTCGTAATATGCGTGAACTGATGCGGGAAAACTGTATCGGAAGGAGATGAGTGAGCTCAGGGAGACGAGTGTCTTTCGCGAGAGTTCACAGGTGGATGAAAGGAGCTGTCTGTTGTGGAGAGTAATATGAAAAGAAGGGGAGGAAATGATATTTCGAACTCTTGGGGGAAACAATGACCTTGCTGTTAAGGGCTAGGGAGACCCGTTAGGGCAGGTGAGGGAACTCCGAGGTCCAAAAACCCAGACAGATTTGACTTGCATCGAACATGTTCTAAAAAAACATTCTTTTCGACACATTTTGATTTTTATCTCTTTTCGATGGACAGTCAGAAGAACGTTTATTTGAAAACAATCTGTGAGTTGGGTGAAAATCTTTGAAGCCGTTTTGCCAAAAAGCGTAAAGAACCTATCAGGCCTACATCTCCATTCACCGTTTTTTCATGGAGATATTTATGGCGAAGAAAGCTAGTTAGGAACTAACTAGTAGAACATAATTTGAAAGTGAAATCAAAATTGTTAAGACGAGAAAAAAAGCGAAAATCCCTAGTTCCCATCAATTTTACAGAGTGTCTTGTAGCGACCTATACCCACATTTTATTCTCCTTCGTAATTATTTCAGCATCTATCTGTCGAACAGAGATATAAGCCATGATAGTTCGGAAAACGTGATTTTGTCTAATTTGTCGGTTTTCCAAGTTCCTCAAAAACGGCTCTAACGATTTCGATCAAATTCATGGGGTACTCTAAACTAACTAGTACCTACATTTCATTCTGTAGAAATGCGTTGAACGAAGATATACCGCCCGTATATGTAGCAGGTCGTCGAATTTAAGGGGGTTCCACAAAGTTGTGTGGCTATGCACCAGATATTTTCTTATAAACAAACAAGGAATACTTGCTACGCCGTGGACGGGAATGTTGTAATTCCTACCTCATTATATTCGTCAAACATCTACTCCTCTCCAGTGTATAACTGCCGTCTTCAGGAGGATGAAAGAAATGTGACTAAGAAAATGGAGCAAGGTTGTCTCCAGTGTAAAAAGCAAGACAGTATTTATGTGAAAGATTGAGCCACAGAAGAATTAATGTCCCTCGGCTCTTTTCCAGACCACTGTCAGTCACAAGATCAATACCACGAAGTGGAACATCTTTCTAGAACACACGTTCTCTCAAGAAAAAGAGCTCTTAGTGCACTTAACCTTTCACTACTAATAATTGTTTGATGAAAATGGTTTGTTCATTGCTCTGTTCACGAAGACACCAACAAGAGTGTTAACAAGAGTTAACACCTCAAGGGGAACAAAGGAAACAAGGAAGAAAGGATCACAAAAAAACAATCCATGAATCACTAGCCTCGTAGTCTTTCGAGTCACCTAATATACTGCTACGAATGAATCATAACTAGAAAAATAGCAGTTTTCTTCATCACCATCTTACAGGTGACTCATTTGCAATCCGTTTCAAGGCACGAGGATTCTAAATGTGGAATGTCTGCTCGCCACCCACGCCATATTACTTTCCGCTACCCGAAGGGAAGGAAAGTATAGTAATCGGCCCAAAAAAAAAAAAAAAAAAAAAAAAAAAAAATTTGGGTTTTCTTCAGATCTTTACGTTTTGAGGCCTACTGAGCCTAAAAAACCTAATTTCGGCGCGTGGTCCGTGTGTATGTGTGTGTGTGTGTATGTGTGTGTGTATGTGTTCACCCTGCAGTCGGGGGTCCAGAATTCCGCTGACGTATTCCCTGCGTGTCGTATGAGCCGACTAAAAGGGAAAGCCGGGTGGGCCCAGCTTGAAAGACAACCTCACCTCTACGAGGTCCCCGCAGGATTACATCCAACGAGGCTTAACTGTGGCTGGGCGTCACAGTGTACTCTGTCGCCACACTGTGCTCACCCTGCAGTTGGGGGTCCAGAATTCCACTGCCGTACTCCCTGCGTGTTCGTATAAGCCGGACTAAAAGGGACACAACTTACACTTCATTCACATACATGACACACTGGGAACCCCCTACCTTTAGCTGGGATCGCAGAACACACCCCGCAGGAAGGGGACAGACTTCTCCTGCCGTGTCCTCTGCGTGGCCGTTAAGTCCGGCCTTAAAGGGGCTTAAAGCTCACGACACTGACATACACAACTTATTCCAGATACAAAATACACTGCAACGGCTTGCGTGAGCAGAACACATTAACATAAAACACTCATAATGAGCGAAAGACAGTCCTGGAAGTAGCTCACTAACACCTTTGAGCGATCCCTATATAGGTGCGGCCTTCGGAATGAGGAGGGGAAAAACCAGGTTTGAGCGTTCCTGGGGCGGCTGATAGCGTGTGTCCCGCTCACCACATCACCGGTGGCCGAGGGCTGACTCTGAGCAGCAGCCGAAAAATCCCTCATGCGTCTTAGTCCCGGTGGGTGGCGGACTGGCAGCTGCGGCGCATGTGGGGCCTCCCTTTGACCCTCAACGGACCAGCGAAAGGGGCTAGAATCAATATGCCTGAGGGGAGCTTCCAGGACACTGCCTCGAGCACCTCTCGCTCATACCACTAACACACACAACAAATGAACTCACAAGGATACACTACACCAGTCCGCTTCTTTAATCACCCCCAAATAAGTTAAAATCATGACAAAGTCAACTAAATCTTCAGCAGGTAATAAAAACGCCACCTGCGCCTCTTCCTCGGGCTCGCCAAGCTCGACCCCTCCCTCCTCGGACGATGAGCAACCTACTCGTCGTCCAACCAAACAAGGGCGGAAAGAACCGGGCAAACCGCGTCCATCTCCCCCTAGTAGCCCGGGCAACCTGCCTACTACAAGCACTCGGCATTCTGTTGACCCTAATCTGTCGGACATGGAGCAAATTTGCGCTTATGTCCAAATCATCCACGGCCAGCTGGCACGGCTGAGGGCCAGCGCGACAGGCCCCATGCGGGACCTCGTAACTAGCTGCCTCTTCGAAATTTCGAAGCTGGCAATCAAAGCTAATGCCCCCCCAACGACATCGCCCCCTGCCACTCCGCCCCTGCGGGAAACTGTGGCGGCTGTTGTGAGGGAAGAGCTGCGGAGGGCAATTGCCCAGCAGCCAGTGCCACCCGCCCCCCAAACTCGAGGAGCACCGCCGAGCCAGGGTAGTCCCCCAGGCCCCTCATATGCGGCAAAGCCCGCTACTGCGCCTTCCTCCCCCCCTCATGGAGCTGAGGCGGAATGGCAGCCTGCCAGGGCCAGGAAGCGCAGAGGGAAGCAGCAACAGGCCCCAACTAAGCAGGAAGTGCAGGCCGAGGGCAGCGCCCCGCCTACGGCTCCGCCCAAAAACAAGGGCAAAAATAAAAAAAAAAAACAAAAATAAAAAGCCTCCACCGCTTGCCAAACTCCCCCCTAAAAACCCACGACAAAACGTGGTAGTGGTTAGGCGGACATGTGAGGAAGGAGAGGCTGGTCCCTCCAACCCTGACGCAATGGAAGCGCTTATGCGGGGTGTCCCTGCTCCGGACCTCCAAGCTTTAAGCGTCCGAGTGCTAGACATCCGCACCGCAGTAGGAGGTGGCGCCGTCATTGTGACGGAAACGCCAGAAATGGCCAAGGCGCTCACGAGCCACATTTCCACGAAAAAGGAGTTGAAGCTCCAAGCGTCAGCCCCCCTGGGTCGTTTCCCACGCCTGCTGCTGTGCGGCGTGCGGACCGACCTTCAAGAAGAGGACTTGGCCCAACAAGTTGTTGAGCACAACCCTGCGTTAGGCTTGCAGCCGCAGGATGTCAGGCCTCTCTTCACTAAAAAGCGTGGAAGACAGAAGGATTGGGTGATTGAGGTATCACCCAGCCTATACAAAAAACTAGAGGGGGCAAGGCACCTCCAAATAGCCTGGCAGCGGTGCGCCATACGAAAGTACCAAGCCCCCACTCAGTGCTACAAATGCCAGCGCTATGGCCACCTGGCAGTGGCCTGTACAAGACCTGTTGTGTGCGCCTGGTGCGCCTTTGCCACATCTGAGTAAGGAATGCAAGCGCGATGCTCCTCAAGTGTGCCAATTGCGTCGAACGCAAAATCCAACAGGTCGCACACTCTACACGAGACGCACGCTGTACGATTCGTCAGCGAGCGATAGCCCTCCAGGAGTCACGAGTGGATTATGAATAGGTCAAAAACAGTTCGAATCCTTCAGCACAACACAAATAAGAGTTGCCCAGTTATGGCTGAGTTGCTGCAAAATGCACTCAAGAAACGCTGCAGTGTCCTCGCCATACAGGAACCGTACATAGGATCCAAAACTCTTGGTCTCGGATCGCAGGCACGAGTGGTGGCTGGAGCAGGAACGGGAGCCAAGGCAGCAGTAGCCTGCATCGACCCGTCCATTGACATGCTCGCACTCACTCACCTGAACAGCCAGCACTTGGCCGCTGTGCTCATCCGAGCCGGTGGCTTTGAGCTGGTTGTAATATCATTTTACAGGCAATTTGGCGCACCAGTTGCCAACAGCCTTGAACCACTCGAGCGGGCTCTAGCAGGCCTATCAGGACGACCCTGCGTAGTCTGTGCTGATGCAAACGCCAGATCACCATTGTGGGGATCCCCAACCCTGGATGGGGCGGGCGAGGCGTATATAGAGCTGCTCACCAGGTACAACTTGATTGTTGCCAACGACCCCATGACTGAGGCGACCTATGATGGTCCGGGAGGAAGGTCGTGTATAGATGTCACAGCCGTGTCTCACACCCTGCTACTCAAATTGCAGGGTTGGCGAGTCGTACCAGGTGCAACGCAGAGCGATCACATGGTTATTGACTTTGCCATCACGGATGACAACATCCTCTGCAAAGACACGCGTGAAAAGCGATTCCGCACAAAAAATGCCGACTGGCCACAATTCTGTAGGGTACTGGAAGGTGAACTGCGTGCCGCGGACACCGACCTAATAGCGCAAGCATCCACACCTGAAGAGGTGGACAGCAAAGTGGACATGTTTACCACAGCACTGCACTCTGCTGGGCTCTCTGTACTTGGCCAACAGAAACACAGGGCGATCAAAGTCCCATGGTGGACTGAGGAACTTAATCCCCTCAAGCAAAGTGCAAATAGAGCCAGAAGGATGTACCAAAACACTCGTGACCCTGATGCCAGAGCAACACTCCGAACTGCCTTCATCCAAGAGAAGAAGGCCTTCCACCGCGCCATCAAACGAGCCAAACGGCAAGGCTGGCGAAATTTTGTGGAAGCGGAGAGCTCTGAGAACCCCTGGGGCAGACACTACAAGTCCTCCATAGGAAAAGCAAACGTAGAGCAAGTCTTAGCTGCGATGCAAAATGAGTCAGGCTGGGCCTGCAGCATCGAAAGCTCACTGGAAACCCTCCTTGAGAAGGCGTTCCCAGATGACCAAGTAGCTCGAGACACTGAAGCCCAGAGGACAGCAAGGGAGCTGATCATGGACCCTCGAACGAGCCCGACATCCCATTGTGGACAACAGGCGACCTCGGCAGGGCCCTTGCGACCTTAAAGCCCAACAAATCCCGGGCCAGACAAAATAGAAAGCAATATGCTAAGGAAGGCTGAGCGGACAATCTCCAGCGGTCTCCTTAATTTATTTAATGACTGTCTGCAGGTCGGACAGTTCCCCACTCAGTGGAAGTCTGCGCGTGTTGTCACTCTTCAAAGGAGGCGACCGCAATCAGTCAGAACCAGCGATCATGGAGACCACTCAGCCTTCTTTCCATATTAGGCAAAACACTAGAAATCTTGATGCCGCAGTCCCTCGAAGGAGGCTTCGCACGCGACCCCACAGGCAGGCAAGACGGGGGGACCAAAGAGAGATTCGGCGTGTTTCCCTGCTGGCACCGGCTAAGTACGTCGTAGCAGTTCTGATTGACATCAGAGGAGCGTTTGACAACCTTTGGTGGCCAGCGCTCCTTAATGAGCTTAAAGGTAGGGGAATCCCCCGCAACCTGTACTCGCTCGTCAGAAGTTACCTGACAGACAGAACTGCTACGATCGAAAGTAGGCATGTCTCCGTCCGGAGAAAGATTGAGAAGGGGTGCCCACAGGGCTCGGTCCTAGGACCAGCACTCTGGAATGCCTTCTTGAAGGTCTTCTCAGGAAACTCATGGAGACTGACTGCGAGCCGTACGCCTATGTGGATGACTTGACTGTGCTGATCTTTGCAGAGTCAGTCCGCCAAATTGAAGAAAAACTCACCATGTGCTCCGCACTGTCAACCAATGGTGCGAGCATGTCAAGATGCAGGTGGCTGAGGAAAAACCCAGCTAATCCTCTTGAAGGGGAAAGTGAATAATCCACCCACAATACGCTTTGGCGGCCACAGGCTCCTTCTTGAAAAGCACGTCAAGTATTTAGGAGTGAATATAGGTGAGAGGTGGGGTTTCAACCAACACCTCCAGTCCCTTAAAGGCACTACCATTGCAAGGTTTGCCTCACTGCGTGCCATTAGCAAGGCCACTTGGGGTGTGTGTTACCACGACACCATCCTCATGTATAAGGCCATCTATTTAGGTGTGATTGGCTACTGCCCGTTGTCTGGGGTAGCAAACTAACAGTCAATCAAAGAGAGTATTGGCCCAATCCCAGAGAGCTGCGCTCCTGTGGATCACCAAGGCCTACAAGACTGTATCAACGGAAGCACTCCAGGTGATCACTGGTCAGTTACCAGTTGATTTGGCTGTCGAGTGCATGATTGACAAGTGGAGAGTGAAGCAGGAGCTTCCCCGCTTTGGGCTGAACTCCGTGCGGATCTCACCACAGAACAGAAACTTGCCGCCATCGATGAATGGGCTCTAGAGAAATGGCAAGCGAGATGGGAATCCTCGTCAAAAGGACGTGATACGTATGAGTTCTTCCCCAACATCCGTGAACGTCTTTCTAGAAAATGGGTTGAGCCAGACCACTGGACGAGTCAGTTCCTCACGGGACATGGTGACTTCAATGCGCGGCTCCACTTCTTTTCCCTGAAAGACTCTCCATTATGCACGTCTTGTGCCTCCAGTGCGGAGGAAACAAGAAACCACGTGCTGCTCCACTGTAGTTTCTACAACAGTGAGCGACGGTTGTTGGTAGGGCAAACGAACTTAGCAGCATTGACTGCTACAAAGGAAGCCTATAACCATTTTGCAAAGTTCGCAAAGAAGGTGATGGCTAAGAAACGTGGTTATAGTTGATCTGTCCTTTTGAAACTTGCCACCCAAGTAAAAAGTAAGATCAGGTAGGAAACCAGATTATGAAATACTCCCAGATGGTACGGGATTCCTCAGGTGGTCAACCTCCGCGCGGTAACACACGGGCAACAGCTCTCTACGGTGAGACTGGCTAAGACCAAATACCTGCCGCACCTCCACAGGTCTGAGTTCGGTGGATGCTGCAGGGGCCGGCCTCTTGCATATTAGCGAAACCGCAACTTCTATGACTGATATAACCCTCGTCGAGGGTTTAGGTACAGTCATGAAATAAAGAAACAGATCTGTGTGTGTATGTGTGTGTGTCTGTAGTTCGATTTGCGGGAGAACGGCTGATCCGATTGAGCTGGTTCTTTTTTTGTTTTGTTCGTTATTTTTTGTAGACACCAAAATAAGGTTATGGACGATTTCGGCCGATGGGAAGGGGGGGGGGACGAAAATGTACCAAAAACTAGGGTTTTTCGCATTTTTCTCGAAAACGGCTCTAACGATTTTGATTAAACTTTCAAATTATCTTCTACTAATCAATACCTAACTTTTCTTCTCTACACATATCTCCATGAAAATACGGTAAACGGAGATAGGGGCCCCTGAAGCAAAAATAGGTTTTTTACGCTTTTAGGCAAAACGGCTTCAGCGATTTTCACCAAACTCACAATTTGTTTTCAAATAGTTAATACCTACATATTCCTCTCAATAAATGTTCCTGTGACGGTCCATTGAACAGAGATAAAAATCAAAATGTGTCGAAAATAACGTTTTTTCTAACATTTCCGTAAATTCCAGGGTAACTTTTTCACCAGATGTGATAAATCCTAATGGAGTGTCTTTAAGTCACCCATACCAACATTTTGTTCGCTATAATTATTTCTGTATATATATGTTGAACGGAGATATAAGCCAAGTTAACTCAGAAAAGGAGATTTGTCGAATATTAATTTATCGGTATTCCAATTTTTTCAAAAACGGCTCTAACAATTTCGATCAAACTCACGGAGTAGTTTCAGCTAACAAGTCCCTACATTTTGTTCTGTATAAATGTTCCTGTAAAAATGCGTTGAACGAAGATATAGCGCCCGCCTATGTGGTGTTCGAACTTAAAGGGGTGGCGGAAAGTTGTGTGTTGCTACGCACCAGATATTTTTTTCTTTAACCTGGTTTAAAAAATCCGTTCTTTCGCAAAATTCGGCAATCAGATCGAACGGTACAAAAAATGGTAAAAAAATTAGCCTAACACGAAATTGGCGAATTGAAGCAAACTCTACTACTTGAACGAATTCGAAGGAAAAAAGAGCGAAAGTTATTGTCTCTAACAGGCTTGTGCTCATTTCATTGCTACCATCTCACTCCAACCACCAGTCTGTTAACTCCCAATTGCCTAGCAAGGCCCACAAAACGTCAATTTTCGTTGTTCTGCTGTCCCAGTCATGTTACTAGTATTTTCGAAACAGTTATAGGTGAAACATAGAAGTTTGTATATGAGTTGTCACTTCTCCGATTGTTGATATTGCCATGGCAATCCTCAATATTTTTCTACGTTAGATTGGGTAGGATACGGGGCGTGATAGGGGATTGCATTTGCATTTTGTGCAAGGGAATAATAAACCGTCGAGTAATAATTTGCAGCGTTTTTTAAAATGAAGAGATAATGGTAAACAGTGAATCCAAAGACTTGGTCAGCCCCAACCTCAGAAGGCTTGTGGTGCAGATGGTTTTTGTGGGGTTCGTCTCCGTCCAATGGACAGTTAGCGGAACATTTAATGGGAACTGTACATACATATTGACTAGTAGGAATAGTAGAAGACACCTTGCGCTTCTGTGAAAAATTTAAAAACCCTCCTATATCTGCAACGCAGCATATTCTCACAGACACATTGATACGTTAACATATACGGTATCAAGAACAACAGCTAGGTTAGTGGCTTAGTGGGAGGAACGTTGATGTATCATTAACCAAACCCGTTTAGCAGCTTCTGAGAAAAATAAAAAATCGCTCGCTTTTGGTAATTATGCTCTGTTTCACAGAGAACGTACCTTATCCTATAGCGAGAACCATTAAGGAAGTTGCAACAGCCGTTGTTCACGAATGAATCGTGCAGAGGCAGTTTCTGATATTATGTGAGTACTGAAGAACTGACTCAGTGGACACGGCACCAAGACCTGAGCCAGGGATGGCACTATTTTGTCATTTCGCCAGTTTTATCAGTTCTGCTTCCCTCTCATTGCAACACAACAGAAGTATGAAAATGCTAGAGCATCAGAAGTGACAGGTGTTTTCTAGGTAGTTGTGTTACTACTAGGTAGCCAATACCTGAGCGTTGCACATTAATTTTGGGAATAATCCCTGGTTTCGTACACGACCTAACAGAATACTTTCGTGGCAAGTGACCAGGAGAGGGTCAACTGTGACTAACTACCTTTTCATTCTCAACTTGGGCGAAACTGTTTTAGAATTGCTCGCAGACTAGGTTCTCTAAGAGAAAAGATGTGAAGGCGGGCAATGAAGGATGTCAGGTCCTTTTGTTAACTAGCTCATAGCTCAGCCCATTTTCTGCTTAGACCGTTTTCAGACGTAGAGAAAAACTCGTACCTGACGCATCCTATTGACGATGATTTCCATCTCTCAAGCCACCTCTTCAGCAGACCATCCATTCAGCCACGATGTAGCACAGTAAGCACGGGTCACAATCACGAAACGACTAAAAAAGCTCAATTGGTATACCGTTCATCCTAAAATTTGACTACAGACAGGCGCCTGCCGCACATCCTTCGAAATTAGGGGTTTTCTATTCTGCGGGCCTTAAAGCGTAACAATGTAATGAAAACACCACTTTTTTACGATTACCACATTTTCCTTTCCCTTTGGGTTGCAAAGTTTAAAAAAGATGAGCTCATAAGTATTATTAGTACTCCAAACATAAGAGGTTCCGTAAACTCTTCACATTCCAGGGATATTAATTTTCGAAATCCCCCTTTAGAGAGAACCAAGTTAGAACCATACAGTTGCAGAGAAACTAAACGTATTACAGATGATGGCGAGAAGATTGATAGATATCCCAGTATATCTGTATCAAATATCACGTCGTGAGTAAACAACATTGCACCGAGTACTACTTCACAATATGTCGTACAAGGTTCCACGAAGTTCCGAGACTAAGGACTATGAGTTATGGGCACAACTCTTCTGGATCTAGTAGCCACTGTCACTGTGTTGATGGACGTAGAAGCGACCGGCTTGTACAATTGCGTTTTCAATCACAACAACAACTAGGTCTAGAATATGTGCGAAAGTGAGTTATCATTCGTGAAGCGAATACACAATTTACAGAAATCGCAACAGCAAAAACTAAGGCGATGATCTAAGAGAGGCGTTGCCTCAGTTAGTGGTAGCTTAACCTGTTTGGCTTCCTCACTTAGACAAGAACGAGCAGAAGGCTTATCGTTGATGGAACAGGGAAAGACCTTACCTTTTGATTCCAATCAAGCTCCGCTCCCTATGAAGAAAATAATCCGCACTTTTCGAACTCACAATTAGAACACCAACAGTAAGAAACAACACAACATTCAACGCTCGTTTGACTGGAACCTCGCTTTCACTGCTGGTCGTCGCTCGAGTCTCAAGGGCTCCCCCATTGAGCAGCTTCGGGTTTTCGTCGGGTTACACCGACAATTACCGAACTTCAACTCCCGCTTCAGGACCATCAATGTCATTTCTATCATCCACGCCAATTCATCCTCCAAGAGCCGTGGATACAACCCAAAAGGTGTTAGCAGTCACTCAAAAAAACATCTAAACGCTCCCGTCCCCAAAAGTACCGTTCCTTTTGCTGGAACACCATTTCTCCAAGTACAAAGACCGTCAAAGCAACCGTTAGGGACTGGAAAAAGTTGGTTCGACAAATTAATACGTGGTTTAATATTTTTAGATTCACATATGACCTTGTCAGTGCTTAATTTGTAATGGTCGACATCTCACCATTTTGCATAGTTCTGATAATGACGGGGCAGTGCTCAACACAGTATTTTTTCTCAGAGTTGTCCTCTCTTGACCCTTCGGGGTTAGTTCATTAGTTTTTTTATATAAGGAAATAAAAATTGATTACCATTTTTTCGATGTTCCTTTCAATATTTCCTTTCCTGGTTGTATCCAAAACGTTAATAACAAAACAATAAATCATGTCTAGACACAAAGACATAAATACAATAAAATATAAACATTTATCTGCCCCCCCCCCCCAAACAATTCTCTTCATCCACCCGTGGTGAGACTTCTTTGGCGGATTTTGTAATCTGGTTCCCCCCAGTCCGGAGTTTGGCAAACCAGCTTCGGTTGACATTTTACGGGGAGTTCAGAATTATTTTGATATATTGACAGGGGGAAGTGGCACATATAATAGGATAACCTTCTGCCATGAACTCCAAGCTGGGCTGCATTCATGTAGGTTCAGCAACCCTAACCATGAACACCCCTTAGCCTCACTAAGTGTCTTCGGAACAACCAATGAAGTTTTAAGATACTTCTGTAGGAAGTGCCCCATCCTATTCCTCTATCACTGGAGGATGGATATTGTTTTAAACATCATAAGAATACTTATTCCCGAGACCCAACAGGGAAGTTCACTGTGAGGCTCCAGGATCAGGACACTTGGGGACCTGTGTTGAGATCAACTCGCGCTTTGGTTCTTCGAAGGTTGGAGCGACTGGAGTAGTAGTTTGTTCAAGTCACAGTCTCCGGTGTACGCTGATAATTTTGAGGACTATTTTAAAGAGTTTTTTTACCTGCGATTGAGCCCGCTTTGTACATTATTGGTCCAACAGTTCGGGTTGTTTTCATGCCAGCTAAGTTAGATCCGAGGGAACAGTCTCAACTCTCACTTGCTACCCAGACCTAACTGACAGTGTGATAGTGGGTAAGACATTTCCTAGATTTACAGGGAGACCCTATGCACTTGGTGCTTGAAATACTAGAGCCATAGTGGCTACACAGCCGCTAGGCAGTATGAACTCATTGTATCAGGGACCATTGGGCATCCCCTTCTCAGTACACTACTGATACCATGCAATACATCCATGAGTTCAGTAATTGCATCCGCACCCCCATTAGTCAACAGGCAGTGCACCACCAACATATTCCTGACCCTCACTGAAACTTGGACTGCATGATGTTCCATGTGGAGCGACTAGCTATAAGGGCTGAAGAAGCAGCATTCGATGCAATCTCTTCACCAAAGTTGGCTAGCAACACAGGGTCAACCCTGTGGTTCTCTATTGGCCTTACAACACAGGGTCAATAGAGAAATTACTTGACTTTCACATCACAAGATTTCACTGCCACACAACCAGGCCTCCTGTCTGAGGATTTAGTGCTAGTCATGGCACACCTAGAGGCAGTGGAAATAACTCACTGAGGAAACACAATGGTAACTGCTCACAGCCCAAACATCTCCAGCAGACTCTGGAAAAGCTACCCAGCTTCCTGACACGGCAACATGACCTCACCTCCTACAGTAAATCCGTTTAGGGGAAGATCCAACAGTGACTCACTAAGCAGTGGGTAGAGGAGTGCTTGGTGGAAAGCCCACTGCAGCCCATGATCCCCAGTCAGGACGCCACTGCCTGGTATACTAAAGTAAGTCTGTTTGGCATTAGGATTGGTGCAGTGAACAGTGTCCTGAGTAGCTCCCACTTTGTACAGTGATTCTGAGCTAAGCTAGTAGTAGTACACATAGCATTTGCCGCCTGATGGCTTCTTGTTCCTATATATCTTTTGGAGCTGCCCATCCATCCCTCAAACTTGGTGTTTCTATGTCGTTATTCCCGTTACTCTAGTTTTTATTAATTTAAAATAAATTTATTTGTACTTGTGTTTATATTTTTTAATTTGATTTCCAGACAAAACGTACTCAGAAACACTAACGTAAGTCCTTTATAATGTAAAGGTTCTCCGGCCATGAGGCAAGGAAATCCAAGCAGGAAAGGAGAGTTGTCATGCCTCAATTCTCCAGCTGGCTATTGGAACAAACCCCATATTAAAGGCTATCATCTGCTTGTAGTCCATTTCAATCCCCCCCCATCTTCACCCAAACCAAATCAGTTCGAACTCGTATAATACATAATTACATATAATGTTCAATCGTATAGATAGTGGAATATAAAAATACTATAATTATTCGTAAGTATAATTGCAGTGCTCTTTCTCAACCAGAATCAGAGATTAGTTGAAAAGCCTCATTTTATAAATCCAGGTTTGTGACTAAGTGTTTTTGTGGACTATCTTAAACCATAGAAAATTTACTAAAGAACAAATATTTTTTAGTTATAGTTACTCGAAGTTTTCAACTAAATTAATAAGTTATGAATTATTTTTCTTTACCGGGTTGGTCAAAACTGGAAAATCGAAGAGAAATCGATGCCATTTTTCGATACATAATGACCTCGATAACGTTTGATTTTCCAGTTGTAGGCTTGGCCACTCACCGCTCTCACCTCGTGGGTTGTGTACATTTTCGGTGATTATCTTCACAATTGGTTTCAGTATCTTCAAATTGTTTGGTTGTTGTTAATGTTTCGTTTTTCATTTATTCCCAGAAGTTTTCACTGAAACGCTTCATTTTATCCTACAATAATGACGTACCACGTTAAAGACTCGGTAAGTCAACTTCTTTGTGACTAATCATTAAGAGTACTTTTGTTACGCAACGTTGCCACCTTCCATAATTTTGACGTAGCTTTTGATCTATTCTTCATTTCGCTTGTTTTTCTTAACTATCCAGTTACTTGTGTAACAGTAATATCATCGGTGGCATGATGAGAGCCCTTGTGAAGAATCGCTCTGTAGCGTAGAGTGGTATGCGCTTCCACTGTTTGAAAGTTAAATTTTGAGTCCATTGAGTTGATTTTTGGATTTACCATACGTATATACCGATAATTAGGTCGTGCCAAGCGAGCTACTTTTAATTTTCAATCGATGATTCTAGTTGAAGGTCGCCCCCGCAGTCATTAAAGATGAGTGGCACAGAGGGGAAAACCTTTGAGCCTGATGAGTAATAGTGTATACTAGATAATGCCGTTTCTGAAGAAATATAGGTTTTAGCCTAATATTTTTTCAAGAACTGTTATCTAGTCTATGCGATTACGCATCAGGCTCAATGGCTATCCCGTTTGTTGACGACAATTTGTCGCTCACTCCTAATGACTGCGTAGACGACCTTCAACAAGCATCATCGATTGAAAACTAGCTTGCTTGGCACGACTTATATTATTTATGGTTTAAACGCTGTGTCGAAGCCCTGACACTCAGGACAGATTCAGATTCGACACATACCACAACTTTCCTCAGCCTTACAATGTGATTTCCCCATCAGTGTGTTAATGCGCCACCAAGTGAGCTAAATGACATGTGCTTCTATCACCGTTTTGGTGGCGGATTTGAATCGACAGCCTGGTTAAAAACCCAGTTTCAGAGGCTTTAATAATGACCAGCTACTACTTACCATTTACGTCACATTCCTGACACCAGGTATCGCCTGGCAATATTGTTATAGAACAGACGAAGCTGTTATCTAGTTAAAACTACTTTAGGTAAAATGGCATCAGATCACTAATATGTGACGCCATGATGATTGTGGTGTTTTAAAATAATTGCCGACGAGTTGAACACTTGGTCAGTTATTAAGAAGAAGAGCGTTTAAAAAACTCAAATGCTAGATCTGCAAAATTATCAAATTAGTGTTTTTCTCTCAAATTTGCCTTGTTAGAAATGAGCTCACTCTAATTTTCCGATTCTTTGGGTAGTGGATTTATTTTTCCGGGAGGCTAATTCATGTCTCTCTACGATACTGAGAAATCTGTCGATCATCATCCTTCAAGTAATGTTCTTCATCAGATACCTCACATACTATTTTGCGAGAAACCTTCAATCATCTAAATACTCGATTCTAATTTATTTTATTTTGTTTTGGATTCCAGGATGATCTCGATGCGAAGCTTACTGAAGCTGGATCTACACTGGTGGTGATAGACTTTTACGCCCTGTGGTGTGGCCCTTGCAAAATGATTTCCCCCAAACTTGAGGTTAGTTTCTATGTCCATGCATGTTAGTACTGTGCATGCTGTATTATTGGGTACTGTCGTTATCAGAATAGCGTATTGTATAGATTGTGTGGCAAAGTGACACCATTCTCACGTAGAAGACAAATAAGGTGACTGTAATTGTTTTGTTGACGAGTGCCTTTCTTGCGCCTGTGCTCGAATAGTGCACTCCAACTAGTACGATTTACTGAGGTGCAATTATAATATGAATCTTAGGTATGGGCGACGTTAATAAATTTACGGTCGGCTTTCCTATGATACGTCCACTTACCAAATTTCACAGAAGCACGTTGAGTTGAGCTGACCCGGCGCCGGGGATTGTCCGTTTCCGGAGTTGCGAATACTGTGGATCGCGGAAATAGGAAGGCCGACACAACAAATGCCCCAAAACACAACTTCGTAAAGAGGAAATTCGAACACCACACCACAATTTATTCGTAATTCTCGTTGAGCTGCACGCACGTATTTTTTAAGAAAAAGGGAACAACAATAATAATAAAAACGTTAACCTTTTTTTAAGGTTACAGGATCGCCTGCAGCGGCGACCTCAGCGGCGATTGGTCGCAGCTTCCGTTTGGCCGTCGCTGCGGTCAGATGGCGTCCAACGCTCAAACGCGTTGGCGGAAACACCGCCCACCCAAAATTTCTTGCAAAGTTTATCTAAACGTAGATATTTTGAAGTGAATGAGCCATAGCATCATCATAACAAAGAAAAGTTTCGTGCCATTATTATTTTTTTTATTTCATTTATTTATTAATTTATTTAATTTAGTTTTTTTATTTATTTAATTTTTTTATTTATTTTATTTTTTTTTTTTTTATTAATTTTTTTTTTTTTTTACCAATTTACCATAAATATAACAGAGCCAACAATAACAATGAAGATAACAAGGGTTTTAGGAGAGCGAAGGCAGAGGCAGGAGTCGAGCAACCGGCCTGATGTACGATCCTTGTGATGTACGCACATGGGCAGCCCGCGTTATGCCGTCCCTACTGGGCAATAATTCTTCAACTACTCCAAGTGGCCATTGTAACGGGCGGGTCCCTTCTTTGAAAATGAACACTGGCTGCCCCACCCGCAGTGATGCTTGCGCAACGTTCCACTTTTTACGTTGGATCAAAGTGTTCAAATATTCCTTCGACCATCTCTTCCAAAATTCTTGCGTTGCTCGCTGCACGAGCTGCCAGCGAGAGAGGTGAGTTTCCTGTATAGGTGTGAGGTCGGGCTCGACTGCACTCAAAAGGGGAGTTCCCACTAAAAAATGGCCTGGACTCAAGAACGCTGAATCATCAGCAGGATCGCCCACCAAGGGTACCAGAGGTCGGCTATTTAAAACTGCTTCCACTCGAGTTAGGAAAGTAGCCATTTCCTCGTAGGTGAGAGAGCGATTTACCGTTGTCTTCAGCAGATGGTTCTTAAACGATTTCACGGCTGCTTCCCATATACCTCCCATCCAAGGAGCAGCAGGAGGATTGAAGTTGTATCTCATTTCTCGTTTAGATAAGTAATCTACAAGAGCGGGTTCAGACTGTTGCAGGAAGTTATGAATTGCCTTGGCTTCGTTCGCCGCACCTACGAATGTAGTCCCGCAATCACAATAAATTTGTGTGCAAAGTCCTCGCCGAGCGATGAACCGGTCCAGTGCTGCGCAGTATGTTGCAGTGGTGAGATCACCGGTCAGTTCGAGGTGAACCGCTTTCGTAGCCATGCAAACAAAAACACACACATACGCTTTAACTTTTGGTGCATTGCGGCGGCTACTTTGCTTTATTAAGAGTGGGCCAGCGAAATCCACAGCAGTATCAATGAAGGGGCGCAAAGGACGTTGCACTCTAGATGGCGGTAAATCACCCATTAACGGGTGTTTCAATCGTGCTGTAGATTTGTAGCACACCAAGCAACTATGAATTCTTTTGCGCAGTAGGGATCTCAGCGATAATATCCAAAATTGCCGCTTGATCATCGCTTGAGTCCCTTGAGGCCCAGCATGTAACAAATAAACGTGGAAATAGTCGCAGATTAATGTCGACAGGTGCGCACGTGTGGGTAATAGTAGAGGATGCTTAGAATCAAGGGGTAAAACAGCATGAGTCAGACGACCCCCAACACGCAAAAGCCCCGCACTATCTATATAAGGAGACAATGGACGAAACCTCCGTGGCGGAGATTGATCGTTTTGCAAGGTTTTAATTTCTACAGAGAAATAGTGCTGCTGTGTGATTCTAACAGCGAGATGTAGAGCTTCGATCAACTCACTCACACGCAGGGGGCGTTGAGTTTTCCGATTACGGCTATTTTTTGTGAATCGTAATACGTATGCCAGAACTCGGCTTAGTTTAGTGAAAGACGAAAACTTTGAGATGAACTGAAGGAGGAAATTTTGTTGTCCAGGGACCTCTTCTGTGGTTTTCAAAACTTGCGTGTCCGCTTTACGTTTGAGTTCAGCCATATATGACGTGGAGTGTAACAAGGTGGAATCAATTTGAGGCCATTCAGCTATGGGCGCAAACAAGAATGAAGGTCCCGCCCACCATGAAGCGTTTTTAAGAAGTTTCTCAGGGGTTTGTCCTCTGGATGCACAATCGGCGCCATTGTAGTGTGACGGCACATGCCTCCATAGGTGCAAAGGGGCGAGGTCCAGGATCGATGTGACTCTATTGGCAACGTACGTTTTTAGTTGATGAAGAGGAGTGGCTAACCATCTGAGAACTGTGGTTGCATCCGTGAATAGTATAATGTCCTCAATTCCCATTTCGGTTTGCACACACTCGAAGGACTTGATCAATCTAGCCAACAATAAAGCACCATTTAACTCTAGCCTCGGAATCGTTTGCGTTTTTAATGGCGCTACCTTCGTTTTTGCTGATAGCAAATGAACCGTTACTTCGGATTCGTCAGCTGAGGCACATCGGATATAGATTACAGCCCCATAACCCATCATGGAACCATCACAAAAGCCTATGAGCTGTCTGATAGAGAGAGTAGGAGCAACACAAAGTCGTTGAACCCTTACTAGTGAGAGTGTGTGCAACTCTGCTGAGAATTCCGCCCACCTTGCAGCCAAGTTGCTGGGTAGAGGCGTGTCCCAATCTAGCCCAATGGACCACAGTTCCTGCAGAAAACATTTTGCCCAGAAAACGGAAGGGGCTAGCCAGCCTAGTGGATCGAAAATCGACGCCACCTGAGAGAGAATGGCACGTTTGGTATTAGCACGGGTGGGAACTCGGATCTTGTAAGCAAATGCGTCTTCTTGGGGGAACCATTGAAGTCCCAAAATCATCATAGATTCCAGTTCGTTAGGTTGCAATTGGAGTACTTTAGCTCGGTGCTCTTCAGGGATCCCTTCGAGAACCTTTTCGTGATTCGACGACCATTTTCTGAGCTCGAACATAGCTTTTGCTAGCAGAGCAATTAATTGTTTTTTGAAGGTGGTCGCCTCTGCCACCGTATCAACAGACCAGCAAATGTCGTCCATAAGGCAACTGTTCATGAGGGCTTTCGAGGCGCTAGTGAATCCTTCCCCTTCGTCCATCACTAATTGAGCAAGTACACGTTGAGCAAGAAGAAGGGAGGGGACAAACCGTGCGTGACGGTCTTGAGTTCATATTCCAGGAGGGGTGCCTCTGGGAATTCTCGCCATACGATGTGTTGGAATTTACAATCCTCTTCATGCAACCAGATTTTCCGGTACATCATCTTGATGTCTGTTGTTATGGCAACGGCTCTAAGTCGGAAATACGTCAAAACCTCCGTAATTGCCTTCTGAAGTGGCGGACCAGTCAGCAACCTTTCGTTGAGGGAAATGTTGGAAGTATCACGACAAGAGCCATCGAAAACCACGCGGAGAGGGAGGTAGCAGACTCGCGGCGTAACAGCAAAGTGCGGAATAACATACGAAGCAGGCGATGTAGACAGAACCATGTGACCCAAAGCCAAATATTCGCGCATGAATTTATGGTAGGCATCTTTAAATGCGGAATTTTTCCTTAATTTGGCTTCAACAGAGAGCCACCGTCGCACCGCTATCTCTCTGCTTTTCCCTATTGGTGGCAAGCGGGAGTTGTGATTGAATGGCAGACGAACACAGTAGGAACCGTCTCCTAAACGAGCGTGAGTTTGTTTGAAATGTTCGTTCGCCAATATATGCTGCGGGTCCTCGACTGCAGCACTCTCTACTTCCTCAATACGCCAGAACCGTTGCACCAATGTGTCAAGGTAGGCGTCGTTGATGACAGTCATTACGCGTACGTTCGTCAATGGAGGTGCGAACTTTACATTTCCAAATATCACCCAACCGAATATGGTTTTCAGGGCGGCTGGCTCACCGTTGATAATTTCGTACCCGGTCTTGAAGAGTTCAGCATACAATCCAGCGCCAAGTAGGAAATCTATTGTTCCGCGTTGATGAAATGTTCGATCCGCTAGCCTCAATGAAGAAAAACGCTCGCAAAGAGATTGGGGTAGAGGAACAGAAGGTGCCTTTGCGCACACCTTAGGGACAACGACCGCCGCAGCGCATAACGGGTCATAATCGTTCGGGCTGGAGGACAACACACACGACACTACACCCCTGGATTCTCCAATGACTTGTTCCATCGCCCCGGAGAGTTGAGTGGTTCGTGGCATGATTGAAAGACCCAAGCGTTGTACACATTCACTCGAGACCAAATTCACCTGCGACCCAATATCTATCACCAAACGCACTGGTGACCAAGAGCCCCAACCATTCCTAAGAAACGCCTGAGCCGTACCCAACATTACATACGTCGGTTCCGAGGGAGCCGTGATAAGGGTTTCCACATGGTCACTTGTCGATGGAGAAGTAGTCGCTTGGGTAACGACAGCGTTGTTGGCTGGCGCAATGTGTGCACCGCTCTCGTTGAGGTTGGAACTACTTGAAATGCTATCGTTATGTAAAGACGAATGATGTCGCGTGCTCTTACAGTGTGTGCACTTGCCTCGTGACAAACAATACATTCGAGAATGCTTAGACAAGCATCGGAAACACCTACGAAGTTCTTTTATTAATTCGTATCGTTGAGAAGGTTCCATTGATTTATATCGTGCGCAGTTGTAAATGTTATGGTCCGATTTACATACGGGACACTCACTTGGAAACTGCTTAACGTTATTTTGCTGGGAGTTGGGTGATGGCGAGGAGCTGGCGACCTCACTAGTTGGTTCCACAAAGAGAGAAGTGGCAAATTTTGAGGAAGCTGTCCTTGAGAGGGGCGCTTTGGGATTACTCGAATTAGATCCAGGAATATCGTGAAAGAAAAAGGTCTTGATTCTACACTGTTCACGTACGAAATCTATTAGAGTAGCGAACGTCGGAACATCTGGGCCACTCAGAGAACGCTCAAAAAGAAGTCGCAAATTAGATGGAAGTAGCCGGATAGCGCACTGGAAAACTATGAAATCTTTATGATCATCGATGTCTAAATTCAAAAAGGATTTGTAGTTGGTGTCAAATACGGTGAGGAATGTGCGCAGATCATCCACTGATTCCTTAGGCATAGGTTTAAAGTCCAACATCTTATTGACGTGAAATGCGGCAAGTACACGGGTATTTGCATATGTATCCTCAATCTTCGCGTAGGCTATTAAATAATTTTCGTTACTTATCCCCATAGTCTCAATTAGTTTCAACGGTGGCCCGATCAGCAATGATCGCAAATGCGCAAATTTGGCTGCATTTGTGTAGGGGCCTTTGTGTATAACAGCATTGTAAAGGGCAAACCAATTTTGAAAGGCGTCAAGCGATCCATCCCATTTCGGAACGTCAATCCGCGGAATTCTGATGTCTGTAACAGTAGGCGCGCTTGATTCAAAACGCGATTTGATGTTATTTTCTAAGGCCCGAATTTCGTAGTATACTTCGTCAAACGCCCGCAAACTGGCATCGACAGCCAGACGATCCTCAACAGGTAACCTGGCATTGATCTCCAATATTACCTCGCAATATCCGTAAAAACGATCTTTTATCTCTCCTACCTCATTACACCTCGCCAAAAATTGAGAAATCGATACTGGCCCAGCACACTTAGCAGAGTCATATGCTGCTTGAAGTTGCGCAAAAGCCGATTCTCGCTGTAATCGATATGCTTCCAATTTGAATAGAAGTTCACCGTTCTTGCCTGTTGGTTCGGACATGATGCTACAAATAAATAAACAACTGCGAACACAATGCCGGTTCAATCAGAAGAGCTTGATTGTGCAAAAAAAAAAAAATAAAAAAAAATGGCGCAGCAGCGAACCCCAGAAGCCTCAACCTCCGCCACAAATTCACCCACGCGATGTCTATAGTAACCCAAAAACGAAATATTTTGGTGTCAAACAAAAGATGCAAGGTTGTAATATAATTTTAGCTCAGGTTATCGCAAATCACCCGAAAATTAACGTTATACGAGCGTTGAGAACATGTGCAGCGTTGATGCGAACACGTGCAGTCAGGCCGACTGTTTTGTGGCAATCTACTCAATTGACTTAAACTTTTCTTTGAACAAATTTAATTGAATTTAGGCTCTGGACCGGAGGACCATGTTTTGTTGACGAGTGCCTTTCTTGCGCCTGTGCTCGAATAGTGCACTCCAACTAGTACGATTTACTGAGGTGCAATTATAATATGAATCTTAGGTATGGGCGACGTTAATAAATTTACGGTCGGCTTTCCTATGATACGTCCACTTACCAAATTTCACAGAAGCACGTTGAGTTGAGCTGACCCGGCGCCGGGGACTGTCCGTTTCCGGAGTTGCGAATACTGTGGATCGCGGAAATAGGAAGGCCGACACAACAAATGCCCCAAAACACAACTTCGTAAAGAGGAAATTCGAACACCACACCACAATTTATTCGTAATTCTCGTTGAGCTGCACGCACGTATTTTTTAAGAAAAAGGGAACAACAATAATAATAAAAACGTTAACCTTTTTTTAAGGTTACAGGATCGCCTGCAGCGGCGACCTCAGCGGCGATTGGTCGCAGCTTCCGTTTGGCCGTCGCTGCGGTCAGATGGCGTCCAACGCTCGAACGCGTTGGCGGAAACAGTAATGAATAAACCTCAACTTAAGGCTTTAATCGAATTAAGAACTTCACATATTGAAATGGAATTGTGAGGATCAAAGTTGAGTAAGTAGTTAAGGAAACGAGCGTCCCTAACAACGGAGTAATAATAAAACACATGATAGCGGCATTGTTATTTCTTTGTATGTGGAAGTTATTGTATCTTCAACCCAAAAAGAATTGTAACCCGGTTCCAGTTAGCTGTACTTCTCTCAAATCGACTACTCTCCAGCGAGCAGGTGTCTTTGTTGCGGCAGAATATTGGAGAGTATGGTCCTGTATGAAATTTTAGTGGGGGCTCCTCACTGCAACAATAGACATGCTGCTTTTGATGCGCAGTGGTTCATGAAAAATACAAAGTGAGGTGGGAATTACGAGTGGGGTTGTAACAAAAATTATGATCAGTACGATTTTTCTGGCAGTTGTGAGGCGCCTTGACAAGCGGTACAAGAAAATGAGAACTGAGCAAGAAATAATAAAAACCGGAATTATGAGGTTACAACTTTTACAAGCAAGGAACTTTAATGAGGAAGGGAGAATCGTTGGGTTTAATAAAAGTGGTTTATTACACTAATGTGTGTGTAAAAGCGTGGTATTGTTTAATATTTACTACTTATCTGCTACTAAATCCACCCAGGTAAGCCATTTGCATTTGGGTTTTCTAACACGGCAATATGATGTCTAGTTTTTTCAGAAACTGCTCAGCACACATTTTACGCAAACAACAACTTGTTTTGGACGATCGTAATACTTTTGTTCGCAACTGTATTTAAATGCATACTTCTAGAAGTAGTCAGACCCCGCTCACAGCCATCTGAGGCACACAGTGAGATGACGATAACCCAACATATTAGATTATCATCGTAGTGGAATAGCAACTGAAATAACTGCGCACTATTAAACAGTATCTTTGTTTATTATCATTATTCGAAAATATACGTAAATTATTCACAATAATAGTAGCGAATACTCGGCGGAGCACGGTAATGGCGGACAAATATCAGAATATGATGAAGAAAGATAAGAGCTAACTGGACCAAATCGCACAATTTTTTGGGGTTAAGGTTTGATCAGGGAGTTTAACCCAATCTGGTGAAGACCGTTTTTGTGGTGGGAGCGGGTTAGGTGCTGTTAATCGACTCTTAACAGGATCAACGCAGTTGGTGATAACAGCCTTTACCCCAAATCACTGAACATGGGTAAACCAGGGCTACTCTTAACTGAACACCTTCAAATGGAACCTGATTGGTTGCTCTGCTCTTGCCTAATGAACACCACTCAGTCGGGAAAGGATAGCGTGAACATACATAGCGGACAAATGGGGATATTAATTCTCTTAAACTATTTGAAGATACATTGTGATCTAGAGGCTGAATGGAAAATTTTGTAGGTTCCACAGAATAGATCATTTGTTTGCAGTTGTCAGAAGTGACAAGTCAACTTCAAGGAATCGTTTTTGTTTGGAAAGATTGCATTGCTATCAAACAGTGGTGCTTGAAGACTGGTGGTTCTGTGCAGCTCTGCACCCATTGGTGAACCTATTGCTGAAGCACCATCTAAACCAGATTGGTTAGGAACTGTGAGAGCGACTAGCAACTTCTCAAGGAATATGACCAGATCATCATGAGTGGGAATGGTATCCAAATTTCATCCATAAATTTCCTCTCCAATGAACTTGAAACGTAATTCAGGTGAAAGTTTTGTGAACAATGCTCCTAACGTGAAAAATACAGCGAGCTTGGAAGTAGGACTCAGGGTGTTGGGATATTGTGATGCACTATCTGGGCTATTGTTAATGACCAAGGTAAGTTGTATGGCGTTTTGTGTGAGAAGAATGATGTCGATAGTTTCAAACAAGTATTGACATACATTGCATTGATTGACAATTACATGAGCCATACAGTAAATGATCAGAATTTTATTAGTTCGGATAAAAACAATCCCTAAATTTATGTGGTTAGTAAAGTTGTGTGATCCCTTGCACCTTATGTTTTGAAAGTAGATTGATTTGTTCCAGCCTTGTTACTTTTTCTTACACTTTCTTACATTGTTTATTTCTTATTACTTCGAATTGAATTACAGGAACTGGCAAAAGCTTACCCTGACATCATGGTTCTCAAAGTTGACGTTGATGAATGTGAAGATATAGCAGCAACTTACGAAATATCGGTGATGCCAACTTTCGTCTTCATCAAAGAGAAGAAGACAGTAAGTCTATCGTCAACTAAATAGCTGCTTTGTCCGTTACTATTTGTGGTCTCTCGGATTTTACGTAATACTACTTAGGGCCGCTTTCACCAAAACACCACTGATTGTGATCTAACTGATCATGGCTAGATGAGTAAATCGAGGCTAGTCTGTTTCGTGCCCACCATGCTAGCCGAGAACACTGTGGAATGTGGTTCAGATAGCCGCGGTTACGCTGTGATTAAGCCATATCGAGAAGGCAGTGGACTAATGAGGTTACAGTAAAGTAAGAGAATTGGACAAACAATTGGACACGTCTGTTCAACATCCTGTTCCATATACAAGTGTCGTGTAAACGTAAACATTCCGTTGATTCCGAACCCTCAATTCAGATTTGACCTCATTATTGTTTCTAATAAATGTTGGAAGCCAACTGGCCGCATTAACCTCTGCCGAAACTAAAACTGGTGGGGAGCATAAAGTGCCAATATTCGTACTCCAACTGCAAGAGCTGCAGAATGACGTAGTACGGGAGAATGCTTTGTGTGGACAGGGAAAATCGGAAATGGTACTAGAAAATGAGAGCTGAACAAGAAATAGTAAAAACCGAAATTGTGAGGTTACAACTTTTACGAGCAAGGAACTGTTTAATAAAAGTTGTCTAATACACAACTTTCGTGTGAAAGTGTTGTTATTTAACATTTCCCCCCTATCTGCTTTTAGATCCACCCAGGTAGGGTTGCGTTAGGGTTTTCTGACGTTTTTATTTTTAAACTGCTCAACACACATTTTACCACGAACAACAACTTTTGTAATTGCAAGTAATTACAATCGTAATACTTTTGTTCGCAACAGAATTTAAATTCGTATGTTGAAGTCGTCAGAACGCTCTCATATCCATCTGAAGCGCCGGGTGTGATGACAACTTAACATATTAGATTATCATCGTAGTGGAAAAGCAACTGAATTATCTGGGCACTTGTAAACAGCATCTTTTTTCATTATTATTATTCTAGAACATAAGTAAATTATTCACAATAATAGAAGAGAATACTCGGCGGAGCACAGTAATGGCTGACAAATATTGGGATATGATAAAGAAAAATAAGAGCTAACCGGACCAAACGGCCCAATTTTTGGGGTTAGTGCTTGATCAGGGCTAGAGCTTAATCCTATCTGGTGAAGGCCGTTTTTGTGGAGGGATCGGGCTAGGTACTGTTGATTGGCTCTAAGCAAGATCAACGCAGTTGGTGAAGATGGCCCTTAGTCTTGAGCTGTTCAATGCTCATTCCAGTGGGTGAGTTAAGATGTAGATGTACTCGCATTAGATGCCAGAATGATGTGACAGTCTTTTAACATGTTTTCCTTTTTGAGTTCATCACATTCCTTTATTATCCTGTTGTGCTCAAGTGTGTGGAAGCTTTTTGCCAAACCATTTGACTCGTCGTTAATCTTAATCTTGTGGAAGAGCAGAAACTCTTTCACGAAGGAATTTCAGGACTCAGTTGCTCAGGGAGTTCAGGAATTTATTCTGAGCTATTGTCAGGTAATAAGTTGATTGAGATTCCCTGTTACATTGGCGGATTTAAGAGAGTTGGCCTAGGCATAACTGGGCAAGGTCTCGACAATTGTCGTTATGCTAGGATCATGTGCAAATGGCTCCAATCCGATACAAATGCATCTGTACTAAACCTAATAACAAATGTCCGGTCCCTATGTTCTTCTTTGACCTAGACCAAATTGTTTGGTCTAATCCAAAAAATGACGAATCCCTAATTCAAAAACTTTCTAAATTCTAAATTTATAGAATTAGCGAAATAAACCAATCCTGCGGCACGCCATCATGATTAGGTAAGTTCTGAGGTTGTTACTGCAATGACCAATGATGGATGCCCATCACTCATCTGGAGGGCAGCGAGATTGCAACTGTCCTGTCTACTGACTTGTATTTAGTTGACTGACTGGTATCATTTCTAACTGAGCTATCTAGCTTTTTAAGGTTAATTTCGTTCCGTATTCAATTTCAAGTTTTGCTTAATTTATCGTATCAAATGCTCTCCCCTAATAGAAAGTAAGATTATTTTCTGGTGTCAAATTTGTTTGCTTCGCGAAGATGATATGAATATTTTTTGTTATAGATTACATCGTTTTCTGGGAGCAACTACGATAAACTGAAAGAGGTTGTGTTGAGTCACAAATGAAAAATGATTGGAATTTCTCCCAAAAAATATATTCTCAGCACATTACTAAATGAAACTATCGCTTCACATGGCTTCATACCATCAATTTGTTCATATTAAATGTTTCCTTACTATTCAAAGTGTTGATTGTGTAATTCTTCGCTTTAATTTTTAAGTTTGTTATTTGGCTGACGAATGTGTTGAGCACAAGAAATATTGTTTAATCAATAAAGTGTACTTCTGAAGTAAAACATACGTGGTGTTGTTTCAGCCCATGGAGTACAAATCTGTGCATTTCTGCACAGGTTTCTTTTAAATTCGAGCCTTGTATGTTGAAAAGGAAATAAATTATCCCCAGAGCACATGAAACCATTGAGGCAGGAGTACGCCTCATTATTAACCACCCGTTTCAAATGACACGTTGCCAAATTGGGTCCAGTATGATGAAAATGAAATAAATTCACTGTATAGTTCGTTTAGCGAACTACTGTAGAGGCACTCAACTTATGCTGAGCAAGCAACGCAGGAGCTGGATGGATCTCACATGTGAGCCTGCAACTCAACTCTTCCCCCAGTTTTATTGCCAAAAGATTTACATTACACAGGTTAGCTGGAAAATGCAAATGCTGTTATTGAGCATCCCTTCGGGAGTTCCAAATAACACAACAGTAGTTTTTTACTTCTACCATAGTAGTTTTATTTGTGATAAAGGACGAGAGCAGCCCAATAACTTATAAATAATTGCAAAGAGAATAGAGCTTTGTACAGCTTTCCCTTTCCTTACAGATTTCGCTCAAACGATGCTTGCATTCTCAGCGAGGGTGATAAGTGTTCAATAAACTACCAATACAACGACCATTTAACGACATCATAAGCTAATTAGAAGCTACACCAGACATTTTGGAATATTACCTAATTATTCTGAAATTGTAAACACGATCCTTCTCGAGCAAATCATATTGAGAGTCTCATAAATTATGCGTTAAAATTATAAAAAGAGTCCTTCCCTTTTCGTGTCTGTTCGAACCAACCGTTCTGACAACGAGGCTAGAAAATTAGAATGAAAGAATACAAATATTACCCCGAGCACCAAGTTCGCCGGAAAATCTACCCTCAGTCGGCGAGCACCTGAAAAGGAACACAGGAAAAGAGATCTGCATAAAAGGAATGCGGGAAAAAAGGATCGAGGGTGAAACAAAGAATATGGACCGACTGCTTGATAACGTTACGACTGCATGTATCGATAGGTCGCTTGATAACGCTACAACTGCATGTATCGATATCAATCCGTTAGTTATCTCATATTAATTTCATATACCCATTCTTAATTTTATTGAATAACTCCTTTTCATAGTCTTTGTACATTTAAAATAATTATATAACGGGGTATTACATAATGAACATTAATTAATTGGCATAATCGTACAGCTGTCGTTATTTATAATTTCAAACATGGCGAGTCAAGCCTAGGATGTCGGGCATATTGATAACCTGACCTCGGTCGTGATATATCGATATATTGCCTTATGAGAGGGAGCGGTCCATATTCTTTGCTTTTACCAAGGATCGACTCGCCCTACGTTTCCTGAGTTGTCCTACAAGGCGCCAAAGCTGCACTCGAGCCACAACTGGAAGGATGAAAAGGCCTTTTGGAGGCGTCCCGACAATAGAACCAGAAAACTCAAAGTGAATTATAACTTTGATTTCGGTTTGTATTAAGTATAGTTCAGGTTGCGAAAAGGCCCAGAACCGACGCAGAACAGAAAGGCGGGAACATAGGAACCGCCGGCACCTATAGGAAAAAGTGAGATGAGAGGCGGTAAAAAGAAGAAGGTCGGCGATCCTTCTCAGGCCCACACCATCCTCGGGCGACCACCAGCGAACTATGGCCCATAAACAAAAAAAGCTCCACCTGAATTGAACATCATTCATGGGCCTGATTAACAACGTTCATGGGTAAATCTGGTCTTTTAATAAAGTCTGGAATCTTAAACACTAGTTACTATGTAAAAACAGATATTTTTCAGTCTTTTCCCAACAATTACTGAACATTCAGGAAAAAAATCTGTTGGCGGTCCCTTAAGTTATAAATATGCTGTAACCCAATAAATTACGGAGCATTAAGTTCGTATAGCCCCTGATAACGTTGACAGTGTTTTCATATCACTAAACAGGTGGCGGAAACGGAACTACCTTCATGATCATGTTTCTTATTACCTCCTTTGACAAATTGCATTCCTTCCTTTTGTTTGCTTCTCATGTAGCACCCCCCCCCCCCATCATTACAACACTATATTTGTTCCTCCATCTCCCACCACACTAATGAAAATGCAGTGGCGTCAAGAACACGTTTGAAGGTGATATGAACAAAACTAAAAAAGATCTTAATCAGTCCAGCAGACCCCCAATTGAAAGGATGTGTTGTATAATATATATGTCAGTTGGCAGTTTTATTACTGAAACAAGCCTTTTGAACATTCCCCGTATGAACTCTTAGTACAAACTTTGGAATTATAAATATTTTTCGCCCACTCCTCCAGTTCTTATTCCCTTTCTGATTTTTTTGGCATTAATCTCATGATTGTTCACTAGGTAATCTAAACACACTAAACAGTGAAAGCAAACCTTTCTTGAACAATGAGCGTCGGCCACCTTGAGCCATGAGATACCGACTAATATGAAGCGCGAATTTTCTTCACACAGTCCTAAACCAGTTTTAGTTTGTACTTTTGCCGTCAGAGCGCTACGAACAATTGTCATTTTAGTTGTTGTAAGAGACTCCTGTAAAAATGCGGGCGTAAAGACTTGATGCCACAACAACTACAACACAAGTCACGACCGCGTGGTGTCCTCTTCGCCGACGCCGATTTCCACTATTTCTGCGTGATTGTTGTTGATTTTTATTTGTTCTCCTTGTTTATGCAGGCAGTTGACCATGTTGGTTCTGTTTGAGACTGCGGCTGGTTATGCTATCTTCAAGGTAAGTCAAATTAATGGATTTTAGAGAATGGGTGGGTTGACGTTGAATTATAGTTGTCTAACTGTTTCCGTTTGTCTCAGTTACTGGACGAGAAGAAGCTGACGGAAAGCGATGATCTTTTTGAAGAATTTCAAAAACCGAAGGGTGCTCAACAGATGTAAGTATTTAATTGTATATAGGAAGTAACATTGCGTATTAATAGTATTAGAAATTCCTCCTACGCTGCTACAATCGGCGTGGCTCGTATTAAAATCTAACGGCAAGAGGTAATTGAGAAGCCGTAACATTTATGCGTCTTATGTTATATGAATGAAAGTAATTGAGACTTGGGGCTGCCGTGTGGGTGTGTTGAGGTCGCAGTATACGTCCCGTGACGTCAAGCGTAAATTGGATGTCATTTTTTATTTCATTATGGAGGGTACGGAATGGGCTGCCAGCTGGGCGCCACGCAGTTGAGGTCATAGATTCTATCCTGTATGAATACACTTGGTGACAACGAAACAATATGCAAAAATTATGACCTTGTGGGAATTCAACCCAAACCTCCAAACTCCCCTTTAGACGCCAAACTTCAAGTAATATACTCGCGCTTCTCCCTTTTTGCACGTTATACCTGTGTAATCTACTTGTTGCCGTTTGCTCACGCTGTCTTGGTTTATATTCACGGTATCACTGAATTTTGCGAGTCGTCATTGTTCACATGTCGTTTTCACTACTTTCGCTGTTGTGCATGCCTTTTCAGAGCATACTTTCGGCTCAACTGTTCCCGCTATTGTTACCCTGTTTATTGTGAAATAATGTCTCTTATTGAATGCCACTAACGCCACTTCCCTGTCTCCCCTGGTTTGACCCACAACTAGTTTAAATAAGAATTGTACCTAATTCATGAGGGTGTAAGGCGAAGTTTAAGAAATTATTTCTCAACGTCGAAACTACCAAAGCAGTGTGTCATGATGTAGTGGCACAAGACGGCAAATGTAATTTGGAAAATGGTGCAAGTATTACTGAACTGATGAACCTTCAGGACTGCTTTGAAAAGTCACAATATCCTATTTCCATTTAAGTCTCACGGGAATCTGGGCTAATAACAGCCAAATAAAAAGCAAATTCGATTTGATTGCACGCCATCTAGCAAACCTTTCTACATCAAATCCTGCAAAAACTGAGGAACTGTCATTAAAAGACCCTCCTAAATTAGAGGGAATGATCATCCCACCCGTGACAATCAACCTAAGAGTAGGATAAAATTGGACATAAATCCGATAAAAACTTCACGATCTTACTCTGACTCATTTACCCTGTAAAGCTATTGCCAACTGCACTTCGATGTGACGACTATGTTCCTCAGCTATGGGAGATTGCAGAAGTCAGTATTATCCTAAACCTGGTATGCCATTCGAAATGGGAGGGTTGTATGGGACGATCTCACTGCTCTCAATTTTCGAATTGTTTGAAAAAATTATCCACAGAAAAACTTATCCATGTGCTCATTGTAGAAGGTATAAAGTTGAAGCCCCGATGTCAGCTTTGCTCTAGCCAAAAACATTCAACCATTGATCAAATTCACCATATATAGTATATATCATTGAAGAAGCTGGTTTGTTCAGTCTTCTTTCTCATCCTGTCATTGATGAGGTTTGGCATGAGAGCCTTAATTTAGGGGTGCACAATATTACTCTTGCAGTATGCGGAGCTGCAGCAGTCTCACCAACTGCTACTTCAGTATTAACATTTCCAGAAGAAAAATTGAACAATGCCAGTGCCTCACAAAGAAGTGCAATTGGCCCACTCATTCTTTACACAAGCGGTTGGTGTTGACATGAACTTACTGTGTGACTGTGAGCAGTATTCCCCTTTCCCTATTTTCGCTGTGAGGCGTGGCAAAGAAGGAGCTAGCAAGTGACATGTAGGACTGGTTGACAATGGGCAAGAGTACAGTGTGGCAGCAAAATATAAACTGAGGGATGAATGGGTTACAAAACGAAATTGACGAAGGGAGGGTGGAACAGTTAGATTTCACATTTCAACAGTTAAGTGACATTATTACAAATTAACCATGCAATGGTCGCTCAATGAAGGTGGGAGCGACCCAATAAATTCTGTTCTATCTTGCAATTGATAAGTATTTCAGAACGCTAATTATCTATCCAGCCATCTTGATAAATTCTCGAGGTTGTCAATGAAGGGCTATGGTGTAGTGCACATTTCTGAAAGTTAAATTATTTCTGCATTCTGCAGACAGTTTTGTGAAATTCCAGTCATTTTTCAATTCCAGATTGAAACTCAAGCATTTTGAAAAGTTTGGAGACACCTCTGAAGCTTTGGCAGCCACAACAGCAGCTGTCGATGGGAAAGTTGGGAAGGTTTTGAAAAAGGTGAGTGCAATTAGTTACATTTTTGGATTTGCTGCTTGACGGAAACAATTGTTTCGGGGCAAAATGCATTATGGTTGTTGTTGAAAGTATTGATTAGTGTACGTGAAAGCAATACTAAAGCAATTGAAACAACACAAATCAGTGGCGAACAAAACAAAGCATAGCTGATAAAATTATAAACATAATGATAAGATCAACACGAACTGATTCATCTTCAGTCGTCTAATTTTATCCTTCTATTTTAATCTTCTTCAACATTTCTTCAATACGAAATTTCAATAAAAGTTGGTAATAATGTGTCCTTATTGTACTTTTTTGTGCGTGCTCAACTATGACTCGACTATCCATCACCAGGTCTCAGGAAATGACGCTTGATGTCATCGTGTTGTGATTGTGCTGCAACACACTATTTCATTTTGACAAAAATCAATGCTGAATGATTATCTTGGAACACCAATGGTTGGTTAGGGTGGATTTAGCTTTGCTATAACAGCATCTACGGATTCTGATTTCACTGTTGGGAATGCTATGGAATTCAGTTTAGTGGTTTTCTAGGCTGTATGTTTCATTCTATCCAGAAGCCTGTAGTTTCTTTGTTACTTGCTTGAAAATCTGACAATAGTCCAATTTGATTCCAGGCTTTAAAGAAAGTACTTCAGGAATCAGCTGAACAGGTTCTTACAGCTGATGCTAAGCTTGCAAGTGCGATAAAAGAAAAATTCAAGGTGGGCTGCTTGTCAAATAATTCGGTAGTGGAGCTCATGAGATGCATTCGATCCCAAGCAGACAACTTACTGGCTGGATTGCCAGACAAAGAAGCCGCTGCTATGGCACTAGGCCTAGCCCACAGGTAGTATTTTTGTTGTTGTGATGTTGGCATTACTGAATAAATTGCGATTTTCAGCATCAATCAAATCTGCAATTGTTTATGTAACTTATAAATAAGTAATCTGTATAAATATTGGTGTTGAGGGAAATACGCTGTTATTATTCTCTTGAACAGCTTGACGGAGTCTCACACCTCTGAGAACCATCCCATTCGATTCAGCTCCAAAAAAATACCTGTAAACCACACAAAACATGACCTGACTACAACGGAATGAACGAAAACTAAATATTCCATAGCGCCTGTAGGCAATTGGCACGGCGTGGCGAGTCGAGCGGGCGGGTGGTTTGATGAGACAGGAGGGAGAGAGTACAAACGATGAAACGATTAGTTTCGCTGTAATTATTTTCCCGCGAGTTCTTTCTATTAGTGGACTCACTATAATTACTGTAATTTCACTATTCGCAGTTATACACGTCTGATACTCATTCAATTCGATCTAGGATCTAAAAATACCTTGAAAACGATACCATTTGCGATAAAACTGCAAAAATTGCGTTTTTGTTAATTTTTATAACGGTTTTTTGCCTATAACAACCATGAGCTTTGGCCAATCGGATTGCTGAGCAGGCGGTCACAACTAGATACCAAATGGGATTTGTTTGCCGACCGAAAACATGGGGTTATTACTCAGAATGAATAATAAACCGAAACGCTGCAAGTCATTACACAGCCTCACACCTCTGAGACCCATCCCATTCGATTCGGCATTGAAGAGTACCAGTAAACGGTGTGAAAATTGACCTGGGTACAACGGAACAACGAAAATTGCGTATTGACTAGTCGAGCTGATAGGTGGTTGAAACAAGATGAGAGGGAATGCAAACAATGAAACAATTACTTTCACGGTGCTGCCCCACGAGTTCCTTCAATTAGTATACTTTGGCTCACAGTAATTACGGGATTTGGCTTTAGTACACGCAGTAGTACACTTCTGAGACTCGTTTTAATCGACCCAGCATCGAAAAATACCGAGAAAATCATACCAAACACGATGTAATTGGGATAAAACGGATTTTTTTAGTGCACATTAAGGGTAAGATTTGGTCCAGACGACGGCAGACGATGGCTTGAAACGTAGTGTCAAATGGCGGGGGGGGGGGTAGTAAAAAATTCCTGGCCGAAAACAGGTGTAATATTCAGAGTGACTAATGAACCAAAAGAGTGAAAGAGTGAGTGCCTCAAAACTTTGTGGAGTTCAGTAGGCCTCAAAACGAAAGATCTGATGAAAGTCAACTATTTAAGGGTTTCAATATCCTCTTACCCTTTTGGTTGTGGAAAGTTTATAAGCCGCATCTTGTTCTGATGCTTGCTAAGTTAGGTTCTTGACTAAGGAATATGAATGTAGAATCCTCTAAAATCCCAATGGTTCGTTTTTAGTCTAAACTCACAACCACACGCTAAATGTAGTCCAATCATCAGTAGTTGGGTGTCAGAGCATTGAGTGGCACAAGATACTTCGAAAAAGGATCATGCGTTACAAAACATGTGGTTGCCGCATGATGTCAACACTCATTGTCACACAGCAATTTCAGGAAGTGAGCGTTGATGAGTTTGGTTTTATTTTCGTTCTGAATAATACACCTAGGTTTTCAGTCAGGAATATTTTTTACGACCCCCCCCCCCCCCCCCCCAATTTGGTACTTAACGTTTCAAGACATTGGGATTCCAAATCCAGTAACGTGGTCTAAAAAACTTTCTCTTTCACATATAAATCTCATTTGGTATCTCATTGTGACCGCTTGCTCGTCAATCCGATCGAATGAAGCTCATGCTTGTTGTGAGCAAAAAATGAGTAAAAAATATACGATGCAGTGAAAGTAATCGTTTCATCGTTTGTACTCCCTCCATGGCGTGCCAATTGCCTACAGGCGTCTACGGGTGCTTAGAATGTAGTTTTCGTCGTTCCGTTGTAGCCAGGTTCGTATGGTTTCTGTCAATACATGGCTACTGAGAGGATGACAGTGAATATTGCAAGGAAACTCCGTGACAAGGGTTCAGTGTGGGACACAGTTCTAAGGAGAACGGCTGAAGATCATGCATGAATCCTCAATACATAACCACTGTATTGACTTCACATAGTCTCTACCTACGAGCAAGCAGGTCTTGGGGCACTGTGTAGAGAGGTCTCTTCTCATCTCATTCAGAAATGGTACCATCTGACGATCAACTCGCGGAAGGAGCGTGCTGAGCACGCATAAAGTGTTGGGTACTCACCACGCACGCTCTTTGTAAAAATGAGCATGTAGTGATCATTCATCCATCGTGTGAGGAAGGGACAACAATTTGTAACCTTCAGTAAAAATATAAGATATTAAGAATGTGTTAGTGTCTGGAGGCAAAAGGGCAGAGCTTGGACATGAGGGTGTGACAGTGGTTATGTGAGGCCATTGTGATAAGAGACCCTTGCAATGTAAAGATTCCTGAAAACCCATCTCTTTGCAAAGTCGGGCTTGAAGGGAGCAAATCTATTGAAGAAGATCGGTTCTGATGATGAACTTTCACGACCCGAATGTAGTTGGTTGGCTCCTCACCTCCCCCTTCCTTTGCCCCTAGTTTTTGTTTATTTTGGAATCCACTGTCACAGTAAGTTTCAAGGAGGAGAGGGAGTAAATGCCATGCTCTGGGTTAATGTGTGTTGTCAGGAAAATCTTGATCATTGGCAACCATGAAGTTGTTCCTGTAAGATTGTCCTGGATTTGAGATTGGAATTCGCGGTTTTGACAGTGTATGTTTATTTTCATTTACAGTTTGTCGCGATACAAGTTGAAATTCAGCCCAGACAAAGTGGACACCATGATAGTGCAAGCTATTTGCCTCCTCGATGAATTGGACAAAGAATTGAACAACTACACTATGAGGTGTCGAGAGTGGTACGGATGGCATTTTCCTGAGTTGGGAAAAATACTTACTGACAACGTGGTTTTCGTTAAAACCATTAAACTGATGGGTGAGATGTTCCATTCTCTATCACGTGCACATTAGTGTGAATTACTTCTAAAGTGAAACTCCTTGGCTGACATAGTTCAAGCACATTATAGACAGGATGGTTATCGCCTCTCACTTTGCATATTTATATGTACATAAAGCTTACTTTTCGCGTCTGACCCATTTAATTAGTTACATACAAAGTGGTGCTTGCAATTCCGAGTGTAGTGTAACTTTATATATAATCTTGAGCGTATTTTTCAACTTCATTACACGGAAGCACACTATTTTTTCAGTTGATTATACAAAGCCACAGATGGAGGCCTACACTAGAGTTAGAAGGCGTGCCGTGGTGATCTGCGGGCTAGATATCAAGTTTGAGGTGATTTGGTTCAGCCGCTTTTTCTCATCGCGTTCACCAGTCACACATACACCCACAGACCATTTCCCCTAATAGTGTTTTTCGGACTCTGTAGGTCTTGAAACGTTAAGATCTGATGAGAAATAAAACCAGCCGATTCGATAATTTGCCGAGCCAAGGAACGTAAAAAGGAATTTATTTTCGTCATAAATTCGCTTGATTCTTCTAATAGAAAGGACGTTTGCTACTGAATATGTAAAATCGTCATAGGGAACATGCACATTACCGCATATTTAGTTTTCCTATTGTTGGATAACCCAATAAAGACTGTTCCTACATGCTAACTACGTAAAATTTGCGTATGTTATTCCTCCATAGCAAAGATCAGCCTCAGCATGACCGTGTCTAATAATTTGTTGTCAGCTTCAAACAACTTATACATTTGACATCCATATTTTCGTCAGAAACGATGCTTCGTGGAACGATTGTTACATGTGCCCCATTCATTAGCGCTTCAGCAAATCATGGTTGTGGGGTGCATTCATCCAAACCGATCTAAAGACCAGTTGGAAGAAGTATCAATTTCACTTATGACCTCTTTTCCCTGATTTATTTATTTGGCAGATTTTGTTCTGTAGACATATGGAAAATGGCCTATCTGCTTGCAAAGTGTCTCGAACTAGGCATAACCTCTTTTTCATTGGAGGCTTCTCAGCTCATCATTGGCTGGCTGTTGTATACTCTCTTCACTCTTGAGAGTTACTTGAAAACAAGTTTTTGAGTTTTTGGAAGCAGAACAACTTCTTCAGTAACGATGGTTGATCTTGAACTTTCTTACTTTTTCAAGGGTTGCTTCAGAGTTCAAGTAAAAGGCAGTAGCTTAGTCTCACTGTAGGTACCACAAGGAACATTCCATCATTCAGCAGAGCAGTTAGGTTCAGTTTTTCATTAGCTTTGAATGCTTAACGTCTACTGCAGCCACCATGAACTATTCTGACTTACATTAAAAAAACAAAAAAACTAAGAAGTTACTTGAATGCAACGTATAATATTTATTTACAATTTCACCCGTCCTGCTAACAGGACATCTCGTAACGTGAACACTTGAACATTTAGTAATAAGAACCAAATACAACAATCTGTACACGTTTGCCAATGATTTGCTTGTAGTGGTAGTCCGTCATCTCAATGTTGCTTGTACTTACTGTTTTGTGTTTTTCATTTTTACAAAATAAAAGGAACAAGAGACAACGCTGCATCAACTGATTTGTCTGATATTTTACCCGAAGAAGTGGAAGAAAAAGTGAAAGAAGCAGCGGAAGTGTCAATGGGAACTGAAATATCGGAGGAAGATATTCTTCACATTCAAATCTTATGTGATCAAGTAAGTACTTATTTTCTGGTTGCTTTTAAACCACTGTGTGGTATATGTCGCCTGTCTAGGGCCTATAGGGGTATGTCACTGGTCATCTGTGATTTCCCCTGGATACTTCACCTGCTTCTCAAGGAAAAGCCTTTGTCCGTCGAAACTAATTGTGATGGCTGGCTATTAAGTTTACGTTTTAAGAGGATAAGTGGAGTTTTTTCCTTGGCCACCTGTCATTTGATCAGTTCCTGAGCACTAGCTCGTGGTCAGACTTGACATCTCACAGAAAAACCCCTGGTATCGGAATATGAAGTATTTCCAAAATATCATTTCATTTGAAGCCTCAACGTAGCTGTTGGGTGCAAGAATGGGGGAGCTGAGGATCGCAACAAAACTGAAACTCGGTGAGCGTGAGGAGGACTGTATTATACGTGCGTGCGGAATTGAGTGAAATTGAAATTGAGGTGAGATTTAGTACAACTGGGCGACACAAGGGGAGTTCTCAGAACGCGTGAACTGGCGCGGGCAACTATATGAGAAAGTGAGGGGAAGTTACTAGGGTGATAGTTGGACGCAGAATGATTTTGGAAGAGCTCTGTCATCGATAGGAAAATGAAATTGGGAGAAAGAAATAAAGAAAGGGGAAAACCTAGAAAAGGGGGCTGGGGGTCAACAGCTAAGGGATTCCCGCAGGTGAGGGTCAGGTATTGAAATGGTTGGAGACAATTAGGCGGTCAGAGACAATGACGCGGGGAAGTCCGAGGTCAAAGACTCTGACCACTTCGACGCTTTGCGTCGAACAGTAGCGACTCAACTATTAGTGGGGAACGTGTGTTGGAATCCACTCTAACCCTCAATTTTCTCATTTGCAAGAAGATTAGTGTGTGGATGCAAATGCTTAATTGACTTAGTTGGCTCCTCATAACTCTAGACTTCCGATTAGCCAACTGTGTTTTAGGGCACGTAAATTTCGAATGTAGGAAGACACAAGTGCGGTAAATGGGAAAAACTAGAAAAGGTTTCACGAAGGGATACCTCTGCAACTGAAGCTTCTGCGAATGTGGCACATTTTGCTTCTTCAACTGGTTGTAAGTCGAGTTGGCTTAGTAATAATATCGTTTAGTGCTGGTGAAGAGTGTGTTTTCATTGGCATCAGGAAAACGCAAACAAATTGTGATCGTCGCCCCAATCTCATCCCACCGTATATTCAAAATGTTCATAACATTTTGTAAATTGAATATAAGTGACTCATACTGACCGGGATTTGTTAGGGCACTTTGCAGCCTTTGTCGTTTGTTACCTTGACATGTTAGCCAGACAGTGCAGTTTCTGTCTAAAGCTCTTCAATTTAGTCGCCAATGAGCGAAAACTATGTTTTCAATAATGATAATGCATATCCAGGAAATTAGTTCAATACTCGTGTTGCGGCAACTGTGTAGTGCTAAAAGTGGACGCAAATAAAACGCATTTGCTGGCACGAAGGATTATAATAACATTAATTATTTGGTGTGCCAATGGCAACGAATCGGGCGGAAGACTTATCTAAATGACGTCAATAAATAAAAAAGAAGTTTTTGGTAGATTCGTCGTTACTCGTGAGCATAATGTGGGGTGGTGGTATGATGGAGAGAATATCGTTTCAAATGCGGTTGGGATTTCGATGCGGGAATGAGCACTGGAGAATCAAAGAATTGTAGAACGGATGCAACTGACGTTTGACATAGAAGGTTCAGGGTCAGGTCGCATGTAGGTTGGGGTTTGAGAACCTGATGCAGCAATTAACTACTGACTGCAGCAACAAAAGCGAGGATCCCATCTTTGGTGGTTGAGACAGTGTGAGTATCCCCAGAGAGATGGCTTACATGCCACCAACATCTATGATCAATATACTACGTCAAATAACTACTGAACCCGCGAATAGATACTCGAAAAACTTTAGCTAAGTAGCTTACTGGGCTGAATTTTTTAATTCATTAAAGACCAACATTTAATACCAGACGTCTAACACATAAACGGGAGGTAAATTAAACATTTCAAAATCACAAGAGATTGGTCGGAAGACCTATTGAATAGCACGTCTTTCAGGAGTGGAGGGAAGTTGTGCTGGCTCCAATAACTAATGTAATTTGAAGTTTTATTATGAATTTTCTATAATTAAATGAACCTATCTCATGGCTTATTTCAGGACGGTACAGAAAAAGGCGATTCTGTCGAAATCCTCTCTTTAACAACTAGTGGCACGTTATCAAGGTGTTCAGGATGTGGTCTTGGCATGATTTTATTTCGTTATTTTTTATAAGAAAGATTAGAAAGAAGTTGAATTCAAGGAGAGTCGTCCTTTCTGAGGGTGTCAAATGCTATTGTTAATTTTCTGGATACTTGTTCTCTTTAGAATGAGCAATAAAGCTCGTGTCTTCTGGAAACTTTATGATTGTGTCAACACTGAATTCATAGTTCAACCATTATGTGAGAGCTATGAATATAGTTCTAGCAGCCTCTCCTATTGACTAGCATTGAAGCATTCAACTATTCATAAACTTGTTCAGGTTCTTGAAATGACGATGTACCGAAGTCAGCTGTATGATTATCTCAAATCCCGTATGACGGCTATTGCTCCCAATCTTACTATCCTGTTAGGTGATCTTGTCGGAGCTCGACTAATCTCGCATTCAGGTAACATAACTTGAATTCGTTACCCCTCTCCAAAATCACAAAAGCTCGTATTTGAATGTTGACTTGACTTGTTCCAGGGTCCCTCATCAATCTTGCCAAGCAACCTGCTTCAACTGTTCAGATTTTTGGAGCAGAAAAGGCGCTTTTCAGAGCATTGAAAAGTCAGAAAGACACTCCAAAATATGGATTAATTTATCATTCTGGACTTGTGGCGACTGCTAGTGCTAAAAATAAAGGAAAAGTTAGTTTCTAATGTGTAATTACATCTAAGGTTGGAAATTATTGGATTCAGTCAAGAATGGTGCGTGGTAGATGGTGGTGATGTTTCAAGAGACAGGCGCCTGATATCAATTACACTGAACCAGAATGGTAACATGTATAAGTATGGTGAAGTATCACTCTTACGAGGAGTGCCCATTTGGTTTGGACAAGTTAGTGCTTGTGGAGTGTGTATTTGGGGGTATCTGCACGTGGTACCCAATGGCTTACTAGTGGTATGTGCAGATAACAGTGTAAAAACTATTGAATCCTATATGTGCCTCAGAATACATTAACACGATTTGTTTATTTGACGAGTTCAATTGACTGATCTACTAGTTAAGTACATTGTTTTCATGGTAAACCAGAGTAGCTAATTAATTGTGGTTTGTTTAAGATGTCAAGATCACTCGCTGCAAAGGCTTCTCTAGCTGCTCGTGTAGATGCCCTTGGTGAAGGTCAAGAGTCTACCGCTGATTTAGGTGTTAATCACAGGGCTAAACTGGAAACTCGATTAAAAATTCTTGAAGAAGGCAGTTTGAAGAAAATATCTGGAACTGCCAAAGCAAAAGCTAAATTTGAGAAATATCAATCGAAGAGGTCAGTTGAGCTTTTAGGTTTTGTTTTCTCATTTTACTTAATTAGTTTCAGCCAAATAATGAGCGTTTTTGTTTCATGGATCTAGGGAAGTTTTGCAATACCCTGAAGGTGCTGACGTCACTATTGCTTCAGGAAAGAGAAAATTCAAGGAAGAGGAAGATGATGATTCAGGTTTGTCAGCTTTTGCATTTCTATCTCAGTATGACCCAACGTGAGGCCCATTCCACTGGACTGTTTGACAATGTACACCACTTGGTAAACTTTCCATACCCTCAATTTTATGCTCTGTCGTGTCTGTGGTAATCAGTTTGAGTACCTGAATCATATGGTGTAGGTGTGCATGAGCATTCATGGCAGCTGCCAGAAGGTTGTTTGTACATTGTCATCTAAGGGCTGGGAAGTAGAATGTTACTGGAGAGAGACAGGCCTGACATTGTCGCCATCGGCCCCGACCAGTCTGATGTGATCCTTGATGTCCACGTAGCATTTCGCAAGCCAAGAAGTGCGACCATTACAGGATGGATCTTTGTATGGCGGCGTCAGAAGCTCCTGGAATAGAAGCAAGTAACATCAGTCTTGCAGCTTTGACCTTGTCTTGGCGAAGAGCGTGTCTTAAGAAAAGTGCTGAGGAGATGCCTCAGCCGGTTCTGTCAGTTGGCGTTCTTCAATGAATCATTACCCGCTTGTTGCTTGAGTCGTATTTCAGCTGGTGGGTGTTGTATCTTGGAACTTCCTCTCATCCTGTTTTCCATTCCCATCCCCACAGCTGGTGTAGGTCGTCTGGACGCCCTCCCCACTTCATTAATCTTAATTTTTACTTTCCTTGGCTATACGAAGTAGAAAGGAAAGTTATGTAATCGGATGAAAAAAAATTTTTGAGTTCTCTTCAGATCTTTACGTTGCAGACCCCCCTGAGTCCGAAAAACACTATTTGGGAAAATGGTCTATGTGTCTGTGTGTGTGTGTGAACGATTTTTAGAGAGAACCATCGTACCAAATCAGCTGAAACATAATGTCTAGCCTACAGGTTACCATGGAACGCCAAAATAAGGGTATAAACAAAATCCACCGAAATTTAACTATAGTTATCATAGTGATCAAAACACCAAATATTTTTTTTTTTCAAAAACGGCTCTAACGATTTTGATTAAATTTTTTATATTGGTAGCTCCTGATAGGATAATCATACCATAAAATTCCCATTTGTGGGAAAATGACGAGAGCAGCACAATAAATTATCAAAATTTTCGACGAAAAGCGTTTTTAGCGCATCTTTTTCCTTATAAACTTCGCTGGGATGTTAGTAGAAAATTAAAATTGGTAGTTAAAGAAAATTGGTATTGTAGTCCAATCCAATACCTAAAGTATGAGTGTTTAAAAACGCTCATGAGGTACATGAGGCTCACTTCAGAAATTCCTGGATTTCAACTACCGCCGTTTCGCTTACTGCCAGTTCTAACAGTTATTACCCATTAACTCTGCAAAAGTGATTATTATCCCTCTTCAAAAAATTCGTGTACAGCCTCATTAATTTTCTGTGTAGCAATTGCTCAATAATGGTCCTATAATGAGTATGAGCAGCACAATAAATTCCGGAACTGTAAGCGCTACTGCTTCCTGCTGCTGTGACGTGTTGTTTGACCAAGTTCAAAGGAACTGAGTGATAAATGAATTGATTAAGTAGAATTAGCCATGTACAAAGTGAATTGTTGTAGAGCTAAGGAAAGTTGTGTGTTGCAACGCACCAGATATTTTTCGTTTATCTTGGGTGACCAGTGAGCTTTAGTGGTGGTTTGACTTCCTGCTAGTTCTCAAAGTTTTGACCCAATAATTCCAAAACTGTGAACACCGATCCCTCTAAAAACAATCATGTTGACAGTCCGATGGAATCATTTGTGCGTTCTTTGCCCAATAATAGCCGTAGTGTAAGTATTGGTTATATAAATTCCGCGACTGAGCTGTTCCACTTTCGATGTAAAACGTGAAGTAACTTTTTAGAAAGTTCGAATGAGCTGATGAAAAATAGCTTGGATTAGTAGCTAATGCCATGAAATCCGCTGAATGTATGTGGGGCTGGAGAAAGTTGTATGATGCGGGACCTCAGATATTTTTATTGTTTTCCATATGCGACCTATGCATGGAGTACTCAGTAAAGATCTTAGGTACTTAGGGTCAGCCCCAATAAATGTTAAGCGATAACAGTTTCTATGTAGAATGGTAAGATAGGGCTGAGGGACCTCCTCCACATTCTTGGTTACAGCTTGAGAGTCTGAACCCTTCACGGCCCTTAACCAACGAACGAATAGCAAGTCAGTCAGCTGACGAATCATTAACCTACCAACAGTTGCAATTCACTATAGAAACCCCAAAGAAAATCCTTTCTGCTTTAACTACACACTCCACAAACGACCCATAAATTTCAATTTGACGTCAGCTTTATATGCTACGAATTAAATAGCGAATATTTGAGCTTCTCTCGGTGTTTTTTCTCCGTCTTCTCTTTTCCCGATTTAATTATGTCTAGTTTAACTGTGGTCAGTGCGAAAGCAGTTCGCATTTCATAGATTTACAGCAACTAACCAACAAATTTGTTCCAATCAAACTGGTTGTTGATCATGTGCCTAGTTAAGTGTTACAAATGTATCCTGCATCATTGCCAATGCCTTTTTTTGCCTTTCATCAGCACCCACTCCAGAACTTAAGAAAAAGAAGAAAATTAAAACTGAAGACGTCGGCGATATAGACATCAAATTAGAGCCCAAAGAAGAGCCTGCTTCTGCTAAGAAGAAGAAGAAAAAAAATAAGGTTAAGGAGGAGAAAGGTGATGATGAAAGCGCAGAAACTACTAATGGTAAGTGACCAGTTGTTGGAAAGATCAATAAATTTTTAGCGAATTTTCGAAGCGTAATAAGATTGCGTTTGACCGGAGTCTTCCATTCTTATTTTTCCTTCTGTAAAGGCTAAACTTAATTTGATCAACAACAGCCTTCTTGCAATCTATATCCCCGTTTGCTTTCTACAACTATTTCGTAGCCATTCATTGAAGATATACCTGTAAGCACAATCAGAAGATGACGTCCTCTGTACACGAAGAATTCGTTTTGCAGATATCTTCAAAACTGTCTGTGACATTCTGATAAATGATTTAGAATTAACTAAAGATTGTGAATATCGATAGCGAATTTTCAACCAACTAACACCGAAATTTCGGTCGTTTTCCATCAATATTTTTGTTGAAGTGCGTGGAACAAAGATGAAGCGTCATTCAATTTACGGGGGTTTTCTTTTAGGCCCTTGAAGACAGTCATTGTACTATATTTCAAGTGAAAGCCTTTATTAATTTATTGTGGAGTCATACGCGTCATCTACTTTGGAGAACGTACACGTAATTACAGTAGGTTTGAAGTGCGCTGACGTTTAGCATCACATGAGGTTTTCAACATCAACAATAATGCAGCCTCTAATACAAAATTATGTAGGGCTGTCGAAAGCCGACGGACGAGTTTTAAACTGCATAGGCGTCGGAAGAACATTTGAATTGAAGGAGCCCATATCAACTCATCAACAGCACATGTGTACTGTTGAAAAATTCATACTTCTGCCCATAATTCTATATAGGTTCTCAAACTTTGTATTGATGTCTTCAAATATTCAATACCTGTATATTGTTTTCCATTGACTTTGAAGGTACATAACGTATTGCATAACAGTTTCAGAGGTGCCGAAGAAGAAAAAAATTAAAGTTGAAAGTGAGCCAGAACCTACAGAATCAGGTAGTGCACTGACAGGCCTTGAAAAAAAGAAGAAAAAGAAGAAACATGTGCAGGAAGACTAATACAAACCTGTTCAATCAACTGTGCTTGTACCACTCTCTTTTATGTTTTAACCTTTAAAGATTTTCTCTATTCTCTCGCCTGTTTTTTATTCTTCGCATATATTACAGATCAGATGATAGGATGGTATCGGTGTTGCAGGGAATAGAACTTGCAGTTTCATTAATCATTTAACCCTTCGTGGGGATCACTGGGAGTGAGAGGGTAGACCGTTTAGCCCGTTTGTCTACTTTACTTATGGGGTGCTTCCTCTTATGAGGCATCCCTGTCACTACTCAAAAAGACAGTGTTGGCGCAGCGAAAAGGGGTTAATGAGCGTAACTGCCGACTTTCTCAGTCGAACATGTGTTTTAACTGCTCTTGTATTAGGCACAAACGAAATTGTAAAATACTGGTACAACTGATGATTGTACGCCGTATGGGCCAAATTATAAAATCGGAAAAATCTGACCAGGAAGAAGTCCAAGGAAGTCTTGAAAGAGCTGGAATATTGTGCGGTATAATTCTTGTGGGGAATGGGGAGTTGCACACGAGGGATACAGGTTGTTCGAAAACTGAAGGGTTTTGCCGTTGCACGGAGCTCAAATCGGAATGGCTCGGGAGCTGCGTCGCGTGTTGGGTTGAAGGCGTTATTTCGGTCGGCTGCAGGGAGAGGGCCGCTCTCTGCAGGGCCATCCTTCTACCGCGTTTGCGTCTTCTTTGTTGCTTTCCTTCGTGTCATGTGCCACAAAAGACAGTGATAGTATATGTCGGGAGAATGCATCAATCTGTCTAAAATACTGCGGGAGTGAGGCATTTTACACGCTACATCTCAGTACCAATACACAAGATAGGATGTTGCCTTCTAAAGATATGAGGAAGGACTTGGAGCAGATAGTGGTAATTAACACAGGACGCTGCAAAATGAACAAGCGCCTGCATGTTATGGGTGTGAGCGAAACCCATTGGTGAAGATGACACTTCAGTCCAGTGCCAGGGACATGAAACAACTTCTTCCAGGTTAAACATCAAAGAAGACTCATGCAGGAATACCTCATTCGTGAGGACCTGTGAGACATTAGGACTGGCAGAAGAGGACTTTAAGCTGCAGTGCTCGTCCCAAAGAACGGACATGAGACTTATTAAAAAAACGCAGCAAGTTATTACAGTTAATTCTTCTCTTGTACAGCTTGACGTAACAAAATCTGACTACAATTCCAGGCGCCTGTCGGCCATAGGCACGTTAAAGGCACAAAACGGCCTAGACGACAGACGGACAATGCAGATTTGGAATCCCAATGTCTGGAAATTAGGCATCAAATGTTCCTGTCCGAAAACGTAGGCGTATTATTCAGAATGAATAATAAACTGAAACCAAACGATGGTTAGCATTGCACAACTTCTAGGCTTGCTCCTAGTTATCTTACGAAATTATTTCCATCGTGTAGGAGGTAGCTTTTGGACTCTCTCCAGATCTCTAGGTCTAAGTGATGTGGCGTAATTAGTGTAGGTGGTGACGTGACAAGGTGAGTTTGCTCACTAACTTGATGGAAAGAGTTACAATGACACTAGGGCCGGGAAAAGTGGAAACCAGGTAGGGCTGATTGGTTCAATGCTGATTCTGAAATGAATCAAGAGGAAGGGACGTGGGCATCGGGAAATGAATGCGTCTAGTATTTGAACGCAGAGCACATATTCTTGGGGTGTCTCTCAAGGGGGGGATAGTGTGGGGCCTGACATGGTGACAATGACAATGCTTCCAAGTCCAGTCGATTGGCGCAATCTTCTAACACTCATGCTCATTGAGGTTCTGCGAATTTGAAAATGGGAGGCAATCGTAAAAATCCCGAGTTAGAAGAAGAGGGAGTGTAGTGTATGTGCGGCCTATATTGCCAGGAAGTTCACCTTGATCGGTCAAGTTGAGAATGGAGCGATACCTCCGAACCTCACATGTGGTGACAAGTAGGGAAAGGGCTTTAAGATCGGCAGAAAGAGAAGAAATGCTGTTGGGTGTCCCCAGCCTGACCTGACGTTGATGTGAGCTTAGGTTGGTTATTAAATAAAGTAATACGAATTAAAAACAATTTATTTTGACTCAATGATCGCTAATAGAAAATGTAAAAATACACACTTCATTTTTCGCAATTGTACATAATTTTAATTATTGCTATGCTGCATTGGCCTGAGGGAAGTAGTGGGTGCCAGGTTGCAGTTACTATCACACTTGCTTTTATGCACCGTCCTTAATGGTGTCCTCATACATGAGATTTGGGTCTAGTTTAAGGACCTCTCTAGGGATTCTTGCAGTACTAGTCGCTTTAATAAAAATAAAAATACTTTACCAGGTGAGGGCCAATTTATGTACGAATATAACGTTTTGGAGTTAAGAAGGTATTGCTATCTGATCATCATTGGCTACCTCTGTAAATTCAGCTTGGCGTTTTGTCTGCAAGAATGTCTAAAGAAGTGCACAAGTATCAGGAAGGAGATTCAATACCGAGGAATATACAAGAAACTTAAGTTTTAGGTTGTAACTCAAGCAGCAGCTTGATACTCCACACTCTAAATTCTTCTCACTTATTTAAATTCGTCATATTTGTTAGGAACTGAACTACGCAGTAATACGTCATTCTTCTGACGAGCTGTCCGAAACGTCGGTATTCCTGTTCACATCTGTCGGTTCTCTGTGCGATCTTGACTCAACTTCACTGTACCTTGTTCGTGGTAAAAACCTTGAAATGTGTTACATAATATTTTCAAGTCTGCAGTAGCTGACACGAAATGGGACATTTGAAATCTACACGGCACTAAGGGCTTATTGCTGTTTGTTACCTTAGAAACCAGTGAGTCCCTACTGCCCCTATTGTAAAACCATCCCTACAATATCCATGAACATAATAAGGGAGTATGTTGGCAATCTCTGTTGCACTGACTATTGACTCGCACTTAATCCCCTCAAGGTGTGTTTTAGAGCCAGAAGGATATACCAGCGGACTCATGACCCTGATGCCAGAGTGATGCTCCAAACTGCCTACATCCAGGAGAAAAAGGCCTTCCACCAAACAATCAAAAGAGCCAAACGACATGGCTTCTGGAATTTTTTGGACCCCTGAAGCAAGCATTACAGTCCTCCGTCTTTACTGCCAACCAATTTCATTTAGGCGACATACAGGTATCCCAAGCTGCATTCAGACTACAGAGAGTCCCTAAGAAAGAGCATCGTATGTGTGAGTGCAGAGCTACAGATATGACCTCACCAAGGTCTAAACCCTCATATTAGGGAATTCCAGAGCAGTAATGGCTAAAAACCTAACAACCCTCATTTTGGAATTACACAAGATACACAGATGAGCGTGATAAGCCACTTTGTTTCTGTGCTTGGAGTGTCATTCAAAGGTATATTGTCAAACCTGCAGCATCTCACAACATAGTTGAAACAACCATTCAATACATTGAATGCGTAGACAATATTCTGCTTATTATCGTAGATTGTGTTATGCTGGCCAATAAATATACTTACTTCCTGTGCTGCCTAATCGTCAAATTGTCCCAGCACACAGCTATAAGATCCTTTGAGATATCCTCTGGAATAACCGATTCAATGCGGCTACGCAACATTTCATAGCTTCGTTCTCTGTGAAAAAGCGTCAGTGAACTGTTATTCTTCAGTAGAAAAGCGCGTTACAAACAACAATTTGTGCATAAATTTTAACATTTAGGACTCTACAGATGCAACTTTGCTCCATACTAGCTAATAGCGTCATGAAATGTTCCAAGACTTAGATATTTATCAAGTAACAAACATGTGTGAATGAAAATGAACACATTTTTAAAAGAAGATGCAACACCAATGTTGGTCTGTATGGACAAGAGCATGAGAAGGTCGTGCTTAGATGTCACAGTTGTTTCATACCCTACTGCTCAGGGTAATGGTTTGGCAGGTGGTTGGGGTGAGATGCAGAGCGACAATCTGTTTATTGACATTGCCAGTGCATATGAAAATAGTGCACTTTGTCGAGCTTACTGTAGATGCACAGGGTGATCAGAGTTCATTATAAGAAATATATAGACTATAGGATATGCAAATATAAGCAAGTTCTATCTCCGACGCAGGGAGACTAAGCCTGTAGCATCGAATGTTACCTAGAAACCCTCCTTTCAAAGGCTTTCCCTAGGGACACTGCAGGTTAAGATGCACAAGCCCAAAGGGCAGCAAGGGAGTTGATCATGGACCCTCCAGACGAGCCAAACATCCTGTTGTTCTCATCAGCGGACTCAGTGCAGGATTAGTGTGCATTTTCATATGCAGGTCTGTTTCTCTATCGAAATGACTGTCCCAATGCAATGGTCTGGGATTGCGCTACAACTCTCCTTTGATGAGTGTGCTACCCCTCAAAGCATACAAGCTGTAGCCAATCACTCCTTAGCAAATGATCATGTGCATGAGGAATGGTAGCACACACCCCAAGTGCTCTTACTAATTGCTCGTAATGAGGTAAACCCTCTGAGGATAATGGCTTTGAGGGACTGCGGGCATTGGCTGAAACGCTACGTCTCACCTACATTGACTCCTAAGTACTTGACTTGCTTCTCAACAAAGAGCTTGTGGCAGGCAACATGTATTGGCGGTTGGCTATTTAATTTTCTTTTCAAGATGAGCTGTATTCTCGTCAGCCAACTGCAGCTTGGCGTGCTCGCATCATTTGGTGACATTAAGGAACACATCAAGACCTTTGAAGAAGGTGTTTCAAAGTGCTGATGCGACTTGTTATCGTTTCTCACTGGCCCACATTCATTTCGTCTCACTGCCACCCGCCTCACTTTGACCACACCCGTCAATTTGACTCGTTGCGTAGTGTCAATTGCCCTGCGTCGTCTAGAAAACGTCAATTTTCGTTGCAACGTTGTATTCAGGTCATGCTTCATATAGTTTATTGGTATTTTTCGATGCTGAATCGAATGGGATGGGTCTCGGAACTGCTCTACAAACATAGTCCAGTAGTTAGTTTTCTGAATTGCTGTAAACCCATGTTACATTCTTAATATTTAGCGACATTGGATTGAATAGAATAGGTCCCAATCATGCTGTGGAAGAGAATAATAAACCGTTGCGTTATAATTAGCAGCTTTCTTTGTTATCAGGAAAATGTAGAACAAAGGTTCACGGTACAACTTGTGTGATTTCGTCAGAGCATAGAGCACAACGCCAAAATTGGTGATGTTGAGTGGAGAAAGCAAACTTATTCTGTAGTCAGCTCTAAAAAAGTCTAAAACAAGAACTATCGTTGTGTTGATGACTCGCAAATATCCTAGTTAAGAAATAGCATTCACGGAGGGGCACCGCAAACTGTGTGGGAATAGAATAAGTGATATCTCTCACTGTAAGTGGTGTAGGACAACGAAACGACTTCGTTTACCTACATGGTTCCTTCCAACTACTCCAGGAATAAATATCATAGAAAATTTGATTTTAGGCTGAGGCACGTTAATCCGAGTACAATAATAATATAGTTGTGGCTTTCAGGAACTGGGCCCACTGTACGAAACAAATGTGTTCATTTGGTCAACTTACCGCTCCTTTTCGTTCATGTGTTTACCATAGCTCTGGGAACAAAGAAGTTTTGTTTACATTAATTAACTACATAAATCTATGCAATAACTTTCTTAACATTGTTTTTAGATGTATTGACATCCTTTATCACATCTGTTGGAAATCATCTGATGAAGAACATCAGTAGGCTTACTTAAATTGCACAGATAAAAGTTGAGTGCAAGAGAGGGAGATATGGACTTGGTTAAGGCATAGAAGTAGTTGGTGAATGAGACGAGCGAGATAGGACTATTGATAGGAAGCACACTGTACATGACACAGATTACTGATGAAGTTCAGAGCAAAGTAATTTGAAGACAAGTGTTCACGCAACTCAGTGGGGCTCTAGATAGTTAAACTGATTTGAGTCTGGACATGAGAGAAAGTGTTCTTTCCTGAGTTCTAGGTCGGTCTCGCCTTGAGGAGGTGGCAAAAGTAAGAGGCAATAAGTGAGATAACGGAAGGGGATTGTAGGAAACCCCTAATGAACGTCGAGGAAACCGTAAGTGGGAAAATACGTTGGAAATTTTAAAATGGAGCAAGGTGCATGGGATAATACCTGAAACCTGGAACAAAGGGTGGGCCAGAGCACAATAGAGATGGGCTTATGGATTGCGGCTCAAGGAGCAAGTGCTAACCGTTACAAGCCTTCTCCACACATTTTCTTGAATTTTAGGTTGATTTCTTATTTTGGTTTATTATTCATTTTGAATAATAACCCTATGTTTTCGGTCACGAAAAATTTTTTACAACCCCCCCTCAAAATTTGATACTTAACGTTTCAAGACTTGGAGATTCCAAATTTGCAATGTCCGTCCGCCGTCCGGGCCATTTTATGCCTTTAACGTGGTCTAAACAATTCGTTCTTTCGCACAAAAATCCCATTTGGTATCTAGTCGTGCCCGCCATCTCGGCAATCCGATCGGACAAAGCGCATGGTTGTTATGGGCAAAAAATGGTTAAAAAAATTAACGAAACGCAGTATAACGCGGGAACTACAGCGGAAGTTAACGTTTCGTCGTTAGTACTCCCTCCCGTCTCAATAAAACCACCCGCCCGCTCGCCTCACAATGGGTTCGCTGGAAGCCCCCGTTTATGGGCGCCTGGCACCAGGGGATATTTAGTTTCCGTAGTTCCATTGTAGTCAGGTCATGTTTCGTATGGTTGACTTGATATTTTTCTATGCTGAATTGAATGGGATGGGTCTCGGAGCAGTAATACTAGGTCAGGCTGTTCATGAGAACAATAAACCATTGTGTAATAATTTGCAGGGTTTTTCGTTTGGTGCCCAAATAACCTAAATACCTGGCTGTACTGTATTAGCGTATGGAAGATATGGTTGTGTAATTCATCCACCCGACTGATGTTGACATACTGTATCTTTCAGTTTGATTTTCCATTTCCTTGTCCACTCTTGAGCACAATTAACTGAGTGACGAAGTTTCGCTGAGGCTTCCTCGAGAGTTTCCTACTGCCTAAACGGCCGTGTTACTCCCACTGTTTTCAACTCATGAGGATTCCAAATCTGCAGTCCATATTCTGCCTTTAACGTAGTTTAAAAAACCCTGCAAATTATTACACAACGGTTTATTATTCGGATAATCAGCTTGATCTAGCATTAATGCTCCAAGACCCATCCTGTTCGATTCAGCATCGAAAAATATCATAATGAAACCCAAAAAAAGGTCGAAAAGAACTGAATCGTAATATTAAAATAAACAACAAAAAACGAAAGTATCTAGAAAAAACTGAATTTTAATATGAAAACATGCACGCTAAATACTAATATCAAAATTTAACCAAAAATCTATGAAAAATCAAAATGAGAATGAAACGAAAGAATCTAAAAAAATTGAATCGTATTAAAACCAAAACGTTGGGGAAATTGGAACGGGGGCGCTCGAAGCGAAAGGGGAGTTGAGTGGCGGCGTCGTTGGGAGGGTCGTGCTCGCTCGCCTCCAGCGCGGTTGCTTTTTTAATGAGACGGGTGGGCTGGGAGGGAGTTCAAACGACGAAACACTGTAGCTCCTGCATTGTACTGCGTTTCGTTAATTTTTTTTAACCGTTTTTGCCCATTACAACCACGGGCTTCGTCCAATCGGATTGCCGAGATGGCGGGCACAACTAGATAACAAATCGGAGTTTTGTGCGAAAGAACGAATTTTTTAGACCACGTTAAAGGCACAAAACGGCCCAGACGGCGGACGGACATTGCAAATTTGGAATCTCCAAGTCATTCAGAATGAATAATAAACCAAAATCCGTTCTTTAGCACAGATATTCCATGTGGGATTTAGTTGTGCCCGCCTCCTGGGTAATTCGATCGGACGAAACCCATGGTTGTCATGGGCAAAAGAGGTATTGCTAAATTAGCCGAAAACTAAATTTTGGCAGTTTGATTGCAATTACGTCGTATTTGGTGTCGTTTTCAGGCATTTTTCGATGCTGGCTAGGTGTAGGATTGTGTCTAGATGTACAACAGTGAAATAATAGCAAATGTAGTAACCCTCCGCTCGCCAATTGCCTAGCAACGCATAGAAAACGTCATTTTTCGTTTGTCCATTGTAGTCGGATCAGGTTTCGTATCGTTCGCTAGTGTTTTTCGATGCTGAATCGATCTCGGAGGTGTGTGCCTGAGTCGACAGTGATCGGAAGATCCTGCTGCTCTAAGCAAGCTTATAACTGTTTCACTCAGTTTGCGAAGGATACGACGAAAAAATGTGGACACAGTTGTTCAATCTCTTTGAAACGCCACCCAAGTAAATATAGAGTTGGGAAACTAGATTAAGAACTCTTCCCAAATGGTCCGGACTTTCCAAGGTCCTTCGCGTGGTAATACATGGGCAACAGCTCTCTACCGGAATACTTGCTGTTTTCGCCGCAGGCTTTTACTTCGCAAGGAAGTGAAACCTGTGAACCGGATCGTGTGTCAGAAGCAGTCAAAATTGGCAATAAAAAGAGAGAACTAATGAAAGGCAAAATTTAGACATAAGTTTTAACGGGACTCCCCAGCGAAGAGGAGGGATGAAGTATTCCTGGCGGGGAAGTGACTGGGTGCTGGGAGGGAATAGACACGGAGGCGCAATTTTGCCAATTTAATTTCAAGTGTACAATCTTCGAAATTAATTAAAAGAGGGGAGAAGTGAACGGAACTTCCGGTATTTAAAAAAGTTAACGGCTTCACCTCCGACTGCTTAGACGCAATAACTAAGAAATATTTAAAAAAAGAAAGAAACGGTTTTCCACGGGAATAAAGGGGCGAGGACTTCGAAGAACGTTTCATCGTCGAGAATGATTCATCAGACGCGCCGGAGACGTTTTTACTACGCGCGTTATTGCCGCCTTGACTAAAAGCCCCGAGGAAAGCAGCTTCAACTTCCAACCAATTCGAAAGGCCTATTTCGGCCGGGACACTGGCTACATGATAAGCTGCCCTACCCACACAGGTCTTGGTGGATGCTGAGCAAGTGCCCGGACTCTTGCACAATAGCAAAACCACAACCTCCACGACTTTCGAGTGTGTTTGTTTTTGAGTTGAATTTCTGGTTGAACTTGGATTGTTATTTGCTATTAATCTGAGAACGTGTGAACGTTGAGAATATTTTCAGAAAAACAGGTCTAATTTTGCGTTACATTAATTCGAGGGATGGGACTGTGCGAGGAGGTGTCACGATGAAAAATCTGTGTCCCTGTCGTGGTGTGGAGTGAAGCGTCGAATTGAGGTACCTGTTTCCTGCGTGTTGTGGATTTTATATGAGTTTGCAATGCGAGGTGAGGGCCTGGTCTTGTGTTGTGATTTCACGATTCACGTTTCCAAACATTAAGGTTCCGTGTTTCTGAAAAGGTTTGCTAGCGTGGGAGTCGCGTCACTATTCACAGTTGAACAGACTGTTGTGCTTTTCACGGGGGTGCGTGAAGTAATTGGAGTGCAAAACCTGTTTAAACGACTTTTGTTCATTATGATCAAAATTTTAAGATCGGCAAGAAAGATTTTTCGATCAGGCCAAATTTAAAGAGGACGCATCTAACGTAACACGGAAGTCATCAATGAAATAAAATGAAGTGTAGTGATTAGGGCTGCTCCGTTAACCCTGACAAATCCTCGCTCTTTAATTGCTCAAAACAAGCGACAAATGTATGAATAAAAATAGTGGGTGTGTTCTAGAACTTTTCTTTCTTATTCCTTCGTCCCAAGGAACTGTAAAACTAACAATCGGAATTTGCAGGTAGATTATAATGGACATGATGAATAAATAAATAGTCTTCTACTATCCAAAGAAAAAATAAAATTGGCTGATCTGACCACGTAGCTAGCTGGTATGTTCCGTGTAGAAAGAGTCGCTGGTATGGTAGATGTAGCTGCTGCTGACGGAGTCCTGGGCGGCTCTGCGCCACAAAACACCTAGAATAACCAAGTGCGTGAACACTGGTATACATTAATCGGCGCCGTGGTACAATGCGATGCGATCGCTTTAATAGGCTCTTTTTACTTTCCGCTACCTGAAGGGAAGGAAAGTATAGTAATCGGCCCAAAAAAAAATTTGGGTTTTCTTCAGATCTTTACGTTTCAGACCCTACTGAGTCTAAAAAACCTAATTTCGGCGCGTGGTCCATGTGTATGTGTGTGTCTGTAGTTCGATTTGCGGGAGAACGGCTGATCCGATTGAGCTGATTCTTTTTTTGTTTTGTTCGTTATTTTTTGTAGACACCAAAATAAGGTTATGGACGATTTCGGCCGATGGGAAGGGGGGGGGGACGAAAATGTACCAAAAACCAGTGTTTTTCGCATTTTTCCCGAAAACGGCTCTAACGATTTTGATTAAACTTTCAAATTATCTTCTACTAATCAATACCTAACTTTTCTTCTCCATACATATCTCCATGAAAATACGGTGAACGGAGATATAGGCCCCTGAAGCAAAAATAGGTTTTTTATGCTTTTTGGCAAAACGGCGTCATCGATTTTCACCAAACTCACAGGGTGTTTTCAAATAGTTAATACCTACATATTCCTCTCAATAAATGTTCCTGTGACGGTCCATTGAACAGAGATAAAAATCAAAATGTGTCAAAAATAACGTTTTTTCTATTATTTTCGTAAATTCCAGGGTAACTTTTTCACCAGATGTGATAAATCCTAATGAAGTGTCTTTTAGTTACCCATACCAACATTTTGTTCTCCATAATTATTTCTGTATATATAAGTTCACTCTACCTAATTTGCGCAGAGTAATAAACCAGTAATCCGGCAATACACTTTATTGCTACTAAAACGGTAAATCACAAAAGCGAAATTAGAATTTCAAGTAAATTCGTGAAGAGTGAAACTTATGCGTAATGAGAAGCGACTGGTTAGCGATAACATAAGATAACACAAGCCGCGTCTAGGCGAAGAACAACGAGGTGTCCACTCTCGTGAGATTGGTTCTGGGCGAAGCTCAGAATGCGGCGATCAAATAATGAGAACTTATTATTACATCCCCACTTTTCGAGAAAACAACCAGGGGGGGGTTGCAACATAAACAAAAAAAAACATGAATGTACATTTTAAAAAAAAGATTACAATGAGCATAATGCATCTGAATTGACAAATAAATGTGTAATCAAATAACTTCCTTTTTTTTTATAATTTTAAACAACAGTATACATTCTTAGTGTACCGCAGGCTGAAAAGGGTATAATTTGGAGACATGGAAAGCATTTGATTCTACTCGACGAATTCCTGAGTCTACTAGATACATGATATTTGACAGTTTTTTAATAATTGTGAAAGGCCCAGTACGAATTGGCGCCAATTTGTTCTTATTACAAGAATTTCCATGGTTGATATAAACAAGATCACCTGGCTTAAAGTGTATACATTTCCTGTTTTTATTGTATGTCTTTTCGTTGCGTCTGTGGCCGTAAATGGAGTTTTCCAGAGCTATTTTCCTGTCAAGTTGTAAAGTCGAATTATTTTGCAAAATAAAATTTTTGAAAATTTGGGGGGGGTACTCCGTTCAAGAGGTAATTAGGGGAAAACCGAGTGACTGAATGAATGGTATTATTATATTCCTCGACACATTCTTTTAAAATGCCAGACCACGGCCGTTTCTTGTTACCAACAGATTCATTTTTTTTGCATCTTAGGCGATTAACTAGAGTTTGGTTAAGTCGCTCATTTAGTCCATTAGAGAAAGGGCAGTCGACTGCAGTGTATAGGAGCTTAATTCCCTGATGCTCGACAAAATTTTTGAAGTCATTCGAGTTCAAAGCAGCATACTGATCACATAGCAGCGTGTGAATTTTATTGCCATCTTTTAAAACTAAATTTAATAATTTTTGAAAGTCAGTAGCGGTCTGACTCTTAGACGTCAATACAAATGCATATCGAGTGAATTATTAATATGAGGGGAATTATTTCCAGAGAAGCCACCTATGGTGTCTATTGACATTATCTCAAAAGGTTGGGATGCAGGGCCTAAGTGGGACAATAGACCATAGTGTGGGTGAATCCTAGTTTTATTCTGAATGCAAATGGAGCATGACTGGCAGTATGATTTCATGAGCCTTCCAAAACCTTTAATATAAAAGTGAGGAAATAAAGTAAATTCTAGTTGCTTTGCTCCTATGTGACCAAACTGTAAATGGGATTTTTCTATTAGTGCATTAGCAAAACTCTTGCTGATCAATAACCTCTTTTTCCCGTTTACATTAGTGTAAAATATCCCATTTTCCTCAATCAAATTAGTATTACTTTTTATGTTTTCCAGATTATTGTTTTGATCAGTCCTTAATTCTGAGAAATCCAGAAAATTAACAATTTTGAGATCTGTGAAATTATCAGTATGCTCCAGCACCGGATTTCTAGATAGACAGTCTGCTTCCACGTTATCTTTTCCTGGTCTGTATTCTATTTCAAATTCAAACTGTGATATATGCAAAAGCATTTCTCTTAGTTCATCATCGAGCTCACTATTAACGTTCTTTCCCACAAGTGGTTTATGGTCAGTTAGAACTTTAAATTGTATGCCCAAGAGTTGGTGACGCCAATATAATAAAGCTTCTTTAATTGCGAGGCATTCTAAAAACAGAGCTTTTTCTTTTTATGAGAATCGATTAACTTTTTGGAGAAAAAGGCAACCGGTTTTTCGGTATTATCAGACTGCAACTGCTTCAGAACCGCGCCTATACCGTTAATACTCGCATCAGTATAAACAAACGTCTGTTTATCAGGGTCGAAAATAGCAAGGCATGGGCTATTACAAAGGTGCTCTATTACGAAATCAAAACTTTCCTGACATTTTGGCGACCATTCGAATTTTACATTCTTTTTAATAGGGTATGGAGAGGTGCCAAAATAGTTGCTGCATTAGGTATGTAGTTGCTATAAAAATTTACTTTCCCCAAAAATTGCCGTACATTTTTCTGATTTTGGGGCACTGGGAAACTCCTTAAGGGAGCTACGTTATCAAATATGGGGGTAGTACAGTTATTTTCTACAATATGACCTAAATACTTTACTCTACTCTTTGCTAGCTCACATTTTGCCAAGCTAAGTCTGAAACCTTCTTTGTGAATTCCAAAAATTAATTTTTCTAAGTGAGCCAAATGTTCTTCAAATGTTTTGGAAAATATTAAAATGTCGTCTATGTAATTGACAGCAAACTCGTCCAGGCCATATTTTTTTAAGGTGTTCCTTAATATTCTCAGAAAAATAGCAGGGGATGTCTTGAGCCCGAAGGGCAAACAGCGCCAATTGTAATGCCCTGTCTGAGTCACGAAAGCAGTCTTATATCTGTCCTTTTCTCTAATTGGTATCGACCAAAACGCACTATTGATGTCTAACACAGAGAACCACTGACAATCCCTGGCCTTAACTATGAGGTCCTCTATTCTGGGAAAGGGTTGGCTCTCTGGAACCTTGTTAACTTGTTAAGGGCGGTGTAATCGATGCATAAACGGTTTTTTTGTTTAGTGCCATCAGGCTGTTTTTTAAATGCCAACGTTACTGGAGCTGCAAACGGAGAAGTGGACTCTTCAATGAGCCCCGCCTCCAGTAATTGGTTGATTTGGCACTCGATCTCTTTTTGATCGATCACATTACAACGATAAGGCTTCCTGGATATATATCTGTGTTCTGACAATTTCACATGAGCCTCGTGATTACTGACTCCACCAACATCATACTTATTTGTAGCAAAAGCTTCATTGAACCTAGAAATTAAATTTTTTACTGACAATTGTCTTTCTGAGGAGAGATGGTGTAATGAATCGCTTAACTGACAAAACTGTACATTTAAGTCACTGGAAAGGTTACCTCCTCTGGATTCATGTCTTTCACATGCTAAATTCTGGAAAACTCTTAAATTTTGATCTTGGCACAATTTGAATTCAACAATTAAATCTAAGCCAATCAAAAGATCATGACCAAAATCGGCGCTATCAAGCACAAACACAATTACTTCTTTGGTGAGAGAGAAAATATTTACTTTAATTTTCGCTATGCCCACTACGTTTCCTCGGCCACTAACCATTTTAAACTCTGGGTTTTTCACTTTGAAACAAGTTATTCCCAATTTTTCGACTAAATTCTTATTTATGATAGAAATGTTTGACCCAGAATCATACAGACCTTTGCAAAAAAGACTATCATTTAAAAGACAATTTATTTTAATTAGTGGCCGAATTGCTCGTTTTTGCTTCCTCGCCAGAACTTTGGGGGGACTCAGCTTCTGCACTATTGGTGGATTTCTTACTTACTCTGTTCCAACAGCTGGTCTCTGGATGATATCTATTAGCAAAGCCTTTTCCTGCGCAAATGGAGCAAGGCTGTTTAATTACGTTATTCTTCTTTTCGAAATTTTTAGAGGTGGGGTTTGTATTACTATTCGTATTAGAAGGGGGAATTTTAAAATTACTAAACTTTTGATTGGATGGAAAATCCTTTTCCCCAGCTTCGTATTTCTTTAATTTATTGTGCAGCTCTTGAATATTGTTTACTGTGTTTCGATCTAAAGAATTTTGTATGTGATTCGGTAACCCTACTACGATTAAATCCAAAATAACTAACTCAGGCAAATCTCTATCCAACTCCAACAGCATCCTCTCTTTCTTAACAGCGTAATCCAATAAAGAACCACCAAAATGTTTAAATAAATACGCGTACCGGATTGGCTTCCAAGAAGAGTCTGCATATGTTGAAACCAGTAACTCCTTCCACTGCTCCCAATCTCCAGAAATCGATAATCTCCGTTGACCCACAGCGAACCAATCACTCATGCTAGGATCCAGGCAGGATTTGAAAACTTCAATCTGCTTCGTACCTGTTAGGCTGAATCTTGACGACTCCTTCTCGAAGAGTTCACACCACGCCTTCACATTGTGATTTTTCGGCGAGAATTTCTCCACTAGGAAATGCTCCAAAATGTCTTTCACGGACTCCAGTGGCTTGAAACGTTGAAGACATAACGCCAACTCTGCCGTCGTTGGGTCGGGAGGGCGACCTTCGGTACCGACGACCACGTCTTCCAGCATGACGCCTTTGAATACGAAGTTCTCATCTTCGTCGAGATAAGTGTCAGCGATTACCTTAGAAACTGTAACCTTGACTGACCGATGTTGGCCGCGGTTCTTAATAGCATTAAGGGCTGATTTAACTGGACCCACAGCCGCCAATGCGCTATGGTAAGTCGAAACCTTCTGAAAATCTTCAGGAATATGGTACCAAACATCTTCATCATAGATCCTGATTCGTTTGAGATTCACTACTGTTGTCTTCTTATCCGGTGATTCTTCGGCTACGATGAACACGTGGAACTTCTTATCGGTCATTCTCGAACCACTTGAAAATTTTGGTTTCGTTTTTAAAAATTTTTTTTCTTCTGAAATTCTAATTTATAAGTTCACTCTACCTAATTTGCGCAGAGTAATAAACCAGTAATCCGGCAATACACTTTATTGCTACTAAAACGGTAAATCACAAAAGCGAAATTAGAATTTCAAGTAAATTCGTGAAGAGTGAAAAATATGCGTAATGAGAAGCGACTGGTTAGCGATAACATAAGATAACACAAGATAACACAAGCCGCGTCTAGGCGAAGAACAACGAGGTGTCCACTCTCGTGAGATTGGTTCTGGGCGAAGCTCAGAATGCGGCGATCAAATAATGAGAACTTATTATTACATATATATATGTTGAACGGAGATATAAACCAAGTTAACTCAGAAAAGGAGATTTGTCGAATATCAATTTATCGGTATTCCAATTTTCTCAAAAACGGCTCGAACGATTTCGATCAAACTGTCGGAGTACTCTCAGCTAACCAGTCCCTACATTTTGTTCTCGATAAATGTTCCTGTAAAAATGCGTTGAACGAAGATATGGCGCCCGCCTATGTAGGTGGTGTTCGAACTTAAAGGGGTGGCGGAAAGTTGTGTGTTGCTACGCACCAGATATTTTTCGCTTGACACAGCTAACGGAACACTGACTCAGCTCCTGAAGCAGGGCGGGGAGACCCTCCCCATCCTTGGGAGGAGAATGCTTGCGTTGATTTGGGCAAGACCATGGCAAGCCAGATCACGAGTCTAAAGGTCCAAATCAACCGCAAGGCTTAGGTTGAGACGCTGTCGTTATCTCCCGTTGATGCACTGCTGGCTGTTAGACGTTCATAGTTCACGTCCTTTTTCTTCTTTTCTTTCTTTTTTTGTCTTTATTGAAGCTTGGCCGCAACAACCAGTACGAGCACAAAACCGTCGTGAAGACGTCATGTTGCACAGCTATCCTCCCCCCTCCCCGCTCACATCCGGCTACAACCCTTCCACCAGATTAACTTGATGAGGAGGGCTAACACTAGCCCAACAGACCAACGTAACATTCTGGTGACGCCACTGCTCTTAGAATGAAATTGGTAGGCACAGCTAAGCGTCGATTTGATGGCTAGACTGCCCCGAAACCCCAATCATCATACCTAATTAGTAATTCTCCATCTTCTTCAAAATATACGCGAAAAGCTAGATCTCAAGCTGTACTCCAAAAGTAAAGTTGGAGCAATTTTTTCCCCTTCGTCACAAAGTTTTCTGTTGTGGCTCAAAGCATTTCATGCACAAACAACAACAACAATATACGAGATTAATAGCTCACCACCAATCTTCTGTTCACCGGCTTTTTGGGGCTATGGCTAGATTTATATGGGCTGTAGTCACTGTCCTCATCGTCAAAACTTCTCTTTCTCCGCCTTCCTAAATTTCCTGTAATTGCGGAGAATATCCAAAATTAATTTTCATCGTGTCGATTACTATGGTGAACATTTGAGTAATTATTTATTATAATAATCAATAACATTTTTTTTATACACTCTGAAGACCAAATAGGTTTCTGGTTTACTTGCTCGATGGTCAAGCGCACTAACAGCACCGGGCTCTTGTCAAATTTCCATTCAAGATGTTACAGGTTTTTCTTATTAAGTTTGAAACGTCGAAAGTCCAAAAATTAGGTTAAAGGTACCGCCACATCCAAAGAACGCTTCTAGCCGGGACGCAGCAAGAGTGAAGACGAAAATATCCACTGCAGAGACATACACGAAAAACGATTCCGCTCTAAAATTTCTAACTGGGCACAAAAAGCTTCCTTCATTATGGGCCGACCTCCGCCCCAACCTCTCTAGTGAACGAAAGGTAGTTCGTGCAACAGTCAGCAGCGGTTGTTGGAACAGCCCTAAAATCTTACAGCTCTGATTCCAACACAGCAAGCTCATCCGCCCAAGTAAACTGGTAAATCAAGTGGAAAACCTGATTATCCTGCAACGTATGGTACGGGATTCCCTACGGTCACACCTCCGGGTGGTTGCGCATGGGGGATAACTGTATTCTAATTAATTGATAGACGGATACATGACGGTCTGGGTTGCTGAGCGAGTTGTCGTGCTCTCGCATGCTAGCAAAGATGCAACCTCCATGATATGCGGTAGGTCTGAAAGGGTGAACTAGGAGGGGAAAGGAGGCTAAAACGCAGCTCGAATCCAGTCTATAATATGTGTGATCATGAACGTTTCTGTCAGAGTGACCAAAATTGATTATTGATTCTTAGTGTCCCTAAAGGATTTGCAGACTTCACGGCAGTTTAGGCAGTTGGTGACAGATACACTCTCCAACCTCAACACACGCATCCATCACGTATGTATGTTGGTCATTTAGAGAAAAGAAGGGGAGCTGCGCATTGAAGTCGCCATATGTGGCACGTCCAGTGGTGTGGCTCAACCTAGTTTCTCTTACACACAGCGTTCACAGATGTTGGATTAAAACTAGTACGTTTCACGGCATTGGGTGTTGATGGTTCTGTATTCATATGATCTAACTAGGCCTCTCAAACACTTGAAATCGTATGAACTTGCCGTATTGTGGTACATAACTACGGTTAACTAAGAGCAATTAAAGTTTCACCAAGAGAAGAGTACCAATTGTACACAGCCGACCCTCACTTACAGACGGTTTATTTACCTTTAGAGTCAAGAGAAATACTCCTTGAGCGAAATCTTCGTAAGAGGACGCTACAGTCTCGCAAGGCTACAACAAAACGTTCCAAACATAAGTATTAAACATGCATTTAATGGTTAAAATGCGTTATTATTAATTGATTTCAAGAAGCTGACTTCGACTAGTATTTTCGTAGAGGTTCAGGACTGAGATTGATGCTGAGGCGTTATTGGTAGAACCAGTAAGGGCAGTTACTTAATCGCAGGTTAACCAACGACGTAGGTAAACCACCGCCTTATCAATGTAACGTAACTCAAACACCGCTGAGGGTTGGCAACTAAACCAACCAACTACCCTCACTGCCGAAAGGGAGTGGGACGAAATCCAAATATTATTTCCATCTTTTTACTTTCCTTGGCTCTACGAAGTAGAAAGGAAAGTTATGTAATCGGCTGAAAAAAAAATTTTGAATTCTCTTCAGATCTTTACGTTTCAGACCCCCCTGAGTCCGAAAAACACTATTTGGGAAAATGGTCTGTGTGTGTGTCTGTGAACGATTTTTAGAGAAAACCACCGTACCAAATCAGCTCAAACTTGATATCTCGCCCGCAGGTCTCTATGGGACGCCAAAATAAGGGTTTGAACAAAATCCACAGAAAGTTAACTATAGTTATCATAGTGATCAAAACACCAAATATTTATTTTCTCAAAAACGGCTCCAACGATTTTGATTAAATTTTTTATATTGATAGCTCCCAATATGGCAACTATACCATAAAATTCTCATTTGTGGGAAAATGACGAGAGCAGCACAATAAATTACCAAAACTTTCGACGAAATCGATTTTAGCGCGGTTTTTAGAGAAAACAACCGTACCAAATCAGCTGAAATTTGATGTCTAGCCTACAAATTACCATGGGACGCAAAAATAAGGGTATGGGCAAAATCCACCGAAAGTTAAATATAGTTATCATAGTGATCAAAACACTAAATTTTTTTCTCAAAAACGGCTCAACGATTTTGATTAAATTTTTTATATTGATAGCTCTCACTAAGGCAATTACACCATAAAATTCCCATTTGTGGGAAAATGACGAGAGCAGCACAATAAATTATCGAAGTTGTCGACGAAAAGCGTTTTTAGCGCGGGTTTTCCTTATAAACTCCGCTAAAATGTTACTAGAATGTTTTTAAAAAATTGGTATTGTAGTCCAATTCAATACCTAAAGGGTGAGTGTTTAAAAACGCTCATGAGATACATGGGGGTCACTCCAGAAATTCCTGAATTTCGACTACTGCTGTTTCGCTTACTACCAGTTCTAAACGTTTTTACCCTTAACTCTGCAAAAGTAATTACTATCCATCTTCAAAAAATTTGTGTTTACAGCCTCATTAATTATCTGTGTACCAGTTTCTCAATAATGGTTCTGCAATGAATACGAGCAGCACAATAAATTCCGGAACTGTAAGGGCTACCGCTTTCTGCTGCCGTGAAATGTTGTTTGATCATGTTCAAAGGAACTGAGTGATAAATGAATTGATTAAATAGAATTAGCCATGTACAAAGTGAATTGTTGTAGAGCTAAGGAAAGTTGTGTGTTGCAACGCACCAGATATTTCTTATTATACCAACCGAATTGATTACATTCGGGTACATGACGATGGGTTACTCATCAAAGGCATTTTCTCAACAACGTAATTCTGTTTTTGAGCGAGAATATTAACGTAGTTGCATTTCCCTTGGCACTATCGATTTTCCGCTGATTTCTCATGAACAGCCGATACGGAACAAACAACAACCAAAATGAGCCAAACATATTTTTTTAACGTTAACCAAAGTTCACAGTAAATGCGCGTCTAAATTTGATTTGCGTCTGCAACCGATACTGAACCGGCATTTTGTCCTTTGGAAATATTCTCTAATCATTCGTTGAACGTAAATATAAGCCAAGATATATCGCTCAGTATGCTGAACATTAAATAATCGCTGTTCAATTTTCTCAAAAACGGAGACAATAATTATTTTGATCGAACTTACGGAGTGCTTTCAGCTTAATAGTACCTACGTTTTTCTTCTCGTTGAACGAAGATACAGCGGCTATATCATATCATCGAATCTGTTCAGCTCCTAACTGCGTTCGTCTGGAGTCGCCGCCCAGCAGAAGTGGAGGAGGCTGGTCAAAATTGTATGGGTAAGTGTGCTCGCATGGTGTATACTTATTACTAAACCCTCCATTCACGCCTGCGAAGTGTATTAGATAATGCCAGTTGCTGTGACTTATTTTTTCTCACTTCACTATCTAATGCGTTAGGTTGGTTCTGGTTTCCTAGGCCACCTCTGAGACGGATATTCTGCGACTGGCACTGGCCCCAAGACCAGGAGTCCACTGTTGCAGCAACTTGGCGGGTTGGTGAAGCTTTATAACTAACGTTGCGTAGGGAGCAAGACAGTGCATCGGTAGCAGCTGCATAACATTGTGTTTCTTCATCGCCATCCTCTTGAAAGTGTTCCATCTCTGCGTCATTCCAAGTGGATCCCCACTCTAAGGTGTCGCGGGTCCCCCTACCGCCTGATAATGACGAATCCTCGTTGGATTCATAACAAATTTACAGTGGTCTCGAAAAGCGATCTAGTACTGTCACACTAGATGGTTTTTTAACGTTTTCAAATTTTCGGGAAGTGAATTTTGTTACATTGAACAATGAGATTTGTCAAACGTTAAATGATCGTTTTTCTCAACAATGTCTCCTCGACCTTGATCTTATTTATGAGGTCGTTCGTGTCAATTAGCACGTACCATTTTTGTGTAAATGATTACTTAGAAACACAATGGACGGAGATACAGAACCTGGAATGCATTGCTGGAAGTGTTCTTTCGTCAGCTCCTTCATGATGAGTGCAGCTTTCATTGAGGTGTGGGTTTTTAGGGGGTGAGGTTAAATTATGAAATGTAGATTTGTGAGTTTGTTCAATATTAAAGCAGTAAGTCGTGGAATTACTTACCTTGCGCGACACAATAATACGAAAGTACCGGAGTTACTGGGAAGTTAGTGAGGCAAGTTCTTGAAGTAGAGCAAGTACAGGGTGAGCCATAACAAATGGTGCAGTTTCAAAGGGCGATTTAAAAATATCTGGTGCGTAGCAACACACAACTTTCCGCCACCCCTTTAAGTTCGAACACCACCTATATAGGCGGGCGCTATATCTTCGTTCAACGCATTTTTACAGGAACATTTATGAAGAACAAAATGTAGGGACTAGTTAGCTGAGAGTACTCCAAAAGTTTGATCGAAATCGGTGGAGCCGTTTTTGAGAAAATTGAAATACCGATAAATTAATATTCGACAAATCTCCTTTTCTGTGTTAAATCTCCGTTCAACATATATGTACAGAAATAATTATGCAGAACAAAATGTTGGTATAGGTGACAGAAAGAAACTCCATTAGAATTTATTACATCTCGTGAAGAAGTTACCCTGGAATTTACGGAAATGTTCGAAAAAACGTTATTTTCGACACATTTTGATTTTTATCTCTGTTCAATGGACTGTGAGAGGAACATTTATTGAACAGAATATGTAGGTATTAACTATTTGAAAACACCCTGTGAGTTTGGTGAAAATCGATGACGCCGTTTTGCCAAAAAGCATAAAAAACCTATTTTTGCTTCAGGGGCCTATATCTCCGTTCACCGTATTTTCATGGAGATATGTATGGAGAAGAAAAGTTAGGTATTGATTAGTAGAAGATAATTTGAAAGTTTAATCAAAATCGTTAGAGCCGTTTTCGGGAAAAATGCGAAAAACACTGGTTTTTGGTACATTTTCGTCCCCCCCCCCTTCCCATCGGCCGAAATCGTCCATAACCTTATTTTGGTGTCTACAAAAAATAACGAACAAAACAAAAAAAGAACAAGCTCAATCGGATCAGCCGTTCTCCCGCAAATCGAACTACAGACACACACACACACACACACACACACACACACACACACACACACAGACCACGCGCCGAAAATAGGTTTTTTAGACTCAGTAGGGTCTGAAACGTAAAGATCTGAAGAAAACCCAAATTTTTTTTTTGGGCCGATTACTATACTTTCCTTCCCTTCGGGTAGCGGAAAGTAAAAAACAAAAAAACGCTGCAAATTATTACACAACGGTTTATTATTCGGATAATCAGCTTGACCTAGCATTAATGCTCCGAGACCCATCCTGTTCGATTCAGCATCGAAAAATATCATAATGAAACCCAAAAAAAGGCCGAAAAGAACTGAATCGTAATATTAAAATAAACAAAAAATATCTGGTGCGTAGCAACACACAACTTTCCGCCACCCGTTTAGGTTCGAACACCACCTACATAGGCGGGCGCTATATCTTCGTTCAACGCATTTTCACAGGAACATTTATGGAGAACAAAATGTAGGGACTAGTTAGCTGAGAGTACTCCGAAAGTTTGATCGAAATCGTTAGAGCCGTTTTTGAGAAAATTGGAATACCGATAAATTAATATTCGACAAATCTCCTTTTCTGAGTTAACTTGGCTTATATCTCTGTTCAACATATATATACAGAAATAATTATGGAGAACGAAATGTTGGTATGGGTGACTAGAAGATACTTCATTAGGATATATCACATCTGGTGAAAAAGTTACCCTGGAATTTACGGAAATGTTAGAAAAAACGTTATTTTTTACACATTTTGATTTTTATCTCTGTTCAATGGACCGTCACAGGAACATTTATTCAGAACAATATGTAGGTATTAACTATTCGAAAATATCCTGAGAGTTTGATGATAATCGTTGAAGTCATTTTGCCAAAAAGCTTAAAAAACCTATTTTTGCTTCATAGGTCATTATCTCCGTTCACCGTATTTTCATGGAGATATGTATGGAGAAGAAAAGTTAGGTATTGATTAGGAGAAGATAATTTGAAAGTTTAATCAAAATCATTAGAGCCGTTTTCGAGAAAAATGCGAAAAACCCTAGTTTTTGGTACATTTTCGTCCCCCACCCCCCCTTCCCATCGGCCGAAATCGTCCATAACCTTATTTTGGTGTCTACAAAGAATAACGAACAAAACAAAAAAAGAACCAGCTCAATCGGATCAGCCGTTCTCCCGCAAATCGAACTACAGACACACACACACACACAGACATACACACAGACATACACACAGACATACACACGGACCTCTCTCCGAAATTAGGTTTTTTAGACTCAGTAGGGTCTGAAACGTAAAGATCTGAAGAAAACCCAACTTTTTTTTTTGGGCCGATTACTATACTTTCCTTCCCTTCGGGTAGCGGAAAGTAAAAACACGAAAGTATCTAGAAAAAACTGAATTTTAATATGAAAACATGCACGCTAAATACTAATATCAAAATTTAACCAAAAATCTATGAAAAAAACATAATGAGAATGAAACGAAAGAATCTAAAAAAATTGAATCGTATTAAAACGAAAACGTCGGGGAAATTGGAAGAGTAAGGCGAATGGGGAGAGACCGGTCGTTGGGAGGGAAGCGAGCGGGAGGCCGCACTCGCTCGCCTTGAGAGCGGTTGGTTTTTTTAATGAGACGGGCGGGGCGGAGGGAATTCAAACGACGAAACGCTTGTAGCTCCCGCGTTGTACTGCGTTTCGTTAATTTTTTTAACCGTTTTTTGCCCATTACAACCACGGGCTTCGTCCGATCGGATTGCCGAGATGGCGGGCACAACTAGATACCAAATCGGATTTTTGGGCGAAAGAACGAATTTTTTAGACCACGTTAAAGGCACAAAACGGCCCGGACGGCGGACGGCGGACGGGGGACGGGGGACGGGGGACGGGGGACGGGGGACGGACATTGCAAATTTGGAATCTCCATGTCTTGAAACGTAAAGTATCAAATTTTGAGGGGGGGTTGTAAAAAATTTTTCGTGACCGAAAACATAGGGTTATTATTCAGAATGAATAATAAACCAAAAACGGTGCAACTTAAGAAGATTACGGTTTGCTTTATTGAACGCCATACATCACCCCATTTCGGTAGATTAAGTCCTGAAAATTACATCAGGAAGGTGGGCGCCCTCAGCAGCGACGCACTGATGTAGGCGATTCCTGAAATTTTCAGCCGCCCTCTGGCATATTTCGATGGGAATCGCGGCGATTTCTTCCCTGATTCGAATCTTGAGGTCTTCCAGAGTGTGAGGTCGATGTTTGAACACCTTTTCCTTCAAGTAGCCCCATAGGAAAAAATCACACGCACTCAAATCTGGCGATCTTGCCGGCCTCCCCAAGTCACCCCTTAGAGAGACGAGGCGTGCGGGGAACATCTGCCGCAGTTTCACCATTGAGATTTGCGCTGTGTGGGCCGTAGCACCATCTTGCTGAAACCAAATATCCCCCAGATCCTCTTCTTCAGCTAACTCGTTCAATTCGGGTTCAAAAACTCTTTCCAGCATGAAAAGATAACGCTGAGCATTGACGGTAACAGTCCTTCCATCCTCCTCGAAAAAATACGGCCCAATCACCCCAAATTTTGAAATGGCACACCAGACAGTGACTTTCGGGGAGTGGAGAGGTCTCTCGTGAATTTGTTTTGGGTTGCGGTCACACCAATAGCGGAAATTTTGTTTATTAACCGCTCCAGAGAGATGGAAGTGGGCTTCGTCCGAACTGAAAAAAGTGGACGTTGGTGGGATGCGGTTTATCATCTCTTGGCATCGATTCAAGCGGTTTTGGTAGTCTGGAGGTGACAATTCCTGAACAATCATAATCTTGTACGGACAAGTGGAATGACAAGTCCATGTGCAAAATCCTCCTTAGTGAGGTGTTAGAGATGTTCAGTGCTACTGCGTGCCTCCGAGCAGAGCGCCGAGGCGACTGTTCCACTGCTGCTCTCACTCGAGCCAACTTTTCAGGTGTTCTTGCGTTTCTTGGTCTTCCCGCACCTCTACGCCATACTGTGGAACCAGTTTCTTCCAATGCTTGAACCCAACGTGCGATAACGTTGCGGTGAGGGACGGGATCACGACGTGGGATGTTGTAACGCAGTCGGAAGGCCCGTTGGGTGGCGATGAACGAACGGCCACTTTCAAAAAACGTGCGAATGACGAAACCTCGTTGCTCTACGCTCCAAACCATTAGCCAGCCATACACGAGCAGATATTTGCGGCAGATTTGGTCGTCCGATCTCATCTGACAGATATCGCTAACGATCTGGAGTGACCGATGAGATCGGTCGTTGGCCCTTAACACGAAAAACTTATCGGCCGATCTTTCATGCCCGAGATCTGTCACCTGACCAGTGCCCGATGTCATCTGTTCGTTCGTGGGACGAAATCTGACAGATTCAAGTCTGTCACCGACGTTCGTCTGGCAGACTCGAGTTATCGGTCGAGTCCGAAATATTTTCCAGATCGGTCACACATTCCGTAAGTTGATGACATGGGGTTAGTGATCTGTTCGTAGTAAAATATCTGGTGCGTTGCAACACACAACTTTCCCTTAGCTCTACAACAATTCACTTTGTACATGGCTAATTCTATTTAATCAATTCATTTATCACCAGTTAATTTGAACTTGGCCAAACAACGCTTTACGGCAGCATGAAGCGGCAGCGATTACAGTTAAAGAATTTATTGTGCTGCTCGTACTCATTCCAGGACCATTATTGAGCAAATGGTACCTAGAAAATTAATGAGGCTGTAAAACACGGATTTTTGAAGGAGGATAGTAATCACTTTTGCAGATTTATTGGGTAATAATTGTTAGAACTGGTATTAAGCAAAACGGCGGTAGTTGAAATTCAGGATTTTCTAGAGTGAGCCCCATGTATCTCTATGAGCGTTTTTAAATACTCACCCTATAGGTATTGGGCTGGCTCACAGTACCAATTTTCTTTAACATTCTACTAACATTCCAGCGGAGTTTAAAAGGAAAAACCACGGCAAAAACGCTTTTCGTCGAAGATTTTGATTATTTATTGTGCTGTTTCGTCATTTTCCACACATGGGAATTTTATGGTATAATTATCTTATTAAGAGCTATCTATATAAAAATTTAATCAAAATCGTTAGAGCGGTTTTTGAGAAAAAATGGTGTTTTGACTCACCATGATAACTATAGTTAACTTTCGGTGGATTTTGCCTATACCCTTTATTTTTGCGTCCCATGGTAACCTTGTAGGCTAGACATCAAGTTTCAACTGATTTGCATACGGTTGTTTTCTCTAAAAACCGCGCTAAAATCAATTTCGTCGAAAACTTTGATAATTTATTGTGCTGTTTCGCCATTTTCCCACAAATGGGAATTTTATGGTATAATTATCATGTTAAGAGCTACCAATATTGAAAACGTAATCAAAATCGTTAGAGCGGTTTTTGAGAAAAAATTTTGTGTTTTGATCACTATGATAACTATAGTTAAATTTCGTGGATTTTGTTCATACCCTTATTTTATGTCCCATGATGACCTGCGGGCGAGATATGAAGTTTGAGTTGATTTGGTACGGTGGTTTTCTCTAAAAATCGTATACAGTCACACATACACACACACACATACACACAAACCTTTTTCCCAAATAGTGTTTTTCGGACTCAGGAGGGTCTGAAACGTAAAGATCTGAAGAAAACTCAAAATTCTTTTTCAGCCGATTACATAACTTCCCTTTTTACTGTAGAGCCAAGGAAAGTAAAAAGCGTAAATTAGCGGCTTTTGCGGCGGGTATTTTTTTATTGCCCATAAAACGGCTAAGCCAAAAAAGACAAGTTTGGGAGAAGTCATGGGTTTCGGAAAGGAGAAAGTTCGGGCACATGAAGTTGTTGGCGCACCTTGGGGAGAACAACCCGCGGGATTTTGAACATTTTGCTAGCTCATCTCCCCTGGCTCCCGTAATTCAATTCATTTGGTTTTTTGTAACATAAAACTACAACTAAATTTGAAAATACTATTCCCCCCCCCCCCAATTCTGGGTAAGTATGCCACTGGGGGTAGGTGCCAACAAGTAATAACGTATTTACGAATTTATTAGGTTGTGGGGAGATCGTTTTTTGTAGTTACGAAAATTGTAGTTTCCTACGAATGTTTGCAGTTATGAGTTTTGAATTACTTATGTGAAAACAGGGGAAAACACTCGTGGACAACAGAACATCTTAACGTTAAGTGACTGCCCGATCCAATCGAACAGTTCTTTGAACCACAGACATCGCTTCCGAGTAGTCTGCAGGTTAAGGGGGACGCCCGACTACCATCGGCCAGATTTGAACTCTCGCAGATATCTCTGGTAGATTTTCACATCTTTCATCATTTTTTAACGCCCACTAACGCACAGATCTTTCCCACCGATATCGTTTGAAAACGCGATATCTGTCGCAGATATCTGCTCGTGTATGGCTGGCTATTGTAACGACTGAAAACGGGACCACTGTCCGGGCACAATGAGACCCCTCCCAGGTCGTTAACCCCACTACAAGGCATGCAGCACCCCTTCGATACTGCACCATTTGTTATGGCTCACCCTGTATAATTGACGGTTGAATCCCAATGTCCAAGCCGTGACATTATGCGGAGGCTTCGATGATTTCGAACTGTAATTTGATAACAGTAGCGCTAACAGTTGAGAGAAGTTCAGTCGTAAAAGTGAATGTAAACGATTGCTGAGCACAAAAGCAACGGGTAGGAATATAATTAATGACGACGCGTGAAGAGGAAGAGCTGTACCGGTCAGTGAACGTGAACGAACAGTGCGCGCGCAGTGCCACTGAAGAGGATATAAATGTGGGGCGAGACCAAAATAATTAATAATATCATTCATGTTGGGCGACTTGGGCTAAACCACGGCCCTTTACCAATGGAATATAGGAAGTTGTGGCCATCCATTCGACATCTCCATTCCCAACGTTACGAACCAGCTTTGGCCCACAATTTCATCCGTGCGCCAGGACAAGCATAGTTGTCTGAGACACAATCAACATTCAATCCCCTACAGTCCGCGAGCCTTTTCTATTTCTATCTACGAATGAAATTTGCTTATCCATAGCTGGAACTAAAAAAAAGCGAAAAGAGCAGGCGGACTGTCGCGTAGAAAATGTGCACAAGGCAAAATGCAGTCGACCACTGCCTCGGTAAATAGTGAACTGAAGAACAATATTCTGGTTTCAAAAATTTATGGAGAGGGATGAAGTTTGATCCCATACTTGAATCGTTGGTCGAGTGATCAAGTTTGAACTAAGAAGCTCCAACGCTAGGCAGTAGTCAGCGATAAAAGTTGTAACAATCAACTAACAATTCCAAATTATCGAAGCCTTACCTACTCGTAACGTCGCGGCCCGGGCATTAGGATTCAGTCTTAATAGATGTACACATAACCAAAACATAACTCTCCTTTCTACTTTGTAGAGCCAAGGAAAGTAAAAAACGTGTGAGAGAAAGAGAGAGCCCAAGAAAAGCTGAAACGCTAAGAGAAGCTGTAACACAAATAGAAATGAGGGGAAGGTCCTCCAAAGGCTCGTGCATTATATGCGTTGTGTTTCGTGAAGAAGTCATATTTTGAAGAATCATATTCCAATAACCTTAGGAAACAGAAAAACAACACGGGATGAGCTGGGGCATTATCTTGGTGGATAATTCGTGACCTGCTTATCCACAACTCGCGTCTTTTACTTATTCTATCACAGAGTTCAGCAAGGATGTGAGGAATGTTCATGAATAGCTTGCCCTCCAGGCGCCCATTGAATGTACACAATCCCAAGCATATCGAAGAAAACAATCATCAAAAGCGTTCAATTTTCATTTGCTCATTTCAGGTTTTTTTTTGCACTCGGTGAAGATAATGCGTGGATGCCTTCATTTCATTATCACATAACTATTCGGCGCTAACTGCTCCATGTCCCATGAGACACTTGTGTTAGGCAGAAGTCCACTTCATTGTGGTGCTGCCTGACCCATGGACCAAGTGCTGGAAACGGGTGCATGGCTCACCACCTGGGGCTGTGTTACACTCGTCTTGCCACCTCCCAAGGATCACAGCCTTCCATCTTTTCATCTGATGGCCGTTTGTACTCTGCTTGGTGGGTACAGCTTTTTGTGCTCGTCTGCCAATTGTGCAGTTTTCCTTGTTTTTCTGCATACCGTTTGGCTTAATCCCATTCTCATCGAGAAATCTTCTTCTTTCAAGAAATTTCACGTGTCAGTTGCCGTTTTTCCAAGTTGTATGTGAAATTTCACGACAATATGGTTGCTCTACTGCTATGCTCGACATTTTTCTGGCGAACAACTCTAATTCGAACGAAAACTACAGATGCGCTGATTTCCTTACAGTGAAAGAGGCACTGCACTGGATAGAGAAGGCTTCAGGATAACAACTTTCAGTCGCTGGCATTCTTGTGAACAGTCTCGTTATTTAATAAACTCGCATCGCATTTCATTCATCGAACCTCTTACCAGGATCTTATCGGCTTACGTTTCGTGAATTTTCCTTTTACGAAAAAACCTCTCACTCGCATATAGTTAGAATTTTATTTAGGTAGAACATTATTAGGTAGGTTACTAATAATAACTACTTGCAAACTGTTTAACCATGCACTGGCGGTAACTTACAAAGGTAGTTATTGATGTACTCCTCTGTCAACCTGAACACAGATATCATCAGCAACATCCCGCCAATAAATGGTTTAAAACGCCTGAAATTGATAAACAAAACTTTGCTGAAATGATTACAGGCGGCCGTAATATAAGGACATGACTTACATAGGTTGGTTAAAACGGTTTCTAATTTCAAACAGATACTAAAATCGTGAGTACTTGAATGCCTTGATTTGAGCATTGTAGAGAAAAGAGGATAGTTCAATAGTTCTTTTACATTTCCGAACTTGGTCTATGAGTTACTATAGCCGTGGAATCTACATTCAGTAGATGTACTATCTTAGTTTATTAATTGGGCCAAAAAAGGCAAAAAAAACAGGCTTGCCTTAAAATGCAGCAGACAGGGCATTTTTCACGTCATTGTAAACATCTAATGATTTTTGTTGTGGTATTTTACAAACCTGCCAGCCAGCCTTATACTTATTTAATTTCCTAGACTCTTCGAAGGTTTTATAGCATGTCATTCAGTATTCTGTCAACTTCCTTCATTCGCGCAAACGGGATTCTGTTCGGTGCTTGCTTTATTGGGTGGGTATCACTCGTGTAAATGACATGTTGTATCATGTTTGTGCGAGAGAGCGTATCACTGCGCTGTAGCAAAGGCACCTACCAAGTCGCCTTTCTGGTTTGCGAATCGAAGTAAGCCATGACAGTGCAGTCAGTTCATAATGTGAATTGAGATCCGTAGCTTTGAATTGAGGTGGTAGCGTTCTACACTACCGACAACAGCTATAAGTTCTCGTCTGGTTGCACGATAATTTCTTTCAGGGTTACTAAAACCCTTATTGAAATACGCTACAACTTGGTCCAGTACATTAAGTTCATGGGACAGATTCCAAACCTGCCGGCTGGCCCATATTTTGCCTTTAACCTATTTCCTGAGAAAGGAGGGATTTATTAAACCGCCTTAGCGGCCAAATATGGCCCTGATGTGCACATTTGGAATCGTCATGCCTTGAAAAGGGAAGTATAAAATGTTGAGGGGGGGTTTTAAAAAACGTTTCCAGGCCGAAAGCATAGGTGTAGTATTCAGAATAAATGTTAAACCAAAACTGATTTTCACGACCTTTGATCTTGAATATCTAAGAACACTCACGCGTGACCAAGAGATATTAATATATTTAGAGTGACAAAATAAAGGCTTATATAAATGTTGCAACTTATTCCTTTTCATTCCGAGGTTGACTCCTAACGTGATGGGACTATTATATCTTTCGATTAAATTATAAAAAACCCTGCAAATTATTACACAACGGTTTATTATTCGGATAATCAGCTTGACCTAGCATTAATGCTCCGAGACCCATCCTGTTCGATTCAGCATCGAAAAATATCATAATGAAACCCGAAAAAAGGTCGAAAAGAACTGAATCGTAATATGAAAACATGCACGCTAAATACTAATATCAAAATTTAACCAAAAATCTATGAAAGAAACCAAAATGAGAATGAAACGAAAGAATCTAAAAAAATTGAATCGTATTAAAACCAAAACGTCGGGGAAATTGGAACGGGGGCGCTCGAAGCGAAAGGGGAGTTGAGTGGCGGCGTTGGGAGGCAAGCGAGCCTCGAGGGCGGTTGCTTTTTTAATGAGACGGGCGGGAGGGAGGGAGTTAAAACGACGAAACGCTGTCTGCGTTTCGTTAATTTTTTTAACCGTTTTTTGCCCATTACAACCACGGGCTCCGTCCGATCGGATTGCCGAGATGGCGGGCACAACTAGATACCAAATCGGATTTTTGGGCGAAAGAACGAATTTTTTAGACCACGTTAAAGGCACAAAACGGCCTGGCCAGCGGACGGGGGACGGTGGACGGACATTGCAAATTTGGAATCTCCAAGTCTTGAAACGTAAAGTATCAAATGTTGAGGGCGGGTTGTAAAAAATTTTTCGTGACCGAAAACATAGGGTTATTATTCAGAATGAATAATAAACCAAAACTACATGTGCATCTAGTGGGGGTATGTGAATAATAAACCAAAACTACATGAATAATAAACCAAAACTACATGTGCATCTAGTGGGGGTATGTGTCCTCACCTTAGCCACCTCACATTACTAGTTATGGTACATTTTTATAAATGAAAGCTATTATTTTTACCTGAAATGTTATGAATTCTCTTTGTTACCACGAACAACTTCTTATTCAGCTGTTGTCACACGAAAAAGATCCACCACAGGTGTAGTGTTAAAGGGAAACCACGACACTAACCACGAAGAAGGAATCTAAGAGCGTTAAAATTTGAGGATGTCATGGAAAACGTTGTTTCCCCTTCAACAGTCGAGAGCCAACTGGGCATGGACACGTTCTAAAAGACGGACTGGAGGATAAATCTACTATCTGACCCGAAAAAGTTGGGTGAATTATTTGCCTTACTACCCAAGGAAGAAATATACCTGATTCTCGGCTGGAAAGGATGGGAAACGTCTTAGGTTGGTACCTGCTCCATCGTGTTAACCAAGTCACGAATCATTTCACAAGTGTGCCCCCTAATTAATAGTTGGCCCCCAACAAAGGGTCTGTTTGATAAACTTGTCACTCGACTCTTCCATATTAAATAAACCGGAGGTTTCAGTTATTAAACAGTAACGGGCTGATAATATCACGCAGATCCAATCGTCGTTTAAAATGATCGTCGTTATGTCAGCCCAGAGAGTTAAAAGTTGATTCGCACGAACAGGTTTCAAAAACAATACTAGTCTCACCTATCACAAAATTTCGATTTAATACAATGGACGTATAGCATTCAAATCGTGTTTTATTGTTTTGGGACCTAAGAGTCTGTTTCTAGTGGCCCCATGAATTGAATATTGAGGTACTAGCCTGGAACGATGTAGCACATTACATCATTTTGGTCCTCACGCTCCTGTGCCAAGGCAGATCTTTTTTCTCGCCGTCTTAACCCTCGCGAGAATCTTTCAGCTTGCCGCCAGGTTCAGGAGTGGTCTTAACTCCATGTCTTCAGTCGTCATTCCTGCCAGGCACTCCTCTTCTGGCTGGGCGCTGCAATTGGCCGCCAAATACTGATAATTTTGTAGACAGGATACTGCATATAACACAGACATTGATATCAAGATAATTTCGTTTCTTCAAAGTAGAATGTTGAGAATGTTGTTCTCGATAGTTTTGCGCATTTGAGACCAATTTTACTCGAGCATTAGTACGGTTTTCGCTGAAGGCTGTTAAATCAGTCAACATTTAATTTAATCTTATCAGACATAAGAGAAAAATAAAAGTCATGAAGATTGCAGTTTTGCTATCATGCAAGAGACTGCTCACTCGATCAGCATCCACTCAGTTGGGTTACCGCAGGAAAAGGTATGATAGGGTGGAGAGTCTTTGTGAGAAAAAAAGTGCCATGTTCCATAAAGAGGTAGCTAGTCCAGTGGTCTGGCTAAACCGCTTCCTCCTAAGTCTTCAAGGATGTTGGGGAGGATGTTTCTCCATTCACTCAGTGTAATTGGTGAGTGATGACTCGTAGTGCTTCAGCGGATGCTGTGGTGTAGGCCTTGGTTTGACAGGAGCGCAGGTCTCTGGGATTGACAACGGAGCAATAGCTCTAATCATCCCTACGTAAATGGCAGTTAGTTCAACTACCTTTGTTAACGCTCAAGTCCTCGATATCAAAGCTGGTTAGGTAGTTACAAAGAACAACATTTGAACTAGATTTTTATTTTCAACGTCACAAGGGCTCACATCACTTTCTTTCCAAATATTTACATACATTAACGTAATGAGAAGCCTCATGAGACGCCATAAAAAATTATTAAGACTTATAAATTAATTGCCAATAACGATTAATATTTTCGTAGGATTGCCATTAGTATATACATCATGACCAACAGTTTAATTTTGTGGCATTGGAAATCTATTTTTAACACCTACGAGTTTTATAAACCTCAATGACTAGAAGGTTTGTCGTTAATATTTTTTACAGTAGGAACGCTATTTGAAGTTACGCATAGTCCTTTTTCTAAGCACATTACAGCATAAAAGCTCAACAGTTTTACTTCATTTGTTAAAGCTTTGCTTTAATCCGTCAGTATCATTAGTCAACTTTTTGTTCGGTTGTTGGCTCCAACCGTTTTCATTGAATTGGAGACTTCAACGAAAAAAAAAAAAAAAATTGCCTACAACCAATACGGTTCAATATATTGCATTACTTATAGTCCCTGTGGCGTACCTGTGCATAGATCCTGGACCAGATAAAGGGTGCGCTCCCTCATTGCTCGCTTGAGAAGCCATTGAGTAAGAGAGTATCAGAGTGGGTCCTATCGCTAGAGGGTTCTAAGAGAGGGCAAGACTGTGGATCGGAGATTTTCTAAGTATTGATTATGAGAAGGGATATACGATCAAGGAAGCAAGCAAATACATCAGCAGTCCTCGCAAATTTTACGCAGGAAAGATTACCGAAACTGAATGCTCAACCGGATGTTTTCCTCTCACCTCGCAGCTGGTATAGTACTGTAGTATAGTAGTGTAGTGAGGCGGGAGTGATATCTGGCTCTGCGAGCGCTCATGGATTCAAAATGACCTCGAAAGTTTTACGTAGAAGCAGTTATTTAATACTACTCAAAAACCACGGGGAAAGTTCAAACAACTTCAGTTCAAATTTGGAAACCATCCATTTCATCCTTGAAAACCATAGAGTTTTTGGAAGTAAGGGTTATGATGGGAGACCAAGCTTGTGAGTTTTGTATATTTATCGGAGAACCCTGGATTACAGGCTGCTAGACACTCAAACATTTTGATTAATCGGGGCGTTGAATTTTCAAGATTAGTGACGATGGTGACGCAGAGGTTAAGGTAGAGTACCAGAATCCAGGGATTTTATTACGTTTTCACACTGCACAAGTACCCTGAGGACTTGATACGGAAAGCCACTGTTCTTACAAAAAAAAGTTGCTATTCAGGAGGAGCCAAGAGAAGTAATGAGATGTGGCCTTCTACATCTTACCTATTCGTATTCGCCCGGTTCAACCAAAATTTGAAATTCAACCATCAAGGTTTACTGACAGTACTGGCAGCGATGGCGGTGATTTTTTAAAAAGGCCTAAAACATACACTGAACCTACATCGAGTATTGAAGCCGAAAGTGGAAAGCAATTACGGATGATGAGATTAGAACGCGAAAAACCACAGAAATCGGTAGAACATTATATCTTTCCTCGAAATATCTTGGGTGCACCGAACTTTCCCATCCAACAAAACGCAAGTGAGTGCTCAAAACAGAGGAGCATGAGCGTGGAACAGTATGGCCCGGTTTAAGTTACGTTTAGTTTTTTCGGCGTTCTCACAAAAATATGCTGTGGATTGTGACCAGAGTTTTGATCCAGTGACGCAGGAATTGACATTTAAAAGATGATGTTGCAAACACGTTGCGTAGAAATTATTGCAAGGCATGTTAAGATTAAGACTGCCTATCTTTATAGTGAGACCTATAGGCATCAGCCTCCAAGGTTTGAAACTCCATGGGTACATTACGTATGCTAAGGCCAATTTTATTTTTGAGAAGGGAGTTAGCGACATGAGTACAGAACGAATTTTAGATTCGACGTTGCAAATATTGTCAATTAAACGTTTGAAAGCTGATTCATGCCTTTATGCCTGGTAAAGAAGCTTTTTTATTCTATTCGCTAATCTATGACGTTTAGATAGTTTTCTTAAGAAGCAAAATAGCAATACAAATTCAAGGGTCATAGGCACTTCGGTAGAGTATCAAGGGGTTGACTGGGGGGGATCTGCTCCTTTTTTTAAATTTTTGACACACGTACTTCTACTAGAATATATTGGTGTGACCAAAAGATTAACATTTCGAAGATTTAGGAAAATTCCCAATGAAGAACTGCAAACTGTCCTTAGTTTCTACGTAGTGGGGCTGTGTGCAGTCAAAAGAGCAGATTGATAATCCATTCCAAGAGCTTTAGTGTACAGTTGGCATGTCGATCCTCACGCGCCATTCACGTAATTCAGCAAACATTTACTGATGGGATGAAACCAAAAGGGTTCTCTGCAATTTGAGGGGAACATCACGCCACGAAAGTTGCTGATTTGGAGATCAGGCAGGAGACAAAAATTATTTTAACTACAGCAACAACTGACAGAGCGGAGCAGAAAACGAACAACTTTATTGTAGTCCAGTGTTGAAGCTGAATACATCGCAATTGCAGTGTTCGTAAGAACTACTGTGCAGGATGCTACGGCAGATCTAAGTGATCCAGTAGAACTTAACGTACTGAGCCACATAGGCAACCGAAATGACATGCGTACAATATTTGGTTGGGCTACTGTAGGCTATGTCCTATAATAACAGGAGCCAAGCCCAATACGCCGCTCGAAAGGTTGGTTAAACTGAAGTGTGAGTGCGAAACAAAAACAATGGTACAGCCGTTAATAGTTAAGCATATAATAAAGCAAAATAAATTGGTCGTCTGACACACAAATAACTAATAAAATAATTAACAATTGTGGATCGGTAATATTCGTGGACAAAATGAAACTAGTCAGAAGTGAACAGTTCCCTCACGTGGTAGCTCACTTTGGTAGAGGCATGATTCATGTGATGGGCTAAACCGAGAGAGGACGTCCGGCCGCTTGAAAAAGGTGAGTTCAAAGGGCTTCGGACGAAACGGTTCTAGACGACCGTGGGCACACCGGAGTACGTCTTGGGTTTTCCCTTCGACTTGCTTATGGATGGTAATGGATGGATGGATGGTTCTGCAGGAGATGGTAATAGGTGCTAGGAAGCAGAGGGAGGTGGATAATAGAGTAAAGTAAAGAAAAAGGGTACGACGAGGGGTTCGAAAACGAACATAAAAAAATATTTTTTCAAACGGGAGGTTTCCAGTCGGTCGGCATTTCATTTACTTCCAGATTACATGGAAACTGCGACGGAACTCCGAGCTCAAATCCTACGGTAAAATTACTTCGTAACATAACAAAAAATATAACATTTTTCTTTAAGAAAATACAATTCAGCTTCACAAAATGATAGATATTTTCTGTTGTTTCGTGTGAGCCCAATCAAAACGTGGACAGCCACATCAGTATTGTATTGGCAACGGAGAGCACCCTGTCCCACTGCTATAATGGTCCTGTTACAGGGTTAATTTACGCACCTAGCTGATCAAGCGGATGTCGAATATTGCTTCTCAAAAGATCTGGTTGATCGAGGGGTCTTAGGAATTCAGTACTGCCCCATAGAAATGATGGAAGCTGGTATTCTCACGAGGCCCCTATGAGGACTTTTGAGGCGGCGAGGGACTTTCTAAGCAGCGTCCATACCAGTGCGAAGCAGCTGGTCATTATTGAGGCCGAACGGATCTCTGAAAGAAGCGAAATCAGAAGGAACCGCCAGTTTGCCAGTAGTTAATGAAAAATGAGTCGTGATGACAAGGGTCAAGCAGGAGAAGTCGTAGAAGGGTAGAAAAGGTGAGCCGAGGCAGTATGGGTCCGCCATCGGGCGGATAGGGAAACCCCGAACGCATTATGCCTCGCCCCAGTGACAGAATCCGTACCAGAGTGCTCACCACTTATTTCGGCGAATCACATGCCTCATAGTGGCGTGGACGCAACTTAATTTCTGACAGGACAAGGTCGCTTCAACCAGAGTTTACTAACACCCTTAAAAAGGATTCTACATGCACTTTGTGTTATTTTCAGCTGAAATCGACTAGATATCATGTTTCTGAAATGCAGGATATTGGGACGCGCAGCTAGGAGATGCCAACAATCGTCTTGGCTAGTGGTTTTTGGCAGGGGTAGGGGTAGGGGTAGGGGAGGGGAGGGGATTTTACTTCAAAAACTTTGAATGGTGGTGGCTCCTGCGAACCTCAGTCGTTATTTGGTTTCCGGTTGGATATTCTTCCTGTCTGGTCGATGATATGAAGTGTACAGAGCACATCATTATTATTGAAATACAGTTACTGTTCTGTATTAGGGGGATGTCTGTGGGAGTGCCGACCTGGTGGCCCCTAGCACCGTTTAGAAACGAAAGAAGGGGATGGGATTTATAATTTCCAGCGACCCCCCCAACCACCATAATGCCCGCGGAGCAAGCGCATTTTCCAGCATTATCAGGCCTGCCCTGGATAGGAGTTGGATTGCTCCGTTCTACCTACCTTGCCCTGCGGAGGCAGCCACCTAACCGGCGGCAGGCTGTGCATTCCCATGGTACCATTTTGTTCAAACAACCCTTAAGGCCTGAATGGTCTCTGGGCCGCACCTTCTTTTGATGGCACTTACGGCTTTTTCTTATCCCAGGGTGGGGCAGTTTGGGCTTGCTGACCTCCCTAGGACCAGGAAGGACTCTAGTAAGGTGCGACAGAGGGCCCCATAGCCTCCACCCACTACTAACGCAACCGGTTTTCCGGTCATTGAAACACAGTCATTCCATTACGGAACTGAGTATTTGAATACTCTTAGGATTCTTTCTTGCTTATGGCAGTTGTGTGCAACAAGCGCAGGGTCGCCACTGAGGATTTTTCTTGCTTTCGAGAAATGGTTATGACACGAAATTTCGAGAGCGGCTCTGCACTCAGGATTCTCGAAGGCGACTTCAGTATTTGCGAGGTGACACGAAGATAAGATCGTGCTCATCGGACGGAACGAGAAAACGTGGGATCATTAGATTCTGAGGAAAACGGACAGTGATCTTAAAGTCCACAGGTAGGAAGATCTCGTAGGTAACTCTTGTTCGCCATTGCAGCCGTGCTAAAAAATCTAACGTTTGGCCATATTGAAGGCTGCTGCACCTATCAATCACGTCTCTATGTTAATTTTAGTACGTGTGAATTGCTAGGTTCGAATCATTTTCTCTCAAATGCCTCTAATATTTGTCATTTTGATTCGTATGTTGTTGTTTCAATAAACTGAATAGAGAAGTGAGAGTCCCGTTTTTTGTTTGTTCGTTTTATGTACAGAAATTATGAGACGTATGGCCTGTAGAGATGGCTTTCTTCTCGTAGACCGGACGCGCTGTCGTCTGAAGCGACTCCTTTGGGATCTTCACTCGTCATGTCAGTCGTATGACCGTTAAGCTCTTTGCTGTTTCCTAATTTTGATTCCACTTGCGCCTTTTTGGATCGTTTCCACTTCATCCTCCGATTTTGAAACCAAATCTTCACCTGGAAATGAAAAGGAAGTGTTGAATGTTAGTGATTACAGTTGGCACGTGTAAATACAAAGATAATTACAAAAATTATAGTTATTATCGTCATTCCAACGCGCGAGGGAAGCTATTATATACCACAGACTATTGGCCATCCTAGAGATAGCCATGAGACTTGTTTAATATTGGGGCGAAAATTTCTGAGCCCTCGAACTCTGCGCTCTCCTCATTACTGACCCCGCTGCTCCTTTGACCAACAACAGAAAGGAGCAGTAAACAAACGTGGCCCTGAAAACTTTGCTCATCTAATCCCATCAAGACACACCAAAACTGGCATCACCCCACCAACTTTCCTCCGCCTACTGAGCTGCTCATGCGATCAGTGCGTTCCCACATCTACTGCAGTGCAACCGCGTTCGATCCAACTCTTTAAGACGCGATCCATCAAACCCTTTTTCTACGTGTCGCTTCACTTTTACCTCATCTCATCTCTTCCCTTCATCATCTCCGTTACTTCCGAACATCGGTAAGATCGTTCCAATTTTCTTCCACACATCACGTCGCCACATTCAAAGTATTTTCATCCACCTCATCACCTCATCAAGGGCCCCAACGAAAATCAAATTCATTTATTTATTTCTTTGCTCGAACCTTCTTTGTATTTTCATTTTCTCAGAAGAATTTCTTATTTTAATATAAATCCCTTTAATTTCGAATTATTTTCCTCATTGTTATTTCTCACCAAGCTTTCCCTTCTTTCACCACCTGTTTCACATATAATTTCTCGGTATTTTACCGTGGTCCTCCAAGCCAGCCCTATGTGTTAGGGTATACTGGGAATCACGAAATTCCCATAGTAGCACCTTAACAAGACTCCTTGCAGTTAGACGCATTATTGGTTGAGGTCATTTTCGCAATTGTTTCAAATATTGACAACTCACAACTTTGTTGCAGGGGAGTTGTCGGCTCCAACTAGTGGGAAACCGTTCAACATCAGGACAGTAACTCGCGTAGGAGACAAGTCCACGCATCAATCAATTAGTCCAACAAAAATAAGTTTTAATACATCCCATAGAAACTGTGAAATTTAGTGCTTATAAGAGATTGAAAAACTAAACAATCCACGAATCAAAAATTCACAAAGACCTAATTGTTCGTTGCTTGTTGCGTTGGATTGATGAGGCGCTGATACTCTACTAAGAAGTAAATTCCCAAAATTGCATGTTCCTGTTCAAGGACTGGTAACCACTCCCCTGATACCAACTGAATGTCATACCTTCTAGGTCTCATAGCGTTCGAATCGCTCGATCTATCTCGGGAGGTTGTTGCTCCAGTATCTCTACAGCTGGTCCTCGCAGAACTCTGCTTTCTGACGATCTCCTCAGCCGCGTTTACTAGCAGTAATTTCGATTTGCGCAATATAAGGCTCCAAGGTTCGCTACCGTCAAACATGCGTGGCCTCACTCTGGGTTCTTTTCCCCGTCCTGTAAATATGATATGATCCTCTTCGTCGCTGTGAAGCCTCGCCGATAAGAAACCTCGTTGTTTTGTTATTGGAGGCCAGTGTTCCTATTGAAGATGTGATGGTATGGTGGAACTAATAGTTTACCTGGTGTAAACTTCTTCTGCTGAAAAGAATAGCGTAGTAAAAAAAGCTCAATAAAACGAGTGTCCTGCTTTAAAAGCACGCGTGAATAGCGATTTAAATTGATACGTGGCCGTATTTTGTTCTAAAATAAAGCGAAGAAGGGTAAAGTGGCAACTCTCGGTGTAGCCCCCCCCCCCCACTTCCACCACACACAAATGGCATTATGTTTAGTAGCCGCATCCCTACTTCACGCTTCAACGCGCCTAAAAGTCGATAAATCGCTTAAGAAATACGGGTTTCGTAGTTCGACATCACTGTGCGTTTTACTTTTCGGGGCTCGTTTCTGCTTTCCACGAGGAAACAAGTTCAGAATAAAGATACCATCGATTCTCGGAGGACGTGCGAACAAACCACGGGGCTGACGCGTTATTTGAATTCGCCCAATATTTAGACAAGTGACAAGGCGAGGAGGCTCCACTGTTTACAAAGTTTTCTTGTGTCGACTCGTTTACAAAGTAAATCGCGATCTCCGTCTTCACAGAATTCTAACTTATTCGCAAGGAACGCGCTCTGCGACTCTCAACTTGCTTTCGATTTGTTTAAGTCGAGGCAAAGAAAAAGTTACGTGATGTAGTGATTTCTGGTTCTACTCTAGTGCCAATTATTACGTTAAAAAATCCTGTTTGTCACTGGATTTTGTAATTTTGTTTTATGCGATGGCACAGAGGACTAAACCCCTTTGTCACTGCTGCCACACGTTAGGCCTATTGTGACGATGTCCTTTACCAAAAAATAACGTCCTATTATAAAAGCGAGTATGTCTTACTCCGCTGCGGTTTGAGGTTCAATGAACCCCTCCCTGGAAAAAGAATTTGATGCGCCTGCTAAGACAGGGCACTTGCATAGAAGTTGCTCTGCTGTTTCCCTCTCTGCGTTAGGACCTCTGCCGTCCTATGTGAGGCTCAGGCTCGATAGGTATGGATTTTGTGCCTCTTTTCGCAAGGCAATCTGCATTTTCAATGCCCCCGTGCCTTCTATGATCCGTTATCCAAATAAAGAATATTGTGCTGGTCGTACTCATTCCCGAACCATTATTGAGCAATCGGTGCACAGAGAATTATAGAGGCTGTAAACACGATTTTTTTGAAGAGGATAATAATCACTTTTGCAGAGTTTTCAGGTAAAAACCTCTAGAAGTGATAGTAAGCGAAACGGCGGTAGTTGAAAATTCCGGAATTTCTGGAATGGCCCCTGTATGTCTTATGAGCGTTTTAAACACTCATCCTATAGGTATTTGATTGGACTACCCTACCAATTTCTTTTTGAAGATTTTAGTATCAAATTAGCGGAGTTCAAAAGGAAAATATCTGGTGCGTAGCAACACACAACTTTCCGCCACCCCTTTAAGTTCGAACACCACCCACATAGGCGGGTGCTATATCTTCGTTCAACGCATTTTTACAGGAACATTTATGCAGAACAAAATGTAGGGACTAGTTAGCTGAGAGTACTCCGAAAGTTTGATCGAAATCGTTAGAGCCATTTTTGAGAAAATTGGAATACCGATAAATTAATATTCGACAAATCTCCTTTTCTGAGTTAACTTGGCTTATATCTCCGTTCAACATATATATACAGAAATAATTATGGAGAACGAAATGTTGGTATGGGTGACTAAAAGACACTCCTTTAGGATTTATCACATCTGGTGAAAAAGTTACCCTGGAATTTACGGAAATGTTGGAAAAAACGTTATTTTTGACACATTTTAATTTTTATCTCTTTTCAATGGACCGTCACAGGAACATTTATTGAGAGGAATATGTAGGTATTAACTATTTGAAAACATCCTGTGAGTTTGGTGAAAATCGTTGAAGCCGTTTTGCCAAAAAGCGTAAAAAACCTATTTTTGCTTCATGGGCCTATATCTCCGTTCACCGTATTTTCATGGAGAAATGTATTGAGAAGAAAAGTTAGGTATTGATTAGGAGAAGATGATTTGAAAGTTTAATCAAAATCGTTAGAGCCGTTTTTGGGAAAAAATATTTGGTATCTTGATCACTATAACAACTACATTTAGATTCGGGCAGATTTTGCTCATATCGTTACTTTGGCGTTCCATGGTGACCTACGGGCTAAATACCAAGTTTAAGGTGATTTAGTTCAGCCTGAATTTCACTGGGAGATACGATGGCGTACTCTCCGAGCGGCTTGGCAATTCTGGAATTGGGCCCAACAGTGCCCAGACCAGCCTTACCATCTATCACAGGACCATCAGTGCACCATAACAGTATGCCTACCTCATTTATGAACCCCGGCTACCTCTACACCTACCTACCTACTTCTCCCACTGTTTATGTGAGTGTTGAGTGCGCTGGATGGCAGATGAAAGTTTTTCCGCTCTGGCATGACGACAGTATCGAGGACTGCTGCCCCTTCTATTTCGAACTATTAACAGTTCCTTGGACTTCCCTTTGCTCCCAGGTATGTGGTTCTTTGAATGTGTATGTGGACATGTGAGATATTCAATAGGTCCTGGAGCTTTTCTTTCAGTTCTTGTCGTCGGCCGTTCCAGTGGAGGTGTATGAAACACACAGTCTTATAGAGGTAATCCATCATTTTTGGAGTGATGCTCCATGTTACTGTGCATTATCTTGCATGCTCACAGAGCCATGGTTGCCTTGTGCAGTGCATATTCAACATATGAGTTGCTTGTCCAGCCTCACCCCGCAATACTTGGAGCCTCACATCTTATACAGTGCGCTGTAGGTTTCTTCGTTTTGTAAACGAGACTGTGGTGGCTAGACTGGTAAGAAGGCCTCCCCTTGGATGATATTCAGAGCTCTCTGCATCCGTTCTGACTACCAGTGCGAGATCAACACCGTAACACACCGTAGCAATCAAGCAGCCTTGTTTCCAGCAGCTCATCATCCACTAATAGCAACAGGAGAGGAAAAAGTACTTCTTCTTAAGCGCAGCCGCGAGTAAGGTTCCTTCAACATCCATGACGGAGCACAACTTTATGATGCGTTAGCTGGTGGTGTGCAGGGCTAACTAACCTTACGCAAGTTTTCTCTGAAATGAATTAATTTGTTAATAATTATTCATTTACTCTCCATTAATAATGGACGTTAAGGGGCATTCAACCTCACTCCAACTCCCAGTGGCTTATCTAAAATTGAGTACACCTAGCAGTGGAGACAATGGAAGGAAGTATACGCTCTAGACAATTACCTACTATCGTATATAATAAGAGTGTATATAGACAGAGGACTTTAATAGTACAAACTACAACCAGTGCCAATTGCATGAGGCTCTTATTATGTAATCATTAAACGAAGGAAGAAATATGTTCTAGTAGATCGATGCAGCAATATTAACTATTCAACTAATCAACTATACTATAATGCTAACTATAATCAGTATTATTCTAATCATCTACTACCATTGAATGAAAGACTCATTTCACCAAAGTTCACCTTAACGACTCTCACTACTCAACGATACCTGAAACAGGCCATATTGTAATTACTACTTAAAATGAAACAATTGTAGAAGACTAAATTCCCAAGGAAATATATTCTCACGTATCGAAGGTACCGGAATCATTTAGCATTACGCGAATGAAATTTTGTTAAATAAAGTGCCCATTAAAACAAGAGGTTTTATATAACCATAAGGAAACAGTAAGAATCCCTATGAACCACCCTCAACTCCCGACCACCTCTCCCTTTGAATTAAATCTCGCAGATTGTTTTTCGATTTCTGAATTCGATGAACTCCTCATGCTTCACTGTATGATGGGAGGGGTGATCTTCAAGAAACCTCGGCCGTAAACTCGTATAATAACGGCGCTAAACCTCGATTGCAACTCGATCCGCAAACTTTATTAATCACTCATCACAGCTTCCTGTTTCCTCAGAATATCCAGAAGGGCTTTATTTCAGTAAACATTACAAAAGCCACAGGCTAACTTCGCCCTGAGTTCAATCTCAGCTCAGTCCTCGCATTGCACGATCATTCTCTGTAATAACTTCAAATTACGTTTTAAAAACATTATTAGTGAACTCAATCATAACCTATGCATCAAGGACAAGAGATTGATGTAGTTTAGGATATATGAATTATACATCGGTTCTTCTTCTTCATGACAATTACGTAATTTTGAACGGGACAGAGAGACAAAGGGCAAAATACAATTCGATATCAGCTGCATCAAGCCTCAGCCTACATGCACTGTGAAGATGGAAGGGCTCAAAAACACGGGGATTCGGCAGAATGTTGAAGTATACTGTTGGAGGTTAGAGAATAAAGCGATGGAATGTGTTATTATGCTTCTCTCGGGCTAACCTCAAAAAAGTTTGATGGTAGAAGAATGGGGATGAGGTTATGGAATATTCTTTCCATTGTTCCCCTATGCTAATCCATCTCCGTTTGAACTCGTCAAGAAAGTGGACAAGAAAAGAAGAAAGCGGGGATGAGAAAAAAAACATCAATTATGTGAAGAGAAAGAGGGCGGAAAAGTGGTGGAACAAAGGAGGTCGAGGTGAACCAATCCTAAGCCAAAGTAGGGCGAAAAGGAAAGAGCTCCAGTGAAGCAAGAGGAGAACGAGGTTTGGAAAAGTGTTCACTAGAGAAGGAATAGAATGACTGTCTTGGCTTAGCACACCGCTTTTTACCTGTTCTCCTCCACCACTCTTCATCATCTTTTAGTTTATTTCAGTCTTGTGGATTGTGAGGGGGTGTGCATCTTGAAGTGGGCGAGAAGCAGCGCTGTAAGCGCCTCAAAGGTGAATTAGAAGCGTGTATTCCGCATCCAGGATTCCTCAAATACGAGGGCTTAATGCTTCTGCAACAAAGGGAAATAAAGAAGGTTTCGAAGGGGGAAAGCTTCGTAAAGGAGGGAGGAGCAGGATGGATCTAGCGTATATAGAAGAAAAAAATCATCCTCATAAAAAGTAGCAAAATTAATACGCACAAAAACAGTCGCACATGAAAAGAAAATAAGAGTGTTATTTAGAAAATCAATTAAAATAAAATAAATAAATTTATATGAATGTAAGATAAAGTAAGGTAAATAAACAAAAAAGTGTTGCGACAATGGTCAACGTTTCACGAACATCCCAGAACCACAATGTCTGAACTGACAATGTCTGTTTTCGCTGAGGTAACTTGTCAGAAAGTCACAAGTCACAAAAAAGTCAGAAACTTTCCGCTTGTCATTAGATAAAAACACTGCAAATTCGATCGAATTCGAGGCGTACCCTGCATAAAAATAGTTGTGGTATTTCAAAATTTAGTGCAATATACTTGAATTTGAGACAATGTTGGGCTCAACTCAGCTCTGACCAAAAATTTCTGCGAGGGGGATTCTTTGTCCTCAACCAGAGGAAGTTTTTGAGCTCTCTCTCGTGCCTGACACGGATCCACTGGCTGAGATTGGCAACGAACCCCAGGTAACAATATAGCCGTATCCTTTCTCTTACAAGTCGTTTCACAATATCTTTTGAATATAGGGTGTGAGTTTGTTTATTTTAACTCAGCATTGTGTATTCATTTGAATTAAAGACCTGCGCATTGGGTAATGCTCCTGTAAAGCAACATTTTCTGTAGCTGAATATGCAGCTCTAAGTTACGCGGATTATGAGTTAGCGCATTTGAATAAAGCAAGAAGCGATAAATCCTGCTATTTAGGGCTGTGCAAAGCAGTAGAAGCCCAGAACTTAGACCATCCTGCTATTTAGGGCTGTGCAAAGCAGTAGAAGCCCAGAACTTAGACCATCCTGCTATTTAGGGCAGTGCAAAGCAGTAGAAGCCAAGAACTTAGACCATCCTGCTATTTAGGGCTGTGCAAAGCAGTAGAAGCCCAGAACTTAGACCATCCTGCTATTTAGGGCTGTGCAAAGCAGTAGAAACCCAGAACTTAGACCATCCTGCTATTTAGGGCTGTGCAAAGCAGTAGAAGCCCAGAACTTAGACCATCCTGCTATTTAGGGCTGTGCAAAGCAGTAGAAACCCAGAACTTAGACCATCCTGCTATTTAGGGCTAATCCCTCTATCAAATCGCAAAATCAGCTCTAAATTTCTACGAAGGTTGGTACTACGCTTACAAGTGAGTGTTTATATTTTATCTTAAACCGCCTTGCAATGATTCGTTCATATTTGAAAGGACTTGCTAGATCCTGGTATCGATAGGCAACTTGGACATTGGGACCTACAGTTATTCCCCATAGACAACCTGTTATAAAATTTATATTTGTGTTACAGTTACGAGGCAACGTACAGGGGCTGTGCTTACGGGGGATGGGCCATAGTTCTGCCTCTCAGCTTCTCAAGTCTAGGGAAGTCTTTAGTTCTCGAATCACACCGGTTTCATGATCATGGTACGTTGTTAAACGAAGGACAACGATATTCTTCCTGTCCAACGATGTGGCACCACGGCAATAGCCAGACGTGCTCTTGACTCAGGCAAGGTAGCGTTGCAGTAAATCCTGATTGGTTTTGTACTCGTGCCTTTGCGCAGGTCAAAAATCAGGCCAAAAACGTTATGCAAAAATAGTTACTTTTGTTCTCGTGTACTGTACTTACTAAAAGCTCTTGGCGTTATGTTTGCTTCCGACTCACACCAAATGGATTAGATTTGGTGACAAAAATATCTGAATGAGTCTGAGATTTTCAAAAGTGGGGAAAATTTCCCTTCACTCTTCCCGCTTCCTGTCCTGCCAAAGAAGATTACAGAGAAGGAATAACTCGCTGATAGCGTTAGGGGGAAGAAATCGAATGGTGTTTTCATCGCCGTGATCTGGGAATGTTGACAAAAACGCCAGAGGAATTGCGGAAGATCAAAAGATGAAGAGGAAGAAGCGAAGGGGGCGGAAGATCCAATTGTTCGAGGGAAAAGAGAAAGAGGCAAGGAAGAAGCAGAGGAAGTCGCAGGGAGGAGAGGAGGTCTGGCTATCTGTTAGCAGAGAGCGAGGCCGAGTCCAGTTATTCATCCCCTCACCCTCTCAATCCGTAGCCTCCCCTTTAACGGGGCTCACTTCTCTAATTGGGTCCGGATTAAAGTAATGTCCCGAGCTGTTTCACTCCCCCGACCCATCCCTCCGCGCTGCCTTCAATCCGCCTGACTCCTCCATTAGCCCACAGTTAGCAAAGGTTAATTAAAAGCGTGAAGGGATGGGGAGTACGAGAGAGGAAAAATATGGTGATGAGAACGGCGAGGGGCGAGTGGTGCCGGTGGTGTGCGGGGCGGGGGGAGGGATGAAGGGAGACGCCGACCACATGAAGAATGGCCGCCGTCTGCTCGTTCCCTAGCCAGCTTAGAATCCATTTGAAAATATCGAGCTCCTTGTTTTTTTGGTTGGCGGAAGGTGGTGGGGATTTTATACGAAAAGAAAACAAGCTCGATTAACTAATCAATTTTGGCTCCCCGCCAATACGTTTTGTCTTCGAAACACAGTTCTTTTCAGAGTCATGCAGGGCACAACGATACCCGAGCGATAAATTGCCTTGGATTTGTTATGTAAACCGTGAAATCTAATCTGTCGAGAGTAAAACCTCTTTGGAGCAATTCATGAACGCAGTAAGCACAATCACTCGTCTCACCGATGATCGAGGCTGCTCTGAGACTACTACACCAGTCGACCAAATAACTGCTAATGAAATCAGTGGTAACAGATGGCAATCACGCTGAGAGGCGTGGGATACAGTCGAAAATGTAAATTGAATTTAGAGGATTCAGTGCAAAATTCCCACGAAATAGTAACTTCCTCGGGCGCGATACTAACAGGCACTAAAAATGAAATGAAGCAATATTTCATTAAGTGCTCTTACTTCATAAACATCTTAATAGATGAGACCCATGCGAACAAAGAGCAATAACTAACACCGCTAATACTTTAGATATACACGAAGAAGTATGCACTTTACGCACGAAATTTAATGAAAAGACAGAAAAGTGGAAACCTATTAGTAGGGACACAACGTAAAAACTAGAGAGGGAGTGCAGGAAGCTGATCAACTCTTTAGCAAATTCTAGTAGAGTTAACATTTACTGGATTCCTGGGCATAAAGGGATCGCCGGAAATAAGAGTGTGAACTATCTGGCCAGCCTCGGTTCGTTTAATGTACCTGTGAGGCCAGTTCCCCATTGTTGGGCATCTTCATCTCTACTCAAAAGAACAGTGAGAGAAAGTGCCAGGGGAATGCATCAGACAGTCTGGAACGCTGAGGGAGTGAGGCACTTTAAACGTTTCATCTCAATGCCAACTCACAAGGTTATACACAGCTTCCTAAAAATGGAGAGGAAGGCGTATAGTGGGAACCATCACGGGACACTGCTAAAGGAACAAACATGTTATGAATATTAGTGACACCTCACGGCGAAGGTGGTGGTGTACCACGTCCTGGTCCAGTTTCAGAGACTTGAAAACTTTTGCACGAAATACCTGACATTCCTTAGGAAGCTAGGCATGAACCTGTGAGGGATAAAGACTGGCACAATAGGGCTTTAGGCTGCGATGTTCATCTCAAATAAGGGACAGTAGGAGATATACAATTAAAAGAAATGACAAAAAGTTTACCTACTCGTAGGAATAAATTTATTGTTGGGAAGCAATCCCGGAGGAGTTTGTACCATCGCTTGCGATCGATGATTTGCGAAGACTGAATTTGTCGGTAGGTATTTTGGGGTGACTGCTGACCACATCCTATTCCCAATTGTTTCGTTGAGATAATGGTTCTTCTGTCTCAAGGCAAAACGGGGCTGGCAGGATGTGATTCCTAGGGCGACCCACTGCCAACTCTCCTACCTTCCTCATCTTGGTGTGGGCGTTTCAGAGAAGTTTTGTGCCAAAACTCCGAAAACATGAAGAACAGTTTCCTCAATTGACGCGAGGAATGATCGTACAACGTTGTACTGGATCATGAAGAGCTGTAGCAGACATTAGAATAACTTTCCAACCTGGTTGCCTGTACTAGAGATAGAGAGCGAGAGAGAGAGAGCGAGAGCGAGAGAGAGAGAGAGAGAGAGAGAGAGAGAGAGAGAGAGAGAATGAATTAATGAATGAATGGTGGCGTTTATTTACAAAAACAGAATGAGATTAGGACCATGAGGTCCTCTCTTACATCTATCCTGTAATTATTAGTAAAACAAAAAGACTATTAACCACTGTAAGTGGTTATCTTTTAAAACAAAAAAGTATACAAAAAAAAGTACAGAAGTGTAGCTAAAAAAAAGCAAATCAACAGTCAAATGAAACGATTTCTTCTAATATAAGGGAAAATGAAAAAAAAAAAAAAAAATGGAAGTGGATTAAGTTGGGTCTACGTACGTCTTGAGGAGATCTTTTTTATAACGGTTTCGGAAACTTTTGGCAGAAATTGTGAGGTCATATCGGTCGGCGTTGTCATTGTAAAACTTGATGGATTGCATTAGGAAGGATTTGCTGAATAAATTAGTTCTGTGGGACGGAATTTGTAGAGTGGATGAGGCATGGCGAGTATTAACATCATGAACACTGCATTGAAATATGTATTGCTCGAATAAATACTCCGGTTTCTTGAATTTTAGAATTTTAAATAGCATCGTAGCCACTGCGAGCTTCTTTCTCTCCTTGAGTTTAAGCCAGCCAAGCTTCGCAAAGTACGGAGTTGTGTGGGTATCAGGCCGAAGGCGGAACACAAATCTCACGATCGAATTGAGGGCTCTTTGCAGCGTCGTGATCTGCCCCGCACTAAGATCGCAGTAGGCGAGGGAGGCGTAATCGAAGAGTGGCAGCAGAAGTGCTTGGGCTAATCGTGCTCTTACGTATTGTGGAAAGTCTATGGCAAGTCTCCACAGTTGGTACAGACTCTTGTACGCTTTTCCACAAACGTCTGCGACATGCATGTTCCAGTCAAGCGTGCTGGTCATTAGTACACCAAGGTTTTTGAACGAATCGACTACTTCCAGTATTTCCTTGCCAATCTGAACTGATGGAGTGTAAGCATGAAGGATCTGAGATCTTAGTCTCGAATTGCCCAACAGCATGGCCTTACTTTTTTTTGCATTTGGGGACATACCATGCTCGGAACACCATGTATGTAGCCTGATAAGGTCCTCGTTGATCATCTCGACTGCTTTCCCTACCTCTTCCACCCCACACGTCAGATATAGTTGTATGTCATCCGCATACATTCCGTAAGAGCAACGCTGCAGCACATCTGGCAGCGTATCAATAAACACTGAAAACATCAGCACAGACCCTTGTGGGCTCCCTATGTCGACGCTCTTCCACGACGACAATGAACCATCAGGAGCTTTCGTACAATGTGACCTACCCACCAGGTAGGATGCAAACCAGCTTACCACTTTTTTTGACACACCAATCGATTTTAAGATAGCCAGAAGAAGATCGTGTCTCAACAAGTCCAACGCCCGACTGATATCAATACCCACGAAAACTGTGACTCGTCGCTCATCCATTGCCTTCCTAACGTCGTCTAGTACACGAATCAAAGCCGTTTCAGTGCTGTAGCTTCTCTTATAGGCTGATTGGAGATCCCTAACACGGCGATGATCTAGCACGAACTGGTTAAGTGCCTCGTATACTATTTTATCGAAAACTTTTCCAGGAGCACAGAGTATGTTTATCCCCCGGAACTCACTGGCTGATTTAGGGTTTCGGGTCTTTCTCAGTGGTAGCACAATCGCTTTTTTCCAGAGGGAGGGATAAATTCCCTCTTTGAGAGACGCATTGAATATGTGACACAAAATAGGGGTTACAACGTCAACCAGCAAGTGCAACACATTTGCTGGAATACCGTCGGCCCCTAGGGAGTTTGACTTGATCGTCAAAAGCACCTCTCGCACCCTTTCTTCACTGACTTTGCTCAGAGTAAACTGCTCGATCTTGTCCGGCTTCGAAAGATATTTCTGAACCACATTCGACAAATCACTCCGAGGAACGCTCCCAGCAAAGTGGTCATTTAGAAGTTCTAATGGGATCGGTAGCGCTGGCGGCTCAGCCCTAGTCCTCGTACGATATTCCACAGATCTTTGGAGGGGACATTGTTTCCTAGTAGAGCCTTGAAGTGACGAATTTTTGCATTTCTGAGCGTTTGCTTCACTTTATTTCTTATTTTCTTGAACGAGTTTCTATTTTCATTGGTCTTTGTCCGAAAATAGGCTTTATATGCCTTATCACGCTCTGCCATCAGCCCCCTGATCTCGGAAGAAATCCATGGGGAAGGTAAATGCCTAGGTTTTATCTGGTGCAAAGGACAGTGTTTATCATATAAGTCAACAATAAATTTAGTGAATTGTCAACTTTGATGTTGATATCAGGCTCCTTCAAGATGGTTGTCCAATTCAATTCAAGAGAGAGAGAGAGAGAGAGAGAGAGAGAGAGAGAGAGAGAGAGAGAGAGAGAGAGAGAGAGAGAGAGAGTGAAAGATGCAATGAAAGGAATAGTGGGGAAGTAGGTTGAATAGTAGTGGTCAAGATACAGGTTAACGATATGTACTCAACAGAGATAAAAACAAAGGCGCAGTATAGTGGAAACTCGATAGTTGAATGGTTCAGTGACTCGAAGGCACCGATTTTAGGGAAAGTCCGATAGCCTTTGGAAATGCAGCTTTTTCTATTGGCTTGTGCCAAAGAATGCTGAATCAAGAGTTTCAAGTGAATCCGCTGCTAACTTCCCACAGCACGTACAGGAGAGTAGCGCACCGCGAAGAGAGGTCCACAGGTTTTCATCGCTAACTAGCTTGCAACAAAACGGGACCAACCTACTCAGAATAATCTTTTGGTGGCTCCAACAGGGTACAACTTTCGAAATATTAGTCAGTCTCTGTAATCACATCGGTGAACCGACCCTTCAGTCTCCCAAATGTACTGGTGAATAAAACGTAAGGAAGTGCGAGCGAGAAGAGGGAATCTAGGAGCAAAAAACGAGAAAATCACATCAATATCGTCTCTCCTCTCTTCCTTGAAAGTGATTTGTAGTTTGAGGGCGTTAGAACAGTAAACGTCACTCGTTATCTCTCGGCAAACAGTTATACGTCATAGTGAAGGGAACGTGATTGGTTAAAACTCGGAACCCTCCATCCCTCCACTCAAAGCCCATCTTGTTTTCTATATCCGACGCCCTCCCAAGAAAACAAGGGCACCCAATCATTCCCTTACGCCGGAGTTGGAGTCGGAGCTTTTCCCTTCTACAGGAAATCCCCATGGGATTTCTTCCGCTCCTTGGGTTTTCGGCAAAAGCGTAAACTTTAGGTATGAGAAGGGATTAGAACTTTGGTGTACCTCATAACTCAACAAGATTTGTTCTCCTTCTTTCCTCCCTTATTGATAGGCCTGCATTTTCTGTTCAATCTTGCTTTTTCCCTTCAAGTCTTTTATTGATCACATTACGAAGCTTCACAGGGGGATTTCTTTTGCGATAGTTTCTTCTGCCACTTCGCAACAAAATGTGGAGAACGTTTAAAACACGACCATGTCCACGTTCATTCTTGGAAGGGACATACGGTACGTTGTTTACTCAAATAATTACGAACGAACGTCCGTAAAAACTAGACATACTTTTAAGGTTTTTGCTCAAGCCATTTCGAGGTAGGAATGGAGCCGTGTTTTACTGACTGAGTAACAGAAGCCACGAACGGCGCCACGTCACTTCGTAGGATGCTGATCATTTAGGACATCTGTCAATTTACACTTCCGGCAAGGCCAGAATAAATACATGTGGCAGCCTGTGACGACTGTGAAGTATGCGTTAAAGCCCTACAGACGCGTAATATCCGCTAAGCGCTTCGAATAAATCTGAAAACGGTTTGTCGTTTGGTTTAGCCAAAGAAAAATTAAGTTTTTTGAGAATTTTTCTTGTTGAGGGAATTTAAAATTCCCTACACTTTAGGGCGAATTAAAACGACGAGTATTACGACTTTTTCACACTCAGCGTAGCGATTTAGCTCGAAAAATGCTCACAGTTTTTAAAGTAGTTCTTAAAGGCTCACTTACTGAATTATAGGGACCAATGTAACCAGAAACCGCACCCGCCAAATTAATTGTTACTTCCTTCATAGCTGCGAAGCCACGCGACTAACGTCGGCGATTCATTCCCGTTGTTCACAGAACAAATAGTCACTATAAGTACAAGTAGGGGCTAAAAGCAAGACGCAGCTCAATGTTACCCATCTCGTAACGGAAAAGATGCCTACTAAGCACATAACACACCCGAGCTCTTTGTGTATTTGCAGTAGCGTGGGAAAGGAGAAATCTTGCGAACTACCCCTCCACGCCGTTAGCTCGAGCTTGAGGTTGACCAATGTAACCAAATCTCGAAATGACGTTTGAGGGAAACCACTAAGAGGTTACGGTTGTCTTTGAGCATTAAACGAAGCGATTTCGAGGTCGGAGAAGTGTGCGTCTCAAAATTGGTTCATTTATCAGTAAGTACGGGTATGTCTAACTTTCCAGACTTCTGAACTGGAGCGAGAGAAGTAAAAAAAATAAGAAGGCCTAGTCGAGTCCATCGTCGTCTCCTCTAGAGTTAGGAAGTTCTGTCTATTGTCATCCAATCCGCCTCGTCTATTAATTGTGCCACCGTGATAACACCATGACACCATACAATATGCATTACGATCACACCGACAGTATCAATATTTACATGATGTGAAATGCTTTTCGTTACCTGGAACCAAATTAGTGATTGGGAGGAGAGAAGAGTACGTGGGCTAGCATTTTAATGTTTACTTTCAGTGGAATTCGTGAGTACCGGAATTTGTGCCTAGCCAGCACAGGTTTTTCGATTATTGGATTTGCACAGCAGTGACGTCTATTAGGCCATTAGTCATTCCCTTCTACCAAATGAATTAAATTTTCTTCACTCTGGGTCTGTTCCCTCTATCATAAATTGGTGACAAAACTACCGCCCAGTCTCTTCCTCGCAACGTGTCAAACGTGTTCAGAGGAAAATTCGGAGGTTCAAAAATTTTTAAAATTCATTTTAGTTGCAAAGTCGCTTCGAGAGCCCTTTGATAGTCCACATTCTTTACATTCCAGTGCCCATAGCGCAGTAGACCATCGGAAGAAATGTACTGGTGCGCAAATGATAAACTGTAATAGGATATATTCGGGCGTCTCGCAATAATACTTCCTCCATTCTTAACCACGTATCGTGTATTCGCACAGAAACAGTCAAAGCCCACAGGTATCGAGATAGGACAGAGGAGCGAAGGGAAGTTGTAGACGTCCGGAAGAGGAATAGGCCGATCACCTCGTTGCGCGCCGCTGACCCGATTGTACTGAGGTAGTTTGGAGATGCTTTTGAAGAGCTGCTGACTCAGGCAAAAATGACGGAAAATCGCGCGGAGCTCCGATCCACAATTCTCGACTATCGTCGTGAATTATGAACCAATGTCTTAACCACTAGACCACGATCGACCGGTGCCTTTAATAGGAGTCAGTCAGTACACCTGCCCTCCTGGAGCAGACTCTTTTAAGGAACGAATTTATGAGAGTTGAGCGAATCCCCGGAAAATCCGATCTTTTGATTGGAGAAACGAGGGGGCTACAAGGAAAGTCTTTTCTTTCACACTGTAGTAGGCGCGTCGCCCATTTTATTTCCCTTCACGCTGCAATTTTCACAGCGTCAGCGAATCCCGGACTCGAGAATTCGTCTCATTATTTCTCTCTTAATTTTTTAAATTTTTTCTCTCTCGGCCACTTCTTTTTCTTGGAATGAAGAAGTTCGCCCCACGTTGGGCGCCAATGTTATAAGATATATTCGGGCGTCTCGCAATAATACTTCCTCCATTCTTAACGACGTATCGTATATTCGCACAGAAACAGCCAAAGCCCACAGTGGAGCGAAGCGAATTGTAGACATCCGGAAGAGGAATAGGCCGATCGCCTCATTGCCCGCCGCCGCAGACCCGATTTTCCTAACCTCCCGATCGCGTCAATGCGGTCCCGCCTCTCCCCCCCCCCTGAAGTTTTAATGTCTAACCTCAATCTGAATCCCCCCCCCCCTACCCTTCACCATAGTCTCATCATTCTAGAAATTATCTTTATTAGTAGAACACCTATCTATCCTTCCTGGGAACATTCCATTGCGAACTTCACGCTCTAACGACAATGCCGTCAAATTCTCATCACGGGGAAAATGAGGAGAGCAGCATAATGAGTTAATTAAAATGTACAGAAAAATTCGATTTTGGTGCAGTATTCCCCTTATAAATTCCACTCGAATGATGCTAATAATATACCTGTACGATGACCGTTTATTAAAATAATTAGCAGAAATATTAAACATGATCTTTCCCTAAAGAATCACCTTGAGAGCCAAATGAACGTCGTGTTTATTGATTTCTCAATAATCGTCCTGGCACAAACAGGAGCAACACAATAAATTCCGGAACTGTATGCGTCCCCTGGATTTATGTGGAACATTGTTATAAACTGAACGGAAACATGTTTGATTAATTACTAGGACGAAGAAAATCGCTGAATGCACGTGGGGCTAATGAACGTTGTGTGATGCGAGGCACCAGATATTGTGTTTTTAAAATACAAAGCTCACAGTAAATAGGACGATAGCATCCAAAACAGGAAAATTAAGTAAATAATAATTAAAGGAATGGGGAGGGCGTCCAGACCACCCTACGTCAGCCCTATTGATTGCGAGGGGAAAGAACAAGAGCACATCATGTCAGTGATCATGACGAGCTGTTTAAAGGTTTCCAAGTTAGGGGTGATGCCCGTTACTAGGTTATGCACCTTAGCTATTCAGCAGAGGGGAACTCCGAGGGCATTTCTGCTGACTGGGCACCTCAAATGCCTGATTCACTCTAAACTTCGCTGTCGTCAGTCGTAACTGAGCGGTTCCCTCGTCGCCCTGTGGCCCACGCCACCATGCTCCCACTCTGTTCCATGTTTACAGTGGTAAAACTCCCCCGAGTGTAATTGCGAATAAAACTCTCTGTTCCAATTGCATTCGGTTGATATCGCACTCATTCCCTTTCTCACATAGTGCGATCCGTAACATTTGGCGCCCAATGTGAGGACTTGGCTATTCCAAGCCTAATTAGTATGTAACCTCTGTCTTGACAAATATAACGAGAGGGAGAAGATCAAAGATTTTCTCCATATTATTCTGGTTATTTTAGCTCGGCTGATAGGTTGTCCAATCTCCCTTCACCACGAGCAAACCATCAGCAGAGCCCATTACGTCAGAAAGCACGCTTTTCACTATGCCCCGAATTAGTACAGCTACATCACCAGCATATACTTGGGAGTCCGCCGGCTGGTTTCATAGTAGTCGAAATAGGACCCCTACCAGAGGACATCCTCTTACAGTCCCACTCGTCAGCGAGCAGCTTCCTGACGATGTATTCTTATTGACGTTAATGGCTGCTGGCACCTCGTACAGGTTTTGACGTAGATGACAGCAAGAGACGGCGTCGGAATAGAGCCCCCTAAGTGGGGAATAGTCCGAACTTTGACAACCATCAGTTGTGCCGGTCCTATAAAAGTCATCTCGAGTGATATGTAGTTTGAGCCTACAGGCACTTTTGCGTTGGAGTACAATTCGCTCGTTCGAATAATTGACCCTGATGTTGTACACCATGTGTGGAATCACATACGGAATATGTGGCGCAGGTGTTTAAAGGGATTAGCACCCGGTGGTGTTCCGGCTTCGCCTCATCTCATTCCCTTTCTTGCGTTGCTTCTGCTCGGTATTACGTCGTGATGAGTGATATTTTTATTTCTTTATTTTTCGTGTATTTTACAATAAACCTTGTCATCAATAAAAGGTCTTCTGTTCACTTCCGTTAAGTGTATATGTAATATTTACAGTATTTTGACTCGGCTTTGTATTAGGATGATAGTCTCAGTCACCTCTGAAGATGCCTCATTTGAATCGTCTAGCTGGCATACGAAACAGGAATTGCACAAATTCTTCTTCCCAACTGTCACATTACCACTCAATCTCTGCCACCTTTATCCACTGGATATTACGCACCACAGCACAATTTCAATTTGTCTTCCATACTTCCGAATTTCATTCGTTTAGTTTTGTATTAATGCATCCGAAACCCACTTATTGGTCATAAGGTCCACAGACTGCATGTTAAAGGATATGGCTATAAAACTATCTACATAATGACTGATAGTCAAGCGTCTTGCAAGGCACCCAAGAACTACTGCACAACGTAAAATATCTGGTGGGTTGCAACACACAACTTTCCTTAGCTCTACGTCAATTCGCTTTGTAAATGGCTAATTCTATTTAATCAATTCATTTATCACTCAGTTAATTTGAACTTGGTCAAATAACGCTTTACGGCAGCTGCAAGCGGTAGCGCTTAAAGTTCCAGATTTTATTGTGCTGCTCGTACTCATTGCAGGACCATTATTGAGCAATTGGTACACAGAGAATTAATGGGGCTGTAAACAAAACTTCTTTGAAGAAGGATAGTAATTACTTTTGCAAAGTTATTGGGTAAAAACGGGTAGAACTGGTAGTAAGCGAAACGGCAGTAGTTGAAATTCCGGAATTTCTGGAGTGAATCCCCCGTGTATCTCATGAGCGTTTTTAAACACTCACCCTTTAGGTACTGGATTGGACTACAATACCAATTTTTTTTAACATTCTACAAAAATTCCAGCGGAGTGTATAAGGAAAAAACTGCGCTAAAAACGCTTTTCGTCGAAAATTTTGATAATTTATTGTGCTGCTCTCATCATTTTCCCACAAATGGGAATTTTATGGTATAATTGTCTTATTGAGAGCTATCTACATAAAAAATTTAATCAAAATCGTTAGAGCCGTTTTTGAGAAAAAAACTTTGGTGTTTTGATCACTATGATAATTATAGTTAACGTTCGGTGGATTTTGTCCATACCCTTATTTTGGCGTCCCATGGTAACCTGTAGGCTAGACATCATGTTTCAGCTGATTTGGTACGGTTGTTTTCTCTAAAAATCGCGCTATAATAGATTTCGTCGAACGTTTTGATAATTTATTGTGCTGCTCTCGTCATTTTCTCATGAATGGGAATTTTATGGTATAGTTGCCATATTGGGAGCTACCAATGTAAAAAATTTAATCAAAATCGTTGGGTCCGTTTTTGAGAAAAAAAAAATTTGGTGTTTTGATCACTATTATAACTATTGTTAACTTTCGGTGGATTTTGTTTAAACCCTTATTTTGGCGTCCCATGGTAACTTGTGGGCGAGATATCAAGTTTGAGTGGATTTGATACGGTCGTTTTCTCTAAAAATCGTTCACAGACTTTAGTGACACACACACACAGACCATTTTCACAAATAGTGTTTTTCGGGCTCAGGGGGGTCTGAAACGTAAAGATCTGAAGAGAACTCAAATGTTTTTTTCAACCGATTACATAACTTTCCTTTCTACTTCGTAGAGCCAAGGAAAGTAAAAATTGGCGAGCGGGTGCAGGGTGTGGCTCAACTCCTTAGCAAGCGTTTATTGGATATCACTCGAAATGAGAGGGCGGTCCATCTGGACCTTCTTCTATCTTCTACTGTACCTATAGGGTCACTTCCTAATTTTATGCCATCTTCGCTTAGAGAATGCATCAGACTGCCAGGAAAACTGCGGGGGAGTGAGGCATTATAAACCTTCATCTCAGGACCTACACACGAGATAAGACACAGCCTTCTGAAGATGGAGAGAAACGACTCAAGGCAGATAGTGGGAGTCATCACGGGACACTGCAAAATGAACAAACGCGTGTAAGCTACGGGTATAAGTGACACTCCTCGGTGCAAGTGGTGGTGTAGCACGTCCAGGCCCAGTGCTGGAGAATTGAAAGGGAGCGATTTTTCGGTCTTTGGTTCAACTTTTCCAAGGATAAACTTCAAAGGTAAAAAACACTCTTGCGGGAAATTGCTCGGCCTTAGGCAGCTAGGCATTGACCTGTGAGGCATTAGAACTGGCACAATAGGACTTCATCCCAAATAAGGGACACTCGGAGTTCAGTAATTGTAACCCCTCTGTGCATAGGCAATAACACGCCTTCTCCTCACTACCTTTATAACTTACGGCTATAAATGACAGGCTGCCCTGAAATGGATAAACGGTGTTGGAATCAAATAGTAAGATGTTACTCATTCCAGCCAAGATGCACGCTGAACCATCCGTGAGAGAGCAATTGTTCTCTAGGAGTCATACAGCTGAATACAGTTCGGATCATGCTATCAATGCTATTACGAATTCCTTGGTTATAGTTGAGTCGCTCCAAAATATACTCAATAAACCGCTCAATATTCAGCGTTCTCGCCATATAATGTCTGTAGAGCACGTACGGCAGCTAAAGCAGCAGATGCCTGCGTTGTCTCCACTCTTCCGATTATACATAATAATTGAACCAATTGAACCTTCCAGTTATAACTGCTACTAAGGAAGCTTGTAACCGTTTCGCCCAGTTTGTACAGTTAATCTCTCCCTTTGAAACTTGTCACCCAAGTAAATACTTATGAAGAGTGGGAAACCAGATTAAGAACTCCTCCCAGATGGTATGGATTCCCTAGGGGTCATATTTCCGCATGGTAAACACATGGGCAACAGCTCTCCACCGGGTGACTCAATGACAACCTGCTGTACCTCCACAGGTCTGGGTTCAGTAGATGCTGAGCTGTCGCCTGCCCGGGAAACAACAACTTCCATGTCTTTCGCTGATATAACTCCCTTATGAGTATTAAGGAACAGTCAGTTTGATTAGGAAACATACCATTTATACGTGATATACGGCTAATTTCGGTAAAGCAAGATCTCGAGTAGATTTGATGAGGGGTTCACTGAACAAGAGGCTCTTCTAACTTCCCCAAGAATGAACGTTAGTTGAAGCGGCTCATTTACAAGTAAACTTCGATTCAGAAAATCACTTAGAAAAAAAACCCTGAAAAGATCATCGGAAACTATCGCTGACTAGAAAATAAACAAATGTTTGAAGAGTAGCATTGGCGAGGAGGAAAAACAGAGGAAAGGAACCGGAGGAGCTGAAGATTGTTGGCCACGCCCACTTTTCCTCTCCTCAGTCACCGACCTCCGTTGGCCCCGCCCCTGCTTTCTCGCTCGCCACGACTACCCCCTACCGCCTCCGCCCGAACTTCCTACCTCCCCTTCGCGTCCCTTGACATTTTCGTAAGTGGCCACCGTAATGGTGATGAAGGGGAGAAGGGGTGGGAATTGAGCTCCGCAGATCGTTAACAATTAGCCTTCCTCCTCATCCCGTCCCACCACTTCACCACCCCTCATTTCTCTCTAACTCTCTCCCACTCACTCTCTCTGTCTCTATCTCTCTCTCTCTCCACAGTTTCACCCTTCTCTTAACAGTAGACCGCGCTCTCTTGATTACCCTACATCCTCCGCACCCACCCGCCCATTCCAGCTGAAAGAGCGGCTCTATTGTCAGTTCAGCAAACAATTCAATGGAGGATCAGGGCCGGGAGCCCTTCTCTTTCTCACCCTCCGCTTTTCCACGTTTCGTTTGGCGTTTTCCTACGCCGCTTTTCGAGCTGCATCACGACACCGATGCCTCGTCATTTCATCGCTGAGCCTCAACTTCCACATAAACTCAAGCCAACTCCGTCCTCCCACTCATTCGCTTAACTGTCGGCTTTTTCACCCCACCCCACCACACACTACATTACACTACCCCACACTACACCCCACCAATGTCGCTTAGGAATTCCTCTTGCGCCTCTTCTCGGGCTTCTCCCGATCGTTAAGGTGAGTAACAGTTGTGATGGCATTAACTACCTCCAACACTTTACCTTCACCTTCGCGATTTTGAGAAGTATCTGGGGGGTCAGAGCATCACGTCCAAAGTCTTACGAAATTACCGCGTATCGTTAAGACGTTATGGTACGCGTATGGTATAGGCGCTATGGTACTTTTACCTGGTTCATACCTGCACGTTACTTTCGATATTAAACCTACCTAGGTTACTTTAACGAACAGGATGAGAATAATTTTGAGAACGAAGTGCTTCATGAAATCAACTGAAAGAAAAAGTTGAGTTTCCATCAAATCTTAACGTTTCATGTGCTGCTGAGCCCGAAGCAAGCTTTTGACCGTTTTGTCCCGTTGAAACTTACGACAAAAGTACATAGTTGAATTAGATGGGATACAAGATTAACAACTCCCAGATGGTTCAGTACTGGTCACGGTAAACACGTGACGAAAGGCGTCAGTCGTACATTACGAAATCATACTGCTTGTGATAATAATTTAGTAACAATACTAATATCCGTTATCAACGTTAAAGGAATTTGATGACTGGAAAAGAGACACGAACACACCGCTGAATTACAGGTGATTTTTCATGCAACTATTAAAGATTACGACTTTTCTAATTGTCAACTACTCTTCTCTTCGGTGCCCTTCCAATCCTCTCTTAACTGCCTCTCATCTCGTGACGCTTCATTAGCTTCCAACAGATTTCCCTCTGGGCCACTTATCCTGATACAACCCTCCTCTCAACACCACCCCGTTCCTTTCTCATTATCGTTCTCCTGCCACTTGACAGTCAAGTGGAGTCACCTCCGTCATCGACCTTCTCGTCGTCATTGCATAACTAAACGACCTGATTTTCCTTGATAATTGACGCCATAATAACGTAATTGTTTAGCCTCTGACTTTTCCTTCCGTTTTGCACACCCTTCAGAGTTCGAACAAACGAACGTTGTCTACCTTAGTGGTTTGGCTACCTCCAAATTAACAATTGACTCAAGAGATATATTGAAGAATTACGTTACCTGCAGGTTGAAATAAACAATTACTTAAAAATAACAGTATTTCAAATCACAAGCTGTTACTAACTCTTAAAACTAAGCCCAACACATCGCTTACGTTAGATGATCCTGTGAAGATAAACCTTTTCATTTTAAACGTGCTGTCCTAATTTTTGTAGATTCAGTCATCCTTCCTTTGCGTTCTAACAGACACACTTTGCCAGTTTGAATCTTGTGGTTCAAAAGGATGGAAACTGATTCAGAACTACCCAGCTGATGACGGCCAAAACCCATTTATCATCCATGTCCAGGAACATAACAGACGCTTCATTCTTAAATTGGCCCATTTGTCAGAAATTATTGAAATTAGCGTCAGATCTCTATCAGTTGACTGGTGATGAGGCACGTCGTGAACGTAGTAGAAGTACGAATGAAAGGAAACTTCAGAAATAGGTTGCCATAGATTTTTATCAAAATGACTACAAAATTGTTAACACACTCGCAAGGTGAAGGAATGTTTCATGCACTACAACTCGGAACTTCCCTGCTGTTTAATGTACAGCACTGTACCGGAGAGAAGGGAGGCTGTACAGCGCTGGTGAAAAAAAAGCCAACAAAATAAAACCCAATAAATCAATATGAAAATAATAATCAATAGAGGGGGACTCGAATAATTCTGTTGGCAATCGAGCCCGCAAAGCGCAACTCGACAAAGGCGACGTACCTGAGAGCAGGGTCGTGGTAGTTTCCCGTCGACGGGTTTGCGGCACTGAAACTGCTTTCCACATACAAGATTTTTTTTCTTTGGATAAATGACACAGGTGGTTGATGATCGGCGACAGACGTACAACTGGCATGAACTGAAGGCAGATGGGCTTGGAAGACTTAGGAAGTGGGAGGGCGTTATCGCCAATGTGAGCACGGAATGAGCTTTGCTCTGAACGTCAACAACAGAACTAAACACCTTCCATTTTTCCAGCAGTGCGTAGGAAACAGAAACCACTGAAGTTCCTTCAACATTGAGCGATGGTTGTTGGATGAGTAGTTAAATCTACCAGGAAGCTTATAACCGTTTCGCTAGTTCAATAACAAGCTGCTGATCAGAACATCTCCCCCTAAGAGCCAAGTGCGGAAATCGCCATGGCCTAATGGCCTAGCTCGACGCATTCTCCCCTAAGACGTCGGATATTGATAATGAATGGATTTCCGTTTCAAAGGCTATTTGTATAACATCCAATTGTCGAGCGTTCGCAAGGTTCAACTCAGGTCGTCGCTGAGTTCAATACATAGCGGAGGAAGCTCCCTTTCACTCACTACTTGTCCACCACGCACTCAACCGCCAAGCCAACGGGTCAATGATCATTTGGAGTGCTTCAGCACAGCGGGCCAGTATTCTCCTTTGATTGACTGACAGTTTGCTACCCCAGACAACGGGTTAGTACACAATCACGTCGAAGTGAATGGCATTGGACATGCGGATAGTGTCTCGGCAAGAAAAACTCTAAATGGCCCAGCTAAGTGCTCGCGTGACTAGTCCTTGAGAGACTGGAGGTGTTGGCTGTATTGCCATCTCTCACCTATAATTACACCTTCGTATTTGACTTCCTTCTTTAGAGCCCGTGGTCGCGAAAACGTATTGACGGTGGGCTATTTTGCCTTTCTTTTAAGAGGTTGAGTTGAGTTGTCTCCTCTGCCACCTGCAACGTGATGTGCTCACCTCACCGATTCACAATTTAGAGCAGGCGGTAGGTTTTTACCTCGACTTAACGGTAGGCTCGACACAGACCAGCACAGTCAGGTCTTCCACATAAGCAAGGAAGAGATAAAAAGCGTTCCAAAGGGCTGGGCCGATGACGGACTGAGCGCTCCTTTACAATCGTTCTCCAGACGGTTCCCTAATCCGTCTCTAATCTATCTGGAGCCCTTCTTACCTAACATAGCAAATGACTTAACTGACGAGTCATGCGCCAGTTCACGCTCGACCATGTACCTCACGATAAGTTTTGTTACCCGAATTCAAGGTCGACATTTCTGATCACACGCTTTCCCGAGAAGCCATCCATCTACTCGACGAGAAGTTCAGGGTTCATTCTACTTTTAATTGCCTGCTAGTCGTGATTCTGCATATAGACATTTTTACATACCGCAATTTCCATTACACCCTCGCTGTTAAATTCCCATCCAAAGTTTTCTCAATCCGAGTATATTTACTTACGTTCTTGTCTGTTCGACCTTATTTGACATTCTACCAAATTAAGAACGTATGATCACTAGTAGCTCCCATCCTTGCTTTTTAAGCTCTCGGCTGCAAATCAAGTTTACGACAGAACAAAACTGGACCAAATGAAATTAGCATGAGTAAATAGCTGCGAGGAAGAAAAAAAAAAGTTTTAATATGTACAATGAAGTTGGTGAGCTGCGCACATCACAGATACATGATATTTATTGGGACTTTCGGTACATTAAACGTGCTGTAGCATCGTCTCACGACGGTCTGTTCCCCATCTCTTTTTCCGAAATCGGAGCGTTTATTGACAACTGGATCTCCTTCCACTTTCACGACGTTGATGGCCGAGCTCGATTTGCTCTTTTCAGGAAGCAGCATTTGCACCTGATTCCCATGAATCCGGTCCAAACTTCTTACACACTTGTCCAATACTTCGCACCTGTCACGCTGAAATTTGCCCATTTTACCGCGAACGATCATTTCATAGTTGCGCCGAAATTTAAGGTCGTCTTCAAGCCTGAGGACACCGGCTTTTTTCAAATTCCGGTAGACTTTTTCCAAAATCCCGTGGCTTCTCATGAGGAATTCTCTTTTGGTCATCGTGAACATCCGTTCCCTCTCTTCCTGCTCGTCAATGATGGACGGCTCGAATTTCGAAAAATCAGTTCGAGGGGATGACAAGAACTTTGACACTTCTTGACCAACAACGTTCTTGTCCAACTTCCATTTTTTAGTTTTCGTCATTTGTTCTCCCTGTAGTTTACCGTCTTTTGTGCCCGACGCCAGTGTCTCGACCAGTAACGCATTTCTCTTGACACTGACGAACTGCTCGTAGTAGGCGTAATTGAATCCAGGGTAAACCTTCCGAAAATTTCCCAAATGAGTGTCTTCCCATTCAGTTCGACTTTTAGTGATGTATTCGTCTCGAAGATCCTCCTTCCTGCTTGCCTCCTCCGTTAACCCCATCAACCGGTCCTTGATCAGGGACTTATTGGCATTCATCATTTTGAGACGGTTGTTCTGTGGAAGGTTCAAAATGTTAAACGTGTCGAAGAGGAGGGACTCTTTGACTTCCCTATCTATAGTTTCATCCGTATGAAAGCTCGGCGAGTGGTTGACTTCCAAAATGTATGGTTTCAGGCGAGAGTCAAACATGAAGTCAAGGCCTAGAAGCTCAAAACAGGAGTGAGATCTTTTGTGGTTGGGAAAGCACGTGTAGTAGTAGTGTTTTAACGTTGGAAGGCACACGAGAATCGTTTTAATAATGACATCGTCGATAGACTCCCATATGTTTCTCACGTCATAGTTGTTTTTGACGAACCAGGCATTGATAGTCGATATTTTCCTTTTACTTCCGTCGATGCTGTCCACAATGTACGATTTACTATGTTTGTTCACTGAATAGTTCGTTAAATGCATGTACATGTTTTTGGCGTTGGTGCTGTTTGGCTCTTTATATTTTGTAGTCGCGAAACGGGCTAAACCCTCGTTGTACACGAATATCCTCAAAGGGTCGCAGGATGTGATCAAAGTGTAAATCCTCAAATCGAATTTGAACCCGTCGATCAAAAATGGTCGTTGTATGTACAGTTGGCAAATCATTTTGTCGTATGTTTTCAATTGGTTGACGTTTTTAACGAGAGAAATGCCTTTGCCTTGGCACCCCAAGTCAGGTTTAACGATAAAACACTTGCTCCTATGTAGTTTGGCGTATTCGGCGATTTCAGCCACGTCGCTAGGTAAACACCACGTTCGAGGAAATATGTTATAGTCGTGAGGAAACATCTTCAAAAACCGGTTCATATTCCGACCGAGAAGGTCTTTCCTGCAGATCTCTAACATCCCCGGAAAGTGGTTGATCCTTTGGAAAGGCTTCATGTCTTTGCACCTTTGCACAGAAATAGATAGATCCGTCCAGTAAACATTCCAATTCTCTGACGACTCACGCATTCCGAATTTGTGAGCAGCGAAACGAACGAGGTCGTAGCGGGTACTCGTCGTGTTGATAAGCCCAACTTTGTGGTGATTTTTCTTTCTTCTCATGAGAATTCGAGCTAGCGGTATCGCCTCGGCTCCTTCCACTTTCAAGTTGGTCGGCTCTTGAGAAGAAGTGGTCATGTCTTGAATCAGAAGTCTACGGTACCAGAAATTTGGAAAGATTGTTCGAAAACGATGCAGGCATTAACACTGTAATCCATTAGATGTTACGCTGTTGTTATGAGGTGGTAATGAACACTGCACTAGCTATTTTAGTGCTAGCCAAAGTAAACGGGGAAGCTTTCATGTGCGGCCACCCCTGCTCGTATCTGGAAAGTAGTCGCCATTGAGTCATTTTGTTTTATAATCACAGTTATTCATCGTGCACGGCCATAATTCATGACAATACTACGTAATTTACTACGCCACAGCCAAGCTAAACTTCTGTTACTAATGGCACGGAGGCTTGTGCGAGATTTTACTAAATGAAAATATGCTCGCCACTCACGCTATTTTCTTGGGTTGTGACTTCAAATTAACTGCGAAAGCTAGGCTTAACTGACGGGTTGAAGTGCCCGTCTACATTCGAAGTTTTACCTAGAAATACCGCTGTTCCTTCACTGATTCCCAATGCCATTCATCGAACTATTCCATACTTTACGCTCATTACTTTCCTTAGCTCTATGAAGTAGTTGGTTGTACACTTTTTCATCCCACAGTAACCAAGCGTGTCGAGATTATTGTTAATTTTTACTTTCTACTCTACGAAGTAGAAAGGAAAGTTATGTAATCGGCTGAAAAAAAATTTTTGAGTTTTCTTCAGATCTTTACGTTTCAGACCCTCCTGAGTCCGAAAAACACTATTTGGGAAAATGGTCTGTGTGTCTGTAAACGATTTTTAGAGAAAACCACCGTACCAAATCCCCTCAAACTTCATATCTCGCCCGCAAGTCACCATGGGACGCCAAAATAAGGGTATGAACAAAATCCATCGAAATTTAACTATAGTTATCATAGTGATCAAAACACCAAATATTTTTTTTCTCAAAAACGGCTCTAACGATTTTGATTACATTTTTTACATTGGTAGCTCTCAATAAGGCAACTATACCATAAAATTCCCATTTGTGGGAAAATGACGAGAGCAGCACAATAAATTACCAAATTTTCGACGAAATCGATTTTAGGGCAGTTTTTAGAGAAAACCTCCTTACCAAATCAGCTGAAACTTGATGTCTAGCCTACAGGTTACCATGGGACGCAATAATGAGGGTATGGGCAAAATCCACTGTTAGTTAACTATAGTCATCATAGTGATCAAAACACCAATTTTTTTCTCAAAAACGGCTCTAACGATTTTGATTAAATTTTTTATATTGATAGCTCTCAATAAGACAATGATACCATAAAATTCTCATTAGTGGGAAAATGACGAGAGCAGCACAATAAGTTATCAAAATTTTCGACCAAAAGCGTTTTTAGCGCAGTTTTTTCCTTATAAACTCCACTGGAATGTTAGTAGAATGCTACAAAAAAAATTGGTATTGTAATCCAATCCAATACCTAAAGGGTGGGTGTTTAAAAACGATCATGAGATACATGGGGCTCACTCCAGGAATTCCTGAATTTCAACTACGCCCGTTTCGCTTACTACCAGTTCTAACAGTTATTACCCAATAACTCTGCAAAAGTGATTACTATCCACTTCAAAAAATTCGTGTCTACAGCCTCATTAGTTATCTGTGTACCGATTGCTCAATATGGGTCCTGCAATGAGTACGAGCAGCACAAAAAAATCTGGAACTGTAAGCGCTACCGCTTCCTGCTGCCGTAAAGCGTTATTTGACCAAGTTCAAATTAACTGAGTGATAAATGAATTGGCCATGTACAAAGTGAATTTACGTAGAGCTAAGGAAATTTGTGTGTTGCAACGCACCAGATATTTTATTTATTTATCATTGGACGCTAATAGCTTAAATTTAAAAACAATATTGTTAGAAGAACTTGATAGATTGTTGCGTAAACCAGAGGAGAAAGTGTTAGTTAACGTGATATACTGACAAGAGTAATAGTTTTGTGCCAATGTGGTGCGGTATCGTGGGATTGCTAGCATCCCAGATTGCAGAATTCGTGTAGAAACACAATGTTCCGGAAAAACAGGCTGGTGGGTATTCAACCACAGTATAACTGATCTCAACTCGAATTTATGGTTGGAAAGGCAAGACACGCAAATTCAGAAAAATGGGTTTAGTATGGGCAGGGGAGTACCCAGTTGAGGCATGTTGAGAAGCACGGTACACGAGAAGTGCTATAGGCAGGTGTCTATCCCAGTCAGGCTGGTGGTCCTCTATTATTATCCTCATGAGGGTTCTGTGCAGCCGTTCAACCACTCCGTCCCGTAGGTGAAATAGGGTGGTCCTAGTCTTGCGCGCGCGCCCAGTTGACCCAATATTGCTTCCACCAGTTTCGATTCCAAATTACAACGCTGGTCACACTGGACTACTCTTGGCAAATCTAAAGGCAATGTGCTCACTGAGGCAATTGTGTCGGCCCGCTGGTCTCGGAGAGGAATAGCCTCTGAATATTTCGGGAAGTGTTCTATAACAGTCGAAATGTGTATCTCGGTGTATCCCGAACCAGTAGGAAAATATGCGTAGCTGCCCTAACATCCTCTTTTCACCCCACATGCGCACGCCGATGTGCTTGTTGCATTAGTCCATCTCGTAAGTTACTAGAAATTGTTGTCTGGTCAACCGTCCGTTTGTTTTTTCCCACTTTCGGTAAAGAACTCCGCTGCCCAGATGGAGGGAGTCAAACACACTGCTCGCCCACAATGCTTTTGTCTCTTGGGATGCGTGGGCTACTTACTCCCACTGTGGCCGACTGTCTGTACCAAATCATATCACAGAGGTGAGCCAATTGATCCATCAGTGTATGGCCAGCTCTTCTGGTAAACTTGCACTTGGACCGTTTCCTATCCTGTTATGGGGCTGAGATATGACTGTCCCAGTAGAAACGTCGCTGACATCGGTATCGAGGATAAATAGCTCTCCAACTTGAACTCCAACCTCAACTTCATTTTAAGGGTGTCAAACGCTATCTGGCACTTTAATGGCTACATGAAGTACTTGTAGTTCTCTGCGCGATATAAGGGGCTATGCCCAGTTACAATTGCTTCCACCGTTTTCGGATGAGTCACTACGACCCGAGGAGGGACTAAAGATACTTCACGGTTCGTTGTAGAAACGAGCACTTTTCAGCGTGGAGCAGTGACTCCAGATTACACACGCGTTTATC